>JAFJYI010000075.1:0-2400000 GCA_019022655.1 Acacia acuminata
GGCTTTTCTAGCTTCTTGGGCCTTCTTGTTTAGTGCCATATACAAGGTGGAAGTACTGCCAAAATTAAGAACCGGTTATGAAATTGAGTAGATGTACGTATAAGCTCTTATTTGAACCGAATATTCTAAAATTTTGTTGAGTTCTAATGAACCACTGATTTTCGGCGGAACCGAACTTGGAGAAAGAATATGATTCTCGGGTATTTTTGGGGTTAGAAATGGATTCTATACGAAATTGTGTGGGAATGGGTTGTGAACATGATTTTAGAAGGGTTAGATTGAAAACTCAAAGATTTAAGATAAAGTACAATGCGCCATATTTTGTTTTTTGGAGAAAATCTCGCTTGTGACAACTTTTTGAATTATCGAATCTTGTCCAATGGTCATGAAACTTTCCGAATGGTAGTAAACATCCCAAGATATAATTTGATATATAATATGTGCCATTCGATTAGTAGATTGTATGATATGAATTTTGAAGTTGGGCAATTAGAAGCGAGACGATTTTGTGGAAGTAAGGATTTAATGAAAATTCTAGATTTGTGTGAATACAAGTGACAACAGGAAGCATTTTTTCTAAAAGTAGACTTAATATAGGTTACATAGCCTTTGGAATAACTACATTTAGATATTTGTACATAAAGATATAAATTTTCAAAGTTAGATGAAAATTCTAACAATATAGGCTTGATATGTGAAAATAAGAAAGTCTGGGCAATTGGTAATAAAGTTAACTTCCAAGGTCAAAGTAAGTACTTGGAGTTAGTGTAGACTCATTAGCTACACATTGGGCTTAGTACATTAACATTAAAAATTGTCAACCTTACTATCTTAAGATATTGAAGAACTCAGATAAGTATCAACTCATCCATCTGTGAATATTAATAGGATTTGATATTTGCCCGTGACACCCAAGAGATTAGGAACATGATCAAGAGTTGAAAAGGTTGTAAGGTAGTAACTTTTCTCTCAAACTATATATGTCTTTATATGCATGTGTGAATCATTGTGTATCTATGTTATGAACACGAGATGAACAATAGGGCCAAATGGGCCGTGGGTCCTTGGGTTGCAAACCCTATTAAGCATTCAGATGAGAAGGGCAGACCTAGTTGAATACTCAGAATGGGAATGGACCAGTAGATCCTATGATTGTAGTCGATGTTGCATATCATGATTATCTTTGAATGTTGAATGTGTTGTATGTATATGGTTGACTACCATATGTAATGTATGCATTTTGTAAGTGATTAACTGTTACTATTGAGATTTATTTGAATCCCAGTCTTTTTCAAATTGTCAAATTTACAGCACAGGCAAGAAGGAGAAGGTGATCGCGGAAGAGTAGAACAAGACAAAAAAAGATTTTACCTCTGTTGGAGATCTGCTTTTGAATTGTAAATTAATTGCTCGTTAAGAATATTTATAAGAATATGCGTATTTGAATTAGCCCCTAAATGAACTAGTAATGAACGCTTCCGTGTACGTAATAAAGGGGTATGTAGGACGGGTGTTACATTGTTAGTAATCACTACTGAAAATGTATCACAGCCTTCGCGGGAGCCTGTGTTTTCAAGATCATCTCCTCATACTCATCTTCAGGATTTGACAGGGCAACAATGGCCCCTCCAGCTCCTATTGAAGCCTCACCCTCATGGATAATGACAGTTCTTATCACTATGTTCAGATCAAATGTCTGGTCATAGGAAAAAAATCCAATGCAACCAGAGTAGATACCTCGGGAACTGCTTTCAAGAGAATCCAGAAGCTCCATTGATCTCAACTTGGGCGCGCCAGTCATGGAGCCGCCAGGAAACGCTGCTTTGACACAGTCTACAGCACTCATATGTGATAGCTTCTTCCTCGGATTGTACTCACCATGGTATGTACGGTAGCATATGATTCTACGTCCATGAGACGAGGCACATGAACTGAACCAGGTTCACAGACACGACCAAGGTCATTCCTTAGAAGGTCAACAATCATCAGATTTTCAGCCTGATCTTTTTCACTGTAGAGAGAGAGAGAGAGAGAGAGAGAGAGAGAGGCTGATAATCAGTTCATAAAAGATTCAGGTTCACCAATGTAAATGTGCATTTGCTACGCCACTAAAAATTCTAAACATATTCTATCAAACCTGTGTTTGGCATGAAGGCATTATATATAGACCAGATATGAGTATGGTGTCATTATACATCAGATGTTCAATCTCCGGAAGGATTTTTTTATACCTAAAATTCTAGATTATCTTGACTCTATATAGGTAATTATACCATTGTTCCATAAGACAGATTATACAGGCAAACTTATGCGGGCACAACACATCTTGCTAAGTCTCTAATATTGGTTAAGGGTCATTTTTGCCCTACAAGTATTTACAAAGAAGCTGTGTGTATGTGTTGGTTTTCTTTTAACTCAATATCATCTCAGAAGTGTTAAAAAAGAAGTAATGTCGCCCTAGCTGTTAAAAAATGTTGACAGACAACGTTAATTTTTTAATGGTTAGAGTAACATTGCTCATTTTTTAACACTTCCAAGACAACATATTTCCATGTTATAACTCTTTCACAAATGTTTCCATGATAAAAATGACCCTTAACCCCTCTAATATTTCCATGTTATTCAACATATTTCCATGAACTTTGATCTTAAAACATGCAAATTGTGCTTGAAATGGAAATGGATAGATTTACAGCAGCAAAGAAGAGATATCGGTCACCTGAACTTCAACTTTAATCTCAGTCGCTCATCATCCTCTTCTGTAGCACCACGAGCTATGGTGCCCTTGATGGGCTTAGCTTCAAGTATACCATTCCTATCCAACTTCAAGAACCTCTCAGGGGAAGAACAGCAAATGCAGAGATCATCGTTTGGAAAATTAAGCCAAGCAGCATAAGGTGCTGGATTCCTTTCTCTCAGGTGTAGATAAAGTCCAAGAGAGTTTAATTCCTTAATAGTTTTTCTTATCTGAGTTGTAAGGCACAACTCATAGCTTTCTCCATCTTTAATGTAGCTTAAACACTTATTAACATCATCAATGTACTGCTTTCTAGATTTTTCAGCAACAAATCCAGCCTTAAGCGGGGAAAAAGTAGGAGCAAGCGGTTCCTGACTTTTCATCTCTCTTGTCACAGAATTTTTTAAGTTCATCAACTTCTCCTCTGTATCATCCAACCATGGTGTCATAGTTTGGCTTCCATCATGTATGCACAATATGTAAACATCATCATTCAGGTGGTCAATAGCGATGAGATTATCAGCAAAGAAAAAACATGCATCTGGAGTTCTTGACTTGTGACGGTTAGATGTGTCACCACATTCAAGTTTGAGGTCATAACTGCATTAGAAGAAACTATTAATTATTAGTGTAATGTTGATTTTACAGCCAAATTATCATCCAATGACAGTTTCAATAAAGTAAACCCACTATGAAAGAAGGTTGGGGTGGGGTAAGAACCAAGATACCAGGTTGTGAAGGCTATTTTAAATAATCAAACGAGAAATGCGAAAGCAAAGAGTATTTCCTGTGATGCAGACACTAAAAAGTAGGAAGAAGTTCATTTCACCACCTACCCAATGTAACCAATATATCCGCCATGAAAGTCAAATGGCAGACCCTCAAAATCCTTTTCACTGTAACGAAATGATTGAAGCTCCTGCAACATTATCAAGCATGAATGAGAGTCAAAACTCTACTTGGCATATGACAGCGGTCATTTATGAGTTGAGATGCTAACACCAGAAGTTATATAACCTACAATGATATCTGTATCGTACAAGAATGAAGTGTTACACAATTCAAAACAGATTTCAGTACCTTGTTCAAAAAATCAAAAAATCCATTTTCCAAAAACCTGTTCTTGGTAGAACCTTTACCATCTTCAATGGACATAAAGCCTCCACCTTGTAAACTTCCATTTCTGAAAACATAACATGGTATTGATCATTTCAAGCATATTCAGAAAATGAAGATGCTTAGTTACCGCAATGCAAATAAATTAACAGGATAGACATCAAACCTTTGGTCTGACAATCTAAATGACAACTGTTTCCAAAGCGATCCGCCTTTACCCCCCATAAATGAAAACTGTGCCCTTCCCTACATAAGTTAGCGTTAAGAGTTCAGACAGTAAGAAAATAAAAATTATAAGTTAAAGGAGGCACAGAAGCAAGATCATACATTTTCTGTGGAGGAGCTATCTAACCAAAAGGTGTTCTCAGCTTTATGACGTCCGAATAATCCACAAAATATATTTTTTGCCCCACCAACTTTACTGGCCAAGTGATCAAATTTCCTCCATTTCAACTTCAGCCATTTATAAGCAATACTTGCATGATTATGATTTACCATGTTGGACATTTCATAAGCATCAGTCTCAGCAGTAGCATGCATCAAATGTCCATCTCTGGGAGACTCTTTATTTTGTTGATTCACTGCATTATTCTCTGGATTTACACTGCTGTAAACTTCTCTAGCCAGTTGACTAGAATAAAGAAAGTTTACTGCTCAGGGTAAATTACAAGGGATCAACGGAATAAGTCAAAGAGCAAGGGAAATCAAGAATAAAATATGAAGCATGTGATGAAACAAAAGCTAAATGGCCATTAAACACTCAACTCTATTGAGAGGTCTATATCTCTACATGCATCTTCATTAGACCAAACTTTTCATATTATCCACAAAGAATTTATGATGTCTGACAAAAATACCATAAACAGAGGGTACCTACCCAACTGTAAAGAATAACATCAATTTCCCAAATTAATTTTGAAACAGGAAAGTCTTAAGAGCACATAGAAATGATAGGATGGGAAGGGTATTTATATTTACAAAGCTCTTCAGGTTACCTGCATATTTTCCCCTGTTGTATGATGATCTAAATCTCAGCCAATAATCATATGTAATATCTCTAAAATTTTTGAATATTTGTGTTCCATGGCTGGTAGCTATGCTCTCTGGATGAAACTGAAGGTAAAAATTGTTGAGTTGAACATAGTTGACTGTTGACAAAAATGAAAAAAATATAAATCACAGAGCTGAAACTATAGAATGAGCATTTCTGCAAATACCTGCAAACCATAATGCGGTCTTGTCGAATGCTTGATGCCCATAAGAACTCTTGTTCTTCTTGTCAGGTCAGAATGACTTGAAAGGTTTGAACTTCTATCATCTACTACAGCAGGAACAGAATCAGAAAAAATGCTTCTCTTTGTCAGGGCTTCAGAAGGTTTGGTATTGTTAGACTCCTTAGATCTAAGAAGAGTGACGGCAGAATCGGTCCATGCTATGGGAATGATCTCTGGTGGAAGTGATTCAGGATCTATGGCCAGTGAATGATACCTAACAACCTTCAATTATGAACAAAGATAAATTTAAAACTGCTAGGCGTGGATCAAATATATCATAATACGTAAACACAATCATATTTTAAAAAAGATACACCAGTAGCGATTCTTCCATTTTGCCCCAACCAAACAATTAGCTATGAAAAAAAGACTTTTCCCCCCTTTATTCTCCCAAAACCTATAACCTATACATTGGGCAGAGAAAAGTGACCAAGAGTCAGTGGGCAGATGCAGTTCTCACCAAAAGTGTCAAAGGACGTAAACAACTCACCCCAACACAAAACATCCAATGAAAAAATATTTCAGAAAATAATCAAATTTTAGAGTTTCAAAATGCATAAAAAACTTGAATGTTCCGTGCAACATTATCTCAAATACCATTTGTAAGATTTGAACTCTAAAAATTCAAAGGCAGCATATTCATATCCAAACATATAGAGGTAAACAGACCTTAAATCCAGAATTTCTGCCAGAAGGAATTTCATGAAACAGCTCACAACCATTATGCTCAAGTTCGCTGTGCATCAGAAAAGAACAATTATAAGATGAGGGAATAAAGCATATATGCTTGCGACTTGCGAGACTGTGTTAATAAATAAGAAAATGAACTTATAGGCAACTAAACCTTCCTAATTGTAACAATTAGGTCATAAATATAAAAATGAGAAAACTTTCTGAAGATTTTACCGTACCTCAAACGTCCATGGATTGGTTCTGGTGCATGGACAACTTGAGCTCCATGCACTAAACCTAGAGCCTATTAAATCATATGTCAAGCAATAAAATTATGAAAGGAAAATAAGGTCAAAGAGCAATTCTACGAGGCAAGAGTACAAAATCTAATACTAAAATTCATAAAAAAATGGATGACAACATTGATAAATCCAGGATTAAGTCACATCATGCAAGTTGTGACATCAAATAAAGTTAGAGGAGACCTTAGTGAGTAATTTTACCATCAAAATGGATTCCCTCCAAAAAAGAATTACGTTTCTAAAAAGGCCAAAAAGAGAAAAAAAAAAAAAAAAAAAAAAAAAAGATGAAGAAAGATCTAAACAACTAGATCTGAATAGCAACAGACGGAAAATTTCATTGACATTTAATGCATGCAGATTGAAGTACAGCTGGAAAATTATGTCATGTTTTATGATATTACTACACCAACCTACTCTTTCTTCTGTGTGGCATAGCAAAATTGAAGGAAATCACGACCTTCTTCCAAAATCAAATCAGAAGGCCTTCACTATTGGGCCAAACAAACTCTAGAACTTTTTTCGTTTTTAATGTCTTTGCAACTTTATAATTGAAGATTTACAAACAAGCCTTAGATGAGGAAAACCCACAAATATAGGAAAATGAAATGAAACAAAAACAAAGATAGGCATAAAAAAGGAGGGACAAGCCAAAAAACAAAAAGACTCAGATATTTAAAAGAACAAGATTAGCAAATTTATGCAATTGTGACTAACATCAGTATCTCAGAGGATGAGGAAAAGAGGGAATAAAGCAAGAAGTGTCGTAATCACAGGCAGAGAAAGATAAGTAATCTTGAAAAAAAGAAGAGTAAATACCTGGTGTCCCAAGCAAACACCCAGAATAGGGATGTCCCAGCAACTGTGCAACAGCTCAAGACAAATACCTACGTAGTTTTAAATCATTTTCAATGCTATTAAATGTAAAGAAACCTCTACACCTCATGAAACAAAGATCAACCAAAAATATTCACTTGATATTCAACTAAAAAAGAATTTAGCAGTGATTAGTTCATGATATTAAGTTCTGGAAACTATATTGGGTAGTTCTGAACATAAAGACAGGCATGATTATTCTTACATTCCATGTAGCTAAAGGGTGTCCGATTTACTCCACTAGTGAAATTTTTACACACTTTCAGTTACATTTCATGTGCTCTAAGAACTTGGCTGAACAAAGTAAGTCAGTTATACTAGGAAAATTTAATAGGTAACCTTTCATAATTGATGCCTCAAAGAACTTCAGATGTAGGTCCAAATCATACATTATATCAGTTCAAGCAAAATCGAAAATCAAAATTTACGTGTAAACAATGTAAAGCTATAAACGATGTTAGAACTTATAATGATAGTAAGGTACAAAAAGAGGTCATTATCTAATAATTATGTGAATTTTCTATTAGCCAGAGTTAGTCCTTGTCCTGCTTCTTGACCTAGAGGACCTAAACTTGCACCTAAACATTTCACAGGTGCGAGTGAAACTTCAATATACCACAAAGGGGTATAAATAGTCTAAGAAAAACATGCAACTAAAACAAGGATCTAATTCATTCATGAGTCATGACGGAGTATTAAGTTACATGTGCAACAACTAACTTTTCTATCACAACTTGTAGAGCATTAATCAAAGATACTAAACTAAGAGTAATTAATGTGCCACATCTCTATCTCTAATATCCAAAAAGAACAAAAACTAAAAAAACTCTTTTGATGTGGCCATGAATTTGTAATTTGTCTCAAGGATTATTGGCAGAGAAGTATCTCACCTATATCCTTTGGGCATGCTGGAGAACCAGGTCCAGGTGATATTACAATGTTATCAAATGCATTTTCCTCATACAGGTAATGGCAAAGCTCTTTCCATGTCAAATCATCATTTTGGACCACCACGGGAGGCACTGAGATAATAGGAAACCATTTTAGACTTCAGTGTACAGTATCTTGTAATAGATTTTAAAGTATTCAGAGAAGAAGCTGTAACATTCAGTTCAATATTAAAAAGAAAACAAAATTCCAACTCTAAATATAATCTGCAAATATACTTGGTAACATTTTTGTACATCTTTCACTCATCACAACCACAAGCACAGGGGGGGGGGGGGGGGGGGGGGAGGGGGAGAGAGAGAGAAGACATACCACCATTAACTACAGATAACGCCTGGTATATATTGTACGTGTAACTGTCATAGTTGTCAATCAACAATGTCCTTACAAAATCTAACTTCTTTATAGGCAGCTGGAGGTGTTTATTTCTTTTATATGATTCTTCTATATGGTTAGGCATTAATTGGCTGGAGATGGCCCTTCTTCCCGCACCACTCCTTATTGCTTGGATGTTATTTTTCTTAATCAAACAAGAAATACTTAGAGGAGGTCTGGACAAGGGAAAACTAGGACAAGTGCGTTGCATGCATTCACTTGCACAACACTGCGGCTCAGAAGAAGATGAAGCCAAAGAGAAGTTCATCTTTACCAGAAAAAGTTTCAAACAACTGGTATGAACAATTAGTCTCCAGCAACCTTTGTCTCACCTTCTCCAGAAAGAAAAAAAGCATAAAATTAGTGTTGAGTATGATAACCAATTCAATGAAAGCTAGCAGATTTTGAGCATGTAATTGAAGAGAGGGAACTTAAATGAACTCAAACATAATCGCATGGCATCCATGTAAGGGGGAGATATAAAAAGCAAATTGAAAACCCAGATTTCTCTAAGAAACATCCCAGAATGCAGTTTAACTGGCTGATGATAGGAATACAATAAGGAACAAAAGAAAAGGAGATAGTCATTGCAGACATGACATGCGAAAAGCCAAAGGGGAAATATAAGATCTAATTACGGAAAAAAAAAAAAAAGAGAGAGAGAGAGAGAATTAAATATCGATCCCAATTGAGTTCTTCGCCGTCCTGTGTAAATTCATCAGTGCATGCAAAGAGAAAAAAAAAGAACATAGTGACAGAGCAACAGATGACAGACGGTGAAATGAAAATGAGAGGCAGCTGAAATGGTATTAGCCCAGCAAGAATACTTACACTCTAAGAAACCTCCTATTACGCAGTTTAAAAAGACAATAACAAGTATAAACAAATAGCCAAATGTATAATGAAAGGGGCAAACATGACGTGCAAGAAGCAAATCGAGAAGTAGCAGATTCAATCATAAGCTAATGAAATTTATATTTGTTCCAATAGGATTCTTCACCCTCCATCTTGAGTAAATTGTTTCGGCCATTCGGGCATGCAAAGAGAGGAGCAGGGAGATAAAGCAATCAAAATCAGTAAAAAGAAAAGACAGAGTTGTTGTTAATATAGTTAACCTCGAAGCATATCCGACGACTCTGGTGCCGAGAATCTATGCTCTGTCTCTCTCTGTTTCTCTCTCTCTAATGGCGAGGAGCAATCGGAGTGGGTGGAGGAGAGGCTTCGAAGATTGAGGATTGGAGGAAGCCAGGATTTGGGATGCATATACATATATATACGCACACGCAAGAGGAGCGAAAGGAGAGAATTGGGACCCACACTGGTTGGGAACAGTGACACGATTCGGAGACTGATTGAGACAGTTTCGAATGGTCAACTTTGCGTCTGCAAATGGACACCGGAGCTCTTCGCCGCCAGTAGCGGCTGCTCCTGTTCGTCGCCACGAACTCAGATTTGAGATTTGCATCAACTTGAAAAGGACGGACATATATTTACATGCATTTTTGGTGCCTATAGCTCGGTTTTACTTGTCTAAAAATTTAATAGGAACTTTTTATCTTGTAGTTATTAGCTTCTCTCCTTTGTTTTACTTGTTTCTTTCCTCCTATCCTATCTAAACAGTTGATAATTGTAAATTCCTCGTCATTTAGTTACAATTAAGATTAGTTAAAAATAATAAATGTGTCAAATATATTATGTCTTTTTCAAACATGGCCCTATTTATGAAAATAGTAGGAGAAGGAATGAATAAAAATATATGTCACAGAATGAGTAATAAATAATTGAATAAAAGAGAATTAAAGGTAAGTGGATGATAATTAATATAAAGTTATGTATTTAATAATAATAAAAAAGAAAATTTAGTTCAAATTTTGAGATAAAAAAAGAAAGTTGTTTATATTAAAAGCCAGCCACATGAAAAAAAAAAAAAAGTTGCCTATAGAAATTACCGAGTATTATTAAAAGGTTTTATAAAGTTTTATGTTTTTCACTTCAATTGTGAATTGTTGATGTCAAATTTCAACGGTTTAAATTTATGTATATATTATAATATAAAATAATAATAATTTTATAAAATATAAAATATAAATCATTAAAATAATAATCCATAGTGATGAATGGGAAAAATAAGAGTGAAAAAAGAGCTAGGTCAATTCCTTTCAACTTTTTCTCTAAGTATTAAACGTACATATTTTACAAATTAAATGATATATACCAATATTTAACTAAGGGTAAAAAAGAAACTAGGGAAAAAAAAGTAAGGACTTATCTTATAATTATCTCCAAAAAATTTCTTGTCACTCTGTCTTATAAATAGATTTTAAAGGGCTTGAAATTTAAAGAAGTTTAATGAAATAAGTCTTGGATGGCCTCGAATTTAAAAGGCCGTCCCTACAAGTCCTTTTAATATATTATTATTATTTTTTGGATGCATGGATTCACATATGATGGTAATTTACTAATTTATATGTATTTTGTATTTGTTATAAAGTTATTTATCCATTTAAATAGAAATACACAATAACTATACTCTAATTTTATGATTTGGTTTATTATTTGTTACAGATAAAGATTATGGATGTGTTCATGATGCAGGAAAAGAAGCTTTTACTTACGAACTAGAGCTGCTCAAAGCGGAGCACAATCAAATATCGTTGAAATTGATAATAGTGGTAAAGATGACGACAATAATAGTCATCGTACTAATAGCACTTAATAGTATGCTTCTTATGTTTCATGTGAGATATTTGTGAACATAGTTTGCTTTTGATTATGAATTAGTGATTGTGCTTGTTTGTTGGATGATTCGTGTTGTTTTGATATTAATGTTGATAACATTTATTTGATAAATTAGAATTTTAATTGTTGTAATTTACTAATTATATTTCTTTGAAAAAAAACTAAAGAAAAATAGTTAAAATTTGAAATAGTAACTTTTGGGCCCTCGAGGGCTGACCCTGGCCCTGGTACTCTGGTCGGGCTTTAAAAAACAGACGTTTTTCTTATTTCAAACTTTGGAGGGCCGGCCTTATTAGGCCTTGACCTTTCACGAGCCGACCCTAAAGGGCGGGCCACCCCGATTCCTAGTTCTTCTTATACATGAGGCCAAAATTGTATGTTTTAAACTTTGTAATACAAATTTTTTTTTTTTTTATATCATTTTATAAATTTAAGCCGGTTAAACTTTTTTTTGATCAATTATTATTTGTCCGAAAAAGTATATCCTTATTAAATAATCATATTTCCCTCTCATCATGATCTCTTCTTTGTCGCTTACCATTTTTACTAGTATTATTTTTTAAGCAAGGAGATAAAGTGGAGGTATTTTAATAAACTTAAATTAATATTTTACATTACTTCCATATATTTCTTAATATGTTTTTGTGTCATAACTTCAAATGACTAATTATAGGAGGAGACTAAATTAGGTGAGTCTAACGGCATGTTTGGTACAAAGTATAAAGGAAGTTGGGTTATGTCACCATGTTTGGTAGAAGGTACAGAAATGGGAAGATTAAAAGAAAATACTCTGGTTTGCTCCATGGTTCGATTACTAGACATGGAAGGAATACATTTGAGAATCCATCTGCCAAAACCAACCACAATTTCATGTCCAGTCATTCTTTTCATTCTTTTTTTTTTTTCCTTTGTCTCATACCATCTTTATCTTTGATGGTTGAAATTTAATATCATATAAATCTATACTATAATATTACATAAAAATTGAAAGGAAAAAACTTCAAAATTTTATATGGATAGTTTCCAACTATAAACTACTCAAAAATAGCGAAAATTAGTTTATAAAATATTGATTTCATTTAATCCAATAATAAAGATGAGAAGTTTCCAACTATAAACTACTCCCAAAATAGGGAAAATTATTTTATAAAATATTGATTTTTTTCTTAATCCAAAGACAAAGAAGGAAAAGATACGAGGAGAGGATCAAATCCCACAATTCCATGGTGGGGAACCAATTGTAGAAGCAGAACATGGAATTAAGGAGAGGAAGGACAAAACTTGAATTTTCTTTTATATGAGAAGGTAAGGTCAGTTGCTGGTACAAAAAGGAATTTGGTCATTTTACCTTAAATTAATCTTCATTCCGTTGTGCGTTTGCTGTAGTTGTCTGTTTGTGGAGTGTTTGGGTTTCTGTTAGGGCTAGTAAGTTGTGGTTGGAATCTGTCAAATTTCAAAGCCCATTTATAAGATTGAGTCTAAAGAAAGAAAACTTTGTTTTGAAATTTTTTTCGTATTAAATTTGTTTTGAAATATTCGTTAAAAGAAATATTTATAAAAATTTTTCTTGTTTCAAAGTTACAGGGAAGTTTTGAAACGTAACAATGTTACCCATTTCGGTTAAAAAGTTAGTGGTCAACGTTAGTTTTTTAATGGAATATGACAACATTACTATATTTTAAAACTTTTGGAGTAACATTAAGATAAAAAAAACTTCAGTGTAACATTGCTCCTGGGCATATACTTTCGAGATGGATTTGCTACTTAACCCTTAAATTTTTGTTAGAAGAAGTGTCCACGACAATGCCTTTAACAATATTGTCTTCAATAAGAGAATGCAATGCTTGGTAAAAAGAAACAAAGTACATCATTGACAATTCTATTTTGGTGATTAGCAAAAGGTTTCAATATCTTTTTATCTGTTTTGGCTAACAACTGAATGTGGTGACTATGAACAAAAAAAAGTTGGGGGTTATTGAGTAAAGATTGGACTCCAACATTTATGGCTTGTTTAGTATGAGGAAAGGGGAGGAAAGTGGGTTGAAGGAAAATTCTTTTAAATTAGATTTAAGAAAATTAGAGAAGTGGTGTTAAATGATTTTAATTAATTTTTTTTTACACTTTTATCTTACATCTTTACTTTATTAAAATATTGTGACCCCATTTTTTCAATTTTTTTAAAATCTAACTTATATAAATTTTTTCCTCCCCTCATTTTCCCTCCAAACCCCTCATACCGAACAGACAATTGGAGTAACCCCTCATACTAAACAGGCACTTATACATAACTCCTCAATATTTGAGGGTTATGGTAGAAAAAAATTATCTCGGATTAAATTTCTCAACTATCTAATTTTTGACATATTTTTCAATTTAGTCCCTCTTTTATACTCTTTTAGTTTTATTTATAAGCAGATAGAATGTTTTTTTGGTCATATTTATAAGTCAAATTATTAGATTTTTCATATGAACATATAATTTTATCTTTCACCACAAATCCACCGTGAGAATATTTAATGAGCGTTTTTCAATTTTATTCTTATTGAATAAAAAATAAATGAGAGAAAATGTAAACCAGTAACATCTTTTTATGCATTAAATAAGTGTGGATCTAAAAAAGTCAATAAAATGTTTTCAACTTTCACTTGTTATTAGTACCCTTTCTTATCTTTATTATAAGTAAGTCAGTATCTAATACTTACATTTAGTTTTTTTAGAAGGTATTTATTTATTTTTAAAGTGCATTAATTATTTTTTTTATGCATGCTCATAATCAATAAGGGTAGTGGGTGAGAGTATAATTAATATAATATTAGAGTTTAGTGTGATTAGTGAGGGTAATATTGGATGTTACTTAAATTATAAGGACAATTTTAATGACTTTAACAGTTTTTATTAGTTTGTGAAAATTATTAATTAATGCTTTATAATAAAAACTAGAAGGATGTTATGCAAGATTTGGTCAAACTCTCGATTTACAAGTATAATAGTGGTGGTATTATTATAAGGTACTTTCAGCATTTTTCACATAAATCAATGAAACCCCTAAACTTTGTTAACTCTTTCTAAAATTCAACAATTTTCTAACTTTATCCCTATTTAATATATATTATATCTCATAAAAATAAAGTCAATACAATAATAAATAAATAATAAAATTATACATTTATATAAAATTTTTCTCTCTCCTCCTTCAAAATAACACCAATAATTTTCTTCCCTATAAATAAGCCGTGGGTGAATTTGGTGGTATTGGTTCCAGTCACAGTCACGAGGTTCTCTTAAATGTCCTCTGCAGATATCTAATGGTTAAAAAAGAAAAAGAAATTGTCCTTTGAAGATGGTTTGACAGGGGTTCAATATATCTCGTCCCTTGTTGTCAGCACTTTTACTAATGTTTCTATGTTTGAAGAAAAGTATGGGCTCCTGTAAATGAGTTTTGTCAATAAAACTGTCCATCTCTAGTAAAAAAGACCTTAAAAAATCTTGCAATTAAAAAAAAAAAAAAAAAAAAAACTTACAAAGTCAAAGACAATCAGATCGAAGGGATAGATTTAATCTCAGTTTGTAGCCAAAAGTTTCTAAAATTTTAGTAAAGAACCAAATTGGTCATGAAGTAACCTGATCCTGATGTTCCAAAATTTTCCACTAAAGATTTTTGTTAAAATTCAAAATTGAAATTTCCAGTAAATAACCAATGGTTATTAAATAATTTGGTGCTTATATTTCAAAATTTGATATTAGTATTCTAAAATTTAGTGCTGATATTTTTAAATTTGATAGCAACTCAATTTTGGAATTTTGTGTCAAATTTGACCAAGGCCAGTATGTTGATCTTGGATGTATGGGCTAACCCGGATATCTATGAAGGAGATAACCAAGAGAGCGCGGGATCACCGTACACGACAAAGGGGGTCTTGTGTGTGCACGGTGAGACCGTATGTAAATAGTCTAGGTTTAGAGTGTGTGCACCTTGTTACCCGCCTCTCGTATTTATAGAGGCGCCCGGTGCGATATCGGGCACGTCATTAATGGTGAGCCATTAATGGGGCGGATCTTGGATGATACCCCATTAATGGGACGTGTCATTAATGGGGCGGATATACGAGATATGCCATTAATGGGACGTGCCATTAATGGGGCGGGTATCTCGGGAAGCCGGTATGATAGGGGCGGATCGCGAGCCGAGATTTCCGAATCTCCCGCCATGATTGGCGGGTACGCCTCTCGGGCTCGCTTGGGCCTCGCCCGGGCTTGGGAGGCTTTTGGGCCGGTCCGTAAGGTTGCCCCCGGCTTGGCGTTCATGCTTTTGACCTGCCGAGGTGTATGATTCTCCTGGTCCGGTGTGTGGCCAGGGGCACTGTGCCCGGCCCGGCCGGCTTCTTATGCCGCGGCTTACCTCTATGATGTCGTTTCGGATGGTGCTCGGGTCATGCGACCGGGGGCTTCTTGGGCGGCCTCGGATTTATGTGGTAAGTCCCCGTTCGCGGGTAAACCGTTTGGTCTTCTCTCCGTAAGCGCCATCATTGCGTCTTTACACCCGGGCGTGTCCCGATTGGAAAAAAGTGCACGGCGTCGCGCCGCTCCGAGTGCCGATTCGTGTGCACATTTAATGCGCCTATGTCATACCGTTCATTTCCTATCGTGTCAATGTTCAAAGACCGAACTGCCCCCGGCGTTCCCTCTTCTTCTTCTAATATGAAGTGTCCACTTTGCGTTTTTCATTATTTCCCGCCTGCGATTTGGTAGTGTTCTTGCTCCGAGTTTTTCCCGTGAGAACTTCATTGTCCTCCATTTTTGGTTCAAGTTACCATCTTCGTATTTACGCAGGTATTATTCGTCCTTGTCTTTACTCGTTTGGGCATATTTCATACCGTTTAGATATCCTCTGGTTTCTCATTTGCTTTTCCCATTCTTCTGGTTCTCTGAGTTTTCCCTTAAGATCAGTTTCCGGGTTTGCTCTATATGCTCCTCCCCTTTTGACGTAAGGCTCCGTAGCTCTTAGGTTCTAGTCCCTCTTTCGATGGATAGACGTAGGCCTTTTCTTAGAGCCGACCGGCGCTTACCCCGAGGAAGAGGAGTTCCTCCGCCTTCGTTACCCGAGAGCCTCTTATTGGGTTCTTGGAACTGAGCTCCCGGAAACTGAAAGGTCAGCGCCCCTACTTCGAGGTGGGAATGGTTCTTCTCGACGGATTGGACCTCAACCCATACCAGCTAGAGCTCTGTCACCTTCCTTGATTCGAACTTCTTTCCGATCACCTTTTCGGGCCGGAGTTGGTTCTTTCTTGGTTCCCGGGCTCTTGCCTCGATGGCCCAACCGCCTCATTTTTGTGAGGGTCCATCCCCTGGGAGCTTGGACCCTTATCCTGATGATTATCTCGGTCCCTGCTGGGACTGCTTGGCTGAGAGCTCATTCCACATTGCGCGTGGTGAGGACTCAGAGCTACCTCGGTCCTTGGATCTTGCCGGCACCGGCGCCTTCGGGCCCCACGGCGTGCCGTTTCGTCCCCGTCCGCCATCTGTTTTGCCTTCTAACCTTGTTTTACGAGGTATTTCCAACTCTCGCTAATTTCCTTTTATGTTGCATATAGGTTAATGGCTCCGAAATCTTTGCCTTCAAAGAAAAAGGCCGAAGCCGAGACATCGGATTCTTCTAGTCCACCCAAGGCCCTGTGTCGTAGGTATCCCTGGGTGTCCCACGAGGTCTTGAAGACCCGGTCCATTATGTCGGACGAGGATATTGCCCGGTTGGACCTACCCGTCATGGAGGGTGCGTCTACGCCGCCGGAAGCCGATGAGCCTGTTTGTCTTTGAAGGAAGTAGGCAGTCCAAATTTCTTTCATTTTTACCGGGATTATCTTACGCGGGTTGGCGTCCGCTTTCCTTTTACCCATTTTCAAATGCTTGCCCGATGCACCGAGAGGCGTCCCGTCTCAACTTCATCCGAACGGGTGGGCTTATCTTGTAGCGTTCGAGCAATTGTGTCGCTCCTACCCGGTTCCAATCCCCGCTTTCGACCAACCTTTTCTTTTACTATTTTGGTCCCTTTACCCCGCTCTCCGAAGGAAGGTGACAAGTTGAAAGGCTGGTGTCTCTCCGCGTTAATCCCGAAGGAAGCTTATGAAGCCCTTCTCCGAGTCTTTTACTAAAGCGGTTTAAGAATGCGTTTTTCAAGGTTGTCGCCGTGCACGGTAAGCCGGCTTGGTTTCTAAAGGGGGTCGAGGCTGCCGACGTAGTATGGCGCTTCCCTTTATATTGGGTGGAGAATCATTATAAGGCCAGCCCCTCATCCTTCCAGATCTCGCAAGATGACCTCCTACCCGAGATGGCCCCTCACGTCCCCAGATTAGATGCCTTCGTGGAGCAGTATGGCATCCCGAGCGCGGCCTTTTTCATATCCGGGGGAGGATCTAGGCCAATTCCCTCGACTTGTAGGAGTCCTTTTTTGCCATGTTTCTTACTCTTATGTTCCGTATATTGCGATCGTACTTTTGTGCTTATTCCGATTTGCCTTTACTGTTCTTTTCATTTCAAGACATGAAGGTCCTTCCGGTTATTTGAAAAAAGTGAATCCGTCCGCCGCATCTTCGAGTAGTCGGTCTCGGAAACGGGCCGCCCCGTCAAGACTTCCGTGCCGAGGCCGATGCCCCTATTGTGGCTAAGAAGGCCGGGGTCTCGGGGCCGAGGAATCGACTCCATTCGCGCCCTCCGGATCCCCTCAGGCAGGGGTTCCTGAAATTTCCAAAGGGAAGCAGGTTGTCGTCTCGGAGGGTGAAGCTGCGGCTGCTGGGGCCGCGACCGTTCCTTCTGCATCGGTTCTTCCGGTGTCTTCGACCGTTCCGCCTCCTCCTCCTCCTTCAACCGGCCCTTACGTCCTTCTTCCGTGCTTCCTCGGAGTTTCGTATTTGAAAAGGGGTGACCAAGGAGCTGGATGTAGCGTTCCTCCCCCGGAATTCATGGATAACCGGGCCTTTTTGTCCCCTCCTAGTCTTTGAGGAAGTGCAAGCCTCGAACGGTACTTGTGTAAATCCATAGGTTTCCTGCAGGCCTATGTGATTGTGAGGGAAAAGTACATTCTGGCTGATGCAGAGAACAGACGACTGAAGGCGTCTAGGGCCGAGGTTGAGGCCAACCAAAAGGCACCGGGCCGAGGCGGCATCCGTAAAAAGGCTTTAGCCGATGCCGAGGCCAAGCTCGCGCCTTATGGAGGAGGAGCGGGATCTGCCCGGCTTGAACGGGATTCCCGCCAAGGAGGCGTTCGTGAAGGTGGAATCAGATTTGCAACAGGCGCGAGAAGGGGCGGAGAAGTCAGCCTCTGAATGTGTCCGGGCCCAGAAAGCGCTGAGCGAAAGTATGGATGTGGTGAGAACCCTGCAGAAACAGCGTGATTCGTTGTTTGATAAGGTTAAAGCCGTCGAGGAGGCTCTGGCCGTATCGCAGCGGGAGCGCTTAGAGTCTCGACGAACTTTTAAAGCGAGGTACCGGCGATTGCTTTGAGAATGCACTTGGAGCAGATCCGACTTTTGAATCCGAAGACGGAGCTTAACTTGGACGGCTATGACTTTCGTGCCTTTATGGAAGACGGAGCGTTAGTTTTGTATCAACCTCCTTCCGCCTCTGCGTCCGGGTCAGGAGGGGGAGAGTCGGATGCGGAGAGTGAGGCGACCAAGGGTGCTCCTGATGCCGGTCCTTCTAGTTAAGCTTTAATCTTTAGTGTTAGTGGGCGTACGTGCCTTTGTACTTTGCGATTCCGGCTTTTGTGCCGTAACTTTGTATGACTTATGGGGGAATTTATTTATCCGCCCTTACGCCGGTTCTTAAATTCCATTGTTTGAAATTTATTGATTGCATTAAATACAAGTCGTGTACTCGACCAACACCGCGGTGTGGGAGAGTGGGACGGTTGTATGTCGTACCCTCCGGGGTGTTAACTTAACCGCCTTTGCCTCATCCCGGCTTAAATAGCCGGAAAAGATGGTAGGAACTGTTTTTAAGGGCGAGGTTGTCACATGTCGACCGAGGTGTCTAGTACCTCGGATCGAACATTTTGACTTGATCGGTCGGGATGGCGGCCGCCTTCTTAAATCGGGCGAGCGTTGACCGTCAATTTCGCGAAGGCCACGTATGGCGTTTTCGCCGAGCTCTTACCTATGCGCGTCGGAGTACAACGGCCGGTGTCATACATCTAGATGTTTTTTTCGTTTCTGACCGGGTATAAGTACCTCAGAGTCAGGTTTTTGCGGGGCTTGGTGGCCTCGGCTTCAAGCTTAAGCAAATAATCGTGCACGTTGGCGCCTCCTCTTTGAGGGATTCCTTCATTAAATAAAGCAGCTCTAAAGAGCGTACAAATGGTCATAAATTATTCAAATGCAAAGCAAGGGAAAGTTGGAAAGCAATTGCAAAAAACATGAAAGAAAGTAAGAAATGACCGAGCCGTAGTCTTGGGCTAGGCCGTAGTAGATTTTCAACTTATCGGCGTTCCATGTCCTTTTAACCGGCTTTCTTGCCAAAGTTTCGAGAACATATGCCCCGGCGTCAAGCTTTTCTTTAACACGATACGGTCCCTCCCGGTTCTTTGCCGGTTTTCCGTCGCGGGAGTTCTTATTACCTATATCGGCCCTCCGAAGTACCAAGTTACCCCGGTTGAAGGATCGTGGTCGAACCTTGCGATTATATTTGGCCGCGAGTAACTGCTTGGCGGCAAGTTCCCGGCAATGAGCTGTGACTCGGATCTCATCTATTAGGTCCAGATCTGTCTTTAAGGCGTCGTCGTTCGATGCCGGTCCTTCATGTCCGGCGCTGATCTTCCTCCACGATGGCTGCCCGATTTCCACCGGAATCATTGCTTCGCATCCATATGTCCCCGGAAAGGAGTTTCGGGTAGAGACCGCACACTCGTCCCGTATCCCCATAGAACACCGTGGAGTTGTTCGGTCCAACTAGAGTCGGCCTTTAACATGCGTTTCTTCAACCCGTCGAGTATGATTTTATTGGCGGACTCGGCACGGCCATTAGGCTAGCGGATGTTCGACGGAGGAGAAGTGTTGTTTGATGTTGAGGTTGGACATTAAGGCCTGGAATCTTTGGTCCGTGAACGGGTTCCATTGTCGGTGACGACTTCAGCGGGTATCCGAACCGAGCGAAAATATTGTGACGAACGAATTTCATAATCCCGGACGACGTGATTGTAGTTAATGCTTCCGCTTCAATCCATTTGGTGAAGTAGTCAACGGCGACAATGAGCCATTTGAGCTGTCCGGTGCCGGTTTAAATGGTCCAAGAATATCCATTCCCTACTTATAGAAGGGCTAGGGAGCCGGCATCCCTTTTAACTACGGGCGGCGGCCATAAGATCCGCCGTGTTTCGGCAACCGTCACACCGCTTGGCGGCCCCATGGCGTCATGCATCATGGTGGGCCAATAATAGCCGTATGCAATGCCTTCCTTGCCAACGCCTTGCCGCCCATGTGTTGGCCGTTGCATCCCTCATGTATTTCCGTCGATCAAGACATACTCGGACTCGGACTCGCCGAGGCATCGCATCATGGGCGAGTGTACTCCTTTCCGGTATAGTTGATCATCGACCATAGTGTAGATGGCGGCTTCTCTCATCGCTTTTTTGCTTCGGTAGAGTCGTGGGAATGATCCCTCTTTCCAGGTAATCTTCAATTGGTTTTCTCCGGTCCGATCCGGACGAGATAGTCATAATGCACGTGGGCTCGGCCAAATTCTCGTTGGATGACTGTTCTATGACTCCCGGACCTTTGGTACTTGCGAGTTTGGAGAGGATGTCGGCCGGGCATTCTCTTCTCTCGGGATGTGAGAGACAAAGACTTCTTCGAATTCCGTCATTACCTCTTTTGCTTTATTCAAGTACTTGGCCAACAAGGGGCCTTTCGCTTGATAGCGCCATCGATACGTGCGGCGACCGGTTGTGAGTCGGTGAACACCTTAATCCGCCCTCGGCTCGCTTTCTTTTGCTTGAGCCAATCCCGCTAAGAGGGCCTCGTATTCGGCTTGATTGTTAGAGGTCGGGAATTCATTTGGAGAGAATGCTCGAGCGATTCCCTCGGGGCTTTCGATAATGACTCTGCTCCGCCTTTTGGGTTGGACGACCGTCAACAAATACCCTCAGAATTCCTCGTCGGTCATAACCGGAGTCAATTCCCGATGAAGTCCGCCAATGCCTGTGATTTGATCGCTGCCGTGCCTCAAAGGTGATGTCGATTCAGATAATTCAATCGCCCGGCTCGTCATCCGTCCCGCCAAATCCGGTTTGTGTAAAATCTGCCGGATCGGCTGATTGGTCGGACCACAATCCGATGTCCCGGAAGTATGGGCGAAGTCGCCTTGCCGTTGTGAGTAATGCGAATGCCATTTTCTCCAGCTTTTGATATCTGAGCTCGGCATTTTGTAACGCTTTGCTCACAAAGTAGATGGGTGTCTGTCCGGCCTCGGTTTCTCTTACCAAGGCGGCGCTTACCGCTTCATCCCTACCGAGAGGTATAGGAACAAGGTCTCCCCCCCGAGCCGGCCGTTAGTACCGCGGGGTTGCCAAGCATTTCTTGATTTCTTCAAAGGCCGTCTCGCAGTCTGTATTCCATCCTCCCTGGGTTTCTTTCTTCAATAATTTAAAGAAAGGTAGAGCTTTCTCGGCTGACCTCGGTAGGAATCTTGTCAGGGCCGCCAAGCGACCTGTTAGTTGCTGCACTTCCTTCTTGGAGTTGGGGACCTGCATATCTAGCACGGCCTTGCATTTGTCCGGATTGGCCTCAATCCCTCGGTTGGTCAACATAAAACCCAAAAATTTGCCAGCGGGCACCCCGAATGCACATTTAGCCGGGTTCAACCTGATTCGGTATTGTCTTAGTTTGTCAAATATCTGCTCTAGATCCCGGATATGCTGCTCCGGATGTTTTGACTTCACGATCATGTCGTTTATATATACCTCCACATTACGACCGATTTGATCTTCAAAGACTCGATTCATCATTCACTGGTATGTAGCTCCGGCATTCTTCAATCCGAATGGCATGACGTTGTAGCAATAGTTTGCCTTATCCGTCATGAAGGCGGTTCTCTCTTGATCGTCGGGGTGCATAGCGATCTGATTGTATCCGGAGTAGGCGTCCATAAAAGAAAGCAACTGGTATCCGGCCGAGTTATCCACTAGCTGGTCAATGCTGGGCATAGGATAGGAGTCTTTTGGACATGCTTTATTCAGATTGGTGTAGTCGGTGCACACCCTCCATTTACCGGTTGGTTTTAGAACCATGACCACGTTAGAGAGCCAAGTCGTGTATTGTATTTCTCTCGATGAATCCAAAGCAGCAAGGAGTTCTTCAATGTGACTCTCAAGGGCTTTCGCTGTCGTCGAGATATTCCTTTTCTTCGGGCCACTTTGGTTTCGACCCCGGCCATATGGCTAGTTTGTGGACAGCGAAGTGCGGGTCGATCCCCTGGTATTTCGGGCGACGTCCGGGCGAAGACATCCTGGTTTTGTCTTAAGAATTCGATCAGCCTTGCTTTGATATGCGGGTCCATGTCTCTTCCGACTTTAGTTGTCTTAGAGGGATCCGTCCGAGGATTAATTCCTCCAACTCCCTTCCGGTTACGGGCGTGGGTTTTCCGGTTCACGGAGGTCCGGTTCTACCATGTTGACCGGCTGCCGGGGCCGCCCCTCATTTCTAACATCGGTCATGACCTCGTTGGTTCGGAGACGCGGCGGGGATGATGGTCGTTCCTCTTCAACACGGAGAGTCTCAAAGTAACATTGTCGTGACGCTTTCTGGTCTCCTAACACTTCGACCACCTGATTCTTATCATTGATCATTTTCACTTTCTGGTGCTTAGTGGACGCGAGCATATCCCAATTATGTATAGTAGGTCGCGCGTATGATGTTGTAAGGGGAGCGGAAATCTGCCACTACAAACCTTACTCGTTCTGATTTGAAGGCTTCCTTAGTTCCCAACGTCAATCTGAGGTCGACATATCCTTTTGGGAAGGAACGCTCTCCATTAAACCCGATGAGGGTAGATTTGCACGGCTTTAAGTCTTCGACATCGAGGTGCATCCTCTCGGTATGCATCGGCTTATTATGTCGGCCGAACTACCGCGTCGACAAATATCCGTTTGACCGGCGGTTTACGACGATCCCGTGATGACCAATCCGTCTTGGTGGCCGGGAATAACCTCCTTGAGCTCCTCGTCGGTGAAGACCAAAGGGGGTGGTTTCGGTTTTGACGACGTGCCCTTGAACCTCGGCACCTCTTTTACCGTTAACACCTCCCGAAGGTATTTCTTGCGCTGACTTATTGTATCTCCACCTCCCCCGAAGCCGCCACTGATCCCATTGCATTGGAGATCGGCGTCCGGGTAGCCCTCGGGAGGGCCGGTTCTCCGTTTCTTTTCAGAATCCGTAGCGTTCGTGGCTGGACTCCTACTTCGGCGGCTACCATTTCGCTTGCCAGATTTTCCTTGAGTTTTGATGACGTATTGGCGTAGTTTCCTTCTCTTACAAATTTCTCAATAGCATCCCCGAGTTCATAGCATTCGTCGGTGGTGTGGCCAAGAAGTCGTGGAAGGTGCAAAACTTCCCCCTGTCTGTATTGGACCGGTTTCTGAGAGGCTTAGGCTTGGCTACCTTCCTCATCTCGGTCTGAGCGACCTCCTTCCATAGCTGGGATCGCGGGACATTCAAGGGGGTGTAGTTTCCGTACTTCCCCTTATTGTCCGTCCGCTCTGGTCTTGGCCGGCTCTCTCTGCCACGTCTAGGGATGGAAATAGGTCAGGCCAGGCCAGGCTTTGGCCAAATAGGCCTGAGCCTGTAATAGAGTTAAAAGGCCTGAGCCTGGGCCTGAGCCCGAATGCGAGGCTTTTTTTAGGCTCGGCCCGAGCCTTCATAAGGCCTGGTCGGGCCGAAGCCTTTTTAAAGGCCTACTTACAATGTAGGCCTTTAAAAGGCCTCATATTGTAGGCCTTAGAAGGCCATAAGTAGGCTTCATACGCTTTGAGCCTATCAAAATCTATATAAATATAATAATAAAAAAATAAATATTTTATTATTATATGATATAAATATAAATATATTTATTTAATGTATAAAAAAGCCCATCCAGGCTTACAGGCCAGGCCTTAACAAAATAGGCCTGACCTATTTACACATATAGGCCTTTAAATAGGCCTTGGCCTGGCCTTTTTAACAACGAGCCGGCCCGACCGGCCCTAAATAGGCCAAGGCGCGTAGGCCCCGATAGGGGGCTGGCCTATTCTCACCCCTAGCCACGTCTGGCGAGTTTCCTTGTGTTTGTCGGTCAACTCCCCTTCTCTCGGGCGAAGAATTCCTTGCCTTCTCGAGGCTCATCCGCATTGGCGATTTCCATTTGCTCAACGTCTAGGTACTTCTTTGCTTCGGTATAGAATTCCGTCAATGAATATACTCGATTCTTACATAGATGTCGGGCCAGCGAGTCATCGTCCAGGTCCGTCTGTTGACAGGCAATGTACATGGACTTCTTCGGATAAGGATCGTACTGGATTGTCGTATCTCCGAACCGGTCCAGATACTTCTGCAATGTTTCGCCTTCTTTTTGCTTTACCTTACTCGATGTGAATTGAGATTTCGGTTGTTTTTTGTTGGTGGCAAAGTGCAATTCAAACTTACGCCCGAGGTCTTCAAAGTTCGAATCGAGTTATTGGGTAATGAACTCAACCATTTGTAGGCCGGTCCTTTTAACGTGGCCGAGAAGAGTCTTAGTATGACCAGACCTTCTATTGACCTTACCCACATTAACTTTTCAAATATTTCCGGGTGATGACGTGGATCTTGGGTACCATCAT
Organism: Acacia acuminata; assembly: GCA_019022655.1. NCBI lineage: Eukaryota > Viridiplantae > Streptophyta > Magnoliopsida > Fabales > Fabaceae > Acacia > Acacia acuminata. The sequence goes on from JAFJYI010000075.1 coordinate 24,877, forward strand.
GCGGGGGAGATCGGCTAGGTCGAAATTCTTCGGGTAAGGGCCGTGGCCGTTGCTCGAGAGAATGGGGTCCCACCGCCCCCGGCCGACGATATTTCATCCTATACCGCCGCGGCGATCCTCGTGTCCGTGTCGTAGCGGTCGCCTCGCGTAGTTCATCCGAGTCCTCATCACGGTCTCGGTTTTCTGATCCCTATCTTCCCGCGGGCGGTCGCTCGCCTTCGGTCTTCCGTCCGGATCCGTAAAGGTCCCTCCTTGTGCCTCCGGGGGTCGGTTGGCGATCTCGCACCATTCGAGCGTCCCCACCCCGGCCACGGGGCGTCGATTGCTTCGGGGCTGGTACGCGGACTATCGCTATCCGGGCGTACAAACTCTTTCCCCTTATGGGGTTTCTGGGATCCGCGACGAAAAAGGTTTTCAAGCTTTTCCTCTATCATTAGCTCGAGCATGAAAATCCTCCGCCTTTGGAGGTGATCTAGCTTTTCCTTGTCTTGAACCTCGAATCATCGACTCTTGGGTTCTCCTTAGGATACGGACGTCGGTTTCTAATACCCGAGCGTCGGGCCGGGATCGTCAAGGCGGTGGTCTTTTGGGGGCTCCTCATGCAAGGACACGTTAGGGGAAGGAGATGTGCTCTCCGCGTCCGTAACGTGTCCCTCGGGCGTCTTTCCTCGGGGGGGTTGCTCGTGAGCCGGCGGTCACGCTCGGTCCGCCCGAGGTTGATTTGGTGGTACAATACTTTCCTCATTCGGCCGGCCCGATTGCCGGCTTTGCTGTGGCTAACCCGGTGTTAGCCATAAGTGGTCACGGGGATAGAAGTTTAAGGTCCCCACGGTCGGCGCCAATGTTGCGATGTAGAACACAGATGTCCAGCCAAGGGCTGGTATGTTGATCTTGGATGTATGGGCTAACCCGGATATCTATGAAGGAGATAACCAAGAGAGCGGGATCACCGTACACGACAAAGGGGTGCTTGTGTGTGCACGGTGAGACCGTATGTAAATAGTCTAGGTTTAGAGTGTGTGCACCTTGTTACCTCGCCCTCCGTATTTATAGAGGCGTCTCGGTGTGATATCCGGGGCACGTCATTAATGGTGAGCCATTAATGGGGCGGATATCGGATGATACCCCATTAATGGGACGTGTCATTAATGGGGCGGATATCCGAGATATGCCATTAATGGGATGTGCTATTAATGGGGCGGGTATCTCGGGAAGCCGGTATGATAGGGCGGATTCTGCCGAGCCGAGATTTCCGGATCTCCTGCCATGATTGGCGATTACGCCTTCGGCGGGCTGCTTGGGCCTCACCCTGGGCTTGGAGGCTTTTAGGCCGGTCCGTAACAGGAATATTTGTGTCAAATTTTGTAATCTCAAAATCGAATTATTAAACGGTTTTAGTCTTTTACTAAAACTTTAGAATTTTTTATTCTATCATAGTCATTTAATTCAAGTGACACCAAGAGCTTCTTTAAGCCTTGATTTAACTAAAAAGTTGCAAGTTCGACTCTATATAAGTAAGTATGATGGATCAAGTGAACTCTTCCTGCTAAGTGAAAGATGACCCATAATAAAATAATCTTTTATTCTAAAGTAAAATCAAATTTACATTTTGCTCTTAGTAATACTTTATGGTAGTGAATGTTAGGTAATAAAGGGGCTTCGTGAGCATAAAATGGGGCAGCTGAGATAAAGATGTTGAGATAGATGTGCGTGTTATTGAAAATGCTTTTAAGGTAGAAATTTCACTAAGATAAGAATATGTGTAACTAAGATTACATAATCTGTAAATATAAAACAATTCTATATACCATAGAAAAACATGAAAAACTCACAAGATTGCCGAAAATGATAATGAATTTGATGAAATCTGAGCCCAACGTACGTTGTCTCCTTAAGACAATTTATTCCCTCTATATAGATGCCCAAGGATCATGAACAATTGTCTCCCAAGATCTATTAGATTGCGTCTTCAAAATGATGGTACTATTAATCAGAAGCCCAAATAAACACAACAAAGTGCTTTCAAAATCGCACAATGTATGAGATGAGTGTAGAATGCAGTATGCAGTATATGAGAGAAGTGTTGAAAATTGAGATATTTTTTGTCACTCGCATGTCCTATTTATAGATGACGAAAATTGATCAGATGGACTCGACTCTTGCGGATGAACTAGTGCGTCGTATGAAGAGATACACTAGAACGGAGCGAACATCGACTCTTATTGGCAAACTGGTGCGTCTTACAAATAGACACTCCAGAACGGAGTGAACGGATATAGAACAGATCGGTGTGCACTAGTTCAGTCACAACATTTTGATTTCAAAAATTCCAATGCGATATTATGGTCTGCTTAAAACCGCTGGTTGGGAGAATCACTAAGGGGCAAAAACGGAATTAATAAAAGTTCAAGGATTTTTTGGACAATACTAAAAATTTATCTAATAAAAATTATTTTTAATTCCGCACACATGTGAACTGAATTGAACCGACCATGAGGACGGGTGGCGGTGGTAGGCGCGACAAACTGAGCCAAGTCTGCCGGATGGACCGGCGGTGGCGGTGAGCATGTGTGGTGGGCCATCCTCCCTCCTTCACAAAAGTGGGTTGGTCTAAGGGCCAAATTTAGAGGTTTGAAATTGAGTCTTATATACCCTTTCACTTCTCTTGATTTGTCTAATGTGGGACTTCTATCCACATACCCATTTCACCTTCCTTTTTCCTCTTCTTCTCCAACCTACTTCTAATTCATAAACCATGGGATTTAGACCCAAAATTCCAACAATCACTCCACATGGATAAAAAGTTAGTCCATCATGACTAAATGCAAACAAACATGTATGCAAAATGTGATTCCTCTACGAGAAACAACTATATCGAGATAGGTAGGGGTCACCTTTGAACCTTATTTAATAAAAACCTATCGGGTACACTAGGTCAATTGGTGGACACATTTTCTAGAACCGTTGACCTTTAGTGTATGTAACACCCCCAAATTTTTAACAATTATAATGACATAAAATTGCAATAATTTTCATAAATAATTACTGAAATTTGAAATAACCGAGTTTGGGAAGTGTTATCGCCGCACTTCTACTGGGACAAATGCAAGGCTAACTTATTACATTAATATAAATCCAAAACTCAAATGAATATGTTTTATTTAGAGCATAAAAAGAATAAAATAAACTAGCTAGAATTACTAAATGTTCTTCCTCACTTCTCACTACTAGCCCCAACCTTTGGAACTTGTTTCACTGAAAATCTATGCCCCTGAAGGATCATCATAGTCACATAAACGCAAACATCAGCAAAGCTAGTAATCCTAATCAAGACAAGGACAATATAGTGAAAATAAAATATTTACATAAAAATAGCATTCATATATAACCAAAAGGAAAATATCAATTTCGTTATTCTTTATTAAGTTTTATCTTTTTAAATCTATTTAGACCCTGGGAAACCTACCAATCTATTTAGTGGAAAGAAAACTATGGTAGACCGGATATCCCGATCTACCCGTGACCCAGAAACCCCCGCTCACAAATAGTCAAATTGGCCATAAAACATTTCTTCCTAGTGTGCATACCTCTTCCCAAAGTTGCTACTAGTGTCCCGGGAAACCCTACCAGATACCACTTTGGGAAGAACGGATAATATCGGTTCACATCACATAATATATCGAAGGCATAAAGCCTAAGGGTTGTGTTCATCACTTTAGGAGGTACCATCCCAAAGCTATCCTCCCACTGTTAAATTATTTTAAAAATACATATAATAAATTCCCAAATTATTTCTAATATGTGTTTGAAACACTTGTATTGTAATCAATTCAATTCAATTTGTACTTGTATAAATATATATATTCCAATCATCAAAACCAAAGACTCGAAGCAACTACGTATAGTATCTTATATTCAATATTATGTGACTTTGAAAAAAATAAATCACGCAAAACGAGAAGGAGAAATATAATGTATATGTATCAATCACAAAAACAAAACCGAGGCACCCATTTAGCAGCGTACATACTCAATAATTAAGGCCAATCTAAATCATGCAAAATCATATCATATGAAGGAAACAACTTTCTCACAGAGGAAGGCATGCACAAGATTTATGGTATCGAATGGGAATTACGAGAAAGAACGAGACAACAATTTTGAGGATTTAAAAAGAGTTATGCCATATAGCAATGGATTTTATTAACCTAGAGATTAGGATTACCTCGTTCATGGGAAATTCCCATGATCTACTCATTAAAATACATTAATACATTAGTGGTATTAGGATTACCTAGTCTCCGTTTTGCTAACCTCCTAGAAGTATGATTGACGCAGAGAAAGAATAGAGGAAGTAGTAGAGGAGAAGAGGAGTATTGAGCGTTCGCTAGGGTTATGCGGCTAGACCTCAGTTTATAATTAAAAATTAAGGTTTAGCGAGGGTGGGCTCTTTACCTATTTCCAATTAATAAATTATAAAACAATGCAAACATTAAATTCTAAATTTTTATTATTACTATATTATTGTTATCATCATCATCATTATTAATAATAATTTGGGGTATTACATTAGCATCATAGTCAGGGCTTGAGTCGCTGTGCCAGCGAGGACGTTGGGCTCTAAGGGGGGTGGAGTATGAAGTCCCACATCGACTGGAAAGGCGAACGAAGCATGCCTTATAAGGGTGTGGAGACCTTTCCCTTGTGGATGCGTTTTAATGGGCTAGGCCTAGTCGAGAGCAAAACCGTGAGGTCTTGTTTTCCGAAGCGGAAAATATCCACAAGCGAGCGCCTAGGCTGTTACAGTGTATACCAAGACAATATGAGTCACACAGTCGCTCCTGTAGCATTGTTGGTCCTCATGCTGTGTCCATTTTGGCCTTGGACACCTGCTTGGTTCTGCGAGTATTCTAGAGAATCGACCTTTATAAATTCTCATAGAAGCGGCCCCCACTTCACACTCACATAGGTGATTCCTTATAATATAAGTCAACATACATCATTTGAACACATCAGATTAAGAAACCATTAAATGCCCAAACACTTACCCTTATATATATGCACTATCTTGTCATAGGAATGAGTATGATTTTAAAAACTTCATAGTGTTTATAGTCAATCATCACTTAGTTGTCTCCTCGAACCTAGTTTGTGGGATCTCCACTCATCAAGGTAGAATTACCACAATAATCAACAATTGATAAGCCTCAAACCCATTCCTTTCAACAAATTTTTAACCAACTCTTTAGGAATTCCTTTAGTCAATGGATCCGCTATATTTTCTTTTGATTTCACATAAACAATTAAGATGATCCTATTCGAGAGTAGTTGTCTAACGGTATCATGTCTACGACGTATATGTCTAAACTTGCCATTGTACATGACATCTTGGCTCTACCAATAGTTGCTTGACTATCAGAGTGTATACACACTGCCGATACCGGCTTTGGCCGATTAGGAATATCCTCGAGAAAATTACAAAGCTACTCAGCTTCCTCACCAGCTTTATCTAAAGCAATAAATTCTGTTTCCATAGTTGATCTTGCAATGCAAGTCTACTTGGATGACTTCCAAGATACAACACCTCCACCAAGGGTGAACACATATCCACTTGTAGATCTTGTGTCGTTAGAGCTGGTAATCCAATTTGTATCACAATACCTTTCTAGCACTGTAGAGTACTTTCATAATGCAAAGCAAAGTTTTGAGTGTGTTTAAAGTAACCCAAAACTCTTACTACAGCTTTCTAATGAAGCTCGTTTGGATTACTTGTAAAGTGACTCAACATGCTTACTGTGTAGGCAATATCAGGTCTAGTGTAGTTCATAACATACATAAGACTGTCTAGCACTTGAGCATACTCCTTTTGTTTTTCAGCTTTGCTAGTATTTTTCAACAATAAAAAACTAGAATCTATAGGGTTTTTCACAGGAGCTATGTTCAAATTCTAGCATTGCAAGGTACTTCTCATAATGCAAAGCAAAGTTTTGAGTGTGTTTTAAGTAACCAAAAAATCTTACCATAGCTTTCCAATGAAGCTCGTTTGGATTACTTGTAAAGTGATTCAACATACTTACTACATAGGCAATATCAGGTCTAGTGCAATTCATAACATATATAAGACTGCCTAGCACTTGAGCATACTTCTTTTGTTTTTCCACTTTGCCAGTATTTTTCAACAGTGGAAGACTAGAATTTATAAGTTTCTTCACGGGAGCTATGTTCAAACTCTTGAATATCTCAAGAATTTTAACAATATAGTGTGCTTGTGATAAAGCCAACACATATGATGTTCTATGGATTTTAATTCCCAAAATAACATCTGCTAGACTCATATCTTTCGTGTCAAACTTATTGGTAAGCGATCGCTTAGTAGCTTTAATAATTTGATTATTACTTCTTTTTATCAACATGTCATCTACATAAAGACAGACTATGTCAAACCCGTTTTCAGTATTCCAAATCTAGACACACTTGTCACATTCATTAATACTAAAGTCATTTGATAATATAACTTCGTCAAATTTTGCATGCCATTGTTTCAAGGGTTGCTTAAGTCCATAAAGGGACTTTATCAAGTGACAAACTTTCTATTCTTATCCTGAGACAACAAATCCCTTAGGTTGTTCTAGATAAGTCTTTTCCTCTAAGTTACCATTCAAGAAAGTTGTCTTTACATTCATTTGATGTAACTCCAACCTATTCAACGCTGCTAATGCAATTAATATCCATATGGATGAAATCCTTATAATAGGTGAATAGGTATCAAAGTAGTCTAGGCCTTCACATTATCTGTTAGCCTTTTACTACCAGCCTAGCTTTGTATTTATCAATAGTGCCATTTGCTTTCATTTTCTTTTTGAAGACTCACTTAGTTCCCAAAGGCTTATTGCTAGGAGGAAGGTCAACCAATTCCCAGGTGTGGTTTGAAATGGATTCAACTTCACTATTGATAGCCTCTTCCCATAATGGTGCTTTAGGAGAACCTATAGCCTGTCCATATGTTCGAGGCTCATTTTCCAACAAAAAGGTCAGAAAATTAGGCCCAAAGGATGTTACGCTCCTTTTCCTTGTACTACATCTAGGTTCCTCCTCTACAAGATCATCATTAGTCATAGTATCCAAAGATATCACAACATTGTTATCATCATTACCCTTATTATACAGAAAGACATTCTCAAAGAACGTAGTGTTCCTTGACTCAATAACTGTATTAACATGTATATCTGATACATTGGACTTATAAACCAAAGACCGATATGCACTACTATTAAGTGCATAGCCAATAAACACACAGTCTACTATCTTTGGTCCAATTCTTAATCTTTTGGGTTTAGGAAACGCAACTTTTGCCAAGCACCTCCCACACTTTAAAATATTTCAAGGAAGGTTTCTTTCCTTTCCCTATTTGGTATGGTAAGTTTTATATCATTTTGTGAGGCACTTTATTAATTAGAAAGTTAGCCATTAAAATGGCTTCCCTCACAAATTCTGTGGTAAACCGAACATAATCAACATTGCATTCATCATTTCTTTCAATGTCCGATTTTTCCTCTCTGCAATCCCATTTGATTGCGGAGCATAAGGAGCAGTGGTTTGGTGTATAATACCAGATTCTAGACAGAATTCCTTAAAGGGGCTGATTTTCAACTTCATTTTTATATTGTCTAAAAACAATAATAAGCTCATCTTTACTATTAAGCAAATACACATAACAATATCTATTATAATCATTAACAAACATAATAAAATATTTCTTATTACCCCTAGTTGGTGCAGATTTCATATCACATATATCAGTATGTATTAAATCTAATAACTTAGTTGATCTTTCAACAGGAGGAAAAGATAACTTAGAAAATTTTGATTCAATGCATACTTGACATTTAAATTTTTTTGAACAATCAACTTTAGGCAATAAATCTAAATGAATTAAACTTTTAATCGATTTAAAACTAACATGTCCCATCTTTGATGCCATAAATCAGAGGACTCAAGCACATAAACATAAGCAACATTATTATTGATAACACCATCATTGGTTATAGTCATTACATTAAGTTTGAAAAAGCCCCCACTAAGGTAACCTTTCCTACACACATGTCGTTTTTAGAAAGTACAAACTTATCATAAACAAATACAAGTGTAAAGCCATTCTTGCTTAAGAAGGATCTAGACAGTAAATTCTTGCAAATGTTAGGCACATAAATCACATCATTAAATGTCACAACTTTTCCAAAAGTCATCTTTAAGGCCACTTTCCCAACACCTTCCACCTTTGAAGTAGACGAATTACCCATATAAAGTTAGTAATCTTGCTTCAGGGGTGTAAGAAGAGAACATCCATCTATTGGCACACACATCCCTGGTGGCACCAGTGTCTACCCACCACTCCTTGATATTTCCAACAAAGTTACTTTTCATCACAACTGTCGAAAGGTTCATATTTTCAATCATATTAGTAGCAATTTCAACCATATTGGCTTGAGTGTTCTTTTTCTTTTTGAGATTCTTTGCTTTCTTACAATCCTTAGCACAGTGGCCAAGCGTCTCACAATTATAACAATTGCATTTAAATTTTTGGTTTTTGCTTTGGCCTTTCTTAGATGATCCCTCATCTAAGCATTTCCATATCTTGAATTTCGGATCTTCAACAATATTAGCCTTTGAGTCTACAAGATTGCTGCAAAATTTCTTTTCAAACTCTTGTTATCTTCTTCTATTCTCAATTTTTCAATTAGCTCTTCAAGTGACATATCCTTGCGCTTATGCTTGAGATAATTCTTGAAAGGGTTAATGTGCAGATTTGCCAACGAACTATTACTCGAGGAGCATCTGGTATAAAAAAAATTGAGGGTACCAAAATTACCAATAAACAATTAAAAAGTGGACAAAAAATTAAGGTGCAAATTGGCCAATGAACTATTACCCCGTTATTGTCTTGGTGTCTTAGTATTCCGTTACTGTCACAGTGTCGGCGACGTCGGCGTCTCCAAAGCTTCCATTATTGATGGGTGTTGCACTCACCCTCTTGAACTCATCAAGGTCCGTATGCAGCTTCAGGGCGAGAATCACGCGTCGAAACCAAATCCAGCAGTCCACAGCTTTCGACCTGCATGCGCCTTGCACTTTGGTTCCATCCCTCCGATGCCACAAGCAGCAGTCACAGCTGCCACAGTGCTTGCTCGCATGGGTCCCATCTCTATTGTTGTTTGCCTTATCCAACAAGAAGGTTTAATCGCTCTTTTCTCCAGCGTCTCCGCCACCGTTCTACGCTAGTGCCTCATATTTTAACATAATTGTGATAGTTGTTTTTTAATAGTTATTTGGTACTTTTTTTCACTTTTTAATTGTTTACTGGCAATTTTGGTACCCTCAATTGTTTTTTGTGCTGGATGCTCCTCGGGTAAAGTTCATTGGCAAATCTGCACCTTAACCCTTCTTGAAATCCTTTTAAGATGGTTGCAATTTTTCTATAAATGCAGTAACTTAGAAAGACTCGCTAAGGCACATCCCTTCGGTGTGAATGTCATGAAAAATCAATTGAAGTTCTTTAATTTGACTTACCATAGATTTAGAGTAAAGCATTTTGAAATCCAAAAATCTACCAACTATAAATTTCTTTAAGCTAGCATCCTTAGTGTTGTACTTCTTGTCTAGACTTTCCCATAATGCTTTAGTTGTATCTAAAGTACTATACATAGTATACAATGTATTGTCTAGACCATTGAGAATATAATTCCTATATAGGAAATCAAAATGCTTCCCAACATATATTGCAACAACCTTTTCCTTGTCTAATGGTTGTTCTTCTTCCAATTTTGGAGCATCTTCAGTAAGAAATTATGCCAAGTTCAATGTAGTTAAGTAGAAAAACATTTTTTTGTTTCCATCTCTTGAAATTATTCCCATTGAACTTTTCTTGTTTCTCACCATACATTGGAGAAGAACAACTTGGATTCATCAAATTTGTACTTACACTTGCCATTTCTGTTACTAAATAGAAACTTTGATTAGTCACACAAATTAATCTAAGAACAATATAATAATTAAAAATACTAAACGTAGATTCAACTCAATCAAATGAAGGCTATAATTACATGAAACCAACTTTGTTTTCATATCAATTGGCCAGGAAGGTTCAAATCAAGTGGGAGTCTCTCTGTGCTATTGAAACAGTGACTAATTAAGTAACCATTAAGATTAAGGCTTGGCCTTTAAATTACTTTCTTAGACACCAATGGTATTAATTAACTTTAGCTAATTCCAACGACAATAGAGCAAACTAATATCCAATTGTCTTAAGATTGTTGTTGAAAATACTTTCAAGGTAAAATTTTTACCAAGATAAGAATCTGTGTAACTAAGATGGCATAATCTATAAACATGCAACAATTCTATATACTATTGAAAAAGAAACTCACAAGACTGCCAAAAATGATAATGAATTTGATAAAATTCAAGCCCAACGTACGTTATCTCCTTAAGACAATTTGTTCCCTCTATATGGATGCCCAAGGATCACGAACATTGTCTCCCATGATAGAACAAATTACGTCTTTAGAATGATGACAATATCAATCAGAAGCCTGAATGAACAAAATGAAGTGCTTTCAGAATCGCACAGTGTATGAGATGAGTATAGAATGTAGTATATAAGAGGAAGTGTTGAAAATTGAGATAATTTTCTGTCACTTGCACGTCCTATTTATAGATGACGAAAAATGATCAAATGGACTCGACTCTTGCAGGAAAACTGGCGCGTTGTATGAAGAGACACACCAGAACGGATCGAATAGTGACTTTTGCTGGAGAACTAGTGCATCTTATGAACAAACACACTAGATGGGTACACCAGAACAGATTGGTATGCACTGGTTCAGTCACAACGTTTTGATTTCAAAAATTTCGATTCAATATTACGGTTCGCTTACAGCCTCTAGTTGGGAGAATCACGGAGGGGTAGAAAAGGAATTAATAAAAGTTCAAGGATTGTTTTTAATTTCACACACGTGCAAACTGAGCCGAGCCGAACCGAACAAGCAGGCAACAGCAGCGCATGTGACCGATTATGCCGAGCAAGATGGATAGATGGCGGCACGCGTGTGGGTTGGCCCAAGGCCCAATTTAGAGGTTTGAAGTCGAGTCTTATATATCCTTTCACTCCTCTTGATTAGTCCAATATGGGACTTCTATCCACACACCCATTTCACCTTCATTTTTCTTCTTCTTCTCTAACCTACTTCTTATTCATAACCCATGGGATTTAGACCCAAAATTCCAACAATGTGGTTATACAAGAAAAAATAAAATTTGTAATGAACTTATATGAGAAAGGGTTGGAGTGGCGCCTATTGAAGAGAAAATGGTAGAAAATCATCTTAGGTGATTTGGACACATACGGAGAAGGCCTTTGGATGAGCTAGTAAGGCGGGTAGATCAAGTTGCTTAGAGCCTAGTTAAGAGGGGTAAAGGAAGACAAAAAATATTGCTTAGTGAGGTTATTGAGTGAAATCCTTAGTTGACAATTTATCCCAAGATTTGATTTTTTACCAAGCTCAATGAAATCATTTAATTTATATATTGAAAAAATGCATTAATTTGGAACATGTTTTATGAGTTAACTAACTTTTTTTTAATATGTAAGAATTAAGTAAATTAAACTTATAAAAAAAGATTAAAGTGGTAAGTCATTTTGTAATTGCATTTTTTTTTTAAAGATGATGGGAGCCATATTACTCCATATGGTCCATTTTAGAAACTGATATTGTGATCATAAAATGGAGAATTGATGATTGCATTAATATCGGTGGATAAGATTCATACATTAAATGGCATTAATAAACTTAAATCCTTAATAGACTAAAAGCCTATTTGGATCATCTCTTTTTTAAGTTAAAAGCTACTTTTACGAGAGATATTCTTTTTTTTTTAAAAAAAAAAAAAGCTAAAAGCTGTTTGATGATTATATACATTTTTTAGCTTAAAAATTACTTAAAAGCTCAAATTAAAAATACATTGTTTGACAAAATTTTCGTCTTGAGCACTTTTCCTTACCCCAAATTCAAATAGAGACACTAGTAAAGCCTTTTCTAGCTATTCACTGACTGATTCATGGTCGTCAAATGCCCAAATTCATGGTTCAAAAGTTGGAAACATACCTGCAGTGAGAAACCAAGGCAGTAAGTCTGAGACACCGGAGACGAGAGTGACAGAGACACAACGTCGAGAGTAAGAGAGTCAACCGCGACTTGTGAGACAACGATAGACAAGATGAAAGGGCGAGAGTCATAGTAAAAGCCAAGAGTGAGATGGCAAGTGATAGTGTCTGGGGATGGCAGGAGACGAGGGTAAGAGACTGAGATAATGAGTGAGTGAGAGACCGGAGGAGGATAAGAGCTTAAAAAAAAAAAAAAGCTCCTCTTAGGAGCTTTTGCTTTTGGTTTTTTTCTTTATTGTAAAAAAAAAGCTCTTTTTATTATAAGAGCTTTTGTAAAAACTTGTTTGGCCTAGCTTCTGCTTATAAGGAGAAAAGAAGCTAAAAAAAAGGATCCAAACATGCATTGAAAATGACCGTGATGGATTGAGAACCAAACGGATCAACAACAATAAAGTTTTTATCTCACTAGATGAAGTCGGTTTTATCCTCATTTATAAATGATATGCTCTACCCTCTCTTTCACCTTTCTCTCTTTCCAATAAGAATTAATTCATTTTTTATTACATTTAATAAGGGTAAAATTATAACATTGTCATTAATTACTCTTTAGGTGGACTTATAATTTTTAAAGTGGATTTATAAAAAGAAACATAGTGGTATATTTATGATAATGAAAATCTTTAAAAAAGATTTATTTTATTAAGAAAGAGTGATATGACTCTTATCATGTACCACTATGATATTAGTTAGAAGTCTTTTTTAACTAATTCACATAAACCAAGGACATGTAGTTAACTCAATGCTTATGGGGTAAATTTTCAACTTTGCCCTCATTTATTAATGATGTGGATGACACGTGGACTGTCAACTTATCATATTTGGTGAATTATCGATCAAAACTATAACTAGGATAACGGTTAGAGCAAAATTACTCCATTTTTTAACACTTCGAGGGAAAATTTCCCCTTAGTGAAAACTTTTGTATCAAAATTGCTTCTTAATCCTTTGCAGGAAGCAACCCTATTATGTTAGAGGATGAGTGGAATGATTAAATTGAGGGTTACATAGTTCGACCCCCTCGAAGATGTTTTATGTCTCTCTTATTGAGGTTTTCAATGACCTCAATTAATTTGGACACGGTTTTAGTCCGCTACCCACTCCCGTCCATTGCCCTCCTATACCTAAAACGATGTCGTTTTGGCGCAAAATAATGAGTAAGTTCCTTTTTTTAAAAAAAAATATTTCAGGGCACTGAATGGTACTAAAAAATATACTTTAGGATACTAACTGGCACTGAAAAAATATTTCATGATCTTGAAAAATTATTTTAAGATCTTGAAAAAATATTTCAGGTTACTAACTGGTACTAAAAAGATATTTGAGAATACTGACTCATACTGAAAAAATACCCCATGATCTTCAAAAATTATTTTAAGATCTTGAAATAATATTTTAAGTACTGACTGATATTAAAAATATACTTCAAATTTTTTTTCCAAGATCCTAAAATTATTTTCCAAGATCAGGAGGTATTTTTTCAGTACCGTTCAATATCTTTTTATTACCAATCAATACGCTGAAATAATTTTTTCAAGATCCTAAAATAATTTTTTAAGATCATAAAGTATTTTTTCGGTACCAGTCAATATCTTGAAGTATCTTTTTAGTATCATTCAGCGCCCTGAAATGTTTTTTTTTTTAAAGGGAATTTGCCCATTGTTTTGCTCCAAAACGGCACCGTTTTAGGTATAGGAGGGCAGTAGACGGGAGTGCGCAGCGGACTAAAGCAGCGTCCAATTAATTTAACATAAAATACATCTTTTTCTATGGTGTTAATGTAAGAATTAATAATAAGCAACCAAAAGTTAATATTGTGATGCTTAATATTCACTGCCTCCGGTTGTAAATATAAGCTTTAAATTTTTGAATGTGATTATCCCAAAATATAAGCTTCATTTTAATTTTGTCAAAACATTTATTGAGTTTGTTCCAAATTTACCCTTGATTATATTTATTTCCTTTATTGTCTCTCTCACTTATTCTCTTTACAAATAAGGCACATTGTTTGTTGAATTCCCTTATAGCAAGTGAACCAGTCGAATAAGTAATAAAGAGTAGGTAGGGTTATCGTCCAACAGAGACTATCGATACCAAATCTAAAGACAAGTGCTTGATGTGAAAATTTGTATTTGGTTTGATTGGTTTTGCTATTACTTAATGATAGAAAATAAATGAGTGGTTAGAAGTCGAAGGAATATATCAGTTGAAAAGTAGACTGAGCTCGGATTTCATCCTAAGTTGTGTCATTCCCCCAGTTTGCATACAACATATTGCTACACAGCTTCTACAATGCTACAACATAATTACCGTCATAATGATATTCAGTTAACCCACCTCTATCCTATACAGAAGCTTCTGCAATCCTGTAAATACAGTTTTAGCTTTACTCTCCCATATTCCTATGGCGATTTCCAGTTCAGTTTGTCTAATTAGCTCTAGGTGTTCTAGTTATGAGCGGTAAATCCATTCCTGACATCTCCAGTTTAGGTCGAGCCGTGCACAGGCTCGCCCAGCAAACACTATCTAACAATGGTCTAACCTTGACTCCCGTTCGGTAAGCCAAGACCTTTGGGATAGCCCTTAGCATCTACTAACTAGCTATGAATTAAAACCATGTTAAACAAACTAAATTTATTAAATGAAAAAACTAGCAAACTGGGCATTCTGCAACTTAGAAAGCCATCCTCACTCAGTCAAAGGGAATTTAGTTCATGACTGATTAGAGATAAACAAAGCCAACTAGCAGAGAACAACCCATGACAGAATTATGAAAAAATAACAAAGAAAAACAGAAAGCTTGTCAAAAGGTTGACAATGCAAGAATGTCATGTCACGCGACATCTCTATGTCTTCTATGATCCGTCTCGCTCCAGGGAAGAATTCGATCTAGTTTACTGCCCCTTCAGTCGCCTCTTTCGTTCCTTTCGTGTGAGTTCAGTCAAATAGGATTGTGTTGACTGCTCATCTCATAACTTTCTCTCTATAGGTTTTGTCGCGCTTCCCTCTTATAGTTAGATCTCCTTGGCCACACATCCAATTAGTTTAGCCTTCCAAATCTGTCGGGTCCAAGATCTTAGATTCGGTTGATTGATCCTTCTCTTATTATTGCGGGATTCTCTAAATCTTTCTTTTGATTCTCCACATCTCCTAGATTCAGCTTCAATCAATCACTGTCTCCATGTGCGTCTGGGTAACCCATCTTAATTTCCTGAAAACTCGGGAGGAAAGATTAGAATAACTTAACGCTTAATTCTGCATCATTTACGATGCTACAACATAGCGGTTGCATTGTATTGTTGTCCAAGTGTAGGCATACGATATGCTATAGCATTGTATCAACTTCATTATGTGCTTTCACGGTAAACCATAAAGTGGTCATTTTCTTATGCACATGAGCAAGATAATGATATAAGACACTTGTTAGTCTTGAAATTGTATTAAATATTTTTCTTATATGCCCATATTGGTCTTTTTTAAAGGCATTTGTTAGTTTTCAAGAAACATTAAATATTTTTTTAATATATACCCATATATATATATAATAATGGTACTGAGAAATAATAATGATTAATACTTCATCCGATCGATAATATAAGGTACTTCTAGAAGAATAGCATGGTCTAAACTATAAATCACTTGTAAGATAATTAATGCTCATTTTTCAGTTTTGTCCCTGTCATTAATGCTCCTTTTCAATTTTGTGCACTCAGTAATTTTCAAACACATTTTTCAATAAGGGTAAAAGTGGAAAAAAATTCAATTTATGATTTATTTAATGAATTAACCATTACTTCTTATTTCCAATAAATTAGTTAGAGTGTCATATACTATGGATCAAATGGAGTATCATATTAGAGTTTCGTATACTCCTCTGATCTTATTTATAAGTCATTTTTAACTAAATCACACATTCCAATGGGATGTAGTTAACTCAATGATTATGGAGGTAAATTTTCAAATTGATCCTCATTTATGAATAGAAATTTTTCAACTCTTTCTTCACTCTCTATTTTCATTGGTGCAATTAATATGAGTAAAATTATCACAATCTCATTTACTACCTTAAAACTGAACTTATAAATAAAACCAAATTTTTTGGTAAAAAAAGGACTTATAAATAAGACTAGATTGGTATAAGGCAAAGAAATAAGGTTTTCTATGTTCTATTTATAAGGTATGCCATTAATTTTTTTTCATGTATGTGGAGCCTTACTTTTCATTTATTAGTTTATATATTTATTTTCTTGGAGAGTGTGTAGTTAAATAGAGGTAAAGTTTTTGAATTTTTTAAGGTAGAGCTAAAGAAATTTAAGACTTTTTTTGTTTATATGAAACATGCTAGAAATGCTTTTTAAATAGCATTAGAGGAGTGTTTTGTAAGGATCATTTTTGAAAATCACTTGAATTTAAAAACAAATTTAATGTTTTTAACTGTTTTACTTATATGTGAGAGTTGTAGTCGAGTCCTAATAATGACCAAACAAAGTATGATATCAGAGTTTATGTAGTTAAGACAAATTTAATACTTTTGACTGTTTTTATTTGTGCCTAATAATTAGTAGTTGACTCCTTAGTGAGATTAAGAGAGAGTACTAATAGAAGTGTTACACCTCCACCGGCCTCGCCCTTTCGGGTGGCGGGTTAGAGGAATTCCTTTTATTAATTACCTTTCCTTTACTCATTAAGTCTTTTAGCATGCATCGAAGTAAGCATGATAGAGCGCAGGACTGGTTTGGACTAACTATTGTACTGATAAAAGTAAAAACAACAGATAGTATAAGTCCCCGGAGGGTTAAGGGTACAGTAATCCGAAATAAAACCTAGAAATATAATACGGTCATCCAAAAAGTGAAATACAAAATATGGTAGGGCATCCCCTACACTTCACAGCAACACTGGGCCCTACCTTGTCAACAGAGATCCTCACTGGTCGGTACACTTCCCTACAGCTGTAGAAGCGTCTGGAGTCCGAAAATGGCCCCCAGAGTAACCGTCAATACTCAAATACTAAATGTGCAAGGAGTATGTAAGTTACCATGCCAGATAAAAATATAGAAACATGCCAAACACATACCATATATGCATCTAGATCATACCACAGTAATACACATGACACAGTCCAAGAACCCGTACAGTTGCCTTACCAAGGCAAGCCTCGTCTCACTGGACTCTCAACCCGCAAAGCCGCCCTCACTAGGCCAGCCCTAGACTGAAACTCAACCCACACAGCCGTCAATTAAGGCCGGCCTCGGACTGATCGTCCTCAGCGCTAGGAATCACACACAACACTGTATGCATATTTGGCACAACATATACAAAGAAAAACACACATGGCAAATACAAACATACAACAAAACACATAAAGGTATCTGAGTAAATCGGTTACTACCTGGTTTGGTAATTCTTGTCCTTAATATTCTACTGGGCCCGTTGACTTTTCAAGGGTTCCTTTGACCTATATATCATTAAAATACACTTATTCAGTATTTACAAAAATGCCATTACATTTTTCTTATCAAAACCGAGCTCAACCCAACTTTTCCAGAAATCCAGTGTTTTTGGCCCAAATTGTAAGATTTTTAATAAATTCCCAAAAAAACTCATTTTTGCATGCTTCTAGAGCCATTTTAACCATTGAAATGTATATTTTTCATGAAAAATATTCTCAGACCATGAAAATACTTATATTTTGGCATGTTTCTTACTTTTCACACTTGGGTCAGATTTCGCCCTGTTGCAGACAGATTTAAATTTGCCAATTTTTATCTCTCAATTGGTACATAAAAAATATATCGAATTACATATCAAAATGATGCCCCAGATGTCTACTTTTCACCAGTAAAATTTCAGCTCAAACCAACATCGTTACTATTCTAAAAATATATTTGAAGCTTCACTGCCCAGAATCCAGAATACTGGCAGCAAGCTCCTTCTTTAAGTTTTTGGGGTTTTTGAGTTAGGAAACTTAAACCATAGCTTAACCCCACACAAAATCATATTTTAAACACTTTGAAACCATCAAAAACTTCAAAATCAGACTCTAAAACCAAGCTCCAACCAGCAGCACTAAAATCCAAAGTTTAAACTTTAAATATTCAAGTTGTCGGTAGTTACCTATTTTGGAGCTTTGGATTGGTGAACAAGGTGGTTGAGAGCTTGAGCTTGGCTATGGAAGCTTGCTGGTCCCCTCCTTCTTCTTCAGCTGGACCACGAATTTTTGGAAAGGGAAATGGAAAATCAAGCTCCTTTTAATAATAACCCAAAAGTGGCTATTTAGTTCCAATGTAACTGATTAAATTCCTAGTTTGGTTGGTAACTAATTGTCTTTGCTTAGTCTTTATCCCATGTGCAGATTTGAGAGCCTTCTAGGAGGAATATGTGGCATGTTTTTTGCCCATATAATCATATTCCACCCTTTTAATTTTGACAAGAATTATCCAATGTGATTCAAGATGGCTTTTTGGGGTCTACATGTTAATAACTTAATTGACTAAGCTTGACTCTTGTTCAATCAGTTTTTTTTTTTTTTTATCAATTTGAGCAAATCATATGCGCATAGGGGGGGTCCCAAAAACTGATCCATACTAATTAATTCCACTCTTCCACTTTGTTGGTCAAATTCAGGGTCTACCGGTCTCTATCGGGTCCCACCGGGTCCAAAAATGCATCTTTTTGTGCTTTTCTCTGTCTTTGTCAAATATTCTCCCCTGCCTGGGCATATTCATGTGGCGCCTTCCCTCTTTCCAATGTGGCCCCAAACTTGTCTCATTCCACCCAAAATTATTCCCTAACTGGTCCCTATCGGTTCCCTTTTTATCGATTTATCGCTTGTGCGTCCCACGTCTTGTGTTTGGACCAGAGTATGGGTAAAATCATCAGTTTTTCTCTCCCTTCTCATATAGAACGAAATTAAATGCCCAAAGGTCAAGGAATTGACAATTTTGCCCTTGCTTCATCATACCGACTTTATGCCTCACCGATAACTTGCCCTGGGCCCACACCTTTTCAAAGCTGGCCCGCTAGAGACTCTTTTTCCTCTGGTCAAAGTGGGTGACTTTTTGGGCCTTTCCGGGATCCACTATCCTGTCTCCCACTATACCGACATCCTTTTACTATTAATATTCTATTGCAAGGTATTACACAAATAATAACAATTAGATCACAGCCAAACTCTTCATTAATTTATCAACAATTACAGTTTACACTATTTACAATAGTTGGGGTGTTACAAGAAGCACTTGTACTAATAACTTAGTAAACAAAAAAAGAGTGGATAAAAAGGGAAAAAAACAACAAAGACCTAATTCAAAATTTGCTAAGACTATCCGGACTACAAATTAGTTTTCCTAATGAATAAAAAGGATATGAATTTAATAAAAAAATAGTTAATTTATCATTGGATAAAATTTGAAAATACTAAATTACTTAAATTTTAGGGGGAAATGGGGAAAAGTCTCATTTTAAAAATTTAATTGGTGAGGATAACCTTAATCGATGTCATTTTTGCTATTCTTGGTTTAATTTGTTTCCATCTTGGTTAAAGTATTCTCCAAATGGAAGTGTTTGTTTTTGACTTAATACATTTTTTGTTGAGGGATTTAAAAATTGGAAAAAGGTTAATGATGGAGAAAATTATGCTTTTCTACGCCATGTTGGGAAAAATGTTATCTCAATACATAAAAATGTTGTGATTTCATGTAGTGATCTTATGAACCAATCTCAACATATTGAGATATTGGTTGAAAAACTTACTTCTCAGGAGATTGCAACTAATCGTTTGAGAGTACAATTTTTTGTGGATGTGACAAGATAGCTTGCTCTTCAAGGATGTGCTTTTAGAGGTCATGATGGAAATTTAGATTCACTTGATCGGGATAATTTTCTTGAGATGATAAAATTTTTAGCTTCCTACCATCAATAAGTTGCAGCAGTTGTCTTAGAAAAAGCTCCTGAAAATGCATCATATAGTTCCCCTTGAATTCAAAACGAAATTATTCATGTTTTCTCTCAAAAGGTAAAGAACATAATACATAAAGAAATTTCTAATGCCAAGTTTTTTCTTATTGTTGATGAAGCTAGTGATGTATCTAAAAAAGAGTATATCGCTATTGTTTTGAGATACATCGATAAAGATGGTTTTATATGGGAAAGGTTTTTTGGTCTTGTACATGTGGAAGATACAAGTGCTAAGACTTTCAAAGATATTCAACACTCTTTGTCACCATAATCTTGACGTTCAAAATATTCGAGGACAAGGCTATGATAGAGCTTACAATATGTGAGGTGAATAGAATGGATTGCAGGCTTTAATTTGCGTTGAATGCCCATATACTTATTATGTCCATTGCTTAGCTTATCCCCTTCAACTTGCCTTGCTTGCTGCATCTTACGAGGTAAAACATGTTCATCAGTTTTTTGAAAAATTAAACTTCATAATTAATATTGCTACTTCTTCTTGTAAGAGTAATGATGAGTTAAGGGTTGCCCAAACAAATGAAATTGCAAGGATGATTGCTATTGATGGACTCAAATCAGGAGTTGGTCTTAATCAGATTGATACTTTGCATTGAACTGGAGCCACTCGTTGGAGTTCTCATTTTGATTCCATATGCAGTTTATTTAAAATGTTGCAAGCCACATGTAAAGTTCTTGACAATATTTCTAACGAAGGAAAGACATCATTACATTGTGGAGATGCAGATAATACATACTTATCATTGACATCTTTTGATTTTGTCATCATATTGCACCCTTATGAAAAAAATTATGGGTATTACTAAAATCCTTTGTCAAGCTTTGCAATGAGAGTCTCAAGATATTTCAAATGCTTTATATCTGGTTTTAACTACAAAAGAGTTACTTCAGAAATTAAGAGAGACAGGTTGGGATGCTTTCTTGGTTCATGTTCAAGAATTTTGCATAAAACATGACATTGACATTCAAGATATGAGTGCAAAATATATTAGAAGGAGAGGTCGTGCTCGAAATGAACAAGGTGATTTTTCTACTGAAAAATTTTAGAGGGTAAATATCTTTTGTGCTCCAATTAATTATCAATTGCAAGAATTAAATAGCAGGTTCAATGATAATATTGTTGAATTACTTGCTTTGAGTATGATTTTAGATCCAAGAAACAAGTACAAGTCATTTAATAGTGATTATATTTGCAAACTTCTTGATAAATTTTATTCTAGAGATTTCACAGAAAAGGAAAATTGCATTTGAAGATGGAGTTACAACATTTTGAGCTTGACATTCCTCAACATCTAGATTTGATTAATTTATCAACTAAATATGAATTATATCAAGGGCTGGTAAGAACTGGAAAGTTCATCATTTACCTACCCTCTTATTGATAGAGTGAATAGATTTGTACTAACTCTTCCAGTTTCTACAGCAATTACTAAAATATCTTTCTCTGCTATGTAGATAATCAAAAACAGGCATTGAAATAGAATGAAAGACCAATTTCTTGATAATTCTTTGATTACATATATTGAAAAAGAACTTTTTTTGAGTTTTTAGCACATATTCAATTATAGATGAGTTAAACAATATAAAAACATATAAAGCATGAGTTGAGTGAAGTAATCTTAATTTTTGTAAGAGATTTCTTTTGATTTTTTGTATATTAGGTTTGTATTGTATTTCAAGTACATTTATTTATGATATAATATTTTTTGGGAGAGGTTATTACGCCTACCCTTATTTTGCCTATCTTTGCCTAACTTTCTCAATACCATTAGACTATAATCTCATCTAACGGTGAAGATTTGAGGGATAAAATAAACCCTTCTACCCCTTCCTTTCTCCCACCGCCTTCCACCCTAACCACGATCCAAGCATGAATGCTCAAAAAGAAGACAATAGCCTCAATGACGCTTCAGTTTCATCATTAGGTTTCGGTTTCTTTTACCAAGCTTCGGCTTCACCGTAACATCCCAAATTTTGGGGTTTGAAATTGAAATATTATATAGAAATTGAATTTGTGAGATTTGACCTAAAATAATTATGAAATTAATTATTTGAAATCTAGGCTTATTTTTCCCCTTAATTTGTTTTGGGAAAAGAATAATTCAAATTAAGGAATTATTCTTCCTTGAGAAATGTAGGCAAAGAATAAATTCAAGGTATATTCGTAAAGGATAATTTTAGTCCTAAAAACTATAGAATTTATATTTTATGGCCTAGAAAAAAAAATTAATTGGAAAAAAAAAAAAATCCTTATGTAAAATTAAGGATTTATTTCAACATGTATCTAATATTTGCAATTAAGTAAGTAAAGGGCCTAATTGCAAATAAAAGCCTTATAAAAAATTAAGTGGGATAATTATTTGTTTCACATATAAAAGCCCAAAACAACAACAAACACCCAAATCCATATATATATATCCTTCGGCCAGACCAAATACCCATTTCCAATTCACTTAAGCTCTTAAGAGCCAACAGGGAAAAAGCACCAGATATAATAAAATAAAATAAGTATTAAAAAAAAAAACGACGCCACATGCTTTCCATGCATTATTCATTTGGCCCAAATCAAACCACACGCATTGGCCATATTCATTTAAACCAATCCAATCCAATCCAATCCATTATTTCCCTGAATTGATGCGTGGCTCATCGTCACCTCTTCAACCCAACACTTATAACTGCCTTATACCTCCTTTAATATTCATTAACCTCACAGCCCATTACAAATGACCATCAGCCCAAACCCAAAAGATCCATTACCTTCCATTTTAGCATCAATAATAATAAAATAGATCAGCATATCCAACTTATCCCACTGCAACACGATAAACGGGGAGGTGAGATAACGTTAGATTAACGTAAATGCAGACCACACCATGCTTTTCCTCATCGTTGTATCTTGTTGGCCGTCACGCAAACCAGCAACACCATATCCTCTCGAGCCCAACAACTTCAAAGCAAGCCATACTCCTCCGATCAAAAATCCTTCTTGGTCAAGATATATATATATATATATATATAGTCATGTGATAAATAGAGATGCAGAAAAATCACAGCGTTGTATATCCCTCGGTCCATCCTCTTATTTTTCCCTCAGACAGGACCTCTCATGTATTATATATCCATCCTCTTTGTTTCTTTAATCATTCACATTACAAAAGAAAAACCAAAGCCGAGTCTCGAGAATAAACATGAGAGACCGAGAGGAGAGAGAGAGCCGAGAGAGGTTCAAACCGCTCCTACCTTCTCTCGCATTTGGTTTTCGGAAAAATAGTGGGTGTTGTTGTTGATGGGAGTCTCGAGCCACACAAGCCCGAACTTAAAGGTAAGCCCTCAATCTCACTTGGGGAATCTAGTCTACATATTAATTTTCGTTTAAGAGTTTTAAAACCGAAGAGACTTAGTTTTTCAATATGCATGCATCGTGAAACATCGCGCACTTAATTAGGAGCAAACATATAAATATAAATATAAATATATGTATTAACTTGCTACCATGAGAGTTAACTTTCGCTGCCACCATCACTCACTTGGGGGAAGATAAAGGAGAAACAAAACCTTTGATGATGTGTGTATCATCTCGGTATGAAAGAGAGAAAAGCTGATATTCTTAAAACCATGACTTGGTTAATTTATCGGCGTTTAATTGCTGCACATGGGAGAATAGGAAAGAACTCACATGTGTAAGTATATATAAATATATGAAGCTAGCGTGAACCTTAGAGAACAAACAGAATGAAGCTGAACCATTTATATATATCTTAATGTGTTGCTTGAGGAAAAAAAAGAGAGAGAAGAAAAGATATATAACCGTGTATGTCTAGAGGTTCATGGTTACACAAAAAGTTAAGGCTTTGCTATTTTGTTTCAAAACTCAGAAGAAAAAAAATTGTTGTCATGTAAACACCGTTTTTTTTTTATAGTAGAAAGCCAACGCCGATTTTTATTTTTAAAAAAAAAAGAGAAACTATTATAGATTCGGCTTCTAATTTACCTAATAGGTGGCCTAGGCTTTCATAATCATATGAATTTCAATTTGATGATTACTTATTCAAGGACAAGCAAAAAGAGAAGGAACAGGAAAAAGATGAAAGACAATTTTAGCTTTGTGCATAATAAAAGAAAATTTGTGTTGTGCCATGTCTCTAAACAATTTTTATGTTATTAGTTTCTACCAAATTCTTAAAGCTGCATTTTTGGCATACCTTTCTAAATAGAATGATGGCTTGCAAATTGAACATAAGTTTGAGAGTTGGTGTGGAGTGTGTTAGGCGCTTCAACAATAGCCGTTTATTTTATTATTTAAAAAAAACTATTATTTATGCACGTTCTTAATTCTTTCATTATATATTTTAAACCTTTTGATTGACCACTTATGTAGTCATATATGAAACAAAACCATGAGAAACATTGTGTGTAAAGCATTAAGGCATAATTTATTAGTATGTACAAAACTCATAAATTAAAGTGTTGGAATAGCCTATGAGGGTTTAGAACAATTATAGGAAAATAATAATTACTTAGTAAGATAATAATGATGATGATAATAAAATAAATAAGAATTATTATTATTATTATAAAGAAAGGAATTACGTAATAAAAATGGATAAATAAATAATATTATTATTTATTAGAAAGGGGTATTATTATTAGGGAATTTTTTAGGGATTAATAACCATTTTTAATCCTCTAAAAATTAATTCGCATAGTTAGTTACTTTGCGAGGCAAGAAGTGACTGATGATAATGATAAACGTTTATAGGCATACTTGACACCTCTACCGATCCCAACATCTACCAGACCAGTTAAGGATTCAAGTTTGAGGTGGGTAACTGTTATCTCATTAGCTTGTATGTGTGTGTTACATATATGACTGATCATGGTTGCTAGATGATTTGCATGTGTGTATCCTAGCATTGGATTGGGGCTGCGTGTCCCATAGGGCTGTGTGTCCTAAGAATGGAGCTGCGTGTTCCATAAGGGTCGCGGTCCTTGGCCGTTAACTTCTTGATTCATGCGACTTGTTTACCGTGAATTATTCTATGCTTATACATGTGTTATACTTGTGATTTATACTTCATACCCGCATATGAGATTAACTGTTACCCCCGGGGTTCATTCATTTGAACTCCGCACCGCATGAAAGAAACAGTAGTGGATCGAGATCAAGAGGAAGATACGGTAAGGGTTACTGCAAATTGGACTTTTTGGAAAAATAGGATTAGATAGATTGTATTGTATCGTTTATCATTTGTCTATTTTTGGATTATTGTAGTAAAATACCCCTAAGGGACCGATTCAAATCGCGAAAAATTTATCCTCATATTTTCGAACTAAGTTATTTTATGAAAGATTTATTCCGCAATCAAGTCGTCCAAATCATTTCGATGCATGTGCGCTATAACTCTGATAAATAAAGGTGCAAAAAGGACGGGTGTTACATTCACACTCCCTTCAGGCTTCAATCTGATTCATTCAGTGAAGTGACGAAGTATTGAAGCATCATTAGATACTCCTCTTTCAATCTGATCTACCCCGATATGCTTTTTCTTCGCCTTCGTAAGGTACTCTACCAAATTTCCTCTGTTTGCTACTTGTACTTTCTTTCTCTCTTTCGCTTCTTCCCTCTCTCTTAAATGTCATCTTCATTCCCATTCCCCAAATCCTGATATGCTTCACACTCTCTGTATGCTTCTTTAGGTCTTTGGGTTAGCTTTTGGTTATAGGAATCACTTATAATTTTCCTTTAGTTCAATGTATCTATCTCATTGTAATCATCTCAGGCTTTAAATTTTTTAATTCACTTATATCATAAACCCTTAATTTTTTTTTGTAGTGCTATATGGGTGATGCGCTTGCTTTTGTCAATAAAGCAATCAATTAAACTGGGTCCTAATTAATAATGCAGTTTAGGGTCCACCTAAGTCATTTTCCCAAGGAGCAAGCTGTGGGTTTTCTTTAGGTTGAATTTAGGTGATAAAAAAAATGCAAACAAAATAAACCTAAACTAACTAAATGCAAGACGGTAATGACTCTAAAACCTATATGAGAATGAAACTAATCTAGATGAATTTGAATGCAAAATTGGGAGGTTTTGTTATGAGAGGATTATTAAATTCCTAAGAAGAAAGTTGATTTAAAAGCAATTCAAACACACAGATTTAATTCAGTTATGATGAAAAGGGGACAACTTAGGAATTGCATGGAGTTAACTTTTGAGCCCAATTTTATTAATTAGATCAAAGAGAGATTAATGCATTTAATTACCTAATTGAACATGGGAAACCCTCTAGCTCAATAACATATATTCCACTAGAAAACTCATAATGAAATAAGTGGTGGCTAATTAAACTCATTAAAAACCAATCACAAAATAATCTTGGAAATATTGTTTACAATTATCCAATTGAACAACTAGATAATTTACCAACCCAATTAAACAATTAAGCTGATAAACCAAATTAACAATTAAATTGATAACGAAAACTCAATTTTTAATTTAATCGACAATCCAAATGTTGCAAACAAGAATCCAGCGATAAGCATAAAAACTTCAAATTATCAGTCAATCCATAAGAAATAAGTTTACAATCTAAAACTAGATTGTTCTCAATTAACATAACTTGAAATCATTTAAAACTAAATTATCTCAAGTCTCGAATTAAAAAGATAAAAAGAACAACACTCCCTTATGATCTTCAAGTGTAAGCTCCTAGGCTCTAGCTTTCTCCATGCTCCTCCCAAGTTGCCTCCTAAATAAGCTTAAGCTTCCATGAAAATCTCCTCCTCACCAAGCTTTAAGTAATTTCTCACGGCCATGAATGTTGATGAAATAGAAGATTCAAGTGATGATGTATGCAGGAAGCAAAGGCACGTGGGTCCCATGAGTGGAAAAATGGCAATTGAATTAATGATCAATTCCCTTACCTCAGTTTGCACGTATTACCCACTGGAGAAAGATATGAATTCAATGAATTAAATGGTCTCTATGTTGCAGCTGCGTCTCAGCGTAAATCTCCGTGTGCGTGAATCTGCGGCTGCGTCAATGCTCCAGCGTGAATGAATCTCCGTGTGCGTGAATGTGAATCCCTTTTTCTCAATCTGCCGCTAGGTTAAATAAATGGGGAAGAAGAGATAGATTTTTGGGTTCTATTTTGAGCCCATAAAAATATGAGAAGCCCAATAAAATTCCACCATTAGATTTCCTTTTAGCTTCCTGAAAAATTCTGCACCACAGGATCTTCTAATATGATAAGATCATGATCTATCATATATTAAGATATATTATTTAATCACAAGATAATAATTAGGATATTAATAATTTAAGCACAGTAATCTCATAATTAATTCATATTTATATTATTTCCTAAAATTGGCTAACAATCCAAATATTATCTAATATATCCAAATTAGCATAAAATAATCCCTAAAATAAATGGATAAGGCGGGATAAAATATAAAAAAATTGGGATTTATCAATGGGTTCTTTCTTTTATTGGGTTTGGAAAGATTAGAAATTTTCATCTAGGTGGTGGGAAATATTATAGCCTTTGTTTAGGTTTTTGAAATAGCCTATATCTAGTATTAGTATCTTCCATGATAATCTCTTTCTGTTTCTCTTTTCTCTTTTTTTTCCCTTTTTTTGGTTTAAGTTTATTATTTGGTGTCATTTTTTTGTTACTAAAGGATTGTGGTTAAAATTTCAGCCTAGATTGGTAAATGTTATGTTTGACCTCAATCACTGATTCCTTTTATGGAATTTTTTTTCTTATCTGCAGTTGGAAACTTTTATTAGTGTATAACTCAGCTTGTTCTATTTACTCTAATATTTATATCCATGTTTAGATACTTCTCCTTTTTTAAATTTTAATTGTAATCAATATTTACGAGTCAATTTTACCCAAACGGATGATACAGGGACCAATTTTACACAACTTAGAGATATTGATGAGGATCCAACGAATTACATTGACTTTAGTGATGAGATTGAGTATGACATGCCGCATGAAATGGAAGAGCACTTGCAGAATGACTTAATTAATAGTATGCCAAATGTCATTTTGTTGACACCGACAAAGAATATTGATATCTCAATTGAGGTTGGAATGGAATTTTATGAAAGGAAAGATGTAATAGACTTGTACAAAGCATTTGGTATGACAAAGGGTTTCGGAATCCGGGCACGACAAACCAAGAAGAATTACATGAAGCTAACATATGCTCAAGAAGTTTATCCAACACCGAAGACGAGCAATGTTGGTAAAGTATGTGAAATCAAATCGAGGAATACATCATCATCACACATAGGGTGTAAAGCTTGTCTTAAGGCTTCTATCAATGGAAAAACAAACATTTGGACAATTACATATTTTGACGACAACTATAATTATGGTTTGGTTACTCCGAAGAGCGTTCCATATATAAGATCGTATAGACAAATGCTTAGTGTTGCTAGATCATTAGTTGAAAAATTCAGTGAGCTAGGCTTGCCTACTAGAAAGGTGGCCACCATCCTCTAGGTTAAAAAACCCCCGTGCGCCCTCTCTTTCTTTGAGGCCATGATTTATTGTTTGATAGTCGAGATTGTTATAATCATATGAAAAATGTTAGGAGGAAAATATATTTTGAAGCTTATGGAGATGCACAATGCTTGTTCATAATAAGTCCTTATATTTGATCTATGATTAACGTATCTCAAGATACAATTTATTTTGTATAGATTCTCATTCATCCTAGTGGTTTCTAACTCACAACTCAATTTACTCCACACACACACACACACTCACATGTCTCCTCCTCCCTCTCACCTCCATCTAATGCTTTAGCCAAAGTACCTTATCACCTTCCATGCATTAATGGTGGTACGTTATTGTAATAGACAACGATCAATGAATCCAAATTTCATATTTTATTTTATTCTTTATTCGATCAAGTATGAAGATGATGATCGTATGGAAAGCTTTTTTTTGGATTGATGCAAGGTCCAGACATTCCTATGAGCTTTTTGGAGATGTCATCACTTTTGACATGACATATAGGACTAACAAATATGCATTGCCTTTTGGTGTGAATAACCATTTGCAGTCAATCTTGTTTGGTTGCGCTCTATTAAAAGATGAAACTATAGATACATTTGTGTGGCTATTTGAGGAATGGCTTCGAGCAATGAGTGGAAAACATCCAAGCGCAATAATTACTTCATATATTAGTGATAGCATACTTACACATGTAGTTGAACTTGCAGGACAAGGCAATTAACAATGCAGTATCCAAAGTTTATCCAAACACCAAACATCGATTTTGTTTGTGGCATATTATAAGAAGGTTTCCAAAGAACTTGTCCATGTGTACCAAGACCATGGGTCTTTCAAGAAGGAATTTAATGATCATAACTATAAGTCCAATAGTATTCAAGAATTTGAAGATAATTGGCATCATCTTATTGTTGAGTATCGTCTTATTAGGAATGAGTGGATGCATTCATTTTATTCAATTAGATCCTCTTGGGTACCAATATTCAACTGTTACACTTTTTTGGCCGGTATGCATACTACTCAGCGCAACGAAAGCATCAATGCATTCTTTGATGATTTTGTTACATCTGGCACTACATTGAAGGAATTTGTAGAGAAATATAACCAAGCAGTAGATGCTCACTACGAGTCATTGGAAAAGGAAAATTTTGAGTCCATGCATAAAGAAAGGCGCTTGCAATTCAATATGCTATTGGAGGAGCATGTGGAAAAAGTGTATATACGTGCAATTTATGTAAAGTTTGTTAATGAGCTCTCTCATATCCTAAGTTTCTCCAAGGAAAAACTTAAAAGTGATGGTGAACGGATTACTTATCGAGTTTTTAATAGAAGAGACATAAAAGATTCAACAACAGTTGAGATGAAGTTGGAAAGTAGAGAAGCTAGGTGTTCATGTCTTTATTTTGAGTTCATGGGAATCCTATGTCGGCATGTTCTTGCAATTTTTGTTGTTGAAAATGTTGAGTAGATACCTGTAATACCCAGAATTTATATTTCTCTTGAATATTATATTTTGGCAAATTAATACCTATTTAAAATAGGAAAGTATGTTGTCTCTAATTTTAGTAATTTATTTGATTATTTTCCTTAGAAATTAAAGAGGCAAAAATCCAATACTATTTTAGGGACCATAAGTTGCCCTATGATTATTAAATAAATGCATGGTGCATAAATGGCTATAGAAAATCAAAAATTTGTGAGAAAATAATTAAACCAATTAAAGAAAATTTCCAACAATTAGTAGATAATTAAATCTACATTAATTAGATTAATTTCATAGAACTTCCAAAATTAATTTAATAACATGTTTTAAAGTCATAAATTGGGATGTGTGACCCTAATTAAAGACCAATGGCTATGAAGGGCCAAGATTAGCATAAAGATGATTACTAATGATCATGATTAATATAGTAGCCAATCAAATAAATTCAATAACACCTAAAACACCATTTTAGGATTTATGACCAAAGATTAAGCTAATTAAAGACTAAACCTAAGTGAAAATTCAAGAGGCAACAAAGGCTTGTGTGTGGATCATTGTAGACCATGGAAAAATAAAGCAAGAGTGCATGGGGGGGGGGGGCCACGGTTTCACCTTGCACAAGAGGAGGAGAAAATCTGAAAATTTCCTAAGTTAAAACACATGTGATTAAAGAAGAATAGCCTTGTTGGCTCATTGGGAATCAAGTATTCCATTAGTAAAAATCTCAAGCCAATTAAAGTAAAGTAAAATTTGCCTAAATAACCACTAATCCTCATGATAAGTCCATAAGTCAATTAATTACTCAATTAAGTATTATCAAAGACAATTAAGGGATTTTAATCCTAGATTAAATATAAGCATTAATCCAAGACAAGAACACAAATTTGGCTTAGGATGAATTATCATATTGATGGTTACCTAACAAATACAATAAATTCTAAAATGATGAAGGGGTAATTAAATACTTCTAATTAAGCCATAATGTTCAAGAATCACAAAACTAATTAGGGAATTGAATTAGACTCCAAACTAAACCTTAACAGCATTTTGCTTAATTGCTAACCAATCACCAAAGTCATCTAGTTACAAATATACTTAGAGTAACTAGGGAATTAAAGCACCAAGTTGGAAATGCATGAAGGTGGAGAGGCCACCAAGGCTTGCTTGAGAATGCATGAAGGGGGAGAAGCCACCAATGTCATTCTTGGAGCCAAGATTTTTTCACACATGTGGATTTGAAATTCAAACTTGAGAAGAGATAGGTTGGGAAAATTTACCATGATGTCATGACAAATTACTATAAATAGGGGCATTGGCCTTCATAAATTTTCACACCAAAACAAGCAATAGCAATCTGAATATAGAGGGAAGAGAGCAAGAGTGAGGAGCTTCTTGAAGGAGTCTAGCATTTGCAAGTAAGTTCTTTAAGTTGTAGTTCTTAATTTCTTAGATAGAAGTGGCTTTGATCTTAGATATGTTAGAATAATGTTAGTATCATGTTTTTATAGTTATAAATGTTAATATTTCGAAAATAAAATGAGCCATATAGTATAGCAAAATTTTTGGGAGTCAAAAAGCAAAGAAGCGAAGCTCTGGCGAAAATTCATCGGTTAGGAATTTCTGAAAACAGTAGCAAAAACGTCATACTTTTATAATGAAGATGGGATGCTAAAATTCTGAAAATATTCATGGTTAAAATAGACATATATGGCTTTTCAAATATGCCAAGAACATATTATTTCGAATTTTTTGCATGGAGATAGAAATTCTCAAAGTTAGGATACGTTTTTGGAGAAATTCTGGGCAGAGGTTAAAGAATGTTAAACGGGGAATGATTCACTAATTCTGGGTGAGAATAAGTATTTTTAATTTAAAATAGACATGTTAAGGTTTCCAAATAATTTTACGGAACCTTGTTTCGACTTCTGTAGAATTAATTATGATTTATCAAAGTTAAGCGAAAATCTGCCAGAAATGCTGAAACAACGTTTTTCACGAAATTAAGGGATTTAATTGAGATAATAAATCCACCAAGGGTAAAAAGGTCATTAGTGGTGAACTTATCTCTTAAGATATTATTTATAAGATATTAATGCAAGTAATACTGTTATAGGCGATCCGAGTAAACGTACCAGTGCGACATACCGTCAATCAAACGAGGTTAAGGTACGGACACGTATTGTAACATTAACTCTGCTGCTTATGATATACTTATATGTGATGGATGATTTCATAGGGTCATGGATAGGACTCGGTCTTGGATCATGTACCATAGTTAAGACTTTGTCTTACACATTCAGCTATGAACGAGTTATAGACTTGATAATACCGTATGATGGTTTTCCTAGCGCTGAGGACACGACGAGCTATCGTGGCACCGTTTGTGCAAACGTGGATTGACTTTACATGTGATGTGTGCTATGTACTGTTGTGTTAATAATCTTACATCTGCTATGTGCTTATGTATTGATTACTGCTGTAATGTATTGAATGTCTGTTAAACATATACTGTATTACTTAAGCATGAGGTTAACCGTTACCTGAGGTCCGATGGGAATTGGACCTCAGCTCTTAATATAGCTTCAGGGTCAAAAGGACCAAGAACTGTCGACAAAGGCAAGCAGCCTGTGTGAGGAACCCGGCCGGAAGTTTATTTTGATGTTGTACTTATAACGTTATATAGTTAGCTTTTTGAATTACGGAATCAATGTATAACTATAACGACCATCCCGATACACTGCGGTTATTATTTTCATTACTTATCATATACTCAACTCTTTGCTCTGATGCTCTACTCTAATGATAAAAAAAAAATTATTCCGCTTTTAAAAATGGGGTGTTACAATACCGACATACTTCATTTTGTGACATTGGTGCAAGGATAGAAATATGTGCTAAGTAAAGACAGGAAATGTGTTTTCTTAATGGAGACGGATTGGTTCACAGCCTTCATCTAAGCTCTAAATGTCAAAGACTTATTGAGCTTGCACAGAGGTCAGATGAAGCATTTAAATTTATTTCGGGTAGTCTTGATGCTCTTACTACATCTGCCAAAAAGTTTCCAACATATAGAGAGAGTACACAACTTGGGGATATTGACGTTCAGTACTTCAATTCTCAACTCGAAGAGTCTTCTATGATGAACTTAAAGGATCCCAACATTTCCCAGACAAAAGGCCAAAAAAGGATTCGTAACGGAATTGAAGAAGCATCAAAGTAAACCAATATTTGTGGAAATTGCAAAAAACGAGGACATAATAAGCACACCTGCAAAGAAATAAATATGCATTGATTATAGATTTTTTTGTGTGGATTAAGTTCTTTATTTATAAAATTTGTGTTATGGTTTTTGTTATTTATTTATAGATCTTTTGTTATGGTTAATACAATGATTACCACTATTGTCATTTGACTGTGGATTGCATTGTGGTTAGAAAATATAATATCAATGTTAGAAATTACAGTCTTCTGGGGATATATACTTTTGCACTACTTTACTGAAGAAGATTTAAACAATTTCGGAATCATTTCAATCTAAATGTTATTCAACAGTAAAGTAGACAACTCGTACATTTTAACTTTTTTTAACTAGACAATTTTATAAGGAGCATTAGCTTCGAAAAAGGAAGTTCCAAATATCAAATCTTCAATCTTGCAGTGGTCTTTATTACTACCTCCTGTTAGGGAAAATCTTTTATCAATCCTCTTCTAATATTTGGTAGTTGTACTATTTTAAGAGAAAAATGAGCCTCAAGTACTTTCAAATGGTTCTTGTCATTTCCTGTTGTTTTGAATTATTGTCATGAAGATTTGTTAGTGCCGAGAGACTTGTGGTTGGAGATTCTGTGCTTTTCATATGGTATTTTTTTTGAAAGAATACAATTTTTGAACGAAAATAATCAATTTTATTGATTTGGCAATTGCTCTGTTATAAGCCTGGGATGATTACAACGAGATAGATACATTGAACTACAAGAAAATTACAAGTGATTCCCGTAACCAAAAGCTTACCCAAAGACTAAAGAAGCATATCTCAGTAGCATACAACCAAAGATAAACAATTTTCTTCTTATTATATTAGAGTCGTGATACAAAGATAAGATAATCAAGAGCCCTGCCAACCATTTCATTACAACACAATACTTTTATCACTGTATTCATAGTTACCACATTTGGACGATATCCCATCTTGAAAATTTTCCCCAATATAGAAAAAGCAAAATCCATAAGACCTAAATGGCAGCGGCAATTGATCAAGATGTTCGTGGTAACTAGATCAGCGTAAATCCCTCAAACTCGGCTTGTGAAAGGATTGAGATAACATGGGGATAATGTTTTGTCTTCATCATAGATCCTAAACTCTTTATAATTTGGGGTCTAGATGGTGGCGGAAGCATGTGAAAGAACCCAAAAATTGATGATGAAACCGAAGCGTCATTGAGGCCGTCGTCTTTTATTTTTTTAGCATTTGTGTTTGGATCGTGGTTAAGGTAGGAGGCGGTGGGAGAGAGGAAGGGGTAAAATGGTTTATTTTATCCCTCAAATCTTCACCGTTGAATGAGATTATAATTTAATAGTATTGAAAGAGGTAGGCAAAGGTAGGCCGAATAACATATCCCATATTTTTTATTTTCGCCCCCTATCTTAAGATTCCTAGGTTCGTCACTGTTTAGGACCCAATAATTTTGACCAAGTGAACTTATAAGAAGGACAAAAAGTGGTATGTATATCTAAGAGGGGCAAAGTTGGAAGCCTAAATGATAGAGTTAGTTAATGAGTTTTAAGGCTTAATTTTATTTCTATTTTTTTCCCAACATAAGCATAAGCATAAGAATAAGAATAAGCATAAGCATAAGGTAAAGTTGAGTAATATCATATTATACTCCCTTTGTCCCTATATATAGGAGCCTTTTAATTGAATCACAATATTTTGAAAAATTAGTTAAATGTAGCTAAATGTAATAATTATGCAAGAAAATTAATTTTTTTTTTCCAAAAGTGCCCTTATTTATGAATGGTTAAGAGAGAGTAATAATAAAAAAATGATGAAAAAGAATGTATGTAATATAGTAATTAATTGAAGGTGACATGAGAGGAAATGCATTTATTTTTCAGACAAACTCAAAAGAAATCTTACATTTAAGGATAAACTCATTTAAAAGAATTGTTCTTATTTATAGGAATAGAGGGAACATTTTTAAGGAGTGACTATTAAAAATGTGTGACTTTTCAATTTTGCCCTTCATTGCAATTAACAGCTAAAACATGGTACTGCTTAAGAATTAAGAACACGCCTGCACATCACAAGTAAGGAGAGTAAGATTAGGAAAAAATTAACTATCATATTTTTTATGTTATATTTATGACCAAGTAAGACTTTAAAATTTTATCTTGTAATTTCTTTTTTTAAAAAAAAAAGAAAAAGAAAAAAAGAGGAAGTATGCTTATTGAGTAAAACTGTTGTTGATATTTTCAACTTATCGATGATGGTATGACAATTTTTTTATGAGAGGTTACAAGCTTAATACTACTTGTAACATCATATTATTATTGTCTTCCCTTCTAATTCAAAGAAAAAAAAATTGTTCAGTCATACATCTAGATCATCTAACGCATTCTATTGATTCAAAGTGTTTGATGTTTGATTGCACAATAAAGCATCTTAATGTAATCATGATTAAAACATATTACAACAATATGTTTCTGATGATAATGTACTTCCAACTCATAATATTACTTGAATTGTTGTTTGATATGTTTTCAGAGGATAATATACTTCCAAATCATATGTATAAGGCCAAGAAAATCTTGTCTACAATGGATATGGAATATAAAAACCTACATGATTGCCCTAATGACTGTGTATTTTACATAAATGAGTATGAAAGTCTAAGTATGTGGCTGAAATGTAAAACTTCATAGTACAAAGTAAAGAAAGATAATGGTTGAGGTGATAAGACAAGTAAAAGACAACCTTTAAAGGTTTTGTGGTATCTTCCAATTATATCGTGGTTTAAGTGAATGTATGCCAATATGAAAGAAGCAAAGAAGTTGAGATGACTGTTGGGATCCGTACACGTAGCAGAATTAAATTATTTCCGAATCCTAAAGATGATCTTTCAATAGCATTTAAATCAAGGTTTGTTAGAAAAACCATACCTATATCGAATTGGTGTGCGTCTCGTTCTATTTTAACTCGTGGGCCACCTACTTGATCATCAGAAGTCGACTCTATGAATCTCCTCCATCTGCCGGTATCCACACGAATAGCCTTGAACACGGACTGCAGCGTGCTAGCGCCTTCTTATTCTCGCGCCTCTCCTTTTCTCTCTAGGGTTTTTTGTGGCTTCTTTATTTCATCCGTCCTCATAATATGACTAGATCAATATCTATTTAAAAAGTTTGTAAAACCCTAATGAACCGTATTAAAATATTCAAAATTAATCTAATTAATCTTGAAATTCGAATTTGAATTAAAATAATATATTAATTAAATTTGTCCAACAGATCTAATCTAATATATTTATTTAATCCGAATTATGAGCCTATAGATTTAATTTATCTTTATAAATTAAATATGAGATATGATATCTTTCTATTTAATTACGAGATATATCTCAATTTAATTCATAAAATTAAATTAAATCGAGATACAATATCTCAATTTATTGTAGTTATTTAATTTATCAAATAAATTAAATACTATACATAAGAATATTATTATCTATAAATAATATCATTATTATTTTCAAATTTATATTATATTATAATATAATATAAAATGATATAATATAATATATATATATATATATATATATCAAACCTAGATTAAAGTATTCATTAAATCTTAGACATATCTAAGATTCAATGAATCTGACACTATTGCTCATGTTAATTATTCTTGTGTGTGACCTACAGCCCACATGAGATTTGGTGGGCCAATCTTTGTACCAGCCCACAAGTTGCAAGCGGCCTCTAGCAAGACATTGCGACTACCCAATTCATATGGGGATCGATGATACGATACAACCTATCATACAACCATGTTACGTCCCTTTTGTCACGCGATAATTTGGTCAATGATGAGCCATGGATAATGTCAACTTCCTATTCTTGATCATTACTTTCTCGATTCTTGAGTAGTCTAATTGAAATGGAAACTCCTTTCCATCTAGTATGGCCATACGTTTCTCAGACTCACTCATCGAGGGGCCCAGTATTATCTCTCTACAAATGTAAGGGAAAAATTCCATCTTGACCATTCACATTCCTCTGCATGAAAACCACCGATCCCAATCATAGCCTTTATCATCACCCGATCAAAGGTGACTTTTGACTAGGTCAAATATCAGCGACTCATCATGTAGGAATCCATGATGATCTCAGGTCATAGGGCGTTGTGACGCAGTTATACATGAGATAAGTTTATGACTAAATACATGTAGCTTTCTCATAGTGGGTTGGTCCACCACCTTGTACTTTTACAAGTGCCTATGACTTTGATTCGTATCTCCATACCTCATCAAAGTCATATGGTCTTATTTCATCTTCGCTCCCACGTAGATGACCAACCAAGGACATTTAGGATAATCTATAAGATATATCCAAGGATACAGTTATCATTATAAATATGCAAATGAAATGATAACTAAAGGAGAATACTTTAAATAACATAAACGTTTAAAGTACAATGACTTGCCCCTAGGGCATAATTTCCAACAGTGACATGTTGATCAAAGAATATGTGATAGAAAATACCTTCGGCACTTGTTTGACTCTCCTCAGTGGAAGAAAATAGATGAAATTTTTGGGTTGGAGCCAAAAAAACCTTTAGCTTGGGCTTTACATAGATGAAATCAATCCTTACAATACTCTTAGTAGTACACATAGTATATGGCCGGTTCTCCTGGTGATTTACAACTTACATCCCTGATTGTGTACGAAACGCAAGCATATGATGCTTTCTATGATGATTCGGGACCAAAACAGCCAGGGAACGATATCGTTGTCTACTTGGCACCTTTGGTGAAGGACTTAAAGAAGTTGTGGGAGGATGGCGTGGATGTCTTTGATGCACATAAGCACAAGTCCTTTAAGCTAATTGCAATTATTTTCACCACGATAAATGAATTTCCTGCATACAGAATCTTGTCATGGTATAGTGTGAAGGGGCATAAAGGATGTCTGATATGTGAAGCAAGCAAACACTTCCATCAACTTAAGCACAGAGAAAAATAGTCTACCTTGGTTATAGGTGATTTCTTCCTCTGTTCCACCCATATTGTAGGCTAAAAAAGTGTTTTAACGGTTTGCAGGAAAATGGAATGACTCCAAAGCCATTAACTGGAGAGGAGGTTTGTAGTTGGGTAAAAAGAATCAATGTCACATTATTTGATAAGAATCATAGCATTGCAGGTGAAAAGAACACATGGAAAAAGAGGTCAATCTTTTTTTATCTTCCATATTGGCTCAGTCTTGATGTAAGACACAATATTGATGTGATGCATATAGTGAAAAAGGCATGTGATAGCTTTCTTGGTACGCTTTTGCACATACCAAGAAAAACTAAATATGAAATTACCGCGAGACTGGAGTTGGTTGAAATGAGAATAAGAGAACAGTTATACCCATAACTAAAGGATGATAGGAAGAGGGTGTATCTAGAGGCAGCAGCATATACATTATCAAAAGGTGAGAAAAAAAGTTTGTGTGGTTCTTTGCATGGCATTAAGGTGCCACAAGAGTATTCATTTAATGTGAGAAGGCTTGTCTCAATAGAGGATTTGAAGTTAGTATGAATGAAGTCTCATGATTACCACATACTGATGCAACAACTATTACTAATAGCTATTAGAGGCATTATGAAAGATGAGTGCGGCATGATAACAAGGTTGTGTTTTTTCTTTAATGCTATTTGTAGCAAAGTTGTTGAGATTGAAAAGTTAGATGAACTGGAAAAAGGAGGATTATATCATTCTATCCCAACTAGATATGCATTTTTTTTTTTTTTTTTTTTTTTTTTTTTTTTTTTTTTTTTTTTTTTTGCATTTTTTGATATAATGGTTCATTTGATAGTTTATTTGGTAAGGAAAATAAGACTATATGGCCTAGTCTATCTAAAGTGAATGTATCCTTTTGAGCGATACATGAAGATCTTAAAAGAATATTCTAAAAATCTTTATCGACCTAAAGCCTCAATCGTTGAGAAATATGTTGTTGAAGAGGCTATGGACTTTTGTAAAGAATATATGTCAACGCAAAGGGTCGGTCTTATAACGAAAAGGGTAGAAATAAGGGAACACGAGGGCTCGAGTGAAGAGTATGTGTCGTGAAGAAGTGTTGTAAGCACACTTGTATATCTTGACTAATATGGAAAAAGTTTAGTCATACTTAGATGAACATAGAAAGAGTTTAAAGCAGATATATCCAAGAAAAAATGACATGCAGATAGGTAATGGGCAAAACAAGACATTCATAGAGTGGTTCAAGGAAAAGGTTTCACATGAGTCCAATGTGTTTGAGACAATTAAATGATTAGCTTGGGGGCCTTATTTTGAAGTTGCCACTTGGAGCGGATATGATATAAACAAGTATTCTTTCTACACAAAAGCCCAGGATGATAGAAGTGTCATGCAACATAGTGGGGTGATGGTGGTAGCTAAATCAATTCACTTTTCTAGTTTGAAGAATAAAAACCCTGTATTGGCATTTATGGTCTATTATGGAATTATGAAAGACATATTGGATACCAGCTACACCAAGTTGAGTCCCTTTATTCAAATGTCGTAGGTGAACAATAATGCTATATAGATAAATTTGGATTTCCCTTAGTTGATCTTTATAGATTTGGTTATAAAGATGAGTCATTTATTTTAACAAGCCAGCGAAACAAGTGTTTTATATCATCGATCCCGAGAATAAAAAATTATCCATTGAACTCCAAAGTAAAAAAGTAAGGATGGTGATCCAATTTTGAATCTTGACGACACACCACCTTTCACTACAAATCCACCTATTGTAAAATGATTATGTGTCTCATGTATAAAAAGAGTGTTATTTTGATTTAATGAGAAAAGGGCAAAAAGGTAATATTGGTATGGGAGTTATTATAAGTCATAGAGAGATGACTATTGATAGGTATAGTTCTCATAAAGTAAAAAGGCATATATGTTCAGAAAAGAAAAAAATATATAAAGAGTGTAAGATGCCTTCGAGTTTAACCGTGAAAGTTGTATCCCATTCATATCATAAGAAGATACAAGAAGAGAGAAGGTCAAGACTCGAGAAAGTTTTCCATCGTTAAAGATCTTTCACAATTATGGATAAAGGTTAGTATGTTTAATTCTATTGAATGTAAAAGCATGATATCCTAAGATCCTTTGTACGTGTTCTTGTATGAGAATCTCTAATTTAGATAATACATTTATGTCCTACATATGGTATCAAAGCTTGTATTTAGGAATTCATGTTTTCCATATATATGATTTGAAAGTTAGGGTTTCTAAAAATTTATGATTTTTCCTTAACAATTTTATAGTATAATCCTATGAATTTATGTTATTGAATTCAAATAATGATTCGGATGATTATGTGATTATTGAATTCATTGCCTTTTCTTGGAAAGAAAGTGTCTTAAAAATACCGATAAGAGTTTACCGTGTCGAATGAAAGTATCTCGGTAATTTTAGATTGGGTTCAATGAAACTAAGATTTTAGGCTACACAGATCGTAAAATTATGTAGAGAACAAGAAAACGAAATTTGAAGACCCATATCATATTTGGTTGTTTTTGTTTTGAAATTGGGTCATGAGAAAATAGTATTTTTAGACCACAAAATAGGCTTAATTGCGTAGATCTCGAAAAAATGAAGAGATAGACACTAAGAACGCGAAAAAACCGATGCCGGAAACGCGGTTACGGGTGGATAGAAGAGTCGAGTTCGTCGTGGTTGATCTACCAGGTCAATATGCCCAACTCGGAGGTAGAAGATGAACAGTTCGTTTCATTAAAAAATTAAAAAGCACAGTTTTGTTTTTGGGCATAGTTTTAATGAAACACATAGTTTATTAAAGGGAGCTTTATGTTGGGCAACAAAACAAAACAAAAGGCTTGTTGTATTGGACTAATGGGCTCAGCCCAAAATTTTTTGGCACTTTTTTTTCTAGGCTGTAGAATTTAATTTTATTAGTTGAAATTTATTTATTTTTTCCGGGCTGAACTTAGGCTTTAATTTTGGGTAGTTCAATTACCTATTTTAGATGGCTTTAGAAAATGAACATATTATTTTCGATAAAGCCTTTGTGTGTTGATCCAAAAATAAATTACCTAGATGTTGTGAATAGCAATTGTATGAATGTTGAACATTTAAGTTTTGGAATTAAGTATGGTGGATTTGTTAGTTACCAAAGTGGCCAAATCTGTATAAATTATTTTAATTCTAATTATTATTTTGATATTTCAAATTACCCATAACCTTGATGCTATGAAATTATATTTATGTTGTGGATAAATTGTAGTTTGTTATTATAGGGTGGTTATATTGTTCAAAATTATAGGGCGGTTATGGATCAACCCAAGAATTTAATTTTCTCGGGCGAATTTAGTTATTTTTTCTAGGCTGAATTTAGGCTCTAATTTTAGGTCCTTTAGTTACCAATTATAAATGGATTTAAAAAAGGAACATATTATTTTTGATAAAGCCTTCATGTGTTGATCCAAAAATAAATTACTTAGATGTTATGAATAGCAATTGTATGAATGTTGAACATTTAAGTTTTGGAATTAAGTATAGTGGATTTGTTAGTTACCAAAGTGGCCAAACCCTTATGAATTATTTTAATACCAATTATTATTGTGATATTTCAAATTACCTATAACCTTGATGCTATGAAATTTTGTTTATGTTGTGGGTAAATTGTAGTTTGTTATTATAGGGTGGTTATGGATCAACCCAAAGGTTGATTATTTGTCTTTATAATAATTAAACATAAATGTTGGTATTGTCCATATACTTATAGTTTTATTTAGACATTCAAAGATGATAAATATTTCTAGTTGGGATATACATCATTGCCAAATTATATGAAATCTTTATAAACATCATTATGTTTGAATGTTGTGCATTAGTGGGTCCCCAAAGGTGAACATTGATATGCATTGAATGAATTATGTCTGAATTTGTGAAGCATGTTAGTATGACTAAAGCATTAATGTTTTCAATTTTTATTTTATTTTATTCCTTGTAATACTGTTGCTACACATTTGCTATTCCCAACTATTGCAATTTTTAATGGACTGAACTTCATTGAATGGAAGGAGCAAATCAAATTTTACCTTGGGGTAATGGATTTGGATTTAGCTCTTAGAGATGAGAAACCCAGTGCTATTACTGATGAAAACACTAAGGATGAAAGAGACCATTTTAAGAACTGGGAAAGATCCAATAGATTGAGTTTGATGTACATGCAAATGAGTATTGCACGCAACATTAAGTCAACTCTTTCACAAACTGAAAGTGCTAAAGAAATGATAAAACTTGTGGAAGAGTGCTCCTAAACTGTTGACAAGTCTCTTGCTGGGACACTTATGAGTAAACTAACTATCATGAAATTTGATGGTTCACATGCTATGCATGAGCATGTTGTTGAAATAACAAACATTGTAGCAAGACTAAAGTCATTGGGAATGGAAGTGGATGAAAATTTCTTGGTGCAGTTCATATTGAACTCATTATCGTTTGAGTATGGTCCTTTCCAAATGAACTATAATACCATGAAAGACAAATAGAATGTGCATGAATTTCATAGTATGCTAGTCCAGGAGGAAACCAGGATTAAGAACCAGGGAACTCATTCCATTAATTATGTGAAACATCAAGGACCTAAAAAGAAACGTGGTAAGAAGCATAAGAAGAAAGAAAGGGGACCATTAAAGATCAATGAGGACTCTCTTCTCAAATCCGCAAGAAGGAACATGACGGAAA
Source organism: Acacia acuminata (assembly GCA_019022655.1). NCBI lineage: Eukaryota > Viridiplantae > Streptophyta > Magnoliopsida > Fabales > Fabaceae > Acacia > Acacia acuminata. Next base: position 68,071 of record JAFJYI010000075.1, read on the forward strand.
AAGATGTCATTTCTATGGTAAGGTTGGACACTTCAAGAAAGATCGTTTGAAACATAAGGCTTGGTTTGAAAAGAAAGGTAAGCTTAGTGCTTATGTATGTCTTGAATCAAACCTAGCTGAAGTTCCTAAAAATACTTGGTGGATTGATTCTCGAGGTACAACTCATGTTTCTAATACGATGCAGGGATTTCTTACAACCCAGACCACAAAGCCAAATGAAAGGTTTGTCCTTATGGGAAATAGAGTGAAAGTTTCGGTAGAAGCTGTTAGGACATATCGTTTGATTCTAGATAGTGGATATCATTTGGACTTATGTGAAACTCCTTATGTACCTAGTATGTCTAGAAATTTAGTTTCAGTTTCTAAACTTGATAAAGCTGGATACTTTTCTAATTTTGGTAGTGGTAGTTTCAATTTGTACAAGCACAATCATTTGATTGGTAATGGTACTTTATGTGATGGATTATATAAATTATGTCTTGACAATCTATATGCTAAAACGCTTATGACTTTGCATCATAATGTTGGCACTAAACGTGTTTTAATAAATGAATGTTCTCGCTTACTTATGGCATAAATGTTTAGGACACATTTCCAAAGAAAGAATGAAAAGATTGGTAAAGAATGAAATCCTTCTAGATTTAGATTTTATTGATCTGAATGTTTGTGTGGATTGTATTAAGGTAAACAAACAAAACACACAAAGAAAGGAGCCACAAGGAGCACCCGGCTTCTTGAAATTGTACACACTGATATATGTGGTCCTTTTGATGTTAACACTTTCAATAAATAAATATACTTTATCATCTTCATTGATGATTTTTTATGTTATGGTTATGTCTATTTGCTACATGATAAATGTCAAGTTGTAAATGCTTTAGACATTTACATTGATGAAGTTGAAAGACAATTAGATAAAAAGGTGAAAATTGTCAGGTTTGATAGGGGTAGTGAGTATTATGGAAAGTATGATGAAAGTGGACAACATCCAGGACCATTTGCTAAATTTCTTGAAAATCGTGGTATTTGTGCTCAATACACAATGCCAGGTACACCACAACAGAATGGTATATCAGAGAGGCGCAATAGGACCTTGTTGGATATGGTTAGAAATATGTTAAGTAACTCTTCTTTACCCATTTCATTGTGGACTTATGCTCTAAAGATTGCCATGTGTTTGTTAAATAGCGTTCCTAGTAAGGCAGTTCCAAAAAACTCCTTTTGAACTGTGGACTGGAAGGAAACCTAGTTTAAGGCACCTATATGTTTGGGGTTGCCAGGCAGAGCTTAGAAACTACAACGTACAAGAAAAGAAACTGGATGCAAGAACAATCAGTGGTTATTTCATTGGTTATCCAGAAAAATTGAAAGGGTATAGATTTTACTGTCCTAAACATACTACAAGGATTCTTGAAACTAGAAATGCTAGGTTCATTGAGGATGGTGAAGTTAGTGGGAGTGAAACACCACGTAAAGTAGATATTCAAGAAGTTAGAGTACAAGTTCCATTAACTTGTCTCTCTAGTAAGTTGTTGTTCCTTGTGCTATTGAACCAATTAATAATCATGGAGAACAACAAATGAATGATCCTACTACTCATGATGAAAATAATTTTAATGAACCGAATGAACCTATTGTAGAAGAACCACAACAAATAGCATTAAGAAGATCTCAAAGGGAAAAGAGATCCATTATTTCTAATGATTATATGGTATATCTACAAGAGTCTGAATTTGACTTGGGTATTCAAGATGATCCAGTTACTTTTTCACAAGCCATGAATAGTGAAAATGGTGATAAGTGGTTATATGCCATGAAAGATGAGTTGAAATCTATGAAACAGGATGATGTTTGGGACCTTGTTGAGTTACTAGAAGGATGTAAGAGAGCTGGTTGTAAGTGGGTCTTTAAGACCAAACGTGACTCTCATGATAACTTGGAACCTTACAAGGCTAGACTAGTTGTAAAGGGATTTACTCAGAATAAAGAAACCTTTTCACCAGTTTCTAAGAAGGATTCTCTAAGAATCATTATGACATGGGTGGCTCATTATGATTTAGAGTTACACCAGATAGATGTGAAAACGGCCTTTCTAAATGGGAATTTAGAGGAACATGTGTTCATGAACCAACCAACACTACAAGAAAAAAACATTTTTAGCAATGGACAAAATCCGTTGCAAATTAAAGAAAATCCTTGCAAACTTGTTTTGCAAACGGAAAAAATTTTGTAGCAAAAAAAGGTGTTGCAAACATATTTGCAACGGATTTTTGTAACATCTCTTGCAATTTGCGACAGAACAAAAATCCATTGCAAATTCCGTTGCAATTTGTGATGGAAAATTTATCCGTTGCAAATTGCGACGAAAAATAATCCATTGCAAATTGCAATCGAAAATCAATCGTTGCAAATTGCAACGGAATATTACTCCATTGCAAATTGCAACGGATTTTTGTTTGTTGCAAAATTCCATTACAAATTTAGAAATAAAATAAAATAATCTGTCAAAAATAAATGAAAATTGTAGTTATTTAAAAAAAATGAAATAATTTTGTTTTTATTTAAAAAATATTATAATTATTAGGGTTCTTCTTGAACAACTGATAAAATAAATGAAAAAATATTATGAATTAAACAATTTTTGAATATGTATTAAAAAGTGTATAGAAAGAAACATATACGGTAGCAATCGTAAAGAATTATACATAAAGAAAACGAAATAGAAACAATGTTGCCAACAAAATAAACTAAACACCACAAAAATAAAAAATAATGCCTACATAGTAGTTATATGGTCATGCTCATCATCATCACCAGGAGCCGACCGCTTATCCTTGTTTTCCGCTTGTCCTTCAAAAGAGACTCGGAGCATTCTCGCATCCGGTTTATCATCTCTTCTTGCTTATTCATCATCTCCATTTGTTGATTCACTTGTTATCTAGTACATGGTTGTTAAAATCTCAATTTATCACTACGATTTTACGTTTTTACGATTTTTTTCATTAAAATGATTTTACTAATTTTCCAAACGCTTTTATGTTTTTAAGATTCTTTTGCGTTACGATTTTACGATTTTTTATTCCTCTTCCGATTTTATGTAAAATCTCGATTTTATCTACCTAGTTCTTGTAGCCTCCAGCTCCTGTTTCACCCTTTTAAGCTTATCTACAAATACAACATTAGAAAGTAAGTTTATTTTTTGTACTTTATTTAAATGGACAAAGGAGTGATGATGTAAAACACATAGTTTAAACACATAGTTTCAAAAGTAATACGCGTTTTTACCGTAGCAACACCTCCAACATCATTAGATGAGCGCTTACTAGCCTTCACTCAGCTGGCAGAGGCACCCAACCCGAACACTTTGCCTTTCTTGTCAAATCTTCCTATAGCCTGAATGAAAAGGTTCTTGTTATCGGACTGAGAGGATGATGCGTGTGGTCTCCGCAATTTGTGTGTAAAATGAAATAAACATGTTGCTTGTTGAAACAAATAATAAATACAATAAACGTCTCACCGCTAATTGTTTTGACTTGGTGTTAATCCAAATTTGTCACCAACTGCAAACTCCTAGGAATGGGTCCACTCAAAAGTAAGCTAATAAACCATTTTTGGAGTTACGTCCCTAGAAGCTTCCTGCAAATACAAATGATGATCATTAATTAATTACTTCAAAGTACAAAATATTTAATACCGAAATCGAAAACAATGTATACTTACAATTTTTCTTCAATCCGACTTATTGGAATGAAGCCCCCAATATATAAGGTTCCATCCAATCGAGACCTATTCAACTTATTTTGTGCAGACTTCTGCTGCAATTCTCATCGTCAGCCCATTTTAACTTGAGTTGTGCAGCGAGCTCAAGATTAATCCAATCTACCTTTCCTTTATTTTCTCTCAATTTATGAAAGCGACCAGACAACCACCTACTTGTCTTGTAATTGTAAGCTTTTGCCAAATATCGATGATGGGTGGACAACTACCTAAAATTGTTCGAGAATAAAAAATGAACAATTAGTCCTCAATATTATACAAGTAATTAATTGGTTTGCATTTTGATAAGAAGCAATTAATAACCATAAAATGGACATAACTTACCAAGAAGTCATTGAACCAAGCATCGCGAACAGCTTGAGGAATCTCTGACCATTCAAACAAGGGAGAAATTAATTGAATGATGAATAATTGAAGAGAGACTAATTCCACAACTAAAAGACAATATACTAGTAATACTCAACTAATCTCTTGAGTTGACCTGGAGGTCAATATAAAAAATACAATAAATCTCAAAACTTAGGTATATTTAAGCACCCATATTCTGTTACCCAGAATCATCTCACAAAGTCACGCAACAATAGAATTCTAGGTTCTCTTTCTCTGTACTACAACCTCAAAAATATTACACTACGTTGTGTTATGCTTGTTTCAAAGAGTCAAAACATGTCGGTAAGGTTTCTCAAAAGTGATTTATGATCTCTCTCTCTCTCTCTCTCTCTCTCTCTCTCTCTCTCTCTCTCTCAGAAACTGGTTAATTTTAATTATGTAGTGTGTAACGATCCAAGTTTATGTGTTTTGTAATTGGTTACAGAAAAAGATAATCAAAAAATATTTTATTCGATTGATTTAATTTCACATTAATTCATTAGAATCTTAACCACCACTGATATGGACAGTAACTGTGAAGTAAAACGAGATGCTAAAGCTTTGCATATAAAATTCATTCCCAAGAAAAAGAAAGAAAGCCGGTAAACAAAAAAGGAAATGTTAATTATTATCTGAAGAATTTTAAAAAATCACTCAATGCTAGTTCAATCCGAGCCAACAAAAAAGTAAGAAGAAAAGGAAAATGTACAATTACCAAACAAAGCGACAATGGGATTTGTCGCTTGGAAATACATCTGCTAGGAAGCAAAGATTGCGTTTGAAGCTGTGGGCAATGGTTTATAATCAAGTGAGTGAATGATGGCAAAATGCACAAACTCAACACAACGAGAGGGACGGAATTGAGAATCGAACTTAAGATAAGTGGAAGCACCAATTTTTAGGGTTTGAAGCTTCAACAAAAGGGAAAATGTACTGGAGGGAAGTGGCGAAATTTGTGGAGGGAGTAAGTCGTAGGAATTGCCCGCTTCAATTAAATGGAGGGAACAATGGAAGAATTGCCCACTTCTTTTTTGGTCACACGTTGCTGAGACAAGAATTAATTATATTGCTAGTAATATGTACGAGTATATCTTTTTTTCATTCACTCATTTTGTAATAGTCCAAAAAAAAAATTGATAGAATAATGAGATAATGGATGATTAGGAATAAATATTTATTTGTTATTTTAGATACTTTCAATTTTATTCAGCTAATCTTTTTGATTTGTTGAGTGATCCTTAAGTTTAGGATCAATAAGTTTGGATACTTGTAAATTAAATTAATAATTTCATTTATTTATTTATTGTTGGTGGTTACTCCCATAATATTAGTTGTGGATTAATGGGGTAGATTTAGGAGTATCTTAACAATATTTTATTAGAGTATCTTAAATTATTTAGTACCATAAAATATCTCAATTAAAATATTTAAATATTTGAATGAAGATATTAGGGTTATCTTTTAGTTTTATTTGTTGCCTTTAATTCTTTCCATTATTTTGATCGCTATCAATAATAATAATGATAATAAACAAATACCTTTATTTTGTTTCAACTCAATTTCAAATTACGGTGCCATATAAATTTATTTATTAACAAGGGCATTTTAGTCTTTTTATTCTTGTAATAACCAGATTAATAATGATGATAATAATAATAATAATACAAAAATTTAGAACTTTAATAATATTGTTATTGTTATATAACCTATTAATGAGTTGGCAATAGTAAAAGAGCCAAGCCCATAGCTAAACCCTAATTTTAAGTTATAAATAGAGGCCTAGTCTAACCCTAGCTAACCCTGAATACTCCTCTTCTCTTCATTAGAGGCCTTTCTCCCTAAGGGAGAAGAAGTTCAGCTCTTCCCGTCGAATTTTTTTATCAATGAAACATTCTTCTTACCTCCACCCGACCCCCGAACTTCTTACAACCACCGCCCACCACGACTTGGTTCCACGCAATTCTTACTCTGCATCAAATTATTCTTCAAGGAGATTAGCAAAAATGGAGACCAGGTAATCCTAATCCCTAGGTCAATAGAAATCCATTGCTATATGGAGTAATTTTTGTAAATCCCCAAAACTATCGTCTCGTTCTTTCTCGTGATTTCCATTCAGTACCATTAATCTTGCATTTGCCTTCCTCTATGAGAAAATTGTTCTCTTCATATGATATGATTCTGTTTGATTTCAACTAGCTTTAGTTATTGATGTTAGACCTGGCTGTCACCCAAGAAGAGGGTGAATTGGATGTCTGATAAAATTTTACGAACTTTAAAATTCTTTTCGCAACTTACTGAAAATAGTTTGTATGACAGTAATGATTTATAAAGCAATAAACAGTCATTCAAATATGTATCTTTGGAATATAAGAGTTTAGGGAAGAGAATATGCAACCGTGATTTATACTTGGGTCGGCCCAATCCTTGACCTACGTCAGGTCCCCAAGCTCCACTTGAGATTTTCAATCCACTATCTCCTTGTTTAACCGGGCACAAGAGAAAAGCCTTTACAACCTCACAAGTTTAATCGGGCACTTGTGCAGCCTTTATTATCTCTTATCGAGATACTCCCCCTTACACACTGTAAAGATACAATTACACACTCTGTACTCAGGATGATCCTTTCACACTAGGACTCACTCCCCCTTACAAGTTGTAACTGTACACCCACACTCAAAGGTTCCACAATCTTGAGATTTGATCACTAAACAGATAATGCAATAAGTGTTTAGACTCTCTCACAGAGTAGATGAATAATAATCACTGAAGTACATAATCGATCATCACACTTTCTACTGAAAAACTATATAACCATTGTGAAACAGAGAGTATATGAGTTGAGCGTTGGATTCATAATGTTGGCATTTCGACAGTGTAAGCTCTTGTCTCTATCTTTGTTGTTTGAATGTTTCTTCTTTTATAGCTAATGAAGATCATTGAGCAATTCTTCCAAATTTTGAATATGACCGTTGTGAGCGTATATGACCATTGGAAAATATTACCATTGGGATATTCAAGTCATAGCATTTGAAGCCGATGAACAAATTGAGCATTTTAATTCATTGAAGAACATTATAGTTGAGTAATCAACTTCGTTTCTTCAAGTTCCTCGTCTTCTCTACCATTTGTGAATGTCTGTAGCAAACTTCATCAAACTATTCAATTTCAAAATGTTTCTGACAAATTTGGGCTTCTGTCGAGTTTGATGTTAATTCTCCATATAATCATCTGGAACACATTAACAAACTGATTAAAAGCAATTAGGAAAAGTAATGAGTGAAGATATGAAGTAATGAAATCACACCAAATGATTTTTGATTTCCGAAGACGGTGATTTTGAAAAACTGAAAGTGTTAACTTCAAGTTAAAATAAAGTTAACTTGAGTTAATGGCTCAAGGTAGTAAAATGTTTGACTCGAGGCAATTACATAATACCAAAGCTTGAGTTTACATCTCCATAGAGACTGATCAACACAATTCTTCAACTTCAATTAGGCCTTGATATAAGAAGTGAATGAAGGTAAACCAATGAGTCTTAACTTGAATTAATAAGTGAATGACTTGAGTCATCTACACTATTCGAGACCAAAAATATTTTTCCGATGAATAACGTCCCATCAAAACATCTTTCTTTTAAATAAATATAATATTGGAAGAAATTATTTAGATAGACTTAACCTTGAATTATAAAATCATGATGATAAATTTTCAATTTCTAAATGGAGGCACAAATTGAAACCATGAAAGTTTATAATAAAGGGGTAAAAGTTAATTTCAACTCCCAACTATGAAATCATAACCATAAATCTTTATATAAAAGTTTATCAATAAGCATAATTAAAGATGTATAAAAGATCATTAAATGAAAAACACCAAGTACGTAATAAATAAAAATTTCCTTTCAAAATCAGTTTATAAATAAGTCACAAGTTTTAACTTCTCATGGGACTTCAACAGAACGGATAACAAGCGTGGACATACAGTCCACAGGGATGAATAACCAAGCGCAGCATGAAGCCATGATAACAAGCGTGAGCACACAGTCTATGAGGGTAAGTAACCAAGCGTGGATCGAAGCAATCACTGAAGTTCCACCCGAAGTCACTAGAAATTTTTCCCCGCCTTTATTGGTATGTGCGTAATAATATAATTAGATTTGTGAATAAGAGGAATCTAATTTTTGGGGTGATTAAAAAAATATGATGGGTTTTTATCCATTTATTTCATTATTATTATATTATACAAAATATGGATATTATAGTAATTTCATAATGTTAACAAAACAAAATATCCCACTTTGCATACAAACCATTTAAACTCAAAAGTCAACAATAAGCAATCACTCTCACCTATTCTTTTTTATTTCCTTCTAGAACATATTAATAGTGTCCTTTTTATAGAATCTCATTTATACTATATAGGGATAAATATCAATTTTGTCACGGAAGTTTTGGTTTTGGAGCACCTAGCACTTGGAAGTTTTTTTTGTATCATTTTTGCCCGCGAAGTTTACAAACGTAGCAATCTTGCCCATCGGTTGATCTTGACCGTTGGATTGATCATTTTTGTATCATTTTTGCCTCGGAAGTTTACAAAAATTTGCTCCTAAAAAAACTTCTGGGGCATATTTGCTCCTTTTTGTAAACTTCCGGGGCAAAAATGATACTAAAAAAACTTTCGGGTGCTGAATGCCCCCTAGCCAGTACTTCCATGGCAAAAATGATATTTAACCTTATATTATATAAAGAACAAGATCTTGTATAGATAAATTAGATATAGTGTTGTATTTTATTTGTGCTATCAACAACTACATACATTGTTCATCAAGTATACATGTTATTTGAGAGAATGTATTTATGTGATGAATGATTTTTATGGCAATCGTTATATTTATATGTAATGTATTACATTTCAACATGGTTGGTGGTCGATTAAATTGCATCAATAAATGTTTGGTGAAATATGTCAAGTAATTATGATAGTCAAAATTAGGCAATATGGTTAGAGTGGAAAGAAGAGATTTTGTTTGAGTGACAATGAATATATATATATAATGGTTAAACAGGGGAAATTATGAATTAATAGAAACAAACATTAATTAACTTATGTATTAATTGTGTATAAATGTAATAAGAGGTATTATGTATTGTTACCGACTCATGAATAATACTATCTCTTATAGTATATATCATGGGTCTTTTAATGTTATAGTAACATTGACTACACATGGCTTGGATGATGTGTAGAATCTAAGAAAATATTTAGTTACATTATGTATGGTTAATAAACTACATAATTTATTGTACATTTTATACCAATATTTTTTTCCAGAAAAAATCAATATATATGAAATACACTAATAGTCACAAATGGTCCACAAAAGCTTTAACATTTGATTATTGGTTACATTAGATTAAAAAAAATTGCAACGGCATAAGACTTTGTTACAAATTGCAACGGAATTTGTTTTACGTTGCAAAATTTTGCAACGGATTTGTTTTTTCCATTGCAAATTGCGACGGAATTTTTTTCCGTTGCAAAATTTTGCAACGAATTTGTCTTTTTTGTTGCAAACTTTGCAACGGATTTGTTTTTTCGTATTTGCAAATTACGACGGATTTGTTTGTCTGTTGCAAATTACGACGAAATACTTTTCCATTGCAAACTTTTGCAACGGATTTATTTTTCTATTTCAAATTGTGACGGAATTATTTTTTTCGTTGCAAAAGTTTTGCAACCGATTTGTTTTTTCGTTGCAAATTGCGACGGAATTTGCTTTCCATTGCAAACTTTTGGGACCGGTTTGTTTATCTATTACAAATTGGACCGAATTTCTTTTCCTTTGCAAAAGTTTGCAACATGATTTATTTTCCATTGCAAATTGTGACAGAATTTATTTTCCATTGAAAACATTTGCAGCGGATTTGTTTTTTCATTGCAAATTGCGACGGAATTTCTTTTCCGTTGCAAAAGTTTGCAGTGGATCTGTTTTTCTGTTGCAATTTGCGATGGATTTTTTTCCGTTGAAAATTCCGTCACTATTTTAATGTTTTCTAGTAGTGCAATGGGGTTCGTAGAAAAAGGAAAGGAGCACATGATGTGCAAATTAAAGAAATCAATATACGGACTTAAACAAACTTCAAGATAATGGTACCTTAAGTTCAATGATACTGTTGTTTCCTTTGGATTTAAAGAAAACATTGTTGATCGGTGTATATATCTGAAGAAAGTTCTTGGTCTTTTAAATGAGACTAAGAAGTTTCTCTCTAGTAGCTTTGAAATGAAAGATATGGGTGAGGTAGCCTATGTGATTGGGATAGAAATATTCCATGATAGATCAAAAGGATTGTTGGACTTGTCTCAAAAAGCATATATTAATAAAGTTTTGGAGAGATTCAAAATGGAAAATTGCTCATCATCTCTAGTTCTAATTCAGAAAGGAGATAAGTTTAGTCTCATGCAATGTCCTAAAAATGAATTGGAACGAAAATAAATGGAAGCAATTCCATATGCATCACTAGTTGGGAGCTTAATGTATGCTTAGACTTGTACGAGACCAGATATTAGCTTTGCAATTGGAATGTTGGGGAGATACCAAAGTAATCTCGGTATGGGTCATTGGAAAACTGAAAAGAAAGTTCTGAGATATTTGCAAGGAACTAAAGGTTACATGCTTACTTATAGGAGGTCTAGCAAACTTGAAGTGTTTGGATACACGAATTCAGATTTTGCAAGATGTGTGGATACTAGAAAATCCACTTGTGGTTACCTATATCTTTTAGCTGGAAGAGCTATATCATGGAAAAGTGTGAAGTAGTCGGTGATTGCTACATCCAATATGGAAGCTAAATTTGTGGCATGTTTCGAGGTCATGGTTCAGGCTAAATGGCTACGGAATTTTATTTCAAGGCTTGGATTGGTCGACAGTATTGAAAGGCCGCTGAAAATTTATTGTGATAATTTCATAGTAGTCTTCTTTTCTAAAAACAACAAATATTCAAAGGGTGCTAAGCATATAGAATTGAAATACTTTGTCGTTAGAAAAGAGGTTCAGAAACATAGAGTGTCTATAGAACATGTTAGCACTGATCTTATGATAGTTGATCCCTTGACGGAGGGATTACCGCCCAAGGTGTTTACTGGTCATTTGTATAGTATGGGTATTGTGAATGATGGATCATTATTGTAATTATTGACTATTGACACTTTGAATTCAATGATGTATAAGTTTCTGAAAGTCACCTTGTTTTTTTCAAAAATATTTTGTTTGCTTGCATGCATGCATAAATGATTATTTTGAAAAACAGGATTTGTCCCTAATGAAGACATTATAGTATCGTTGCGGGACATTATGTTTACTTCCATTAAAGTATCATGTTAGGAAGAAGAACTAATATAGTGGTAATGGAAGGCGAAAATAAAAAATCTTAGAACTACAAAGAGTATAAATTATTTAAAATATTATTAATAACAAAATGCCGATTAAAATTAATTATTAGTCATCATCTATATTCTCATAGCTACCTTTTAAAAAAAACTCAAAATTTATCCAAAATACTAATCCTAAAATATGCGATCAAGTATAAAAGTAGTATAATTGGAAAGATAAAATCATGTATAATAAATTTCATAAAGAAAATTTAATAAAAAGAAGTGATTTTAAGTAGCTTATTGATTCTCAAAATTTACTGAAAAATATGGGGGTAGTTTTGCAAATAAGGTTGGAGATATATTCAGTTTGTGGTCCCCAACTCTTTAATTTTTGTTTAATATGTGTGAAGCAAACGAATGGGGTACTGTATGTATATTTCATAGTTAATATATATGCCACCAAACCGCGATGATTTTTAAAATAAAAAATAAAAAAAAAGGGGGGCGGGGCCCACCCCTAGCCCCCCTTCCGTCCTGGGTACATGGAAGGAAATATGCCGATTAATAGCATATATGATATAACTCATATTAGTTTTATTTCTAATCATGACGTATGATGAGGCCAATGTATAGAACATGATGATTTTTATTAAATCAGGAAGGGACACTTTGTGACATGAGCCAAATGGGAGCATGTAAAATATTTATGTGTCTCATGTATAAAAGGAGTGTTATTTTGATTTAATGAGAAAAGGGCAAAAATGTAATATTGGTATGAGAGTTATTATAAGTCATAAAGAAACGATTATTGATAGGTACAATTCTCAAAAAGTAAAAAGGCATATATGTTCAGAAAAGGGGAAAAAAACGTAAGAGGCCTTCAAATTTTAATCATGAAAATTGTATCCTATCCCTATCATAAGAAGATACAAGAAGAGAGAAGGTCAAGACTCTGAGAAAGTTTTCCATCGTTAAAGATCTTCCACAATTATGGATAAAGATTAGTATGTTTAATTCTATTGAATGTGAAAGCATGATATCCTAAGATCCTTTAGAGTTGTACACATATTTATGTCTTACACCTATAGCAAGTAAAGTTTTGGAATTCATAAATGATGAAGACTTTGTAGCTAGAAATAATCATTGTGAAGGAATATGGGAAAACACATGAAGTAAGATTTTAAGTAATAAAATGGGACTGTGTGATTTTCTAACATCTTATTTTGTTTATTTCTTTCATTTAAGCAAGATTTTGTTTATTTCCTTCTTATGTCTTGGGCATATGACAAAGACCAGGAATACTATGGCAGAGATGACAGCTTATACGGGGCATGGAATGGGAGAGAGTCAATTTTGCAAGATTTAGGTACTAATTGTTGAGTTACAAGTACCTTTTTTACCCATTTAAGGCATACTGACCAAATAAATGAGATTGTTAAGTTACAAATATTATGTTATCTAACCTTATTTTAATATATAAATGACCGGTGGTATTATGTTATCTAACCTTATTTTAATATTATGTTATTATAGTTATCATTAGAGTCTCTATGTTGCTTGCCCCGTGATCAACCACATCTATTGGTTTGATTCATTGGATCGTCCGAACAAAGAGATTAAATTGATTTTCAACTCGTAAGTTAAGTTGTATGCAAATTATTGGTTTTTTACTTGAACAAATTGTTTTAATTTCTTGTGGTTATTCTAATGACAGTGTGATGAAGACGTATCCTACGTTGGGTGGGAAGCACAAACCTAAAGTTACCACAACAAAATGAACCCGGCCCAAAGTAAATTGTTAAAATTCAAGTTTTTTTAATTGACAACCACCTTGTCTTCATTTTGACCATGTTTTTTAATCTATAGTGCCCTCACCAACCTTGGAAAATTGAGTGCAAGTGCTACTTAATCTTAATATGTATAAAGTAATCATTAGTGGAGTTAATTCAGAGTTTGACAAGATGATCATTTCTTCATTCTCAAATAATTTTCATTTTTGTTCCTATAAGTGAATTGTTAGTTATTTAATTAAATTGAATTATTTATGTTAAGTTGTTCTTCAATTGCCCCGCAGATTTTTTATCAAAAGGAACCTTACTCTATGCAAGACATTAATGTGTTAAGAGACACTTTGGTTGGACATCTTCTACAACATCTAAAGATGTGTAGATATGGATAAAAGAGGTTTTTTTTTTTTTTTTTTTTTTTTTTGCATAGTGTAGTGATTTAGAAATACTTGCTTATATTAACTTATAAACTTGTGTATATATTAGTCATGTTTTAATAACTTCTCGTATATATGCAAAGTGTTATAATGTGATGTCCCTCAATTTTCTTTATTCTGTACTCTTGGGAATTAACTGTTTATTACTCGGTTTTCTTTATTCTCTTTTCTAGTTTTGTATCTAAAAAAAGGATATGAACAAAAAAACATATTTCATTTTTAAAAATAAAAAAGAAATATAGACGATTGTTATATCAGTAGTCATTGTACTGGTAAACTTACAACGATTGTTACTCTTAAATCAGTCGTTGTGAATGATCAGTTTTTAAAATGAAAAGAAATATAGGCAACTGATTTAAAGATACAGTCGTTGTTAATGTTACACTTACAACAACTTTTACTAATCTTAGTCATTGTAAGTTATGATTTAAAAAAGAAGTATCGACGATGGCTTTAGTAAAAACAGTCGATGTTAATTGTATAATTATAACGATGGTTAGGAATAAAGCAGCCGTTGTAAGTTATCAAAAAAAAATTAACAAAAAGGAGAAATATAGACGACTGCATTAGGAACAACTATCATTTATAATGGTACAATTACAACGACCATTACTCATAAATAAGTCATTGTTAATATCACACTTACAACGACTTTTACTAATATCAATCATTATAAGTTATGATTTTAAAAAGACGTATCAATGACGGCTTTGGTAAATTGTACAATTACAACTACTATCAAGCATAAAGTAGTCATTGTAAGTTATCATTTTTTTTATTTAAAAAAAGAGAGAAATATAGATGCCTTCTTTAGCAATAACTACCATTTATAATTGTACAATCACGAGTACAAAAAACACTTGTAAGACCGGATGAAAGAGATATTGTAAGACCGGATCTGCAACCAGTCTTATTCCAGGCGGTCTTAAAAGTCTGTAATTTTTAAGATCAATAAACTACGGTCTTAAAAATTTAGACCGAACTTTTAAAATATCTGGTCTTAAAAATGTTTCAAAATGATTTTTTTTAAAAAAACAAATGAAATAACCGGTCCCAAATCACCAGATCTGGTAACATTTTGAATGTCCCTTCGTCATCGGCGACGGAGAACCAAGAGAAGATTGGAAACAACACCAACTAAAAAAACAAAAAAGATGAATACAAAGTCCGAAATAAGAAAACATAACAAGAAATAGAAATCATTTACCATGGAAATCGAATTTGAATCAATATAAAATCAAAGGTGAAATTAAAGTCCAGATCCAAAAAAATCACAAGCTTAAAGCAACCAAATCTGAATATGATCCTCTTGTCGATGCTGGCAAAGATTCAAGCAACCAAAATCGAAGTCCAGATCTGAGCAGGAGCGATCAAGGTAGGAGCAAACAGACTTAAGCAAGAAGAAATCTGGGTTTGATTTTAAGCTGGATCTGTGCGAAGGCGGCGTGGGAGGAGCCATAGATCGAAGAGGAAGGAGCCGCTGTCGTCCAAAATCCTCGAAGCGAAGACGCTTGTCGTTGCGTTTGCGAGGATTGGAGTTGATGCCATCACAAAACCCTCGAAGCATCTCACTGCCAACATTGCCAAGGATTTGATTGTGTGGCTCTTAGGATAACTTACGAAGATTGCAAGTAGGTTAGAGGAAGAGGATGTCATTCTTGCTAAGGATTTGACCCGTGAGGCTCTTGAGACACTCGTTGAATCTATAACTAAGCAAATGTTATATCACCAAGAAGACAAGCACACACAAACTTAACGAGTTTAGAGAATTTAGTTTTTTTTTAACACTTTTAAGACCGGTTGTTTGTAAAAATCAGTCTTAAAAGTATATTTTTAAGACCGGATCCTTTATAATCCCGTTTTAAAAGTGTTCTATATATTTACAAAATTGCCACTGGTCATACTTTTAAGGCTAGATCTTTTATAATCCGGTTTTAAAAGTGTTCTATATATTTACGAAATTGCCACTAGTCATACTTTTAAGACCGGATCTTTTATAATCCAGTCTTAAAAGTGTTCTATATATTTACAAAATTGCCACCAATCATACTTTTAAGATCGGATCTTTTATAATCCAGTCTTAAAAATGTTCTATATATTTGTTGGAAGTTCATATTTAATTAGTTAGCATATACGATTATATTATACAATTATCTTAATTAAGTTATTAGAGAGATTTTAGGAATTAAGTTCGCAGATTATGGTTTTTGGAATTTCGTAATTATATTTCTGATTGTAATCCCTAGATTCTAGGAATTGTCTAGGTCAAAAGATTATTTACTTATTAGCATCGGTATATAATTCCAATTAAGCGAAGGAATAAATCATCGCATTCTCGGACTCATCTGCGTCTTCTCACAATATTTACGAAATTGTCACTGGTCATACTTTTAAGACCGAATCTTTTATAATCCGGTCTTAAAAGTGTTCTATATATTTACGAAATTGCCACCGGTCATACTTTTAAGACCGGATCTTTTATAATCCAATCTTAAAAGTATTCTATATATTTACGAAAGTGCCACTGGTCATATTTTTAAGACCAGATCCTTTATAATCCGGTCCAAAAAGTTCTTTACATTTAACAAACTATCACCGGTCATACTTTTAAGACCTGATTCTCTATAATCCGGTCTAAATGAGGCGGTCTTAAAGCTTTTTTTTGTACTAGTGAATTACAACGACCATTACTCATAAATAAGTCGCTGTAAGAGATCATTTTTAAAAAAATAAATGAAATAGTAAAACCACATACAACGACTATTATTCATAACAACTTTCTATAAACTAATCGTCTATGTTTAGACTTTGTACAACACTCACTTATATGGCTCTTTGAAAACTGTGGTCCTAAAAACGGCCATTAAATATACTTTTTGTAGTAGTGAAATTAGGTAGTCTCCATTGCGTAGATAAAAAAGTTTTTAAAATTGGTTAAAAATAATAATTGTATAGGGAATGTAGTTTTTTTTACAAATACCATTATTTATTGAAAGGTTCCATGCGAGCAAGAATGAGTGGAAAAAGAAGTAAAGGGAGGAATATAGAAGAGAGAGTAAAAAAAAACAAGAGGCGTCAATAGTTAATTATTGGCCGATGTGAGATAATTAACGCAAAGACATGTAATAAATTGGGGTAAAAATTGAAAAAGTGAATTAAATTCTTAAACAAATACAAAATTTGACATACAAAAAAGACATGCCGTATGAAAAAAAAAGGATTATTCCTTTTATATAGAACAAAATAAAATACTACATCCAGTCTTATATTATAAAAATATTCCTATAATTAAAATCGGAAGAAGTATTTTATTTAATGATAGAATCACTGGCTTCCCGTTGCAGACATTAGTAACATATTCCCCTTGATAAAGGGTTCAAAGGGAATATTATTCAATGATTTAGTCTTTTGATGTGACAGATTCTTTTGTTGATATTCTTCAATCTTCGAGAAATATTATGGCACCTTTAATTTAATTACATGTAATATGGTTGGAAGAAAAATAATTACATGTAGTATGATTACTTAATGTGTTATCTGATTCAAAGTATTTGGCGGGCATAGTAAACTTATACAGTGCAATTACAACATATTACAATAAATTAGATAATTTTCACTACATAAATTTATTGTGTAATACATGTTTAGGCTAACATGAATTAATGAATGGACATCTAGTAATATATAAATTAAAATTTAGACATTTATACCTTCTATTTTTTGTTTTGATAGAGTTAAAATAATCATTTCCTATTTATTATTACCTCCAATCCTAATTATTGGAATACTTTTGTAGTACACTACAAAAGTGTTCCTATAATGCACTACAAAAGTGTTCCAATAATTAGGAGCGGATGTGGTATTATTTTTCTAGATAAATTATAAATGAATGGACGAAACAACTGACCAGTTGACCAGTTCACCGAGCTCTGAGTCAACTAGGTTGGTTTGATATGACTTTAATAACATTGGTGAACATTGAAAACAAGTTAGGGTAATCCTTTATATATATATAAGTTTAGGTGAGGATAGATAACGGTAACCCACTAAGAATAGGTCACGCCTCTAGGCTCAAAAAACCCTTACAAAAGTCTTTACGGATCGTCCAACAATAAGACGCTCACATCAACTAGCGACTATTGAACCTCCTCCTTTTTGGGATAAAGGCCTACATCACTCCTCATTGGCTAATCCATTTTAAATTATATAAGCATGTTTTTGATATTATATAAGCATGTTAATTGTAAATGTTGAAGCACAAAGGTAAAAATCAATGCAAAAACATGTTGTTTTGACAAAGCGCCGACTCTTTAATACTGTTCCTTTTTGGGCCAGTAATAAAGCCCAAACACTAAAGAGGCTTATTTTAATTTTACAGTGGTAAAATGAATTAAATCCGAAACACCATTTTCGTTAGTGGCCCAAAATAAAGGTTTTTAAAAGCAATTCAAAATGGGTTTTCAAGTATATATAAAAAAAAAAAAAAAAAATGGGTTTTCAAGAGTCATGGGCTTGCTTGCTTGCTTTCAATGTGGTGAGAAAGAGGGGGAGTTTCAAAATTTTCTAATATGATAAAATCTGTAAATTGTATATAACGTTCCTTCTTCGTTATTTTTTATGATCATTTATTTGGACTCAAAGCCATTTTTTAAGAATTAAAAAAAGTGTTTGATTTGGATTTTATAAATCGTGAGTTAGATAATACTAGTAGTATCTTTTTTTGGGGCCAAGTACGAATGGCTTACACACACAGATACACATCATCCTCTACTAAAAACAAATGTGTT
This sequence comes from Acacia acuminata, assembly GCA_019022655.1. NCBI lineage: Eukaryota > Viridiplantae > Streptophyta > Magnoliopsida > Fabales > Fabaceae > Acacia > Acacia acuminata. Next base: position 86,599 of record JAFJYI010000075.1, read on the forward strand.
ACGAACAAAACTAAAAAAACTTTTTTTTAGAAAACAATTGTCTATATATAATGGAAGAAATTATAACAAACCTTATTATCCACGTGCTATAAATAATACAATTTCTGTTTTAATTCCTTACAATACACGAGACATGTACTACTCACTTATATAATTAAAGTATTCAACAAGTATATATAGCATGCATTTTGTACAATATATTTAAAATTTGTAATTTTTTCACAATAGTATAAAGTTGATTCTTTAACTTCACATTAGGTTTTATTTTGATCACTCAATTTTTTTAAAACCCTGACACCGTTAGTTTCATTAACAAAAACAATGTTAATATTGAAATTTAATATGTTGAAAAAACATTCTCAAATATCCATACAATAAATTTAATTTCTTAAAAAATAACAATAATTGACATAAAAAAATCATCATTTGAGATTAAAAGTGTTAGGGTTTAAGAAATAAAAAGGATATTGACAAAATAAAAAGATCAAACTTGAAACCTTCTTTTAATTAATTTATAGGACCAATGGAATATTTTAGTCTAAATTTTAACACAAAATTCAATGTTGCATGATTTTGACATTTTGGATAATTAGTGGCCATGCTAGATTGTGGTGGTTGGTGAGAATAGTTAGAGGAAGAAAGTTAAGAAGCACGCTTGCTTGGATTTAGATTAGACAAATTTCAATTGAGAAGACAATTAGTTTTGAATCTCATCATCATATAGACTACAAATTCTTATAATGATCAATTTGACCCGGAAGCATAATTGGATTATTATTATTACTTTTAATTATTATTATTATTATTATTTCTAGCAGTAGGATTAAAACTTTTGAATGAAAGTGACATTTGGTTCGATTAAGAAACAAATTAAAAATTAGATTGAGAAGAGCTGCCGAGATTAGCTCCTAATATTGCTGACAAATTTCTACACTCTAATTTGAATAAAAGCTACCACAAGCTAACTTAACAAATAAATCTAATTAAGCCTCCGGTCTTTTTTATATGCAACTTTCTCTCTTATAAAGTGGCCCTTAACATAAACAATTTTCTTTCCGTATCTTAAAATTTAAGCTACTTTTTTCTTTTTCTACCCCATTAAATACATAACTTTATATTAATTATTTTCCACTCACCACTAATTCTCTTTTATTTAATCATTTATTACTTATTCTCTCTCATATTTTCTACTCATTCCCTCTCATATATTTTTATTCATACTCTTTTCATAAATAAGAGCATATTTGGAAAAGACATAATATTTTTAACACATTTATTTTTTTAACTAATCTTAATTGTCAATTCGTTTTATGTAATCAAGAAAAAAATTACTTATAAAAATAATCAAAGGGAGTATAAAATAAAGCTACTTTTATATTTATTTTTTGGTTAAGGTACAAAAATACAAATGAGATTTTTTAAAAATGCGTTTAACACCAAATATTTTTTTAAGGGGATAAAGTAACTATGAACTTACAAAATAGATGCAAAAATACACATTGATTTGTTCATTTAATTTTTTACGGGTTAAGGTGCAAAAATATATATGACATTATTTTCAAAAGTGCTTCTAACATAAATGGTTTTTAGGGACAAAAGTAATTATAAACTTATAAAATAGGTGGAAAAATACATATTGATTGTTTATTTGAATTTTTGGACTAAAAATAGTGATATGGAAGATGACCCAGATGATCAAGAAACAACTTGAAAATAAATACTTACATACTTTGAGAGTGCCACGTCATATGAACTCTGTCTAATGAAAACATAATAACTTATATCATTTTGATCCTAATTGGCTAATGACTCATTTTAAAAAAATTTATCTTATTTTTAAGAGAAATATTGGTTGATCATTTGTTTTAGTTTTTCTAATAAATATGTTTTTTCCTTCTTAAAAACAAGATAAGTTTCGATTTTTCTTAAAAATATTGGCTTGCTAGCTATCGATGGTCACTAGAGCTCCAACGATGACCAAACCTTTTTTAAGAAAGTAAAACAAATGGCATTATTGTATTTTTATCCATATAACTTATTTTCATTTTAGTCATTGGGTTTACAATGAAATTTAAAAATGTTATGGTCCTTGATTAAAATAAATTTGGTCTTGTGGGACTAAACTAAAGTTCTCCCAACTAATTTATGTTGCCTAGCAGCAAATTATTATTCCAAGTTGTTCCTTAATCATCTTTGTCATCCTTCATGTCACCATCTTTAGTCAAAAAATTCAAACCAGCAATCAATTAACTGTCAATGTGTATTTTTACACTTATTTTGAAAGTTCATAATTACTTTTGCATATAAAAAAACATTTGTGTCATACATCTTTTAAAAAAATCTTATGTGTATATTTGCATCTTAACCCTTAAAAAATTTAAACAAACGATTAACTAACGGTCAATGTGTATTTTTACACTTATTTTAGAATTTTATAGTTGCTTTTGTCTCTAAAAAAAATTAGTGTTGGATATACTTTTGAAAAAATTTCATGTGTTTTTACACCGTAACCTTTTATTTTTAGTCAAAACTAATACTACAGTTCAAACACAAACTAAATAAATGTGTTAAAACACACGCATGTTAGACTATCAAAATAAACATGGAAGTAATTATTTAATATCTATTGCTAATCCAACAAAAAATACAAGAAGAGTGAAAAATCAGGACTTATTGCTTCGATTTAGTTATGCTAAATAAGATAAAAGTGAACATTATTAACAATGTGATAAAGTTTAACATATTGTGACGTATATAGTAATGTTTTGAATTCCTTTTACGCACACAACACCTCAAGTTTATAACTTCTTGAAAAAACAATAGCATTTATAATTTTTTTTAAAAAAAAAAATAAGCATAATTATTGTGAATTTAACTAATTTGTTAGTTGACCCAATAAAAAAAAATGGATAATATAATCTTGGATCCCTCAAATTTGCACTCATTTTAGTTTTAGTCCTTCAAATTTTATTTCTTTTAAAACATTAGTCCCTATAATTTAATAAAAACCTAGTCCATTTTGTCCTCGCAGAGACCAAAACTTATGATATAAAATTTGAGGGATTAAAACCAAAATAAAGGTAAATTTAAGGGAGTAAAGATGGTGATAACTATAGCTATTAATAGCTTGACGGACTTAGACCTAAAAGGTCAGATCTAAACATCCCACTTACTTAAAGTCTGACTATTTTTTGAGGTCTAGCCCTTAAATATGAGGGCTCAGTGTCAGCCCGTGGGCTTTAAAACCGTTTTTAAAATTTTTACTCTTTTCTATTTTAAAATATCTAAAGATAAGAAAATATATTTTATGAAGTTTCTAGTTCAAATTATAAATATTAGCAAAACAAAGTGTTCAAACTCATACAACTAAACAACATCAAATAAGTGTCATCATTGATGTTAATAGACTATTACCCTAACTTTAAAATAACTATAAAACCAAAAATTAGACAAATTATATATGAAAAAACTAAAAAAAAAAACAACTAGTCTTCATCTTGTTCAATAAACAAAATAATTGTTTTGATTAGTGATTACTACACAATATTTATATTAGAATTAAGTTGTACACATTCTAAAATCCGAATCAAAGAGTGGAAGGGGATGGATGGAAAATGATAAGTAAGACTTTGATATGTATATTCACTTTAAATTTCTCATGAATTCATAATAAATTTCTCCTCTATTACTACTTAAGCATAAACCTCTTCAGATATTTTTCTCCCCTTAATTACTTATTTTCAAATCCCCAAATTTTTGAACCACATAAATGCCAATAATAATAATAATCAAGTCATCAATTAGACATCAATAATAAAATAATTAAAATATTTATCTTTTAATTATGCATCAATAAATAATATTTTATTAAAAAAATATTGTGGGCTTAAATGGGCTAGCTTTTGACTCTAAAAAGGGGGCGGCCCTTTGAAGTCCGATTTCTTTTTATACACCATAAGATATAAGCTCCGACTAGGAATGGAAACGGTAGCTAGGCCAGGCCAAGCTTTGGTTAAATAGAGGCCGAGCACGCAATGGGGGTAGAAAGCTTTGAACACGGGCTCGGGCTCGAGCGAGCGAATTCGGACCTTTTTTAAGCTTAGGCTGAGCCTTCATAAGGCCTGGTTGAGCTGATGTCTTTTTAAAGGCCTACATAATGAGTCTCCCCTATCCGTTTAAGGCCGCTTTGTGTAAGCCTTTAAAAAGACCTCATATTACAGTGCCTTGGAGGTCATAAATAAGTTTTAAAGTAACCTATCAAAACTTATATAAATATATCTTGAATTTATAATATAAAAATGAAAAAAATAAATATTATCTTATTTATATGATATAAATATATTTATATTTATTTAATATTTAAATAGGCCAAGCCGAAGGCCTACAGTCATCATGCTCAACAAAATAGGCCCGACCTATTTACATATTCGCACCTTTAAATAGGCTTTGACTTTACGATCTTTTTAACAAAAAGGTCGGGCCCTAAATAGGCCAGGCTGTAGGCCACTTCATAGGGACCTGACTTATTCCCACCCGTAACTCCAACCATTGCCTTAAAAGGGACAGCCCCTTTATAGCAAAAAAAAAAAAAAAACGGGGGATGGCCTGACGGGGCCAGCCTGTTTTAAAAGTTTTAGTAACAACAAAAAATAATTAATCCCTTGCAATCTTTTCAAATCTTACGGTGGTAAAATACGCAAGTTTAATTGTATAAAAAGGTGCAAGTTTAAAACTTGGAGAGGACGTAGAGTTATCAAAAGAGTTTTTTTTTTTTTTTTTCCTGTTCAAGTACAGCTTTTCACATGCATGAAACGGGTAATTAGAGATTGATTGGAGAATTAGAATGTTAAGTCTAAAAGAGGTTGATTTATGAGCAGTAAAAACGGGTCTTTTCACCTCTCAACATCAAATCAATTAGGTTTGAATTGGAGTATCAGCTTTTAGTGCTTTTGTGAGGTCGTCTTCAAAAAAAAAAAGAAAATCAAACTTTATTGCACCGAAATATGATTTCCGAATTAAAGTGTCATAACCTGATCAATTTTCAAATATAATAATATTAAATTATTAATATTAATATAATAATAAACCATCATCAACAATTCAACATATCCTATCCATCATTGCATTGCAATATTCATTGTATGTATGTGTCCCACTTCCACCTATTTCTTCTCTTTTTGTCACTTGGAGTACACCAATTCACATATAAGTAATGATAATGTCTCTTCAACCGCTCGCAAAATCATTATAAAATTTCATAGTACATATTCAAGATATTTTCGTATTTTAAGTTACTCGAATTCGCTATGTTTATTCTGTAGATGAATTGTATCTAAAAAAGAAGAATTAATTAAAATGGTATTAATTTTCAGTTCATTAAGTGGAAATCATATATATGTTTATATAGTTTTACAAGGTAATTGCAACTTGTTTCATCATAATTAAGAAAAATTATAAACCTTGTCAACTTTATCTTAAAATTTAATAAATTTTCAATTTTCCCTCATACTCCCTTTCATCATGTTTCACACAGACTAAGAAAAACTTAAACCTTATTAACTCTCCACTAAAATTCAATAATTTTTTAATTTTATCCCTATTTAGTATACAATATATATCATGAAAATAAAGTAGTATAACAATAAATAAAGGGTAAAAATTTACATTCATATGAAAAATTTCTCTTTATGCCCTATAAATATGACAAAAAACTTTCTCTTTCTGTCCTATAAATAGAATGAGAGGAATATAACATAAAGGAATAAGTGGCAAGTCCAATGGCAATAACTTATGACAAAACTGCACATTTATATGATAAACTTAATGAGGTGATTTGCATTAAGGAAAAAAAAATACTCCCTCTTCCATATAGGACCAAAGGAGTATAATTGTAATTAATACTCCCTTGATTGTTTTAATAAAATCTTCCCTCTCATTCTTTTCATAAGATATACAAATAACTGAATTATAAATTAATAAATTGGTTAAAGCTGAAAAAACAAAATGTAACTTATTGTCCAAAAACATCCTTATTTATGAGGAGAGTGAGTGAGTGTGAGATAGAGGAAACAAATTAATTAAAACTTAATCAAACAAATAGTTAATTAAAACTTAATTAAAGATAGTGTCTACTTTTGCATTCTTTAAAATTTAATTGTGGTAGACGCTTATAACAAAAAAAAAAACTTCATTATTAAAATTACACGCATTAACACTAAAAAAACAATACTAAAAGTATACTATAAACTAGTGTCTCTTGTAAATAAGAATAAGTTATCTCTAAAAAAAATATTCTTTTATATATGGAGGGAGTATTGTACAAGGGTGTATATATATATATATATATAAACCTAAAGTATTTTATTTTTTGGTTAAAAAAAAAAAAAAAAACCTATAGTATTGGAGACAAGAGAGCAACAAAGTTGAAATTCAGAACTGCTGAATCACAAAATGTGAATTGGACAATTTTGGGAACAAAACCTGAGCTACACAACAACATAACCATATATGCAGAAAAACAATGTGACGTGTGTATATATTTATATATATATTCACAGACATTGTAAGGTTTTCACCATAATGGAAACAGATCGAAAAGAAGAATTGAGAATTAGGTATCAGAAAGAAGCTAGCGTATATGTCTGTGTGTGCGTAGTGTTTATATTCCTCTGCTGATATATAAATATATATATAAAGCCGATAGAATAAAAAATTTGGTTCTATTTATAAAAAGAAAAGAAATTTTTCATATAAATATATAAGTTTATCCTTTATTTATCATCATCTTGAGTACTAACTTTATTCTTATAAGATAGTATAATACACATTAAATAAATGTAAAGTTAAAAAGTGTTGAATTTTAAAGAAAAGTTAATAAAATTTTGGTTTGTGTGAAAAATATTGTAAATATTTGACAAAAAAAAAAAAATTGTAAATACTATAAAAGTAAAATATATATATATATATATATATATAAGTAAATAAAAAGGGGGGAGAGAGAGAGAGAGGGAGGGAGGGAGGGGGAATAAGAATAGGACATATAGAATCTACTTTATTTCATAGAGAAGAGAGATTGGAGGGAGAGAGTACAAATAAGCCGTGCCTGAGGGCACTTACATCATATGATTACTATTTACCACTTCTCTTTGTAACTTGTTGCCATCATCATCTTCTTCCCCAGTTGCCCTCAGAATGTTTGTTTCTTCATTTCATTTTCCAACCTCCGTCAAAAGCTGTCTCACTCTATTCTATTCTATTCTATTCCCACTATATTATTTTATATTTTCATATATTTCTTCACTTCCAAAGTTCCAATATCAAACATGGGTTAAAGTCCTTTTTTAAAATATTTTTTGTTCTTAAACATGCAAAAAAATAATAATATTAGTTTTTTGGCATTTGTTTTAGAATTTTAGGGACTTAATCAGTACTATAGTATTAGCTCTCTGTTTTTTTTTAAAAAAAAATTCTGGGGACATTTCTGTAATTTTCTTGGTCAATTAACAATCAGATTATAATGGGAGTGTAGTATTTTTATATTTTTAATACATGAAGGGATGACATTATACCACCCTTAGTTTTAAGGTGCCCCTAGTGCCAATTGAAAGAAAAAGATTTACGAACAAAATTGGACTTTTACTCTTAAACTTTAGTTGTTCATTACTTCATGTTTCATTGTTTCGAAACATTTGAATGTCTCTGGATTTCAAACCACTTCAAAAATCTGAGGAACAGCTTCATAAAATATGAACATTCCTTTTCAACTCAGAACCACCTCGCACCATATACATCAGAGTGTATTTAACCTTTCTTTGAACTAAATACTAATCCTGTGATCTTAAATATAGAATAAAATTTATAGTAAAAATTGCACTATAAATTTTATCATATATTAGAACCGGAAGTAGTATTATATATCATAAGTATATTTAAATAAGTCCATTCATGTGTCACATAAAATTAATGAAAATGTTCACGATGAAAATCATATAATATTTTTAAAGAAATAATACGTTGTACAAGTCTTTCATGATTTTTTTAAAATTTATGTTGTTATCGAAATTTTCAACCACAAATAACTAGTAGTAAGCTTTTTTGAAAAAAAAACTAGCAACAAAAAGTTTTGGCCAAAATGCAAATAACTTCCTTCAATATATATATTATATGGAATTGTGTGATTCATTTTTACTTGCTTTCAAAAGTTGGCCATAAATCTATCAAAGTTCTCAATCTTGTGTAGCACAACGTAACCCATTTCTTATCTCATCCCAGATTAGATCGAGTCTTAATTAATATCATTTATCAATTATATACACATACATATACATATATACATACACACATACATATATATATATATATGTGTGTGTGTGTGCAATGGCGGATTTAGAAAATTACTGATGCCCCCGAAATTTTTTTAAAGAAAAGTTTAAAATGCATTAAAAAAAATTCATGAAATCAAGTAAATACTGATGATGTAATAAGAGAGACAATTATTTTACAAACTTGTCATTTAGAAAAGTAAGGCTAAATGCTGTTAGAAATGTAACTACATAAATTACAATAAAGGGTACGGTAGGTACTCAATAAGTTTAAATACATATATTTTAATAACAAAAGTATATTACAATAAAAATAATTACAATGTCATCCTTCTAAGCCTTATTTTTTAGAATTCCATCATAATTTCTTTATTATCAATGCTATCAAATACATTTTTTTTCAATATAAGATACTAAACAATCATTCAACTATTCATCCATATCCGATTATGAAGTGCAATCTTGATGTATTAAGGGTGGACAATTATTTAAACATGTATTAATTTAAAACAAAAACAAAAATCCCAAATTCAAGGGGGGCTAGTCTACAACGTGGATTCGCCATTGTATATATGTATATGTATGTGTGTATGTATATATATATACATGTATGTATAAGTTTTAAAGAGGCTATGTCATTAAATAAAATATATCCAATTTACCTAGCATCCTAAATAAAAAACGGGTTTTTTAGTAAAATATGCATAAGAAAAATATACTTTTTGTTAGTACTGACTAGTGGAATTCTAATGTTAAAGCTACTAATTAAACCATATAATTTCAGATTTAATTTATTACATTTTGATGGCAAAGTACTACCTCCCTCTGGCCTCTGATATCTAATATAAGAGTTAGTTGGAAGATTGGATTTGTTTCAAAATATAAGATCTTAATCTAATCCATTTAATCTCTCATATTTATTATTTTTCTCTAAACTAATTTTTAAAATTTATAAACTGACATATAGTTAAATGTTAGACATGTGTATTTTAGAGAGATCAAACTATATTTATTATAATTAACTAATTTATTTAACCTTTTAAATCAACCTAAATTAGTTAAATAGTACTCATAGTAAGGACTGAAAAGAGATATTAGTATCCAAGAAAAAAAGTCGCAAATCTTTGTTCATTAAGTGGGCACGAATCACTATCTTGATTAGCTAAACCAGCATGCCACCAACTCACTTAGAGGAAAAAAACAAAAACAAAAAGCTACTATTGTATAACAATCAGGCCATTATAACTTTATCGTATTATAAAACTGGAATCCTTATATATAATATAAGTGCGTTGTGTTTCAGACGAATGATAACCAGAGAAGGAGAGGCGTGGATGAAGAAGGTGAGGAACCCAAAAAAAAACAACAAGAGAGACGATGAATAATATATATCTTAGGTTACTTTTTTTTTTTTTTTTTGCGTTTGGGAGAGAGATCTTATTATAAATTAAAGAGTGGTCCCTGTAAGTGACCCGACCAATAATGTGCTTTTGTATTCTTTTGACCTGCTTTGACCGTATACGATATTCCCCTGCAACCCCAATGAAAGCTAGCTAGCTCTCTCTCTATAGAGACAAAGTCATAGAGTGGTCCATCATTCACATCTCTCTCTGTCTCTCTGTCTCTCTCTCTCTCTCTCTAATCTCTCTTGCTTGCTTGTGTTGTGTGCTGTTGTGTCTCTCTCTGTGTGTATGTGTGTGAGATTCCCCAGTAGCTATAATGATGAATCCTCCCAACTCTTCTTTCCCTTCCCCCTTCACTGCTACAAAATTATGCCCTTTTTCTTTTCCCATAATCTCTCTCTCTCTCTCTCTATCACACACACACACCCACAACATACTTGTTCATTCACTACTTTTCACAACACTAACCTGCCCAGACGTGCGTCTCTGTACACACTCTAATAATCCTCTCTCTCACTATTCACTAGTATTCCTGTTCCTGACATCCTCCTTTTTTCAGACTCCTCCACATCTCTTAAAAAGTTTCTTCAATCTCCTAAAATCTTTAATATAGATTTGCTTCATCTGTTTCAAGTTTCAAGTTTCAATTTTGAATATAACTTGATTGTATTAGGAAGGAACCTATTTGGGATGATGATAGCAAGAGTTAAGATGCAATTTTGCCCCCTCAAGTAACCACTTAAGAGCACTGGGTATTTGATGAGCGATCCTGTACTAGAAGTGTTAACAAGAGAATAAATTCACTCTAATTACTAAAAAACTAATGCTCACAGTTAAATAATTGATGTGGATTGTTAGCATTTTTAAAGGCAATGGAAAAAATCGCTACGTTTTGATTATTTTCAAGACAAAATTGTGGAACTTCTGGATACTCAATACCCTTAAGAGATTATTTCCAGTCTAAAATTGCATCTTAACCTTGATAATAACGTGGGTGATGACTGATGAGAAATTAAGAAGAAGGAACGAGGATGGATCCTGTGTATATACATGTGTGTGCTGTGTTGTAGCATGAGGTAGCTTAAAGTTAGCTATGCCTGTACTACTATACGTACAACGTGCTTTATATATAGGACCATGCCCTACACTATACTACCCAGATAAGCCTAAGCTTGTAATAATGGCCTCTTTTTCTCTCTCTGTCTCTCAGGGTCTGGTCTCTGGTGGAGCTTTAGGGGAACTTGCATTGGTCCTTTGCTTTGGTTCATTTTCATACCAGTTATGGCAACATATCATTACAATGTGCCAATCTGGGAAGCAGCAAAATATTCATCTTTCTTGTGATATATTTCTTCTTTTCTCTCTAGTACTTTAATTTCTCTTCCTCTTCTTATATATATATATATATATATGAATGTATGTGTATATATGTGTGTGTGTCTATATATATATATATATATATATATGTACGTATGTATGTATGTGTTCATCTCTCTCCTTTGTGGGTTTAATTTAATGTCTACTATAGTATGACTAAGTACACTATGTTAATTAACATAGTAGCTCTTTCAAGATTTCATGGTCGGATTTCTATATTCAAGTGTAACGAAAGAGAATGCTGAGAGAATGTCTCAAGAACTTGTGCATATTTGATGCTTATTAATAACATTGTCCCCCTAATTTCTAGGTTTCCATAATTATATCACATTATTAATAAATAAAGGATTTAGACTTGTACCCAGAAAACATGTTTAAGTAATAGCTTATATAATATAACCCATTTGGGCATTACTCTCAGCTAGGCTAACCAGCTAGAGGGAATGTGAGGATCTATAAAAGGAATAATGAACAAATATATAATATATATATTTCGTACATTCAAGTTCTGCAAAGGAATTTCACGGATTAATTACACAACATATTGTGTTCAAATTACTTCATTTGTTTAAAGGTAACTGGATTACGCAGCAGAGATTTGATAACATTATAAGGTCGTGTATGTATATGATCTTGGAGATTCGCTAGGCGGGCATCGACTTCTGATGAATGAAAATAATTAATATTAGGAATTAGAAACAATCAAACGAGATTTGTTTCAAAAACAATAAAACTGAGACGATCAATTAACCCTCAAATAATAGTTATATTCTTGCCAAGATGGCATTTAAATGAGAGTTTTTCGTTAATATCTTCATCATAGTCTAAATAGGCCATATATGAGAAACAACAATAAAAAATTTTACATGTGCAAAAGTCATTCACAATATTTCACATTCACACTAGGGAAAACAAAGGAAGATTTTTTCTTTTTTTAAAAAAACATTAAGATTAATCTTTAATTTCAAAATGACATAATTATAGTTGCCTCTGAGAAAAAGAGTGACGTTGTCATCAATCGTTTCAGTTTCATGAGACAGATCAGACAAGAATAATGGTCATGACAACATGGAATGTGGAGAGAGTAAGAAATTAATCATTTTCATTTATAACTTCCATGATATCGTTATACTCCCATGAAATTCCTCGTTTCAAGAGTAGCCGAATGATTAGTATTAATTATACTTTCTCATGGAATAAATAAAATAGCAAGATATTTATATAGATTATATATGGGGGAATAATATCTTTCTGCCCCACAAGTTAACGTTCTTCTACAAGTTACATTCTGATAGTAGCAGCTAGCTAGCTAGCTAGTAATTATGCAGAAGAATCATCTTCTTCTTCCCCAAATTATAAAGTATAAACCCTAGAAATGCAAAGTTTTCTGGAACTGAAAAGAAATTAAAGGAAATAAAAAAGAATAAGAGATAAACATAAGTACCTTTGGTCAGTGCTGAGGAAGCAGATCGCTGTGGCTTTGAAAATGACAATGCCATGTTGCTTGTTTGCTCTGTGTGGTTGGAATATAATAATAACAAAGATCTAACCCTATGTGTGTGTGTGTGTGTGTATTACCCTTATGACCTCAATAATATATTAGTATTACTCCACCGATATGATTAACTACAAATTACAAAGTGAAAAACAAAAAGAAAATATAGGTGCCCAAATATGAAACTAAAATTCAATATCATATATATAAATCCATGTATGTATGGACATGGAATATGCTTGGCTCCTCATACGCCATCCACGGAGGCCATCGAATCTCCGGTGGGCTCTGCAAATGGCATACAGGGAGCCAGGCACATACTCATTTTCTCACATCCATGTATAAATATCTGTGTGTGTGTGTGCGTGTTATCTAATTATATATGTATATACACATATATATCTTGCGCCGACATGAAAGTCAAATGAAAAATGGAAGAAAACATGAAACAAAAGCTGACAGACAAAATTGGATGCTGCTAAGAATGAAGAACACATACATACAGCACAACCTTGTGAGATGCAGGTCACATGTTTTGTTCGAGAGAAATAAGGATCTCTCTGTCTCTCTCTCTGTGAAAATAAGGATCGGAAAACAACATATGATGAGAGGATCGGAGGAGGAGTTTGATGAAGACCGTGAAAAAAACCTTAGTAGCTAGATGTTAATATCTCTCTCTCTATTAGCTTCTTCATCATCTTCAAGAAGAAGAAATTAGAAAGAAGAAACCTAATAGTAGCTGGATGTTAATATCTCTCTACCAGCTTCATCGTCATAATCAACAACAAGAAGATAGAGAGATCTGAGAGAGAGAGAGATAGAGTTGAGAGGGAAGAGTGGAGGGGGAGAATTGGGGAGAAGCAGGTATATATCGATGAGGTTGGGGAAAAAGAGAGAGAGAGATCTTAGAGAGAGGGAGAGAGAGGGAACTAGGTAAGTTGTAGATAGCTTTGCTTAGCTAGGTCATAATCAAAATATTTGGCTCAATACCTTCAAAAAGCCCCCACACAAACCCAGAAAAAAATAATAATAACCCTACTTAATTTGCCATAATAAAACGTAGAAAAAAAATTAATTAAGAGAGGGTCTCTCTAATAGTAGTTTGTGGCTTTCACTCCCTCGTAAACATGTGGGGTTCCAGTTGCACTCAACCCCTCTAAATTTAGAGAAACACACAGGAAAGAGAGGGACACATAGTACAATCAAATTCTTCACACAAAGCTAAACTACTATATTATTCACATATATACATACATACATATATTCTTTATGCTGCCTTCAATTTAATATTTTAAAAAATATTTGAGAATTAATTAAGGTAAAGTTGTGGTTGGACTACTAACCCACGCTCTTTCCTAAGCTAACCCTCTCTCATGGGGTGTGAGTTGTGAGTTGTGAGTGTGTTTGAAATCTCCTTTTCTGGGTCGCAAAGGAAAGTGTGCTTTTCTATTCTCTGAACTTCATTTTTGTCTGCGAGTGCTTGGAACACATATGGATTCCTCCTCACTCCTATCAACTTTCATCTTTATATTTTTTTTTTAAAAAAAAAAAAGGAAGAGAGAGAGAGAGAAAGCAGGCAAGAAAGAAAATATTACCACCCTCTATATAATTCTCTCTCTCTCTCTCTCTCTCTCTCTCTCTATTTAATTATTTCTATGTGATCATATTATATTATATTACCCACGACTGATTATGCTCTGAGGTCTCAGCACTGGGTTTCAGGACAGCTTCGCACTAACTCTTTTTTCTCTGTTTAGATTTTTAGAATAATCACCCACGCCCACTGCTCACCCAATTCCGTTACGTACTTCTATTTCTGTCCATTATATATATATATAGCCATTAATTAACTATATCACATACTATAATTGTAGTGTTAGTATGTATATATATATGTCCATGTGTTTTTTTAAGAAGTGAAGTTGTTAGGGTTTGATCATTCACCCTTGAAAAACAAAGTAGTTGAACTACCCATTTAATCATTTTTAGTGAGTGTTTGGATAAGAGCGCGGTTTCAAAAACCCTTTTTTATAAGTTAAGATAAAATTTTCTCACATACTTATTTTATATATTGTAAAAGTTATTCTTAAACTAATTCAAACACACTAAAATTTGACTATTCATTTTTCATCTCAATATAGGTTAATTGATTCTAGAGAAAGTTATTGGAAAAAAAAATCCCATAACAAAATTTATAATTCAAAATACTTGAAATATAATTAAGAGCCTAGTTGTAACTATGGATGCAACTTTAACTGTGTATAACTTATCTTTTTTAATTATATGCAAAACGAAAGACATTTATGCATATATAGTTGAAGAGTTGTATCCAATGTTCAAGGACTCAAGTAGTTAAGTAGTACTTTTGGACAATAAATATTGTAATTAAAGATATTTCAACAACTTTTACACAATTTTATTTAGTCTGAACCTCAACAATTTTTTTCTTAAGCAAATGGAGAAAAAAAAAATAGTTGAAAGAGATAAATCTTCCTGAGCACCAGAAAATAATTTGTGGTCATAATTTAATTTTAGTGGAGAAAAAGCAAGAAAAGAAAAGAAAGATGAACTGATGGGAGACGGGAGGAGCTTTATGATGCGATTTACAAATTGATTATGAATTGAAATTCTGTCCTTTGAATTTTTTTTTTTCCAGCTGCTTTATTCAAAGGATACAACTCTACATTTCATTTCACTTTTTTGATGTTGGATACCTAATTATTTTGAAACATAAATTACTAAAGCAATAAACACACACACACACACACACATATATATATATATATATTTTATACATCATGGTAGGGGAGGGGGGGCAAGGTTCGAATCCTGGACATGGAGAAGGGAAACCAATTAAGATTGGCTCCAATGTCATCAAAGCTTATTCTAAGGCGGCCACACATATATATTATTAGTGTGTGTATGTGTGTAATTGGAAAGGCATAAAAAACTAAAGTCAGTTTGAATAATGATTTCATTTCAAATCATCTAGTTAAATAAATAGTATTTCTTAAAAGATTACACACATTCCACAATTTTTGACAAATAATAACTTTGACTGACTTTTGTTCTGCAAAAGTAGAACATTCAACCCCATGAGCGCAATCATATCAGTCTGCTGAGAATATGGGGAAAATCATGTAATAACTACTAATAGAAAACAGAACAAAAATAAAATTAAAATTCTCAACCATGTTAGACCTATGACCCTAAATAAACTAGTGGTGACAGGAGAAACAACAATCTAAGTTGCAAAAGCAAAAAAGAAAACCAATTATTATTATTTAGTATTATTATATGTGCCACATCCGTTCACACAGACACATATATAAGTTTTTTTTTTTTTTTTTTTTTTTAAAAGCTAGTTGTTTCTAAATATAAGATCTTTTTTAGCTTATCTCAATAGTAAATGTACTTTTTTCTGTTTTTCTCTCAATTATTTAGTATTACTTCTGATTCTTATTATAAGACACTAACTAGCAATTCTCACAAACTAATGTAAAAACAGTTAAAGTCAATAAAGTTATCCTATAATTTAAGTAACTTCCAATATTACCTCTACTAATTGCACTAAACGCTAATATTATTAATTATTACTTTCACCCACTACCCTTATTATTTATGGATGCGGCTTTGGTCCTATACAGACCCCTATCCGCTGCCATCCTATGCATGAAATGACGTCGTTTGTGGCGTAAAAAAGACCTGCTTCCCTCTTTTCTTTTCTTTTTTTAATATTTTAGGCACTATCTAGTACTTAAAATATATTTAAGATATTGATCAAGTACTAAAAAATATTTCATGATCTTGAAAAATTATTTTAGGATCTTGAAAAAATATTTCAGAGTGCTGATTGATTAAAAAGATACCTGAGGATACTGAACGATACTAAAAAATACTCCATGATCTTGAAAAATTATTTTAGGATCTTAAAAAAAATCATGAAGTATATTTTTAGGATCAGTTAGTACTTGAAATATTTTTTCAAAATCACAAAGTATTTTTTTAATAGAGTCAGTATCCTCAAGTATCTTTTTAGTACCAGTTAGTACCTTGAATTATTTTTTCAAGATCTTAAAATAATTTTTCAGGATTATGAAGTATTTTTCAATACAAGTCAATAACCTGAAGTATCTTTTTGAATATTTTCAGTGCCTATTTTAAAAAAAAACAAACAAAAAGAAGAAGAAGAAGAGGGAAGCAGCACATTTTTGCGCCAAAAACGGTGCCATTTCATGTATAGGATGGCAGTGGATGGGGGTTCACATAGGACCAAAGCCGTGTCTATTATTTATGAGCATACATGGTAATTAAAAAGATAAGGAAGTACTTTATAAAAAGGATCATATATAATTGCTAGTTGTGCCTTATAATAAGGACTAGAGGGAGTATACTACATACATTCTCTTTCATCATTTTTTCATTATTATTCTTTCTCACTCATTCACAAATATAGGCATTTTTTTTAAAGTTAAATTTTCTATATAATTATTACATTTAACTAATTTTTTTTTTTTTTGAATCTCACAATTCAATTGAAAGTCTTTTAGATATAGAGACATATTAGATTGAAAATATCTTATATATAAATAAATACCCAAGGACTATATATATAATCCTTCTCTCTAGCTAGATGTTTTGATATCAATAGTGCATAAAGCACAAATTTACTTTATTCCTAACAAAAGGGAACATAAGTTTGCCTCTTTGTTTTTATTGACTAAATATGTGGTGAGGAGTGTAATATGCCTTTTTTTTTTTTTTTTTTTTTTTTTTTTTCTAATTTTGATTGATTTCAATTCTTCTAACCTTCTTTCTCCCCTTTAACTTTAAAGACAACACTAATTCTATTTAACCAGACTAGATATCTTTCCCTATAATAGATTCATAAGTTGTTTAATGGTAAAATTTATTTTTATATTAAAATTTGTTGCTTGTAAATTATTGTGTGGGTCCTTATAAAATTTGTATTTCATGGTACTCCTCATGTGAATTAAAGCCCTAGATTAATGTGTATTCTGCTTGCATATATAAATATGTAATAATCTTTATATTCGTTAATTAAATATTTTTGATTGTATAAGAACTAAGCAATATACTTCCCTGGTCCTTAATATAACACCTATTTGGAGACCGAATAGAGTACAGAGTTAACCATATATAGGTGTTAGAAATTAGCTGTAGTTTAAGCATGCATTTGCAAACTACTCTACACTAATCTGTCATTGTTTTTCAGACACACACACATATCGAATTTAATTATATTCTCGTTTTGAAAAAGAAATTATACAACAGTTCCTTATATTATAAAAAAATTTATTAATGGGTTGTATTATTTTTTAAAGAAAAAGACATCCATTCCATTTTTTAAAATAATTTTAGTAAATTTTTATTCTGAAAAAGCTTGTCTATATTCTTTAAAGGTGTTGTGTACGTTAAGAATATAATTTTTTGAAAAATGTGTCCTTATAATTTTAAATAGTTGGTCAAAGAATAAAATATTTTTTTTAACATGTACTTCTTGTTGTTTTTATCATTTATTATTATTTTTATAGACACACATACATTTCATGCAAAGTATATATATGAATAATGCAATGATATAATGTGAAATTGAAAAGCATGCAACATTTTTTTCTCAAAAAAAAAAAAAAAAAAAACTAAACAGAGATTAAAACGAAATTATAGATTAATAAAAAGCTCTTACATCTATATGAAACAAACTCTGCATCCATGAATGTACATGACATTGAATTGATGTAACCTAATTTAGTAGTAAATCTCTCTGTTTTATTTTCTCTATCTTTCTGCCGAACCCCATCATTTTCTTTTTGTTTGATTCCGTGGAATTCCAACCTCACACACACAGATATATATATATATATATATATATATATTGTAAATCATTCAAATATATGTAGAATAGCGATCGAATGATGATATACACATATATGCGGGCTGATTCGTACAAGGCATAGTAGCCAAAGACACCTTGTGTGATTGATCTACGAATGGTCGATGTCTTTAAGAGAATCTTTGGCTGGCATAATATGGCCACCAATAGAATCTTAGGCTTGACAACGAAATCAACAGCTATGCCAGCTTCATCTTCCATTTTCTACCTTATCATTGTTTACAATATTGTGGGTGTGTGTGTGTATCACTTTTCACAGTACGCATAAAATATTCCAATCGGTCTTGGACTTAGTTCAAGATTTATTGTGATTTGTTTAAATTGTTTGCAAAGTTCAATTTGGCTCTTGGAATGTAAGAAGTAAACGGTAAATAACATTTCATTTCTTTATATTTCAAATAATTAATCTTCTATTTGGAAGTCTGTTCGGTGTAAAAAAAAAAAAAAAGGTGAAACTTCTCTATTAATTGGTAAAAATGATTAGAATTCAATTACTAGTACTTTCTAGATATGAAATTCTATCTAGTCCTGATACTTTCTATGTATAAATCATTTCAAGTCTTTATTACCAATAAAACTTTTTAACATCAAAGAATTTTTTCTTTTGTAAATACTACTACAAAAATGGACAGTTGTAGCACTTTTTTTTACAATAATTGTGGCGCTTAGGAAGCGTAACATATTCTATCGCCAATAAGTTGTGGCACTTCCGCCAAAACATGTGTGTATGTGTGTTTTTTTTTTTTTTTGAAAAAAAAACGCTTCTTGTAGTGCTTTCTAGGAAGCGACACAGGAAGTGTATATATTTTTTTATTAAATTTTCACTTCTTGTGGCACTTTTGTAAGAAAGCGCAATAGGAAGTATTTCTTTAAAAAATATTTTTTTTTTTCATATTTTTTCTTCAAAACACTAATAGTCGACAATACACTTTAAACACAAATTTCTATATCCACAACAAAATGAAGAAAAACAAATCGCAATCAAATAACTCCAAAATGATATAAACAAATAACTAATTAGCAAAATCACTACTAAATATATTTACAACAATTTTGAATGGAATACAACTAATTTTAGTTAAATAAATAGTGCAACAATATGCAAGAAACAATAGTAGCTAGCTAGAACATTATCTGAGCACATATTCACACCATTTCTTCAATGACTTCATTCACTTTATGGTTAGTCAAACTCTTACAACGTTGATCTTCATAATACTAAATATGTACACTCATGCGCACAATGAATTAAAATCACTAAAAATTAATTATAAAACACCACTCAATTAAATTTAAAACACAATATGAATTGCAACTAAAATGACTTACTTTTGGAGGAACAACAAGCTAATCATGAGTAATTACATCCTTCATGAATTTCATAATGTAATACTCGCCATCATTGTTGTTCGGTTGGAAAGGACATTGCAACAATATAATGAAATAGTTAACTCAATTTTTGAATAAAAATTGTTTAATAACAAAATTAGAGTAAATTCATATATAAGTACCTGTATTTTCTTCCACACATAATTATTGATAGGGTCAGCAGCTTTAGAGTATTTTAATGAGGCGTAGAGGCTTGATAGGCAGTCAATGCACTAGCAAAACAAATAGAATCTGATTACTTTTGGTTATTCAATCACACATGCAAATATTTAACATACACTCGTACACTTACCTTTTGAACAACCGCAACATATCAAGACGATTTTATAGACGAATTCCAATCAAAGGATAACTAGATTGATAATAATCAATATCCAATGTGCCCTAAAATATTTTGAATTTTTTTCCCAACAATCATGTTATGATGAAAGTGAAACCATAAAAAAAAAACATATATTAAAATACTACCACTAATAACTTGCCCCGCATTGTATGGCACTAGAAATAGCATATTAGAGGTTGCTTTCTTTCTAAAGCGATCTTTGAGATCATTAACTTGTTCATTCAAATCTACTCTCCCCATATATTGCCCAAAGAGATAAGGGTTGACAAATGAGAATTGAACCCTGTCTGTGTCTAGTAATACATTGTGATACAAGTGGCCTTATAGAAACAAACAATATGATTAAAACCAAAAAAATTAAGTGATAAATAATAATAATAGTGATAAACAATGATGATAAAGTACCTAATTTAGATATTGATCATAGAAGCATTGACCCATCTACGATTAAGAATTTCGTCCAGCACATCACCATTAATATGGTCAGCTATATCACTTGCATTATAGATGTGCCTATCAAAATGTAATTTCATACCTCATTTGCGGATCAAATTAGGTGCAATCGATTCCAATTGATGGCGGTATGAGGTAATTTGTTTTTTGCTTTGTTTGCTAGCTGAGGCTTTAGACTTTGGTTGAGTTGTTGAACACTTTGAATTCTTGTCATGCACTTGAATTTGTTTTCCTTTAGAATGTGCAACCTACAGAAATCATGAAATTAAATCATGTAGTTTTAGATGGAAGTGCATAGGAAAAGTAGAAGGAATTGTAAATTAACTACCATTTGGCATGGCTTTATCAAACCTATTATCCATGCAACATAACCACTTACAATATCTTTCACCATTGTTTCTTCATCTCGAGAAGGTATTGGTAAGGGCGCATCTTCATTCGTGCAAATGTCAACCCTTACTTAGAGTGTGTTCTCAGACAATGGTGAATTGTGCAACGTATCATTATTAGTGTTGTAGGCAACGCCCACAGCAATTGCGTGCTTAAAATATTTATCCACATATAACACATGTGGATTCATCCTATAAAAAATAGTATTAATATGTTAAGGTACAATAATTCATAATGTAATAAAAAGTTAACTAGAGAAGAAATTAGTTGTCAAAGGAAGAGGGACTTTAGGCATGGAAGTACAACTATCCCTTACACTTGAGTTGTCATATGGTAGGACTTTGGGTAGCCCTACATTGCACTAAGTCATCAATTTGAGTCCTCAACTGCACTTTTTTTTTTCTTGCATCAAATGTATTTGTTTGTGAAAATTTTCTTGCATTTGATGCTTGAAGAAATTCATCTCCTCTCTCAGCTGTAAAAAGCCACTTTTGTTGGAGCTCTTTTGGCATCTAAAGTATGATGTTTGTGTGACTAAAAAACTAGTACCTAAACACGACCATCATACTTAGGTACTCCTAGCACTTTGCTCAGCAAATCATCACATCAAGAAAATGTCTCACATATAAGCAATGTGCCAATTAGACTATCTTTATGCTCATCAAATTATCTCTTATTCCAAAGTTTACCAAATCCAACCTCGCATTGACACCATTCTTACTTTTTCCTTGCATATTGGGCAACGTGCCAATTAGACTATCACATATATTTTTTTTGTATGTGCATCACATCAAGAAAATGTCTCACATATAAGGTCTTTCAATATGGAAGTTCAAAGAAGATAGACGTTTTCTTTCATCCACTTGTCTTGATTTGTTTTGCAAAAGACTTACCAAAATTGTTATCCAAGTCTTTTATCTTTTCAAAAACCTAAGCACCGGTCAACATCTTTGATGGATTACCTTCTTCTGAGTCACCATTGAAAGCCTTTTTCAACTTCCTCCAACGATGTTTCGATGGTAAGAATCTTCGATGTCTTATGTAGACATTTTTCTTACAATGATTTAGTCGCACTTAATGAGTGTCATCTTCACATATATGGCATTCACGATATCCTTTGACGTTGTATTCGGACAAATTACCATAGGCGGAGAAGTTATTAATTGACCCAAACAACATGGCTTTCAAAGTGAAACTTTCTTTCCTATACCCGTCATACACATTGACGCTTACTTCCCAAAGCAGCTTCAAGTCATCAATTAAAGGAGCCAAGTATACATCTATATCACTCATAAGGTGCCTTGTCCTAGATATTAATATAGACAGTACCATAAACTTAAGTTTCATGATTAAGTGTGGATAAAGGTTATAAATCATCAATATCATTGACCACGTATACTATGTGTACTACTCTGAACATCATGTGGATCCATTAGTTGACAGTGGAAGAAATAGGTCCTTACTTTGTTCGTAAAGTCAGGATACTCATGATCATTGTTTTCCATTGAGGAGCATCCACAGGGTACCTAAGCTTCGTGTCTTCAATCCTTCCATCTGCATGCCATACCAATTACTTATCAATCTTTGTATTATTGTACAATCACTTGAATCTCATAATAATGGGAAAATACCTTAGGACATTCAAATAATCTTTCTTCTTCCCATATCGAGATGCATTGCATTTAGGGCACTTCTCTAACGTTGCATACTAATTCCAAAATAATATGCAATCGTTAGAGTATGCATGTATTTTCTCATAACTCATATCAATTGTTGAGCAAAGAATTCACTTTGCCTCGTATATCTTGGTAGGAAGTATATTTTCTTCTGGAAGCATATCTTGAAAAAGTAAAAGCAATGTGGTGAAACCCGAATCACTCAATCCATAACGCACTTTAAAGTTGTACAATTTCAACATTGCTAGCAATCTTGTGTATTTAGTATAATTGACACATAATGGTTGCTTTGCATCTTTAGGATAGTTATGAAGAACCCCTTCGACCGCATTTAGCATTTATTCAAGGTCATCGTCCTCATCACACATGCTTGGGTCAAACTCATTGGAAGTACCACTTGTGGTATGCACCCAATCACTACATACATCATCTGTCACACCATGCCTTATCCATCGTGTATATGTTTAATCAATTCTATGACACATTAAATGATCCAGCAAATCAAGTGGACTAATCCACTTTCCATAACAACAAGATAAGCAAGGACACAAGATTCTGTTAGGATCATTTGTATGCTTGATTGCAAATCTAATAAACTCTTTCACCACATCTATATATTCCGTTGAACACTGATCAAATGACATCCATTTTTTATCCATCTATACATTCAACCTATTTTTAAAAAGTGGTTAGTTGCTTGACTATTGCATTTACTAATTACTTTTATCTTGTCATTTATTTTAAAATAAAATTGGCAGCATAAGATCTTAAAAATTAAAGGTTTCAAGGTCTTAAACCCTCTTTTTTAATTGATAAATAATCAATGAATTAATCCCGCAACATCATAATAATTTTTCAGAGCTCATAACAAAAGAAATCATATTTGCCAACATATATTATCATAGGTAAATTAGAAAGCATTACAAGCCCACAAATAAAATGCAAGAGTAAAAAATATATTTATTTCACTTATGCAACTCTTCAATGTTGACAAAACTACAACAACTAAAAATTATAACTACTACTATACATATCTTCACATACAACATATGTATAATAACATTTAATTTTATCTCATTTATTTTTCAACATTTAAAAATGAGAATAATTTTTTTTAGATTTCATAATAAATTAAATATAAAAGACATTGAACAAATTAAACTATTAACTATAATAAAGTTAGATTTGTAAGCTCAAAAATCAAAAAACTTATAGTGTATAGGAAGCTTAACTAGAGTGAACTAAAACTTCAAGCACAACACTTGAAAAAAAAAAAAACTTAATAAAGGAAAAAATAAAAAAGAAATGTTGCATGCAGCTTTAATTATTTTTAATTTTTTTTAAAAAAGGACAAGTGAGTGTGAACTTACGGGATCTTTGGGATGGGGATGAGTGGAGGAAATGAGACCAAAGAAAATAATGGAGTGGGTGCGTTGTAGTCTATAAATGGAGAAGGAGAGGGAAGTGGGGACAATGATAAGGAAAGGAAGAGGCCAATGGGAGTGGAGACCAAGGATAAGTAAAGGAAGTGGGTCAATAGTAGTGGAAACGAGAAAATAAGAAAAAGGAAGGAGGAAATTGGTGAGAGAGCTGCTGGAAAATATGGACATGATGCTAGTAAAGTAGGATCTGATGAAGAAGGCTTTGAGAAAAAATATTTTAAAAAATACTTTGCAAGGCGCTTACTGAGACAAGCGCCACACAAAGTGAGTAGTAGTTATGACGGTTCCTTAAACAAGCGTCACAACTACAACTTCAATTTTTTTTTAAAAAAACAAAACACCTTATGTGGCGCATGGTCAAGCAAGCACCTCATAAGGCCCACATGAAGCTATGATGCTTATCTGGGAAAGTGCTATAGCATCCCAATTTTTTAAAAAAAAAAAAAAAAAAAAAAAAAAAAGAAGTTGTGCCACAAAATGTGCACTATTATTCCCTATTTTTATAGTAGTGAAAATCTACATGATAACTAATACATTTTTCTCGTATTGTTCTTAATAATAAGGATTTGTATATTGTTGGGTAATTATGATGGAAAACGAAATTGAGAGATGAGTAAGATTAATTTGTGGTGTCTGCATATATAAATAGTGTTATATATATATTGTTGGATTTATATTATATTTCAAGTCCTTATTGACTTTAGGAAAATTCAAATTAGTCTTGGACTAATCTTCAAAGTTTCACGTGATGTTGTTTAATTTGGCTCACGGAATATATACAATGAAAGGTAAATAAATAAAAATAAATATTTGAAAGAACATTAGGATGTGACAATATTGAATATATGACATTAGATTGAGAATCCCAAATTACCTATATATGCGTGTGTTCAGGGGTGGAGGGAGGGGAGGGCTAGGGGTGGCCCCCACCCCTAAATTATCAAAAATGACTCGAATTTTTAAGAATTACATTTTAATCTTATAAACATTTCAATATTTTCACTTTGGTCTCTATTAAGAGTTTCGTGGAGGGACTAAAATGAACATTTTAAAATGTTTATATGTCATAGATACAATTTCTTGAATTTCTAGGTTCTGTTCTATAATTTTTACCCCCCATAATTATAATTTCTGACTCCGCCTCTATGTGGTTTGTGTATAGGGTTAAAGGTTATTTTTGCCATGAAAGTATTACTAATGGAGCGCCCAAGACCCGGAAGTTTTTTGGTCTACAAATTTGCCTGGAAATATTGAAAAGGTATCAAATTTACCCAAAAGTGACGGAAGTCCACATAGATCGTTAAAATGTGAGGTGACATGCCACCTCATCACACGTGGCATGCCACCTCATCAATCAAAAGTATCATTTTTGCCCTGGAAGTTTTCATTAAGGAGCAATTTTGCCTCGAAAATTTTCATTGAGGAGCAATTTTGCTCTAAAAGTTTACAAAAGAAGCAATTTTGCCCTTCTTTCTCCCAATATTAAATTTGACTATTAGATCAGTCAAAGACCACACATGTCATGCCTTGAAAAGGTCGAACTTGGAGTCAGAGAAGGAGATCCTTGACATGTTGAGCTCAAGATGGCCAAAATTTGTGAAGCCGAACTGGTCACAGGGACTAGAGCCGGGAAATTGGGTTGGGCGGTTAAGCCACAGCCTTGCGGGGCTCGGGCTTGAAAAATAAGCCGTAAATTTGAAATTGGCCTTGCAGGGCCTCGGGCTTAATCGGCCGGCCACAGCGGTTTGTATAGACTAATCATTTGCTTAGATCATAAGTGATGCTTCATGTGACCAGTTCGGCTTCATAAATTCATGCGCCTTGAGCTCAACATCTCAAGGATCTCCTTCTCTCGACTCCAAGTTTGACCTTTTCAAGGCATGACATGTGTGGCCTTTGACCGATTTAATAGTCAAATTTAATATGCGGGAAAAAAGGGCAAAATTGATACGTTTTGTAAACTTCCGGGGTAAAATTGCTCCTCAATGAAAACTTACAGGGCAAAATTGCTCCTTAGTGAAAACTTCCGGGGCAAAAATGATACTTAACTCTTATTGGTTGATGAGGTGGCATGCCACGTGGACACTTAGTCAAACTTAACGGTCAAAATTAACGGAGGGGCAAATTTGCTACTTTTTTCATACTTCCAGGGTAAATTTGGTACCTTTTTCATACTTCCGGGGAAAATTTGGTACCCGAAAAACTTCCGGGTGCTGGGCGCTCCATTAGCAATACTTCCGTGGCAAAAATGACCTTTAACCCTTTGTGTATATATTATATCTTCTTTCATTTTCCTCTCTGTATGTCTTTGTATATATTTGCTGTCTTCAACAACTGTAATATAATTAAGATATATTTTTTTTTGGTCTGTGACATGAAATCACTTTCAAATGAATTCAAATGATAGGGTTAATGCAAAGCGTGGGTTTGAAATGGCACACGTAGGTTTAAATTTAGAAGAAAACAAACAAGAATTGATGTGGATTATTCCTTTGTTTAGCGCAACCTAAGGAATGATTAAAGCAAGTTTAAGCCTACTTTATAGCTCAGACGTGTTTGACCTTGCAAGTCCTAAAGTCATTAATTCAACAGTTTAAACAATTCAATTAATTAATTAAGAATTTTAATTCGATTTTTCCAGTACGACCATTCCTTCTAGTTTCTATTATAGTGCGCCTTTGAAAAAGTATTTTTAGACCTTTGTAAAGGCACTTTCTAGTTTTAAGTAAGGGCGGTGAGATAGAGTAAAAATTAATAATGATGTTGAAGTTTAGTATAATAAATAAGGTAATATTAAAATTACTTGAATTTTATGAAAAATTTATTGTTTTTGCTGGTGTAAAGTAAGAAGTGACTTATATTTTTAAATTAAGTCGGTGTTTACTTTTGGTTAAGATGTAACTTTAAGCAAATTTCAAAAGGAGGAGAATTTGTAAAGTAAGTGAAAGATATAACGAAATTAAGAAAAATAAAAGAAATTGCAGTTCATATTCTCTATTTTGTTTTGGATTGTTAAAGTAAAATTAAAAATTAATGACGGGAAATTACTAATATTGGATAAGGAAAGAAATTAAAAGAGCACAATTTTTTTTTTTTTTTTTTTTTTTTTTTTTTTTTTTTTTTGGGTAGAAGTAAACCTTTAGTTTTCTAATTTTAAGAAAAATTATTGAAAAATCTAATATTACAAAATTACTGTTCAAATTAAAGATGTATAAAAACCTAGGTCCTTGAATGTACCTATATCTTCAAATGTTAAACATATCTTGTTGTATATGTAAATGTCTTCCGTTTAATACATAACAAAAGATAAGTTACATAAAAATGAATCACACACTGAAAATAGGATGCACTCTTAATTAATTATGCAATAATGAGGGATTTTGAGTTCCTTAACTTTATAATTGGTTGCATTTTAATTTAGTTCCTTAATTTTTTTCAAGAATTGTTTTCAGTCTCTTAATTAAACCAGCGTTGCTAACCATAATGATTTGAAATTTTAAATGCTGACAAAACATTTTCAGATGCCACATATTAATTTTAAATTTCTCAAAATAACATTAACCATGATTGTTACAAAGAATCATTATTTAAATTTAATGATATTAATGTCAGATTGAATAAACAATATTTTTAATCAAACTAAAATTTCCCACTAACTGAAAGATAATTTTAAATAAATCTTTATCAATATATAGTATATGTTCTAGTAATATATTCTTGATGGCAACAAAAAACTAAAATGAAAAAGAGAAAAAATACTAATTATGCCATTATTATCTTTACCAAATAGTCGTAAACATTAGATTCTGTAAAGTTATCAATGTCTTCCCCAGGAGTTTAAAGAAGACAAATTGTTGGAGCAAGGACGAGATGTGTATGTGTGTTTGTATGCATATTATATATATTCCCGAATATATTTTCTAAAAGCACACAATTTATAAATAAAATCAGAATCAAATATTAAATGAGATTTCACCCTTTTATATATTTTTCTTTTCCCTTTTCTCTCTGTAAAATTATGATGATGGTAGGGCTAACTTCTGTTTTCGAATATTGAGAGTGTAAAGTAGCAAAATTAATTAGAGGGAAAAACCGGGACTAGTTTGCAAATTCAAATAATTTTAAAGGGGTTTGTGGAACCTCCCACCTTCAAATCAGAAATCTTTTCAATTAGCCACACACACAAAAAAAAAAAAAGGAGAAAAAATATTTTCACATTCTGTTTGTGTGCCTCGTATTTGGTTTTTTTTTTTTTTTTTTTTTTTGCTTTTATTGTTCTTCATGTCAATAATTTCAACGTTAAAGATTATAAATATATGCTTGTTCTTTGTTGAATTTATAATCTTCTCCATTTTCCTTTTCATGTGTGTGTGCATATATATAGTAATGTTGTGCGCGTTGAAAATGTCAATGATTTTGGCCCAAAAAAAAAAGGTCTTAGATTATATATAAAAAATAAATAAAGTATCATTAAAGAGCTTGAAATATGTCTACCACAAGGCCACTTTTCTATTTCCTTTAAAAGGAATATATATATATATATATATATTTTTTTTAATGATTTTCTGCATTGAGTTCATTGTGAGTAGACACTCATGAATTCAGGCAAAGTTAAATAATTTAAAGTAATAAAATATGAGATGAATAACACTTCATATACAAATTTCAACATCATATCCTTGCATGCCCCAAATTAATTTTAATTTAATTTTCAATATTAACCCTAGCAATGGCCAACAATATAACCATCGTAACTCAGTTAATTAACTAAAACATGCAAACACAAAACAAAGAGATTCTCTCAATATATAGTTAATTATCTCTTGAAACCAAAATAAATAAATAAATAAATCTCAGTGATGCCCAACTTTTTTATTTATTTCAAAATAATATAAAATCTCCGTGTGGCTTAGCATCTTAGGTTTATAAATTATGGAGGAAGAAGATGATAATACGAAAATTTTTATATCGTTATATGATGAAAAAAATATAACTTGTGACGTTACGTTTTTCAAGCAAAAGGTTTAGAAATAAACTAATAATGTTTTGAAGAATTACTAGAGGTAGTAGTCATACAATTATTACTATTGGGCACATAATTTGAAAGCAAATGTCGCAATAAAATGTGGAAAATATACTAACTAATAGCTAAATTAAAATATATACGTACTACTAATGTAATAATTAAAAACCTTTTAATATATAGCTTAAGTTTTTGATAATTGTCGGACACCTACGTACATACGAACTTCTCCATGCAAATACGTAAATGTGTCATTTTATTTTACTCTCTTCAAATTGTCTTAACCGATGGATTAATTTTAAGTTTTTCATCCTCTTCATCAAATCGTCAATGCATACACACACAAACACATTCATATAAAAAATATATATGGAAAACAACTGTTAGTGCCATTTAAAAAAAAAAAAAAAAATTGTCAATATCACTAAATGTATGTTGAAGCTGTTATATATTATGAATATTTTCTTCAAAGTATAGAGCTACTCTTTTCCAAAATTTCAGCCATGAACCCTCATCAACTAGTCAATCTCTGTGCTCTATATATATATATATATATATAGGGAAAATATATATTTAATTTTTCAATATCACTAAATGTAATTTGTAAATGTTTTTAAATGACCAATTTGCCCTTGACATCATTTGGGGAGCTCAAATTATCAATATGTATACTTGAAGTTGTTAATTATTGTCATTCTAAAATTTTTATTCTCTATACATAAGTAATCAGTAAGTAAGTGTGACTTCAAAATATTACCTATAAGATTGTTGATATTTGGAGTCTAAGTTGTCAATTGGCATAAGGAAATTGTTAATTGTGATGTATAATAAATTTATGTAGAAAAAGAATAACAATTAACTACTTCAGTATATATATTAACTATTGAAGCTCCCTAAATGCTGTCAAGAATATATTGCTCATTTGAAAACATTTGCAAATCACATGTTCTTCTAACAGATGTAATTTGAGAACTGTGATAATGAACTCTCAGATTTATCTTTTTCTATTTTAACCAAATTTTTTTTGGATTCCCCCCAAAAAAAAAATATAAACAAACAAATAAATAAATAAAAAAGGAGAAGAAGGAGCTGGAATAAATGAGGTTGTACGAATATTCGAAGCCGTATGAAGAAATGATATAAAGAGAAATGATGCATTTGGTCTAAAGCTACTGCGAGTCTGCGACAACGCATGAGCCTCGAACATCTATAGTTGATGTCATTTCATCGTAGGACCTGCTTTTTTATATTTTTACTTCATTTCACTTTGTTCACTTTACTTCTTGTTCCTATCAAATCAACAATAATAATCATAAATTAATTAATTGTAAGAATAATAATTATAAAACAAAACAACTTTACGGGGCTTAGTGCTTGCTCAGTTATTTAGCTTTGTCCCCACCATGTTCGGTGGCTATTGATCACAAACATGATCAGGTCAAGTCCCCACGCGTCCCACCTATACCCATATATACAATCATTAAACCCATTCTTTCAATTCTTTCAAATTTTACATTTTACCGTTGTGTTCAATGAGTGCAACTTCTTTTTAGTTGTGTTCGATGAATCTTCATGCATGTGAATATATTTTATGTTTTACACATAGTTAAATTTTGTAATGAGCGATTTTTCGGCAATTTTCTGCTAAAATTAGGGTTTCTCTTTTAGTTATTGATGTTCATATAGCAAATCAGCATTCTTTTATACTCCGTCCGGTTCTAATTATATAGCAAAGTTTGTAGTGCAAACTTTGTCCTATATTTAAAATAGGAGGTAGTATATGTTTAAGTTTCTGAATTTGCACTCTGCTTGTTCTGTTTCTTTTTCTTTCATATACACAATAATGTTTTTTAATATCATTTTGCCTTTCAATAATAATAAAAATCTTCTATCTAGGATTATGACTAAAATATCAGTGTATTCCTTTTGTCTTTAATATAAAAATTATTGGAGAGTTGATCTTAATCATAAATGTACAACTTATTTCTTATATTTGTCAATGTTTTTCTAATTTAACCCTATTGATGTCAACTCAACAAAAATCAAGTAAGAAAGAGATTGGTAGAATTAAGGAAGACGATTATGATGCTTTATAAAAACTATGTCATATTAACTAACTTAATCTACTTTTTTAGTCTAATTAAATTAGCTAATTATTAAGAATAGAGCTAGAGACTATATGGTTTTGACAATAAGGTTCAATAGTCGTAAGATTTAGCTTTAATAAGAAAGTTGGTGAATTTCACTGGTTTAAGTTTGTTACATTGCCACTGTAACTTTTTAAACTTTGGAATATATTCAAAGGCGCTGAGGAGGCAATAATATTATTGAGCATTGGAGAAAGGAACAGAAAATTACAATATGATAGCGTGTCTGTGTGTGGGTATAAAGTTAACATTGGAGGATCCCACAAAAATTGTATTGCAGTGCCTTTGGACCAGAATATTATTAATTATATTTTATCATTTAAATATATATTTACAAGTTAACAATTAGCTGGATTCCAAATATATATATATATATATATATAGTGTGTGTGTACATACACATAATAAGGACTATGTATAAAGTAATAAACTGTGAAACGCCCCATGGCCAACTTGTTAGGGTAAACAAAACTCAGCAGAAATGAAAGTTTACTTTGTTTAATTATTAAATTAAATTATCAAAAACCTATTTAATAGATAACAAGTGATAAAACACAATAAAATCTTGTCAACGATGAATCCCACACTATATATACATCGCGAGATTCCAGTTCATTGAATCCAATAAAAGTTTCATTTATTTATTTATAAAAGAAAGAACAGATGTGAAGAAGGCACATTCTAATGAATACACACACATTCTGGTCCTATTTATAAGTCTAGTTTTATGATAGTAAATGAAATTGTGACAATTTTAGCTATATAAATTGTACTCATAACAATAAATTTTAAAGAAAGAGAGAAGAAAGAGTTGAAAAATACCCATCCATAAATTAGAATAAATTTAAAAATTTACCCTATAATCATTGAGTTAACTACATCTCCTTGGTATGTGAGATTTACTTAAAAAAGACTTATAAATAAGATCAGAGTGGTTTGTATGTGTGTTTGTGAGAGACCAAAAAGTGCTATACCAACTAGCACACGTTTGATTCTTACATCACATTGATCAACCACTAAGTGGCCCGATACTTAATTAATTAATTCCACTGGTGTTGGGTGAAGCCAACCAATAAACATGCATATAATATAAAACAAAAAGTGCTTACACAACACAAAACAAACTAATTAGTAGCCCTAGACATGGTTGAATGGGTTGGTGTACTAGAATTCTATCAAGGGCAGGGTTAATAATATATATTAACATATAATAGTTAAATTAATGAATTAATTAATTATTATATGACCTACTAGCTAGTACTAGCTTGCACAAAATTTATTTAAGTGAATAAATAAATAATATTGAATAACGTGATGAAGTTGTCTTAGGTCCCCAAGTAATAATAGGTATGTATATATTAAGAAATAAGAGCCAGAATTAGCAAGGGCAGATACCAAAATAGGATATATAGAAAGTACAAACAGTGACATATATATATATTATCTCTCGTTATAAATATAAAATATAATTTGTAATACAATTTACACTATAAAATATGCCTTATATTTAACCCAAGGAAGAGTATATAACAACAACACAAAAGTTAAATTTTAAGGACAGTATAGGTCTTGGTTGCAGAGCGAGGTACTGGAGACAATAAGGAGGAGGAACAACAAGACAAACGCATACGTAATATTATGTGTATGTCTATATAAACGGGGGAAAAACATATAAAATTCTTTCACCCTTAAATTTGGATAAAAATAAAAATAAGAGGAAGAGAAAACTGCTAGAGGGAAAAATATTTTAAAGAAAAGTGGAGGAGATCGAAAATCATGAGGCATGATTGCATTGTTCATTTTTTAAAATAAATAAATAAATAATTGAACTGGTTAAAATTAAATTCAAATGACATATCGATAAAATGTAAATCAAAATTATCTCAGAAACTAACCAACACAGGCTAGCCCTGCAATTTATTAACCTTTTGATTCGATGTATCAATTCATTATAAAATATAGATAAAACAAAAGTTGTTATACTGTAATCCCTCCGTTCTGTTTTATTATGATAGGATTAGGGGATGTTTGAAAAGTTTTTTTTTTTTCTAAACTTCTCATTTTACCCTCACTTCATGCCCCTATTGCATTTAATTCTCATATATGAATAAAGCACTCAATATAACATATTCTTTTTTTTCTACATAAATGAGAGCATTTTGGGAAAACAAAATTCATTTTTTTCATATTTATTGCACCTAACTAATTTTAACTATCTCTTCAAACAACACAATTCGATTAATCTTATCTTATAAAAAGGAAGAAATAAGTAGTAATTTAGATTGCTTATTGACTCGCAAAGTAGTTTGTTTTTGTGAGAAAAGAAATTAGGTGAGTATATACTGCATGAACATAAATAATACTCATTAGTTGCATCACCATTTAAGGAGATATCAACCATGGGTTATCTTATTCTTGCATGTTAATTAATTAACTGAGAACAAGGCTCTCTTTCATATATTATTAGCTATCTTTAACCAGTGTCACTCTTCTTCATCTGTGTGTAAAATATCTTTAGTGTTATCTGTAAATGATTTTCGTTTTGAAGACTTTTGCATATAGTTGAATATATGTTACATATAGCTGATGGAGAGTTGTACATGTGGAAGGTGAGATGCACCAAGTCCCTTTAGCTAATAAAATCTTCAAGCAGGTATTTTTAACCAAATTCCACAAAGAAAAACTAATTTTTACACACACCACATGAAATTTTAGTATTTATTTAAGTTTTGTGTTTTTCAAAACTAGGACTTATATTAAGTAATATGAATCATGAGTGGAGAAGAGAAGGGAGAGTAAAGGAAGAATGGGTCGTATAAAACGAAGAAGAGACAAAGGGTTCTTAAAAGAACCATACTTAATTAGTCAGTGAAGTTTTTTAAATGGTAGTGGACAAAATTTTAAAATAAAAAATTAATAATTAATTAATATACGTGCAAAGAAGAAAAGCTGATCTCTTTTTTTCTTTTTGCTAACAAGAAGAAAAGCTGAACATGGCCATAATATTGGCGTTGTGGGAAAAAAGCTGCAAAAATGAAGAAGGGGTGGGTGGGGTGTTACCTGGAATAAAGAACTAGGCAAAAAGGATTATGAATCAAAAGATAAGAGTTTAAAAATGGTAATGTGTGTGGGTGTGCGTCTTATTATAGAGAGAGAGAGAGAGAGAGAGGTGTGTGTGTGTGTGTGAAGCTTTATTTATTTATCGTGTAGAGTTTTGGAAGCAACCAGTGTGGGAATATTTTGTCAGAAATTCCCTTCGTTTTTTGTACTCTCTTAATCACTTCACACTCTCTCTCTCTCTCTCTCTCTCTCTCTCTCTCTCGCTCTTCCACTTTGTGTTTGAATGTAATTAGTATTGTCTCTTTTATTAATCACATTTTAACAATATTATCAAGAACTGATCAAACCGACCAATGTCTCACTAATGAACGGACGAATTGGATTTTAGTTTGCTTCGAACTATATGCTTTTAAAATATATTTGCTTAGAAATCGTTTAAAACTTATTAAAAGTTTATCACAATATCAATAAAAAAATACCTTTTAAACTAGTTATAGGATGTTTAATATAAATATATTAGTCTAGTTATTATA
Organism: Acacia acuminata; assembly: GCA_019022655.1. Taxonomy (NCBI): domain Eukaryota; kingdom Viridiplantae; phylum Streptophyta; class Magnoliopsida; order Fabales; family Fabaceae; genus Acacia; species Acacia acuminata. The sequence goes on from JAFJYI010000075.1 coordinate 121,565, forward strand.
ATTGAGATCACAATCAATTAACTTTCGAACCACACTACCCGAAAAAAAAAAAAAAAAAAAAAAAAAAACCTTGAACCCATATATTAGTCATTGATTATGAATTCAAGTTTGTAAGATTGATCCAATATTTACTATTATTGAGTCTTATATAGATAGCACAATTGTTAGTAGCTATCTCAACATAAAACCTTGTTTAACATCCATCCCTACTTAATGTCTTAAAACATTGTCAACAATTTTAATATGTTTATCAGATGATTTTTATATAATCGACAAAATGATAGGGGCTGATCAATATTACTTGGACCATTTTGAAGACTAGTTATATATTTGTGTTAAAATTAGAGAAATATTTTGCTACTTTATTGTAACATAGCATTAATATCTGTTATATTTATGAGCTTGTCTTATAGGCTAAAATTCTAGTAAATTCAAAATAACTCATGCCAAATCGAATAAGGTTCAAATATCTTAGGGTTATTCCTTTTTAAGGTGGAAAAAAGACATTAATTAGGGTTACTTAATCATATATCTTTGGATCCACGGTTGGCATTTCCCTACACGGTTAACGTAACCCAAAAATTTCCATTTTTCAACAAAATTTAATTGAGTTATCTGATAAATAAAAATTGATTGTATTTATGTCAACGTACGTATCCATATTTAAATTAATTCCCTCACACATCCATGTTATAATCAGATCTCTTAAATAAAATGATACACATAATACAATCAAACAACGTCGTCACTCTTAAATAAGATATTAGGTTTGAGTGTCGTGAATATCATGAAATATAAATGTGTCAGGAAAACTATTTCTTATCTTAGTGCTACAATACTCAAATATAATTCAAGAAACTAATTAATAACTAATATATAGTTTTTTTGTTTAAAAAAAAAAATCTCTTGCTATCGATTTATTTCTCTAAGCAGGAAACGTGACATGTGAAATTAAATTAAGGCAATAAATCTATATACATGTAACCAAATGTTTGTATTTGTTGACACCAATATAATGTTTTGCCAGTGAAATAGTAAAAGAATAATAAACAGTTATAAGAAGGTTCATAATCAATCTTTTAAAGACTGAATTATCAATTGTGCGTGTGTGTTAATGAATAAAAAATCTAAAACAAGCCGGAATTTTTTTAATTTGTAAGTCATTAACAATATAATGTATTTAATCTTCCAATTAAACTTCACGTCTATATATGTATAATAATCAAATAGGAAAAAAATTACACTTTTAATCTTTTAACTTCCTATAAATTTTATTTTCATCCCTTGATTTTATATGAATCATGCCTTTTTAATCCTATAACCCTAATGTTGTTAATAAAAGATGTTGACATTGAAATTTTAAACGTGAACAAAATATTCTCAAACACTAACACAGTAAATTATCATTTGAGACTAACAGAGTTGGAGTTAAAAGACTGAAAAAATGTTTTATAAAATTAAAGGACTAAAATAAAATCATGTATAAGGCTAAAGGAGCAAAGATATACTTGTGCCATCAAATAATCAGTAGTGAACTTTTTTCATATATGCGACTAATTAACAAGGCTACTAGGCAACTAGGAGAAGTGGAGTTTGAAATTTAGAGTAGCAAGTTGGGAAACTTTGGCTGAAAAAGAAATACGAGCAGTTGGAAAACGAAAGAACTCAGTTACCCAAAAAAAAGATGCAAAGTTATGGTATACTAGTAGCTACATAGAGAGGTAGGGTTTTTGTTTATTTATCTTTTATTTTTATTATTTTTGTAAAAAGCTTATTATTCTCTGCCTTCCTCGAACAGCACGCAAACACTCTCAAGCACACGCAGCCATTGGTGATGAGGTTACCTCTGCACATCTGCATGTGCCCCTCGGCCCTCCCTCTCTCTCTCTGTGATCATATATGAACATGAAGCTATATAGAAATATATATAGAGTACCATTAGTCAATTCGTAAAGCTAAATATAAGAATGGGGTTTCAGTTTTGGTGATTTCTTGGATTTAACACAAACCAAACACGCTTGTATGTACATATTGTCTTTGTTAGAATGTACTAACTAATAACCTAATTCTCTCTCTCTCTCTCTCTCTCAAGCTTTTCTTTTTTGCTCCCCTTTTTAGGAGAAACCCAAATTGTTGTATTGGTTTTGGCTGAGTCTGTGTTCTTCATATATATTCACAACGAGTCCTTAGTCTCTGTCGTCTCTCTCTTTCTCTCTCTGTATCATCAAAAACCCTAAAAACCATCTTTGTCATGAGCATTCCCCCTCTAGTAAGTTTGGTCACGTGTTGCTCTCGTCTTACCTCTTCTCCTTTGCTTTTTGTTTCTTTCTCTTTGTATCTAAGTTTCTGCTAATTATACTACTGTGTGCTTCCTTCCTTCCATGCTTTTTAATTATTATAAACTATTATTTCTTTATTTCTATATAGCAAATGAGTAGATGGACATGTTGTGCATTATAACATGTCATTGCATACTGTTAAATTGTTATAGGACTTTCTGGTAATGACATTTTTTTCTAAGGACATTATGATGATACCCTTAAAACTTTAAAATAAACCTCCCTAAGCTTTCACATTTATACAAATAACTCAATTATTATTAGTTTTGCTCACTACTTATCTATATATAAGTCATTATAGTTTACCGCAATTTTGAATAAGATTTTTGCACTTTATTTTGTTTAACGAAATTGAACCATTATAGTCTGGTTAGGTATAGGCATTCGTAATTGAATATAAAAATAAAATAAATTTAATTTATAAACTTTCATAGGCTTTATGCAATTTTCTTAATTTGTTTAACACTGTTTTAACACATGTACATTTATATAAATACAATTTCATAATGGCTATAAATTAAAATTATCACATCAAAAAATATGGACTCAAATCAAACAAAAAAATTATAGGACCTGATTCAAAATTGAGATAGACCATAAGGATCTCTGGATTAATTTTTCCTCAATTTTATTTCTAATAAATTATATGTAGTAATTTATATCCATATAAAACATATAGAGCACGCACTGCAATGGACAAAACAACTTATTCTCTTATTTATTAACCTAGGGGGAAAACACAACACTTAATTTAAACTTCAAATAAATAAGCTTCTAATCACTATAATGGACATGGTTAAGCATATTTTGTCATTTTCTTGTCGAGGAAAAAGACCCTAAAATCCAAACAAACAAAGAAGCACTACACAAAATCCTTACAGTAACAGAGGTACCTGAAAACATCAAAATATTAGAACAATCCAAATACAAACGTACATCCACCCGTGAGTTACACATAATTTGTATCCTTTCTTATCGTAGTTAATGAAAAAAAAAACGCAGGATCTAATATTCATTTTTATATCACTATTATTTTATTAAACAATATGCAACTGCTTGTTATACCTGTTTTTTTCCTTCATATTTTTCATACTCACTTCTTTATTTCATTTCATTTGTCATCATATTCTACTCTTTCTCCTTCTTATTATAAAAACTTCCAACATGTTTCATAATACTTCTCTGATTCAAAATATATGACCCAGTTTATAATGTAATTCATATTATAAATTATATCCTTCATTTAAGATCGAAGGTAGTATAGCATGTTTTTGCCTAAAACATGTATTTTTTCTACCTAGCATCCCTTACTTATTAGCCAAACTCCTCTAACTTTGACTTTTATTAAGGGTAGCTTTCGATATTTTACAAAAAAAGCCAACTGATTTTAAATAATTTCATTAATTTTCATAAATTTGTTATTAAGTGCTTATAAATATAAAGACCAGAGAAAGTATTCCATATGACCATCAATATATGAGCTAGATTGAATTCAATTTGTTGATAAATACAACATCCTAATACTCCCTCCGGTCCTAATTATATGACACCATTTGGGAGTTGGTTTTGGTCTTAATTATAGGACAAAATTTTAATTTTTTCAATTTCTTCCTAAAATATCCCTATTTTACTCTTTCAAGTGTGTTTGGTTTTTAGCGAGTATATGTATGTGACTGCATAAACTCTTCGAGTCAATAAAACTTTCAAATTGTTAGATTTTATTTTATTTATCCATTAGCTAACGTTGATTTGCCAATATATATATATATATATAGACACACACATATATACATTCACACACAGAGTATATATATATATATGTGTGTGTGTACATATATGTATATCTTTGTATGTGTCTGTCAATATATATGTGTGTAGATATATATATGTATATATGTACATATATATACATATTTGTACACACATCACACACACATATATATATATGTACATATACAAACACACACACAATGGCGGAACCACTACAAGAAAAAAGGTAAATACCGACCGATTATTAGAGGCGGTTTTACGTACACCGCCTCTAAAACACATTTAGAGGCGGTTTTACCGGCGGAATTACAAACCGCCTCAATATTATTAAAAAATAGAGGCGGTTATCTAATCCGCCTCTAAAACCGCCTCTAAAACACATTTAGAGGCGGTTTTACCGGCTGATTACAAAACCGCCTCAATATTATTAAAAAACAGAGGCGGTTATCTTAATCCGCCTCTAAATGGAACATATAGAGGCGGTTCCGAGGCGTTTTTGCCCAAAAATCTGAATCATTAGAAGGTGTTATTATAAACCGCTCTAATTTACATTTAGAGGCGGTTGGGGAGGCGCATGGCGGAACCACACTCACAAAAAGTTTAGAATATATATATTTAGAACGAATCTTGTTACAACTTGTTTCGATAGTGTCGATGGTTACATTATCACCCAACACACCTAAAGGTGCCGGGTTCGAACCTTCCCTTTTCCTTTTAGATCCCTTTTTCATTTTCGAGGCGGTTCGTAAAACCGCCTAAACCGCCTCCGAATGATATTGGGCGGTTAAAACTTTCCGAATTATATTTTGAGGCGGTTGTACAGCGGTTCCTTCAAACCGCCTCGGTTTGGCTCCCGACGGTGGTAACTTCGACGTTTTTCAACCGGCTTTGCTTGTGCAATTAGAGGCGGTTCTAAATGCTCCTAAAACCGCCTCCATTTACCAGTTTTCTTGTAGTGAACATATGGCCCCAACTGGCCTCAGCTGATCTTATAAAATTTGTTAGTATATATATGTTTTTTTGTATGATATTTTATTTGACCACAAATTTGGACTTCGCTAAGTTTCTATCTTCTCTCGTAAGAATAATGTTTGTTTCATTACTCATTGGGCTATGAGAGGAAAGTAAAATTCTTATTTGAGATACCGAAAAAATTAGTATCATCTTATATATTGTTTTGATTTATAATTATCCATTATTATTTATTTGTATTTTTAAGATTATTTGATACTATTTAGTAAATATTCTTTTTGGTCCTTATTTAAGGAACCGACTAATAATTCTCACAAGTCAATAAAAACAGTTAAAGTCATTAAATTTGTCCTAAAATTTAAATAATTTTCAATGTTATCCCTATTAATTACACTAAACTCTAATATCATATTAATTAGTACTCTCTCGCTCACTATGTTTTTAATTATGGGTATACATGAAAAAAAAAATTGAATGCTATTTGGAAATAAGCAAGTGTCTTATAAAAAAGGACCAAATATACCCGTTAGTTGGTGGCTTATAATAAGAAGTAAAGAGAGTAGTTCAATATATTTATTTTTTGGCTCGGACTAAAATTTTTTTTGGTTCCGCCACCATTCACACACACAAATATATATCTCTGTGTGTGTGTGTCTATATGTATATGTGGGTGTGTGTCTATATGTATATGTGTGTGTCACACACACACACACAAATATATATATCTCTGTGTGTGTGTGTCTATATGTTTATGTGTGTATGCGCGCGTATATATGTATGTAGGTATATGTACATATATCTATATGTACACACACACATATGTATATAGCAAGACCATTATTTCGATTAAAAAGCGTGTAGAAAGGAAAATTTTAAGTCAGAGAGGTAAGTGGCAAGGGCTGTTAATTCAATTTTATTTATGTCATTTTAAATTTATATAAGAACATTTTAGGAAAATGAGTAAAATTAACTAATTTAATTGTTCTCCTTAATCTTCCCAAAATCAATTAAATATGTCTTATAATTAGGACCGGAGGGAGTATATTTGATCTCTTATAATTAGCATTTTCTCCTAAACTAATTTACACAACGTATAACTTATATATAATTTAATGTTATACATAGGTATTTTAAGAGATCAAATCACATTTGTTATAATTAACTAATTTACAAAATTTCCTTAAGGCAATCTAAGCGTACCTTTTACCCTTCCAATAATATGGCCTACATATTATAGATTAATTAGTTGTTAATTTGAAAGGAAGAAGACTTAGAAAGAATCATGGACAAGTCACGACAAACTAGAGGAGAGGAGTCACTTTCAAAGCATGACTTTTCAAAACCTAACCCAACTCTAATTAATTTAAAATTAAGGGAATCCATAATATTCCAATATTTTGTAACCCAAAAAGAAAAGTGAAATTCCAAGCCCATACTTTAAAAAACATGTAGTCCACCTCTGATCACTATCACAGATAAGATATTGTCGTAATCAGTACGACTAAGATTATCTTTTAGAATCCAATCCGCGTTTAGAGTTTTCCATAGCTCACTAACAAACAATTGATACAAATAGGCTCTCTGCAACTTGCCTAAATATATATATATATATTTACTAAAAATTTTAGGAAAGATGTTGGGTTCACCCACGTTGAAGACAAAATCTCCCTTCTTCCCAGGTGATCTTGATATTGGGCGGGCTTCTATTACCCATGGCAAATAAAAAAAACCTAGGAGTTAGGATGGCTCCTCAAAAAATTTGTATAAAAAAAAAAACGATCGAATCCTCTCCTATTTTTTATAAAGATCAACCCCTTTATGGGTTGGTGAGAGGTACTTGCCTAAATAATTAATAATATGAATTATGAAGTATCATACGATGCCATGATTTTGTGAAATGGTTTTAGAAAATGGGTTTGTTCTTCTGACTCTGAAAAGGCCCCCAAATAGAAAAGCCCACATGGAAGCCCAAGAGAAACTAACAACCTGCCCCAAAAGCCATGCAAGTTTAGCCCTTTCACCATTACCTCAATTCTTTTTCAAAAAATAAAAAATAGTGGAACAGATATTAACGACCTAAAATTACAATCAAGATCAAACTTGTAACCTACCATATATATTGGGGAACTTATATTTTTTGGGAAAACCCCAAGATTCTGACAATCCTAAAAAGGACCCTTTCTGAGATAAATCTATTAAAATTAAACAATTAAATCAGCCAAATTAACAACAAATCAATATTCGTTTACAACTAAATCAGTCACATTTACAAAAAATTTTTTACAACTAAATCAGTCTCATTTATAACAATATTAGCCCCGTTAACAACTATATCAGCCCCATTTACAACTCACCAAGATACTAAAAATCCCAAAAAAGAGGATTGTCAGAATCTTGTGGCCTTTTTTGGGATTTTTTTTTTCCAAAAAGGGCCCTTAAATGGATTTTCCCAACTTTTATGCAACTAACCACAACATTATTGGCGGCAGTTTCCCCAATTCTAATAAATGATTCCATCACTATTGGTAACACAATACACAAGACCTAAAACATCTCATGTAAAGGGGAAAAAAATACTCAGTAAATAAATTATTTGGGACCGATAAAAGAATGGGTTAACATGAAAATTTGAGCAAAAAGTTTTCCACTTAGTGCACTTGCTATCGTTAACTTTCAATTGGCATAATATGCTTGGGAGTTTAAATCAGTGCAATGATGTTAACACATTAGACTAAGTCAATGGTTTAGTACCCTAGTGATATGGATACTTCTTTATAAGTGAGAGGTCATAAACTTGATCCCGCTTATACCTTCATATTGTTAGTACATGTCCCTTTAACTTAAAAAAAAAAAAAAAAAAAATTAACATCAGACTAAGTTGACGATTAGTTAATCAATTCTGAAAGGTTAAAAAAGGGAGTAAATTGTACATTTACTCATTAAATATCACTCCACTGTCAAATTTGAGGAACAAAGCGCAAGCTTTGAATGATTAATATCTACCCGCTAATCAAATTTATAAATCACTTTCAACATATTTTTTTGGAATTTAAAAGATCCGTCAAAATAAAGTAATAGGTTTTGGTCTATTAAATTTAATTCCTTTTAAAATATAAGTCACTATAGTTTAATAAAAACTTGGGCCATTTGCCACTTGAGGGACTAAACTTCATAGTTTGAGTTACAATTAGTTATAATTTTACTAGATCCAGTTGCATCTCAACCACTTAACTCCATTATCACCCTTTTTTCCCGAACAGTTACCACCCTTCTTTTAGTACGTGTGTAAGTATTCTTTATTTATTATTGACTAGATTTATCAGTAGCACACAAGGTTCCGAAACCCATGCCGGACCATCCGGTTTGGACTGAAAACCACCTAGAAAACTGATCTAGGTTAGCGTTTAGATTGGAGTCAATGGCGACTCAGAGTCAACTTGGTTGAGCATGCGTTGAGCAATTCGCGGAGTTACTCATTTTAATTTTTTTTCCTCTCCACCTGATGAAACGACATCGTTTCGTGCCTTTCTTTCTTTGTTTTTCTTAAAATGCTGACTAAGAGTGTGTTTGGTTTGAGGAGAGAGGAAAGAAAATTTTTACTTTATTTTGATCAAATTGCCCATGTAATTTTTTCAATATTCCACAACCATACTCTCAACAAAAAACTTTTTCTTCTCATTAATAGTAATTTGGTAAGAGTCCTCCTTCCTCTCCCATCACCTCAAACCAAACACACTATAAAGGAATCTGGAGGTGAGATTCGATAGTGTCGAATTGTTATTCAAAAGAAAAGAAAATATCTCAAAATCATTGAACTCTCTATCGGTTCCTCTTGCTCCAAGTTTGTTCTTAATCTCTTACACCATTCATGGCGCCAAGTTTAAAGAGCTCCGGCAAGCCATAGTTGTCATCGTTTCGCCGTGAAAGGTGCTGCCTTTTCTTCTTTCTTCAGTTCCGGTCTTGGTCATTGGTTCCAGAACTCTTCATTCTTTGTTCTTGATCGCTCGTTCTTGAAAGCTCCATCTTTGTAGCTCGGTTTGTTTATCAATTTCTCGCTTCATCCTTCTGTTTGTTTCATGCCTTTTTTACGTTCTTCAATTTCTCCATTTAGTGAAAAGAGTTAGTCCCTTTCTAAATCTTCTGCAAAATAGTAAGGAAGTGCCTTTTTATATGTTAGTTGCGCGTTAGGAACTTTTATATATTATTTTGTTACTCAGTTAGTTGTAGGTTGAACCTAGGCATGTAAGTAATTTCTATATAAAGTGCCTTTTATCATCATTGATAATAAGAAAAGCTCTCAGTTCATCGTACTATTTGGACTATCTTAAGCAAAACTTGCAAAATAGCAAGGAAGTAACGTTCCATTGCTATTATTTAGCGTTCAGTTAAATGGTGTGACGAAATTAGCAAGGCACAAATTTCCTGTTCCGAAACAGCATTTCTAAAGGTTGATTGGAGCTTAGCATAAAAGAAGCATATATCATGATTTACGAGTAACATTACAAAGCTAGTCGTAGTAGATACAGATCAGAGCAAACGGTATTAGAAATTCTCAAGGATAAAGAGGTCTGGGAATGATGATATCCCCAATGTTGTTGTGCCATGGATCAGCCAAGTGAGTTGCCAGGTTCTCCAATGGCCCTGTTCCTGGGTATGCTGATTGCTGCACACATATCCCCACAAATGCCAACAACGCCAAACGCCCTATACCACCAACCAAACACATTCAAATCAATATCCATCATCATTACAACACACTTATGATAAGGTATACGTTTGATCCTCTGAATTCAATTCAAGTTTTAGTTTGGCCCCTTAAGCTTAAAAAGTATACCACCACACTTTTTAAATTAACCAAATTGAAACCTGATGTATGTATATCTAAAAGCCAAAATAATGATGGTAACTGACCATTTTTGATTTCTTTGACTTTGTATTCTTGGAACTTGACAGGGTCTTTGGAGTAGCCAAGAGGGTCAAAGGCACCACCAGGGTACTTCTTCTTCTCGGGGTCTTTCTCCATGCTGCGTTGGTGCTCCACAAAGGCAATGGCAAGGAACTCAATGGCCAAAATGGTGGGGAGGGTGCCCCATGGAACTGGGTTCCCTAGGTATGTTGCTTGTCCCCCTGGAACTGCTGCCCATCTCTGTGCTTCCACCCAGTTCCCTAATCCCAATGCCTCTGGTACCAATATCCCTGGCTGCCCAATTATACACACCCATTCATTCATATCATAAATTTCATCATATCATGGACAGAGATGTTATATTTTAAATTGCCTTGAATCTAACCTCCAACTAGCTAGCTCCTATACTAGGGACAAAGAGTAATTAGTATTCATTAATTACCTTAATCTCTTGTCTATGCTATATCTAGCTCCTTAATTAGGACGGCAAGAGTATTATTTTTATTTAATCCAGGATCCTAGAAAATGATCCTGTTTCTGAAAACTTACCACAGCAAGCATGGCCCATCTGCAGTGAATGAGCTCAGATTCTTTGTATCTCTCAAGATTCTCCGGCACTTCCCCAAGACGAAGAGGGTCGAACCCGAAGTCACTGTAACAAATCCAAAGCACAATACCACTCATCATCCAAATCAAATCCAGTCGTCAACATATGTTGAGCTAAAAAACAACACACAAAATCCCTAAATTTCATATCATCATCGTCGATTCCAACATTTGGTCCACGTTATGTAAACTGAAAAATGCTTTATAAAATTGGAAAATCGTAGTATACCCGGGTGCTGAACCGTCGAGGTAAGGAGGTCGGGGCTGGCCGGGCATCCAGTCGGCGGTCATGGTGAAGCGAGAAGTCGAGGCGACGCCGGGGACTGGGATAGCGGCGACGAATTTGGATTTAGAGGAAGAAAGGCGGGAAGGGAAAGAGGAGGCAGTGGCAATGCCATAGCTCATCAATGTGCTGGAAGCCATTGATTCAGAGAGAGTGAGAGTGAGAGCTGAGACCCGAGAATGAGGGCTATGAAAGGAAAACGAAAGTATATGAGGCAGGGAGGGGGATAATAGGCAAATCCAAATATGGGGTCTTATTGGGTGATTGAAGCTAGCCACTCACTTCTTATTGGTCCACGTGGAATATGGCATCGTGTTTGCTTGTCCACGTGGCATACCCGTGGGCGTGGATATATCTCGGCTTTTTTGTGTGGCTAAGGATTAATGGCTCATCCGAAAAAATCAACTAGCGACCCCTTGTCTATTCTCGTCCTTTTTTTTTTTGGTGATGCATGAGGTATGTTTTTGCCTTTTCCCCCAAGATTAAGGTTAAAAAATCTTCTGATTTTTTAATGCAGCAACGACGTCGTGGAATGCAATTCGAAATTATGGCGTCACGTATGTCTATATTTTTGGAGTTAATTAGCATAAGTTGCTTATATTACTTCAAGCTATTTAAAACAGCAACGTCAAAATACTTGTGTTTTTTGACTTTTTTTTTTTCCCTCAAAATGCTATGCTATTTTTCTTTTTACTAATTAAAAATAGGATAAATAAGGGGGAAATGGGAAAAAAAAAAAAAAAAAAAAACACACAATATATCTTGCAGTGTAGATTGTATATCAGATGTATGATGAAATTTCATATCATACGAAGTGAAAATTACTCCCACCGGTCCTAATTATAAGACATGTTCATTTTTTTGAAGAAATTAAGGAAGTTTAATTAAATTACTTTAGAGTATTTTTATTTTTATTTTTTTTCAAAGTAATTAGTTTGACTAATAAACTAATATATAATTTAAAAATACACAACATATAAAATGATTAAGTAACTTATTTAGCTTCCTTAATCTCTCCAAACAAAGTCAACTATGCCTTATAATTAGGATCGAGGTAGTAAGAAGTTACATATAAGTGAGTGATTGGCCTATCCAAAATAACTTAAGCTTTTTTCTTTTCTTTTTTTCCATACTCATCTGGTATCATGACCTATCTCTTTTTAAGAGAAGGATTTATTGGGCCAGACTAATCCGAATTCGGTCTAGGTCGGTCTCCCTGGTGGGAGGGAAGAGCTACCAATACCACCTGCTTCATCTACAGCTTTAAACTGAGGACTTATTTAAGAGAGAATAAATATCTTATCACTCGATTTCAGGGTGTGTTGGTTAACTAAAGCTATTTTAGTATAACCGACAAGTCTTTACAGGATGTTTACTATCAACTCGACGTAGGAAGTTTAATTCGTTCTCAAGTAATAGTAACATCGGATGTGGATGTCATTCGGGACAAAGATGGAAGGTGGATATATATGTGGTTTTAGCTGCAAGCTCAGCATGGTTCCCGCTGCTATTTCAGAGTTTATGGCAATGCTCCACGGTCTCACCCTATGTCGGTCTAAGGTTTACATGCATATTATTCTTTACTTCAATTGTATAGAAGTCATTAGTTAAATCTTTAGAGTTTGTCATCAGTCTCATCCATTTCAAGATATCATTGATGAGATTAGGATAATTGTTAATAGAGAATGATGGGTTTTATCTAGGGGTGAGTATGGGTAGGTCTGGGTAGGGTGAGACCGTTGCCGATGAATAAACAGGCTGCAAAACGATGTCCGATCCTATCTGGTAAAAACCCTAACCATTTTTGAGTTGGGTAAGGGGGTTTGGGCAAAATGGGCTTCCTTGCCCAAGTGATAATGTCTTGAAGCTTCAACAAATTTATATTATGAATGATCATTCTAAAATAATTATATTTCAGTAAAAAAACAACTGTCAACATTTCAACAAAGATTTTCATAGTTCATATTGTTTATCATTGTCTTCAAGATTACTGCCATTGAAACAATTCGGCCATGTACTACTCTAAATGCATTTCAGAATATAATAGCCTTACACATGAACATAAAAATATTGAGGTATACATAGGAATATGGATATTGAAAATATAAAATATTGAGGTATACATATGAATATAGGATACTGGAAAATAAAAGGATTTGTTTCGATTAACATCCTGAAGAGAGTTTTAACAGAGCCATAACGTGTTGTTAGTAAAATTCAACATCTTTGATATAAAAAATATTTTCTACTATCTAGGCCCCTGCTAGAAGAAGACCATCAATTACATGAGCAATCATAGTCAATTTCACCATCCTTTCAGTTATTGATGTCCGTTTATTGATTTAAAACTTATCAGCTAAAGCAAAATTCCCTATAATATCAATCCAAAAACAATAGCAAGCAAAACTTATTTTGGTAGCATTAGGATTTTTTAAAATAAAATAATATCTATAGAATATTTATTTGATATGAAATTATATATTTAAATAAATAAAAATAATTTTCGGGCAAGGTCAAATGGGTACAAGAGGGACCCTTGCTCAATGCTCGCCCAAAACTACCCAATTTTTTTTCGGGTCACCTTTTTAGGGCCTGGTTGAGCAATTTTTTTCCAAGCTTTAGCAAGCATACTCACCCCTAGTTTTACCCAATCATTCTAAGGGAAAATGTTTTTTGTGCAGATCATCTAGCGAAATTCTCCTATAGCATGGAAGATCCTTTTTGCATTCTTGATTACCCTCCAGCCGCCTTATAAACAGGCAGATGTTGATGAGGGAGTAACTTTGTTTTATCCTTGTATTGCTTATTAATTATTAATGGTATACGTTTTAATTTTTTTTTTTTTTTTTAAAAACAGAACTCTAATGTGATTTGAGTTTTAAAAAAGAAAAGTTTGAGATTAAAAAAAGAAAGAAAAAATAGAAAAGGTGAAAACACGCCTTCCTCGACCAGTGGCAAGAAGTGATTGTAACTTAAAACATTACTCCTATCTATACGGTAAGTTAGTCGCATTAATTTTATATTTTTGTTACTTTTCTCATTTCACCTCTTTTTATATGATTAAATGATGAGCACACGCATAATATTAGCGTACGCACAATCACACACACACACTTACACATGTTTAAACCTGCAACCTCTTCCTGAAAGTAGGTATGGAAATAGGTCAAGTTAGGTCAGATTTTGGCTAAACAGGTCTAAGCCTTTAATAGGAGTAAAAAGTCTGAGCCTGAATATAGACTTCTTTTTCGGCTTAGGCTTGAGCCTTTATATAACCTGGTTGAGAGACGAAGCCTTTTAAAGACACTTACAATGTAGGCCTTTAAAAAAGTATCATATTACAGGCCTCGAAACTATAAGTAGACTTTGTGCACTTTAAAATTAGAATATAAGAATTAAAAAGGAAAATGTTGTTTATATGATATAAATATAATTACATTTATTTATGTGTAAATAGACCAGGTCTGAAAGCTTATAGGTCAGGTCTTAACAAAATAGATCTGACTTATTTACACATTTAGGCCTTTAAGTAGCCATTGAACTTACCTTTTTAACAAATAGGCTAAGTCCTAAACAAGCCAGGTTGTAAGTCGTCGATAGATTCTGGTCCATTCCCACCCCTACCCGAATGGAAGAGATGATGCCATGTGAGGCAAGCTCATTGGCTCTCTTTTCACCTTCTGATTCATCTTTTCTTTTTTCTTTTGATCATCAAATAGTGAATTTCATTCAAGCCTCAAAGGGCAAAGGCAATCAAACAAGTCTTGACACATCAATCAACAAGAAAGTTAAAACATAACAACTATACTAGCTAGAAGAGATAGACAACTACTGAGCTCATTAACCAATACCCTCTCTTTTCCTCAGCAATGGGGACTTGGTTTCCACCAAGGTGGATCTTTAACTCTTGCGTCACGAAGGATAATAGCAGCTAGAGTAGATACTGATTCCAAAATCAAACCGCGAAGTTCCAATTCCCTTGAAGCTAATGCGGCCAAGCAATTGACAGCTTCATTACTTATCTGAGGAATAACTGAAAAGGAGATCATACTTTGATTTCATAGAGCGTTGAACAGATCTGATAGTAAACCATTTATAGATTAAGGGCAGCCCTTCTGATCCCATGATGAGATAACCATGAATAGGTTCTGGCAATCTACTGCAAGGTATCCCCACAGCCGGTAGCCATGGGACTAATCCTCCGCCCCGGGTCAGCATACAAAGCGGTAAAGGGTTGGCCACGGTGCTTTCATCAATTATAACAGGCCTATCTTCCCATAAATCAGCAAGCTTCATAGCTTTCATCACAATTATATTTCATAATATTAAAATCCAACCCGAGTTAAAAAATAAAAATAAAAAACAACCCATGTCGGTCGATTAGACTATGAATTAGTCCCTTGGCCGGTTTAGTAAGAGTTTTGGACCAGTCAATCAGGGTTAATTTTGTATTTGTTTTTTTCCCCATTTTGAGCTTGAAACGACATTGTTTTCAGTTTAAAAATTTAATAGTCTATTAAATTTGTGCTTTAGTAATTAAGTTCTATTGGATTATGTGTGGTTTATACATGAATGTTCTATATGCCTTTATATTTAGATATTATTTTAATTACAATTGATCTAATTCCAAGTTGATCTTGATTTGAACAATTGTTTCAGTCGATTAATTAACCCATCTAATTTTCAGCAGTTTACTACGTTTTAACCCATTGTTATTTACACATTGTGCAACAATAAGCTAGTTTGAAAGAAAAGCTTAATCAAATGACCCGAATGATCTTGTAGGGTATACACGTGTATGTATTACATAAAATCACTCTTCTAATTAATCACTCGATTAAATCAATGTATCAAAATTCAAACATCACCATTTATACACGAGGACTAATAGGATTGACTTCAAATTTGCTCCTTACGGCCATCTCATACTATAAATTTTTAAGTTACATAACCTAGTGGATCTTAATCATGCAACTCTAAAATACTCCATGTGTGTAAAGGCTTGGCTATGTGTCAAGGGTGATTTGGTTTCCGTTAACATGGAAATGTTAATACACTTTTCAGGAAATATGTGTGTGTATAGAAGAAATATATATAACTTGTTTGTTCAATAATATTTTACCTTTTTCAAAAGTTGAAATCATTATACTACTATGGTTTAGTATTAATGACAAAAATGTTGGCAAAAAAAGAGAAGTATTAATGAAAAAAATATCCTTGAAATTTGGAGTTTAATTAAGAAGTTGAAGGTACACTTAAAAAATTATAAAACACTTGAAGATCGCCGTTTCCCACTTTTTTCCTCAAAAAGTTGCTTCTCAACAAGTATTTTAGGAAGTTGAACTTTTAATTTTGTGAGAATTCTTGATTTGTTAACTAAATATATCTAAGCTTGGCTTTGCATTGGAAAGTACTAAAACTATGATTTTGTGAAACTAAGCATGTTCCACTTCCCCATCTTAACTTTCTTCATACCAAGCATTCTTTCAAGGGCTCATTTGGATAAAAAAAGTTAGAAAGGAATAGAATGAAAAGAAAAAGAATGGAAAATCTTTTGCCACGAGGTGTTTAGTTAGCAATGGAAAACAAAATTGGTTGATAAGACAGTTTTTGTTTGGTTGGAAGAAAAAAAAAAAAAAGATATAGCAAAGAGCCAAAAGACATTTTTGCCCGTATTTAAAAAATATTATTTAAAGGCTCTTGTTTTAAGAATATTATTTGAAGACCCTTGTTTTCACTTTAACCCCCTCTAACCTATGCATTCTATGGGCAACTCATAGTCATGAATCACTTCAAATAATTTCCACATAATCACGGCTTAACTCTATTTTATCATTGTTTCCATCTTATAAGAATTAACATTATCATCATTAACTCCATCTCTATTCCACCTTTGTGGTTCAGTGGGGCCTAATCCCTGAGTTTTGAACCATAATGCTGTTGGCCCTCCTAAGGTGCAAACTGGAGAGAATCGCCACCCAGGAAAAACTTGTGTGGCAGGGTGAGGGCTTGTTCAAAAGACCATGCCCCCATGGAAAAACTACACCAACAAAATTCCCAAGGTTCTGAGTTGTATTGTAAAACCCCAACAAGAGAGCACAGCGAAAATCAAACTCCTACACTAGAAGAGTATAATGGTTAACCAAGCAAACTTTATTAAAGAGGGGGGGGGGGGGGGGGGGAATTTGAATGCTACCGGGAAGTTATCATAATAAAAAAAATAAAGCATTTTGTGAGCAGGTTTCTTTAAACTTGCACACAACCAAATTGATGAAATAACCCATTTGGAACTTACTTTCTTCACTTCCATTTGGGGTGGCTCATGGTTATCTAACTTCACTCTCAACAATTGTGCACCTACTAACCGCATCCGGTCAAGACCGCTTCCCTTATGTGGAATAATACTGATTTAACATTTTTATCACATGGTCGCTTTATGGTCAGGTTGTAGTCGACCAACATTTCTCCCATCCATATAGTAGACACCACCTCTACCTACTTTGAATTAGCTTTAGCAAGCAAGGGCCTATTCACTTAACTCAATACAAACAACCAGGGACAATGGTTGGATCACATTCAACGCAAACAAGAACAGAACAACAACATCAACGGAGAAGAAGGAACTCATATGTTCTTTGAGATCGATCAAATGTTGCATCGTTGTCAAAAAAACTGCGCTCCCTCTCTATTCTTTAGCTCCTTCTATTTTCTCGAGGTTTGGCTATGTGACCTGCCCTCAACTCCTTTACCACTTTATATCAAATCTACAATATCACATCAAGGCATTTGGGTCCTTGGTGATTTTCCTTAGGCGCTGGAAAATGGGTTCTCATCATTTTTTGCGAGAATCCATTTTCATCTAAATGCTAGAAAATTGGGGCCAGTGGGAAAATATTTTTTGAGGCAAATGGCAAACCAAATAGCCGCCACCAATTTTCCTTTTGTCATTCCCATTTGCATCAATCCAACCGGGCCTTAACTCTTAACGCCATGCTTCAAGACAGCAATTTTATTAAATATTTACTTTGTACTGTGAAAATTATTTAAAATAAGTTAAATGAAATACCCAATGTTTGAAACAAAGTCCTCTTGATATGACCTATTAAGCTTTCCTTGGACATCATAAGGACTCATGATTTTTATAATCATGTAGTGATTTACTACTCTACTAATATTTTAGAGAAATGATATAAAAATATCATTTGAATTTTAAAATCCAATTGATAACAATAGTCATGAGATTAACAAGAAGAGTAAAGCAATTAACAACTTATTTTATTGTGAAATCGCTTATTTGGCATTTTGAATTTCAAATGGTATTTTCTTACATTTTTTTCAATATTTATAAATGAGTTTGAAGAATTTCTGTTAAATTACAGAAAATTCTATCAAACTTTGAATCATATACAAGTAACTCTTCTTATTTTTACCTGAATATACAAATAACTCTTTTAATCTTTAAATTTTAATAATGAATCTTTACGAGTTTTCAAGCCATAGCCCCACAACTATTAATCATATACCCCCTTAGGCTTTATTTTCATGTGCATATAATAATCTCTCAAACTTTGATTTGATATGTAGATCTATAATTATATTTCTTTGAATTTTAAGTTGTGTGCAGAAAAATAAGCCACAAAAGAAATTTAGCCTCCTCTTCCTCCATAAATTTTTCATATAGAGAACTATTGGCAGTAATCGATAATTACTCCATCCAGTCATTAATGTAAGGCCTATTACCTAATTTGATTAAATTAAATAAGTTAATTAAATTAGTTAATATGACATGATGTTTCTAAGATACCCTAATCACCTTTCTCTTACTTGATTATTATTGAGACTTGAGAGAGCATCAATAGATCTAATTTAAGTTTAATCCTAGGGTTATATACTTTTTTTGGTCCGTACGGGCGGTTTAACATGCGGGCTTTTTAGCCTGTGGGTTTTTGACCCTAGTCTACGCCTAATGGTAGGGTGGCTCGTTTTGACATTTTTAGATCTAAAGGTAAATTAAGACAAAATTGACAAATATAAAAAATAAATCTTATATTTAAAACTAAGATGAACTCCATAATTAAATCATTGGAGGGAGTAGGATCTTCCATCCCTAGTAACGTTTGGTGAACTCGTAAAGGTAACATTCGATATAAGTTTGAGAAGACTCTCATTATTCCTTTATAAGTGTCCGAGAATCAATAATATTTAAATTAAATCCAAAATATTTAAAATTAGGGAGTATTGGAAAAAATTGCTCCTCATTAAAAATATTATCTGTATAACATGATAACTTTTTCTACTAAGAGAAAGTACCAGTATTTAGTAAATTTTGTGTACATAGAAAACCAATCCTCATTTCCACTGATGCATTTTGTATCTATTTCAAAATAAATAAATAAAAAAAGAAAATGGCCTTTAGAAATTAGAACCAAAAGAACAAATAATTTTTTTTTTTAATAAAAAAAAATCCAAAGTCTTGGTCCGTGCGGCATACGTGTTCCAACTTACGCCACACCCACACAGAATTTACTGTACCATGTACCATTTTTTCACCCGCCATGGCCACTCCCGCGACCACTGCTTCTCTTTCCCGAGTTTTCTCTTTCGTCATCTTCAACATTCACATAAATCATTATCACATGAATTTCAATTTTCCATTACTTTGAACTCCATGAAACGTTAGCTTTTACCTTTCAATCAATTTCTTAATTTTTCTTCATTCTTGGACTATCAGTAGTGTATCAGTTTGTGCCCACAAAGTTCTGCTTCTGAGTTCTGTCTCTTCGGCCAATGGCCACGGGGGTAGCTACACCGTGGTCGGGTCCCATCTCCGCGCTGCGCTCGGTGCGGGCCACCAGAGCGGCGTCGCCGTCGAAAGGCCAGCAGAACAAGAAGCGAGATGCGGGGAATTTCAGTCACTTCACTCAGGTGCTTCGCAAGGACGTGGAGTTCATAAAGAAGGGAATTAATAAAGGTGTTAAGTGGGCAAACCAGGCATTCCGTATTCCGATGGTTTCTAAGAAAATCGACGACCTTATTTGGCTTCGCAATCTCGAGGATCCTCAGGCTCCCCAATTTTCCAATCCTTCTTGGCCTCAGCATTGGTACCCAGGTAAACGTTAAGGCTTCCTCGGCATGTACTTTTTCGTCATATACGCTTGATTTGAAGTTTCGGTCGGTTTCTTGAACTGGGCATTATTGTTTACCTCTTTTTACATGCAAGTAAATGTTAATGTGACTCTCTTGTATTGAATTTGAAAATTTGGGTTATGGAGCGGATGTGTCATGATGGTTTTACTTAACCCATGTTGTTTCTTCCATGTATTGATTTGTTTATTCATTGCCTGCCTTTCAGAACTGTCTGGAGTGGATTTGCTCATGGCTGATCTCAAAGCATTGGAAGTTTATGCGAGTTATTTCTATCAGTTGTCTAAGATTTGGTCTAAACCACTTCCTGAAGTCTATGATCCACAGGACGTTGCTACCTATTTCAGCTGTAGGCCACATGTGGTGGCCATTCGTCTTCTTGAGGTAGTTAATTGAACGAATTTTATAATTGCCCATGATGAACTCTTTGAATCTATCTTCCCCATGATTAATAGTTAGGGCCTGCTCACCCTGCTCATTTAAAGACAAATGTAATACAGTGGTATCGAGATAAGGGATAAAATTGTGCATATAATTGATTTTACTTATTTGTCTTCTGAATTCATGTAGAATTTGAAAGTTGTCACTCATTTATTCAAGGGTTCTCTTTCACTAATGGAGATTTCTGCATTTTGTTTTACAAGATTCTCATCATATGTTGGTCAGAGAGACAAGCTAGAGATGTAACCTTACATGATGATTTTGTAATACAGGAATTATCCCATGTACTTTTGATGATTGCTGAAAATGGCTTGGGATTCAAAATTCTGTTCTTTATTATTTTATTGAAACCAATATTTCATTTGTTAGGTTTAAAATTTGTATCAGGATGCTTGCTTGACTTCAACGAAATGCATTTTTATTAATTTTGCAATATTTTTGCCTTGGAAGATATTTTCCGCCTTTGCCTCTGCTATGATCAGAATTCAAACTTCAAGAGTCACAAAGTTTATAAAACCAAATCCGGAAGAGGAGGATAATGTGAAAACATCTCAATATAATTTTGGGACAGTGTTAAAAGAAACAATGCTTAGCCTTGGCCCCACCTTTATTAAAGGTAACAAATCTAATCTTTCAAGACTGGTGGTAAATTTTAAATGATCTTTTGTTTATATGTCATTGTACATTATCATGGTCCCTGAAGTTTTTTCATTGCCTATAACTGTTGGGCCTTTTAATTTTTTTTTGGCAGTTTTAACTTTTAAGATTACCAATATTCTTGTTGAATTAATTTGCTTGCTGATGCAGTTGGTCAGTCCCTTTCCACACGGCCAGATATCATTGGTGTTGAGATGTCCAAGGTCAGTATGAGTAGCATAGGTCTGTCACTGCTCCTTCATTTTTGGTTGTTTACCTTTTGCAATAAACATGTTAATTTAGGATCAACAGTTGGCTTAGGTACTTGAGCTTACATACTTAAGGTAGTCTGTTTACCAATTAAATCAGGACGTGTATTTTTTTATTCCTAATTTATTCCATAACTAACTCTTGTTATCAACATTCTGATTTTTTTTTTTTTTTTTTAAGAAAAAAAATTAAAATTAAAATCCACTTGTTATGTCTTGATTAAAAAAGTGCATTGAATATGTAATTTTAAGTACTTCAGTTTTCTCCTTAACAATTTGGTGCAGGCAGTTATGTTGCATGTTAGATGATAATGATTTACTGTTAGATACCATACCTTTTGGAGTATGTGGTGTGTTTTAGACCTATACTTTAGCAGCAACATCCTAATATGCATGGCAAGGTGTTTTATAGTTTCTGTGATTTGATTCCATGCTCATCCTTTAAATGTGGAATAACTAGATTAAAATTATACAGTCAGTTTTTTTGTTATTTTACTATCAATATTTTGATATTTTTATTTCTACAGATGCATAATATAAAGTAAAGCTATCCTTCTAATTCTCAATTTTTTTAAAGAAAAAATGAATTCTGAACTTCTTTTTAAAAAAAAAAAAAAAAAAAAAAAAAAAAAGTTTGAATATGGATTCTTGAAATTTAATTTGGATGTTTCAAGTTTTGTCTCAGGAATGAGCATATGGTGCTCATTTGCTTCAGGCCATTGAACGGCTTCTGGACCACATTTTCTAGAATAGTTTATAATACCTTGCATGCGTGTTGGCTTTTTATTTCCATATTCCAATTGAGTTCAGTGTTCACCTTGCAGGCGTTATCTGGGCTGCATGAACAAATTCCTACTTTTCCCAGGATTGACGCTATGAGGATTATTGAGGAAGAGTTAGGTTCCCCTGTGGAGTCATTCTTCAGCTACATTTCCGAGGAACCTGTAGCTGCTGCATCATTTGGTCAGGTAATTCCTCAGTCATAGGAGTGCCACGCTTGATTAAATATAAGTAGTGTTATGTTTACAATTTTTATTTAACTGCATCTTCATTTCCTAGGTTTACTTTGCCCGTACTACTGATGGAATTAATGTTGCTGTAAAAGTTCAGCGTCCAAATTTGCATCATGTGGTGGTGCGGGATATCTTCATCCTTCGCCTTGGGGTTTGTATTGATCTGTATTACCTTGCTATCTGTATTATTTTGTCCAGGATTTAATTTCTTAAGTGACTGGGTGTAACTGTTTCAGCTAGGGCTAGTGCAAAAGCTTGCCGAGAGAAAGAGTGATCCTCGCTTGTATGCTGATGAGCTGGGGAAAGGTTTTGTTGGTGAATTAGATTACACTTTAGAGGCTGCAAATGCTTCAAAGTTTCAGGTAATTAAATATTGTATCTGGGCGAATAAATTTGCAATATAGTTTCATAACCTGACAAGAATATAGGGTGAAGCTTTGAAAGTCAAGCTTGTATATACTACTAAGATATTTTGCATTGAAATTTTTGAATGATTAATTTAGAATTGAAAACTAAAAATCTGGTGAACAGTAGCTTCTGGATAACTTTTTATATTTCTTTTTGCCTCATAGAAAATTGAATATTAGAATCTTAGGGCCAGTCCTTTATTCAAAGTTCAAGCCTCAAAGGTTTTTGTTTAAAAAGGGTTTATTAACATTAATTCCTGGCTAACTGTTAAAGCTTTAAGGTTGAATTAGCTCTAATGAACCTTCATTATAACTTTTTTTTTCTCACCTTACTTGTTTTTTCTACAATCAGGAAGTTCACTCCCCCTTCGCTTTTATAAGTGTGCCAAAAGTGTTCAAACATCTAAGTCGAACACGGGTTCTCACTATGGAATGGATGATTGGTGAAAGTCCAACACATTTGATCTCCCTATCTACTGGAAACTCTGTTGGAAATGTCTCAGTACATTTGGAAAGGCAGAAAGCTGAGGCAAAGAGGCGTCTTCTTGATCTGGTATGTGAAAACAAATGAAACAATTACAACTTCTGTCTTTACGTGGATGTAAAACTGTTACATGATAATGTTATTATATGTCTTCTTTATTATTAGGTGTTTCTGTTACAACTATAATAGGTTTTTAGTTGTGGTACTATGCTGAGTCAGCAGTGACAGGAATTGGCACATAGTATGAAGAGAGAATATGAGCGTGTGAGTATTGGGATGGGAACAGAGTTGTATGTATCAAGGTGAGATCCAGGGGTGTGAATTGATTTTGGAAGAAGTATGCTAAAATTTACAGGTCTTTGCACCAAAAACCCTTTCAGATATCAGGGTGAGATCCAAGGTGGGTTACAGGTCTTAGCTTTGCATCAATTCAATTGTTTGTCAACCAAGAGTTACTGATTGTACCAAAAAATTATGTCCTGTTTTGGTTTCTTAGTTCATCATGATGACAAAGCTGATTTGTTTCTTTTGGGTGAATATTGACTTATATTACGCATCAATTCATTCAGGTCAACAAAGGTGTTGAGGCAACATTGGTGCAGCTTCTTGAAACAGGGTTATTGCATGCTGATCCGCATCCTGGAAACTTGCGTTACACTTCCTCAGGACAAATAGGGTAATTACCCCCTCCCTTCTCAGTCAAAGTAAGTTTTGGTTTTACTTCACAATTTTAATTTCTTCTATTTATTTTTTGTTTTAGGTTTCTAGATTTCGGTTTGCTGTGTCAAATGGAAAAAAAGCATCAGCTTGCTATGCTTGCTTCAATAGTTCATATAGTAAATGGTGATTGGGCATCCCTTGTTCGTGCTCTGACTGATATGGATGTTGTGAGGCCCGGGACAAATATCCGACTTGTAACCTTGGTATATTATTTAAGTCTCAGGATTTAGTCATCATATCATTTGCATATTTTTAATTTTGAAACTGATTTTCATAGAAATGACTTTTCAGATCTATTATAAAATTGCAGGAATTGGAGCAGGCCTTGGGAGAAGTGGAGTTCAGAGATGGAATTCCAGATGTGAAGTTCAGCAGGGTTAGATCATGTTTAATTGAAAAGACAGTGAATGCACTTGTGTCTTTCAGATTATATTGTGAACTGCTGTCTGAGAGTGTGGATAGTTTCTAGTCGACGCAAATTTGGTGTTTCATAAAGTTTCTAATAGAAAGAAGTGATCATACCTTGCAGTTAAAAGAATGTGCTATGCAGTAGTGAGTTTGTTATTAGGCTCAAAAGGAAAAAGAATGTGCAATGCAGATTTAACATACTAGTAAATAATAAGGGGATTCTGCTCCAAAGGTTTATAGTCGTGGTAATTTGTTGATTCCATCTCAAAGTAATTAGATAATAACCCTGTAATAGATAATCTGACTCGCCAATTTTTTTGTCTCTTTTGTTGAGTACCTTCTTTTTTTAAAAAAAAAAAAAAATACAATCATGCTTCTTTTGGTAAGAGATGTTTGTAATAACTATAGATTGATTGCTCTCTGACATATCAATGCATAATTTGTGAAACCTTGAATTAGACATATGAACTAATGATAGAAAATAAAATAAAAAGAATGTGATGTAAAAATATGCATCTGAGTTTTGTTTGTTATCACCTAATTCAATAAAACAAGGTTCTGAAAGATGCGATTTGTTTATCAATAGAAAATCCATAAACTATTTGTATTGAATGATTTTATTTTTCAAATGCAAGCTTGTAATTGATGTTAGCATTGCAGTTCCTTCTTTTGTTGAAATTGTAAAAATCGAATCTATCATTTACCATATGCCATTGTTAATATCAACGCTAAACATTATTTCATGATAATAGAACTAATGTTAGAGCTTCCTGCTGCATATTTATGAGCTACATTTGTCTAACAATCCATATTTAAACAAATTAGCTTTGGTTATTTTGTTGAGTGTTCAATAGGGTTTCCTCTCTTCAGTCACTGATATCTTGCAATAACTTTTCCTCCAGGTTCTAGGGAAGATCTGGTCTGTAGCACTCAAGTATCATTTCCGTATGCCACCATACTACACACTTGTCTTGCGCTTCCTAGCTTCATTTGAAGGTAAAGTGTGAAGATCCTATACACATAACTAAAGTTTCCTCATCTGTCATCACATTGATGCTTATAAGTAGTTCTTTGCATGATGTTTTATTGAATTATCAATATACTTGTTTCATTTTCTTTTTGTCAACTTAAATTTTGCTTTTGAACATTCAGGTTTGGCAATAGCTGCAGACCCAAACTTCAAGACCTTTGAAGCTGCATATCCTTTTGTTGTTCGGAAACTTCTCACAGAAAACTCAGTAGCATCACGGAATATATTGCATTCGGTATAAGAAGTCCCATAAACACATTCTGTTTCATTGATCTGCTTGTGCCATTTCTTTTTATCATTCTTGTAAAGTTGAACCTTTTTAATAACTAAAATTGAGAATTCAAGGTTCTATATATGAATCTTGGTTCAGCCATACCTTTGTATGAATCAGGGTAAATTTTCCATCTTGATGTCTCAGAAATTGATAATCTTAAGTGTAGGGGTTAGCAGGCTATGCTTCATTTTAATTTTTTATTCAACTGCATTTCAAATGTTCTGATGGATTTATCATTTATGTTGCGTGGGTTATTGCTTTGTGTATTAAATGCATTTTTGCCTAATATTTTAAAAATACCTGGATAATTTAGTACTTACTTTTAAAATATCTATTTGATCTCTCTCTCTCTCTCCCTATAACTTTTGTCCTCCTGTTTAGGTGCTACTAAACAGGAAGAAAGAGTTCCTCTGGCAAAGGCTTTCCCTTTTCTTGAGGGTTGGTGCAACCAGGTACGTTTAGAGTTAAATGAAATAATTATGTCGTGAATTCTGTTCTTTAGGATTTATTATTATTATTATTATTTCTCTAATTGTAGTACTTAAACTTTTATGTTTCAATTTTGATGCAAACTCTGCAACATAATAACAATTTTCCTTATGATCCTTTTTTCCTCTGGTTTTGTGTTTAATGTGTAAATTATTATATAATAAAAGGGATAATCCTCCCTTTCATACTTAATTGTTTGAGAATAAAGGATAAGTACAACTTGGTATAAATAATGCCAAATTTTTTGTTGATATGACTCAATATTGACTCTCTTTTATTGTGCTTGAGTGTGTCATAATGAGTTGAATTTGGGATGGGTAAGAAGAATTAAACAGGAAGGGCTTGATCCAACATTAATAGATGGGTTGAATTTGGGATGGGTTATTTTCTAGTTAATGTTTGTTTTCAATATAAATTTTGTGTTCTTTTGAGTATGTATTCTTTTGGGGGTTTTTAACAGCTTTCTTGGTTACTGCTATGGAGGGAAGCTAGTGTTGGTATGAAATTTGAGCATATATGACTTGGCTTTCAAAGGAATTAACCTTGGATGTATAGTGTCATCAGTATGTCCAATGAAACTGCAAATGTGGAGAAGCCTTCTTAGTTGTATGCCATAGTACCCCTAAATTTCCAACATGAACTGCCACCCTTTGTATTAGCTTGTGAGGCTCTTTTTTTGTTTAGTAGGGCTATGTGAGGTCATATTTTCTTGAGATATAAGATTTGTGCCATTAAATATTTTAAGGATTAAGATTTTAGTCCCTTTTTTGTGGAACAAATTATAGGAGGCCTATTTGTGGAGACTTTTTCCACCCAACTTAAGTAGACTCTTCCTTCCTCGCTTGGTCTAATCTGATAATTTAGCACATGATCGCAATGTGTTTTCAATTTGCCACATACTCAAGGTGTCCAAGAAGCATTCTTTCCTTCTTTTAAAAAAACAAAAATAAGAAGAGGTTCAGCCTTCCTTATCTGATTAATGGACTCATGGCGTCCTGTTTTAGAATGCTTCAATTATTTGATTGGATAGAACATTTTCTTAATTCTGATGCTTTTTGTTATTGGGCCAGAAAAGCCTTGCAATCAGTGGCGTCAAAAAATGAGGCATCCCTTGATCATTCACCAAATAAGGCTGGTGGTGTATTTGATATTGCAAACTTGGTCTTGAGGCTTTTACCATCCAAAGATGGTGTTGTGCTCAGAAGGCTTCTTATGACTGCTGTGAGTTGCCAAGAGCTGTTTATCCCAAGTTTTGTGCGCTCATATATTTTCCACTCTTCTTGTTGGGGATGTGTATTTTGGCTTGTTAATAATATTTCTATGATGAATCTGCTTTATCCTAGATTAGTAATGTACATATGGTTACTTGCTACATTTGTTTGATCCAGTGCATGCTATTTTGAAGAGGATGGAAATTTTAATGACTTGTTATTTTTTGGCCATTTATCTCTTGCTTTGATACTTTGACCTGAAGTGGACTGAGTATGTGTCTTTTGGTTCCTTTCTCACCAGAGATTTTCAATGGATTAAACCTATCATCTAATATAAATTGGATGAAAATTTAGCCGTTAATGAGTCTTATTGTACTAAATTTTGTGCAATTAGTTTGGATAATTTAGTATGTTCTTAATGGAAAGCCAATTAGAGTATGCAGGCAGTGTGCTTGTGCATGATGGGTTTTCTTTACATGGTTCAAATAACCTGCATTGGGTAATAAACTTACTTTTCATTGAATGAACAGGATGGAGCTTCATTAATGAAAGCAATGGTGTCCAAGGAGGCAAAGCCTTTTCGCCAACACCTTTGTGATATCATAGCTGACATAATGTGCCAAAGAGTAATTAAATTCTTTGGACCAGGAATCACAGTGTCTCGGTATTCTCGGGCAATCTTGGCAAATGGACCGGGCAACATAGAACCAGGTTTACCTGCTAGATCATCCTTGCCTGCAAACAATTATATTTCCATATTTAAAGATCGACGACTTAGAGTAATATTCTCTAAGGCACTAAAATCTGCGAGAAGAGACCCCGTATTGATGCTGAGGTTTTGCTGGGCTTGCTTTGTTGTCATTGTTACATCTTCTGCTTTGGCTTGCCATCGGATTATAGTGTGTCTCTCTGAAGCTTACTTGCAGCCAATGTTTGATGCTCCAAAGAGGTATGCAGTTGGGGCATGATGACATTCTTATCAAAACTTTTCTTGGTTTACTGTTTTCTCCATGGAAAGAAGTCATTCTGTGCAATGGACACAGATGATGGAGGCTTTTGATTCACTGGTAATGCCATTTTGATGTCAGGTAGGTGAAATAGTTACATGACATGATATAATTGTAACAATTCGAAAAAAATGAAAAACAAAAGAAAAATACAAAGTCTTTGATATACAATACTCTGCTTAGTTACTGTAGTTCTTTAATATGGAGAAGTGCTGCAAAATGGAGATTGTTTTGCTGCAGCCTTGAGCTATGTGATCTACAGTCATGTACAGTTTCATTTAAATCTGTAAATTCATAGCAAGGAGGCGTTTTGATTATTAATATGGGTATTTGGTTAGCTATAGTGATTGTCAATTATCTCCCATACCTTAAAATGAATGTTACAACCAGATTTGTGAATTTGGTTTTTTGGGGCTAATAATTACTGCGGCCCTTAGAGAGGAGAATTTGAACTAATTTGTGAAGTCGGTGAAGAGCCCTTTTGAAAATTGTATTTACTGGTTATATGTCAAAATGCTTCCAGTCACTTGACTGCCATGTTTGTTTGTTGTGTGAAATCTTCTATAAAAATTCTTTTACCGCCCGTTTGGTTCACTGAATACTTGGAAATGTGATGTAATGCACTGGTGATTTTAATAAGTTTGTTTAGTACTACAATATTAGGACAGGAGTAGTGTAAAGTAAAAATATGGTTTTCACTTTATTTTTATTCCACATTTTACTGCTTGTAGATATTATCAAACGGAATATCTCAATCACTTGTCACCGCAATTTTTTTTAATAATTATTAGCATTGTTGTAAAATTTCCTTTTTTTTTTTTTTTTAATTCATAAATAAACTCTCTCTCTCTCTCTCTCTATATATATATATATATATCTATTTTGCACATCCCAGATCCAAAGCTTCGTCCCGACTAATCCGGATCGCCTACGTCGCGCACCTGGTTATGGTGGGTGAGTTTTCCAACAGAGCTTTTCTACATTCGCAAGGCTCGAATTCAAAACTTTGCTTAATCGACACGCCGCTTATCACTTATGTCAACCCCGTTGGTGATAACGCTATCTATATTTTCTTTTGGCCAAGTGTAAACAATATATATATCTTATTTATATATATCTTGTAAAATATATATAGATATATTTTTTAATTATATCCGTTGAATATTAAGCTAGGGTAAATTGGTCAACTGACCCAATAGAATTAAGAATATTTTATTGCTGTGAATATATATTAATTCATGTCTGTAACTTTGAAACGCTATCAAGAAAATTTATGGTGAAAATAGCTGCTAAATAATCCCGGGTATCCCAATGATAGGCACGAGGTCTGAGCTGGGTATTGATGTTTGTGTATGCATGCATTTAAATTGTAAATAAAATAAAGGGTTACATTTAATTTTGGTCCTTACAATTTACTACGATTTAGATTTTGGTCTCTCAAATATACTCCGCCTAAAACCGTAGTTCCTATTGTTTTAAAAGGACTTTAATATCGTTAATTTTGCTTATATCTTGCTGACTCCGTTGATTTCGCTGGCATGGCTTTATGACTAGACAATATGATACAAAAATATTGATGATCTGGATAAATTATTTAAAAATAAATAAAGCTCGATGCTTCTAATGGATCTTCTTGCAAGTTTCCACCCATCTAATTTAACCCTTTTCATGGAAGTTTTAGAGCTTCTTGCAAGTGGAAGCTTTCAAAAACAAACTGCGGGAGAAGCTATTACTCTCTCCAATCTCAATATACCTTTTTTTTAAAAAAAATTAATTAGATTAATAAAGTTAATTAAAATAATTAATATGACATATTTTTTCTAAAAAGAACTCTAATCATTCACTTTTTTCTCATCAGCTCTCTTTTACTTGATTATTCTAGATGGAACATTAATAAGGATAAATTACAACGTGATTTACCGTACACTAAATTTATAAAAGAAGTTTTGTCTCAACTTACATAAACATATTTTTCTAATGAAAACTCAAACATGCCCTACCAAATATAATTAATATAGATTTTATATTTAGAATCAAAAATAAATTATGAAGGGAGGGAGTATTTTAAATTCATAGGGAACCGATGGCCACGATTAGAGTTTGGGAATCGGGGTCGCCCGTATGACAGGCCGAGGTAAGAAAACATCTGTTTTTCAAAGCCCGGCCCGATAGTACCGGGGGCAGGGCCCGGCCCTACCGCCTAAAAATTACTATTCCAAATTTTAATATTTTTCCTTCGATTTTTTTTTCCAAAGAAATATAATTAGTAAATTGCAACCATTAAATTTCTAATCTATCAAATAAATGTTATCAATATTAATATCTAAATAATATAAATCATTCAACAAATAAACACATTCATTAATTCGTAATAAAAAAACAAATAAACACAAAGAATATGTTTTTTTTTTCCTTTTTTTTTCAAAAAATATTAAATAAAGGAATTGCTTTATGTATGTCCACAATAAAATGTCTTTCCCCCCTATAATTTTTTGTGTGTCTGCAAATTCATTCGGTTCATGCATGATTTCTTGTGCAGGTAAAATAATTATACTTATTTTACACAAAATATATTTATAATTTATTACTTATATAATATTGTAATATTAAAGTATGTGTTTATTTAATATGAAAACGCCCCTTCTTTAAAATTTATAATAACTAATTATGTGTTTTAATACAAAATAATAATAAACATAAAAAAGGATTATAGTTTAAACTAAAAAAAATTAAGTAATTACAAATAAAAACATTCATTAAGTGGAAGTCTAAGTATTTTTTTTTTTAAAGCTACAGTTAAACGGGCCTAATGAGCCGACCCGAGGCCCTACTCTGCGGTCTGGGTCAATTTTAAATTTAAATTTATTTTTCAAGCTTGACCCTCTTTGGGCCAGAGAACATGGTAACGGCGATTTTCAGCCACGATTAGGAGGGAATTTCAATGACCAGGTTGCATCCATGGCAACGGCGTCGTTTTCCTCAGTGACGCTCAGGATTAGTTTTACAGATTCAACAGTCACGATTAGTGTGCATCAGGCGCGCATGATGGATAGTGATCGTTCCTCGTTAGGCATTTAGAACACGTTAGATAGATCGTCTCCATCCTGAGACCGACCTGAAATGGTGAATGAATCATGTGACAAGTCCGAGCTCACATCGACGGACGTTACTTCTGTCTTCCTCTTCCCAAAGGCTCTCTGATCTTCATTTTCTGTATCTCTGACGTCAATCCGAGCTCACATTCTCACCCGCCATGAGCACTCCCGTAGTACGATAAGGATCTCTCTCTCTGATTTTTCATTTCTATAACTCCTTCGTTTCGTTTCAGATCTTGGAATTCGACTTCTTTTTATTTAATTGTTTATTAAGCATTTCGATTCGTGGTATTTCTCACTCGAGCAGGGCACGAGCCTTTTTTCTGGGTTTACTCGTTTGTGCAAAGGCCTAGCGGTGGTACTGGTGGGTGGTCACATTGTGACTCAGGTTTTTCCTTCAGCTGTTATTTACCTAGCCCTTATTCCCGCCAGGTATGGTTTGATCTAATGCCTGCTACTCAAATTTAGTGGTCATGAATCTCGGCTTCTGACTCGTGGTCAGTTAGGGACTATTGACAGCAATAAACCGATTTGTTGGGAACTGATGATGATTGGTTCTAATTTCTGTCTTGTATCAACAACTTGATAGCATTAGTTTGTAGATTGAATTGTAATTTGCCTCTAATCTATGCGATTTATCGCCTATTGAATCAACTTTCTGAGTTGCGTTGCTGCGGCATCTAAGTTTGTGGCTTTTGATAAAATTTTGTTTGCATCTTCATTACCCAACAGTTTCGTAGAGAGTAGACTTTGGAATGGGTGGGTCTTCGTTAGAGTTGAAATCATTGTGCAATTTGGCATGCTTTGAACACTCAAACGCTATCTATAGTGTCCTAAAATTCCATGGTGAACATGGTCAATTTGCTCAATTTTCGTTGTCCCATTTTTGTTTACTTCTCTGTTTGGACTGTCACTTCTTCTGTGGCCAATGTCAATCCTCTCTACTGGAAGGGAAATTTTCCTTAAATTCAGCCTGAAATTGAATTATTTCTCCTTGAAGAAGTCAATGGACTACTCGATGGACTCTATTTTCCTTGTTTGCCAAAGGAAAATGTAATTTGGAGGTAGAATGAAATTGGACGGTGAGATAGCTGTACTGTTATGCACTAGAAGGTTGAGACATTTTTGTTGTTCTGAACTGGATTGCTTTACTACATGATACTTGACTGGCAGTGTTTTAGTCGATTATTATCTTCTAATGGCGATTTGATAAAAGAAGTTAAAATTGCCTAATTATTTATTTGTTATAATGCCTGACTTACTGTCTATAAATTGAACTAATAAGAAAACAAGAGACTCACTTAGGTAGAATAAATATAAGCAGTCATGTTTGTCATTATTCTTCAACTCTTTATAAAACGACATCTTGTTTTTCTTGAAAAGCTTTGTGCTTTTGTGTTTAGTGATGCATATCTGATGAATTTTGGATTCTATTTACTTGCTTGTAGTTATTAATGTTATATACAGATGTGGTTGAAGACATGGCTTTTTATAAGCAACTATGGTTGTTGCTCATTTGTCCAAAGCGTGACTAAATTGCCAATGTTGAAAATTTAGATTTGTTTGCTGGACGACTCAATTCTTTTTCCGTTTGATTCATTTTGCAGAACAATCCCTTTTGCCTGGAACCTTATTTCAGCTGGTTATATTGAACAATCCATTTATGGGGTATGCTGTATGCACTTATGTTTACTTCAAATTATGCTTGTGTACTGTATGAATTGCATTTTCTCAGTATATTAGTGTATTTATTTAACACCTCAAAATTAATGCTGGTGATAATTCATTTTTATAGGTAATTGTCAACACAATTGGTCTCCTTTTCATTGGAAAGCTGCTTGAACCTGTATGGGGTGCCAGGGAATTTTTAAAGTTCATTTTTGTGGTTAACTTTCTGACTTCTGTGTGTATTTTCATCACTGCCATTGCCTTGTACTATATCACGAGGCAAGAAATTTACCTGTAAGTGTATGAAATCCATATCCATCTGAGATGATATTTTCTGTCTCTAGCTAATTCTGCAACCTCTGTATTTTTTTCTTCCTTTGTATTAAATTTCTGTCTGTTAATTACACTTTGCTATTTCAGCGTTTTATTCCTCTCCTTTGTTTATAAGACTCTGATGGCTGAGATTATATAAACTCCTGGTCTTGTGTTATAAAGCAATCTGAAGCTAAATTAACTTCCCTAACCTCAGAGGAAAATGGAGTGATTCTGGGAGATAACTAGGATCATCACCATATCAGGAACTCATCTTTTAATACTCCCTCTAAATTAGTTGGACTTATTAATTATTATCCTCCAATTAATTGTTAGGTCTTTCAGAACATTGAAATTGCACTACGTTTTTCTATGTAGTGGTAAATAAAGGCCTTTTCCAAGCTTGATCACTTGTATCATTTCTTTTTCAATATTTGGGAAAATTTGCTTGTTCAATGCCTTTAGGCTTAATTACATGTTAAATTGTTAAAAAACTAAGCTACTCGTGTTAAACCTGGATTGTCAATTTGTTTACTTTGTTATCTTTTTGCTTCTTACAATATGGTTCTTTTGGACTTTTTACACCTTTTTCACTGCAACTTGTGATTTCCACTCCTTCCCATTGTTCTAGGTATATGCCATTTTCTGGATTTCATGGAGTTCTATTTGGCTTCTTGGTTGGTATCAAGCAAATGATGCCAGATCAAGAATTGCCTCTCCTCAAGATAAAAGTGAAGGTCTGCTACTATTTCCCTCTTTTCTCTAATTTGTTACTTTTCAGAAGGATGTAGTCTATCCTGTAACCTGAATGACACCACTTTAAACCTTTTCAGTGGTTACCATCTATTGCTTTACTGATTTCCATTGCTTTGAGCTTGGGAATACTAGAGGCAGTGTCATATCTTCCTACTGTAATATTTGGGACATACGTGAGCTGGATATACCTTAGATACTGGCAGAGGAGAGCAGAAACAAAACTTAAGGGTGACCCCAATGATGATTTTGCTTTCTCCACATTTTTCCCAGAGTTTTTGAGGTAAGTTACTGATATAGCATGCTTATCATAAATGGTTATATGCCGATACTTGTAACTTCTCTCCCTCTAAGCACTTTCTCCTTTTCATTTTCCCCCCTTCTCACAGGCCAGTCATAGACCCTATTGCATCAATATTTCATCGTATGCTCTGTGGAAGATCTGATACCTCTGAAAATCCCCAAGGTCACGCTCTTGGGGGTGAACCTTTGCCTGGCTCTGACCCCTCTGAGGCATCTAGGAGACGGTAATGTCACATTAGTATGCTTTAATATTAGTTGAGTATATTTATCCATTTTCAGATGGACATTCCACCTGAATTGATTTCACAAGTTAGCTAGCGGGTGGCTAAATAATAGAGTTGTAGGTCTATCATTTTTCTTTTGCGTTTTACTATTATCTTTTTACCTATAGGATTGACTTGCTTGCTGTTTTCTTAAGCTAAAAAGAAAAGGGAGAAAATATTGTTTCTTTTCTTGTTTAATTTTACCATAGAAGAGTAGTTAATTTTTATTATATTCAATAGTTTAATTTATAGCTGTGTATATAACGTTTGTAATGCTCAATGAATAATTAATAATAAAAGATGATCGTAGCAAAACATGTCCTCCGTTTGCCTGATACTCCTACTTCTCTACCATGGAAATAGAAAACATGCAGTTTTTCTTGGTCTGAAGACATAGTAACCTCACTGTCTGATAAATGGTGGTCAACTAAATATAGCTGATTAAATTTAGTTCCTAGGGACAGTTTGTTTCTGATATGAAAAGAGTGCGTACCATTGACTTGATCAAATTTGTGTTCTGTCGTGAAAGAATGAGAGCTATATCTATGGTGGTAGAATTTTATAGTGTAAATAACCACTGCGTAAAGGAACCTATCAATGAGACTGATCTTCTTGTTGCAGAGAGAGGGGTGCCCGAGCTCTGGAAGAAAGGTTGGCTACAAAGATGTTGGCTACTTCACACAGTGCAGGAGAGTTACGAACAGATGCTGCTGAGAATGTATGATTCTGATTTCTTCAGATTTTGCAGATCGTTGGTCTTGTGGAAAACTCGTGGAAAGATTTGAAGGGGTCACCTCAGGGCCACTTGGAAGGTGTTTTTGCCTAGGAAGAAGCTTTCAAAATTGAGATTAGGCCCTTGAAACTTTGAAATAAATGTTACTAATTTGCATTTTTGTCAAATTCTTTTTTGTGTTTTCAAAATGTAGTTTATAATGTTCACATTTGAACCTCACTAGGTGTTAGACTAACAAATTCCGTCATTGTGTACATTTGCCAAATAGCCTCTTATAACTGTTTTAAGCTATGAGTGAATTCCAGAATCAGTACTCTTTAAGAGTGAAATACTCTTACACTCCTTTATTATTAAGTACCCTACCAATCCTACCGAATTTGCAAGGGATTAACGGATTTGGATAAGAGGAATCAATATCCTCGTATTTAAAAAATGGATTTGCCCTTACCTTTTCTTCAAAAACAAAAAAAGCAGCATCAGCAACTGCTAAGCAAATCTGTGGGTATGACTTGAGTTTCTCTCTTCAAGAATCGCTAAAAGGAATCATAAACATTAAAGAACCATTAAGAACCCTACTGCCTAATATAATCTAACCTAAAGTAATCTAACTTCGTGTATTTTAGATAGTGGTGGGAAAAGTGGTTATTTGCAATTTGACTTGTGCAAACTTAAAATTGGGTAAAAGTCAAATTATGTAATATGATTTATATTTTGATTGACAGTAGCATAAATAACTTTTCTGAAACTGAAAATTATTTAGATTAGCGATAACATAAGTGGTTTTTATGATAACTATAAGAAAAAATAAAATCAAAATTACAAAAAAGTGAAAAATGTTAACTTGGAAAAATAGAGACACTCAATATGAATTAACTCAATTATACACCATAGTGATCACATATAATCCATAATCTCATTAAAGCATAAGAAAATATGTTCAATACAAAATCTAAGTACATCAACAACAAAATTCAACACAAGAGCAATTAATCATAGAGAAATAAAAAACTTGTTTGGATAATTAATGGAAAAGCAAGTTTAAAGGTAAAAGACTAAAAAATGCATAAATTCTATAAAAATAAAAATAGATAATGTATTATTTGGAAAAAAAATTACAATACTAAAGTACTTAAATTTTTTAGGAAAATTGGGGGAAAATCCACTGAAAATTTAATTGGTGATAATGATTTAAATCATAGTATTATCATGATTTTTATATAAAAATTTATCAAGTAATTCTCATCAATTAAATTTCTTATTTGGGCCAGAGTAGTGGTGGAGCCACATTGTTGGGGGTGAGTGCAGGGAATAAATTTTCATAATATATATATATATATATATATATTGCAATTCTATATTAATTTGCCTAGGTGGTTTAGTCTATAAGGTGGTAGTGAAAACGTATATTTTAGTTGAAAGCGGTGGTAGTAAAATCGTAAAAATTTAAAAGCATTTCGAAAATTAGTAAAATAGTTTTAATGAAAAAAATCGTAAAATAGTGATAAATCGGTCCCGTAGTCATAAGGGTACATACTTGACAAACTAGAGGTCCAGGTTCGAACTTGCTCTCCTCCTCTCTTCGTTTTTTTTATTATTTATTATTATTCATTTTCATTGTTCTCTTCCTTTTTTCTTCACTCCAAACAATCGCTCCAGATCCTCGACTCCTCACTTCGTCTACACGTTCCAGATCCTTTTTTTCACCGTTGAGTCCGGCTCCTTCCAGATCGACAGACTTCGTCTACTCTGTCTTCCACCGTTGATCTTCGTCCTGCTCTGTCGTCTGCTCTGTCTTCCATCGTTGAGTCCGACAGCAAAGGCTCATTCCTGAGGTGTTTGGCAAGATTGGAGGGCTGGTCATGCTTAATTTGTCAAGGTAAATGTGAACTTTCCTTCTGGAGCGATGGTTACTTTATGCTGAAACGGTTTCATCGTTGCTTGTTGATGTCTCGCAGAAATTTTCCAATTGGAATTAATCCTTATCAGTTGTGTACTTATGTCTGTCTAATTTGGTTCTGTACCTTTAGGTGTAATTATCACGGAGTTTCTTTAATTTAATAGCTCCAGATAAATGCAATGTATATAGCAGTCTGATGAAATGACCAATCTGCCATCATTTGATGATTTGTATGACTTTCGTTTTCTATGTTCTACCAATATTTGATTAATAAGCATTATTCCAATATTTTAGTTGCTCACTCAACTCTCAAGTATGTATTCAGTAATGACGGCTTGCTAGAACGCGTCAAATGACTCAGGTCATGTATGCATAGGTCTTAATTATATAGTTGCTCAACTTATAATCTCTTTGGTACAATGATATCTTTATGTTTTTTGTGTGTGTGTTTTTCCATCTCAAATTTTGTTTGAACATCTTTGTTTAATTTGATCAACCATTCTTTTCTTAGAGCAATCATTGCTTTTAACTTTGGATGTGTTTTGAACTTCTGATCAATGTCACTTTCTTTTTCTATCTCTTATAATTTGAATTCTAATTAGCCGACTTATACACTATAAGTTATGTCCCCATCAGCTTTCATTTTTTCTTTTAAATTTTCTGAACAAGCCTGGGTAGTTATCTACTTGATGAAAAAATTTGATATTACTGTTTGGACTTAGATACTGAAAATATTGGATGTTTGGCATTATTTTATGTGTAGATATGAAATATGGGCAATGTATGAATGTTGTTCAAGAATATCAGATTCTTGGATGTACATGAGTTATTTGTTGTCATTTCATTTGGTAGAAATGAAATTCTGCATCTTCCCTCTCTCACTCTTGCTTTGTCGTCTGCTTGTTTTCTGATTGAGCTCTAATTAAGAGTATGCAATTGGTTGGATTGCTTGTATATGCTGTTGAATTGGATTACTTATTGAGCTCTTATCTGATCTACTTAAAGAGGGAGAAGAACAGAAACTTTTAATTTCATGGCATTGTATATTACTTGTATATGCTGTTGAATTGGTTGGAGGATTGCAATTATGGTCTACATCATGAGAAGTTGATTAAAACAATTTCTGCATCAATCTTTCAGTGAATGACAGGAGAAAAATTACACAACTGAGCAAAATAAAAAGTTGCAGCAAGAATTGGTATGTGATTATACAGACAACCTTTTACAGCTTTCTGACATGCTTTGAAAGTTTCTATAGGTGTATTAATAGTTTATCCCATTGATGGAAAAAAAGCACAACTGGCATACATTGTATGGAAGCATGATCTGATTTTTGTTTGCTTGTTAGAGTTGATTTGTCAATGTGTACATTCTGATATAGCTTGGTAGGGTGCATCTGGGAAATATATGATTGTGATTAAAACGGTGATTAATTTCATTACTTCTTTTTCTTTGCTGTTCATTGGTAAATATATTATTTTGCATTTTTTTTTAATGCATTTAAAACTTTCAGGATATAGCATGATTATTAAATTTTAAGTGAATTTATATTTAGGAGAAAAAATTTCATCTATAAGGATTTATAATAAGGACCTATGCCATAAATACCCTTTGTTTTTTCATCACAAGGGCAACAAAAGTGTTTAAAGGCTTCGTTAAGAATAAAGTGTGGTTCGGTCATTTCTCATTTCAGGATATTCTAAGTGTGCCATTTACCTTTTTAAGGAAAACTCAGAAATTTAGCCGGCAACATGCGCCATCTAAACTCTTATCTAATACTACCTCCATCTAATTAACTTTGTTTGAAGAGATTCTAAATATGTTACTTATTCATTTTATATATTGTGTTTCCTTAGATTATATATTAGTTTATTAGTCAAACTAACTACTTTAAAAAAAAAAAAAAATAAAAATACTCTAAAGTAATTTAATTAGCTTCCTTAATCTCTATAAAAAACTCAACTATGTTTTATAATTAGAACCGGATGGAGTATTTTTTTTTTCGGCCCTAATTATAAGACATAATTGACTTTTTTGAAAGGATTAAGGAAATTAGTTAAATTACTTTAGAGTATTTTTATTTTTTCTTCAAACTAATTAGTTTGAATAAACTAAGAGAAAAACACTTGTTGTAGGAGAAGTGTTTTCTCATGTACACACACATAAAATGGTGGGACCCACATATATATATAATGAGCATTATATACATATGTGGGTCTTCTTCTCATGCAACATGAGAAGTTTAAATCCCATAAACTAATATACTACTTTGGTCCTATTTATAATGGGGTTTAAACTTCTATGTTACATGAGAAGTCCTACACACACATTTGAAATAACCATATATACATATAATGCTAATTATATATATATATATATGTGGGTCCCACCATTTTATATCTGAATGAAAACATTATGGAAACATTTAAATTTAACCAAATCTCACATACCAAGGAGAAGTAAGTATCTCATGATTATGGAACAAATTTGGGTCATTTATGAATGGGTGCCTTTTAAAATTTATTGTCAAATCTCTCTCATCTTTTTCTCTTTCCAACATGACTAGCCAATCTCTCTCATCATCATTATTATGGGCAAAATTGTCACAATCTCATTTATTTGATCAAAATGGACTTATAAAAGAACCAAATTTTTTGGTCAAAGTGGACTTATAAATAGGATCAGAGTGGTATAATATAAGGATACACAATATATGAAATGATTAAGTAAGTTATTTAGTTTCCTTAATCTCTCCAAAAAAAATAACTTGGTCTTATTAGTACTAATATCACTGGTCAAATGACCAATTTGTCATGATATACACATAATGATATAACTACATGATTTAACTTCCACCAACGTTTTGCCCAAGGCCTTTTCTAATCAATCACTTTTCTTTGGGTCCTTTTTGAGATTATCTTTCTTAATTTGGCCTCAGGTGGATTTTCCCAAAAACTTACAAGACAACATTGCCCCTCAGCAAAAACTTTCAGGACAAATTTGCTACTTAACCCAAATATCAAAAAAAAAAGAAAAAAAAAATCATTTCGAGCAAAAAAAATATATATATTAAAAAAAAAAAATTCATCCAAAACTTGCACGGGGACGCACACTCTCGTTAATGACAAAAAGGCAGTGGCGTCAAATACAGTACAGAGGCGCGAGCGCGACAGAGTAGAAGCATTGAATTTGAAGCAATCGGAAGATCTCTCTTGTGCAACTCCGTGGTCGCCCGCGCCATGAATGAAGAGCAAAAGTCTCTCCTTCTTAGCTCATCCTCCCATTTCTTGCCACCTCAAGGTTCGCATTTTATCTTCCTCCATCTCCTCTTACGAAGTCTTTCCCTTATGCTTGGATCCTTCTTTGTTGGCAGGAGTAAGGCTATCATACGGCACGGCTGGATTCAGAGCCGATGCATCACTTCTATCATCGACGGTGTACCGGGTGGGCATTCTTGCAGCTCTGAGGTCGCTGAAGACCCAGGCGGTGATCGGCTTGATGATCACGGCCTCACATAACAAAATCTCCGATAACGGCGTCAAAATCGCTGATCCGAATGGCGGAATGCTCTCTCAGCATTGGGAGCCCTTTGCTGATGCTCTCGCCAATGCCCCTTCTCCTCAAGATCTAGTCCAGGTTGGGAGACAATTATTTCCTTTTCTTTTCATCTACTTGGTTGTTCGACTTTGTTTTTTATTCCTCACGTCATTCTCTTGCTAGGTTTGAAGAGTCAAGTAGTTCAAAATTTGAAGTCATTCTATAAAACTATAGTGAAACCTCAGTTCCATGAAACGCTTGTAGTAGATTAATAACTGGGTTTTGTGTTAAAGAACTCAGGATTAATATGGTTTTGCATTATCTACAGCTGATAAACGACTTTGTTAAGGAAGGCATTCCATCCAATGGAGTCAGACCAGCTGAAGTAATTTTAGGAAGAGACACAAGACCAAGTGGAGACGCATTGCTCACAGCTGCTAAAGAAGTATAATTCCGTATTCAACTATGAAAGCTTATAGGAGCTTTTTTCCCCTTTCCTATTTAAGTAATGTATGAATGAATAAAAATGAAGGGAATTGCTTCAATTGTTGGTGCCATTGCAACTGACGTGGGAATTTTGACGACTCCGCAATTACATTGGATGGTCCGTGCTAGAAATATGGGCATGAAAGCCTCAGAAGAGGATTACTTTGAACAGCTTTCAAGCTCATTTAGGTTAATCCCTTATAATTATTATAATTTGATAAAACTCCTTTGCTATGCCTTGTTTTGATTGGTTCCAAATTTGACTGAGCATATCTGTTTAGGATTATTATTTGCTTGGATCAGGTGCTTAATGGATTTGATCCCAAGTGAAAAAAGCAACCGCAGTGTGCCAAATGACAAGTTGGTTGTGGATGGTGCTAATGGTGTAGGTGGAGGAAAACTTGAAGTTTTACTGAAACAGTTGAATGGTTTGTCCATTGAAATTCGTAATTACGGTGAAGATGGAGGTGTACTGAATGAAGGAGTTGGTGCTGATTTTGTGCAAAAAGAGAAGGTTGTTCCTAATGGATTTGGCTCCAAAGATGTTGGGATAAGGTTAGTCTTTTAACTATTTTGATGAAGTTGTTTGATTAGTACAAGTGATTTCAATTATGGTTAAAATTTGAAATGACTGTTCATCCTTCATTGAAGCTTTCACCTGAAAATTGATGATCGCTAAAACTCTAGGTTCCTCCTAGGCATGGGTAACTGTTTTAATTCATTCAAGTAGGATGATAGGAGGAGGAAAAGGGCCCCATGGGAGAGGACTGGAAGATGTATAGACTGAGAGAACTTGGTCATGCTCTTGATTGAATCTGCAAACTTCTCAAAGAGATGCTATCTTAGGGACATTTGCTGTGGTACTAATTAATGGGGACATTTACTTTTGCAGGTGTGCTAGTTTGGATGGAGATGCGATAGGCTTGTTTATTTTTCTGTCACCGCAGAAAGCAACAGCAAGATTGAACTTGTTGATGGGGATAAGATACTATCTCTTTTTGCTTTATTTATCAGGGAGCAACTTATCATTCTTAGCACGGAAGAGGATGCGAAGAACAGTCGCCAAGCCCATCTTGGTGTTGTGCAGACAGCTTATGCAAATGGAGCATCAACAAATTACCTTGAACATCTGGGACTTGAGGTCAATTTCACCCCTACTGGAGTGAAATACTTGCATGAGAAAGCTGCTGAATTCGATATTGGTATTTATTTTGAGGCAAATGGCCATGGAACCATCTTATTTTCCGAAGACTTCAGTGGGTGGTTGGTGGCAAAAACTAAAGAGCTTTCATCAAAATCTAAAGGTTTAGTCAGTGCATTTGAATTTTTCTATCATCACTGTGAGATTCAACTGTAGAACCATAAAATAACTGTTTGTTGCTTCCTCTAGGTTCAGAAGTGGAAAAGGCTGCCTTAAGGCTGCTGGCAGTCAATAAGCTGATCAACCAAGCTGTAGGAGATGCTTTGAGTGGATTGCTTTTGGTGGAAGTCATATTACAGCACATGGGATGGTCAATACACAGATGGAATGAGCTCTACCATGATTTACCTAGCAGGCAGCTTAAGGTAACCAAAATCCTTTTTCTGTAATCAGAAGCTCCAGCTGGATCTTTATTATATGTTTTTGAGGTCCTTTTCTATGTGAAAATAATTCATTGAATGATAATAATAATAATATACCACATGACGCAGAATTCTTAATCTCCAGGTTAAAGTTGCTGATAGAACTGCTGTGGTTACAGCAAATGCAGAAACTGTGGTTGTAAGCCCCCCTGGCTTACAAGGAGCCATTAATGCAGAAACTGGTAACTTATTCTTCGTTTGTTGCTTTTCCTGCCCAACTGTTTGTTTGACACTTGTGAGTTCTGACAATTTTCTTGGTTCTCATGGTATCACGCCTACTTTCTGGTGCTTAAGCACCGTTTCCTTGCTTACTTCTCTCTTTCCTTCCCACCCCCAAACCCCATCGGTTATTATCTTAAAGTTTCTTCTCTTCCCAACTTCCACTCTTACTTCCTTTGACTCCTAATTCTCCTAGAACACTCGAGTGGTCTATCACAGACTAACTTGTTGATACTCCCTGGTGTCTGAAAAAAAAAAAAAAAAAAAAAAAAAAATCCCAGGGAAGGGAAAAAGGAGAAAGATGGTCTTTTTAGTCTTAAATTTAATTATCTATGGAAGCTTAGTGTTAAACAAAGTGAAACCCTTAATTTTTTTCAATTTTTGAGATAATCACTCTGTTGTTAGTTCGTTATTTTACTTACTAGAAGCGGCCCCTCGCAAATAAATGCGGGCGAAAAGTAAAGTTGCAATGATAAATGACTGCAATATCAAAAGACAAAGCATGCAACCCTAAAAAAATGAGTCAATACTGTTCATAAGCTTCTCATGCAACTGAAAGATATCCAAATTGTATCAGAAGAAACCTCATGAACCAGAGAAATTAACACATGCTGCTGTAAGGGATTCAATATTTTTTGCCATGGATCAAGTAAATTTAAGGCTCGGTATTTGGGCTATTTCTGCCTGAATGAAACTATAGTTTATTGAGAAAAATATTTGTCAATTTCACCCATTTTAATAATTGCCTTTTAGTTGCCAAGATCGGAGTTCGTAATAATTGCCTTTCAATTCACTGACAATGTAGCGAAGCACTCCCAGGGACGTTGCTTTGTGCGGCCATCTGGCACTGAGGACGTTGTTCGAGTATATGCGGAGGCATCCACGCAAGAATCAGCAGACAGCCTTGCCAACTCTGTAGCAAAACTAGTGGATCAATTCTTGGGTTGCAGCAGCTAGAATCTTTCAATCAAGAGTTCTTCAGTCTCGCCAAGTAAGACTTGGTGTATTAGCTTTT
Source organism: Acacia acuminata (assembly GCA_019022655.1). Lineage (NCBI taxonomy): Eukaryota > Viridiplantae > Streptophyta > Magnoliopsida > Fabales > Fabaceae > Acacia > Acacia acuminata. Next base: position 165,878 of record JAFJYI010000075.1, read on the forward strand.
TTTTTTTTTTTTTTTTTTTTTTTTTTTTTTTTTTTTTTTTGTTTCTCGAAATGTTGATTAAGAAGCAGGTTATTGTCGAGATGAACGTGATTATTAACCTTTAAAATGCTTTTTATGGATTAGTGCCTGTTTGATATCACGTTTAGGGTTTCAAAATACTTATTTTCGTAAATCGAGATAAAACATATATTTACTCACATATTTACCTCGTATATTAAAAATTGTTTTTAAAGTTTCAATCACTATTTTAAACAAATACTAAAACTGGTCATTGATCTTTAAATTTTATAGCCTCACTGTTTACTCGAACCTTGCTTGTTCTGTTTGTCTTAGGATAAATGAGAAACTGACGAGTGCTTGGGAATAGTTTTGAAAATAAAACTTGACATCTCAAAACTATTTAATTTTCATCTTAATTTGTGACCCGTGACAACCTGCCAAGAAGCCATCGCATGACGGTAACCGTCAGATTTGAATGGTATCGTCTAAGCTGTCATCCCATCCCATCTTATTTTTTGGATTTCTGAACTTTTGAAAATATTGATGTACATTGTAGAGTATTGCGATGGGGTTACCATGATGATGAGATAAATTAAAAGTGAGATAGGAATTAGGATTTAAAGTAAAAAATAAACAGTATTTTTAATTTCTCTAACAGTGTTTTGAGAGAATAAAATTTTGTATTCAATGTGACATGAAACTGATTCAATGTGAAGTCGGTGAGGTAGCTTGCATGATTTCATTCCTGCGTTCTGCTAATGTGAGTTATGACTTATGAGTATGACTTGTCCCAGTTGAAGTGAGGAAAAATCTGTCTATCTTGTCTCCTCTATGAAGGGAAAAAAGGATATATGTGCAAAGTTATAAACATCTAATTTAGGATAAGAACTAAAGGAGTCTCATTATCTCATGCAATAAACATTTTCCGAGTACTTTTTGTTCAAGTTGGTGGCTTTTGTATTAAGCTGGGATAAGAATATAATAATAAAATGTCAATTTTACTAGAATATTACAGGATGGGTAAGTAGGGAACGCAATAAAGATTTATTACTTTCGAGGTGGATGCTTCAGTTCTGGAGTTAGGAAGAAACGGTTGTAAAGGTGCTATTAGTGGAGATGATAAACAATGGATATGTGGACTCCGGATTCATGTGTAAACTCACGATATTTCCCGCAGCAATAGCAGAAATCATTGCTGTCACCTAAGGCCTTTGGATATGTTGAAATAAAGGATACAAAAATGTTGTTGTACTATCAGATTGCGTTGAAGCTGTTAATGTTTTGATTAGGGTTTGTGAACTTTTGATCATTCTCACTTATTTAGAACATTATAGTTTATGTCAGGTTGTGGTTATTAAAAACCTAAGAATTTTTAATTAGTCATATTCCTACAGATAAGAATATTTTAGCGGACGATTTGACTAAGTTAGCTCATACTCCTTCTGGTCCATTATTATAAGACACCAACTAACTATTTTAATAAACCAATAAAAATAGTTAAAGTCAATAAAGTTGTTATAGAAATTAAATAATTTCCAATATTACCCCTACTAATTGCACTAAACTTTAATATCATATTAATTATTACTCTCACATACTATCCTGATTGATTATAGGCATATATGATAAAAAATAATTGATGCTTCTTGGGAACAAGCAAGTGCCTTATAAAAAGAAGTAAATAAACTTGTTAGTTGGTGTCTTATAATAAGGACTATAGTAAGTAATACCGTAGGAAAACTTTTATCTCTTTGATCATCCACACCTTTGTACCAAGAGGCGGTGGTTGGTAAATGATAGTAGGTTGTAGTTTTCTATATTGTAGATGTTGTTTTGAGTTATTAATGGATTTCATTTTTTATTAAAAAAAATGAAAAATTGACCTCTTAAATGGGCAACTGATTTGAATGCTGCTTTTTTCTTCTTCTAAGATCTTGCTCCATATTTTACTATGACAAAGGTAGTAACAGCAAATAGATGGCAACACTCATTCAGACAGTTGGGTTCCCAGTTCTAATTCCCTTCATTTTTTCACTTCTCACAACGAATCAAATCCAGAAGTAAGGTGCTTAACATTGCCTCCAACAAAACCAAACCAAGTTTCTGAACTTTTGTTCTCCTCTACATAGTTTTTGGGTTACTTTCGGTGACAACCTCATGTATTCCTATGGTCTTGTTTCAACCTACTCTCTTCATTACATGGGAAATATTGAAAGTGATTGACGCTTCCTTTCCTAATTGCTTAGGATACATTATTTTAATAGTCATTTAAAAATTATAGTTGCAATTATCATGTGACAAATGTTCAAACTTCAACAATGAAAGGAATTTATGCAATGGACTTTTTTTCTTAATAATTTTCTTAAAATATGGATAGCATAAACATTTATATTTCAAAATAAAGCTAAATCCATCACAACATAATGAAAAAATGTTTAAATTTCTATTGAGAGAGATGTCCATTGCAGGTAGGGGCGGAGCTTGGAGCACAAATTTTTTTTTTAAAGGAAAGTTTTAAATATAGAAAAAAAATTTGGGTAATTAGAATGAAATATAGAAAAAAAAATTGACAAGAACATGAAACAAAATGAATTATAAACCCCAAAGATATAAAAAAGAAGGGAAAATGTAAAAAAGAAGAAGTTAGGGGGCCAAAATTAAATTTTACAATATATTAATTTTTTAAAAAAAAAAATCTAAACAAGATTTTTTGGGGGGGGGGGGCGGCATGGCCCCCACTAGTCCCATAGAAGCTCCGTCCCTGATTGCAGGATTATTTTTATTAGAAGGATGCCAATGCCTAAATATACCATCACAAAGAAAATCATAAAATACTTGCATATATGTATTCCACATTTGCAGATAAATTGTGTGGCTTTATTAAATTTATTTATAAAATTTTTTTAAAAATAAAAAATATGGGAAAAAAATCAAGCAAGCTCAAATTCTTCTGTTTATTTTTGGGGAAATTGTACTGAGGTCCCAATTAAATGATTATACTATTTTAAAATCCCTTAAAATCATTTTCAATGGGATTTAGTATAATAAAATCAGTTTGGGATATTAGTATAATAAAATCAAAAGTTTGGAATATCCTCTGTAAGACTTCTCTCTCCTCCCCAGTAGCTGCTCCGATTTATTCTTTTATAAAACTATTATTTTAAGTATTTTATTAATAATTTAATTTTTTATTAATATTTTTATAAAAGATTAAATCTGAACCGTTAATCTTTTAATCTAACGGTTGAGATGAAAAAGAGGATAGGAAAGAACGGGCCAGATAGCCCTAGTTTGTCTACTCGCTCTGCTCTTTAATTACTCAGTTAAGTTTTATAATATAGTTTCCCTTCCTCTCCTACCCCTTGTTCACTTTATCTTTCATCGCCCCAAACAAATCCTAGAACCGACATTTCAATAAATTGTTATTATTTCTACTGCTCTCATGTATTTCCATTGTTACTAATTGTTAACAAGGATAATTGGAAAAGTAATTAGAGAAATAATATGAAGAAGTTGAAGAATCTTGTATTAATTTCAACAAGAGCAATATGCTCATACAATACAACAAACCCTAATTTTAGGATCTAGGAAGAACTACCGTCTCTAAAGAGAGACTCAAATTAACATCTTTCTAAAACTCCACACTCAACACACCTAAACCACAATGATTAAGCCCTTTACATAGAATGGGCCTTAACCAACTAAATAATTATTCCCTTTATATTTTTAACACGCTCCCTCAAATTGAACACTATCAATATAAACTACTAAACATTGTAGCCGATCAGCTATTGGGCCATTTATATCACCACAATTGGTCAATAAATGTCACCTGATTACATGGCATGAAATATGTGATCCAACGTGTTTGTAGTATCTATTTGAATATGCAAAAGTTTAGTTCCAATGTTGTTAGTCTATTCCCCATACATCACCAGGCCTTTTCCCAACAGTTTATATGCAGAGAAAGGACCTCATTGGTGCTCTTAATACAATTCTCAAAGCACCATTTATTTCTTCCTTATTCCCATGACAATAACCCTTTTTCCCAATTTCTTCAATCTTATTGTGATAGGTTTGAAATATAGTTAACCTTCCTATTGGTCCTTCCATTCGGTCATCCATAAAAAATTCATTCTGGAGTTGATTTTCAAAGAACCCTAATTGAAAGTCACATTTTCTATAAAAGGATCATAACCCTAGCGAATGGAATACCACCCAAACAACTTTCTGAGTTTTCATATCAGCCGCATAAAGCAAATCGCTACAACGACTCCTTCGGACGTAACCTCCTTCTTGCAAACTGACAACACTCACAACAATTGGTGCATTTGTGTGAAGGTCATCTCCAACTTTTGGGAGCCATACTGAAGTTTCTTACAATGAAGTTTTATCTGATCCGAAGGTTGAATGGTTAATTTATATATATATATATATATTCAAAAATTTAGGTGGGGATAGAGATTGGAAACCCACCATAGCCAAGATACGCCTCTAACCTTAAAGACTTATACAGATAATTACAAATTGCCCACCAACGAGGCCATCACATCAACTAGCGGGTATCAAACCCCCTCCATTTTGGGGTGAAGACTGACGTCTTAACCAACTGTGTCACTCCTCGTTGGCCTTTTTAAGAGCTTTTTCTCTTTTTTTTTTTTTTTTTTTTTTTTTTTCTATAAAAATTTTGGAAAGGGGTTGGGAAGCACCAACATCTTAACCAAACGGGGATATCTTTTTTACTCTTCGTTGGTTGGCGGCGCCTTGACCAATACTGAGGAGATCGAACCCCCCTCCCCGACCCCCACGCCGTTGAACCCAAGGACGAGGGGTTTTTTTTTTTTTTTTTTTTTAAAGAGCATTTGCAACCAGAAAACGATGCAATCCTCCACTAATGGGCCTCACAAGCTCCCATATCTCATCAGTTTGGTGTGCTTATTAAGCATTTAACTTTATTTTTTTAAGACCTTTTCTTGATAGAGACTAAGCATCTCTCTAGATAAAAAGAAGATGCACCAGAAGTATTACATCGAGAGGCACTTTACACTTTGGCCAGAAACAATTTTACAATTTTTGTATAGAAATGAAATATCAAGTCATTTTATCAGAGAACTTCTGATCCTTGTGATCTCTGGTAGTGGTAAACATACCAGCACAACATAAAAATCGCGAAATTTCTGGGCTTGAGAATTTCACTTCAGAGCTTTACAACTGTTGTGTGGAAATGGAAGCTAAAGTGATCTGTCCGACTCAAATAGCATCAATCAGCTTTCAACTGTTTCTCCAGAAAAATATTGTTTATGCACCATTCTTCTGTAATCTGCAAAGCATGAAAATTAAATTATACATCCCACGTTTAAATTTTTATAACCAGAAAATCTAACATGTCTCATCATCGCAATTTGACTTGAAATTTGACAAGATTTATAATAAGTATATAAAGAGCCCAATAGAGCACAAAAGTGTTTGTTTATTAATTAGTATTTGCACATGATGCAACAGTTCCCAGAAGTACAAGAACACTCAGACACTTCATGGTGTTTGTGTCCTATCTCGATGTTCGAGCGCCAAGCTTATAAGATAGAGACGAAAAATTCTACTACCCTTAGACATAGCAAGGGAAGTTCAAAAGATTTCAGAAGCTATGACTAAAAAGAATTATTTTTGCGGATCAATCGTAGAGTCTCAACAATACAGAAGAGAAACTTTGAGCCGAAGAAGATAGAATCAGGAGTTAGCCATCGAAAAATTAATATAAAAACTATAGTTGTAAGAGCGCATCTTCAAACACTTCACATAATAACAACTAAATCAAAGGTTAGTAAATTAGGCAAAAATGGAGCCAACCTTCTTTATTGTTCCAAAGCGCTGCGGCATAGCTGTTTAAAGGGCTCTCTGGGTTAGGCTCTGCTACAAGAAAGTAAACTGGTGAGGCAAACAAAGGCTGAAACGCCAATAGCAAAATTCATGAATACGAAAACTCAAACTGACCTCCCAATAAACTTTGAATTGACAGAAGAATAGTCCTACAATCATAAGCTGAAGACCATTTGTCCTACAAAAACACAAATAAGGTTTCAATTGGCTCAGGGAGAGTGTATATAGTTGGATAATAATCAAAGACACAACAAAAGAAGACATATCTAAAAACAGAAGGGCCCAAAACCTTCAAGAAACAGGCAATGACTTCAATTTTTTCAATTTTCTCCATAAGCTAGTCAATACCTGAAGAATGTCGAGGCAAATGTTGCCAAACTGGTCAACATTTGGATGAAAGCACATGGTCTCAAACTTAACTTGGGGGGGCTTAAAAGGATAGTCCAGGGGAAACCGTAAGGAGAGTTTATAAGATAAACCATCGTACACAGTTCCTTTTCCACCTTCAATTGTGCCAATCCATGTGAAAATGCTCTCGCCATCAGGAAAAGCTGATACTCCAAGATCTCCACCACTCATCTGCAGAGAAAAGTCATCATTTATAATAGCACCTTATGACAAATAATATTCATGATAGTCAACTGTTAAGCCTTAGCTCCATAATATTCAAGCATGTGCCAAACAGAAGAATTTTGGTCAATTTGTACCTCATGACAAAATGCTAAAAAATAAATAAATAAATAAATCTCAAGACCACATATAATATTACAATAAATTGGAAATTAAATTTCTGGGGGATTATCAGCAATCAACTCCTATTTTGAAGCTTATAAACATCAAAACATTTCCAAGTAGACAGCATGCACGCAAACAGCATGCACGCAAAGTGAAAATGCATCTTGTTTCTCATCATTAGTGCTGAGACCAGACAAGAAACTTCAAAATTAGAGCATCTTCCAATACATTTTGGTTGCAGTGTCACTGACATTTAATTAAACAAGCTATAAGTTCACATACTACAAGAGTGATATAAAAATATAGCATCTGAGTGGAAAAGGGGAAAGAGAAGAAGCAACAAATAACAAGAATTTGAAACTTAAAAAATGGTACTAGGGAGCAGAACACAATTGAATGTACTACTAATTATTTGAAATAGCATTCCAATAGCTTATCGTCCATCAACACACAAAGGACTAACAAGAAGCCGGGCATCTATCAATAACCATCAGAAAATTAGTCTGCTATAGTTAACTCACAAGAAATAAATAAATTTATTTGAGAGTGTTATCCTTAAAAGGGCAGAATGCAAAAATCAGAGAGTAAATTCGCATTCAGACATGCAATAAAAGTCCACTGTCCACACAAGCCTAATGATATGAAATTGAGGCAGATGTATCAAGGCTGATTAAATCTTAAATATATAAAAATTCCCTAAACCCCTACGACCCGGGAAAGCTTGATAAGAGAAGATATCATGGCACTAGGAAGTGACAGAGAGGCATACCATGAGAGACATCAACTCCTTCTGCAGTCTGCAATCATGCAAAAAAGAATAAAACCATCACTCCAAGGCAGACGAGGGAAAAAACTCATTATAGAAACTATAAAATGGGAAGATGTCAAGAATGACCAATGTAATCAAATTTAAAATTCGAATTCATATGATGTCATGAAGGAAAAGTAATCCCACAGTCAACTCCCCATACAATCGTTACATTAAATTTACCCGAACCATGAGACAGCAAAACAGCGTAAAATTGAAAATTACACTATGCGATTTCACTATCATCATCCAAATCCATTTCTTTTCCAGAAAAGAAGATTCAGAACCATAACTTACAAAAGACTTCGTAAAGTTCCGGCCATTCCGGAGGATCAAAGAGACAAACAGAGAAATCATGAAATAAGAAAGAGATTGATTTAACCTCTGGGAAACAGAGGAGGTGTCTACAGGGTGAGGAGAAGCAGATGGTGGATTAGATGGATGTGCGGGCGCCTGATGGTGACGATGCTGATGCTGCGGGATCGAAGAGTAATCGGAGGAGGAGTTGGACGGGACCTCCATGGCAGCGATCAGATTTCAAGATCAAGACGAATAAGGTCCAAGATGATGACGAAAGATCGATTGAAGGCCAAGATTCAATCTCCAGAAAGCGCGAACGAACGAGAGAGAGAGAGAGAGAGATTTTCTTCGCAGAAATGAATTGTGAAACCAGAGAGATGGGAATTGGTTTCCGACTTTTCGTTTCGGATTTCAGAGTGGACACACTGGTGGGGACGGGACATTAGGTGCTCGTTACATACTTACATGTATGTCGATTGGAGGGATGACACTTTATATTTATATGTATTTATTTATTTAGATTAAATTATTTGTTGTTTTCTGAATTTTTTTATAATCCATATTTTAAATTAGTTTTCTTGGACATTCCTTCAAAGTAGAATTAGTTGTGAAACAATCAAGCAAAAGCCCCAGAGTCCACTCTAAAATCAGTCTCAAGCCCACCCACGTGATTTAAATCAAGCAAACCCACCATTATCCACTCTCTGGCCCATAGCATCACGCACCAGCCCACTTCCACCTCCAAGCTCACGGTTTACACCCAACAGGTCCATTTTAAACTCGGTCAAGTATACTAGTATTATAGGATAAATATTTCTAAGTTTTAATTTCACCATCATCCTTCTTTTCTTCTCTACAACCTCTCTCTTCATGATAAAATTTAAAGCTCCTTAGCATTTCTCCTTCTACCATCGGGATCTCCCATTATCTTTGCATTAGAACTCTCAAAGCCTCCACCGTAAACCGTGAACCGGAGCGAAGGAGAGTTTGTTTCAAAACTCACAAAGATTTTTCCTTGAAAGGATCATCCCTACAAGAGATTTTTTTTGTTTTTCACACCCGCTTCTTCATAATTTAATCTTCCCAAGGAGAGAATATATATATATATAATATTTATTTATTTAGATTAAATTATATTTTTTTATAATCCATATTTTAAATTAGTTTTGATACTAGTATTATAGGACAAACATTTCTAAGCTTTAATTTAAGAGGGACAAACAAAATTTCTAATAATTTAAATTTCGTAAAACAATATATAATTTAATCTAAATAAATAAAATATATAAAAATAAAAAATGCCTCATCACTTTAATTTGATGGACAAACATATAAAAAACATATAAAGAAAAACACCTTATATGCTTCAAATGGGGACTATATTGGCGTTTCATTCTTCTTAATAATTTCTTTTTTCCGTATTTTTAAATTCCTTTTTCTTTTTCTTTTTTTGCGCCAATGGACTTATTTTAAAATTTTCTAAATTTCTAAACTATCTAACTTTAATTTTTAAAATATTATTTTCATTATCATATTTAAGGAAAAATCTCACTCAAGTCCCAAGCACTAGAAAAAAATATCAAAAAAGTCTCAATATAGATTCTCTAAAAAAATAAAAAAATCTTAATGTGGATTTTTCTATCAAAAAAGTCTTTAGAACTTAAGTGATGTTGATTTCAAATGTGAACTTACTTGATAATGATAAGTATATGTGACTATATTGATAAGTCATAAAGTAGTTATTGACAACTCATATATGTTAACTAAAGTAGCTCTTGTTGATAAGTATATGTGATTATATTATTAAATAATAAAGTGGTCATTGATAAGCCTATTTATGTTAACTAAATCAATTACGTTGATAAACGTATGTGATTATATTGACAAGTCATAGAATGATCATTGATAAGCTCATCATCTATGTCATCGAGGTTGAGAAGTTTTTTTATAGATAAATCTATATTAGAACTTTTTTTTTTTTTTTATAAAGGAATTTACAATGGGCTTTTTTTATTTTTTTTTTCTTTTCTTGGGAGCTAAGTGAGATTTCCCTTATTTAATATGATATATTTGTCAATTTTTTTACAAAATTATACTTTTCATTTATTTTTCTTATATATAATATTTTTTAAATAAGCCTTTCATATTTTTAAATATTTCATTCCTCACGTGACGTATTTAACTGATTTTTTCCCCAAAAAATCACTTTGGTTAATCCTAATTGAAAATTTTATAATTTATGTTAATGTTCCTGCTGTTTTCAATTCCATCTTCTTCTCTAATACTTACTCAGGTTGTTAATATAATATGCAAAGTGCAATTATTTGGGTATGTTTATTTTGTTTCCCATCTTATCAAATTATCTTCACCTATTTGCACTACAAAGTGTATTCATAGATTCAAGGGTCACCACTAATCAAATAATACAATATCATAATAATTACTCCCTCTTATGTAAGACCGATTTATTACCTAGTTTGATTATAATTTTTTTTTAAAAAAGATATTATTTAATATAAGATGTTTTATCTAAAATGTCCTAATCATTTTTCTTTATTATCTTCATTTCTCTTACTTGATGATTATTGAGTTGAGAGTATCAATAGGGGTTAAATTAAGAAAATATTAATAAATATAAAAAAATATATATATATTATATTTAGGACCAAGATCAATTAAGTCTTACGTTAAAGACTAGAGGTCCATTTGTTGCCATACACATAAATAAAAAAAATCACAAGACAGATTGTATGAGGCTTCTTAATAGGAAATATTCAATATTCTTCAATTTTGATAAGGTAGTGGAATATTCACTATATTTTTTAATTAAAAAAGGGTTAAAATACAAAAATATTCATAAATTTTTCTTAAAAGTGTGCTTAACACTATAAACTTTAATTGATTGCAAAAATTCCCATCAAACTTCTCTAGAAGGGAAAAAATGCCGGGTTAAATATCATTTTTACCCCAAAAGTTTTTACTAAAGAGCAGTGGGCATTTTTTTTTTTTTTGGAGCAAAATTACCCTCGAAAGTTTAGAAAACATAGCAATTTTGCCCTTCTTTTAATTTTGACGGTTAAGTTTAATTGATATACACACGTGACATGCCACCTCATCAATCAAAATATAGTTAAGTATCATTTTTGCCCTAAAAATTTTTGCTGGGGAGTAGTGGGTATTTGGAAGTTCTTTTTATAAGCAATTTTGCCCCAGAAGTTTACAAACCGTAGCAATTTTTCCCTATCATCCCCTAATATTAAATTTGACTGTTAAATCAGTTAAACACCACACATATCTTGCCACCTCTTCATCCACATCACTTGGCTCAATATGACGTGGCATCACACCTCTTCATCCACATCACTTGGCTCAATATGACGTGGCATCACACCTCTTCATCTCTTTCTTCTTGAAAGAATCATTGGTATTGAAGGCATCACTTAGCCCAATACAGCGACCATAAAGAAACGAATACGGAAAGAGATAAATCTCATCTTGTTGGAAGAGATCATGGGTATTGAGAGAATTAAAGAAATAAACAGACTCAACAAGATCGGATTGAAGAATGCAGGAAATCTCGTCTTCTTTACGTTGCCGAAAGACACGGAGCTAGGAATCGAGAGTGCAAAGGAAGAAGCCAACCTTGGAAACGTCAAACTTAGAGTTGGAGAGAGAGATCCTTGAGATGTTGAGCTCAAGGCGGTCGGAATTTGTGAAATGAACTGATCAAAGGGATTAAAAGGTCAGTCGTAAAATCCAAAGAAATCATCGCTTATTATCTAAGAAAATGAAATACAAAACGAGATATAAATTATCCCGAAAATTGGTTCAATAAGACAAGCAAATAGTGATAGTGTTTACTTTTGTATAGATTGATGGTCATCTTCCCCTTAAATCGCTAGAATTGTTATTTTTTGTACACTTTTAGGGAAAAATTGCTATATTTTGTTAACTTCCGAGCAAAATTGCTTATAAAAAAAAAACTTTTGGACACGCACTGCTCCTTAGCGAAAACTTTAAGGGCAAAAACGATACTTAATCCTATTTTGATTGATAAGTGGCAAGCATTGGTGCCACATGTGCATATCAGTTAAACTTAATTGTCAAAATTAATGAAGGAGCAAAATTGCTACATTTTGTTAACTTTCGAGGCAATTTTGCTCCAAAAAAATACTTCAAATACCTAATACTCCTTAGCCAAAACTTTCAAAACAAAAATGATACTTAACCCAAAAATACCAGTTAACTAATAGTAACTGCTTTTACTTTGAGTGAATACCTTTTTGGGTCCTTGAAAAAAAAACACGGGCCCCATTTTGATCCTCAAACAAAGAAAACCTCTTTTTAGTCTTTGAAAATGACGAATAAGTGTTGATGAACATTTTGGCCCCTCGAAAATTTCCAAAAACCCCATTTTAGTCCATAAAAATGTCTCATTTTAGTCTCTAACTAAAAGTAACTGTATTTACTCTTTTACTTTCTGATGGGTGGGCCCCACACTACGGTTTTTTAATGGTTATTTTAAAAACAAAAAGAAAAAACTTACTCTCTCTCTTCCTCCACCTTCTTCTCCCCAATTCCGGCAGCCCGTGCCCCTCCCCCTAATTTCATAAGTTTCAACTCTCTCCCGGATTACAAGACGAAATCAGGGAGGGAAAAAGTACTATAACCATCAAATTATCAAATGAATATGAAGAAGAAATTAAAAAACTGAGATCACTAATCAGCAAATCCACTTGAAGAAAGAAAATTCTTTTTCACAAAAGAGGATTATCCAAAGTTGTTACAAGAAGAAAGTGGTTAATTTTTTTCATATAGAAGAAGGAATGAAACAATATATAGAATATAAATATAAATATCCAATATTAAAATCAATAGAAAATATATCCAAAAAAAACTCACATTAACTATTTTTTTTAAGGGAACACGTATCCTCCCATTAAAACCAACCATGTTGGAGTACAGTGAGTGTTAGCCGTGGGCATATACATAGGAGAGCTCATTTCTTACACTCCATTGAATATATAGTCAAAAAGCAACTCATCTTAAATCTGTATCGTTGGTATCATGAGGATTGTTAAGTGAACGGATATGATCATGTTGAAGAGGAGGCACCATTTCGATATCATGGGCCTGCATTGTAGGATAGGATGGCCCTCCTTCAACGTCCCAACGGTGAAATTGGAAGGCAGTTGGTGAGATAGGAGAAATAGGAGCACTGTCACTTCTGGCTTGGTGCTTATGAAGAAGATGAACTGGTGACTGCCCATGCAAAGGGCTTGCTGCTGGACTTAATGATAAGGATGTGTTTGTTGATGCCTTTGAATGTTTGCTCTCTTTCACGTTCTTCTTCGCTGTTTGGTGCCAGTTCTTCAGTGCTGTTGCCACATTCTTGTTGAATATTGTTGGTTTCATCGTTGATCCCATCTATATTCATTCCAACCAAACATGTCATTACAAATTACAATATTTTCACTTAATCCAAGGTTATAATGCCGTCGAATTAGGGTTTGTTTGAGATAGCATTGAAACCATTCTAAACTAACTTCTGGGCATACAAAACACTTCAATTGCATGTAGGATCAAAAATGATATAATTTTTTGCGAAAGCCATTTAATAGTTTATGTAATTTTTTCTTTTATTTTGAATTTTCTTTAATATCATTCCAACAAGTTCATGAAAATTGACTTTAATTATGTAATTTTTTTTGTCAACGAGCTAATCGAAACAAGCCCTTCAACAAATATGGCATATATTGATATAATTTAATTTGTTGGAATATTAAACTTGATTAAATTGAGAAAAATATATCATGATACCTGTGTAACGAGGGCATAAAGAGGCAGAGTCACATAGCTACATAGAACTTGTAAGAGAATCCTGGAAATGAAAATATGTATTAATAAATAAAGAAGCTTGTTAAATTAATCACCACAAGCTAGCTTGCTTGCTAGTGAGACTAGTTGTTGGATAAAGTCACATGGTTATTTGAGAAAATCACTATGAAGTCTCAATGAATGAAAATGTTATTATTAAAAAGTCGTTAAAATAAGTGAGCAGCATGTATAGACAAGTTCTACCATAAAAAATAACAATTTCATGTTGCTCACTTATTGAACCTTTTTTGTGATTATACATTATTTCTTTTGTAGAAACTCAGTGATTTTTGCTAGTTATTTTGTAAAAGAAAATGATTTTGATGTAATATACCCCGTTGTAAGTTTGATGACGATGTCTGTGGTTGTTTCATGGAAGCACGACCTTATGCCGAACACGAACTGAAACATCATCAAACACAAAGCCAAAATTATAATCATGATCAAAGTTGGAATCAATAATGTTAATTATAGGCTCTTAGTAAGTCATTATCACTGGTTTAAATGAAATGTTTCATTGAAAGATGAGGTACTTACAGCTGACCAGGCAAAAAAGGCGAGTTGAAATGCATTCTACAGAAGAAAATGCAAAATACAGATATTAAGAAGACAGATAATAATTGAAATGAAGTCTTAAATTTTGAAGAATTGTTGGAATATAATGAATATATAAGTAAATATATTGAGAGAGGGGGGACCTGGAAGAGGAGAAAATGAATCAAGTTGAGAAGAAAGCGAGGGCGGTTGAACCAGAAGAGATTGTCGCCTGGTTCCACCACTGGAGCTCCCTTCAAGATAGCCCCTCTGTCATGGATCCTCAATCCCATTTTTGATATTATCATTTGCAGCTTTGCCCCCACCAATATTAATATCTGCAATTCATTCATTCAAAATATATATCATTAATTTATTTAATCAAACATACATGTCTCTTCATCCACACCCACACGTGTGTGTGGTTAATGTATAAATTTGTAAGTAGCAATGTTGCCTAGAAATTTTTTCAGGTTTAATGTAGTCATGAAGTTTCAAAACGTAATAGTACTACCCTGTACCGTTAAAAAAGTAATCAATGTTAGTTTTTTAACGGTGAGAGATAACATTGCTCCATTTTAACCTTTTTGGAGCAAAAAGCTTTTAAAGTAACATTGCTCTTTAGCGAAAACTTTCAGAGTAAATCTATACCTTAACCCTATATATATACTACCCTACGGTTTAAATAGAAAACCTAATTTACTTTTTTGGAGAGATTCGGGAATTTAAATAAATTACTTTAAAATATTTATAGTTATCTTATTTCTTCAAACTAATTTATGTGACTTATAAGTTAATATATAATCTAATGATACACAACATGTACATTAAACTTCCTTAATCTTTTCCAAAAAAAAAAAAAAATTCGACTTAGCCTTATATTTAGAACTAACAAGAAGATATAATAATTTAATTATTGGAAAGATATATGCTTAGCTTACAATCAATGGGATGAATGGAAGCCAATAATAAGAGTGCCACCCTGTCCAAGAAGTTAATTAATAAAGAATAAATCCAAGATCATTAAAATATAATTCATAATAATAATAATTATAGAATACACGATGATTCATTAATTATATAAGTGGATTGTTCAAAAAAAAAAATAATAATTAATTATATAAGTGGAGGGAATTGGGTAATACTAATAATAATTACCATGAGTATTTGTCAACAGTAATAAGACGGCCAGGAACCATATGAGCGGGCTGCCAAACATCAAACACCTTTAGTTAGGATTTGTAAATTAATTGAAATGAACATGTTACTTCAGATAATTAAATTAATTTAAGGTATTTATATTTATCTTTTTTTAAAATTAATTTATTTGACTTATAAATTTATATATATTTTTAACATATATAACATATAATATGATTAAGTAATTTATTTAATTTTTTTAAAAAATCAATTAAACCTTATATTTCGAACGGATTAATGATGATTTTTGTTTAATTACCTTATTCCCACAACAACCTTAAAATCCTCATCAAGTGATCGTTCGATGTATTTTCGGAAATCAAAGCTTTCTTCGCTTCCCGGAGGTAAATGTGCCTGAAATACAATTATACAGATATAACACGCCACCATTGGTCTTAATTAAATGTACACTAATCTGATTATTACTGTAATAATTAATAATTAAGTAGAGAGTGAGGATATATGACCATGATAAATCCACGTCTCAGTGTCACATAGTCTGCCTTTGAAACTGATCCGTAGAACTGCCTGAACAAGCATGCCTGATCATAACCCACAACACAAAGGCTTTATTAAGTTTCCAATTGATCATATCAGGGCTTTAGATCCATAAGTCATTATTTGAATTTTTTTTTTTAAAAAAAATTTACATGTTACATCAAATAATTAGTTAATTGCTTCTTTGAGCTGGTTTGGTTGTGGAAAACAAGTAAAAGAGAGGTGAGAATAAGGATTGATGTACATATATATATAAGCTCATTTTGAGACACTACCAAGCGTTAAATGTGAGAATCTATTCTAATGAGGGTTTGAACCTTAGGTTGTTACGTTACGAGAGACTATCATAGTTTGCTATATTCAACTCTACTAGTTATATATATATATATATATATATATAAGCACATACATACATATATGTGTATATATATATATATAAATAAGATTCTAACATTGATTTTCATACATTGTAAAGACTAGGCTAAACCCAATGTGGTTCCGACGTTAGTTAAGAAATATGTTTATAAAATGGAAAGCAAGGGGCACCCTATTGATCAAGATGTGGGCCGAGCCCAGAGACCATTCTAACATGGATGATTTTAATAACTGGTTAGTTTTTGGTTTTCAGTCTACAATGCGGATTTTAAAAAGTTAAACATAGTGGATTAAAAAATGTCTTATAAATTTACTACCATATTTTATATTTATATTTTTTACCCAAATTAAAACTTATCATTAAAAATAAAAAATCATGAAAATTTATAAAATTTATAATTGAAAATTCACGAAAAATTGATAACTCTGGAGACTTACAATCCATAGGGAAATTGATGATTGACTCCAAATGTTCAAATGTCTTCGTCCAAATGTTGTGTCCCTTGTAAACCTGAACCTCTCTGGATCTGCAATAATATTACATATACATTATTATTCAACTCCTTCTCCAAAAGAAAAAAAAAAAAAAAAAAAAAAAAACCTCACCGTGCACATCAAACATTATTATTTAAAAAAAAAAAATCATTTCACTTTCGAGTGTTTTTGTCTGAATACATATATGGGAAATTGAAGTTTTACCATTATAGAACTGATATTCGAGCGTTTTTGTCTCACTTTCCCACTTCTTCCATTTTCTCATCTACACCAAATTGAGTCAACCAAATGTTTGTAAATATAAAGATAAACAAAATTAGAATTGTTTAAAGAGAGAGAAATAAAATTGGAAAATTTAAAATTTAAAATGAGAGAGTAAGTAAAAAGAAAAAGAAAAGGACCTTGGTCCTTCCCAAAGCTATGGTAACAGTGCATTGCAGAATATGAAATATTGCCAGCACAAATATGAATACATGCAGCTGATGAATCCCATAAGCTGACACAAAAGCCACTTTACCCTGCACACATATATTAAAAATTAAAATAAATAAATTACTACATACTAATTAAATTACTTTTTGAGATTTTTATTTTTATTTTATTCTTCAAACTAATTAGTTTAAATAATAAACTAATATATAATCTAATGATACATAACATATAAAATGATAGCTTATTTAGCTTCTTTAATTTCTCCAAACAAATTCAACTAGCTCTTATAATTAATTAGACCTGGAGGTAGTACATACTTAACATATATGTACTCTCCTGGTTTATAAAAAAGTTAATCAAAGACACTTATAAAAGTTGATAAAACGCGTTTATAATAAAAACTTATAATAGCGAGTAATATATTTTGATAATATGTTTTATTTTCTTGCCAACGTATCTTGACAATTTGTAAAAAAAAAAAATCCCCCTATTTCGATACTATTTCAACACAACACATACGAAAGATTTTAAAACGTTACCCAAATAAATAGCGATAGATGACAGTATAATTTTAAATAAAAAGAGAATGAATGGACAAATAATAAATAAATGATAATATGTATATAATTAAGAGTGTATATGTCCATTGTCATATCACATAAAGAAGGGAGAACTATAAATACATCCCAAATAAGGAAGTTATTTATTTTATTAGTTGAGTGGTTCCATTTATATACATGTCAACCTAGAGTGTGTGTGTGTTATCACATGGAATTGGAAAACGTTTATTAGCTTTTTTTTTTTTTTTTTTTTTTTTTTTTTTTTTGGTATCGGACTAGCTATCTGTAATTATCCATATAGAAGAAATACTTTTCTAGCTTATCAAATAATAATGCCTAAGAAGGAAAAAATCAGGTAAAAAAAAAAAAAAGAAAGAAAGTGAATTGCGCATTGCATTATATACTCATTTCAATATATACAGCAATGTAGGACATTTTTTTGCAAGTTATTATTTGTCTAAAATGTAAGACATTTTTAATTTTAAATAACATTTTTTTTTTTTTTACTCATGGATATTGTACTCTAATTGAATAAAAAAAAATCTAAATAATATAAGAAATTGCTGGTGTTAGTTGTAGACAAGGGAAATATAATATTAAAAAAATCAATTTTCCATAAAATTTTTAGAAATTTTATAATAGAAAATATGTATATTGAAACTGTACTATACATTGGAAGAAGTATAGTACTAGGTGCTTGTTTAGGAGGCACAAAAAATTACTCCATCCAATCATTTTTTTACAAGAACTCAAAATTTGAATTGTTTTATTTTTATAAGAGTCTAACAAGAGTTATCTGAATATTTAATGAGTTTTTTTATTTTTTTCCTTATTAATTATATGTATTGCATTAATTAAAAGATTGATGTTACTTATATTTATTTTATTTCTCTCTCTTATTTCCCATTATAAATAAGGGCATATTTGAAAAAAAAATTTAGAAAAATTTATTATTTTTAACTATTTTCTTAAACTACATAAATCAGTTATTTTGCTCTTATTTTAAGCAATTTTTGGTAAGTTAAGACAAAACCATTTATTATACTTCCATCAAACGTGGTAAAAGAACTTATAAAAAGCTACTATTTTTTGTCTTTAATATAAGATCTGGTTGACTTTTTTTTTTAGAGATTAAAGAAATTAAATAAACTAGTTAATTATGTTTATATTATGCATTATATATTATATTATATATTAGTTTATAAGTTAAGTTAATTAGAAAAAAAAAATCATATAAATACAAACACTTTAACATAATAAAAGTTTTTTTTAACCTCTTAAAAAAATAAACTGAGTTTCATATTAAAAGCTAGTAAAACAAACATGGTCTAAGGAGTGGGAATGACTTGCCTCTCCACATTGGTCATATCCTTTAGTGGCTAGGAAACGGCGTGTAGAATATTCGAGAAGCTTTCTTGAATTTGTTTCATCATGGCCGGCTACTTTAAGCGGCTTGTCCTCGTAAGATGAGCAGGGTCGCCACGTGGAGGCCACATGCTTTGATATGCAAATGTTCGAAATGGAGCTTTGCAGTATCGTCAACATAAACGACAGGAATCCCATTAACATCAGCTCTACAACGCGTGTTCATATTAATAATCAAATCACATTATTAATTAATATAATCAAATCCTAACCACTCTCTTAATTAAAAATGGTTATGTGTCTGTACCTCCTTTGACCTTCTCAAGCGCCTCATACAGAGCTATCTTATTTTTCTTCTTGAACCACTGCAATTTCAAACCACAATAATTGAAATATCTTGATTTCTAGGGTTTTGTTTGGATATTCACATTTACAAAACTGATTTTCATGTCAAATTAATTACTTTTGCAAATTGAAGTTAGGTAATAAAGTTAACTTAGTATGATATAATTTTATATGTTTGGATATATTATCTTTGATCCTAATTATAAGATCTAGTTGACTTTCTTTAGAGAGATTAAGAAAACTAAATAAGTTACTTAATCATCATATATTGTGTATCATTGGATTATATATTAGTTTATTAGTTAAACTAATTAGTTTGAAGAAAAAATAAAAAAAATACTCTAAAGTAATTTAATTAGTTTCCTTAATCTTTTCAAAAGAATCAACTAGATCTTATAATTGGACCGAATGGAGTACTTTAATCGAAAATCCATTTGACAAAAACTTGTTTAGACATATATTAAAATTAAAAGCAAGTTTCATAAAATATTCAAATATTAAAAAAGGTCAAAATACAGAAAAGCTTATTTCAACTTTAACCTAACATTTTTTAAAACATGAGTATTCTATTTAGTAGCAATCTTATTTGAAACACCGTGAAACATTAATTTAAGCAAATTTTTTAATGAGGTTCAGACCCTAATTCGCTATGAAAGATTAATCTCTTCTATTAGCTTGTTAGTGCTTCAACTCAATATTTCGTCTCATGGGTTCTTTTCTCAGATCTCATGGATGTCAAATGTATAGTTTGGGTTTCAGAGATTACTTTTGAAAAGACAAAGCGTAAATCCAAACATGCATGCTCTAAATATATGACTGAGATAATTAAGATATATATATGAACAAAATCAACTTACATGCCCAATAACATGAATGATATGTTCGATGAAGATCGAAATAGCCAGCATCACAAAGCACACCACCGCGACGGCCCATGTGGCTGTTTCCTCCAACGTCCTTTCTTTTTCTTCTCCGGCGACCATTTCTGATATGATCTTTGCTCTGAGAGAGATTCTGATCAGAAGCTATGAATATGCACAGAGAGAGAGAGAGAGAGGAGAAGTGTGTACGTAGAGCCTAAAGACAAATTAGAAGAGGTTGTTAATATATCAAAAGGGCGATCGATGAAACCCAAATTAAAGTTGCTTAATATATATAAAGGAATTAATTTTTTTAATTGTTTTTGCCGGCTTGTTGGGAAAGAACAAGCAAGAGAGAACAGGCTCTGTTCTTGGTTCTCACTGTTTGTGTCTCTTTTTGAAACTTTAAATCAAGAAGAAAGAACGAGCAAAGAGAGGGTGAAGTTAACAAAGGCTATCACTTTGACATGGTCCACACAATATAATAGCGGGTCGTTTTAAAACAGCATTAATAATTAATGTAAGAAAGATGAGTGACGGAGTTTTTACTGCCCCTGTAGTAGTTACGTGCTGATCAAGTCACCTACTAGGAGGAGGAGGAGGATAAACGGAAAACATGTTCCACTGATTAAGGTTATTAAAACTAGATCGATCATTGAACCTGGTTGGGGTTATTGGTTAAAAGTGGGTGGGTCAAATCGAGTCAAATTTGTGCTAACTATGGGTCAAACATATGAGAAAGTGAAAATTTTTAAAATTATTAATATAAAATTAAAAAAATGGTTGAGAAATTGTTTGTTAAAACAATTAAACCAATTTGATTCTTCGACTGCAGGCCGGCCATCGATCGGGTTCGCCGGTTTTTGAGGCCGAATCGACTGATCCGATTAGGATTATTCTAATTATTATTAATAAAACGGGTTAAAAGGTCATTTGCCTTGGAATTATGGTGAAAAAGCATATGATATCTGGTGTTGCCTTTAATTAGAGTTTTAAAAAAATAAAGTTAATATTTTTTTGAGAGATTAAAAAAGTAAAGTAAATCATTTAATCATAACATATATTTATATATTAATTTACAAATCAAATAAATTAGTTTGAAGAAAAAGGATAAATATAAATAATTTAATCTAACTTATTTAACTTTCTTAATCTCTTCAACAAAAATCAATTAGCTCTTATATTAAGGAATGAGGGAGTACAATATTTGATCCTTGAAGTTTGTCATCATTGTAACATCCCTCCAAAATTACTATTTAAAATAATTTTTTAATACCTAAACATATTTAGGTCCGGCCATAATAAATTATCCCATATTAAATATCATAACAACAAGCTCTGTTCATAATTATAAGTTCTAGTTTGAAACAGATTACTCAAATTATGTAACGTAACAAAAAGGCCCTAAAGTTTGGCAATACATCAAACTATACTCATGTAACAAAAAGAGTAGACATACAAGATTGATAACTTAGATCAAGTCTTGGATTCCTTCTTCCCTTTAGTATTAACACTTGAATTTTCGCTTGAAAAATAAATAAAGACGGAGTGAGTCACGAAGACTCAATAACCACATATCTAATTTAACAAGTATACAAGGAATGATTACAAGAAAATTAAGCGGGCCAATTATTCATTTGTATATCAGTAAGTCTAAGTAGTTTATCAGACCAATTAATAATTCAAAATTATTCAATATGCATGTAACTCCTTCAACCATCTTTATAACCGCTGACAGAACCCATGAGCTACAATATAATAGGTTTAATCTCTTTGACAAGATTACACCAAGCTCACCAATGATGAGGTGTAACCCAATCAAAGGCTACAGAACTCATATCGGATCATGAGTTCCCTTTCTTTTGAATATATAAAGGTGTCATTGTCTCAAGGGCTAGCCCTAATCCCGGCCAAAGGAAAATGATGATATCAAGAGAACCTGAAAAATGTCAAAGTCATCCACCGCACGCTCAGTGGTGGCAATACCACGTGGTATAAAACCAATCTCTTAACATCACATCACATCTCCATCCAGTATATCTTAATATGCAGTGCAATATCACAAATTCAACATCAACAATTTATACTTATATTCAATATTCAACACTATGTATAAACTTTCATACTCACAATTAAACAATTTAATTATAACAATATAAACAATTTATGCCCACTTAACTAAAATTTTATCCTCAAACATATACATTTTCACAGGTAACAAACTATAATATATTTATATCATTTAAATATATAAGCATACGCTTATAATCATCTCAACAAGTATACAAGAGAAATTAGGAAAGTGGTTACCTCACATTCTTGACACAACACTAAACGTGAGAGAAATCAATCCCCTTAAATAAGCTCCTTTTCTCTTTTCTCTCCCAATCCTATCGTCTCTCTCTCTCTCTCTCTCCAACACTCACTTCCGGATCACTCTGCACACACACACACTCATTTCTCTATTAAACACACACACTAACACATATATAGGCAATTTAAGGCGGGATTAAGGAGTAAATTTTTTAAAAAATAATAATACTCCCTCTGCCACGTTAAGTGGCAGGACGCTGCCACACCCAAATGGTGGCAGCGTACCTGCCATACAATATATATATATATATATATATATATATATATAATTTTTTTTTTACGTTTTTTGTTTTATTTTAATTAATTAATTATGTAAGAATATTACAATCATTCTGATTTTGGTCTATATAATTTTATATCATAGGCTTTGGTCCCTATAATTCTAAACCATGGGTTTTGATCCTTTAACTTTTTTGTCTAAACCATTAATCCCTATAGTTAAATAAGGACCTAAACAATTATGCTAGTTGAAAGATTAAAACTAAAATGAGAACAGATTATAAAGATCAATTATTATATTAACGCTAAAAAGTATTGCAATGCTACTTCAAACCAATGGTTAATCAATATTCACTTAATTTAGTTAATATGACATGTTATTTTTAAAACATCATGCTCATCTTCATTAATTCCCTATATATCTCTCTTGATTTTTGTTGAGGGATCATAAATAAAGATAAATTTTAAAAAATATTAATAAATATATTAAATATGTCTTTATGATTAAAATCAACTCTTCAATTAATTCTTATATCAAATAAAAGAGAAGTAACAAATATTTGAGGTCCAACACGTTGCTACAATTTTTTTTTTTTTTTTTTAAGAGTGAGATTGCACTGCTTGAGAGTAGGTTCGGATACCAAATATTTCGGAGGTCCAACACGCCATCCAAATTCGAAGATGCCCATATTATTAAATTTTTTTAAAAAAACATACTAATCGGCTCTTTGGGCCCTTGGATCGGGATTTTAAAGATAATGGGGAGGGTATTAATAAAGTATATTTTTTTTTTTTAAAATTTGCCCTTAGATCGGATTTGGATGGCGGGATGTGATGGGGAGGGATAGGTTTGGATCCAAATCCCAAATATTCATATAAAAACATTTTAATGACACGACCGGAATTGGATGCTCTTATTATCTTATATTTTGATCATCTCTCCTTATCCAATCTAAACTGTTGATATCTTTCCTCATCTAATCTAAACCATTGATTTAAATTAATCTTGACTGTCTCATTTTAGAGTACTTTTTAATATCATTCGATTACTTGAAATATTTTTTCAAGATTCTAAAATTTAGAATCTTGAAAAAATATTTCATTGTACTCTTAGCGATCTTGAAAAAATACTTCAAGATAGTAATTGGTACTAAAAAAATACTTCATAATCTTAAGAAATTATTTTAGGATCTTGAAAAAATATTTTAGAATACTGAATGGTATTAAAAAATATATTTTATGATACTAACTAGTACTAAAAAAATACTTGATTTTGAAAAAATATTTTAGAATCTTGATTAGGTATTAAAAGAAATACTTCGGATACTAATTGGTACTAAAAAGATACTTCATAATACTAACTAAAAAGATATTTCACGATATCGATTAATCTTGAAAAATACTACATGATCTTAGAAAAAAATATTTTAGTTGATGTGGCTTTCTCTGAGCAGTTAGATATAGAATGGATGGCCAAGATTTAAAGCTAATAAAGAATAAAGAGGGATGAAGAGAAACACGGCTTAGTGGAGAAACCGAACCCGTTTGACCTTTAAAAAACAAAAAGAAAGAACCTTCAGGTGGAGTAAACTACCTGGGATGTAACTCCTGGGGAAGGTAATTTTGACATATTCCCCAAGTAGTACATTGTTTAACCAGCCATGCGCATAATTGCAAGTGGACTAGTAAACGACACGGAGGGAAAATCTTGGCTTATAATTATATGGGTTTGGTTATGGTCCACTTTCTTTTCTATCATCTTCATCATCTCAGTTGTTAAATTGAAATCTCAATAGAATGATAATTCAAATCTAATGTATTATAAAAATATAATTTTTAATAATTTAATATTTTATTAATATTTTTATAAAATATTATATCTGGGATTTAAGATTAAGATTTTAATCCAATTTAATATTAATATCTCCTCTAATTATAGGAACATATTTTAGAGTTAGTTTTGATCACAATTATAAGAAGCGCAAGTTTTAACTTTTGTCAATTTTTCCTATAATGTCCCTATTTATACTTTCTCAATAATAATTAAAGACAATGATAATTTAATAATACACCTATATATTTTATAAAGTAAATAATGTTTGCAACTCATTAATATCATATACACCTCAATTATTTTTTTATATATAAAATAATTCTAAACAGAAGCCCTATTCCAAAGAAAAAGGAGGGAAGCCGATATTAAGGGGAGGAGGAAGAGTTTATGACTTATAAATACGCATGTGCTATTATATTATTGGTTTTTATTTTTATTTATATTTAGGAATCTTGATTTATCACATGCGTCAAAAATATTAAAAATCTATAGAAGGGCACGCAAAACTTGCCGAGGAAGTATTGACTTAAAAAAATAAAAACTTGCGAAGGAAGGAGTCGCTTTTTGGTGGAATAAACTATTTACAAATGTTTTTTTTTATTTACAAAACCCATAATATATAGTACTCCATTACATAATTTGAAAGACATTGGTCTCTACTACTGTTGGAGGAGAATACATCAAATTCCAAAAAACAAAAGGGTTAACACCGTCTTTCATCCTTTAAGTTTTGGTTTTTGTATGGGCAAAATGGTCTATTTTTTATAGAATAATAGGACTAATGTTTTAAACAAAATAAAACTTGAAGAACCAAAATCTATAGTTTGAAACTTGAGGACCAAAACTAAAGTGATGGCAAAATTGAGGAACCTACATTAACCAAAAATCTATTAGTTTGGTCTATTGATTGTATAAAGTAATGTTTTTTTCATTTTTCTACCCCTGACATTGTTGGTCTTATAAATTTTTTGACCTTCTATTTGTCTTATGATTAATTGAAATTGTTTACATAAAAATTTAAATGTTAACAAAACACTATAAAATGGTGATATATTAAGTTTAATCTTTAAAAAATAAAAATAAGTGGGTTTTAAAGATCATTATTTGATTGTCTGCATTGAAAATTGTAATGCCAAAATCTTCATTTTAATGAAGTTAACATTGTTAGGGTTAGAAGATTGAAAATACACATTATAAAATTAAATGACCAAAATAAAACCTTACGACAAATTAGTATAAGACGCTTAATTCTAAGGACCAAACAATAGTTCTTTTTTTCCTTTTTTTTTTTCCTTTTTTTTTTTTTTGTATAAGAAACCAATTTTTTTTTGATATCCTTTGAGTCAACCAATATCTAGCATTTTTTTGAAATAACCAACTAATCCGAATTTAATCTTGGCAATTAAGACACCCTCTACTTGGGGTTTTTTTTTTTTTTTTTTTTTTTTTTTTTTTTTTTTTTTTTTTTTTGTAACAACGTGGGAATTGAACCTCAATCCTCGTACTAATGTGATCTATCTAGTCTAGCACTAAATACTAACAATTTATTCAAAATAGTTAAAAACTTGGGTCAGGTTGCAACATACTGATGCAAGAAAACGGTAGCTCCAGGTACAAGAAGGCCATAAGCCAAAAAAGCCCAAGTTGTTTTTTGCTATACCCAAGTTGTTATTATTATTTTTTTTTTTTTTTATACAAGGCAAGATGGGGGAAATTAATCCCAATACCATTGCACTAGTAGTGCTGGTTTACGCAAGTCGTTATTAAGGAGACACATAAACTGAAATAAGTAATCTTGCAAACCAAAAACCAAAAACCAAAAAAAAAAAAAAAAGATTGTTGAGAATGAATATCATAATTGTAAGAGCCATGACGACGTCTGACAACTCGGGACAGCAAAATATTTTGATTCTGAGATCATCGGAAGAAGAAGACCAGCTCGCTAGAAGCTCAAAGAAGATTAAAAATGGAATAGAGGGTGAGGAGAAAAATGACTTGGATGTTCAGTGGCCAAAACTGGGGAAGGTTCTCGACCTTATCTTGCAGGAGGCCAGTCTTTTGCAGATAAGCTGAAGGGAACTTGCAATGAAGAGGAGGAACGGATTTGCGATGGGGAAAAAGATAAGTTGTACTTATCCGATGATACGATGTCTGAAGATTCTTTGGAGAATACAGGGCCGGAGGGTAAAGAAGAACTCTGTAAAATAACAGAGAGCTTACTAAGGAATTTTCCTGCGTTGTGTTTCTCAAGCCGGATGAAGACGAGACTGTATAAATCATGGAGTAATGCAGTCATAGTTAAACTACTGGGAAGAAATATTGGCTTCATGGCGCTGGAAAAAAGACTGCAGGCAAGGGGGCATGGATGATTTATGACCATTATGGGTCAGAATACCAAAGTTGCCTTTGGAATACTATGATGAGGTTGCCTTGACGATGATTGGAAACAGGATAGGAAAAACTTTGAAAGTTGACATGAACACTTCATGTCAACTGAGAGGGCATTTCGCCTGGATTTGTGTGCTAATTGAATTGAATTGGGTAAACAATTGATGCAGGGCTTCTATCTTGATAATGAGCCATTTTATCTTGAATATGAAGGATTGCATTTGTTGTGCACTACCTGTGGAATTTATGGTCATAGATTCGAAGGTTGTCCAAAAAGAAAGCAATTAAATGAAGAAGGAAAAGAGGCAAATAAGGCAACTGAGGAGGTAGACATGGCGGCGGAGGAGGTAGGAGAGAAACGAAGGGACAACCAAGACACGACGGAGCAATGGAGAATAGTACAAAAACCTAGAAGGCAAAAAAAAAAAAAAAAAAAAAACAAAGGAAAAAACAGTTGAGCTACCAAAGCATCAGAAAATGGGGTCTAGATTTGAGGTGTTAGCTGAGGTGGAGGAGGTTTCTGGAGTGGATAATCAAATGAAGAATGTGACAAGGAAAGAGGATGTGGCCCCTGTGTGGAAGGTTAGAGAACAGAGTATCAGCAGGAAGGAATCGGGGAAGGAAAAAATGAATGGGATAAAGAATAACAAAATGAAAGAGGCAGTTATGGAGGGAGTGGAAGGAGCACACAGCAAACATACAGGCGAGTGGAGAAACGGATGAGAGAGGTGAAAGCAGGTACAAGGAAAGAGATATTGATGATAACGATGGGGGAAAAAGGAGAATATACATGTACAGAGAGAGACGCGGGTATGATG
The DNA here is from genome assembly GCA_019022655.1 of Acacia acuminata. NCBI lineage: Eukaryota > Viridiplantae > Streptophyta > Magnoliopsida > Fabales > Fabaceae > Acacia > Acacia acuminata. The sequence goes on from JAFJYI010000075.1 coordinate 193,771, forward strand.
CTGAGAGCTGATGAAGATGGGCTAAAAGATTATGCTCATAATAGTGTGAAGAATATTTCCATCCCCATTGATCCAGGTGATAACAGACAAGAGCGACTTGGGCCTGTTGAAGTGGAAATCGTGGATGCAAAAAAAAGCCCAATGGAGCACGATGGGATGGGGGAGGATCAGTTTGGGGACATAGATCTATCTATGGTCCCTGAAACTGCAATCTAATTGTGGGCCTATTGGGCTTTGTCCTTTAAAACGAAATAATGTTTTATATGGATAGTCTTCTCTATTGGAATTGTAGATGTGCTTGTGGATCGGGTCTCTATAGGAACCTGAAAACATGTATTAGTGGAATTAAGCCAATTTTGATTATTTTGGCTGAAACATGTTGCAGCGAGGAAGCACGACTCCGATAGTTGCTTTGATTGGGATATGACAACATTGCTTTTATTCCGAGCGAGGGAAGATCAGGTGGGCTTGTGGCAATTTGGAAAAGCAACTTTATATCAGTGTCGGTTCTAGAAAAGGACAGACAGTTTTTCCACATGGTGTGCTCTTTGCCAGGTATGCAGAATTTTATTCTAACATCAGTATATGCTTTACCCCATTCAGATTTTAGGTCTGTTCTCTGGAGCAAATTAAAAAGTCTGGCAGACACAATCAATGGACCATGGATAGTGTGGGGTGATTTTAATGACATCTTGGCCGAAGATGAGAGAATTGGGGGTAGTGGGGGCAGTTCAAGAAGGATTCGTTGGTTGCAGGATAAGACCCAAGATTGCGGATTAATCGATCTTTGTGCGTCGGGTCCAAAATTCACGTGGAAAGGACCGTGCATAAGAGGGAGCTCGAGATTATTTGAAAGATTAGATAGGGCGTTTGCCAATAATGTGCTGCTATCTGATTATTCGAATTGTAATGTTAGAAATCTTCCAAGGATGAGGTTCTCGAATCATTGCCCAATACAACTGAAATTAAGAGGGTCGGCAGGAAGCAGTAGTAGGAGACCATTCCGCTTCGAAGCAATGTGGATGGCTCGTGAAGGTTTTAAGGTATTTCTCAAGACTCAATGGCATGGTGTCGACTGTCTGGAGATAAATATGGAAAGGGTTAAATTGGAAGTTTTAGAGTGGAACATGGATGTATTTGGCATGGTGGAGAAGAAGAAAAAAGAGATTCTTGCACGATTAAATGGCATCCAAAAATCCCCTGCATATCCGTATTCTTCGTTTCTTAACAACCTAGAATACCAACTTCAAGCTCAACTAGAGGAGGTATCAAAACTTGAGGAACTAAAGTGGTTCCAAAAGTCTAGAGGAGAATGGATATCGAGAGGAGATAGGAACACACGTTACTATCACCTTAAGACTAAAGTAAGAAGACAATGGAACAGAGTTGTTGCATTGAAGAAAGAGGATGGCACATGGGTAGAAGAGGAAGAGGACCTTCGAAGTATGGTAGTGGGGTTTTTAAAAAACCTCTTTCTGCAAGATACCACTGATGAAGAGTTTATTTGCACAGTGAGCAAATTTCCACAGATTGATCCAGTTCTAATGCAGTCATTGGCTAATATTCCTACTGTAATAAAGGTGCATGATGCCGTAAAAAATATGGGGCCTTATAAGGCTCCAGGTGTAGATGGTTTTCCCCCAATCTTCTTTCAAAAGAATTGGGAGGTGGTAGGCCCAGATATGTGTACTTTTGTCACAGATGTTTTTAAAGGTGACAAGAGCTTGACGAAGGCTAATAGAACATTGATCTCACTGATTCCCAAAAGAGATCAGCCACAGAAAGTCGAGCACTTTAGACCTATTTCATTATGTACGGTCCATTATAAGTGCATAACGAAGATTATTTCTCAAAGATTGAGGGGAATAATGGAGAATTTGGTATCGCTGTTCCAATCAAGTTTTATCCCGGGCAGACATATACAAGATAATATAGTAATTGGGCAAGAAATACTCCATAAGATGAAGAATGCAAAAGGGAAGAGGGGTATTATGTCTATGAAAATAGATCTAAAGAAAGCTTATGATAGGATCAAGTGGTCTTTTCTGGGAAAGGTGCTGGAGGAAGTCGGCTTTGAGGAGAAATTCAGAAACATAGTTATGAGCTGTGTATCTAGCTCCTCTTTAAATGTGCTATGGAATGGTGATATAACAAAATTCTTCCAACCTACGCGTGGATTAAGACAAGGAGATCCAATTTCTCCTTTTCTTTTTGTTCTTTGTATTGACAAACTTTCTCACCTCATTGAGGATGCTGTAAGAGAAAAAAAAAATGGAAACCTGTAATGATATCAAAAGAGGGACCAACGATATCACATCTTATGTTCGCGGATGACATCCTCCTTTTTGGGGAAGCTTCGGAAGAACAGGCAGATTGTATGATGAAAACTAGGAATGAATTCTATCAAGCCTCGGGCGAGAAGGTTAGCATTAGTAAGTCTTCCATTTTTTTCTCTCCAAAAGTATCACATAGTCTAAAAGGAAGAATTAAGAGACTTACGGGTATGAATATTGCGAGTGAGATAGGGAAGTACCTTGGCTTCCCCTTGACTAAGCAAAAGAGAGGGAAAGACACCTTCCAATATGTTGTGGACCGGGTTAAGATGAAACTCTCAGCATAGAAAGCCAACTATTTATCTACTGCTGGCAGGATTGTTCTGGCTAAGTCGGTAATTAGTTCAATTCCGTTATATCCTATGCAAGTATCTCAATTGTCGATGAGTGTATGTGCAGAAGTGGAAAAACTACAGCGTGACTTTATATGGAATAATAATGCAACTCGGAATGGCTTTCACCCAGTAGGCTGGGACAGAATTGCATTAACCAAGATATATGGTGGTCTGGGTATTAAAAAATTGGGCACGGTCACCAGGGCTTTTGGAGTAAAGCTAGGTTGGTCACTGATTTCGGGTACAGAGGGACTTTGGACTGAAGTTTTGAAGAAGAAGTACATGTACAGAAGTGAAGAATCCTTGCTGAACACTAAATCATCTGATTCACACTTGTGGAAATTTATTTGCAGACCAAAAGAAGTGATTGAGGCAGGTACCAAATGGCAAGTCAGAAACAGACAATCAGTCCAGTTCTTTATTGATTTTTAGCTATTTAAAGACAGGAAAATGGAAGACTGTTGTATCAAACAAATTAATGAGCAAGAGAAAGGAAGTAGAGTTGCTGAGTGGACAGCATATGGCAGTTGGGATCTCTCGAGACTAGCGGGTGTAGTGAATAGTGCTGTTATACAAAAATTAATAACTATATTACCGCCAATGACTGAGGTAGGAGAGGATATCATGACTTGGAATGGCACATCAAATGGCCTTTTTTCTGTTAGAAGTGCGTATCATCTAATGGAACCAACTCATTTGCTGCAAAAAGACAGTACCTTCAGCAAAATATGGGCATGGCAAGGAGTGGAAAGAATTAGAGTTTTCCTATGGATGGCTTACCTTAACCGACTACTGACAAATGAGTGGAGGAGTAGATGGTCTGCTAATTCATCTCAATGCAGGTGCTGTCAAGCGGGAGTAGAGGATGAGCTGCATATTTTTCGGGATTGTGTTTACGCTAAACAGATTTGGGAGGCGTTAGTTCACCCTAGACATATGGCAGCCTTCTTCAATTATCCTCTAAAAGAATGGATGACCTACAATCTGGATGAGCAACTGGGTAGAGATGCTTCTATACAGTGGGAGCTTATATGGGGAGTAGGAATATGGCTATTATGGTCATGGAGGAATAATCAAATTTTCAAGGAAGATTTTAACAAACCGATTGATCCAACATGGGTTATTCGAAAGGTATGGAAGCTGTATTGTGAGAATGTTTATTCTCAAATGCAATCTGAGAAGACACCACAACTGAACAGCAACAAATGGGATCCACCAAATCAAGGTTGGGTTAAGTTAAATATTGATGGAGCAGTGTCAATTATGAATGGAAGATCTGGATGTGGTGGAGTAATAAGGAATTATATGGGAAGATGGGTGTCAGGCTTTGCTCAGTGTTTGGGTCACTGCGAGGTTTATGAGGCAGAGGAATGGGGCCTTTTGTTTGGGCTCAGGCAAACTTGGGAAGAAGGATATCTAAATTACTGATAGACAAACTGATGTCTGAGAAGGAAATGCCAAATAGCAGCTTGGTATTTTTGCAGATAAAAAACATGCTACTCCGGAATTGGGAGGTGCAGTTGCAGCATGTGCCCCGTGGAAAGAATTCCCTGGCTGATGCATCAGCCAAGGAAGGTTTGTCACAATCTGTGATGTTTAGTGTTTGTCTGCAACACTTATGGACAGTGCTTATGAATGATTGTATGGGACTTGATCTCCTTTTAGTTACTATTAATATATAACAGCTGATGCCTCTTTTATACCAAAAAAAATATCATAATTGTTGGCTTGTTGCAGCACACGATCTTTTTTTTTTTATATATATACAAAAAAAAATTTAGGTGACCCACTCACTAGAGTTAAGCCTCCGCACACAAAAACGCTTACGAGTACTTATAAACGCACTAATAAGCGCCTTCACATCAACTAATAGATATCAAACATCCTCCCTTTTAAAGTGAAGGTCCAATACCTTAACAACTGTATCACTCCTCACACACACACTCTCTTGGTTGAAGACAAAATTTCCCTCAATTAAATTAAATATTTAAATATATTTAAACATTATGTTTAAAATAGTTGTCATTTGGTTTTTTTCAAATTAATTAAGGACATTTAGATAATTTAACAAAAACTCCCCAGGGACTTAAACACAGTAATTGAACGAATTATTTCATAATGCTAATTTGAGATTTACATATTTCAAGGGAATTTTACAAGCTGTACAAAATCATCGATCAGCTCCAATTATTGAAAAAAAAAGAAAAAAAAAAAGTAATTAAAAACCCTCTAATGACATGCATTATAATTGTTGGCTTTTGTATAATAAGAACAAAAGCCAAGAAGTAATAATTGAACTGATTAAAAAGATCGACGTTGGTCTCTAGCTCTGTGAGAATTCTGAAATGAGAATTCTTTACTATGTTGTTGAACCTCATTCTCATCATCATGTTGGCGGGAAGAAGTAGGAATTATCATCTGAATCTCATGCCCTTCCATTGTTGTAGGGTAGGGTGGTCCTTCTTCCAAATCCCACCGTTCACTTGCGAATCCTCCGGGCGACGTAGGGACGCCGTCGCTTTGAGCTCCGGCGTAATTGTGAAGGAGATGAACCGGCGACATCCCGCGGGTGGGTGTGGCTGGGGCACTTGATAAGGGCGTGTTTGTCCCTGAGTGTTTGCTGTACTCTTTCACGTGTTTTCTTGCTGTGTGGTGCCAGCTCTTTAGTGCTGATGCCACTCTCTCGTTGAATATTGTCGGTTTCATTTTTGATCCCATCTGTTATTATTCCCAACCAAACACGTCAAAACAAAAGTCAGGTCTCACAATTAATTAATTGCGTGTGTGTTTTTGTCCAAAAGTATTCTTGAAGAAGCTATCTGCAGCGATATGGATTTGGCTTTCCTCATATGCTCCTTATTCTCATTGTTCTTTTTTCATTATTAAATTAAGATCTCAAGGGTCTATATTTAATATATTTTATCTTTAAGATAAAATTATAATAATTTTTTTACAATATGTTAAATCTGAATTGTTGAGATCTTAATCCAATAAAAAAAATAAATAAATAAACTTAAAAGATTATAGGAGAGAAGTCAAATCTTCTTCTTAAAATTTGTGCAAGGGAAAATGAAATAGTCTATTGCAAGTTTTAACTGGCAACTCAGTTTTTAAACATTTGATTTGATTTGATGTAACTTAGTTTTTATTATTTTAACTATTTAAAATGTTGGCCCTAGCATTTAGGAAATAATTTTTTTTTTTAAAAAAAGAAAAATATAGGAAATTAAATTGTGATAAGTCAAAGTTCAAGTACTGAATTTCAATTAATCGACTCAAAATTATATGGATTAAATTCTATAAGTTAAAATTTAGAGACTAAATTATAATTAAGGTAAAACTATATGGAGGAAATGATAAATTTTGATAACTTTTTTAGGATACTCATATATAGCTCTTTTGGGAGGAAAAACAAAAAACAGTTTAATGCTAAAATTAGGATGTGGCAGTAACAGTATCTTACTTGTGTGACGAGAGCATAAAGAGGCAAAGTCACGTAGCTGCATAGAACTTGTATGATAACCCTGGAAAATTAAACAAATTAAAACATGAATAAGATATCATGAAGCTGATTAATTAATTATTCCAAGCTACGCACGTAAGTGATGTTTTTTGGAAAGATTAAGGAAGTTATATAAATTAGTTTTTCTGACATATAAAATAATATATAATCTAATGATATATACAACATATGTTATAATTAAATAATTTTTTTTTACTCTAAAAAAAAAATCAAATCAGTATTATATTAAAGAGTGAAGAGAGTATAAGTTTATGTACATACCCGGTTGTAAGTCTTATGACGATATTTTGGATTTCTTTGTGGTAGCATGACCTTATGCCGAATGCGTACTGAAACCAAAAATAATAACGAAGACCAGGGTTAATCAACTCAGCTTTTGCTTTTCTCCTTCTAGCTTGCTATGTGTAAATAGTATAGCAAATATATATATATATATATGTGTGTGTGTGTCTGAGAAAATTATTCACGCATTGAGAGGAGACACTTACAGAAGTGTAGGCAAAAAATGCGAGTTGAAATGCATTCTGCAGAATATTACAGAAGATAATGATGGTGAGAAACACCAAGAATATTGTAATAATATTAACAGGGGGAATATATATATATATATATATATATATATATATATATGGGTGGAGGGACAATTTTGTCGAAAGTTTTTTAGAAGCAGTTTTGCTTTTAAAGTGTCAAAAGGGGAGCAATTTTACCCTAACTATTATCCCAATTTATTTTGACCGTTAATTGATAAAATATATTGAACTAACATTTCACATATCATTTTTATTGAGATGCGAATTTGTCTCAAAAGTCCCTGAATTATCTAATTCATTTTTTTAAAAGTCTGATTCAAAAAAAATTTGGGACAAATTCACATCTTAACAAAAATGACGTGTATGACATATGGACTATCAGTTCAATATATTTAGTTGAACTAACCGTTAAAATTAACTGAGATCGATAACAGTTAGAGCAAAATTGTTCTTTTTAACACTTCCATGGTAAAATTACCTCTCGCAGATAACTTCTGCAATAAAACTGCCCGTTAACCCTATAATATATATATTAAAAAAAATAGAGAGAGTAAAAATAGCGACCAGAAAGATAACGAGATGAATGAGATTGAGAAGGAGACGAGGTCGTCTGAACCAGAAGAGTTCATCGCCTGGCTCCACCACTGGGGCCCCCTTCACCACTTCGCCCCTCTCTTCAATCCTCAAACCCATTTGTGTAATAATCATTTGCAGCTTTGCTCCCACCACTAATATTATCTACATTTTCATTAATCAATTTCCAATTATTAATTTAATTTAAATAAAGATGAAACTAAAATAATGAAATGTATAGTATAGTAGTAGTGCTCACAATCAATGGGATAAATGGAATCCAGTAATAAGGGTACCATCCTGTACGTCCATAACAAAACAATGCAACGATTAAGATCAATTATATTTTAATTAAAATATAAACATGATATTGATTAATTATATATCTAATTAATATCGAAATCTAGAGTAATTAATTTAAATTAGAAGCTTACCGTGAGTATTTGTCAACAAGACCAACACAGCAAAGAGCCATATGATTGGGCTGAACAATATACCAAAAGGTTAAGCTTAATTAATTATAATTTTATTTAGGGGTAAATTAAAAGAGAATGAAAATACTACCTCTAGTCTTAATTATAAAGATCGAATTGATTTTTTTTTTTTTTAAAGGGAAATTAAAAAATCAAATAAGTTATTATCTTTACATTATATATTTGTTTATTGTTCAAATTAATTAGTTTGGAAAAAAAATAAAAATAAAAAAAATATTCTAAAGTAATTTAATTAGTTTCTTTAATTTTTTAAAAAAATCAACTTTGATGTTATAATTTCAAGTGGGGGAGTAGTAATTTGTAATTGAAAGAGGTGGATAATGATTATACCTTATTCCAACGACAACCTTAAAATCTTCGTCAAGTGATCTTTGGATATACTGCTGGAAATCAAATTTTGCTTCACTTCCAGGAGCCAAATGTGCCTATATAATAATTAAACATATATAATTACACAAATTTAATTTGTTTTCATTTTATTAAGGTTTTGTGTTGGCCTGTTTAAGTTGTCGTAAATATATTTTTTTAAAAAGGCAAAATTAATTACCTTGATAAATCCGTGCCTGAGTGCCATATAATCAACCTTAGTCACTGATCCATAGAATTGCCTGAAGAAGCTTACCTGATGATCATGTAAATAAACTCAACATAATTAATTAATGGCCACATAAAAAAAAAACAATTAATCAAATTCAAAGGAAATTATTATTTTATTAATTAAAAAAAATCCTGATCACTTACAATCCATAAGGAAATTGATGATTTACTCCATATGTGTAAATGCCTTCGTCCAAATGTTGTGTCCCTCGTAAACCTGAACCTCTCTGGATCTGCAACATTACATATACATTATTTAATTCATCATATATCATTTCTGGTAATTCGATAAAACTCAAAGGATAATACAACAAAAATTAAATCCTAATTTTATATACTATACATACACTTCAATTTTTTTTTTTCTTCCAGATAATTAATTAAAAAACATCTTCCACACCAGACAAAATAGAGGGTTTGATTCTTCTTCCCCATACTAAATTCATGAAAAAAAAATGTAGTCAAATATCTACGCCTTCAGCAAATGAGATTGAAATAATTGTATGAAGTTGATTGCGTAAATATTTGACTATTTTTATTAATTATTTATTTCAATTATTTGATTCAATTCAATCTCATAGTGAAGTCGACATTGACACGATCGTTCCAAGTCGCGCCACTTGCCTTGTTGTTGTCACTTTCGTAGTTAACACAATACGTACGCTGGCATAGTGACTCCAGGTAATACTTGAGTTAGGTATTCATATTAATGACTTGTCTGCGACAACCTAATTAAACTTCTGGTACTTTTTAACGTACTATACTCTCAACTATGTGTGTTTAACAGAGAATATATTTGGGAATTAATTTTGATTTTAAATATAAGATATATTTTTTATATGTATCAATTTTTTAATAATTTTTTCCTATTGATAACTAGTATGTTTTAAAGATGGGAGAATTAAGGAAAGTAACTAATATATTATTTAAAAAATTACATATCATATTAAGTACTACCTTCGATCCTAAATATAAAGGTAAAGTTGGCTCTTTTGGAAAGATTAAGAAAACTAATTAAATTACTTTAAAATATTTATATTTTTTATTTTTCTTCCAAATTATTTTGACTAACTTTTAAATTAATATATAATTTAAAGATACACAACATATGTTATGATTAAATAACTTATTTAGCTTCCTTAATTTCTAAAAAAAAAGGTCAACTATTTCTTATATTTAGGACAGGAGAGGGTAACTTAATTGATTAAATTATATAAATATATCATATATTAAAGGGCCGAAATATAATTTTACACAGGACTTCAAAAAATTACGACATGTCTTTGTTTGAGATAAGGATGAGCCATTGTGAGTAAAAATTTCACAAGTTTAAGAACTAGGTTATACAAAATTCTCCTAAATTTTATATCATATGCAAAGAACAGCTCTTACCTTTTTTACTTAAAATTTGAGGGGTTATATATATATATATATATATATATATATGCACACACAAAAATAAAATTTAAGGGAGCATATGAATGTGATAGTCTGGGGTTATCTAAAAGTTTGTGAAAGCTTATGGTAAAGTTCTTATGTTAAAGGGATCATATTTATACATGATATAAATTTTAGGGGATTTTTCTGGTTTTTTCAGATTTAAAAATATCATTGATGACTTGAAATTGAAGGCCTACCATTAGAAAATAGATATGCAGGAGATTTGGTTTCTTCTTCCCATTTCTTCCACTTTCTCATCTGCACATATATGAATATCCATTGAATCAAAACAAATAAATTGAGGTGGAAAATGAGAAGAAAAATGAAGTATGAAAATTAAAAATAAGAAATTGAGAGAGAGAGAGAGAGAGAAAGAGAGAGAGAGTACCTTATATCTGCCCAAACCTAATGTAATAATGCACTGAAGGATATGAAAAATTGCGAGCACAAATATGAATATGTGGAGCTGATGAATGGCGTATGCTGACACAAATCCTACTTTATCCTGTAATTAATTACATATAAAACTAAATTAATTAGTGAAAATTAAGTGCTTTTATAAGAAATGAATAAAAATTAATTATTACTCCCTTCAATCCTTAATATAAGACATATTCCTTCCATTTTATAATATAAGACATTTTAATTAATTCACAAAAAATACAAAGTGACAGTAACTCATTGGATATGTCAAAAATTGAATTTTTTCTACTTTTTCTTTTATTGAGAAATGTGTTTGAAAATTTAAAGAGTGGATGAAATTAAAATGATCATTTAATTACAAGTTATTTATATTGAAGATCGAAGGAGTATTAATTTAATTTTAAAGTTGATTTTAAGGGTAAAGGATTTTTTCAATAAGTATAAGACATATTTCACTTTTCAATATTTCTATATTTTACCCCTATTTTAATAAGTACAAAATTAAAAAAAAGATTATTAAAATGATAATATTAAAACATACCCTTCATTAATTAACTAATTTAATTAATTTTTTTAATCTAATCGTGACGGAGAAATACTTTTCCCTTATTTTAATTATAAATAATATTTATTATGTCAATATTTTTTAGGATTGACCCATATTTTACTCCCCATCAAAAAAAGGATAAAAGAAAATGGGAAATTCAAGAAGATTATTAAATGATTAAATGTTTAATTAATTAAATTAATTTTTTTAATTTAATCAAATATTAAATATATTTAATATTTAATCAAAAAGAAAAGGAAGGGAAAGGGAATTAAATTAAACAAATATGTTTTTTTAAACAAATATGTAAAAAAGAAGAGAGATAAAAGGAGTTACCTTTGCACTTGTTTGGGCCCTTGGCGGCGAGGGAACGGCGAGGGGTAGAAACGGAGAATTTGAGTGATTTGTCATATTTGCCCTTCTCAGTGTAAGAAGAGGGAGCGCAAGGCCGCCACGTGTCCGCTATTTCTCTGGAAATGCACATATCCGCTATGCTTGATTGAAGCGCCGTCAGCATAAACGATATGAATCCCAGCAACATCAGCTCTATCATCACCCCAAAAAAAAAAAAAAAAAAAAAAAGGAAAGAAAATTATTATCAAAAACAAAAAAATATTATAAAATTCAGGCTCCTAGAATTATTTTGAGAAATTCCATCCTAAAATCAAGAAAATGTTAAAAAATCTTAAAAAAATCAGATATCAAAAAAATTTTATTAACTATTCTTATATATATGTGGGATTAACAACTCCATTTATAAGATTAATAATTTTTGAAAGTTTTCTGATATTAGATTTTCTTTAAAACTTTTTTGACATTTTCTTAAATCTTTTAGCATCTGAAAGGAATTTTTTCAAAATTTTCTCCAAACAAAATAAATCCGCTAGCTAGTTCTAATTAAGACATGACATTGCAATTCAATCAGACTTTGTTTCTGGTTATTAAATACTCTTTGGGGAATTCACGGTTCATTAAATTATTATTTTTAATTTATTATGATTTGATGGAGGACTCATGAGTCAAATCTTATCATTAACTCGCCAATAGAGTGGTGGCTAGTGAGCAGTGACGTTGACAAATCTTTTACAGTATTTTTTTTTGAATAATACAAATGTTTCCAAAAATAGCATTAATCTCTGAATTCCTCAACTTCGCTTCCTCAATATTATACTTTTGTTTAATTTGTAAGGCCTTTGAAAAGAGAAAGTAGCTTCTCCAGACATATAAAACACACATATAGATATATATGCATGTATTAGATTTAAAAAATCTGAAAATAAGGGTGAGAATTAAACAAAGGAAGCTAAGGAAAAGAGAAGAAGAAGGAAGAGAGTGAATTATAATAATTGCATTAATTACCTCCTTTGACCTTTTCAAGGGCTTCCAAAAGAGCATGCTTGTGTCTCTTCTCTAACCACTGCAATTATGAATCACGTATCAGTTCGACTACAAATTAAATCTTACATTAAATACGGGAGATAGTAGATAGATCGATGTAGTTATTACGTACTTTGCCAATAGCGTGAATGATATGTTCGATGAGGATTGAAATGGCGAGCAACACAAAGCAAATCACCGCGACGGCCCACGTCGCCGTTTCCTGTAACTCCCTCTCATATTCTGTCTCTTCCGCCATTGTTGGCGTCTCAAGATCTCTCTAGCTTCTTGTAATTTGCTCCCACGTATCTCTTAAGTCTTACCCAACACAGAAGAATTGTGCAGCTAACAGCAAAAGAGCAATATATGATGAAAAAGGGTGAACAAGAAGAAGAAGAAGGAGAAGATTGAAGAAAAGTATGGATTTTGGGGCTTGAAATAGAGCAGAAGAGAGCAAGATAGAATGGTGGGGATTGTGAAAGTCTAGTACTTTTGGGTTTATATAGAGAAGGGAACTATGAGCAATACTTTTGACTTTTCAAAGCCATGGTCAGACGGTCAAAATAATTCTACACCTCCGGATATGATCATTTAACGAATAGTACGATACGACTCTTTCTTCAAAATCTAATAATCAAGCCGCACCACTGTTTCAATTAGCAGTAGAAGAAGGGTTTTTTTTTTTTTTTTTTTTTAACGTGATTTACAATATGAGATAAATTTGTGAGAAAAAATCTTATTTCGACTTATACGTACTTCTCAAACACCAATTCAAACAAACCTCTTTGAGATTATACTTGTAACTCTTTTTTGATACAATTCGGCAGCCACTCAGAAGACTAAGTCTTATCCCTATTAAGCAGGCATCCTAGGTCCATATCAGCAGAGGAGAAAACGTGCAATCCAGGCACAAATGATAAGCTAGTTTTCGCCAGGTGGTTTGCTGCATTGTTTGCCCATCGATGAATGTGGTGCACCTCCACTGTCCAATCCCTGTTAAGTAAACCATGTAATTCCTCAATGAGTGCTTGATCCGCGTGAAGCTCATTCAACTCTTGCTTCATCAGCTCCACCGCCTCAATAGTGTCGGACTGCAGTATGATCTGCCGATAGCCCATGTCCCAAGACAATTTGAGCCCATGCAAGCATCCCCATAGTTCCGCAGAGATTGTACTTGTAACTCTAAAACTGTTTATTTACGTATATCGAAATAAATCTCATCTCACATATTTAATTTATATATCGTAAATTATGATTAAAAATTTATTTTTGAAGGCATCGATCATTATTCCAAACAAACACTACTTTTATAGGAGATAGAGGTAGAGGTAGAAAGCTCTCCAATAAAACCATAAGTGCTTATTTCTCCAGTTATAAATAAATAAATAAATTTTGTTAAAAATTGATTTCGAGACATAAAAACATGTTTTACGTGTATGTGTGTGTGTATAGCTAATACTATACGGCAGATTTTCAAGGTGATGAACTGAAAATATTCAATGAGAAAGATGAAAAAAATAAATTTTCATAATATCTTTCAAATTATAATTTTTAAACTAATCCGAGCACATAAAAAGGTAGTGTTAATATAAATGATTAAAAAATAAAGAATAGGAGGTAGTAATTTATTCACGTGGTATTTGCAATGAATGCAAGGAGCAATTTGGGCATACTAGTTGGCTCAGCGTCCACCCCATCAATGTATCAATAACTGGGTCTGGTCTTATTTATAAGTTTATTTTGATTAAAAAAAATTAGTCCTATTTATGGGTTCAATTTCATGTAATAAATGAGATTATGACAATTTTATCCATATTAATTATACCTATAAAGATAGGGAGAGAAGAAACAATTTAAAAATACTCGATCATAAATTAGGATAAAGTTGAAAAATTACTCTTATAATCGTTAAATTAACTATATCTCATTAGTATGTGATATTTGATCAAAATAAACTTATAAATAAGATCAGAGTAGTACCAATATATCAATGATTGGAAGGTTTAGCCAATCGTATATTGACTATGCATCTTTTTCCTTTCGAAATATAGAGTATTTAATTACTCACCTGATGATTGTTTTGATCACGTTTGATATTTAATTACTAAATCATTACTAATAACTGAATCACATTTAAAGAAAATCCTTAATTTTACAATTTTCCATTTAAATATTTTCCCTGTTTCTGAAACATTATTTTGACTTAATTTATTTTATTTCAGATTGCTAAAACATTTTATAATTTATTTATTATTTCAAATTAGTCATGGGATTCATAAAAATAACACTACTCTCATATTTAAACTGTATAATTATTTTCACTTTAACTTTTCATCCTAAGAAGTAGCATAATAATAATACCAAAACAGAAGATAATTTTAAATTATTATGAGAAAGTAAAATATTTAAGATGTTAAAAAATATTCTAAAAATAGTACTCCCTCCGTCAGCTCTTAATCATAGGCCAAAGTTCACTGCTTTACAGTTCTTTAGAAATGATAGTTAGCATTCTTAAACTTATAAGAAAATTATATAACTTTTCAATTTTGCTCTCCACTAAAATTGATTGATATCCACAATAAAGTACCTTGTTGAAATTTTATAAAAAAAAAATACCTTATCGAAATTAAGAGTATCCAAGTTGTCATAGAATGTAACTAAAACACCAATAACTAAAGAATGGATATGATCTTAAATCAGATACCAGATGATAATATTAAAAAAAAAAAAAAAAAACTAAATATGTGTGATTAATTAAAAAATAAATAAAAAAACTCTACACACAATAGAGCCTAATATCCATATCACATCTAAATGTCCTAAGCAGGTGGGAATGTGGGATAGCATTTATTGGGTTGAAAATGTTTTTGTTTGGTTGTCCCCATGAAATATTGAAATTATGTGAAAATTTTGGAGATAATTACAAAGGAATTCCATGGAAGCCTCCAACCTCCACACAAATTGGACAAGTAATTAAATGAAGATGACCGCTTGTTATAATAATTCATCAACACGTTGCCGAAAAATATGTCTTTTCATTATTTCATATATACTAACTTCAGTCATAATTATAAGATATAGTTTATTTTTAGAGAAATTAAAGAAATTAAATAAGTTATTTAATCATTTCATATATGTTATATATCCTTAAATTTTATTAGTCAAACTAATTAGTTTAAAGAAAAAATAAAAATACTTTAAAGTAATTTAATTAGCTTTATTAATCTCTCCAAAAAAATCAACTTGATCTTATAATTAGGATAGATGAAGTAGTTTCCTTAAGCAGTTGATCAATTCTAACTTTTTCTTTTTGGCTTGAACTTACTTCTTATTTTCTTGCAAAAATTAAATGATGATGAAGAATTATTCACCAACAAACGACTTAATTACTTTTTCGGTCAAAAATAGAAAATTAATTCTAATTTAATCTGTGCCTTATTCTTCCGCCTGATTAAACAACATTAATCTAGCTTAAGACTAGATTTAAATTCATTTTCTTCTCTAACATTAATTACGGTAATAAAAAAAAAAAAATACTTCAGTCTCTAGCTTGGCCAATCTTTAAATTCACACATCAATGCAAAATAAATAAATAAATAAATAAATAATAAATAAATAAATAAATAATCAGACATCAAAAATGATAAATTTAAAGTCAGAATTTGATGTTGGCCGACAAAATTATACTGGCCAGACAACAAGGAGCTAAACCTATATTGTAATTAATGGCGAATATAATGTTTTATCATGATAATAAAAAATCAAGCCTAGGATAAAAAAATTTATTCATTCCAATATTCATAAGTCAACTAGAGTATAAAGAGATAAAACCAATATTTAAGGTCTGCCATAGCTAAAATTATTAGGTTAATGTAAATCTTCTTAATTTAGGACCCGAGGTAGTAATAATATTAAATCTTTTAGGAAATATTGGGGAAATTGAAAGTTCCTTATTGAAAATTTTATTGATGAGAAGGACTTTTCAATAGGATATTTTTTTCCGAATTTCCTCAATTTTTTTAATATATTTTTAGGAAATTAAATCCTTCAATATTATCATGAAAATCGTAATAATCGCTATCTCGCCCACATTCTTGAAAGAGAAAACAATATTTATTGGTCCAGTTGGGTGCATCGTGAAGGGCAAGTTGGCGGGTCAGTTTGGACGTCATTTTCTCCCACAAAGTTTGAATAGTTTATACTCTTTGGTGGGCGATCTTGTAAGTTCCCTAATTATAAAATTTTTATTTATAAAAAAAACCGAGTTTATACTCCCTTCGGTCCTAATTATAAGACATATTAACCGATTTTGTGGAGAATAATAAAAGAAGTTAAATTAGTTAATTTTACTCTTTTTCCTAAAATGCCCTTATATAAATTTAAAATGACATAAGTAAAAATGAATCAATAATTCCTACCACATACCTCTCAAACCTAAAATTTTCATTTCCACACGTTATCTAATTAAAATAATGTTATTGCTAAATATACATATACGTGTTTACACACAATATCTACACACATATATATGCATACACACAAACACATATAAACACACACACACAATGATATATGTGTGTGTAAACACACACAGATATACATATATGTCTACACACCTGAATGTGTGTGTGTGTGTCTATAAATATTTGTGTCTAGCCACACATATATATAAATACACACACACACTCTCACAAACACACATATATGTGCATGTGTCTATATATATTTGTGTGTAAACACACACACATATACATATCTAAAAGTTTCATTCATTGAAAGAGTTTACATATTCACATACATATACTTACCAAAAACTAAATACACTTGAGAGAATAAAATAGGGTATTTTATAAATAAATTACAAAAATTGGAATGTTGTCTTATAATTAGGACCAAAATCAACTCTTAAATATTGTCTTATAATTAATACCAGAGGGAATACTTTTTTCAGGTAAAAAAAAAAAAATAGTCAATGCTTTTGGGGTTTCAGGATTTGAGTCCTTTGAAATTTGGGTTTTTTTTTGTTATGGTTTTTAAAAGTATTCTTGAACTTCTAGCGTGATTTTAAAAAAAATGGCTCTCCTGTTACAAAATTTATGATT
The DNA here is from genome assembly GCA_019022655.1 of Acacia acuminata. NCBI lineage: Eukaryota > Viridiplantae > Streptophyta > Magnoliopsida > Fabales > Fabaceae > Acacia > Acacia acuminata. The sequence goes on from JAFJYI010000075.1 coordinate 211,045, forward strand.
CAAAAGTATCAACAATATAATTTATTTAAGGACCTAAATGTAACTTACTTTTAATAGTTGTAATTTGTCTTTAAATGTGTACAATTTATATATTCAACTATGTACAGAATAGAAAATATTTATACATAAATGCTTTGGATAATACAAGAAAGTCGAAGCTTGATAAGGTAAGTTAGGGACTAGAATAAGAGAATCTAGCCCTTAATACATTAAGATAGAAAAATAAACTAAAGGTGACAGGACCGTTGGTCCTTCAAAACCATGTCGAGGGAACCTCTGGGTACTGTTGGAATCAGAATCACATTGGCATCAACAGCAACGCCGTGTCCTTCTTTGGCCATATAGTCAGCACAAACAATGTTTTCTCTTGGAGAATAATGGAACTTGGCGTCCCAATCCCAATATAAAAGATCTCCGGTCGCTCCAATAATGTCTCTAAAAGGATGATCAGTAGTGCAATATCTCATAAGGATGTTGACAACATCTAGGGAATCAGAGTAGAGAAGGATTCTTTGAAAACCCATCTGAAGTCCAATTTTTAGCCCTATCATAATAGCATAAATTTTAGCTTCGATAACATAATGAAGGCCAAGGGGTAGGTAGAAGCCCGTCAACCATTCACCCTAAGCATTTCTTATCACTCCTTCGCAAGCCGCTTGGTGTTGTTGCCGAATCAATCCATCCACATCAATGCGGACCGCATTAGCAGGAAGGGGGTTCCAGGATTTCTCCTCAAACTTGTCAAATTGAAAAATCTGGTAAGTGAGCTTTTGAGTCACGCTATTTTTCATGAGAAGGTGGTTACACTGATAAAGCATCTCCCTGGTTAAGTGCATAAGAGTTGTATCCGTTAAATCTAAGACCTTTGTGGTTAAGTGCTTTTAGGTAATAAATTCTATTTTAAGGACTTTTCAAGAACTTCCCTGAAAAAAAAAAGATGAAAAGTAAATTTCATATATAGATATAGTCCTCTTTTTATATTGCAAGTGTTATAAAGAGAGCGCATGTATGTATATATATATATATAGAGAGAGAGAGAGGTATGTATGTATGTATGTTTTGCATTGCAAAGCTTTTGAAAAAAATTACATTTCATAATTGTTAAATAATACTTTTTTTTTTTGTCGAGTTTATACTTTATATTACACACACATAGCGACCATTTTTTTTCCCAACAAAATCTCAAATAGTTGGATAAGAGGAGACGACCACTTTTAATTCATGAACTTTTTATCATTTATTTCATTGTATTTCATATTCTCATCAATTAATTTATGTATGAACGTATCTCCTTTTTTTTTTTTTATAATGACTTTTCTTTGTTGAATATTTGTTCCATCAGTTGCATACACGGTAGTATTAATGGTAACGAGTCAAATGACTCCATTTGTGGCAAGTTGGCGTGACTTAATTAAATTACCAATGAATGTAACGAAATGATAAAAATACGACACAAGTTAATTATGTGACCAGTTCTTAAGACTAATCAAGGTCTCATAATTAGACTTTCGTTTGGTACTGGTTCTGGATTTAATCAATCGAACCACCAGCCGGTTCGATCGAATGCTCAAAATATGAAGTTTTACATTCTATCCTCATCCTTCTAATTTTGAGATAGAGATACTTCTTCTTTTTTTAATCTTTTTTTTTTTTTATTTAGATTAAATTGTATGTTGCACCATGAAATACTTTTTGCATATAATATCTCAAACTAATTAATTTCTAATCCTACATTTAGAAATATTTTTCCTGTAACACCTTTATCCTAAAATATTTTTTCAGTACCCAATATCTTAAATTAATTAATTTTTAATTATGGAATATTTTTTTTTAAAAAAATCCATTTATTTGGGGATGAGCATAAAAGATGAGCATGAATCATTTGTTATGATGTCTATCTTTTTTTATAGAAATATCAAATTTTAATGAAAGATAAAATAATTACATAAAAAGCCGCCAAAATGACTCAGATGATCATAACAACGTGAGTCATGGTCAAGGGAACAACTAAAACTGAAACACTTGTTAGGGAACAAAAACTGAAGAAAAATCAACAAGCAAGTGTCCAAAGTCTCGGAGGAATACAAAGTAAGGACTTGAAATGTTCCATGGCAAAAGAGACAGTTAAGGAAATATCGATGGGCATTGACCAAAACAAAATACGTCTAAAATTTAATATAAGAATTAGTCAGGGAAAAAGATGAATAAATACCATCTAAATTTGTAAAACCCCCAAAAGCCTACTGAATTTTTAAAAAGATTAAGAGATGACAAAGGCTTTTGAGGGTTATGCAAATTTGTACAAATTCGTGTAAAATGACCATAATACCCAGAGAGAGAGAGATGAACCGAGGGTCCATTTCCATGATGCCGAAGCACGTTCGCCGCCGTCGAAGCCACACCCGCCTCCGCCGTCGACGCTGCACCCGCTGGACGCCGCACCGGATGACGACGGTGAAAAAAAAAAGAACTGAGACGAAACACATAAATTTTTTTTAGATCGCTCGCGTTCGCATTGAGAGATTGGAAGACTATGAAGGAAGGAAGAAGAGAAGAAGGCAAAAAAAAAAAAAAAAAAAAAAGAGTTCACTCGAGTGCACTAAAAAATCCAGTAATGAACAGTAAATTGCGTTTGAGGAAGAAGGTGAATAGTAAATGTGGACTTTTGTCCATTTCCGTGACTGCTGAAGCACGTTTGCCGCCATCTTGACCCTCCGCTGTTGAAGCCACACCCGCCTCCGCCGTCGATGCTGCACCGCTGGACGCGGCACTAGATGATGACGGTGAAAAAGAAAAAAAAACTGAGACAAAACACATAAATTTATTTTAGATTGATCGCGTTAGCGTTGAGAGATTGGAAGATATTAGAAGACTGTGAAGGAAGGAAAGAGAGGCGTCGAAGAAGGAAGGAAGAAGAGAAGGAGGCCAAAAAAAAAAAAAAAAAAAAAAAAAAAAAAGAGTTCACTTGAGTGCACTAAAAAATCCAGCAATGAACGAATTTGTTTGCATAACTCTCAAACTTCTTTGTCATCTCTTAATCTTTTTACAAATTCGGTAGGCTTTTGAGGGTTTTACAAATTGAGATGATATTTATTCGTCTTTTTCCCAATTAGCTAACTAATTTATAAATATTTAAAAAATAATAATTAAGTTAATTATTTAAAATAAATATGGGTCGATTTTTTTAATATACCCTATTTAAATATTTGATAGAAACTTCATTTATATGTTAATCAATAGAGATATTTTAAGCCAATCGGATTGGCATAGTTGGCTAAGGCGTTGGCTTTCACCCCAATAGAGGACGTTCGATACCTGCTAGTCGATGTGAGGGTTTCATTGGTGGTGATCTATAAGATCTCTCGTAAGCATTTCTTTGAGCCTTCTAACCCACGATGGGGTCAAGATCTACCCCACTAAACTTTTTTTTATTTTAAATATTTTAAGGAAAATTATTATAAAATAAATTGATATTTTATATTTAAGATTAAAATAAATCCCTTATCTTACCTATATAATTTAACACTGGAGAGAGTACTTAATATAAGTTATCTCAAATAGGAAATCCTAATTTTGCCTCTAAATCGTCCAAAGTAAACTGAGAGTCAACAACAAACATTTAGGATGAGAGTGTACTTCACGTAAGGCTGACACTTAATACAAAAAACAAAAATAAGACGCGTCTTCTTTTTTTGTAACAGTGAATAATCACCTCTTTAAAAGTCAATTCTTTTTGACACGCTATCTTATCCTTAAATGAGTGTCTCTCCTAGCGCGAGGAATCGTAAGGAACTAACCTCTCTAGCCACTTGATGTAAACTTCAACAATTAATACTCTTTTTAATTTTAAATATAGTGAACTTTATATTATATATATATATATATATTACGAAAGTTAAGTATATTACTTTAAAATATTTATATTTATCTTTTTTTTTTCTAAACTATTTTTTCTAATATATAAACTTATATGTAATCTAATGATATACAACATATACTATAATTAATTAAGTAACTTCCTTAATTTTTCCAAAAAAATCAACTCTATTTTATATATAAGCCAGGATGGAGTAACATATAACAAGGTCTAAAACCATTGGGATCCCAAATCAATTCAAGACACTATTGGGACGTTATCGACCACTAAATATGAGCGTCTCTCATAACGGGAATTCAAACTTTAATTCGTTACGTTAAGAAACTAACCTTTCTCACTAGACTCAACTCTGTTGATGTAATTTTTTTTATTTATTTTTTTGTTACAAGAAAGGTTTGGTGAATTGGATCCTAGAGGCTTATCAAGGCGAAGACATAACTTCAAGTTCAAAAAGTTCTTAAAGATCACCCTCAACAAGCTCTCTCAGTCGGACAATTTTTTTTTTTAATATATAAAAATTTTAGGAAAGGGGTTAGACTCGCCAACGAACTAAGACAGAGCGAAGTTTCTCTTTCTTCTAAGTGATTCCAATGTTGAGCATGGTGGGCCGTCTATTACTCTCAAGCGTTTATCTAGGCACCCAAGAACTAAAATATCTCTCTCAGTGTCCTAACCAACCCTAGATTCAAATCCCCTCTTTTTAGTGAGAGTGTCCAACCCTTTACCAATTAAACCCAAAGATGAAGGGTCACAGCTGGACAATTAACGTATAACATGGTCTAAAACCAATGGGGTTTCAAATCAATTCAACACACTATTGGGGCACCGTTACTTTGAGGCCCAATTTATATTCAACTTTCCACGAGCCCAACAGACAAATTTTTAACTAAAGTTATAAAAACATTTGTAGAAATATTACTTGATCGATTGACTCAAAGAGGATTAACCAAGAGTATTAAGTAGAAACCTTTTTTCCATAAAAGTTTTGACCTTTGCCTTTTTCAAAAGTATGGTCAACTAAACCCAACTTTGGATCGAAAACTTATTTTAAAAATCACATTCTTTAAACAAATAGTCACTTAAGGCTGCTTCATTCTTTCTGAAACCATATATTCAGAGACAGATATTCATGTCTCTAAATTAATTATATAAGGCAATAATATAATATTCTGTTTTAACAAAGAAAAAAAGAAAAGAGATTATGAAAGGAGTGGCATTGGGTAATGAATAATAAAGCTATGGGTTGTTTGGGATCCACAGATTTGCAGAAAGAAAGAAACATATTAAAAAAAAAAAAAAATCAGAAAGCAGATAGGAATTAGTGCTTCCTGCTTTTCATATATGTGTGCTGTAAATAGAAAAGTAAGAAATTAAAGCTTATGTACACATAATTAAGTTTCTGAAGTAAAAGTTTTGAGTCAAATCATATATATATATATATATATGGAAAAGCCAAGGAAAAAAAAAAAAAGAAAAAAAAAAAGGCAAGAGCTTCTCTTGTGCTTGTGCTAATAAAGCTGTTCTTTGCGGGCATGCCACCATCTCCACCTGCACCCAACCAAATTAAATTAATTAAGCCACAAAAAGCTTTTGTACTCTTATGCCTATTTTTAATTTCTTAATTAAAGAGATATTTCTAGTACAAATTTTTAAAATCGATAAACAAAATTTCTTTAAAAAATAAAAATGGCTATCGAAATTTTTTTTTTTTTTTTTTTTTTTTTCAAGAGGACAATACATATTTTAATATGAAATACAGAATTTTAAAAAAATATATATAATAATTTTGCATAAGACCCACAAATCTAGTTTTTCAGAAGAGAAGAAAAGTCTATAAAAAAATTGCTCATGTTTCACTATAAGAGTAAACTTTGAAAATTAGGAAACAAAATCAATATCCACAATTTCAACAAAATTTATAAGAATTTTAGAAAAATTAATTATTTGATCACTATAATTTTGATTTGATTATAATTTAGTCCTTAGACTCTAATCTAATCCAACTCAATCTCATCCCTACAATTTTAATTATGCTGAAAACTCTTAATCCTTAATATTTTACCATTTAAAATCTTAATCCATAAGTAAATTTCAAGAAATGTAAATATATATATATATATATATATATATGTGCGTGGAAATAAATTTGAAGTGGGGAGAGAGAGAGGAGAGAGGAGACCAGTAATAATCCCAGCGGGGCTTGACTTTGGACATTCGATTCTCGCCATAAGGGTAATCGGTGAGGGCTCTTTTGGTATTATGGAAGGCGCAGCAGCCGATGCAGTAAACGCCAATGAGGAACACCAAAACGACGACGCTTAGCACAGACACTTTATGCCAATCCCTCCTCATGCTTTCTAGCACCCCTGCTTTGCATGACTCGCACTCGTAACACAGTAAACTCGGCGAGTTGTTCCACCGGTAACAGTCCGGGTCCTCGCTCTCTATGATTGCCCCGGCGCTGTAGTCACACGCCGTTGGTGGTTTACAGCACCCTGACTGCACCGTCACAACTTCTCACATCAATTCAAGTCCATTTACTCGTAACGAGTTACATATTCTTTCTTTGTTTTTTAGAGATAAAAAAGTTTAGGTGGGGTAAGATAGTATTCTATCAGGGCAAGGCATGCCTCTAGACTCAAAAAGCACTCATAAAGGTACTTATATATCACCCACCAATGATGTCCTCACATCAACTAGTGAGTATCGAACATCCTCCCTTTTAGAGTGAAGACTGATGTTTTAGCCAACTGTACCAATCCTCATTGGCACGAGTTACATATTCTGACAAATGTGCCTTTGGTAAAAAGGGCCAGTCCCAACCTTCATGAGTTAAGACTTAAGGCTTTGATTGGTTTAAGGGAAGGAGAGGGGAGGAAAAATGAGGAGAAAATTTACCAAAATTTAATGTGGTAGGACCCACAAGAGTTTTCTTCTCCATTTAAATTTTCCATCCCTCCCCTCCCCTCAAACCAATAAAAAAAATAGTCATTTTTTGAGGATTGGCCCTCAAGCATTAAGATCAAGACCGGCTTTATAGGGTCAAAGGTATTTTAACAATATGTTATTATTTTTTTTATAAATATTATTATTATTATTATTATTATTCCTATAGAAATTTGACAATGGAGATTCAGATTCTCTCATGCATGATTGATGGTTATTTATATTCTGTGTTCCTTTTCACACCCTACAAATAAATATTCGAACCTACAGTACAAAAAATTCTAAAAGGACGTGAGGCAATGTGGTTCATTGAGACCATATGTATCCAAATTTTTGACAAGATGCAAACTTATCTCAAGTTTTTGAAAAGATAGAATATATGTATTAGTCGCTTCATTCTTAAGCAATCTAAATCATATACCATATATATTAAGGAAAATTATGGATGTAAAATATATAAGCAAAAACTATATCATTGATTAATTATAACAATACAATAATTAAGTTACTTTGGACTCAACAATTCATAAGGCTAATATTTAATCTATTTTGTAGCCCACAATGATGTTGTTAATTTTAAGAAATATTCTTTAAGGTCTCAAGTGAACAAGAAAATGTTAAAAAAGTCTCTAAAAAATTTTGATGTCAAAAATGGTCATCGACAACTCCTTCAATAAGGTATTAACAACCTCATTTATGGGTTTTAACAACTATTTGAGACCTTTTTGAAATCTAAATTTTTTTTTTAAAAAAATTTTTGATATTTTTTTTACCCTTAGAATGTTAAAAAAAAAAAAAAAAAAATTCCCTTAATTTTATTGGGGCCCAAGGCAAGTTTCTATTACATCACATGCATTCACAAGTCTACTTTTATAAAGGACACACAAAAGAGGGAAATTATGACTCACCTCAACATGAAGTCAAGTCTTGTTCTTGCTTTTTTACCCCTTTAAAAAAGGCTATTTCTTCATTATTTGTGATAAAATAATATAAATCTAACGTGAATTAGTTTGTGTGATTTAATTCCAACACACAACTACTTCTCATCTCATCTCATGTCATCTTATATTTCATAATTTATCTGAATTAAGAAATTTCAACTTTACCTTTATCAAATGAGGTTTTAAAGAAGAAAGAAATATAAAAAATTATATTCAAGTAATGGGGGCAAAATTTATAAATAACCATTAATCTTTTTATAAGTAACTTATATAGTAGATAGTCTAGAATCGTTATTAAAGTGATTTATATCGTTGAGATCAAGCAATCACGGGAGGGAGTAGATATTTTACACACTGAACTGACTCCATATATAAATAACTACGTACAGAGACTTAAAAAAAAAAAAAAAAAAAAAAAGGAAATTAAAGAAGGAAATAATTATTTAGCTCATGCAATTAATTTTCGTTTACTCTCTTACTCTGATTTAAAAGCCTGCTTCAGTAATTAACAAACAAGTCTAAAACCAGAATACCTAATAAGAGAAAAATGACGTGATTTGATCTAACTGAATGAAGCCACAAATTAAAGAAAAGAAGAAGAAGAAGAATAATAATAATAGGAAATTATAATACACACACACGTACCTGAATAGGAGTCATATCTCTTTGAAGATAATCAAGAGGAGTCCAATAAGCAAGCTTAGCACAAGTCCTTGAACCCAAAATACAGCTCCTTATAGTGTTCCAATACCTTGGATCATTAATCCTATTCCTCAGCCACGGCGAATAATCCTGCAGCCGGTACTCCTTATACGCCCTCCCCGGAACCTCCACGCCGCCACCCCGGCTCATGACGGCGAACCCGAACACTGTCAGGCCCATCAGGGTGGCGATCAGCAGCAGCATCACCACCAGGTACAGCCACAGAGCACATGCCACGTGGAAGCATGCTCCTATGAAACCAGCCAATGAAATCACCAGAACCACGAAGCCTATGATCAGAAGCGGCGTCTGTAAGAAGTTCTCGCACGTTGTACTGCTCCTCGCCATCCATAGTCCTGCCCCTATTATGGGGATTGAAGCTAGCAGAGTGAACAGGTTCAAGAACCCTATCACTGTGTTGCTGAATCTATACATCTTCTTCTTTCTCTAAGCTATCATGTTTCTGTGTTTTGATCGTGTGCGTATATATATTAATTAGTGTGTCTGTGTCTGATCGATCTAGGTTTAAGAATTTTGAGTTTTCTTACCTTGGGTAGTGTCTTTTGATCGTGATCTGCTTGCTTTTTGTCTGCATAATTACATGGGTGTGCAGTGTGCTCTGAAAATTTAGATAAAGCAAACATGTGAAAACGACCAAGAATTTTGTACCAGATCGTTATATATTTATTAAACAAGTGTACTTGTTCTGAGTGACCAAATTGCCCTTGTTAGCCTCTCTTAAATGTCATTTTTTATATACCCTTTTAGTCCTAAAAATGATATATTTTTTTTTTAGAGATTAAGGAAGCTAAATAGTTTACTAATCATATAATATATTGTTATTATTAGATTATATATCAATTTATAAGTTAGATAAAATATTTTTTTTAAAATTAAAAAATTAACTAGATCTTATATTTAGAACATAGCAATATTATATAATGATGGCTTTAAGTTTAATTTCTCCCCGATTAAATAATGATTAGAGGAATTTTATTTTTGGAGGCCCCAAATGGCCCTCCTTATTATATATACGTAGCTACTTTAGATGCACCACAGAAGAAAACATAGATGTCCTTTTTTTTTTTTTTTTTTTTTTTTTTTTTTTTTTTTATCATTTTATGTTAATATAATGATTTTATTTCTGTTCAAAAGAATTTTACCTATCTTTTTTATTTTCAGAAATAATTTCTTAGCAAACAGAAAATTTCTTCTGAGTTAAACCGATAAAAATTGTAATCATATGATGACAATTCCTATTCTGGCCGAAACAAAAATGATAACAATTACTGTATTTACAACAAGGTAGCGATATTCTGGTGCCATGAGTCCATATACAAGACATATCTTTGAGAAAGTAATAAAAGAAAATAAGAGTATATCTAAGATTCTATTTTTTAATATTTATATTTGTATCTCTCTTATATTTGTTTAGTAAGGTAAGATGAGTCCAGTGTATCAGAGTAAATTTAATTAAAAAATGAATTACACTTTTTTTTATTCATAGATAGTATAATTTGTTAGAGATAATTTCATATGATTTACAGTGTAGATGCTAAAAAAACCAATCAAAAGGCATATAAAGGATATGACATGATAGGACCAAATTAAAGATGCAATGAGATAAGGCTGATGAGAAGGAACTTCGGTAGCACAAGCAATTGTTCATGGCGTTTCTGGTAATTGCTGAAGATGGATGCTTTAGAAAGATGGACCCCTTGGAACTTAGTCAAGAAGCAAAGATATTGTATAAATAAATAAATAAATAATTATATAAATATATATATTAAATGGACCAGGATTGGGTATACACTTTGCGTGGGTATAGAATATATAAGATGCCGAAGCTACTTTCTTATCTACTGTCACTGATCTCTTATTCGAGTAGAGTTCTTTTCAGATCCACTAAACCATATTTCCTATTTTTTAGAGTGGTAGTTGTAATTTGCAAATATTCTACCCACACTTGCCTCCTGATTCGTCCATCATAGATATTATTATACTTTATAATAACTATACCTTTGTCTGCATCTGTATTATTATATTCTTCTTCAAGAATGGTATTTTTCTACATTACTCTCTATATATAATATTCTTCCATCATCGACAGGTTCAATATATTTATAGCTTTTGAGATTGTGTTAAATATTCCCTTCTGACTAGGATATTGCAGAAATTGTTAGCATCCTTGTCATTGCTACTTCATTTCTGCTTTTTTAAAGTTTCTATCAAGACCCATATAATATTAAAATATGAAAGTTAAAGGGTTATATTGTATCTAATATCTTTCAGTATTTTTCATAGCACTTGCTATCTCAAACTAATTTGTTATGCATTCAACACGTTAAGATATTTTTTCAGCAATACCAAGTATTATAAAGTAATTTTTAGTATAATTTTGCCTTTAAAGTATTTCTCTTAATAGGGACAAGCACTTGATAGTAGGGTGTTCATGGGCAGGGCGAGACCCTTGCTCGAGGCCCTGCCCGAAAGATCACTGGGCAGTAAAATGCAACCCAATGCCTGGCCATGCCCAGTAGAAGCCCTAACATTTTTGGCTAGGGCAATAATGGGCTAGGCAGGGCGGCCCTTCCATGCCCAAGTGTTGATACCTACCAGCTACCGCACCATATGTAAAAAAACAGCTTAAGTATCTGAAAAATTAAATAACATCCATAATTCTACACTTTTGAATATTTCAATATAAATCTACAAATTAAGTCTTAAAATTAAAAAGACAATCATATGTCTTAACAAGGCATCAAAAAATAGAAATTAAAGCCTTGTAGACATCCAAAATCCCTAGAGGTTGCATCAAGGCCCCAAAATGTCAAAATGATGAAACATATAGAATCACCTACAAGAAAGCAAAAAAGAAAGCATATTGTTACATCATTTACATATGAAAGTAACAATTAATTATAGGCTCTTAGCCTTAGTTTAAACTTTGAAGGTTACAAATTGCCTACTTCATCCACCACTAGCCAACAAGCAACCGTAACCATTACGGCCACAAATAGCAATGGATTCATATTATCTACTTGACCCTAATACTTATCATACTTCACCTGCATGGTAGTGCTCATTTCTCCCAAGAAGTCATTAATAGTACTCATAACATTCTTTCGCAACATTTTCTGAACACGAGCAATCTGGTGGAAGCATTTATCTGAAGAAATGAAGATATTTTTTTTATGTATAAGTTATATAATTTGTAAAAAAAATATAATAATATTCTACAAAATCTATATATATATATATATATAATACTTTTTTTATTCTACTAAAAAAATGATAACTTGGGTAGGGCCAAATGGGCGGGCGGCATATCATGCCCGATCGCTCACATAAAAATTATCGCTTTTCCTTAGGTTGGGTTGGGCGATTTTTTACAAGATGCGCGGACGGGGCTGTGGTCATCGTGAACACCCCTACTTGATAGGCACTCCGCAAGTGTATATGTCATATCAAGTAATAAAGTCGAGTGAGTACAAGAACTCGGTACTAAGAATACAGTTAAGCAATGAATTTACACTTTTTCTTATTAAGTAAGGATTGTTTTTCGATCCACTAAAAGGCATTCTAATTATATTAATCCTTAATGTCTTAGGTGATTAGTATTTAATTGGATTAACTTAAGTACAAGACTAATGAGACTATGTAAGGCTGGAAAGTAATATATGATATTACTACCTCCTGTCCTAATTATAAGACTGAGTTGACTTTTTTTGGAGAGATTAAGGAAGCTAAATAAGTTACTTAGTCATATCATATGTTGTGTATTCTTAGATTATATATCAGTTTATTAGTCAAACTAATTAGTTTTTTAAAAAATACAAATACAAATACTCTAAATAAATTTAATTAACTTTCTTAATTTCTCTAAAAAAGTCACCTTGGTTTTATGATTAGAATGGAGGGAGTACTATATAATACTCCCTCCAATCTTTTTTATAAGAGCCCAAAATATGAATTGACTTGGTCCTTTTTATAAGAGCCCGACAAGAGTTGTCTGAATATTTAATGATTTTTTTTCCATTTTTACCCCTCATTAGCCATATATATAGCATTTGAAAAATTAATATTTTGGTCCTTGTAGTTTTAATTGGGTTGTAACTTAATCCCTATATTTTGACTCGTGCAACTCAGTCTCTATAGTTTTGATTTGGTTGTAACTTAGTCCCTCAACTTTGACTCACTGTAATTTAGTCCCTATAGTTTTTATTATTTTATAATATAGTCCCCTACCTTTATTCTAAAACATAAGGATTAAATTATAAAATGGTGAAAATTATAGGGAGTGAGTTGCAGTGGGTCAAAATCCAGAGACTAAGTTACAACTGAGTCAAAACTATAAGGATTGAGTTGCTCCGAGTCAAAGTTTAGGGACTGAATTACAACCCAGTCAAAACTACAAAACCAAAAGATTAATCTTCCATGTTGCATTAATTAAAAGGTTAATGATACTTATATTTACTTTATTTCTCTCTCTTACTTGCCCCTCATAAATAAAGGTATACTTGAAAAATAAATTTTATTTCTGACCTACTTATTATTTTTTAACAAACTTCAACCACTTTCTTAAACGGCGTAATTTAGTTATTCAGCTCTTATGAATAGGACAGAAGGGAAAAATAAATATGCATAAATATGCTTGGTTGATATAGTGTAATGTGAAAGTGTGTGTGTGTATTTTGCATATGCATAAGTATATGATATTACTATATAATGTCATCGCTATTCAATATAACTTAATACCGTTATGTATGCATGTATAAAAATAGTGTGGGCCCCACTACAAAAAGTAACGGTGTTAGGTTATATTTAACGATCAGACATTTTCATTCCCATTTTGAATATTTATGTGTACTTTTGCACATTTTGAAAAATATATGGTGCTGAATTCACATCTGTTAGTATTTAGGTGTCCTAAAGACAATCTGTAAGGACAGATCAAGCACCATTTCTATGTTATAGTATTTCATTATTAATAAATGAGCATATTTTATCTTTATCATATTTATATCTCACCTTTATTTTAAGGTAAATATGTGTTTGAAGATAAAAGCCCTAGGAATAGAACATGTGTTATTCTTGAGGATCAATGATAGAGATCATGATCATGAGGACTCGAGAACACCTGGATATCTATTGCCTAAAACTTGTTCCTAGTCTTGAATCACCAAGAAAGGGCATTGGTGATCTCAATAAGACTAGTACGACATTGTCTACTTGTATAGAGATACAAGGTAGGGACCTCATGGAATGCAGGCATGGAGATGTCTTAGCTGATGTCGTGGGTAGATCTGTTAGAGAACAGATAGTACCGAACTGACCCGCCGAGAAACTCCACAAAGATTCATTGTAGAGAGTATCATTGGATATGTAAAGTCTCTCATCGTTTGGTAGTTTGGATCGTCTTGGACTTAAGGATGTCATCGAACACTATGTCCTAGGGTTATACTTTGACCGTACAACTTTATCCACCTGAAAATGGGGAGAACAGTGTACTCTTGGGTGTAACTCGAATGCATGAGTATAGATGGACATGCTGAGAGGACTCACAATCCCCTACAAGGGATTAGTCATTCACAAGACCGGTGGAGCTTGGATAGCTTTTAATTAATTCGAGAGTCTGTGCGCACAGTAAATGATCATGAAGAGTCATGATCCCTTACAGAGTTAATATAAGAAGATTCCTGGTTCTGTGAAATAGCTACATTTAGTCAATTAAGAGAGATGATACTCTATCTTTGCTCTCGACTAAATGTGAATGACGATGTGAGGGATGATGCCTGCACGGTATCCAAATATGAAAGGTAGATCACTTGATCAACTCAATTAGTTCTGGGGCCGCAGAGCATTGCTAGTGTCTTATGAGGTCATTAGATAAATTGGGCTCGTTAAAAGGGTTTTTAATTGGTCCGAGTTTATTTATGTCAATGACTAATTGGGCCTAATGGGTCACACACAAAAGGTTATTCCCGATTGTTTAAAATTAGCAAACTTGGGACAATAATTGTTATTGAACTTTATCAAGAGTAAATGTGTATTTGGGTTGGAGTGGGACTCCAAGCCTAATGAGGAGAAAATGGCGTCATATATGGTATCCCCAGTGGGAAATCAGTTTCTCCACAAAAGGGCCCAAATGTGTTGGAAGACCCAATGGGGTCTTAGGCCAAGTTGAATTTGGAATTTAAGTTTGAATTTAAATTCAAGAGGTTAGGTTATAAAAGATAATTCTGAATTATCTAATATATATATATATATATATATTAAGATCCAATGATGATTGGATGAAGATAGGAGAAATAATAAATGAGGATTGATTGAAATGATTTTGAATTTTAGTTTAAGAGATGAATGTGATTCATCATCATAAATTATTATTCAATCAAGATATGAATTTAATTCATTATGATTTGTATTTTCCAAATCAAGTTTGGATCGCCTTTCTTGTAAGCACTTAAATTAGGGTTAGACTCTTATAAAGTGCTAATTTTTTAAGTGCCCTTTTTATGGATGTTTTTTGAAGAAGAAAAGAATATAATCCATCATCTTAAATGATTGATTCAAACAATCAATCAAGATATGAATGCGGTTCATCATCTTAAATTCAATCAATCAATCAAGATATGAATTCAATTCATTATGATTTGGATTGTCCAATTCAAGCTTGGATTGGATTTTTCTTGTGAGCATTTAAATTAGGGTTAGACTCTTATAAAGTGCTAATTTTTTGTGTGCCTTTTTTCCGCACGTTTTTCGAGAGAAAAACAAGATCCTTATGCTCTCTAAATTTCGGTCTTTACCAAAGGTTTAGAGAGAAAAAGGCACCATCCATAGAAAGGCAAGGTTCCAATGATCTTGCTCCTCCTATCTTTAACTTGATCCTAAGAAACCATCATCTTTTTGAAAAGATAAAAACCCAAGGAACCCACAACTCAACCTTGTCTTCGCCTAGCAAGCATTCAAGGAGTGGGAGGTTTCAAGAGAAGGAGTTCTCATTGCAATCGGGGGATAGTTGTGTGGATCAACGTTAGAGGACATCAACAACCTTGAAGTCTTTGAGTGATCTAAGGTATTCTAATCTCCCATAATTGTTTCATCAAATTATCCTAAACCCCAATAGTTGTTTGAACGAGTAATCCTAAAACTCATGAGTATTATAAATTGTTATGAATTCTCATGAATACCGTAAAGAGTTACGGATTAATAATTATTAAATAATTAGCGTAATGAGTTAAGGTTAATAATTCATGAGGACCGTAAAGAGCTACGGCTTTCCGCATCGATTAAACAAAATTTTTATTTTCAACCTCATGAAACTTTACATGAAAGTTATGTAATAGGCAAAATTAACCAACAACATCAAGTAAAAGGTCATAGGTAGTATGTGTAGTATGTTGCAGTATACTATGCTATGTTGAAAATAAATAAATAAAGAAATAGAGGTATAATTATTGTTGCTGCAATGAAAAGATTCAATAAAAAATCTGATGGAGTTGGTACAGTGTCATTTGTGAGTGGGTGTGTGTAGAAGAGCTGTAAGAGAATGTGGGTGATATGATGAGTATTGAGAAAAGCGTAAATGCATGATGATGTGTGGTTTTGTGTCTGCAGGTAATACAAGTGCTATAAAAAAAAATAATAGAAATTAATGAGGTTATAATTTGTACTATGCAATGTGTTATATGTAAATGTGTTATGATAGATGCTTAACGTGGGTGGGGATCATAAAAAATGGGTGTAGGTTTGCATGATTAAATATATTAAAGGTTTGGGTGGCATGATTGAAGCGTATCAGTAACTTCAAGAGCAACATGTAAATGAATCCATATGTGTGGGATGGATTATGTCAAGCCACGTTAGTCCATGAATTTAAATACATATATTGTTGAATATCTTCCTTCTAATACAAAAGAGGATGTTCATTAATGGGAAGAAACTTATAATTGACTCTTTAAAATGATTTTGGAAGAGATTCTTTGAGAAATTATGTCTTAAGGGTATAATTTTTGCTCAAGGTCTTAAGGGTATAATTCGTAGTGGCATTAAGACATACAAGTATCAAACTGTATATTCCAAGAACAGTAATCCTTTCTTGATGCTTCTTGAAGAAGACCAATTCTCTTATAAATTACTCATGCCGAGGAGGGTGATCATTTTGAATTCTAGACATAACAGAATCACGCGAAGGGTGATGAATTCTTTTTTTGGTCATACATTGGTAAGCTAAAGACTTCAGGTTTACAAAAAGTCTAATATTAGACTACATTTATTGGTCTCAGTGACATTCCACCACACTCAAGACTTACTAAGTCAACACCTTCCATAGATTATGATGAAATAATAACAAAATGTTGATTCATCTCTTGAGCCAATCGGGCTAAATAATTAGCACATTTTAATGCTTTCCTATAAGTACTAATAATCTGTAGATCCTTGTGTGAAATGATAATGGATCTTACCTCCTGTATTTCATCTCTAAAAGAATGACCCTATCCACAATCAAGTAATAAGAAATGAATAGCATCCAATAAATCAGTATGGATCATAATCTTTTTGAAACCCAATTGTTTGCAAAGTATAAGTCCCCTATAGATAGCATGGATTTCTGCAGCAGTTGACATAGTATAACCTAACTTCTATTGAAACCCACTTATCTAGTTTCCTTGGTGATCTCTGATCACTCCTTCACAAGTTGTGTATCCACTATTCCTGTATGATCCATCCACATCCACACGTACATAACCTGGATCTGGGGGACGTCGTCTAGTTTTTGCTCTATCTGGTATTTCCATAATTTGATGTTGGAAGCGGCCATGCGCCACTCCTTCCATTAAGTGGAAAACACATCTTTGTGTAATCGCTCTTGGTTGATCTCCTATACCTTCAAATACTTTCATACATCTATTCTTCCAAAGAAGCCAACACAGAACACCAAATGTTCTGTGCCAAGGCCATCTAGCCGTAAGCCTACCAGATGGATTTTTTTGTGTGTTCCATTTTAGCCAATCCTGCAAAGAGCCAGAGAAAAATATAGAATAATATAATGGGTTAGTTAAATTAAACCACACTCTCTTGGCAATCTCACAGTTTCTAAGTATATGGATAATAGTTTCCTCCTTATCACACTCAAAAGGACAAGTGTTTTGCACATGGGGATTATATTTTGTTTTGAGGGTATTAGTGGGAAGTCTCTCATGAAACACTTGCCACATGAAGAATTTTGCTCTTTCAAGAATCTCCCAACACTATATACGCCAGGTGGGCTCAGAGGTATGCTCATGTTGATGGTAGATCATAGTATATGTTGATTTAACAGTTAAGTTCCCATCTGAAGCCTTATGCCAATAGAAAACATCCTCACCCAAGCTATTAGTGGAACAACCTTTGAAATTTCTTCTACTATCTTATTTGGAAGGAATGTTCTCCATTTATCCTTAACCCATTGTTCATTTGACTTAACAAAATCCTTTACCACTGCCTTTAAATCCATCAAGTGGAAATTCTTGTCCACATAGTATTTTAGGGGCTTGTCTAATGGTATCCAATGATCTTCCCACGCCTTTGTAGATAACCCACGTTAGTCCATTAATTTAAATATATTGGTGAATATCTTCTTTATAATTCAAAAGAGTTGTATGTTCATTGATCAGAAGAAACTTATAATTGACTCTTTAAAATGATTTCGAAAGAGATTCTTTGAGAAATTATGTCTTGAGGATATAATTCGTATCAGCATTGAGATATATAAATATCAAACTGTATATTCCAAGAACGGCAAACTTTTCTTGATGCTTCTTGAAGACTAGTTCTCTTATTAATTACTCATGCCGAGGAGTGTGATCATTTGAGTTTTAGACATAACAGAATCTCGCAAAGGGTGATGAATTCTGTTTGTATCAAATTCATCACCCTAAAGCGAGCCAAGCCTTTAAGAGCAAAAGGAATTGCAAATTGGACACATAAAAAATTGATCCCAGAGTTTTGACAATATATCCTTATATACATCAATCATCCTTATATAAAAAATTTCACTCCCATGTATCCTTTATGACGAAATCAGAAACTGATCCCAGGGTTTGACAATATATCCATCCTTATATAAATCAACAATCCTTATATTAAAAATTTCTGAAAAAAAAAAAAATATTTTCTATGAAATTTTAAAACGATAAACTTGAAGAATTAACCCGTAACTCATAAGTCTGACAATAATAGTTACGAATATAATTTTTTAACAATATATGAGCCTTTTTTTTATATATAAATCAACATATAAATTTCAGGGCAAAAAATAAAATAACATATAAACTGAAAATAAATAAAAAATTGTACGCTAAAAAAAGGGTTAAGTAGGATCCTGAAATAGTCTCATTGTCCTAAACTTTTTTTTGACACTCAGTACCTTGAAAAAGAATTCCATGGTACTCGATATCATAAAGTAATTTTTTGTGTTATTTTGTCTTGACTAATAATAAGCACTGTAAAATGATGATACTGAATGCTATTAGAAAAGTACTTGAAGATACTAGAGGCACACAAAAATTACTTTAGGCTATTAAGTGCTACCGGCAAAATAGCTGGATACTATTCAACCAAAAACCAAATTAACATGTTCATCATTAATATATTGTATAAGCAATATAATATTTTCAAGTTTTGAAAAGACGAACAAATACATGCTCACATTCTTCAGATCATCATTCTACGTATTCTTTCTCAGAACTCTCAACCATATACTGAAGTACAAGAAGCTTACAATTGCACATTCAAAAATCAATAATGTGCAATATGAATTAAGAAGCTGAAGGAATGATTTTGAAAATAAGAACAGTAATCATATAGCACTAGATGCCAGCCGCAGAAAGCCAGTAATTCTTTCTTGGTACAATTCGAATCTAGGACCTGCAAGCTATTCATCCTTCTCACAAAGTCTAAACCTTTTGCACTTACAAATTAAATGTATATAGTATGATCAAGAAGAGATTAGTAAAAAAATATAATAAATGGGAAATGAGGTAAGGAATAAATCTCTTTACACAGTTCCATACTTTTTATAACTCTCTTTTAATGTTTATCTACATAGCCTAGAAAAAGGCAAGAATTTCAGTAAAACCCCAAAGAAGAGACTTTCTCTAAAATAAGGACCGAAAGATTCTGAAATTACATTGCAGTATGAAAGGACCAGATTGAAATTATGCTTTGATGGTAAATGACCAAGATGCCCTTCAATTTCAAAGCATGATTACTACAATGTAATTTATGAACTTTAAGTCTCTTATACATGAAATTTGGCCCTTTATACTACAATGTAATTTCAGAACTTTAAGTCTCTAATGGCGTTTTGCTGAAATCCTCCCTTAAAAAATATCAATTTCAAGCCCCCACTCCTCAGCCGCGTTGAAGAGGAGAAAGGCTTACAGGAGAATGATCTTAGCATTATTACAAAGAATAAATTTCATATAATTACATGTTTTGTACAGCTCTTTTGGAATGAAGTTACCATTTTGTTAAAAAAAAATTCATACAACTACATGCCACATTTTAACAAAGGAAAAGTACCTTGGGTAAAATTCCTTAACCTTCCACGAAACTCAGGAGATATGCATTCTTTAAAGTGGTTCTTCCCAGTCCAGGCATATGATTAATGACTTTGATTTTTTGACTAAATTAACAATTTGGTTCATAAATTATCAAGACTATATAGTTTTAGTCTCCACAATTAGTGAATACCCAGAGAAGTCAATGCCTGAAAATAACACACCCATTGGATAATTAGTGCTTTTTTGTCAAGTAGATCAAAGAATGTCAAAAGGGGTAGCATAAAACAAGCTTGTTATTTTCAAGGCATTTACTCGCATACTCACAAATTTTCAAAAACTAAAGTGAAACAAGTTTCATAATGCAGTGACCAAATTGTTATTTCAGTCTTATTTTCCTGATGAATGTGAAAGCAATTTATTGTTGTATGCTTGGCATGGGCTTGTTCTCCAAGAATGACCTGAAAAGAATGAATGATTGGCGAGGTCGATGTAGTGGAACTTCATGTCCAGCTCCTCTTACTGTAACCAATGTAAGGCCTTCATAAACTTGGCTCCATCCACCAACCTTCACCAAAAAGAAGAAATTTTCAGCAGATAGAAGTACAAGGCCATATTAGATTCCAGCCTTTAGAAACTAGGAGAATTTGTCCATAAATTCTGAAGGTTAAATTTGAAGTCTTTTTCCCCCTATTTTCAGCAATTTAGGAGTTAGTGTGTTCTCTGTTTTCTCTCAAATGAAATGTGAGAAAACTACTTTTATTGAAGGTCCATTTTGTAAATGATTCATACTTTTTATCTTTAAAACGCGATTTATTTATACATGTTAATAGTTGAAGTCATTATTTATCCATGGGAAAGTTAAAGTTTGAAGATAAACTTCTGATTTCTTAATCATATAAAACTTTATCCCCAACTGTATCAGAAATAGATTTATTTTAAATTTTTTTTTTTTTTTTTTGGCCAACCAAAAATGCATCAGAATCAAACAAGGATAGGATTACAAATTAGACCTTTTTACAATTATGCAATAAAGCATTCTGGAAGAGAGTGATATATAAGAGTATGGCTATATATGGGCTTCACTTTCCTTATACTCATCTCTGTTCTTTTTCTCTCTAAATATATTATGTACAACCATTTTTTTGTAACTCTAGAAGATTCAAATTGAAATAATTACTACTCCAAGAAACAAGGACTGACCTTGCCATCATCATACCAAGGGTACCAATTGGTGATGGAGGGAAATTTCAAGGCATCAATGGAATATCGAGTTGCAGTTATTGGAACCACGGAGTCAGTATCTCCACTGCCAAAAGGAATAAATTTAATTATAAATCCAACCAAAATTATAAAAATGCTATTTTTCATTTTTAAACAGAAGATATAGGTTGGTAACAACATAGATAATCTGCATTTTTCACATAAAAGTGCAACGTCAGAGACTATGGTATTGAAGGATGGAAGCCTAAAAAAATTCAGAATGATCATATATGTATTTGTATACATTGAAACAGCCAGTCATGCAAGTCTCCTGAAAACAATAAGAGAGCTTTGTGTGAAGAAGAAGGATCAACCAAGGTCTACCTGAATCTCACTAGGTTTAAGACTTTAAGCCAAGAGAAATTAAAATGTTCAGACTAGGGAATGTGTTGGACAAATTCCACAATTTAGCCTGCAAACTTGTAGATACTATTAATGCATTTCTAAACTTCTGTAAGGACTTTATAGTTTTAGGGCTTTAGGAAGATGCGACCTTGTAACCAGCTGTACACATTGATTTAGCATGCCTTTAACCCATAGGTATACAAAGAAACCAGGCATATGGTTCATAGATTAAGGGGTTATTTCCATTCACCCTATTTTTCCCCATCTTTAGAGGGAGTTCAAGAGAACACAAGCTAAAGTCCCCTTGAACAGTGTTGAGAATATCAAGCTTAGAAATATTAATTAATTATTATTATTAGGAATATCGTTTAGTATTTATTAGGATTAGATACGGATATTATATTTTAGGAATATATCTCAAGATATTATGATTTGATCTAATTAGATTTCATTAGATTAGTCTCTTGGGTTAAGGTTAGTCTATTAGTTTACTTATATAAAAGCCCCTTTGTATTCTCTTTTATTCTTAAGGATCAATAATATTAGTATTTTTTCTTGTGCCACAATGTGATCCTTCAATTCCAACATGGTATTAGAGCTCTAGGTTCCTCTCCTTATCCCCTGAGTTCATTTGTTTTGTTCCTCTCTTGTTCTAAGTTCAATTTTCCGGCCACATTGAAAGAGAGAGAATTTTGAGTTCTATTTTCCAGCGACACAGTTAGAGAGAGAAAGTTATGGTTTTGTGCTTGGAGCTATCTTGTTACACGAGCCCCATCATCAGCCTCTCCACCCTCCTATCGGCCCATCCCCTGCAATTCGATCTTGTTTTGATAGCGAGTGGCCGTCGCGTGGACAAGACGCACGTCGTATGCAGTTCCCTCTCCCCGGTGCGTGACAACACGTGAGAGCTTATTTTCTGGTCGTGCTCCGTTCTCCGATGTTAAGCCCTCATTCCCAACGTGTGTAGGTCGTACATAAATTTATTTTAATTGTCAAAATAAAGATTCTCATATAAAATGTCGAAGTTGCATTGTGAGACTAATATATTATTATAATATAATATATATTAAGGTGTGGTGGGGTTCAATTGTTTCTACTATTTTAGCACCGTCAGCTCGTTTCGTGCACATTCACTTGTTTCTAGTGGTTGAGTTCTTCGATTGTCCGTTTTCCAGCACGTTCGTGAAGTGCTCTTTGGGTTTTTTGTCTAGGGTGCCATGCTTGTACTTGGCTTCTATGGTTCTTTGGTATTTGTTGTCTAGTTGGTGCTCATCGCCTTGGGTATTTGTTGTCTGGTTGGTGCTCATCTTTTCAGAATTTATGCTTCTTTTACCCTTGGTGATTTTGTTCTCGTATCTCATGGTTTTAGATTTGGGTTTGAGTTTCGCCTTCTTTTGTTTGCTCCCTGGTAAGACATTCATTGTTGCCTTGGCCCATTGTGAGACCGTTCGTTGTTGGTTTGATCCGTTCGTTGTTGCATTGGTCGCTTGTGAGAACGCCATTGTTGATCATTATTTTGTTGCAATCGTTGTTGGTTTGGTCCCTTAAGATATTATGATTTGATTTGAGATTGTTTGTAGCAACTTCTACTTTGGTTTGATACTCTTTGTTGTTCGAGCTCCTGGTGAAGTTGTGGATTATTACCTCAGCCATTGTTGATCATTATTGCTTGAAAGGGAGTTGAGAATATTAGGTTTAGAAATATTAATTAATTATTATTATTAGAGGTATTGTTTAGTATTTATTAGGATTAGATATGGACATTATATCTTAGGAATATATCTTAAGATATTATGATTTGATTTGATGTAATTAGATTTGATTAGATTAGTTTCTTGGGTTAGGGTTAGTCTATTAGTTTGCTTGTATAAAAGCCTCTTTGTAATCTCTTTTATTCTTAAGGATCAATAATATTAGTATTTTTCTTATGCCACAATGTGATCCTTCAATCTCAACAAATAGTTTTAACTTTTTTTTGTCTATAAACTAGAATGATTTCCTAATATAGTTAGTCGATTGCAAACCCCATTATTAGCAGTAGCACTAGAGTTACAAAATTGACAAAACATGGGTAAGTTCAATGGAGCATATGCTTAAGTCCTATAGAACATTAGGCTTAGACAAGCTCTGCAAGATATTTTAATAATTTTTTTATAGTCTATAACCTAGAATAATTTCCTACTAACGTTAGGCAATTGCAAAACCCATTATTAGCAGTATCACTAGAGTTACAATATCGACAAAAAGAGGTAAGTTCACCTGTACACCCATATCTTGAGACCAGCACCAATGAGTTCTCGATATATTGGAAGCATAGATAGTGGAGAATCGGTCCAGTAATTTGCAACAGTGTCACTGTAAAGAAAATTCTGAAGTCAAAATCCTAATAGAATTGATCTCTAAAGGATATCTAAAATCTTACAATCGTTTGTATTAGTATTACCTGCATGTTTGCCATGAATATGGGATTTTAGTTACATTGGCATGGAGTGCCTTCTGAACCTCAGGATGATTGAAGTACCAGGTTGAATACCTCTCAGTACAAGGGTCATAAGCTCGAGACATCCATGGCTGGGTTCAGAAGTCAACGGTAAGCACAAAGAAAAGATATATCTGTACATTATTTAAAAACAATGACTCTTAAAGAAGAAATTATTATTTTGAATGTTAAAGGATAGATCAAATCAGTCACACTAAAATTACAAGACTGAGCAGAAGATTTCAGAACTTACTTCCTGCAAAAGATACATTTCTTTGTTTTCCTTTATTTCCTTTCGTTAGGGCTAATCTTATCTAAGTCAAGTGTGCACATGCTCTGGAATTATCATACATTATCTTCAGAAGCACAAGTAAAGTTTTATAGCTAAACAGACAGATTGATGGTAAACCCAAGTCTACAGGTCCTTTGCAATTAAAAAGAGTTGAAGAATGCTTGCTTGGATTTAGAATTGGAAGCCTATACGTTGCAAAATTTAGGAAATAAAATATATGAGCTTCCTCCTGGCATGTTTTCTGTAGGGTCTCTTTGGTGTAGAGCCCTCCATAGAACATTTCACCTTTAAAAATCCAGCAAACTGAAGATTCTAAAAGATATCCGAAATTTCTATGACATTCCCCACTAGTTTTAGTTCCAAGAGCATCCACCAGTGACAGAAAGATACCTTCTGATTACCAAAAAATACTCTGGAGGAAGTTTCACTTATAGAGTCTTTAGAAACTTCTTGATTGCAAGAATAGATGCAACAAGCTAGTTCCCTGCTTGCATTTCTATTGTAATACCCATCAATGCCAATTACAAGTTCAACAGCATGTAAGGGTTTGCATTTGGACATATTCTGCGTTTTCAAGTATACTGAATGAGTTGATAAAATGTACTCTGCAAATTTTGTATGCACAAAGTACCAGCATTCTGATTTAGGTCACTAAAAACAACAAATTCAATGGAGGACTTTTCCCCAATTTTTTGGATAAAGGAGCTTACATAGCGACCGCCCAAGCTGCGCCTGAGCGATGCAGTATTATTGCATGGCCGTGTATAAATGCTATATGGGTCAATGTTTCCCTGCTCTAAATCTGCAACTCTTAGAGCCTCCATGCATTGAAGTGATGGATGTTGGGATGACCCAAAGTCACAGGCTATTTGCAGCATCTTATATGAGGAATCCGAAATCATACCATGGGTCCACCAGTACTCAAATGTGCCAACATAATCGTTGTAATCATCAGTAACAGCGTTTCCAACCTTAAAATATGTGAAAATTGACACTCATTAGATAATTATCAAACAAAATAGTGACCTCTCCATAAGCACAATAGCTTAGAAAATCACCATTGCTTTCACCTATCTTACAATCTTACCATAAATCCCTTTAGATTTATAATTGGTTTCTGCACACCCTTATTTTTATGGTAAACAAGTTGAGCCAACTGAGGAACATAGTGACCTACACAGAAATTGTAAAAACCAAGCATTCAATTATTAACTCCGCAAACAAAATCATTTGGAGGAAAAAAAAAAAAAAACTGATATATAGATCAAAGAAGGACCTGCATAACTTTCTCCAGCAATGTAAAAATCTCTATACTTATACTGAGGAAACCTCTCAAACCAATTAACGAGAAATGTATAGGAATCTTCAGCTGCAAAGTCAAAAAAGACCCTGATTACAATCTCACAAAACATGTCAGATATAATCTGACACTGAACAAAACAGGCAAAACAAGCACGAAATATCATCCTACATAAGGATTTCACAACTATATTACCTGTTCTCTGGTCACCTGCCGTGTTCAGATCTGATGTTTCATTGGAATATGAAAAACCCACACCAGCAGGAGACTCAAGGAAAAGTATATTTGCCACTGAATGCCAAAATATATAAGTATCTATTATGTATTGCAGACGAAAACTCAACACACATCAAGGATTTCAAAAAAAGTTCACACATACAATTGTTCCAAGCATATGGATTCATGTAAAGTGACTTCCCATCAGAATTAATTCGAAAAGGGCCAATCTCTTCAGCTGCACCGTAAGCAATGGAGGAGCATCCAGGACCACCATTGAGCCATAAAACAAGTGGCCTGGACTTGGGCCCACGACTTTCAGGCGACTCGATCAACCAATAAAATAATGCCCTCCCAGCTTGCTCATTCACAGTAACATAACCAGAGTACTGAGCAAATCCTACATTTTTGGGTTGCCCCGGTAAATGGATTATCTTATCTCTCTCTTGATCTTCGATCGGGGAGGCGGCTAAACAAATTTCAACAGAAATTGATAAAAGTAAAACAATAAATAATTGAAAACAACCCATGAATCTAAGAGCGAAGACCCAGAATGAGTAATAAAATACTTCTGGGTTTTCTAGCCTTCCAACTGCTTGAAGAAAAACCAGATGGTAGAAAAGAAGGGGAAAGGAAGAGTAATTCACATGGGGATTCGCGGGAAATGCTCCCAAGAAACGTAAATGCCAAATCAATCTCAGGATTTCCCTGAACGGATCTGAATTAAAATATAATTCCTGAGATTCATATCAAGTGGTAGTCCATTCACCAAAATGATAAGATAGAGACCATTCATGTTAGTGACAGAGAAAATATGGAGGCAGAGAGACAAACAGTGACCAAGCCGTGCATTAAAGTGTTCGGATTTGAATTTAATACACAACTCTAATGATCGTAGCAGTAAGATTTCAACGCTATACATTTTCAAGTTTCTAGTCAACTTGTTGATCCGAATCTTCGAAGGAACAAGGACACTAGAGTGATGGCGGCACATGGAGCTAGTCTTCGATTGTCAATCTTTGTGGTTAATATAGTGTATTTATTACAGTTTTTTTTTTTTTTTTTTTTGGGGAAATCCCCCTCGGACCCAAAGTAACAAAAAATTATCAAATTAATGCATGTCATTATGAAATTATAGATAGCGACTAATATTTTAAATAGAATATACTATATGGACAAAAGAACCACTGTTTATAATTATATAGATTAAAATCAATATTCCGATAAAGAGAAGGATTAACAATGATATTATTTAAAAATAGGAAAAATAAATATTAAAATCAAGTAAAATACCATTGGACATGTTCCTATACAACCCAGCAAGGCTTTGGATTAAAAAATAACACACAAGCCACATTTTTAAGAAAAAAATTATTTGTTTGATATATAATATTTGCTCCGATAGAACTCAATAATTAATGTTTTAACCAGATACAACTTAGTTTATATAATTTTGATTTTCTTAAACTCATTTCCTAAGCTTTAAATTAAAATATTTCAATTCCTATAATTTTAACTATTTAAAATATTAATTCATATATTTAAAAAATAAAATCATAATTTTTTTCTTAGCTTAAGATTTTAAATTATTAAAATTATAAAGACTTGTGTGTTTATTAATTTTTGAGAATAGTTTTTATAATTTATAATATAAATGTTTAAAAGGAAAAAAAAAAAAAAAAATCCTCAACTCCCCAAAAAGGAAGTGTGAAACCCGTTTGTGGTTTCAAACCTTCAGTCAAAATGTAAAATTATGGTCAAGAGGTTGAGTTTCAAAAAAAAAAAAAAAAAAAAAAAAAAAATGGAATATCCGGGAAAACAGTGAGCTCCCGCGCTAATGGAATATGTGGGGGAAACTCCCCCTCCATTTTAAGCCCTAAGATCAATCGAACGCGAGTGCGTGAGTTGATATTTGATTGACGGAAACCAGCGTTTTCTCCGCCGCCAGAAGGCGCCAAGGGAGGAGGTTCCTTCACTTCATACGCGTCCGGCGTCCCCACGTGTCTGTAATGACGTCATCTCTCGCTGTTTACTGTTTAGTGGATTTTGACTCTGTCCGGCTACTGTTCTCACAGGATTCTCACAGGATCTGGCTTCTGTCCTTTGCCCTTTCAATCCACTGCCCTCTTTTTCTTCAAAATTAGGCCGTTTTGGCGTAAAACAGTACCAGCTTCCTTTTTTTAAAATATATATATATTTTTTTTTCAGGCACTAAAAAAATACCTCGACTTGAATAAATTGATAAATGTAAAACAATAAATAATTGAAAACAACCCAAGAATCTAAGAGCGAAGACCCAAAAAGAGTAAGAAAATATTTCTGGGTTTTCTAGCCTTCCAGCGGCTTGAAGAAAAACCAGATGGTAGAGGTAGAAAAGAAGGGAAAAGGTAGAGTAATTCACATGGGAATTCGCGGGAGATGCTCCCAAGAAACGTAAATGCCAAAACAATATCGGATTTCCCTCAATGGATCTGAATTAAAACATCATTTTACACCTCGATGCATTTTGAATACCATTTACTAATTACTAATTACATGATCGACTTCAACCTTACTTTGAAAGCCATTGGCTATTTGAAGCGACTCTTCATCTGTCCTATTTAATCATTGCGTATTTCCGATGATTCCTGCGTGTTCCCCATGCATTGAAATGCTTTGACGCGTTATTATCCGCATAATATTTCAAAGGCTTGTCTAATAACGGATCAGACCTTTGTAAATAACCCACTTCTTAGTTTCTTTCCAATCCCCTTACAGAACTCTTCCATACCGTTGTTATGTCATTCCAAACTGCAGATTGATTTCTTTTCTTGTTCACTTTTGGTTTTTGACTCTCACCACATCTGTACTTGCTACGCAGACATTTCACCCATAGCACATCCGGCTTGGTAATAATCCCCCAATAGAGCTTCATCATAAAAGTTTTGTTTTGACACTGTAGATCTTTAATTCCTAACCCTCTTTCAGATTTATTCCTCTTCATTACATGTCAAGGTATAAGATGCATCTTTTTCGAATCCCTATTATGATTCCAAAAGAAGTCTCTACTCATCTTTTCGAGATTAAGAAGGACCCCTTTAGGTATGAGAATTGATTGCATCTGATAATATGGAATTGCGAGATAAAAGCATTTAATGAGTCTTGTTTTACCCGCCATGCTTAGAAAGCTTCCTTTCCAACTTGCAAGTTTTAGACCAACTTTCTGAATTAAGGGCGCAAAGGTAACTTTAGTTGCTCTCTTGTGAAGAATGGGAACACCAAGATATTCCCCCAAGTCGGGTGTAAGGCCAATTCCCAAGATCTGGCTAAGTTCATATGCCCTGTTGAAGTGGACATTCCAGGAAACAAAAACCTTTGATTTGTTTAGGTTTATTTTATGTCCAGAGACCTGGCAAAAGAATTGCATTATATTCTTCATTTCTATCATCTGCTGCGATGAAGCTTCGCCAAATAAGATTAGATCATCAACAAAGAATAAATGAGAAATCTTTGGTCCTCTTATGCTGATCTTCAATGGCTTCCATCTCCCATTTTCCACTTCATACTGTATTATTTGTGCCAGTCTTTACATACATAGAATAAAGAGGTATGTACTCAGCGGATCCCCCTGATGGACCCCTCTGGTAGGGTAGAACTCCTCTGATTCTTGTCCATTCCACAAAATTCTTATTGAAACTGATTTTACACATTTCATAACCAAATTAATGAAACCCTCTGCTAATCTCAGACTACCAAGTGTGCATTCAAGGAATTTCCAATCAAGTCTGTCATATGCTTTTTCCATATCAACCTTAACCGCAACAAATCCTTTTTGACCCTTCTTAGTACCCATTGAGTGAATTGCTTCTTAGGCAATGATTATATTATCAAGGCCTTACCTTTCCCTGATAAAACTACACTGTTTTTCTGCCACTAGATATCCCATGACCCTCTTCAATCGATTTGCAATTACTTTACTTACAATTTTAAAATTTACATTACAGAGGGAGATGGGACGAAAATCTCTCAGAGAATAAGGATGCTCAATTTTAGGTACCAACACAATATTTGCCTTATTGATCTCTCTTAACCCTTATGGGTTAGAAAACATCTTTAAAACCAGTTCACAAACTTTTTGTCCTATACAATCCCACTGTGTTTGAAAGAAATGGGGTTGTAGTCCATCTGGCCCCGGGGCTTTAAATGCACCCATTTGAAAAGCTGCATTTTTTATTTCGATTGGGAATACTTCTTTTTGTAACATCTCCAACTGATACTCATCTAGTAGTGGGAAATCTTTTTGCCAGCTTGGGATTTGAACCATATAACCTTCTGAAGAGTACAGGTCTTTGAAATAATCAAGTGCCATCCTTCTCAATCTAGTCTGATCTGAGACCCACACTCCATCCTCATCCTGAAGTGCTTCAATCCTACCTCTTTTCCTCTTAATGACTGTAGTGGCATGGAAAAAGCTTGTATTTTTATCTCCCCATTTCAGCCACTTACATCGAGATCTTTGGTATCATATAAGCTCTTCCTGAGAAGTAATCTTATGATAGTCTTTCCATAATTTTTTCTCCAATCTGAAGAGCCCATTCTGTCTATTATTTTGTCTTGCTTGGTCAATGCCCTCAATCCTCTCTATCAATTCCTTCTTCTTTTTCCCCAGATTTCCTACCACCTTTGTATTCCATTCTGTCACTGTTTCCTTGAAAGTTTTTGCACCCTGAAGCCAATCCTTCCCCATCCATGATGATTTGACTAAATTTGAGAAATCCTCTTCCAAACACCATGTCGCTTGGTACCTGAAACATTTCCCTCACCTGTCATGCATACCTAAAGTACTATCTGAAACAACCACTACTCTATGGTCTGATTTGAAACGAAGATGGTGGTATGCTCTTGCCTGAGGGTGTGATATTTCCCAGTCCGAATTATAGAAGACTCAATCAATCCTTTCTTTAATACCCTCTCTTCCCCAAGTGAATTTGTCTTCTACCACTGGAACCTCTAATAGATTGCATTGGTTTATGCAATCTCGAAAAGGGGCCATCACAGAATTTGAGGGAGCAACTCCTCCACTCTTATCTAATTGTTAGAGGAAAGCATTAAAATCACCTAAGACCATCCAAGATATTGTCAAGACTCTGCTATTGGCTAAACTTAAAGAAAACGACCTCTACGTGGTTTCCAAACAGTCAGTCTCAGTATGCGTTTAATTATGGTCAAGCAAAGCAAAACAAAACAAAACAAAAAATAGTGAGTTCCCGCGCTAATGGAATATGCCGGGGAAACTCGCCACGTAAGCCCTAAGATCAAGCTCACGCGCTCGAACGCCAGGGCGTGAGTTGATATTTGATTGATTGAGGGAAACCAGCGCTTTCTCCGCCGCCAGAAGGAGCCAAGGGAGGGGGTCGTTCACTTCAAACGCGTCCCTACGAGTCTTTAATGACGTCATCTCTCTTTGCTATTTGGTGGATTTTTACTCCGTCCGTCTCCTGTACTGGCTGCCGCTGTGTTATTAGTATCACTATTTATTATTATAATTTAATTTCAGTTCAAATTAAATGCGAGGAATCATTTTTATGTACCTAATACCTATTTATATGGAATTTTTAAAATATGCGCAGTTTTTTATGCGTCCTCAAACATTGAAAATATATTGTTTTAACTACTTGTTTCAAAGTACTTGTAAAAATATACAAGTTTAATAAGAAAATAATAATAGATAAAAATTATTTTCATTTTATATTTTTTTCAACTAAAATATATTCATACTATAAATTAAAAATTAAAAACAGCAGTGAATTAAAACTATTCAGTGAGGGACAACGAGCAGTTCATGGAATATTCAGTTGCCAAAGTTATATTGGACTAGAGATGTATGATAATTATAACTTGCATAAAATATTTAACTATAACCAAATTTATGTACATAAGGTCTAATTCTCCAATCAATTTTTTCCGTTTGGACTTTTCTAAAGAAAATTAGATAACTAATTTATAGATTTATGTTACCAAAAATTAATTAAATTAGTTATTTATAAGAAGTCTACGTTGTTTTTTCTAAAATACACATTTTAATCATTTATATAAAAAATAACTCCATTGTGGAAAATCTCCGTGATACTATAGTATATGTTCCATCAATTTAAAAAGTTTAAAAAAGTAGTATAATTTAATAAAAAGTGTAAAGTGAAGTATTATATTTAGTAAAAGCTCAATTATTATTATTATTTGTTACAAACAAAATGCAAATGCCCTAAAATTTAAAGGAGCTAATCTATAATGACGCATCTCTAAAAGCTTGCATGTTAAACCATTTTTTGTTAAGATGTCAACCACTTTATTTTGTTCAAGGTTATTAAATCTGGACCGATCACTGAAATAGTTAGAGTATTGAGTCAAGGGTCAATGAGTCTGAAGTTAAACCAAAACTAAACACGATAGCTAAGTATATGAGATTTATTATATAATAATAATTAGGTCTCACAAATTTAAACAACAAACAAAAAGGCACGACTTTTTGGAGATAAAAGGACATGAAGAGGTGTGCAAATCAACTCCATCTACTTCTCATTTAAGAGCACATCCTTCCATGAATATCTCATTTATTAATTAATCAACAAAGGCACAGGAACAATGAAGATAAAAAAGAAGGACTTGGTTTCCATCCTCTTCCTTTTTTTCTTTCTTATCCTCTTCTTTATTTCAACCGTTGGATCGAAATCTCAACCGTTTAGATTTAATCTTTTATAAAAAATATTTTATTTTAAATATTTTATTAATATTTTTATAAAAGATTAAATCAACGTTAATCTTTCAATCTAACGGTTGAGATGAAAAAAAGGATGGGAAAGGAAGTGGATGGGAGCCAACTCCAAAAAAGGTGCATGAGCAACACAGAAAGAAGGAGGATGCGTAGGAACGACCGGGAAAAAAAAAAAGAAGAAGAAGAAGAAGAAGGAAGGAAGTGCAACTTCACTGTGGAATCATCCTCTTCATTAAAATGCATCTGAACTAGAGAGGGAGAGGGAGAAAGCGAACAAGCATACTGTTCATCGTCTTCATCAAGGTACTATTCATTGTCTTCATTGCATAGGGACGTTGAACAGGAAGCTGCCGTCTATTCTCTCTCTGTAATCGTTGACACCGTCGTCGATCCTCTCTTGCATTGACCTTAAAAAAAAAAAAAAAAGCTAACCAGTTTCTATGACAGGCCGGACTAGTTTCTAATCCAAATCGGTCGGCCCAGTCTTGGTTTTGTTCTCTTGAAACATGAAACAATTGTGAGTCCCAATCGAACTTCAGCATCCCTAGTATCCTCGAGATCATAAGACTACAAGCATTGTTCCTATTATCTGTCTTGAGCACGTCAATCAAAATTTTCAAATTGACTGCTCACATGAAGATGCAAGCCTTTGCTAAAAAAGAGGGAGATACGTCGTGTTTAGACGTTTTATGTTTCGAATTTAAAGTGAAGATGCTCTTTTTGCTCAGGTGAGGACTGGTTTTATGGGATTGAAAAGGGATTGAGAGAATGGATACAGGAAAGTAAAGTTTCGAAGTGATTGCTCATATGCTCATTCTCTTATTGATAACTCAATACTAACTTTCATGATAATGAGATGTTATTGAAACAATTGAAGAAGTGCTAGGCTTAACATTAGGTGTTTCTCTCTTACTACTATAAAAAAACATCGTATTAGTCATAGAATTACTCACAGAAAAATTCCGTGGGTAATTGACATTACCTATGAAATTCTATGGGTAATTTCTGTGAGTAATGAAAGTTACCAACGGAAAATTTCTGTTGCAAAAATATATATATAGTAAAATAGGCCACTTTTTTGTTTTTTAAAAAAAAAAAAAAAAAACGGAAATTTTTTGTGTGTAATTTTTACCCATGGAATTTTTTTGTGGGTAATTCCGTGGCTAATTTGATTTTTTTTGTAGTGTATGTGTCATCCTCTACTTTTGGGGTGGGTTTTTTTTTATTTAAATTTAATTATATATTGCATCCTAAAATATATTTTACACCCAATATCTCAAATTAATTAATTTTCAAAATCTTGATATTACAAAAAAATATTTTTGAATGTAGGACTTAAAATTAATTAATTTAGGATATTGGGTGCAAAAAATATTTCCGTATGTAACATATAATTTAATCTAAATTAATAAAATATATATAAAAAAAAATCCCCCATCGCCAAAATAAAAGGATGAGCATATAAAAGAGAAACACCTAATGTAATTCCATTGGAAGAGATCGGATGGCAAAAATTGAAGATGACCTTCCTCATAGTGGAGAGATGTTATATATCTCAAGAATATTCTTCGAGAAGTGGACGTGATAACTTCATTTAACTCTTTTAGTTTGTTTGAACTAGCTTCGAAGTGATTGCTACAAACTCTTCCAACATTTGAAACAAAATTTTTTTTTTTTAAAAAAATATTTTGGGGTTTGTGTATTTTAAAAACACCAATTTAAGAAATCAAGAAAAAAGGTGAGCTAATTGACAATGTTTAAGTATTAATTTTTTTTATAAAATAGTCTGAATGGGCAGTAAGCTTTTTTTGTTTTTTTTTTTTTTTTTTTTTTTTCATCTTACTAATGGAAACAATATATTATCTATCATATCTCACAAAATTTGTCATTAAACGCCCTCTCATTATTAAAAAAATTAGAAAATAGTTTCCAAGCTAACAATTCTAAGATTTAAATTCGTTTAATTAATTGAGCACACACCCCTTAATTATAATAAACAAGTGGTGCTTCTGACTCTATCCCTTGTGTCATGGCCTCATGGGGTACAGTTTAATACCACGATGCCTTACAACTAAGTCTTGTCAAGATTTGTCGCGAATCCATATTTAGTGTTTTTCTTTTATATGTTTGTATTTTTAATTAGAAGGATATGAGATTTTTTTATTTTTAAAATTTATTTAGATTAAATTATAAAACACGAAACTAAACAGACGCATATAGAGGAATAGCCTAATGAATGGAGGAAAGAATACTTTAAATGGAAAGAATATTTATAGAGGAAGCCGACGATAGTGGTCTAGTCTTTCCTCGATCTGAAGGCGAAGATGATGGAAGAGAGTCAAATTTATTAATTTCCATAATACCGATATTACAAGAAAAAATATTTCTTAATGGACAAGGGGTTTTTCATACCAACAATTTCACTCTCGGAAACTTTCACGATCCCACCTAAATTAATTTATTTGTGGGAAGTGAGATTGACGGAGAGCAACAAATGATTTTCGTGGGAAGCCTAGGATATTCCGTTTCCTCTCGTGAAATATTTCAAAGGCCTAAGTCTTGTCAAGCATATATATTGATATAAATAAATAAAATATATAAAAAATGTCTCATCTTCTAATTAGACCGATATTACAAAAAAAATAATTCTGAATGGAAGACTAAAAATTAAACATGTAATCAAAAACGCAAAGCATATATTTTGATATAAATAAATAAAAAAATAAAAAAAAGATTCATCTCTCTAATTAGAGGGACAAACCAGATGTGAATTCAATTTGCCCCTTAGTTGTCAAGACTTTATTATTTTTTTCTTAAAAAATCTCACCCTCTTAATATAACAACATTGAGTAACACGAAAGTTGTGGGAAAAAAATCAAAGCGTGAATCCTGAGTTAGGCATAAATTTGTGGGGTTCCCATGTAGAAGGAAGAACAATACCTTCCTTGGACTATGACAATGGAAGTGGGCCACCCAGTCACTTTAGCTGGAGAAAATATTTGATACTCTTTTTGTATGGCCATGCCCTTGTATAATGACTGAAAAAAAAAAATCTAAACACTCAAGGAGGATAATTTAATAAAAAAATAGAAATATGTAGTCCATTGGAAATATGTAAAAAAATTCTTAATTTATCAAATTCGGACAATTTTTGTAATTAGGGTTCTTTTGATCTCAATTAATAAAATAAATTCAAATAACATAATTATTAATTATTTTTTCAACAAATTATTTCCGTCATATTATTTAGTGAATCATATTTAATAAAAACATTTAATTAGATATATAGATAATTTAATAAAAAATTTGAAGTGCATATTTCTTTTCATTCACGAGACTCTTTTTTCTCACAAGTAAATGTAAGAAATGGGTGAGCCTGGCTAATATGGGCTCGGATCCAAAATTTGTGTTATCCCAGATTTAACAATTTATTGAAAGTCAACCTTTATGTTAGTTCAAAATAAAAAAAATACTACCACGATTCCTCGCAATGCAGTGGTATTGAGATGTTTAATATCTCCCCGGTCCTTGGTTCGATGGGTCGATTCCCCCTCCCCGCATCCTAAGCAAAAAAATAAAAATATATATATTCTCAATGAATATTGACACAGTTGTGTAAGGCATTAACCTTCAATCTAAAAGGGAGGATGTTCGATACATGGGTCGATGTGAAGCGTTCGTTCAGCGTTCGTAAAGCACGTTCTTTAACCCTCGTAGATGGGGTACCGTTGTCTACCTCACTTAAACTTTTTCTTATAAAAAAAAAAACTTATTCAAAATTTAAGCACAATTATGTCATATAATAAATTAACCCAACATATAAACCTTCTTTAATCTTCATCTTAATGCATTCTAAACCACAAAGGGTAATGAGATGTCAAAGTGAATAATTTTGCGAACGAGGCGCTGTGATGTTATAGATTGTATTCAAACTTAGGTTTGAGGTTGTGTCGATAAAGATACTTGGGCATATGGCTGGGGAGGCATTCTCCACGTGTTTTTAAAACGTAAGAGGTCATAAGCCACAAAGTGGACAATTTTAATTACAAGGAGTTAAGATATTTTATGTAGTGTTAGAATTATGCTTGGGCTGACCAATAAAAGAGGGAAAATCTACCTTAGGGCCCAAATTAATAAAAAAAAAAATCAAAAAAGGCCCCAAAAAAGTCACATGGTAAAAAAGGTTCTAGGGCTTTTTTTCGATATTATTTCATAAAATATTAATTGTTAACGAGTACTGATATAGTTGTTAACGAGTACTGATTTAGTTGTTAATAAGTACCGATTTAATTGTTAGGATATTGTTGTTAACGGTTATTGATTTAGTTGTTAATGTTCTACTGATATTATTGTTAACGTTTATGAAATAATAT
Source organism: Acacia acuminata (assembly GCA_019022655.1). Classification (NCBI taxonomy): domain Eukaryota; kingdom Viridiplantae; phylum Streptophyta; class Magnoliopsida; order Fabales; family Fabaceae; genus Acacia; species Acacia acuminata. The sequence goes on from JAFJYI010000075.1 coordinate 248,079, forward strand.
CTTTAGAAAAAGCCTTTGGACTTTTTTTATATGTGATTTTTTTGGATAATGTTTTACTAATTTGGCCCTAAGGAGGATTTTCCCAAAAAAAAAAAAAAAAAAAAAAAAAAAAAAAATAGAAGTGAATTGAAGTTTAAATATAAGGGTTGAGATATTTTAGATGATACTAGGTCATGAATCTCATATCCACTACTAGATCAAAATAATATATGGGCATATTCAATCTTTTCTAAAATTATTTTTATAAATATAAATAAATAAATTTAAACTCTTAAAATATGATTTATACCATTCATAATTGCAATTTTAAAAAAATAAATAAATTTTAATTTATAAAATATTAAATGTAAACAATACATCTTATAATTTAAGAGTAGAGATAGAATGATAAGAAGATAATAATAATAATAATAAAAAGAAAAGGATAATAAGAGTATCTCTTACAAAACATGTGAAATCTTAATGAGCCTTTTCTTACCTATTAAAATACAAAGAAAATAAATCGATCTGCAACTCGCCAAAATTCAGTTTTAGCCCCGCCCGTGTATTGCGTTAATTACAAGTGATATTTATCAAAATTCTTTTGACTTTTTTGAAGTTTTGAAAGTGATGTGGCAAGGAGTACTGACTATTTTTAATAAAAAGAAAAAACTTACTGGTATCATTTTTAGATTATATGCTTTTGGAGGATTTTGGGCATTCTAAGAGTTGTTTGATCCTTTTTATTTTTAACTTAAAAACTATTTTTAAGCTAAAAAAAAAAAAAAAACTTTTGAAAAAAAAAGCTAAAAACTATTTGGTGATTATATAAATTTTTTAATTTTAAAAATTACTTAAAAACTGAAATTAAAAAAAAAGCCTATTTAACAAAATTTTTGTCATAAAGACTTTTTCTAATAAAAATTATCATAAAAGGTATATAATAATAGGGTGGTGGCGGCGGTGGTGGTGATGACGGCAAGAACGGTGGCGGTGGGTGGCGGTGGGGGTGGGGTGGCGGCGGCGGTGGTGGGGGCGCGGCGACGGTAGTAGTGATCGATCGAGAGAGGTTACGTGTTCTCTTTTTTTCTTTCTTTCTTTTTTTTTTAAAAAAGAGCTTATAAAAAAGCTCTATGATGAGTTTATTTTAAGCTTTTTTTTTTTTTTTTTATAATAAGCTCTTATAATTATAAGAGCTTATGTAAAATCCTATTTGGTCTAACTTATACTTATAATTAGAAGATAAGCTAAAAATAAGTTAGGCTAAAGGGGCACTTATTCTAATATGAAATAGAGGCCTAAAACATTATATGTAATACATATTAATTTTGATAATATTATTAATATAATATGGGTAAATGATTTCTTCAATCACTGGAGATAAGTTATCTCTAGTGACCCTAAAACTACGTCGTTTTGGGTTAATGAAGGGTGTTTCCATAATTTTGTTTACTTTTTTATTATATAGATTTTACTAAAACACCCTTCATTAGTTCACCAATTTATTAATAAAATTATAAACATAAATATTTTTCCAATATAATATATATACTTAAATTATTAAATTATACCATTTATAATTAAACTTAGAATTTATTATACCGTTTATGATTATTTAGAATTATGCGTGATAAAATTTTTTGGAAGATAAAAAGTTATAATTTTCCAATATAATATATATGACTAGATAATAAAATTATCATAAATTATACCATTTATAATTATTACTTAGAATTTATTATACCGTTTATGATTATAGCTTAGAATTATGAGTGATAAAATTTTTTAGAAGATAAAAAGTTATAATCGTCCATATAATTAATTAATTTTAAGCCAAACAATCATAATTGACTAGATAATAAATATCAAGCAAACCTAATATGCCTCACTGAAGCACTAAAATGGCCGTGGAGGGGTCAATTTTATTCCTGGCACACAAGAGTATATGTCAAGCTAAATTGTCCCATGAGAAATACTTATATATTATAATTCTAACTAATTAAAATATAACTCATCTTATTATTTCTATATAGCAGATAAGTCATCCAAAGAAATTCAAGTTTTATGATTTTTAAAAACAACAACTCATGAGAGAGAATTACTTCTTACGTTTTTTAAAATTATGAAGTTTATATTTTTAAAATCATAAAATTATTTTTTTAGATTACTTATCTGCTATGTAGGATTAAAAGAAGATTGTTGTATTAAAATGGGGTGACACTAATAAAGTATATGTGATACGATATTGTTCTTATCAATTTTGGCCACTACCATTTTTTCACAGTTAGATCATAATTTCATCTATCGTTAACATTTATCTCTCCCATTGAGATTCTAATTTAAGATTTTGATTTAACGGTGAAAAAAATGATAATGACATTGATAATGACCAAAATTAATAATGATAATATCCTATTTAAAGTGTATATAAGTATTTCTAGAAGAGAAAATGCCACGTAAGAACAGCCCCCAAATCCATTCATAGGCCCACTCCCGTATGGGCCATGCTCATCTTATGCCCTCCTCCTCATTGCCCAAGTAAAAAAGGGGAAAAAAGTTAATCGACCAGGAAAAATAAAAAAGGAAAAGTGAAAGATACGCGATTAGATTAAAAAAAAAAAAAAAGGTTTAAGAAAATAAAATAAAAAAGATAAAATTTTCGGATTCCAAACGAGAACTCAAATATAGTTCGGAATCAGCGTCAGGTCCGTTGCTGGCATCTCTCTTTTCTCTCTAGGCCCCCCCTTTTGTCCCTTATCGTCTCTCACGTTCTCACTCTCTCGACCATACGCAGATTTTCCACCAGCAAGGAAAGGGATAGAAACCCCGAGAAAATTTTCAGAGCGCGGCAGAGAAGGCCGGGGGCATGGATGCAATGAAGTGGAGGCTGTAGCTTTCAAGATAAACAAGGCGTAGGACATAGAATCCATGGTTTGAGCGCTAATTATTGGCTTATTTGTCGATCTGAACGGCTGGCTTTGAAGTTATTCGCTTTTTCTGTGAAACCCTAAGGACTCTGGCTTTGGTTTTGAAGTTTTTGATTGCATCGGGAGGCGAAGATTGGTGCGGCGCAGTGTGTATTGGTTGCCCCGTACGGTTTCATCTTCGATCTGGGGCGGGGAGCCTTGCAAATCAACGTTTTATCAGATGCGAACGTATTGGTGGCTCGCCTTTGAAACCCTAGATTTGTTACTGTTCTGTTGAATTGGTTTAGGTGGTGCCGCTGGCACGATCTGGCCTGTGGGATTGTATGAATTGCACTTAGGAGCGGTTTTATTTGATTTTGTTTTTGTGTGGTGCTGTGCTGCGGTTTTTCCGTGGCTGCCCCTGCTATTGGGTTGTTTTTCATGCCGCCTGAACCACTGCCGTGGGACCGGAAGGACTTCTTCAAGGAGAGGAAGCACGAGAGGTCTGAATCGCTGGGCTCTGTGGCGCGATGGAGAGACTCTTCTCATCATGGTTCCCGAGAGTTCAGTCGGTGGGGATCGGCCGATTTCCGCAGACCGCCAGGTGATTTGTTATCCTGTTTGTCTTATTTGTGCTGATGATGTCTGGGTACCAAATTCATCCTTATTTTTCAGTCTATAAGGAGCTGGCGCTTCCCCTTGATGCTGATTCGTCTCTTTTTTATTTTAATTTGCTCAAGTTTGTCTTTTAAAATGATGGATTGTTTCTTATGGTCTTGATATTTTGTTGTGGATTTTGCGTTAGTATGTTGAAGATCTGAGTCGTTAGTTTTAAGAAAATACTATTGTGAAGAGACGAATCTCCCCTTCCTACCTGTAAAAGAATTTCTGCCATTCTTTTCTTCTTGCGGTCAAAAGTATATACCTTGCTTTTGTTGATGTTTTTTCTATTTTTCCTTTTTGTGTTTAAAAATTTTCTGAAGGTCATGGTAAGCAGGGAAGTTGGCACGTGTTTTCTGAAGATTCTGGTCATGGATATGCACCATCTCGGTCCAGTGACAAGATGCTGGAAGAAGATAACTGTCGCCCAACTGTTTCCCGAGGAGATGGAAAATATGGTAGAAACAGTAGGGAGAATAGAGGATCCTTTAGCCAGAGAGATTGGAGGGGACATTCATGGGAGGCCACTAACGGCTCTCTTAATTTGTCCAGGAGGCCATCTGATCTGACTATTGACCAGAGGTCAGCTGATGACATGCTAACATATCCTTCTCATCCTCATTCTGATTTTGTAAGTACTTGGGATCAGCATCATATGAAAGACCAGCACGATAAGATTGGTGGTGTCAATGGGTTGGGTACCCCACAGAGATTGGATAGAGAGCATTCTCTTGGTTCAAGCATATGGAAGCCTCTTAAATGGACCCGTTCTGGAAGCTTATCTTCACGAGGCTCAGGTTATAGCCACACAAGTAGCTCGAGGAGTGGAGGGGCAGATTCCAATGAAGCAAAGTCTGAATTGCATACAAAAAATGCAACTCCTATTGAATCCCATTCGGGGGATGGTGCTACATGTGCGACATCTTCTGCACCCTCTGAAGATCCATTATCCAGGAAGAAGCCTAGGTTGAATTGGGGTGAGGGACTTGCAAAGTATGAGAAGAAGAAAATTGAGGAACCTGATATAAGTGCATGCAAGGATGACCATGTCTTGTCTGCTTGTAATATTGAGCCCTCTAACTTTCTCGGTTCAAATTTACTAGATAAAAGCCCAAAACTTACAGGCTTTTCAGATTGTGCATCCCCAGCCACTCCATCTTCTGTTGCCTGCAGTTCCTCGCCAGGTTTGTAATTCCCTTATTCCTGACTTCATTGTGTTCATTTTCTTTAACTCCAGTGCAAGTGATGCATGACGATGATGAAAATGATTATACTTAATAACAAACATAGGAATTCGACTTTGCTTACTATTATAAGTGAAAATACCATCTATCTCATTAGGGTGGTTTATCGAGTTTTGTCCTCATATAGAAGTGTGATGCCTGTCACTCTGATGTCTGCTCACACATGTATTCCTTTGCATTTTATATGGTCAAATATCTGGTTCTTTAAATTGACTGAGTTATATTAGCAGGAGTTTTAATATCACTATGCAATTATTTGCTTTATATTCTTCTGTTTTCATTGGAAGTGGGACTGCAGTGTTGTCAAACCTGTTGCTGTCTTTTCTTTTATGATCTCATGAATTTTATTCTTTCAACCTATTGTTGTCTGCTGTATTGCTTAAAGTATGATACAGACAGTTTGATTGCTGTATGTACTTGTTTGTTGAACGCTTCATTTTGTTTCATCCTCCAGTTATTTCAGAAGTAAAATGCTTCCCTAAGATTAGAAGAGGAACTCTATCCATATTTCACCCTCAGTAGCGGTAGAAATGTAATATAGTTCTGTCAGTGGCATATGTACTATTTATTAATCAAAGTAAATTTTACAATTCCGCAGGTGTGGAGGATAAACTATATGGAAAAGCTGTGAATAGTGACAATGATGTTAGTAATTTGAATGGCTTGCTCGGGCCTCAAAATCATCTACAGACGTTCTCTTTGAATTTAGATAAGTTGGATATTGACTCCCTCAGTAGTTTAGGTTCTTCACTTATTGGGTTGCTACAATCTGATGACCTAAGTTCTGTGGATCCTGGCATAGCAAGTTCTGCTGCAATGAATAAGTTGCTGATATGGAAAGCTGACTTTTCGAAGGTACTGGAGGTTACTGAAGCTGAAATAGATTTACTTGAAAGTGAGTTGAAGTCACTGAAATCTGAACCAGGAAATAGCTGTCCGGTCCTGCAGCATTGGGCTCCTCACTGGTGGCAAATATTACAAAGTCTTGTGAAGAACAAGTTCGAGGCTATGATAAGGTTTCCCGGCCAGAGCCATTGCAGGTTTGTTCTTCTGCTGATCCTGATGCAGAGAAGATGTCCCCTTCAACTAAAGTGCATGTTATTCATGAAAATGGCAAGGAGGAAGATATTGAGAGCCCTGGAACAGCAACTTCTAAATTTGTGGGGCCTCAACCCCTTATTAAAGCAGTCTCTTCATTTGATATTGGGAGAAATGATAATTGCTGTGGAGGCTTTGATGCCATTCAACCTGCAAGCAGTAGATGCGTAGTGCCCTGTTCCACTAGTGAGCAAGCTGTGGAGGTAAAAGATGGCATGGGTGCTGCTCTTGGTACGAGTTCTTGCTCTGGACCTGAGGATACATTGTGCAATGAAATTATTTCTTCTAATAAAGAACATGCTAGCAGAGTGGTTGAAGAATTTGCTCAGTTATTGCCTAAAGATTGTTGTAAGGTTGGTAATATGAGAGCTATCAATGATTCATGCTCTTCAGCTGCTGCTGTTAAGGAAAAATTTGCAGAGAGAAAGCGGTTAGCAAGGATTAAGGAGCGTGTAATAACCCTTAAATTTAAAGCCTTGCACCATCAATGGAAAGAAGATATGCGGCTAATGTCTGTACGAAAATGTCGCCCGAAATCTCATAAGAAACTTGAAGTTGGCATTCGGATCACTAATAATGGTTTTCAAAAGAATCGGTCCTCCATCCGTTCTCGGATTTCATACCCTGGTATGAATTTTTCAACTGCATGTTTGTCTTCCAAATGTGTTTCGATTTTTCTGTTTGTTGTTTATCTCAGTGATCTAGAATATTTTATGTATTGCACATGGTAATGGTAGATTTGTTGAGGTGAAAAAACAGAAGAATTGATTAGTTTTTTTCAGGTTGGGTTTTATTTGCATATTTGATGTATTTGTGATGATTTTGATGCCTAGTATCCCATGTGTGCATGCGTTGATTGGAAGCATCTGTCTGGTGCCCAAGATTAATTAATGTGACTTCCAATACATTTTGTATTTTATATTAATATTAATATTTTTGTATTTGTTAACTAATATATCTGTCAGCCTTGTTGGGTGATTGATATGCGAGCTGTAGTTTCAGTGTTTGTATACACTTTTTAGTTTTATTTAGCAGTCCATTGCTTGCTTTCCATGACACTCTTGGTAACTTGAACTCCAATTTTTGTCAGACTAGTTAACTGAGTTCTTAATTATGTCAACTTTAATCATTGACTGAAAATACAGCAAGATCTTATTCTTCATGAAAGCAGTTCTAATTTATTAATAGGATAATATGTTCTCATTACCTTGCTGATTTTAGGATTCCCTGCAATTATTGCTGTTGCCTAAGTTTTCTAACAAAAGGTAGTTCATTTGACATGGTTTATATTTCATCTTCTCATCTGTGTTTCATATTTTGGCACTTGCATACTGTTTAAAAGTTGTCGAGCTTTTAGGGTCTTGACAATTTTTTTTTTTCTCCCAGCAGGAAATAATTTAAGCTTGGTTCCAACATCTGAGATAAATAATTTTGCCAGCAAACTTCTCTCTGATTCCCAAGTTAAAGTTTACCGGAGCACTTTGAAGATGCCGGCTTTAATTTTCGATGAGAAGGAGAAGATGATATCAAGGTTTCCATGTAGTAATGGGTTGGTTGAAGATCCTTTGGCGTATGAGAAAGAGAAGGCTATGATCAACCCTTGGACGTCAGAAGAGAAAGATATTTTCTTGGAGAAATTTGCTGCTTTTGGAAAGACTTCAAGAAAATTGCTTCTTTTCTTGATCACAAGACAACTGCTGACTGTGTTGAGTTCTATTACAAAAATCATAAATCTGAGTGTTTTGAGAAAATTAAGCAGGATGTTAGGAAGACAGGGAAGGCGTATTTGACCAACACTGACTTGGTAGTATCAGGTAAAAAATGGAATCGAGAAATAAATGCTGCTTCACTCGAGATTTTAAGTGCAGCTTCAGTGATAGCAGGTCATGCAGACAGAATAAGTGGTAATAAAAAATTGCGTTCAGGAAGTTCTCTTTTAGGGGGCTATGCTAATATGAAGAGATCAAAGGGTGACAATAGCATCCTAGAGAGATCAAACAGTTTTGATGCTGTTAGGGATGAAAGAGAGGTAGTTGCAGCTGATGTATTGGCTGGGATTTGTGGTTCTATATCATCTGAGGCTATGAGTTCCTGCATAACAAGCTCTGTTGATCCAGTAGAGGGTAGCAGGGACAGGAGCCTGAAAACAAACCCTGGGAAAAAGCAATTGTTGACACCTGATGTTACTCAGAGTGTTGATGACGATACCTGTTCAGATGAGAGCTGTGAGGAGATGGATCCTACTGATTGGACTGATGAGGAGAGGTCAGCTTTTCTTCAAGCTGTATCATCTTATGGGAAGGACTTTGTTATGATCTCACGGTGTGTAGGTTCAAGGTCCCAAGATCAGTGTAAAGTGTTCTTCAGCAAGGCTAGGAAATGTCTTGGATTGGATCTGATGCGGCCCAAGTCTGTAAATTCAGGTTACCCAGTGGATGATGATGTGAATGGTGGTGGGAGTGATACAGATGATGCATGTGTTGTAGAGACAGGTTCGGCAATTGGCGCTGATAGGTCAGGCACTAGAACTGATGAGGATCAGCCATTGTCTGTCATGAATGCATACTCTGATGAATTTAATTCAGTTGAACCCAGGGTCTTGTCAACTGATTTGAATAAATCAAATAATATTGGAGCAGAAGTGGATCAAGATGGTGAAGATGTGGATGATATGGTTTCTGGTGCTTGTGAAATGGATGATAAGTCTAAACTGGGCTATGTTGGTGGTGGGGATGTTTTGAACAATTCTGACAAGTCTGGTGCTGCCAGTGGCCAGACAGCTATGAATATGTTAGTTAATGTAAAAGTGGCAGAAGATGAAGCAAATAAATTGGCAGGTGCGGTTAGAGAGTCAGTACCTTACCAATCTAATTCTGTTGTTGAGGCTAAAGTGGTTTCTGAGGTTTCTTCTGGGGGTCTTGGAGAGGAGTTGACAGTGAAGAACAATCACTGCCTCCATGTCTTGATGATAGGGATAATAAACGTGAAGCAGTTGCTGTTGTAGCTGAATCAAAAAGCTCAGTTCAAGATTCAAGTACAGTAGTAAAGGAGTTAAGAGGGCAGAAGGAATCACTGCCTCCATGTCTTGATGATAGGGGTAATAAACATGAAGCAGCTGCTGATGTAGGCGAATCAAAAAGTTCAGTTCAAGATTCAAGTACAATTGCAAATGTTTCAACTTTACTTGCAGGCGCTTCTTGTACAGGCTTGAATCTTGAAGATAAGCACCAATCTGCTCTTGGAGAGCCCTCTATATCAGCATTACCGCTGGGGGATTTTCAGTCCAACGCAAAATTATTGTTGCAAGATACTATTGCCATTCAAGGTGAGAAAAAAGTTATCCAAGATCAACTGCCTTCTGCACGTAATTTTCAAGGAATTAGAGATGTACACTGTCAAAATTCCACAAGCAGAGATGGTCAACATGGTCATATTCCTATCTTGCAGAGCTTTTCCTTGCCTATTAAACAAGAATTGAAGGGTGATATTAGTTGCAGCAGGTCAGCATCTGAATTCCCGCTCATGTCCCGAAAGATTGAACAACCCTGTGACCGTTACAGATCAGAGTCGCCCACTTCAGTTGATTCTGAAGTGACATCCAGAAATGGTGATGTGAAGTTGTTTGGGAAGATATTAACCAATCCTTCATCCACTCAGAAATCTAATTTGAATTCCAAGGGACGTGAAGAAACTGGTACCCGCCACCCAAGGATGAGTAGCAAGTCTTCTACCCTGAAATTTAATGGCCATTGCCATCAAAATCCTGATGGAAATTCGACAATTCTGAAGTTTGATTGTGGTGATTACAATATAGGCCTTGAAAATGTTCCTATGACTAGTTATGGTTATTGGGATGGGAATAAGATACAGACCGGCATTTCATCATTACCTGATTCTGCGATCTTGCTTGCAAAATATCCTGCTGCCTTTAGTAATTATGCTACATCCTCAGCTAAACTGGAGCAACAGTCGTTGCATGCGTTTGCCAAGAGTAATGAACAGCACCTGAATGGCTCAGCGTTTACAACTCGAGAAATAAATAGCAGCAATGGTGTGATTGATTATCAAATGTTTAGGAGTAGGGATGCCCCGAAAGTGCAGCCATTTACGTTAGACATGAAAACCCGCCAAGATGTATTTTCCGAGGTGCAAAGAAGAAATGGTTTTGAAGCCCTGACAAATTTACAGCAGCAGGGGAGAGGAATGGTTGGAATGCCAGGGATTCGGGTGGGAGGATCACACAGTGGTGTCTCAGATCTTGTGACAGCCATCAAAATGCATTATTCCGACCAGTATGGTGGTCATAATGGAAGTATCATGAGAGAAGATGAATCATGGGGAGGAAAAAAGGGGGACTTAAGCAGGTAGTAGTTGTGTTCAGCGGCAAATGTTTTCCTTTGCCGCGATCTGTATTATATTTTTGTTATTGCTCAATACAGTGATAGGTCGATTTGACAGGTTCACAAGCCCGTCTTTTTGGTAAATTATTTAGGTTCTTGTAATATGGCAGCAACTGTGTTTTTTCCCCTCCTTTTTTGAATCATTCTGATAATCATCTAGCTAGTTGATGCCTGGCTGATTGTTTCAATTCCTGACTATTGTTGTTGGAGTGGTCTCTTGTGACTCGCATTACTTTGTCAAGGAGTGCAGGTATTTCTGCCCCTGTTCTAAAAGCAATACCTGGATTATCCCCACCAGTTATTTGCTATATAAATTATGCACTAATAAAATAACTTGCATTTTCTTTAATTATTAGTACCTAAATGTTTCAAGTACATCGTGCATTAACAGGCGGACCAAAATGTTTTCTCATTGTCAGCTTTTTCAAATAATCACATCATAATCCCATTTTGCAAAGAGCATACCGTATCGTTGCAAACATCTGGCCAGCTACTCAAGTAACCTGTCTTTCATACTAAGATTGTGATGAGTCATACAGACGGTCAATCCTCTAAGCCCTTTGAAAATGTTCTCAAGCTGCAAGAACTTTACTGCTTTCCTTGGCCTCTTCATCTGTCTGGAGGATGGTAGGAACGGGTGCAATGATCTCAATAACCTGCAAGCACAAAAGTTATTTTCAAATTCGGACAGCAGAGTCAGAATCATTACTTACGCATACGGACACCAATGAACATGGGAGAGCATTTGAGGATGCAGAGCAGCAAAACCAAATGATTATTCAGTAGATAAGTGTATTTAAATTGCAAAATTAAGAGAATACAACTTTAGCTCATAGAAGTCTTTAGGATTCCACTGACAGCCCAATCCCCGTCTCAATTTTATGTTTGGTGGGTATATTTTCACAGCTAATTTGTAATCATTAGCTTGTAGATAAAATAAGAGACGCATTGCAAAAACGACGCAGTTTGTTACTTTTTCTTTTTTTATGATTTTTCAAAAGAAAATAATAAAACTACCCTGAAAAGAAACAAGAAAAATCGAAAACCATTATATTTTAATCCAACAGTCCTTATCCAGTGTCAGTTAGCTCTCCTGTCTGACTTTGCGGATTGCACGTTCCCTAGAGGTCTCTAATACCATCCTTTGGGCCTCGAGCTCCGTTTCAGACTCAAATTTGAGAATCAAGTCTCCCTAATAAAACCATGCGACTAAACAGCATGAAAGTAACTCCTTAAAACAATTCTAGCATAGTTGAATTCCATGACTAATTTGAGATAGCAATTAATATTAATCTTATACCTCATTTGTTTTGGGATGGGAAATGACCAATTGATGTGCATGCAGATGGTAGCCACAGTCTCCAGGAACAGGCTGAGTAGGTTTCTGGTAACCCCTACATAGTACGCAGCAACAGAGCATAGATCAAATTTCAAATTAACTTCATTTAATTATTGAATAATCAAAGAACAAACGGAATTAAAGAAGTAATCCAAATTAATCCACCGGATGTCAGGGCTTGACTTTTTGGATTACGTGACAGTTACAAAGATACCATAAAAATGATATTGTTGAGCATGTCAAACAAATAGTTTGGTTTCGACATCAATTTCTGCAAAGGGTTTTTCCTTTCCATTATTTACATATTTCTTGTAGAAGCACATCACATGCCAAAGAATGACTTGTGTAAACACTATGTTTTGGGATAATATTTAACATTTATCAATCAAGTCCCTAAGGTTTCATAACTATACATTATTAGTTCTTATGGTTTAAAGGGGATGTAAAGTGGGTTCCAAAAAGGGGTGTGAATGGAAGATACTTGTGAACAAAGTGACTGAATCTTTAACGTTTAATTGGAAGATACATATAATCCAAGACATGCGGTATAATTGTGTATGGTTATGAAACTTAAGGAACTTGATCGATCAAAATTAAACTTTAGGGACCAGATTGATAGCTGAAACAAATTCAAGGGACCAGAAGTTTCATTATCTCATGTTTTTTCACAGGGGAAAAAAATATGTACAGCCACATCAGTTTTCCACTCAGCAGTGGCTGTTTTTTTTTTTTTTGGGGGGGGGGGGGGGGGGGTTGGGGGGGGGGGACATAGTCCTTAAATATCCTTGTTAAAAGGTCAGAGGTCAAGAATCAGAAGAGCATACACAAAGATCATCACACGAGAGAGAATTTAAATTAATCTCAACTACATAATCGAATGTTTGAGTGTTTAGTCCTTACCCATCTTCAGCAAATATCTCATCTGGAACATTGTAGTCAATGCATTTAGGTTGCCCACCAACCGCATATAGTGGATCTCCTGGTAAGAGACAAACCCATGTTTCAGCTTTTGTGAAATCAAAATTCATTCCAACAATTATGACTAAATAGGTGCATCAAGATTAATCAGCAGTAGCAGAGACCAAAGGCAAGATCTCAAAATGTAACGATTTAAGTATTTATGGCAAGGCAGAGTTGGCTGATCCGTGACTGAGGTTTGCTCAATCATTTATTGGCTTTTAATATGTCAGAGCTTGCAAAATTCAGCAACTTTTTCATGGGAAGAGTGAGTCAGTTTGTTCTCTGACCAGATTAGTGATTCTAACATGACTCAGAAAAATTTCACTTGATTTACTCTTCACGTGAAGCACCCTAAATAACTCTCAATTCAATGTTTACCTACTAGAGGATGCCCTATGAAAGATAGATGAATGCGGATTTGGTGTGGCCTTCCAGATTGAATCTGAACCTGTTAGACAATCCAATCCGAGAAAATTATAATGCTACTATAATCAGCGCAATTTAAATGCATGCAAGCCATAAATGTTTACTTTGTTCTGGATGCGTAGGTAGACCTTCTGTCAATCTATATCCATATTACATATTGAACTTTATTTAAAACACACACCCATACATCCACACCCAACCGTGATATTTATCAGTCATCCCCTACGACTCTCAAAATGATGCCACATGGTTATGATCAAAGATAATGAGGTGCAAATATGTTTCCTTTTCACTATATAGTAAAATATAATCATGATTATCATCATATTTTCTATATAAGAATAATCATATGTTCTTTTTTCTCCCCACGTGATATCGCATGTTCCTCAGAACCTGAGTCTATGGGGTTAGAAATTGGATAAAGGAGCATATATAATCATAAAAATTAAATTCAGCCACCTCACCTGAACCAATGTGCAGTTTCCTTGTATATTTTTCTCTAGAACATCCACTACACTCAGAGCTGGTTTTCCTGTCTCAATGAAAAGAACAAAGCATAAGATGGTGAGAAGCCAATTGTATGATAGAAAAGCAAATATCATAATAATGAGAAGAAATTTGTTGTGTAACATATGAAATAGCAAATAGTAGGACAAAAGTACATAATGGCAGCTCAATCAAGATGTCGATATGCTAAGCAAACATCTGAGCAAAGTAACAATCTTATGCCTGTTAAGATTTTGAAAGAAGCATAAAAAACCAACCTGATGGAGAAGCAATATACAGCCCTTTTGCAACACCAGGATATTTTATCACTCCAATTGGCTGCTTGATAGTCACCTATAGAGTGAAAAAACCAGAACGTTATGGAAGCTATGGTTTTTTTTTTTTTTTACAAGTGAAAGCTATGTTTTTAAGGTCAGTTTGCAGAAAAGAAAGAGAAACCAGCCAATATAAGAAGGAATAAACAACTCAATTTCCCAATTGGTTGAAAAGAACAAATTTCATTTCCCTTTTGATTCAACATACATGGGAGAACTACCTAGTCTCAGTCTATTTACTATCTTGAACAACAATAAGAACAAATATACATGAAGAAGGAAGTTGTGGAAAATACAGAGTTTTGATGGAACTTCAGTTGATACCTTTAAATAACCAGAGCAACTGCAAAAGCTACTGAAGCTTCAAATCTAATTTATAGAAGTGAAAGACCTCTTGTAGAGGAATAAGTTTGGCAACACCTGAATAAACAATTCCCGACCTCCAGACCTTAAGTGTCATTTAAGCTTATTTTGCTTTTTATTTAAGCCCCTTTTTTTAGGGAAGTATCATCAGAAATCCCTGAAAGATTAAATACCCTCGTAAAATTTCTTTTTTTAATATGTCAGCATAATACCTTGTCATTGTCAACAATCCCACTTATGAGGGCTCGATAAATCTTTGCAATTTTCCCATGCTGCTTATTGGGGTCTCTGTTATTGGAAATAAGAGAATATGATGAGTGAAAAGAGGTGACAACATTCGGTGAAACTTTAACTTAAGAGACTTTATAGTTCATCTTTACTTTTTTAAGCAATCATGGTCGTAAGTAACAGGATAATACAAACTAAGTAACCAGCAACCAGTTCTCAGACAAGTGATAGCAGTAGTGAATGGTGATCTCCTTCCAACCAAGCATAACGAAACAAAAATCTCCTTTGAAAGCCTTAAACGACTCAGGCAGTTATCAAGGATTTATGGCAAAAATATTAGCCAATATAAGATTGGATTTTGAACTAATTCATGATTTTTTGGTGATACGAATTAATTGATATTATTCTAAAAAAGAATGTACATGGTACAGGGCAACAGGTAACCTAGTTTCAATTCCCTCAATCTCCTCATGAACAACCATTATTAAATATCTCCACAAAGAGTTCCTTTCAGGACATGATTTGAAGTTGGACAATATAAAATTTCCAGATCCCTTGACAATTTTTATTTAAAGAGTGAAATACTTTTCCCTTGCTTGAATTTAGCATAAAAAACATAGAACTCAAGGCTCTATTATATTTAGAAACAAAATTACCATTCAGTCCTTTCATGAAATGATACCATCACAAGTGTTCAATTGAATCATAAAAAACAGGTCTAAAGCAAGATTAATTGCTCAAATGGTTTAAACTCCCCCAATTTGAATATAATGGCCTTATAACCATTACTAATAATTCAGAGTAAAGTCATATAGCCTTAAGATTTGAAAAACACCTAGTAAGAATTTTAAATATTGTTAATCAGGGGTGTTTTAGACATTTGATAATCGAATTAAGATTTTGATTAGCTTTTGATATTTTAATCAATGACCACGTTTAAAATAGCAGAACACTTTCAAAAGAATTAAATAGTATGTTTTTCAAATATAAAAGCCTTACATCAATAGGCAATAATGTATATACAAATTTATATTTTAAAAATTAAAATGCAAACTTTTTGAGCTGAGACATCTTTGTTTTAACAGAAAGAATGAGCAGATGCAACAAACCGGTTTCTTTCAATATGAGATGTTCCATCGGCAAAATATGATGCAAGTTGAGCTTTAGCTAGCTTTGTCTTTGCACATAGTAAAATTCCTGAGATACAATCAATCAATCTTGTAACGAGTTAAGAATTGCCAACCTGGTTAAACATTAGCTAAGGTATAGGAAAACAATTTCGTCAGTCATACTTACATAACGGAATAACAAAGTAAATACTGTTTCCACTTTCAGTTAAACTATTAATTAAGAAACTAGTGAAGGGCTTTAAACTCCTCACAACTGGCACCCATATTTTACTCATTACTTCTTGATTTAAGATGAGATATGCTTATTTTACAGAAATTTGCATGTTACCTTTCTGATTTTTCACATGACGTAAACGGTATAGTTATCTTTCAACAAACTCATGCTTGTGACATTTCTTGTAAACAAAGCAGTAGATCAAAATTCAAACCTAACACTTTTAACTATTAACATGAGTATTCAGCTTAACCTGAAGTTCCCCTCCCCAAGCGATGTACTGGAATAGGGTGAGGCCTTTGGTTGTTTGCTTGCCACTGGAGCTGTGTTAAAATTGTCCTTTGTTGGAAAAGACCTCCAGGTAGAACTTGCAGGCCAGAAGGCTTATTTAGAGCAAGCTGAAGCCATGTCAACTAGTTCATATCAACTTGAATAGATAATATCCCAGTTGATGATCAAAACTACTCAAAATAATCTATTAGTTTTCTACTTGAAACAATCTATTTCAGTTGGGAGGAACAGAATATTCTGAATGGTTTATTCTCCCTTTGGTAAATTAAAATCTCATATTCCTTGACACAATCAGTAGGAGAAAATAGGGAATCATGGATTACGTATTTAGCATGGCATTTGAAAGCTTTTCACCTCCTTTTGGCCATAAAATGTTTCAAATCTAGTATCAAAAAGTCAGTTAAGCAGAAAATTTCAGGATGTGAGGGCCCTTTGTTTTATAGTGAATGAAATAACAGCAAAATGGTAGCATCCCATATCTCTAGGCACAGAGTACCAAACATATCCTTAGTTTAAATTATTTGTACTATACACTCCTATAGAAAACCATAGGCTACAAAAACCAAAGGCCTTGTAGCCAAATGGTATGGGTGCTCGATAAGTGGGAGGTCGAGCGTTTAATCCTGCTTATAACTCAAGCCGTTAGTGTCTGCCCTTGTAACTCAAAAAAGAAAACCATCCAAAAAACCAAAAAGTTCATTCATCAACTAAGCTTACAGACAACTTTCCCTTTCTTGTTTTCTCATTCTCAAGAATGAAAAGTATGGTACTTTCAGCACAGTCATGCACTAGTAAATTGTCAGTTTTACCTCTTCATAAGCATGTTGAATAGCAATACAAAATAATTTCAAGTCGTCAACTTAAAAAAGTATTAAAAAAAGTATATATATATAAAAAAAATGCCAGAGCAATTAACGGAGAAGAAGAGACAGACTTCAAGACACATTATGGTGACAAACAAAGAAACAATTACCAAGTCATCATCTTCATACAAAACTTCAATCATGTATGGTGCATCAGGTTCCTTCCATGGAAGCCTGTGATAGACTAACTTAGAGCCAACTTTTTTTTTTTTTTTTTTTTTTTTTCAAAAAAAAAAAAAAAAAAAAACATGTTATGGAAGGAAGTAAGGAACAACCTATAATCAAAAGGATAATAGATTTGCATCAAATAACCTGAGGACTCTGTTGGGATCCGTAACAACTTTTCCATCCACTGTTATCTGCAGACAAGATGCTAATGAGGGTAAGAATCAGCTGGATAGACAATTTATTCCATATAGCCTACTAATTCAGATTCGTTGATGATCAGACCTGCTCATTCTGAATACGCTGCAGCCAACTGCTAAAACGTCAGTACGTAATTTTTATTGTGAAGGGTTAGAAGAAGGTCAGAATACTGAAATACTGAGTATTTTTGGTAAACAAAGAAAGTGCTATAAGAGAATAATTTTACGAAGAGTCTAGGAGAACAAAAATACAAGAGGTTTAAGAACCCTTCCAAAAAACAAAATAAACTTTAAATCTGAGAAATGAAATTATATACAAATACTCACACAGAGCTAAACAGACGTGTGCAGGAAGAAACACTATTCCATCCCAAAAACTACGGGAAGAAACCGTTGTGTAAAAATAATTATTTCAGTTCAACCGCTTTGGCTAGTTCACATTGGCAAGAATTAATTAGCAGTTATGTTGTATTAAGGATCAGCTTATTGTTTACCATTTTTCTTTGGATGTAGGAGAACATCTTAATAATCTTAGGCGTGTTCATCAGTGATGATCTATTTCTGCTTAAGAAAGAGATGCAGTGACCCTTTTTTGGGCTAGCTTGACTACCACTTTCAAATTCTGTTTGAGTGGAAGAAGCCGAGCATACATAACAGAAGCTGCTAACGCTCATTTTCCTTCTAGGATTCTCAATGAAGCATATTCAATTACTTTAGATTACTTTTCCAGAAGAGGGAAAAAGGTAGCTTTTGATGACATTAAGCCTGCCCAACTTACTTTATTTTCCTTCGTTTCTAAGCAAGGCCAAGACCCCAAAAACCAAAATCAAAGAAAGTTAATAAAAAAAAGTTTATACATTTAGATGAAGTCTGAGTGGTTCCAGCTTACCCTTGCAAGGGAGCTGAACTCTTGTACTTGCTCGAGTAGAACTCTAACAGTGTCAACCCTGAAATAATTGGAGTATGATTAGTAAGTGAATTGAAAAAAATTTCTATAAGCGTTATCCATATCAAACAAGAAATTGGAGAGAAAAGGAAGGTCTCATTTGGCTGCGCCGGCAATGCAGGGAGACGGGTGGGAAAGTAGGGAAAAAGAAAAAACAAAAAGAATTCCAATTGAATATTCTTTCTTCAAGCTCAGCTGAAAACTTGAAGCATAGAATTAAGAAGCAAGCAAGCACCGGAATCGGAGGATCGCACAACGTCGTTGTAATAAAGACCGTCGTTGAATTCCGGCCAAGGATATCCGAACTTCTGAGTATCACGTGGCAATGAAGAGGTCGCTGCCATTAAGCGATTTTCGACAAGTTTCAAATTGGAGTGAAACAATCAAGCAACTAAGCAGAGCAACGATAAAACGAATCCGTGGACGATGACAGAACGGTGAATTAGGGCTGGCATCGGCGCCAATTTCTTCCTAGAGTACAAAATTTAGTTGTGTTCGCCCGAAAATTGTTCCATCAAAGCTAGATCCTTGATGTCTTTTAAAGTCGGAGTGTAATTTTGGAATGTTTGAGTATTTTGATTATTAAATTAAGTAATCAGAAAAATTGAGTAAAAGTCCCATTAAAAATTTATTAGTTAGAAGTAAAGTATTTAAATCATAATTTGATATCCTTGTGTACAAAATTTGCTTGGGACTTCTCCCCCATGTTTCTCCAAGTTATCCGATATTCTTATTTTAGTTTATAGAATTGAATTAAATGAAAATTTAATGCTTTTATTGCATTTTAGAAAAATCAAGTTAGAAGGATGTTTTAAAAAAAATGTGAAATGTCTTTATATATGTTTTTAATACACTATATTGAGGCAATTTCGAGTGTTTTTGTACTAATTGTAGTAGTACTCTTCTTTGCTTTGTGAAGTAGTTCTCTTTAATAGGAAATTTAAGTATTATTGAATTTAATTGAAGCCCTTCCCAAAAAAGTTTCACACTGACGCTTTCATCTTTCACTGATACCCACAATGACTCAAACAAATTACTTTAGAAAAAAATGGTAAATATAAATAATTTAATTTAATTTAATTTGTTTTCTTAATTTTTTAAAAAATAATTTATTTATTATATTTAAGATAAAGTAGAACTTAAAACCTTAATTCATGCACCCTTGTGCCATAACAGATACAGTTTGGGAAATTAAAAACAGAATTTTCTATATGAATTGACAAGTCACCAACATTTCTTTTGGTGCAGTTCTATTACCTTAGCTAGAAAAACGACAGCAGAAGGTATTAACCGATCATTATTAACAACCATTGTTATTTTAAATAATCAGTTTGCTAGAAATATTAATAATTAACCCCTTAATAATTTCTGTTATGGATTACCATAATAATAATAGAGAAATTAACATTTACACTAGGGTTAAACCAAAATAACCATAAACGTCATAGAAGAAAGCAAAAATGACCATTACATTAATCATTTCAAATGTCTGTTAATGTTTGTTATTGTGAGCTTTCTAATGAAAGGTTAAGGTACTAAAATAGCTATTAACTGATACCAAAAGCATAAAAGTAACTATAAGTTTTTTTTTTTTTATGTAAAAGTAACTAAAAAAGGACTTATTGAACATTAATTTAAAAGTTTTTTTGTTGCTTGTGCAAGTTGGAGTTCAAGTAGATTTTAATTATCAAATGATCAATGATGACGTGGATTTTCCCAATCCTACCATATGCATATGTGATCTTTCATTGCGTCATAGTTTTTTCTCTCAAATATCCTCCTTTAGAATCTTCTCATGGTTGGTTATAAGATTGCTTTTGACGGTACTTTTAAGACCAACAATTCATGATAGGGATTTTAGCTTTTAGAGTTGGAATGACAAGTTTTTCATTTCGTCATTCTTGTTAGAATAAAAAAATGTGACTTCTTGAAAATTAATTCATAAATTTTTCTTTCATTTTGCTATTTTAATCCCCAAATTGATGAAATACTCATAAAACAAAAGTCAAAGAACAACCGAAAAAAATTAAAGAAAAACTTATGAATTAATGTCAATAAGTGACGTTTTATTTGTTTTTGTAATGAATTAATGTCAAGAAATCACATTTTATTTGTTTTCGTATCTAAAAAATTTTATGGCTAGTTTTACAATTTTGAAATAATTTAATGGCTATTTTAGCATAGTATGAATTATTTGTTTGCCCTATTTAATAATGTTTGTAGTTACTTTTGCTTCAAAAATAGTTAATGTTTGTGATTAACTTTTATTCCAAAAACATCTAATGTCTGTAATTACTTTTACTTCAAAACGTAATTTATTATTACTGTTGTACGTTTCAAAAGAGTTAGAAGTTATTTAAATACCTTAACCTTTTAATGTATTAATGTTCAAACACAAGCAACTAAAAAAACTTATCAATCAATGGATTAATTTAAGAAGTCACCTTTTAGTTTTTGCATTAAAAAAAAAAGGCTTCTGATTATCCTAGTTATTACTTTCGCTGGCTACTGTTACAGTTTTACTTTACAGAAAAATTAAACTGATTACTCAAACACGTTAACTATTTTAAAATTTTAATAATTTAAATCACATAATAATATTTTACTTTTAGCTAACATTTAGACTAATTTTGGTAGGGTGCGCCAGGCCCAAGCAGTAGTGCAACACTTGGGCGACGCGTGAGAACCCCAATAGCAAGCTATTGTATTGGGCCCTCCCCAATAAAAATTAATTTAATATCATGTGGGCCGATGGCCCACGTATCAGATATTAAACTGATAAGAACAGATACTACACTTGATCTTAGCCAAAAGGCCGAGAAAGGTATGAATTCTTCTGTTGATGAGCGTCTCTTTTATAGGCTTTTCCTGGCTCTTCTTTCGTTCTTTACACGGTGTGGGACTTTACTTTCATTCTCTCGTGAGTCACTGCAAACATCAGGTCCATGTTCGAGGGTCAAAAATCTTCTTCTTTATCATAGTTTTATACACTACAGTTATTTGACGGCTTTTTTCTCCTAATAACTGAATATTGGTACCTTGCTAGATTTATTGGCAAATAGAAGGTGTTCGTGGAGTCCAACTACTAGGAAAAGCAAATAAATTAACTGTATTTCACCAATAAAGAGTAATATAGTTGGTTAAGGCGTTGGCCTTCACCTTAAAAAGGGAGAAGGTTCGATCATACTGGTTAATGATATAAAGGTCCGGTGGTCGATTTATAAATACTTCTGTAAAGATTCGTTAACTTGGAGGCGTCTCTAACCTTTGAAGGGTTATCAGTGTCCATCTCCACTTAAACTTTTTGAAAAAATAAAAAATTAACTGTATTTCACTTGTGGTTCTTGTTTACCCATTAAATGATATACATATATATATATATATATATATATGCCTTGAAAAATATTGGTGCATTATTTAATTCAAGTGATCAGATATTGTTATCTAAATTTTTATAATTGAATTAAATGAAAATTTATCGTATCGTCTTTTTTCTGTTGGATGAATTACCAATACTAAAAACTTTAATTCATGTGTCGTTTTTACTAGTTAGCCCTGTGCATTGAGCGGATTATTAAAACAATAATTTAAGGGTGACTGGGATAGTCATGGTTGAAATGGGAGTCAACTCAATCATAACTAAAATAATAATAATAATTAAATATACAAATATATTATTATATGATCATAAAAAGATTAATATTATCACTAATCCTATATGTAAGATCTCGGTTGTAGTATGACTATCAAGCATTAATAATTTACGAATAAATGTAATATTCATGTATAAAACACAACAAAGCATCATTACTAAGGTACACAACGTACGTGTTTTCTTAAACTCAAAATGACGTTTCAGGCTCAATAGTTTAGTTTTGACCCATCATCCCGACAACAGTGCCTTTACACATTTTGTTTTAGTTGTTGCTCTACTCCTCTAGTCTTTAATTATAAAGCAGGTAGGACATTTTTTTATTATTATTTATAGGTCATATTATTAATTTTTATATGAATGTATAATTTTATCCTTCATTTATTATTGTGTAAACTTTATTCTTATCCAATGTAGTATTAAATAGAAGTAAAGTTGAAAAATTAAGTTTAAGACAAAATTAATAAGATTTAAAGTTTTCCTTGATTATGATGATACTTTTTATAGAAGTGACCATTTGAGTATTTTATAAGATTTAGATGGCTCAATACCTGATTAAAAGAATTTTTGTCTAAATCTATCTCCGATCCTAAATATAGGACAAAGTCTAGTAAACTGTCTTATAAATTTTATCTTATATTTAGGACCGAGTAAATTCATGACCTTTCCTTTGGTTTGTTCTATTTCCTTAGTTAAAATAATGTTGTACAATTTTGTCCAAAAAATAATAATGCAATTATTCCGATGCCAAGGGGCCAAGGTTGTTTCATTGCAGATTTGCCCTTAACTTATAACAACGCATCAATTTTATAAGGTTAAGGTGATTAAATAACCTTCAATTTTTTCAAAAAATTGTAACACTAACCATAAACTATTTTTTAAGCTAAAAGTAACTAATTGTTCAAAAAAAAAGCTAAAAGTAACTCTAAACATTACTCCCTTTGTTGCTTTTAATAAAAAATAACCGCCACACACTGCAACATTTCAAGAAGGTCTTGTTTTCTACTTCCTACTTTTTCAGTTTGCCATTATTTAATTACCTCTATTTAATACCAATAGAATAAATTTTTACAAGCGCCTAATGACCTATTATTTCTACCATATTTATTTTCTTATTCTTTCTCTTCTAAATCCTCCTTATTATATTAATTTCCTATTCTCTCTCATATTTCTTATGCCATCATAAATAAGGGTATTTTAGTAGAAAAGGGTTACATTTTTATTATTTTTAACCGATACTTGAACTATGAGATTCAGTTAATGTTTCTTGTAAAAAGGAATTGAGGGAGTATAAAAGAGGGCAAAAATAATCATAACATTAATCATGAGCTTTTTGATGAAATGTTAAGATGCTAAAATAGCCATTAACTTATATCGAAAGTGCAAAAATAATCATAAACTTTTTTTTGGACTTAAAGCTGACTTTTTGAACATTAATTCAAAACTTTTTTCTTTATCTTTTTTGTATTATAGGTGTTTTATCAATTTGGGATTAAAATAACACAAGTGAAAGAAAAATTTATACATTAATATTCAAGAAGTCTTCTTTTTTTATTCTTCCGAGAGTGAGAAAGTGAAAAAAAAAATTTGTCACTTCAATTCCAAAAGTTAAAATCTCAAAACATGATTGCCATCATAAAAATTGAAGCAGTCCCATAACCAACCATGAAAAGATTATAAGTCCCATAACCAACCAACCATGAGAATATTCTAAGGATTGATATCTAAGAGAAAAACTAGGAGGCAAAGATCGTATATCATAGGGTTGGAAAAATCATCACCCTTGTTTATCTCACAATTAAAAGATTCCAACTTGCAATAAAAAACCTTATGAATTACACAAGCAACAAAAATACCTTCATAATTAATGTTTTAAAAGTTACCTTTTAATTTTTACATTAAAAAAATGGAAAATGCATTTAAGGCCCTTTTTAAAGAAAAAAATCTCAAAAATTGCCCTAAGATTCTGAAAATCCCAAAAGGGTCCTTGGGCCCTTTCTGGAATTTTGAGAATCTGCATGAGTTGTAAATGTGACTGATATAGTTGTTTATTGTTGTAAATGGTGATTTATAGTTAACAGGGTATTGATATTATTAATGTGGCTAATTTAGTTGTTGAAATACTGATATTATTAATGTGGCTGATTTAGTTGTTAAAATATTATAATAAATGACTGATTTAATTGTCAATACTTTTACTGGCTACTTTTCCAGTTGTACTCTTCAGAAAAATTATATAGTCTATTTAGACACCTTAACCTATTTTACTATTATAATATACAAATGATATAATAATAATTTTATTTGGACCAATATTTAGACTAACTTCGGTAGGGCGCCGCCAGGCCCAAGCAGTAGTGCAACGCATGGGCGACGCGTGAGAACCCCAATAGCAAGCTATTGGATTGGGCTCTCCCCAATAAAAGATTAATTTAATATCATGTGGACCGATGGCCCACGTATCAGATATTAAACTGATAAGAACAGGTACTACACTTGATCTTAGCCAAAAGGCCGAGAAAGGTATGAGTTGTTCTGCTGATAGAGCGTCTCTTTTATAGGCTTTTCTTGGCTCTTCCTTTGTTCTTCACACGGTGTGGGACTTTCATTCTCTCACGACTCACGAGCCACTGCAAAATGAAAACATCAGATCCACATATTCGATGGTCAAAAATTTCTCTTATATAATTCTATACAGCTAATTAACGGCTTCTTTCTCTCATAACTGAATATTGGTATCTTGGCAGATTTATTGGCAATAGAAGGTGTTCGTGGAGGCCAGGAAACTATTAGGAAAAGTGAATAAATTAACCGTATTTCACTTATGTTTCTTGCCACCAATTGAATGATATGTCTTGAAATATGGGTGCATCTATAGTTTTGTACAGTATTTAATATCAGCATATCTAAGAATTAACTGGGAATTTTTTGTTTTTTTAACTCCCTGGTGATTGTGGGTGGATTGATAATACTTTCTTGGGTGAAAAATAATTCAGTGGATGAAAATTGGCCCCCAACAGACAGAAGCAAAATGGAATCATTCACTTGAAGAGGCACGTCGTTGCAATGCACATTGCACAATACATTTGACCATATGATTGGCAAAATGTGGTCAGCAAGGTGCCCAACCTTCCGGACAAGTCTGAAAATTAGTGGAGCTGTAGGTAAGAGCAGTTCTACTGCCCATCTGACACATTTCAACTAACATGTTCTAACGTTGAATAAGACAAACCTCTTGGATGTGAACGTGGATTATGTTGTTGGAAAACTGAGATATAGAGTACGATTTAAGTTTTAAGCCATAAATCGGCAAAATTCTTGTTTAATTCAAACTCGTCCTCATTTATTTTGGTTTGAGGGGTTAGCTTGCTGCTTGAAAACTCAAGTGGCAACAGAATTTGGGAGTGAAAATAGCATCACAGAAGCTCATCTCCTGGCAATGAAAAATGGCTTGAAACTTGACACAGCACATTAAGCCAAACATTCCATTCTTGATGACATAACTTTATTTCTGTTGAACATATTATAGAGTATTGATAATAGAAGGAAAGGATACAGCCTCAAAGGGAAAACGTATGTTTTATTTTCTCATTTGCCTAGAGGCATTCATGGTGAAAATGGATCAATACAAAGATAATAACAGAAACACACTCTGCAAACAGAAGCAATTGCACAAAGAACAAACTAATAATCATCAGCAAAATACATCTGTTGATGAAGGTCCGGCCAGCTGAAGACTAGCTGCATTCCAGTTCACAGTATCACTGCAGTGCCTCTCTTTCGGTTTAATCACTTGTAACTGAGCTGAGCTGACTGATGTTTCTGCGCTCACAGAGATATCAGTGGTTTCTGAGCTTACAGAGATATTGGAGGTCTCTGTTAGAGCCAATTTTCTTGCATCCAAAGCCTTCAGCCTGTACCGCTCTGCCCTAGATCCAATCACCTGACCTAAAATTGATGCGGCAATGGTAAAAGCCATGGCTGATTTAGGCATCAGAACAGTCTTCCTTAGCATCGCTATGAATGGAACAGCAGCATGAACGGCAGCAAACCATGATAGCGAAAATTTCTTGGTATGTTCTCTCCAAACTCCCAGGGGAACATTAGCTGCCATTCCCAACATCCCAATCACAAGAACTTTTGTGGGTAAGGATTGAGGCCGGAGGTTCTTTGCGAATGCAGTCTTCGCCAGAGCTGCCCGGGCTGTAACTATTGCCTGTGGGCACTTAAATTTCATGCCAGCAGGTGGCTGAAGAACCTTTGCAACAAGTGGAATGACATTGCTAACGGCTCGGTATGACTTTGCAATAGGGCAGTTCCCCGATTGCAGCCACTCATTGCCCATTGCCTCATGGTTTGAGCTATCCTGAGATCCAAGTTTGGCATACGTCAGGGACAATGAAAAATATAATCTGAATCATGATATGACGATCTACTGAACATGATATTTAATTATTTATAATGTCGAAGCATTTATTTGAGGATTTTCCTACAGAAGGTGGACAAGACAGAAGGTCAAATATATTATACCTGTGAAGAAGGTTCTTTCTTTGAAGATTTGGATTTTCTTTTCTGATTGTTCCCCTTATTAGAAAATGAATCAAACCCAAAAGGCCATCCAAATCCAAATGATGATAGACTGATAGTTGCTGCCTTTGCTGCTAAGGGATTGAACTGGGATGTTGGAGGCTCAGGCTGTACTTTCTGTGAACGCTGAAAGGACCTTTCAGATAAGGGAACCACACCATCACTACCATGGAAAAGCCTAAATGCCGAATCAAAATTGGGACCATCTTCAAAAATTGGACCTTTGGTCCCCCGAACCTGTGTAAGATGAAGAGAGATAATTGTCAGTGTCATCCCCTCAATTCTTATTGTCTCTAATGGGAGGAGAGATAAATGGTCCAAAAGCATTTTTAAGCAACGTGTTTAAAAGAGAATTTTTTAAACATAGAATAAATGAGCTATGGACCAAGAAAGTGGATAGTATGTTTCCTGGAACAGCAGCTTAGTTAACATTACACATTATTTTGGCCTAAATGGTCAAATAGGTCTTAGAGAACATAGATGGTTATTATTCCCAACAAACATGCTAGCTAAATGAGAGCAAATGGAAAACTTACAGGCATTGAAAACGCCAATGAGAAGTTAGTAGGCTCATTGATGTTCCTCAAGAATGGACATCTAAGAATGGAATCCTCATTTACATCTCTGGAGAAGAAATCCATTGTTTTGTTGCAGATTTAGCAGATCTGCATATTGCAATGCATAATCAAGATACTTATTCACTGAAGTAGAGATAATGAGTTTAATCAAAATAATCTATGAATGTCAATACGAAAGCCAACATATTACATGCTCATCAGCAAGAGGGATATTTCTATCTTTTAAAAGCAATTTGTATTCAAGTCTTTGCTTTGGATATAAGATTTTAATACCTGTATATCTGATTAAAAGGTAAATATCAACTTATCTACACGCACGCAGGGCGCGTGTACGCACATATTATATCAACACGTTTTTAATGCCATTTGATCTGAATAAATGTCAAGACAACATTCCTAGTTGATTTATTAACATAAATCAATAAAATTTAATTCCAACAAAAAGTCAGCTCAATAATCACTAACCCACCTTGGGAAACTAACTGATCATTGAGCAACGGAACAAAACAGTTCAAATATTGAATATACAATGAGGGTATTCATACATTCAGAAAAAAGGAAATTTTCAAGGAGCGCAAATGACGGCTAAAGTGTAAAACCAAATTAAGGAATCCAAACGTACAGCACTTTGTTTCTTAGTGTTTCGCGCTGGTCAGTAATTAGAAACTGATAAAAACTTTTTTTGCTACAAAGTCAGCAAACAAATTCTCAAATTCAAATAGTTGAGGGCTAATTGAAACCAGTTCTTATGACTTATCCAAATCCAAACGAATGAAATCTTATACTATATACTCCAAAATACTAAAAGTCAGATTTATTTCCTCAAGAGATTTTATAAAGATAACCAAATAACAGGCATTCAAACTAATGAAAACTCCACGTCAGTTAATCAAAACCCAATTGCAAACCCATTTCCCGCTGGTCAGTAATTAGAAACTGATAAAAAAAATTTTGCTACAAAGTCAGCAAACAAATTCTCAAATTCAAATAGTTGAGGGCTAATTGAAACCAGTTCTTATGAGTTATCTAAATCCAAACGAATGAAATCTTATACTATATACTCCACAATACTAAAAGTCAGATTTATTTCCTCAAAAGATTTTATAAAGATAACCAAATAACAGGCATTCAAACTAATGAAAACTCCACGTCAGTTAATCAAAACCCAATTGCAAACCCATCTGATCAAGCATATTCAAAATTTTAGAATCTTGATTCTTTTCCATTTTTTAAAATGATATCTAAGATATAGCGAAAATGCTCCAACCCAGTCACGAGATGACCATAACATTTAATCATCAAGGTTGTACTAAATAAGCAAATTGATCATTCCTACTCCCCCAAACAGCAATAAACCACGACCCTTGAGGTTCAATTAGCTCTAATATTTCATTTTCCCAAAAGTCAACACAAGGCCGAATCAAAACGAGCTTTCTGAATCCAAGCTCCCCAATCAAAAAAAGACTACCATAAATACAATAAAGCACAAGTTCAACTCCCATAAGGATTTCTACATGCATTGACAAAATAGAAAAGCAGATCCCGAAAATTGAGAATTTCTTGGCAATAGTAGCTCCAGCAAAATAAAGATCAGTTGAAATGAGGATCACATCACAGTACAAAGGCCAAATCAACCATCAAAATTTTTACGAAACAATCAACCCGAAATTCCCATCGCAGAAACGAAAACCTATCAGAACCAACAACAACAACAAACAATTGGGGGAAAAAGTGAACAACCCAGAAATCAGAAACCACAGATGCGTACCTCACGGAGGTTAAAAGAGACACACGCCCAGGAAGCACGAGAATCTCTGAGATAGCTAAGAAGCCAAAGGAAATGGGGGAAAAAAACAAAAGAAGCAAGGAATGATACCGCGGTAGGTGAAATGGGAAGAAAAGGAAAAGAGAAGCTACAGCAGCATGAAGACGAAGAAAGGCGTTTTTAATTTCTTTTATTCCAGCACACTTTTGGTTGTTCGAACGTGTTAGGAGAGAGGGAGAGGTCAATGTTGGCTGTGCAATGCACACGCCAAAATGGACCCACTCAAGGTGAAGGTTCCTGAATTTTGACTATTTCGTTTGGGCTTTCATTATCATTTAATGCCTCTTCCATGTTTATTTGGTTTGGTCAAAAAAACATCCACATGGCAGAGAAAAAGCTACAGTATGGTTTTTGACTTGGGCAATGTGGTGTGATTTTTTTTTTTTTTTTTTTTTTTTTTTTTTTTTTTTTTTTTTTTTTTTTTTTTTTTTTCATATTTGGTTTGGTCAAATATTGAGCTTATAGACCTAAGCCATTATTTATATGTAGAGTCAATCAGTCGGTACGGCCCATCGTGTCGGCCTAGAGTAAAAAAACATCTGTTTTTCAAAGCGGCCAGAAAAGCACGTTGGCAGAAATTATTATTCCAAATTTTAATTATTTTTTCTCCGTGTTTTTCACACAAATATAATTAGTAAATTACAACAATTAAAGCTCTAAATTACAACATAAATCATCTAATTTATCAAATAAATGTTGTCAACATTTATATCCAAAAAACACAATCATCCAACAAATAAGCATTCACGAATTCATAATCAAAAACAAATTATGTTCTAAAATAACTTACATAAAATATAAAAAGCATACCACTAATATACATAAATTATGGTCAATTGAGATGCGAGATTTGAGAAGAGTTGCGATCGAGGAGGAGACGAGGAGTGGAAAGGACATGAACATAGTTTATAGTGTAAGGATCATAGGAGTAGTCAATAACAATATTAATATATTAGTTTAAAATTTTTAAGACTCTACATTGTTATAAGACATAAACATTATATTCCAACTCAATTCGAGATTTTGTTAGGAAAATATATCAAAGAAATTTTTTTAAGACAACATTTTTTAAAAAAAAAAAAAAAAAAATATGACAGCTAAGCGGCCGCCCCGTAGGCCCGTAAAAAGCCCGTGGCCCGTCGGGGGCCGACCCCTGCGAGGGCGACTTCATCTCTTTCTTTTATTTTTGATTTTTGAGGCCGTAACGTAGGGAAATCGGGAGCTAAACGGCCTGACGGGCCTGGCCCGTTTGACGGCTCTATTTATATGGTCTAGAAGGTTAAAAAGAGCTCACATACAAGGAGAGATAGTTAACTTAATGATTATGAGGTAAAATTTTAATTTTGTCCTTATTTATAATTGGGTATTTTTCAACTATTTTTTTTTCTCTCTATTCTTATGAGTACAATTAAAATAGGTAAAATTGTCATAATCTTATTTATTACATGAAACTGGACTTATAAATACTACTTTGATATTATTTATAAGTCCCTTTTGACCAAATCACACATATCAAGGAGAGGTAGGTAGCTCAATAATTATGGGGTACATTTCCAACTTTACCCTCATTTATAAATGAGTACCTTTCAACTCTTTATTTTCTCTCTATTTTCATTGGTATAATAATATGGGCAAAATTGTCACAATCTCATTTATTTGGTCAAAAGGGACTTATAAATAAGATCGAGTGGTAGAACCAATTTTTTTTTTTTTAATTATCAAAATAGACTATAAATAAGACCAATGTGGCAGATATTAGCCATTAATAAATGTTCTACTAAAGAGAATACCATTTTGATCCTATTTATAAGTCCCTTTTAACCAAAAAAATTTAGTCTTATTTATAAGTCCTTTTTGACCAAATAAATGAAATTGTGACAATTTTACCCATATTATTGTACTAATGAAAGGAGAGAGAATAAAGAATTGAAGGGTACCCATTCATAAATGAGGATAAAGTTGAAAATTTACCCCATAATTTTTGAGCTACCTACCTCTCCTAATATGTATAATTTAGTCAAAAATGACTTATAAATAAGATCAGAGTATGTTGCGATGGATGAGTTTTTGAGTAATGATTGCATGGCCTTTCTAGGCTTGCCACGTGCAATGCGAAGCAATGCATGAAATGAAATTGTATTGCATCAAGCAGGTTAATAATGAAAAGTGGAAAAAATGACTTAGAAATGTAAAGATAAGCAATCAATAAATGTATCAAAAAAAATAAGCAATCAATAAATATTCCACTAACCAATGCTTGTTGGAATAAGTGGTAAGGTACTTACTTTCTCTTAATCACGTTCTCGGTTTAAGGCGTGAAATTTTTTTAAAAAATGATGTTGGGAACTCCTCTCCTATAACTGTGGCCCCATCTTAGGGCGAATCTAAATTAGTCGAAATTGAAAGTTTCAATGAGCCAGGTCGCTTGGGCCCTAAGATTCGAGGTCGATATCCTAACTACCAAAAAAAAAAAAAAAAAAATCCAGTAAAGAGAATATGTTGAGTTTTTAAGTACCATTACGCCACGTTTTATATATGTCCTTCTAAACCTTGTCACACTTTCTTTATAATTGTGGGTGTTGTAACTTAACATGACATGAAATTGTTTCATATGATTTACGCTTCATTTCTTCTGCCCGCGCTCCTCTTTCTGAACTCGACCCGTAAGTGAACCCGATTTATTTGTTTTCCAAACAACTTAACATCAAATCAGTCATATTGTTATAGTGAAATCACGACTTTGAAATGAAGATGATTGCATGTGTTGTGTATATCTCAAAATAAAAGAAAATCAAGTGTGTGAGTTCGGGTTTATTTCTTATATCAATTTTTTAAATGACGAAACAACTTGATATGAAATGACATGACATACAAGGTACTTGTTGTTTTTCAAGCATATTTAGAACGTGAATTGTAAACTATCCTAAAGTACAAACCATGCTTATAAGAGATCATGGCGGCATAAATTATATATATAATATAACACTCTATCCTAAAGTACAAACCATGCTTATAAGAGATCATGGCGGCATAAATTATATATATAATATAACACTCTGATCTTATTTATAAGTCTCTTTTGATCAAAAAATTTAGTGTTATTTATAAGTCATTTTTTAGATAATAAATGAGATTGTGACAATTGAGCCATATTAATTATACAAATGAAAAAAAAAAGTTGAAAGATATTCATGAGAGCAAAGTTGAAAATTTACACTATGATTATTGAGCTAACTACATCTCCTTAATATATGTGATTTAATTAAAAGAGACTAATAAGTAAGACCATGTGTGTGTGTGTGTGCCCTACATCCGGTTCTTTATTATAAGGCACAAATTAACAATTCTCACAAACCAATAAAAACAATTAAAGTTAATAAAGTTGTCCTACAATTTAAGTAATTTCCAATATTATCCCTACTAATTGCACTAAACTCTAATATTATATTATTATTCTCACCCACTACCCTTATTAATTATTGACATACATGGAAAAAAACAATTAATGTTTGTTAAAAACAAGTAAATGCCTTATAAAAAAGACTAAATATACTTATTAGTTGGTGCCTTGTAATAAAAACCGGAGAGAATATATATTTTCCCAACCAATAATACAATTATTTTGACGTAGTAAAGATATTAAAAAAAAAAAAAAAATCCGAGTGGATATTGCCTTAGCCGTTATCACCGTTTAAAAAGTATAAAAACAGTCAACTTTGCCCTTCTAGAAGAAGGCTATCAAAATAGAGCAATATACACAGCACTATCTTATTTAAGTTGCTTATCTTAATGCACGAATTATGGAATAAGGCAGGGATAAACCCTAAATCCCTATCATAAGTCACAAAAAATGTTACTGTATTCATTAATCAAATTCAGAGTATTAAAATGACAATAATGAGACCGTGATAAACATGGGATAATTAAAAAATATTTTCCAACAGCTGGATCCCACTACCAAGAACAATGAAAATTCATAATTAAATTTGCACTCAAAATCATTTGAGATCTTGCCATGTCAGCACGTCCCTAGCAATGCACTCAATAGGTGGATTGGTTATGGAGAATTTTTTTTCTTATTTTTAAATAAATTTTATATGTGTATATATATCCATAAAAAAATTTTTTTTATCAAAATAAAGCTAATGTGGGTTTGATTGATGGGAAATTAACAAAAAAATATCATTTGAACTTCAAAATCTTGTTGCCCACAAGATTAATGAGATTAACAACAGTAATGTAATTGACAACTTGTTTTAGTGGAAAATCACCTATTTGAGTTTTTGAAGTTCAAGTGGTATTTGTTTAGAGTTTTCCTTTTATTAATTTATCTTCAATAAAGTATTAATGCCCAAAAATCTCTTATATGTGTGAAGCCAAAGGGCAAAGTCTATGCAACAAAAGATAAAGAGACAAGTGTTCAAGGGAAATAAACAGAAAAAGAAACCAAATTATCCCCTTGTGTTTTTGCACTACACAAAATCAACAAGAAAGGAATTATCAGTGACTTATAGACAGGAATTGAAAGGCCAAAAAGGGAGATCAGAGGATGATACAACCAACCATCATGGACTTTTAATCATGAGATCTTCTGTATTCGGGCTTCAACTCATATGTGCCCTGATTAATTCCTTTGTTATTGTAGACACACAGTTCTTTAAGTATATCTTTCACATATTGCTGCAGCAAAGCAAGATATCAGTCCAGCACTTACAGTCAACGGGGTTGACGAATGCTAAAAGTAAACATAGTTTGAAGATTAGTAGACTAATATGCCCATGTGTATTGTTTTAGTTCATCAATTTTTTGTAGGTTGAGTTTGCTTTTAGGATTTCTCACAGCAAGAGGACAAGATTTTGAGACATTAACTTATTTTAGGTATTCTAACAGACCACTACTTCATCATCAACCAATGACTTTGAGTTGCTAAGAGGCCTCACTCCCATAAGGAGGAGAACACAAGTTCGAATCCTAAGAAGCGCAATTGTTGGAAGATGTGAAAATCCTTTGTGTTCTAAGCCTCAAAAGGGAAAACCCTTGATCAGGAGAAAAAAAAAAAAAAAGCCAAGTGGTATATAGAGGGCTGCATTCCTTCAATGATAATGGGATTACTCATCAACGGCAACTATTTTCCATTTCGAAGCAAGGTGGGGGGAGATATCAAGGGTTTCACATAGACACGGTGGGCATGGTAGAGGCTTTCCAACTATATATAAAGATAAAATGATATTTAGGAGTATACAGATTCTTCAATAAATTATTGACTCCTTCAAAGTTGTTCTTTCATATATCATAGTTTAATTAAATAACTTGATAATAAACATCTTAAAAACTCCATTTTTGTTCTGAAAAATAACTCGATTTTACAAGCCCCTAAACTCCATTTACATCAAGTGTGCAAGAGTAAATAAAATACATGCATTTCTCCTAGAAGCAACAAATTCTTCATAATGAGACTTGGGATATAGAGTGTAGTCCTTCATACAACCGATGATAACTACTGTGTATTGTCTGACAAAACTTACTTTTCATGAGTGATCTACTTCTACATATATCAAACTAGTGTCCCGTGTATTAGTGTTGAATATTTAAGAGAAACATGTCACTAAGAATACATACTTCAGGTTGGTCAGTTTCTTGTATGAGTTGTTTCAAACTCCAGTTTGGCTTCCGTTCAAAGAGCTTAAACAAAATTTCTTCCATCTCCCCACGGTCCCTTCTTGTTCTCTTTGTTTCATTTGTTTTGACTGGGGTTTTCTTCTTTTCCTAAATCAACACAAAAGCTTGCATTAGATGTAATAAGTACAAAACAAGCACCACCTCTTCCCCTCTACGCCTCCTAGGCTCCCCAAAAGGGAAAAATAAGCAGACCTAGTCGATTATCAAAATAAGGATGTCATCTTTAAGAGTGCTACACCTCTGACATACTCGCATACATTTTCATGATTGGCTTAATCTAAATGTGTCAAAGAATAAAAGAACAAGTCCCTCCGGACATGGTTCAGTATCTGCCAAAAATCTGATTAATGAGGAAAGTAAGACATATACACTGGCCCCGGAAGTGGCAAAAGTAGTCATCCCAGGCATGGGCCTCATATGAACCCCATTATCATTGTCAATAATCTGAAATGAAATTTAGGAAAAGTCAGTGGAAAAAAATTATTGCATGAATTTTTAAATCCATGTTACAAAAGTCATAAAGCGAAAACCTGTATCCGTCTATTTTTGACCATATATTTGTTTGTCCTTTCACGGCAGAGTTTCCCATAGAGTTCAAGGTTTTGATCATGAGGCTTCATGTCAAATTTGTTGTGTATTTTTCCTTCAACACTAATTTTTCCTACAGTTTGACACGAAATTTCAACTGTTTCAGTTAAAATTTTTGCCAAAATAACAGTGCTACAGGAGATTTATGACATTTTCAGTCTCAAACCAAACCCTGCCAGGGGTAGCGTATAAAGTATATCCTCATTATTCTGATCTCCTTCTTTTACATGTTCCATTAGGAACTATTCAATCTCCACTTCCTCAAGTTAAATATACAGGGGAAAGGTACCTGGGTGGATCATAAACCCGAAGGAAAATAAATTACCAAAATAAAATAAAATTACAGCTAACAGACACTAAATGAATTATTGGGCCATTTGTTTCAATAATTACCTCAAAAATACAGAGTTTGTGTTTACTAATTGACTTGGCGGATATCAATTAAGCAAAATAAGTCTAAGTACAACACATATATTGAAATGTTTGAATTGACAGTAAGATTTCCTTTTGTTTTGTTTGTTTACTTTCATATAAAATATCTCATTTGATTGGATTTAGAGAAAATCCTCTACAATAAAAGTTGAAGACACAAAACAATAATCCACCTTGAACAGTAGTAACAGTCAACTTAATTCCTATGGACTTTGAGAGAGAAATATAATTCTTAATCTGAAAGAATACATATAGGCCTTTATATAGGCAAACCTAAAGCTAACCCTAGAATCTCATAGAATCAAATCAAATCAAAATCAATCAAATATAATAGAAAATATCCTAAGATATAATATACATATATCTAATCATAATAACAAGATAATAATCATAATAAATGCATAATATTCTCACACTCCCCCTCAAGTTGGATCATGGATGTTAATCATGTCCAACTTGCTTATACAACTTTATACTATTGACACTCCCCTTTAAGCTTGTACTTCTTGAGTCTCAAAGGCCTATTTAGAGAGCAGCAAATACGGGCAGCTAATGTGACAAGTTAGACGGGCAGCGGCTGCGACAAGGACGAGTTGAAGACGACGGGACCAGTCGTCTGACAAGTTGAGGAGCACGATGACAAAGGAACTACCACCAACGACGATGAAAGGCTGGGTTGTTGATGAAGAACCGTGCTCACGAGTTGAGGTTGAAGAGGAGATGGGTTGTTGATGAAGGAACTACCACCAACGATGATGTTGATGAAGAATCGTGCTAGAAACGACGACGGACCCGTCGTCGGACGAGATAAGAGGCACGATGATGAGGAACTACCACCAACGATGATGTTGATGAAGAACTGTGCCGGAAACGACGACGAGACCAGTCGTCGGACGAGATAAGAGGCACGATGACAGAGAAACTACCACCAACGATGATGTTGATGAAGAACTGTGCCGCAAACATGACTAGGGTTGAATATTAGTTGTGCTCCATAATCAGAAAACGATGATGTCACTGGAATCTGGAAATCCTCACCGGAGATCTTGCTGGAAAAATTCAAATAGTCACGCTGCAAAAATCACGAATCAGGCCGGACATGAGAAGAGAAGGCCGAAACAGGAAGTCTCCGACGAAACGGAGATCACACGCGCCGTCACGCGCCGCCACAGGGACATTGCCGGCCGAGCGCGTGTACACCACGCGCCGCCTTGGAGATGTCGGATGGTCGTCAAATTGCCGTCGGGAACAAAACGCGAACTCTCCTCCCTCTCTCGTTCTCACTGCTTTAGTAACCCAGATCGTCCAGAACTTCGGATCCTCTCACTAGTACAGCAAACCAGAACTTTGAATGAAGAAATTCACACACTTTGTCTGGCCACTGTCACTGTTCACGCGACAATATGGTTCACGCTACAGTGACAGCGGCCACCGGAAAACTGAAATTGGCCAAGAACTAACCAGGCTTTGATGCCATATGGACTTTGAGAGAGAAATATAATTCTTAATCTCTTAATCTGAAAGAATACATATAGGCCTTTAAATAGGCAAACCTAAAGCTAACCCTAGAATCTCATAGAATCTAATCAAATCAAAATCAATCAAATATAATAGGAAATATCCTAAGATATAATATACATATATCTAATCATAATAACAAGATAATAATCATAATAAATGCATAATATTCTCAAAATTCCAAAACGAGAAATGCATAATACTGTAGGGTATAGATATCATATTGGAAGCCCTGACTCAGGAATATAGTAAATCCTCGCAGTCTAACCAAGAAATTGTCATATAGTAGAAGGTCTGTTGCTTCTATAAGGTGTCAAAATGTTAGAGCCAAACTGATTGCTATCAAGCAGTCACCCTCCATATGTATGATGTAAGATTCTTCGTATATTGACATACCCACATCTCGTTCAAAAATGCTTGAACAAGAATACATTTTTGTTAAAATAGCCGCCACCAAACCAGACATTATAAGAACTAACCAATCAGCAACATATTGTTTCACATGGGAAGAAGACCGTACAGAACATTTTGAAGTTAAAATAGTAAGCGTTCTCTTAATAACCTTTTAACATTGGTCTTTCATTTTCTCTCACAAAGTAATTCCATGCGGTGTCAAGAGGACTTGTGCTTAAGAAAAAGCTGAAGTTTATAGAAAGCTTTAGTAGGTCTAGGTATTGATTTTATAGCTTCAATGGAAGCCAAATTCAAATTCAAAATTAATTGGGAAAAAAAAAATTACACATTAAAAACTCTTCTGGCATAGTGAATACGAGTATAAGAGTTCCTCCTCATGGCTATAATATTGGGAGTGCAATCATTTCAACATACAAAAAGAAAAAAACAATTAAACAATGATGATAGGAACCGACGTCCCATAATTACATAAAGTGGGAGAAATAAGAAAACGAAGGAGATAGTAGTGAAAGAAGTGGGGAGCAGGTCAAAGAACAGTTATGGGTGGTATAGTAGCAGTTTCCATGATCACAGAGAAGGATGCACAGTAAGTACCACTTAGGCCAGTCATCTGTCAGTTACTTTGTGCTTCATTTATCATGCGTCAGTTCTGCTTTCCTTTTGTAGTTGTTTTATTGCTTATAAATAGTTGTAATAGTACTGGGAGAGAACATCTGAATGATAAACAGGATTGTATCTCGGAGATTATCTTGTATCTATTAGTGAATGTGTTGAGATTCTTGCTCATTTTCCTAATAAAGATTCTTATTTTTTCTGCCAAACTCTTGTGCCTATCAACTGAATGTCTTCCATTCTTTCACTGTACTGTTTCTTGAATTAGAGTTCAATTCATGAGAGCATATTAAGCAGATAATTTATGAACAGAGAAATGTAATCAGGTGAAGAGATCAAGGGTATGTAAGAATGAACATTGTAATAATCTAGGAAGCATAATGTCAAACCAAGATATAAATTAAAGCAACCGCTCAGTTCCTCATCAAAGTATAGTTCTGTTGAAGAAAATCAAATCTCAAAACATTTGATCACTGAAGGATGCATAATACCTTGGGATGACTCTGAAAACACGGACATGGGAATGAAATCTTTTGACATATCCATATCATAAAATCTGGGAATATGGCCAGCTTCAGTTGCTTCAGTTGCAGCCAACTCCATGGTGAACTGAGAACTAAACAATCAATTCCAGTGGAAAAAGTACTGTGGGGAAGGACATCACTTTAATTAGATCTAAATAATATTATGATGTGGCTGCTTTCACATTCAAAAAATGATATATCTAAAATCAATTCACCAAGTAAGGTTAAAGGAAAAGCGCTGTCTCCATTAATTTTGAATTTTCATCTGTGGATTCAAAAACAGGGTCAAGGTTCCTTTATGTTTGAAATCAATTCATTGAAAAATTATTAAGCTTTCTAACGATTTGGGGTGTCAGACTAATTTTGATGCTTTTGGCTGCTATTTGCAAGATTTGGAATTGGGGAAGAGGATCGGCATTAGGGAGTTTGCTACATTTTATTATCCTCATAGACCAGAGAATAGCAGCAAATAATAGCGTGCCATCCTCTATACAGTTCTTTCTTTTCTCCATGTTTGACAAGAAGGATGCATTTCCTGCTGTAAAGTGGCCATACGGGCAAATTTTGTAATCACCCAGTGCTGCTCATTAATCATTCTATTATTTTCTTCATCAGACTAAAATTGAGATCATGCCTACCATACATGAAGTTAAAGATACTAAACCGGGAAAAAAAAAGGGGGGGGGGGGGGGGGATTAAGTATGCTTCTTGACTTATGCCAGAAATTTCATTTGAGCTGCAGGGGGAAAGTAGAGAAACGATACAAATGAATGTTTGCTTAAATGTTCATCAAAATAAAGCAAGTTGACGTTAATTTATCATAACTTGTGTGCATAATTATAAACTTTCTAGGTCTGTTGACTCTTCCAAGCAACTAAACCGATCCTCATCACTCAAACTACATTCACAATCAAGCAAACATTCCAGGAAAAGAATATAAAAATTCTGTATGATCAGCGTGCTATATTAATCGAAACAGAATATTTTAACCGGGGAGAAACGCTCGGCATACATATTTAAGTGAGGATATAGAAACACAATCAGTCCACTATGTATGAAAATGAGGGGACGGTAAGTCCTAGCCCAAAGACCAGAGAAAATATACAACATTTGAAAAGAAGGAGAATATACACTCAAAAAGAAAAATTCAAGAAATCTAATTCCGAGTGAAGAGTCTAAAGACTCAAGGCAGAAACAAAGAGGAGTAAAAGAAAAACAGAAATGGAAGATACTAAGAATGAATGCCATTGTTCTGAAACCCTAGAAATCAGAGAATGTAGTATTTAAAAGAGAAATTGGGTCTGAAAACTAATGCATGCAGGCACAGAATGATCAGTGGAGTCGAAGAAATCACAAAATTCAGTGGTCATCGGAAATAATAACCTGAGGGGAAGAATCGTCATTACAGTTAAGAGGGTCGAGAGAAAGGACGACTTTTGCGACGGGACGAGAAGCATCGGCGGCATCGGATGGATGAGAACGGAGGGAGCCAGAGACAAGAGGCGGGCACTTCATGAGCCACACGGCTTTGTCTGCTTTAACGGTGTCCAAGTACACATTGTTGGAAATGATTCTGCCACTGCCATTGGGGTTTTCAGCTTCGTCGTCCATGGCACCACCAAGCTCATAGACGA
Source organism: Acacia acuminata (assembly GCA_019022655.1). Taxonomy (NCBI): domain Eukaryota; kingdom Viridiplantae; phylum Streptophyta; class Magnoliopsida; order Fabales; family Fabaceae; genus Acacia; species Acacia acuminata. Next base: position 288,355 of record JAFJYI010000075.1, read on the forward strand.
GCCCAGAGAGAGAGAAGAGTGTATTTAGTGATTTGATTCCAAAATTCGGGAGGAGGAGAAACGGTTTTTCAGTGTGGTCGGTTGTAAATTTTGTAACGTTTTGCCTTCGTTCATATATACCCAACGACCTGCTGTATGTGGGCTAACGGGTCCCACAACAATTGGCTTTTGCGTCATTTCTATTATTTTACATTTTTTGTTGTACAAAGCATGCACAAGCTTTTAAGCATATATTCACACTTTTTTGATATATATATATATATATGAACACTTTTTTACTAGTATATATTTATTTTTTTTATCTGAACACTTCTTTTACTAGTATATATTTATTTTTTTTATCTGCTACTATTTTTTTTTTTTTTTGACTCTAATAGTTTTTTTATTATATTTCATCTGATCTTTAATATGAGACATATTCACCTAATTCTATTAGATAAAAGAAATTAGTTAATAGGGAAAATCCTAATTAAATCCAATTGAAATGGTCAAAATCAAAATCAGACCTACACTATTAACAAATTCTTAATAAGGCCTGTGGGCCAAATTAGATATTTTTTAATATTGTTAAAAAACCATAATGCCTCTCTGTTGTTTAAAGGGAAAATTGAAGGTAGTTAAAAAGGGAAAAAAAGGATTTCTAAATTAGGCCTTATCTAACCTAAATTAATTAATAATTATTCAACATAATCAACATGCATTTGTTATTTTAACCTCGTATATTTTGTAGACATGTTTTTTTGAATATTCAACATTCGTGATATTTACATTAACCAATGCTAAAATAATCAAAGAGATAACTATTTGTAAAGATAAAAAAAACTCTTAAATTAAAAAAGATCTATATTTTTAGAATCTTTTTATCACTTAAGTATTTTGTATAATAAAGGGAGGGTGAAGCGTGTAACATACATTTTAATTTATTAGGGAGTAAGGACTGATCATTCCTGGGAAGCATACTTATTGGGAGAGGTCGGAACCATTTATCCTCTAAGGCTCAAGAAAAAAACCCTTGATCAAATAAAAAAATATGATCAATTATTTATATATTTATATCTAATATAAATGACGATATACTTAAAATCATTTGTGCAACATCTACGAGAATTTTTTTTTTCTTGAATCTATTAAAAATTTGAGGAATAGCTTCTCCACTTTAACCAAAATTAATTACTATTTCCTTTCGCATAAGATAATTCAACAATTAATTTAGAATCTTTTGCTTCATCCTGCAAACCTGAATAAATAAAATGAAACCATATTTATGGACGGACCCAGAAATAATATGCAGAATACAGAACCAATAATTAAGCTTGAAGTTTATATATATAACATGATCATATTTTTCAAAAAGAATATGTAAAAGTCTGTAATTAAAATAACAAATCATACTAATTATATTGAATACTTATTAATTAATTTAATTTAATTTAGATGAGGTCTAATTGAGAAATCATTTTTTCTTTTTAACTATCTTCGATTTTCTTCTTTGAAATAATAGGGGAATTTGATCTTATAACAACATTTAGAAATTCTTAAAGAGGCTTCTTGGCCTAATTAAAAATTTGTTGAAAGTGCAGGCTCAATTTTGGATTTGATCATTTCATATGGACTTAATTAGGATTTTTCCTAATTAATATGACATGTATTTTCTAAAATTCCCTAGTCATCATCATTGATTACCCAATTTCCTCTCTTCCTTAATTATTGTTAAAAGAGCATAATTAAAAAAAGATTGACCAATAATATAAATAGGTCTTATTTAATGTCTCCATTGATTTCTCTCCCCTTTTGCCCTCAATTTAATGTGTCCATCATTAGATCAAGTTTTAATGGTTGAGATTTTTTTTTTTTATATTCACTATGGTATATTTTTATTATAATAGCAATTTTGTTAAATAGAAATTTTAACCCGAAAGTTTTTATGGGTTCAATTTTGCCTCGAAAGGTTTTTTTTTTTTTTTTTTTTTTTTGGAGCAATTTTGCCCCTCTATTAACAATCACGGTTGGTTAGTTAGGGTTGTTAATAGAGTGGCAAAATTGCTCCAAACAAAGACTTCAGGGGCAACATTGCTAAAAAAAAAACCTTTTGGGGTAACATTGCTCAAAAAAAAAAACTTACAGGGAAAAATTGCTCTTGGCCATATATTTTAGGGGTAAAAATGTTACTTAACCCTTTTTTATATTTAATATTTAATTTTGCAATAATGACTCGTTAATGAAAATGCAACCCTTTTTTAGCTCGTCTTCGCTAATTTATGTAATTCAACTTGTTTAAAGTAGGCCTATTTTTGACATGTTTGAAGTAAACTTTTTGCGGTGAGGCACGTGGCTGTTGTTAGCCTAATTATAAAATTTTTAAAAATATAGGCCTCTTTTAACATGGCACAGTCGCCGGGCTCAGTGAAAAAATGGCCTCTAACAGCCAGGCTCAGACCACTTTATTGCCGAACAGGTCTGACCTGTTAAGGGTGAAGCCTGGCGGCTGGCCTATTTCCACGCCTAGATATTATATAAATAAGAATTAAAAATATATGATATCATAAATAGCAATTTTAACAATTTTTTTAAGGTTAAGTAGCAATTTTGACCCGGAAGTTTTTTTTTTTTTTTTTGAGCAATTTTGCTCCCTTTTGTTAGCAACCCTCCGTTAACAACCCTAACGGTCAACTAAATCCGTTAACAACTAAACGGTCAACCTTTAAACGGTTAGGGTTGAAACAGGGGCAAAATTGTTCCAAAAAAAAAAACGGGGCAACATTGCTCCAAAAAAAAAACTTTCCGAGGCAACATTGCTCAAAAAAAAAACTTCCAAAGCAAAATTGCTTTTGGCCGTAGGCTTCCGGAGTAAAAATGCTACTTAACCCTATATTTAAAATTATAATAATATTTTTATATAATATTAAATCTTAACCATTAAAACTTGATTTAATGGTGGATACATTAAATGAAGAGGAAATGACGAGGGATCAATGGGGACACCCCCTCTTCCCTTATATCTAACACTAAGATTAGCTCCTCAAATATATTCTGTATTAAGAGCAAGAGTAAAATATAACTAAAAGAATACAAGCTGCACTGTATTTATGTTATAAATTTCATTAATAAATTGATGATGATGATTAATATTTTGATAAAAAAAATACTTATTATAGGGAGAAAAAAAACACTCGTCCATAATTTTTTTTGGACCAATGCCTTGTCCATAACATTAATTTTGTTCCTACAATAAACAGTGGAGAAGGTAATTACAGCATGTTTGAAAATGTTGGGAGAGTTAGGCAATTTTTAAGTCCAAAATATAGTAAAAAACAAAAGCGTAGTTTGTTAGTCCGATTCACATTTTATTTGACCCCTCAATTTCTAGTCCAAAGCTAATAATGTAGAAAACCCTCATCTTATAAAAATGGAGGAATTCTCTATTGAGTAAATCGCGACAAGCAACAAAAAAAAAAGAAAAATATTATCTAGTACTTGATCTTGCTATTGATTGTGAAATTGCGTTGTTGTGTTAGAAGGATAGATATATTGATTCAGTATGCTCTAAAGGCATCATTGGTACAATATTGACAATCTAACAAAGATGAAATTTCAGTAAATTTCTACTTAATTATTTCACCTTTTATGGAATTGATCGCCCTGTGACTGTACAAGAATATGTGGAGCTCGACATGTTTGGAAGCAGAGGAGAACGTTTTTTTGTGATATTATTATCAGTATTCGATATTGGGTTATTTATATCATTACTATACCCTCCCTATTGTGATTTCAAAAAGGTCAAATCTTTGATGATTACATCATACATGATTGATTTGCGAAAAAATTCTGGATACGTATCATACATCTGAATTGAATTCTTTCCGGTTAAAGAATTTTTTTCTAGTGGCTCTGGAACAATTAGGAGATTCTCTAGAAAAAAATACAGGATTATGTTTCTGCGGCAGCATGCTATGGGGTAATGGTCCCGCTTATGGGGTCAAATCAATACGTTCTAAGAAAAAATATTGAAATCTTATTGATCTTATAAGTATCATAACAAATCTCATCAATCAAATTGCTTTTTCAAGACATATGATATATTTAAGTCATACAACTAAAGCGATATATTCCTTCATAAGAAAAAGAAAAAACGTGAATGGTGATTGGATTGATAATAAAATACAACCTTGGGGTTTCGAATAGTGATTCGATTGATGATAAAGAAAGAGAATTCTTGGTTCAATTCTCTACCTTAAGGACAAAAAAAAAAGGAGGATTGATCAGACTCGTAGTGATCACTTATCAAATAATGACTCTAATTATCAAATTATAGAACAACCGAGAGCAATTTACTTACGATACTTAGTTGACATTCATAAAAAGTATATAATGAATTATGAGTTCAATACATCTAGTTTAGCATGAAGACGGATATTCTTTGCTCATTATCAGACAATCACTTATTCACAAACTCCTTGTAGGGCTAATAGTTTAAATACTCCCTCCAATTCTTTTTTTTTTTTTTTTTGATATATCATGGTAGGGGAGGGGGCAGGGTTCGAATCCTGGACATGGGGAAGGAAGGCCAGTTAATACTGGCTTTCATACCACTGCGCTACTAAGGAACCAGCTCCCTCCAATTCTAAATATAAGAGTTTGTAAGAAGATTTATTTTGATTCTAAATATAAGAACTTAGTCTACTATACCTTGTAAATTACAATTTCTCTCTCTTAAACCATCCATATTGTTTACATATATCAAAGGGGGTTTTGGGATAATGATTAAAGTCCTAGTAGGATATTTTAGGAAAAAAACACTTTTATTATACTTAACTAACTTATCTAATTTTCTTTATATTCATAGATTAGTAATTTATCTCACAAGACAAAAAAGACCAAAGAGAGTAGCATTTTACCGAAATTAGGATCTTGGCTTTTAAAAATTTACTAGTCTTGAAACAAGGATTGAAACTTTTTTTTCATAGAGTGGGCAATTAGGATGCTCACGAGACAGGATGGGATTGGAACAAGCCCGTCCCGGTAAACAGGGACGGGACAGAATTTTCATCCCGTGTCCTATCCCCGCGAATGGTACAGGACGAGACCGACGCCTCGTCCACAAGAAAAAATCAGTAATGAAAGGAAGAGGAAAAATTGTGCTTTATACCCATAACCAAATAATCGCTTGGATTGAAGGTTGAGTACTCGAATTCCTAAAGCAATGCTGAATATTCCTCACAATTAATCATATGATATAGTTTAAAGACATTCCAAGAGAATCACAAGAAAAACTAGAAAATAAAATCAGATCTTTTGAAGTTCAGGAGTGGGATGGTTCAACAGAAGAAAAGGAAAGAAAAACAAGAGAGCGCAACCTAAGAAGTGAGAATAATTGCACTATGTAAGCAATAATCAAAAGATCAGAATTTCACAAAAACTTTATAATAAAATTTGAAACATAGTTCATTGACATGTCTCTAATAAGCTCTTATTCATGTTGGAACTGAGTTATCATCACTCTTGCTCCCAGCTGAATTTTGCTTCCTTTCTGCCTGAAGGGATCTGCATAATGATTCTAACTTCTCTTTCTGATTTTTCGTTTTCTCCAGCTGTTTCTTCAAGTGCTCACGCTGCCCAAGGTTAACAAATATCACGTATTTTGACAATATATAATCACAAATTCAAAATGTTGAAATTGCATGGCAGATTTACAATATTAGGAATGAAAATGCAAAACATTTCAAAAGAAAAATTAATTGTCCCTTACAGAATGAAAGTATCAAATTAGTGGAAAAAATGCATAGAGAATTATAAGAAACTTAAGTGGATAACAGTCATAGCTTTATATTTTTCTTGGATTTCCCATAAAAACCCAAGTGATGGCATTTTAAAAAGCTACGACTTCCACAAATCATGCTTACCCAATGACACGAGAAAAGGAATTATCAACTAAACTTGGATTTTAGCTTCTCATATCCAAGTATTCTTTATTCTAAAACACTTCAAGCTAGCACGGAATTCAGAAACTACACATTATGCTTTTGAACCAGAGATTTGCTATTTTAAAACTCAATAAAACATGACTTAATCATGCCGGAAACTCAGTTCTAAAGGGTCAACAAGACTAAGGGACTTCTCAGTATGATGGCATTATTTTCCCACGTATCATGGATGTCTATGGATATATAAGATATGGTGTTTAAGATCATATGCTTGGTCAGACAATGTAGAATTGTTAAATAAATTATATAATCAGTATTCTCAAAAGTGGACAAAGTTAAAAATTCAGGGACACGGTCCACGCGTGGTATGTCCATGACTCCATGGAAGTGAATTGAAAAATGAAAAACATCTTAGGCGTCCAGGCATCTTGTAGCTTCAGAGCTGCTTTTAAGTGGTATCAATGAAAGGTCCTCAACAGTGACATCAGCAACCACAAGAAGAATGATAGTGCATGGTATCTGCCAGATATGGAGCCAAGAATATTACTCCCTCCAGTCTTTAATGCAAGACTGTTAGGAAACCAGTGTCTCTTGGTTTATTCCAGGAGAAAGTACATGGTTCAAGGGTAATATTGTCTTAGGGAGCAGTTATTACTATGATATATTTATTTGTGTTTAGTTATATATTGTGTCTGTTAGTGTAGCAGTTGCCATGTGTCTTGGGAAGTTATCATAGGTTATGAGTCAGTTATGTATGCTATCATTATACATAATGCGGTCATTATACATAGGATGTAAGACTTATTATGAGGATTATGAAGTTATTATTCAGGAAATCGTGTGTCTTTCCCTTCTCTAGAATTGCAGATCCTGGTTCTAGGGTCCTACTCTCTATTCTCCTCTTATTCTCTCTTAATCTCTAATCTTAGAAAACCAAGAACCTAAAAACTTGGTATCAGAGCAGACATTCCTTGGACCTGTTACGATAACATGGTGAACACCCGCAATTCTTTGTATGAGAATGACCCTATCATGATGCCCAATCAAAGTTCAGACCAATCCCAGAATTCTAATCCTCATAATGATCCAGAAGTGATTTTGGTGCAGCAGCCTGCTCAACCCTCAACAGATGCATCCTCACAGCAATTAACAGTCATCCTTGCACAACTAAATCAGATGAATTCAGATATTAACAATCTAAAGAAGCAGAGGACGCCTGTAATCATTCAGGGACAATCCAGCCAGACTCACCCGCATCATTATGCTGATAATGATGAAGAAGATTCAGGAGATCATTGGTGGAACAGGAACACGTCGAAGTGGCCTTATTCAAAGGTTGAATTCCCAAAGTAAGAAGGTTCGTGGTTGGGTGATGAAGGCTGAAAAGTACTTCAGGTACTACCAAACTCTTAAGGAACTTAAAGTGGATGTTGCAGTGATAATTTGGAAGGAGATGCATTGGATGCTCTTACATGGGTATCATCTAGGGGGACTATACAGTATTGGGATGAGTTGGTGCAAATATTTCAAGAACAGTTTTAACCTGCAAAGCTCCAAAACCCAGATGCTTACCTATGCAACATCAAACAGTATGTTACCGTGAGTGAATACAAACAGGAATTTTGTGAGGCGCCAATCTCGCACACAAAACTGGCCTGAGCATTGCCTTTTAGGGGTCTTCGTAAATGGATTGAAGGAAGAGTTGCAAGTGGACATAAAAATTCAAAAACCAGACTGTTTTAAAGGCCACAAAGTTTAGCGATGGAATTTGAAGCAAAGTTACAGACATAGCAGCCATAGAGATCGAACCAGCAAAATTATAATTGACGTGGCATAGCAAATTCAATTAATTGGCGAGAAACTAAGAAATTTATGCCACATCAGCCCTGGGGTGCAACTTCTAATTTGAATCAGGCTGTTACTTCTGGGAAACAACCGTTACAATGAACGGTTTCTCCCAATCCTCTATAATCGGGCAATCTTCGGCTATAACAGATCAAGAAAGGAAAATCAGGAGAGAGAAGGGGTTATGCTTTAAACGTGCGTGAGATTTGTGCTAGGGCATCGTTGTAAATCTACCACGCTTAGATTGATGGAGATTTCGGACAAAATTGACTATGCGAATGATTCCGTGGACGAAGAAATTATTGCTGAGGCTAAAATGGCAGAAATATCCCTCCATGCTATTGTGGGCAACAACTCGTCTACCACTATGAAAGTATGAGGGAAATTGGGTTCCAAATCGGTGTTGATCCTAATAGACAGTGGCTCTACACATATCTTTGTGTCTAACGAAGTGGTGAATGATCGGGACCTTAAAGTGTAACCATGACCTCCTTTTGGTGTTCAAGTTGGTGATGGGTCATTGATAGCATGCGAATCAATCTGCAGACAGCTTGTTGTAAAGGTGCAAGATTTAACGATCAAAGATGACTTCTTCCCTTCACCTTAGGGAATGCTGATATGGTATTAGGGATCAAATGGTTAGCCTCTTTGACACGGTGGAGGCAAATTGGCAGAAGATGTTTATGGCCCTTTGGGTTAATGGGAGATGGTATAAAGTGCAAGGTATTCCTCAACAAGTAACTTCGGCTTCATTATGCAGTTATCTATGCGAGGAACTAGTACAGAAGTTTGACATATTAGAAGACTTGCTGCAATTCTATTCTTCTGTCTTTGAGGAACCCCATATGTTGCCTCGTTGCCTCCATTCAGAGGGCACAGCCATGCAATTCCACTCTATCCCAATGCTGTTCCTCCTAACATTCAGCCATATAGGTACCCCCATGCTCAAAACAATGAGATAGAGAAACAGGTGGCTGACTTGCTACGGAAAGGTTTTATACAGCCCAGCATCAGCCCATTTGCAAGCTCTGTACTCTTGGTTCCCAAAAAGGATTTCTCTTGGAGTAGAAACTAGGCTACTGTGGATCATCAGCTATATAGACACCTTTTGTAGGTCATCCAAAACAAACATCTGGCATAATTGTCACTAAAAAGCAGAATCTGCAATAATCTGAACATGTGATAAAGGTGTCTGGTCTATCTTTTACTGGAGAAGGGATATGATAGTTGCTCACTTGGAATGGAAATGCTAGCAGCAGCTTTAAGGCTCTAAGGGGTAAGCTAAGTACTCAGGTAGGAATGTTGGATGACCAGACAACACCTAATGTGTACTGAAAACTGACCATAAAAAGGCGCCCATAAGTCTTTGACATGTGAGAATATCAGTAAATTCAAGGTTACCAGAATTTACACATGATGCAAGTAAGTTCATAAAGCATTAAACATCACGTTCAGCAATTATAAGACCAACATGCAAACGGGGTGAAGATCATATACCTCATTGACTAACTCTATGAGAGTAATATCAGACTTCTCAGTTTTACTCTTCAAAAATTGATTCTCCTTTTTGAGTTCCTTGATTGATTTTGTCATCTGAATGTTTCCAGTAAAAAAAAAAAGGTAGATCACTTTAGAATAAAATTCATGCAAACTAAATGGGGTCAGCAAACATGACTCGTGAACACATGCAAATTTTTTTAAAGGAAATATTGTGTACCTTCTCAATCTCTTGTTTAAACGTCTCAAAAACCTCATTGCTCTTTAACAATGCTTCCTGAAAAATCAATGCATAATAACGAACAAGTCACATTCAGGCATAAACTACACACACACACACACACATATATATATATATATATATCAAGTAATACAAGATGAGGTCAGACAATTGAATAATGAGAAAAAAGGGGTCGATATTGATGAATCAAATTAACCTGGAATTGTTGGAATTTTTCTCCATCAGCAGTGAGCTGCAAGCGCAAATTTGTCTCTGTTTCCAGTAGCTGAGACACTTGTTCGGCATATACTTTCATCTGAGACTGTTCCTGAACCAATTTTTCCTCATATTGCTTCATTTTCAAATCAGCAATCTGAAGCTCCAAAGACTTCTGCTTCAACTGTGGATTTGAATACACAGTCATGGAAGTAAATATCAGTTGCCAAATTTTTAATTAGAATTATACCAAAAATGTCAACCACCAACGTAATAAAATTCACCTTCTGGTCATATTGCTGTTCGGATAGTGCACATTGATCCGCAAGTTGCTTCAACTTGTTTCTTAACCTAAATAAGGAAAGAATATATATATTATGCTAACAATAATACTGCAATAGGGCAATAAAATCTTTGGACCTTTGTGTTCTATTATAGATAATCAAATATAAAGTGTAACAAAACTTATAGGATAATTAATTGAGAACACATGAACAGAGAGAAACAAATTAAAATATGAGCAAGAATCAAAATTGTCAATACTATGAAATGCTATCAGCTACTTATTTTATATTTAATTTTTTTATATACCAGTTCCAGAAAAGTAATTAGAATACAAATTGGAAAAGAAATCTTTCATACAATTTTATTTGATGGTAATGAAGTTCATATAAGTGTAAAAACTATAGCAATTAATATTTTAAGTAACCAAATTGTCAGTAAAGGTTTTTACGTTAACTTTTTTCTGGAGCAGATTAACAACTTGAGTGCGTATAAATAAGGGCTAATCAGTGACTACGGCCACCCGCCATTTGCCCCTCCTATGCTACGAACAGGGAAAAAAAGATGCAATGATTACAAGAACAGAAGAAAAAAGGAAAAAGAGAAAGAGCTGCAATTCTGTCAGCTGTGCATTATACCACATGGCTTGTGGACCAAGAAAAAAATAGGGATCACGCATGAAATAAAGTCTACAGTCCGAGTTTTTGCAGAATAACCTGGAATCAGCATACATTATAAAATTCTAATGATAAGTGTAAAAAATTGTTTACATGAATCATGATAACATAAGAGAGTAATGTAGTCCAAATGGACAATGCAAGACTACCTACAGAGGTAGACTACCAAATCTGACAAAATCTACCCCCAACACCGAACCCTGCAAAGGAGAAAGATCTTCCAATCCTGATCCCCATTCAAGGTAATCCCCATTCATGTTATGAACATGAAAAACTATCATCCCTATCTAGGAATGCAATAGTTAAAACGCATTCCATTCTATCTCAAATTATCAAGATGAAGCAAAAAGGAAGTGACAGAGCTGACGGAAAAGGATGTACACTATCATGTTCCCTAACCAATAACCAATCATAATATTGAAGGTCTTACATCTCATTTTCCTTTAGCTGAGAAAGGCAATCATCCTTTTGTTCTTCAAGCTTAATTCCCACATCCTGTAAAATGAGCAAATGATACTAAAGTAAGAACGCAAAACATAGGGAGAGAATACAGCCCAATTTTTACAATGACTACTGGAAGTTCAAAGTGAACGTTATAGGCGATTGATTTATGTGCTTAGGATACTGATTTATGTGATTATGGGCAGCTGAAAACTCAATTCCTACAAAGGTGATTGCTTCCCTCTAATTAATTATACACAGGAATGGAACAACAACAAAGCCTTATCCCACTAGGTGGGGTAATTTTTCCCTTTATTGTCTTTTATACCCCCCCTCATGGATCAAATCAACCTTGGACCTTCCAACAACAACAACAAAGCCTTATCCCACTAAGTGGGGTCATTTTTCCCTTTAGTATCTTTTATATCCCCCTCATGGATCAAATCAACCTTGGACCTTCTTAGTTTCTTGGTTAGAACGGATGGCATTATTATCTTTATTTTTGGTGAAAAAAAAAACAGAATTTATTGATGAGATGAGAACAGTGTTAGAAAAATACAAAAAACAAAGGATAGGATAGGAGATCCTCCCCAAGTAAAGCTGAGACCCTCAGAGAGGGCATGAAAATAATCCTCTCCAAAAGAAGATGTGATAGAAAAGTTTTTTTTTTTTAAAGAAAAAAAAAACACATTGCTTTGTCTGCCAAAAAACCAAAAGAAAGAAAGAAAGAAACTGCATTAAATTTGACATGCCATACTGGAAGATAGAAAGCACAGTATACCACATGTATGCTGCTTGAGACTATATCACAGACTCTGAAGAAAAACAAGAGACAAGGATCAAACCTTGATTGCATCTTGGAACTTGGCTGATAAGTCCAACCTCAAGTTTTGTCCCTCAGTTGACACACGTTTGCATTCTTCCTGAAAATTAACAAAATAGTCAAAGTCTTTCCATTAAGAAAGCCATTGTGTAAAGGCTGAAGTTAGATGAAACAGGATCCAATAAAACTTTTTCATGAAAATCTTGAAAGCGTACAGAAAGTACTAAAGTAGAGACAATATCACATTGAGATGTAATTGAAAACTCAAATCCATTCCATGTGATGATTTTTAGTTGTTAATATCATATTTGCCAAACAAAAGCATTCATAACATTTTGGTTGGTTCCTATCAGATGTGCACAGATGAAAAAAATAAGGAAAAAAAATAAAAGGGAGGAAGCCAGATTAATATAATATTATCCCTTTTATCCATTGATAATTTCTTTTTGCTTCAAAATGAAACCAGCCATTATGGTTTTTCATTTTTTTGAAATATCAGACCAACTCTGACTTGGTACTGTTTTGGCACAACACCAACACGTTCAAGCATCACGTCATCCCAGGTTGGGCTAGGCCAAAAGCTGTGATTTGTAGCCCAAAGGGTTCATGAGGCTGGAAATAGGCCAGGGTCAAACTCAGCCTGCAAACAACCCCAAGGGTAGTGCAGAGAGAGAGAGAGATGAAACACAGCCCCATGAAAGAGGAACTAGTTTCAAGCAACCCAATCTGCCACCCATCTAACTTAAAAGAATGGATCGCAAAACCAGGTGTTTCAAGTATCAACATGTTAATAAGAATGAATGCAAAACCAACAATTGGGTTCATGAGAATCCAGTAGTCAAACCATGATTCTAACCATACTCTATTATGTGCTGACAAGAAAACCTAGATGAACTAAAAGAACATTTGTAAACTCATGGATCAAGTAAGTCATAGTAAACCTAGTATGCATTTAGACAAATTGATGGTGCACTGAAAAGAATTTAGTGAAGAGGACAAAGAAATATATGGTGAAGCCATATGGATGTTTGGAAATACTCAAAGACAACCAAACTTATCAAGAAAAGCTTCTAATTCTTCACTTTGGAGCAAGGTAAGAAGGCTACATAAGTTGCATTCCTTCTGTAATGAAGAACAAAGAAGATAAGAGGGAATGCAAACAAGGACACAAGTACTACGGGTTTCTTTTAATTTACTGACAAATCATGTTGCCATAGATATATTTGTTTCCACCAATATGGGTGGGTGATAAGGAAATTGTTAGGAACCAAACAGAAAGGTATCTAAAACACTGGTTTAATTGGGCACACCAGCTGAATCACAAGCGATTAAACAAATCTGTCAAGAGTATAAGAACTCTCACAGCCAAGAACAGACACAAGTCTGTGCTAACAGACCCGTTCCCCTCTCCTACAATTCTCACTCAAAAAAATAAGCTTACCGCTCCCATTCCCTCCTACGGCTAATAGACTCAAAAAAAAAAAAAAAAAAAAAAACACTTTGCACAGTACCAAAATGTGTGTTGAGTGCTACAGGGCTAAATAACTAAAGCCGCTCTATGTAGCGGCCATGTGTCCTCTCATTACACCAAAATAGAAAATTCAACCCTACAACCTTAAAAAGCATCTTTCCCTTTTGCTTGTGCTGTTTGTGTCTTCCTAGTTTTTCTTGCATAGGTCTTACCAATGAATAGGGTCCTTTCAGAAATCTTTAAAATAGTGTTTGCCACGTAAAAATCAACTTCACACGTTTGCTCAGATGAAAGATAGAGATAGAATTACAAATGTATGACAGGAATGGGAAGGTGGCTCAAGTGAGTAGCAAAATAAAGAGGGGCATATAGACTAAGAGGCCATTAGTGCAAGAAGACACAAGGTGCATTATGGATGATGTACCGGTGCTATAATAGCTTCACATGTACCGGTGCATTATGGTGATTAATTAGAGAGTTCAAATTCCAGCAAGTTTTGCATGTCTAATCAACAGATTATCAATATAATATAAAAAGGCAACTACTTTTTGGTGAATTGCATCTGGAAAACCACACAATCAGTTTAAAAGGTTTTGGTGCTATAAAGACATACCATGAGCATTTTATTTTGACGCTGCAGCTCCCTGCACAGTGACTCAAGTTTATCTCGCACAGAAAGGGCTACAAATAAAAAGGCAAAACGTTAATGGACAAAATAAAGCCTCAACTGCTCAACATAGTTACAGATCATATCTTGCCATACACATTATTTCAAAATAATTTTAACTTTATAAAATACCCTTATCCCAAAACAAAAAAGCGGACAAGGGAAAAGGGCCACTTGTTCAACCACCTTTTTTTTTTTGTTTTTTTGTTTTTGTGTCACTGTGTTGTGGGGGGAAGAATTAATACTGGCATACAAGAGAGAAAACAAGTACAAAAGTAAAACACATAGACTATGTCACAATTATACCCATAAGTAGTCAATTACAACAGCAGTACTTGATTGTTGCACTTCACCACAAAGCAGCAATGTTTAAATCCCTAATATCTTTAGGGGGGGGGGCGCAAAAGAATTAATACTGGCATACAAGAGAGAAAACAAGTACAAAAGTAAAACACATAGACTATGTCACAATTATACCCATAAGTAGTCAATTACAACAGCAGTACTTGATTGTTGCACTTCACCACAAAGCAGCAATGTTTAAATCCCTAATATCTTAGATACCATTAACAGTTTTTGTAGTAATATCCCCCATGACATCCAAAAGTATTTAGTTTAGACTAGTTTGTTAGCAGTTTCAACTTTTGCAGGATAATAATCTGATCTGCAAAGGACTCTTACCATTCAATGATACACATATGTGCACATCAAGTCATTAACAAACAACAAGAAGCCTTGTCCCACTAGGTGGGTTTGTGTACATAGATTAGCACCATGTAATGTTCGTTTCACAGTGCCATTATGTTCTATCAGTAACCAAATCTTTGGATTTATTGTTAACCATAAGGCATGCACAAATGTGCACATAAGTGTGAATAAAATAAAAAAGGTCAGATACTGCTGTCTGATCTGAACCTTCTCCATGAATACAGTGCTCCATAGAGGAAAAAACCCTACCTTGTTCATGCGCACTGATATAATGGAAGAAACTAAAAACTCAATTAATCATATCAGAAACTTCTCAACCATTTCAAAAGATAATTATTACTTTTTTGAATAAGGGTGGCAAGTTACAAACTTGAAAGAGCACAATTAACTATGCAGAGCATTCTCCACAGACTTTCATCCAGTCTCAAAGTTCTAAAGGACCACTTGTCAGCAGATGTGGGTCTTTCACTTTAACATATCTTCTGTCTATGAAACCTGGACCAACTTGCATCTCGTCATCTTACCCCTTTTCAAGATCAAAAGATAATTATCAAAAGCTGAAAACGTTCATGTTGACATACCTGCATCTCTTTCTGCCAATACTTGTTGATACTTCAGTGTAAACTCTAATAACTCCTTTTCCGACTTAAACAAACGCTTAGAGCTCTTCCGCTTTGTTTCAGCAGGTTCCTGAAAAATTAAGTTCTTTTGAGATTGTTGTTATTGGGAGGTAAACGGAGAGATCAGTTCCAGTTTTGCATTTGTTGCTGGACAGATACAAAAGATCAACTCCCAGGGGTTTCACTGTTAAACTCCTTTCCTCTAACAATTATAAAGCAAACGTTACTCAACAATTCCTATCACTATTGTTCTGTCATGCAGTACTAGATTCTCAAAATTCAAGGATCCCAATTAGTTTAGATTTTCACTAAATTTTTCAAGAAGCATACATTCTCAATATACATGGACGACTACTCCTGGATGTGTTAATAAGAAAAAATAACAATAAATTACAATTGCATCCCAACCAGCTATCTGCAGTTCTCCACATAGCTACGTGGGTTGAGAGAAGAAAGGACAACAATCATGAAACAATAATAAAGCATCAAAAAGTCAATCAAACAAGTTTACATGACTCAATAACTTAGAAGATGTAGAAGTTGGATTCAATAACTTAGAAAATATAGAGGAAAACGGAAATATATGCTGACCATTGAGGTGTCAATGTGTAAATGAATGTGTGGGAATCAACAGAGTTGGTTCACTCACAGGTTTTTTGGTTTTTGAAGAATCAGCAGTCTCTGATGAATGTGAATCTTTTGGAGGTATAACTTCTGTTTCCAGACAATCACCAGCGGCTGCAACAGCAATGAGCAATAAGGGCAACAAAGGCATGTCAGATTCGGAAAATAAAATTGTCAGATAGAGGAAGTACTCAAAACTAAAACATGGAGATCTGCTAGCATGTGTTAGAATGGGTTTGTAGACATTGGCAAGCCTAACTGATTCATTTCATTAGAGCACAGAAAAGAAACATGCTATTTGCTCAAGCATACAAGGAAAGCAAAAGACCGTTTGAGTTTACAAAATCATACAAAAGATTTAGAAGATATATCAGACAGTATAAGGTCTACCAGTGCAAAGGAATATAAGAAATGTTAGTCAACGAAATGGGTTATTTGAATGAAGAAAATTCCATGGATATAAAGACAAAGAAGGGAATTGTGTTAATAAGTGAAAATTTGAGGCCAATAATGCATCACAAATTCAATCTGCTCACAAAAATAAAGACAAAAGCATTGGTTTCAGGATCTTTGAGTGGGTTTGCAAAAGCCTGATCCGTTTTGCCAAAAATTTGTAACATAAAATTTTTTCATTAGTAAATGATCATTAAAAATCCATCAATGAGGCAATCCATATCCCCGGCAGTATAACAACACATAAATGTCTACCATGAGAAGATGAAGAAAAAGAAAGAACAGAAGACCGACAAATAAAACTTAAGCATCATCACCATGGATTAGACTTCAAAACATCTAGATGAATCCTCAGCACAATATGAAGAGTGATCCAATATAAAAATCATAAAGAAATTTTTCAATTCACTAGCAAGATCTTAATCATACATCTTCCATGATGAGTAAACCCAATAGCATGTAGTTACAACATCTATGTAAAGAGTGAACATGCATTAAGGCAAACAAAACTTACTTCTTTCCGAACTTTGACGTTCTCCCTGTTCCTCTTTCACCTCACAGCAACTGGATTGTGAAACCTCGGAATCAGAATCACCCACAGAGGGGGTAACCTGCGTAGTTTCTGTCTGCTGGATCAAGCTACTACAGGGAACCTCCACTGAACAATCTGATGTACCAAATTTATGAAATTTAGATATGGAAACAAAAGGAGTTCTGCGTTGCTCACTAATCTTCCTTACCATGATTGTTTTGATCTTCTTTTACAGCCAACTCATTTGATGAGTCATTAGAATGGCCAACATCTGACAAAACACTCTCCTTGTTACTATTCAGCAGCTTCTCTTGCTCAGGTTTTGGAGTTGTAGGAGCAAGAGGTTCTGTAGTGCTATCAACAAACCCAACTGGCAAGGAATCCACTTCAGGAAGCTGATTTGCATCCTGATTCTGCATTTCACCTACATGTCAAACATTCTTTCTTCAAATTACTTAAAATACAGCAGAGATAACTCCTAAAATTATAATTTCTGTCCAGGATGTTAAGGAAACAAGCAAACTGAAGGTATGACTGCTTCTGAAATTCTACCTACAACACTGTGTTGCTTTTTTATTTTATTACAACAAGCAAAGGTGAATACTTGTCAAAACACCTATGCTGTTTTCTAATTAAATCTGGGATTCAAAAATGTGTTGCTTAACAACTAAGCATATAGTAACCCATATCAAATATTCTTCAATCAAAGTTTAAGAAGCAATCCAACAAGCTCTATGCGATATCTTTACTTGAAAATAGCTTCCAAGTGTGACATACAATTTAAACATGTCTAACTGTGTAGAAATGAAGTATAACGCTTAAAAGATGGGAAGGGTTTAGCACTTGGGCTTAGAACTGCTATTAGTGAAGCAAATAACTTGAAACCGAGAAAACATCCACCACCATCCTCCCACCCCAAGAAAACAACAACAGATACACTCAAAGAAGGAAATTAATTCCAATATTAAGAAGGGCAACAACATTTCCGTAATTTTTCCCTGATAATCAGCCAAAAGTGATCTTAGACTGCTTCATGAATGAACAAGGAAAATGGAAGTACTTTACAAAATATTAAGCAAAGCAACTCTTATGAGCTGCGTATTCAGCTCTAAGTAGCCTTCAGAAAGATCTCTTGCATGAGAATGACTAAAGACATCATTTTTCTTTCAGCACCTCTGAAATTTTACATAAACTTTTTTAGGTCTGGCAGGCTTTGTATAGAGAGAACCTCTATTAATCAGTGACTGGCTCGAACACTCTAGCCTCTTTTTTTCCCGTTAATCTTTTGATGAATACCATATACATTGGCAAAAAGGTTCTCTCCTTCTGAATAGGCCATAAAAACAGTGAGGAAAATTCAGAGTTCCTCTAGAAAGCAGGATAGAAACATTATCTCCATGGTATCTTGCCTTAGGTTATCAGCTGGAATACAAGGATATTTGCTGAAGTCTAGGTTATCGGCTGGAATACAAGGATATTTGGTGAAGTCAAGCTCTATTCACGTGAAACATAAAATTAAATTTTATCTCATCCTATGCAGGTACAACCATGAGGGGGAAACGGCACCACCAAATGAAATTTATCGAGAGAAGCAATTACTAGAGCACAAGTTGCAAAAAAAATGAATAGAAGGGATTGGAATGGAGTGGAAATAACAAAAGAAATCACTTGATTCCCTCCATTATGAATGAATTATGATATCATATGGGAAGTCAGTCAACAGAATGAGGTGTTTCATGATGAAAGATAACAGATATACCACCCAAAGGATTGGCTAGGATCATGAACGACCATGTAATGATAGCATAACAGGCATGATACACAAGTACATTTGACATCCTATAATTCGTTTTGGGTGAAAGTAACACCTCACTTCTGCCCAGGAGTAATAATAGTGGAACACTTAACACATTATAGGTTATGGGAGAGAACGTGTTAGGTATTCTGTTCATGGAACTTCCAAAGGAGCTTCTTTTTTTACCGACATGAATAGGTATTTGGCGGCATTTTATCTAAAAAATTCAGGTGCTAATGCTCCTCCCTCCCTTCCTGTTCTTTTTCCATCCAAACTCAGTTCAATGCAAAGTAAGCTTAGCATTGAAAACTGTTCACCTATAATAAATCTTGCTCACCGCTGAGAACCCAAAGGAAAAATCGGTATGAACGGTTTACCCACAAGCTAAATAGCTAAAATCCGAACACATACACCGTGACAGCTAATATGCAACAATCAATGGCATCATCAAGCGATCTGGGTGATTCAGAACCAGAGCGACAAAGATAAATCCAAAAAAATATATAGAGAGAGACGGGGCCAAAAAAGAACTAATTAGAGATATTACCAGACATATACTACAGAAATTGCTTTGGTCGCTCTGGCGTAGATTGTGGCGCTGGAACTTGACTTCGTAAATGCACTAGCAGTCGCAGTTGGTGTCTACTCTTCAGCTGTGACGCAAATCAAAGTTTTTAAAGAAACACCCTTTCCCTTCCATATATGGTTGGGCTGGCAGTAACGTCGCCTCCGTTACTTTGCTTTCTTTTTCTTCTTCAGGTGCTGCCTCCGTTGAAAAGACGGACAAGGCTGGTGTTGTAGGGAGAAAATGCATTTTAATAAATATTTGTCAGAACTTATAGTTTAAAATTATGGAGATCAAAATCAAAATAGGCAATTTATAATGAAAAATCATTATTAACCCTTATTTTTAATTTAAAATAAAAAATATCATCTCTTAGAGACTAAAATCTAGAATTTGAAATTACAAGGATTAAAACTAAAATAACAGTAAACTATAAGAATCATAAAATGTATTAACACCTACGGTCTATTTGGTATGAGGGATTTGGAAGGAGGAGAAAGAGAATTTTTATGAGTTGAACTTAAAAGTGAAGAAGGATATGTAAGAGTATGAAGATTTAATTAAAGATTTTTAACCATATTTCTCTCTTCTTCTTTTTTCTAAATTCACCTTAGAAAAATTTTCACTTCGCTCACTTTCTCATCCTCTCATACCAAACAAACCCTTATTATTATAGGAAAATACCCACTAGAGTTTTACATGCTACAAAAGAAATTTTTTTGTATTTAACTTATCTAAGATATCTCTAGTCAAATTTACATAACGCTCACTAACAAATTTGGTACTAAATAATACTAATGATCTGAACCCTAAATTATGAACTAACTTCTTAGTTGACACTATTTTTTAAGTGAAAGTATCAAACCATGTTATTAAAATCCAACCATTTGGTTTGACCACGGAACTATCGAATCGGTCATCTAACCGATCCAACCAGTTCAATATTTATTCAAAATTTATTAATTTCAAAATTTCATATATAATTCTACATATTTTCACAAATTACAAATTAAAACTCTAAAAAGCTTGAAATGTCTACTTTTTAATGTTTAAAAAAAACTCAAAAATATTGTCATTTGATCGTAAAAAATTATCAAATTCTAAAACTATTTCCAAAAGATATTATCGTTCAAGTTTATTTTTCATTAGAGATTTTAGTCTTAGCCTCGGGTTAGCTCCATGTCAAACTTCAATCTAGGGGTGACCTAATGACTCTTGAACACTACCCCGAACGGTTTAGTAGCCGATTTGGGTTTAATAACCTTGGTATCAAGAGAAACTTAAGAACAAAAAATTAAACAATGTGGCCTCGGACGCATCTTAGGCAAGAAAATCCGTTGACAAATTTGAGGATTCCTTGAAAATTTAAAGGGTTAATATAATATTTGGTTCCTCTTTTGATTTTGATTTTAGTTTTTCAATTTTCGGACCAAAGGTTTTAGTCCTCGAAAGTTTCATTTTATTTAAAATATTGATCCCTACAATTCAATAAATACCTAAATCATTTCGCCTCTAGAGGGACCAAAACCAGTGATTTAAAATGTAAGGGATTAAAAATAAAATGTGGGTAAACCCGAACGATTAAAGAATTAATTTAAACGGAATTGTTTCAAGTAGAAAGGTTTTAACTGATTAAACATAATATTTTATATTTGGGTTTGTGTGAATGCAGAAAATATTTTTAGCATAGTACTTTCAATTAGACCTGCTCAATTTTTTTTGAATTAGATAGCCATAAAAAATCAGAATTATACATAAATACTCTAAACTCTATGTTATACGTAGATGAAGTTTTGAAACTTTATGATGAATCCTCCTTAACTCTTGCATTGTGTAGATAACTCTCCTATAAATAGTTTGTTCATTACTTATCTCCACATATCCTAAAGTCGAGGGGACTTATAACGTATAAGTCAAAGCTCGAGAGTTATATATGCAAGCAAAAATATAATTTTTAGAGTATACTGTATAATTGATTATTGATGTTCATCCGTACCGAGTTAAAAATTTAGGTGAGTTTTTCACTAAATTTGAAAGATTAAGAGGGATATTTACACATGATATAAAATTCTAAGGAGTTTTGTGTAATTTACTTTATTTTTATTACTTCCACTTTGAAATAGTATAAGTCATTTTTTAAGCTCTATGATCCCAAAAAATTTGCAATTTTTGTATGATTAAATGTTTATTTTTCATAAAAACCCCTACTTATAGTTTTATATTATCATCTAGTATCTAGTTTGAGGGTTATGACTCGCTTTTTACAAGTCTCTCCTATAAGATTCGAACTTGAGACTTAAAGGAATCTAACGGAACCTTATTTAACCATGCATCCATACGTGTGATGGATGACAGATATAAAAAAAAGTGTTAATTAATAATTCCAAAAGAAATATACAGTGAGTAAATATTGAACATCAATCTCCCCACGTGTAGATTTTGATGACCCAAGTCCTAATCAAATTTGAGCCCCCACACTCTTGCACTTATTTCCTTTCTATTGGAGGTTTAAACTTTAAACCAACATGTTTTTCTAAGTTCAGCCCCACTTCTGTTAAATTATTCTGACTTGGCAGCTAAGGAATGTTTGGGAAGCTTCAAAGTGAAGTTGCTTCATAATGCCATTACAATTACAACATTGTGGGGTCTAAGTTCTCTCCAAAGCTAAGATACTTGCATTTCTCCACTTGGCAGAGTTTTCAAAATCAGAGCTCTTCCTATATTCGGTTTGTTTGGTACGAGAGATTTGAAGGGGAGGGGAAGGAAAAGAAGGGGAAAGAAAATTTTTATGAAGGGATTTGTTTTTTTTTTAAAAAAAAAAAAAAAAAAAATAGAGAAGTGAAGTTAAAATTTTTTAATTAACTTTTTTATTCTTTTTTTTATTTTATATTTTTTCTTTATTAAAATTTTATAATTCCACTTCTCCAATTTTTTTAAAGCCAACTCTTAAAATTTTTCCCCCTTCCTTCCCCTCCCTTTCCCTACTGCCAAATAGACCCATAGTTTTTAAGGTTAATAATATGCCAAAATTGACTTCTTTTTTTAACTGAAAAAGTCAATTTATGTTCAAAATAAAATTAAAAAAAGAAGAAAAATTAATGTCCACGCCATGCAGATATCGGAAATGAACTTCACGTTCACCATTTTCAAGTACACTATTTCATTGGAGATACAATGTTCCATGCTTATAATACATAGTCCTAAAGTTTACATACGCCTGTGCTTCTAATATAGTTACGTAGACACAGAGCCACCACAAGGATAACCATGGTAGTCAAAATCGCTTTAAGCACAAAAAATGCCGCTTTTACGTTTTTTTCGGATAAAACGTGTTACGTGGTGGAAAAAACGCTCCAGAGGTAAAAACACAAAAAACACAAAAAAACGTGAAAACGTAAAAAACGCCGGAAAAACGTTTTTACAAAAAACGCAGAGTTTAATAAGGACTTAAGTGAAAATTTTAAAAGTTCTGGAGAGGGACTAAAGTGAGAATTTTCAAACTATTTTGGGGCAGAATTGAAATTTAAAAAATGAGGCCATTGGCCTTCAAAAAGAGCTCCTAGAAATCGCTATAGCTGAAGAGGCGACTGTAAGGATTGGAAAATCAGTGAAACAAAAACAACAGCAACATTTAGTGGAATTGGTTACATGAACTGGACAACGCCATTGTGCCCTGTCCAAAATCAATTGTTTCAAGAAGTCATTAACCAGGAGATGTTGATCAATGAAACCATAGGCATTTAAAAGGAGCAAAAAGAAATGGCTACAGCTGACAAGACTAAAGCCAAACAACACGAGTGTTTTCATTTTGGAAGGAAAACTCTTTCAGATACCTCTGTTTTGAGTCATAGAATTACTCCTTGGCCTTCTTAGCCTTCTTCTTCGATGTCCTGGCAAGAGCATCGCATATATCTTTTCTTCGTTTGTTGGTGTTATGGTTTTCATTGCCGTCGCCTATGCTTCCTGAATTCTTGTTCTGATTCTCTAATGCCTCCTTTGCAAAAAAATTTAACCTCCACAAAGTCGAGTCACTCTGTTTTACAAACACAGAATCACGAACATGCTCATAGAATCAAGTAATCAACTTGCAACAAATAGTTGTAACTGAATCAAGAAACGTCTTTTCTCTGAGGCATTACTCTGGCCTACCTAAGCTCAACAATTAGTATTTGCCACACTTGATATACATATCCTCAACATTCATATATTCATGTATTTAGAGAAAGAGTAAGATGAAAAAAGGGAGGAAATTACTATGAGGTCCCAAGAAAGAAATATAATCATCAAAAAGTCTCACAAGAAGTGAGTACTGAGCAACATGTAATTACAAGTTCCAGTGCAGGAAAATGACAAGAGGTTCAAGCTCCTTACTTGTTATGGGATTTTTTGGTGATTACATTCTTTTCTTAAGATCTCAGTAATTTCCCCTATGAAAAATATGAATGTGTTGAACCTCTATTCCATCTTTACAGATATCATGTCTTTTCTTTCTATTTCTAAATGCGTTATATGCATTCATTTTCGTGTGGCTCTCAATCGATTGCAAGTGGGACCTACCAAGCAAAGACTACACTAAAAATCCTTCCTTTTTTAAAAATAGAAAGAGACATGGAGTGGGATATAAATATTGACCTGAGCATCTATGTCAAGATCCACCTCTTCAGCAGTCGCTTGGAAGCATGGATTACTTTGCGCAACAATTTCCAATGCTTTGCTGATATCTTCAGTAGATAGTTTGCAGAGGGCAACTCCAAGCTTTCTTTTCTCTTCAGTTGACATTTTTCTGCAACCGTTTTTGTTAAATTTAACTTTAGGAGCAGGGGAGAAAGTACATGTTTTTTTTTTTTTTTGGGAGAAAGAATCAAGGGGGCAATTGCAGTAGACCCAACCTGCATCTTTTGGCAACCATCTCTCTTAGTTCTTCTAAATGCATATCAACTTCATACAGCTGGTAAGATACAAATGACATGTTAAGCAACGTCTTTCATCAAACCCAAGTAAAGATTTTAGCTAAGTAAGACAAAGTATCTTCATTATGTTTGAAAATAACATGGATTTTGTGACTAATTTTTCTTGCAGTTCAAAATAGTACCTCTCAATAAAGTAGTAAAACTAAGAATACCTCCTTACTCAAGTCTCTAACCATTTTGGCATGAGCAGCCTCTTGAGCAAGCTGCATGGCTATCTGTGCTTCTGCTTCTTCTTCTTCTCGTCTTTTTTCCTATAATTGAACAGCCCCACATGATACATTAATGTATCAAGAAACTGACATTCATGATACAATTTTTCATTTTAAAAAAAAAAAACTACTTTGGAGTCTCTAGAATGAAACAGAAAACATGTCTCAATCTATAATCAAATTCTATTCCGCACAATAATTGGCCTCAGGAAAAGCAATTTGTTGAAAATAAGTTACCTCTTCAGTAACTTTCGGCAGAAGCAGCAGCCATTTCTCCTCAAACTTTGCCAGCAAAGTTTTTGCCATCACGTGAACATCACTTCTCTCGTCATTATATTTCATAGCATTCTTGAAAACCAATCTGACATCGGCACATATTTCCCGGACATTTTTATATCCAGTGCCATCCTTAGCCTCCATCTGATTCTTAATGGTACTGAAATCCATAGGCTTATCAATGACCTAGCATGCATCATTTATAACAAATCAATCAAAGGCCTACTACAAACTAATATAAGCATGCTAATTCACGACTGATGCAACAAGGTGAGAAATGATATGTTCCAGAGAATAGCTATATAACAGAAACCTAAACTATGTTTCATCATTTGAGAAAGCACAAACCATACACTTGATTACTACTTATAGAAAAAGGTCAACACAGATGACTTGCACTAACAAGAATTCACCAGAGAAAAACATAGCATAAAAAATCTTTTTTTAAAGGGGAAAAAAAACAGTACAATGAACAGAATTTTAAAAAAGGAAAAAATATCTCACTACAAATTTACTGTCTTCCATCACGCACCTTCTCTCCCTGCCTAGGCAAAAAGTTTTAAAACCATCAACAAGGGATATCCAACAGTGAAATCCCCACCACAAATGTTAGAAGCCAATCTGTTTCCATCAGAACCTGACCTTGCAGTCAGATGGCAATAAGAAGCAAGACACAGAAACATGCACTAGACTCTTGCCTGACACAATGACAATCACCTATATGTCCTTTACTAATAAATTATAGTTCAGTCATTCACTAGCCTGGTAAATGAAGTTAGTAGCAACAGACATATCTGTATACATCCACAATATCAGCTCAGACTAACTGATACGACGTCCCCCACTCTACCCTAATTTCCAGGCTGCCAACAAGGTACTTTTTTTCTTTCTATGAGAATCAACCAGATACGCAAGACAACTAATACTGGGCAAAAAGTTTACTCAGTCACTTTAATGTGATTAACAAGTATATCTTGTCAGTACTTCAAATCCATTCACGTACAGTAAAATACATCAAAGGAAAATCTAAATGAGTTACAAGAAAAATCTAAGAAACCCTCTACATAAAGAAAATTAGAAGGCATGAAGCTCTCAAGTAATACCCAAAAAGGGCCATATAAATCAATGTACCCGTAGAAAATTTACAATAGAATATTGAAGTATACCTCATAGTAGTCATGTAAACCAAGACCCTCCACATCCACAGGTTGCATAAAGGGCCATGCCCACTTGTGTTGCGTGATCTGATGGAAAGAGACCAATATTTAGGGAACTTTGTATGCAATTTAAAATGTCAGAAGAGATTTAGCACGTTAGGGCTTAATCTCATCTATAATTTAATGACAACAAAGACATTGCAAGGACTCAAGTTACCATTACACTAAAAGATGCGGTACAGCAGAATCAGGAGAAAAATCCAAGCAATCACCTTACTTGATGTCACCAAATGAAATATACCAATATTCTTGGGTAAAATACAATATGTAACATGCCTAAAAGCCAGTGCAGGAAATCAAATGTCCCTAATATTTGAGCTGTGAGATTTAGGCTGCCCCACTGCACAAAGGTCTTCATCTCTAACACATCCTGACACAAAAGCCTTCTGAACTTGAAGCACAGAATAAGCACTGTGCCATCTTTTCTTACCTAGTTTTGAAAATAAAGTTACATATGAAAAATGAGGATGCCAAGGAATGAACAAATCCATTCCTTTTCATGAGGCTCTAATATTGCTGAAAGTTGTTTTTACAAATGTTTTCAATTAATTGAGGCATGAAATGTAACAAAACGGGTACCTGAAGTTTTTAAAACAAGATCCAAAAAATAATTCCAATCAAAATCAAAGGAGGTCAGCTGATTTAGACCCCTTAACTCAACATAGGACTTTTAAAAAAAAAAAAAGTTCCCTTTCGGTTATATTTTTATTAGCATTTTGAGAAGTAAGTAGTTACATTTTAAAGTTCATATATCCCCCTTAGTTCAAGAGGTCAAATGTAGTTGTTTTCCTGTAATTTGAATGGAAGAAATAAATGGTAAGAAAATTGGGCTAAATTTGCATTGTAGAGAGAGAGAACAGACACAAGGCATAAGTGCATGAACAAAATGTAGAATCCCAATACTTGAGGAGCAAGATCAAAAACAGACCGCAGACACAAGGTATCATTGATCTAAGGTATATACCCTTTAAAGAATAGACCGCAAACACGTCACTAAAGGACTGGCCAAGGAAGGCAAGTTGAACTTGATTGATATCTACAATCCAACTTGAGGGGAAGTGTAGAATCCCGAAACTTAAGAAGCAAGATCAAAAACTTAAGGAGCAAGTTCAGATCCAAAATTATAGGGAGTTATTAGGATAATTAATCTTGATTATTTTCTTATTTTTATAGTGTCATATCGGGACCTAATTAATGCTCGATTTTGTTATATATGTGTGTGTGTGTGTGTGTGTGTGTGTAATCTGCCAGTTTGAATATAACATCGATAAATTCAGTCCAATTATTCTCTTCACAAAATAAGATTAAAAGTCAATAAAACTACAGATTATAATTTTTTATAGCTACTTGGTATTTTTATAAGCTAAAACAGGTGATACAAAAAAAGTATTTGGATCCGTGGAATAAACATGGTGGTTAATGATATCATAAAATTGTCAAAAAAAATACAAAAACTACATTTTTAAATGCTTTTCGCACATTCAAGTTGGCTTTTCAAAATAACTACACTATAAATAACCGCATGCCATTTTCATTAACCCCTCATCAACTGACCTAAACACTTTAAGCCAAATTATTAAGAGAACCAACCAACAAAACAGAGGTTCACACAGATAGCACACTCCACAACCAAAGCATAAGCAAACAAATAATAACAGATAGGTTGCTTTGCCTGGCGTAATATTGTGCCAAACTGACGCATAAGATCCTGCATTCTCTTTGCAGCAGCAGCTTCTCTACGTGACGCATCCTGTTGTTGTTTCTTAATACTTGGTACATGTTTGTCCTTCTCTTTATCTTTAGTGGCAGAGCTACCCTTTGATGTGTTTGCTTGCTTCTTGTTCATGTTTGAGTAAAAATTTTCAACCTCATTTAACCGTTGCTCAAGCTGCAGGAAAAATACAAATCTAAATCTATAAACAAACTTCAAGATTGATACAGTTAAAATATGACAGCATTTTAATTTCTATACACATTTATTGTTGAAGTGCACCTAAAGACTTAATTTCTATACCCTTACTTACCATCTTCCCCAGTCCTTTGTCTCTAATTCACTGTAAGCCAGTTTGTATGATTCATTGTATGCTACAAAGAAAGGACAAAATACCTAAACTATTTTTTTGTGATATTTTCCCCTGCACAAAAGGATAATAACTTAAAGCTCCCCAAAGATTGTGCTCAACTTTTCTAACATTTGAATTCTATTGAGATATGTAAAGTGATATTGAATGCATAAACAGAGTTGCATGGAGCTATACAATGTGTGGAGAAAAAATCCAACAAAAAATGTTACATAATGCATGAGAGGAGCCACACCATTCATGCTCTATGGATTTTAATTTTATATTGATTTCCATATCAACAGAACTTCTTTGATGATTCAACAATTCCTGCAACTCATCTGGCTCATACATACACCAATTGGAGAAATAGAGGAATTTGATTTCACTTGGATACACTTCCAAGTTCCAACTAAAACTAACAATCAAACAACTTACTTCAATTCTTATCATTTTCAAAACATAATGACTTTCTCTTCTAGAACATACCTTAACAACCTTTGAAATCATCTCGTCAACATGATGCCTAAAACCCTCAACAACTACAGCAGAGCAATCAGCATTTCCTGGATTGTTATTTCTACCATCTGAACTTGGCGCACCTGCTGCTTCCATCTGATAGAACACCACATATAATACAAAATTTGTCACTTTTGGGAGGAGATATCTGATATTGTAAAAATGCATCCAGGACAAACTCGTCTTTGGTATTTATGTGACTGCGAGTGTGTGAATACAAGTGAAAATAAGGATATAGACAACACAACATGCAGAGAAGATAATTTCACAAAACAAATATATTCTAATACTGGAAACGTTAAGGATTGTCAGACTTAAATCCAGCAGGCAAAAACTCTAGAACAGTATTGAACTGAGACTAATGAGTTGGGAAATACAATAAAATATTTCTTTCTTGTTTGTTTGACGATGATTTTGAACAGTTAAGGAAGCCATCATTTTGGGAAGTAATCAAATATACTCATCTTTATCGGAAAATCAAAAACTCACAATCAAGTATTTTTGAGGAATGAACAGATGCCTAACCATGATCATCAAGGAGATCTCAGGAAATGTATATTTCCATCTCATTACTTCTCTAGGTGTACAAGAAGTATACATGTAATTTTCACCCCGGAAAATTTGAAGAGACATCATCATACACCAAAAATGCATTTTTTCCAAAACATTTTCTCTCACTATGTTCTGTAAATCAAAAGTTAGCGGTCAATGGTGGACACACTAATCAATTTTAACAAGTATTGTGGTCACTGTATATCATGGGGAAACTAACAAAGAAAACCTGAACTTCACATAAACGTTCCTTCATATTATTGGCTTCAGACTTAGTAATAATAAGCATGACTAGTCAACATATACAAGTATGTATATGGTCTTATGATCTATCAGTATATACAAGAATGTACACGGTCTGATCTTTTTTTTTGGGAAAAAATCTTTTGTGAGCTCATGCAGCATGACTAAATAATTTATTCCCGTAACCAAACTTACTCCTGCTAAAAGATAACTTCTCAATTTTATAAAACCCTGCCATTTTTTCATGCTCTTCTTCTATCACCTATGTTTTTCGCATGCCACGATATCCAAATAGTTTTAGTCATCCTCTCAGATTTAATATGTTCATAATGTTTCCAGGTAAACCAAGAACATTAGGGCAACAATGAAGATTGTCTTTGATATAACTCAGTAACTAGGACAGATTTATGTAGAAGAAGATAGAAGAAAGGAGAGGGACAGAAGGAAAGAACAGAGAGATAGAGGGATTGAAGAAGAAGAAGGCAGAGAGAAATCAAGAGAGAACAAAGGGATTCTAAACATGCACACACTGTTATTCGATCGTGACAAAATCTGTTGAATTACAACAGCCTGCCTATTTATAATAAGGCAGGGGACAGGGAGGCGCTTAACTGATTTAGTTAGTTAGGCTAGTTCAACTAGTTCCCTGAAGGCTAGTTTCATAACTAACACTTAATCTTGAATTACAATTACACAACAATCTTGAATTGCAATCATCAAAATTTTTGGTATTTCTTTTTCAATTTAAGTATATAACACTTTGTATCATGAAAGCACACAACTAGGAAAATTACGAATGGGCCATGATTTTATTTGTGGGTGGTCAAACAATGAGTGAAATGGCTCTTCTTCAATTTTTTGTTAACATAGTTGTTTTTCATTTATCTTTGTAGGTATAAAGATATTCTAGTGCAATACCTCAAGCCTATAGCTAAAAGCTCACATTAATAAGTGGAGAAAGCAGTTTGAAAAAGCTGAAATTTACTTTACCGCAACTTATCCATATTCACATTAGTTTTCCTCATCACAATATACATTTGACGTTGTCACTTGAAAAAAAAGTGCATACTTGTTAACATCAGGCTTAAAGCGTATTTAGGCTCGCCTACAATACGCGCATAAAGAAGCAGACTAGACACAAAGCACTACATCAGCTCTTCCTTCTAAGCATCAAATGTTGGTTGTTGGCCCAAGAAAGCAAGGACAAAAAAAGAAGAAGAAGAAGAGGAATGAACTATAGATTCTTTCATAAGTCGCAATTTCCTTGCACGTAATGGTCCTACTGCGTTTCCACAATCTATAAGTACAACCTGAACAGAAATAGAAACATTCTGACCAGTGTGTGATAAAACTCAGAACAAAACGTGTCACAACCAACAAGGGTCCGCACGGGCTTACTTAAAAACACAAAGCCCAATAGACAAAGGAAAATTACAATCTGAAATGAAGACGAAGACGAAGACGCAGCAAAGTTCCAAAGATAGAAAAAATGGTACCTTATCGCAGGACATGGTTGATTTCCTGGATTTATCAAGTTGCTGAAACGAAGAATCCTACTGTAATGGCCTCCAGTGCATGGCCGCCGGAATGAACGGTGGGTGTAAGAGAATGAAAAAGATGAAGTTGAAGTTGTGAATTATCAAATACAAATATATATAAAACACTTAAAAAACCCTTCTTGCACTATTGAGAATGGAGGCGAGTGCAGGATCCCTGCCCGGAGAGATGGGTCCCGGCGGCAACCTTTCTTCTTAGGCGTTTGTTACAAAAAGATTTGAGGAAGGAAAGGAAATAAAGATTAGGAGGAACTTTAAAAATATGAGTTGTTAGGTATACAAAGGAAAGGAAGTTAGTTGAGGGAAAATAAAATGTTTGATATGAAGAATTAGGTGTAGGTCAAGTGGGAAGATTGAGTGAAATTCCGAGATTGCCCCTGGAAAATAATGGATAAAAAAGAAAAGAAAATTGCAACCAAAATTCGAATTGGGTTGGCGATACATGAACGAACCCTAACCAAAGTGCAATGAAAATTGAAGTAGATGGCGATGGGGTGTGAAATTGCGCCGACGAGTGGCTCCTGGTGGCAACGACGACGCGGAGATGGAAGGAA
Organism: Acacia acuminata; assembly: GCA_019022655.1. Lineage (NCBI taxonomy): Eukaryota > Viridiplantae > Streptophyta > Magnoliopsida > Fabales > Fabaceae > Acacia > Acacia acuminata. Next base: position 319,868 of record JAFJYI010000075.1, read on the forward strand.
TTAGCCCAGAACGACGAAAAGTATATGAAACGAAATGCGTAAACGAGTATAAGAAGACAAAGACGGAAGATTAGCACTGACCCATGAACCTAGGCGATGGTATAGAGAATTGAAGAATGATTTTCAATAAAACGACTACTAAAACCCCTGACCAGTGTGAAGTCGCTCAAATGAAACCAGGAGTTTGTTGGGTTCAGGAAACAGAGGTGACTATGAAGGAGTGAGGAAAATGAATTTGTTGGGTTCATGTGACTATAATTAATCAGCACAATGAACCAGCCACATTACAATAACGAAATGACATCTGTTAAAAAGGCCACAGGAAGTATGAAAAATTGCACTAGTGAGGATGAAGAAGAAGACAGTAACAAGCATGCAAGAGGATTAGTGGGTGTTGTCAAATGGGCTGTGCAAGTGAACCAATCCGAAGCACCGAACATCCTAACATTACAACAGATTCCACAACAATCTATTAATAATGTTCAGTCAATCAAAGTCGTGGTGAAACCAATTAAAATAAAGCAAATTGGCCTTATGAAATGATGTATAAGTAGGCCACCAAGAACAAAAATGGGAATTGGACTTGTCAAATGCTGCGAGTTCAATAAAGTTGAGCCAAGATATGACAGAAGCAGCAAGCCAAAGCACACAATGAAAATAAAAGAAGGAAATTGGCCTGCGCAAATGCTGCATAAAATTAAACAGAACCTTGCACATGACAGCAACATGAGGCAGAGTTAGATAAATGGACATAAATGATAGCATGTGAACTCTATGGTGAAAGGAAATAAAATGAAGGGCATTGGCCTTCTCAAATGCTGTATACAAATAATTCACCACTTTCCATCCCTAAAAAAATTGCACACACAGTAACATAGAATAAGCATCAGTCATAAGTATTCACGTGACAGGAAAAAACAACAGCTGAAGTTCGAACTAAAAGACAAAGTTCGAACTACCAACAAAGCAAGTAAACCAGATCTGCAACAGTGAAGTATCTGTCATACAAGGCCCACCCTAAACCCAACAATTAGGTGGCTAAACCTAATGTCACACATTAACTCCAATAAATGTAGACAATGTTATGACACATCAGCATGGAGTAAACATCATTGATAAGTTTTTGCCAGACGTTCGAACTGCTCATCAAGTACTGGACATGGGTGATAAACCGCCATTGGTTTAATTAAATGGAAAAATACCCACGTCTGTTCAATCAAGACCTTTTACATAATTAGAAAAAAAAATTTGGTCACGTGTTTCGATTAATAAGTTTCTTGCCATTTGTCGTGTCATTAAACATACTGATCTCATGTTTTCCATAACTTAATCAACAGATATCATACGTTCGAACGTAACGCGGAAGTTCGAACGGACACAGATGTCGTGTTGGACAACTTCACACAATGTTGAACACTATTAAGTTCGAACTTCAGCCGGACGTTCGAACGTTCCGTTACTTGAAAATGCTTATATGCATTTGTTACAAGAAACAGGTACAGTAAATGAAAAGGGCAATTAACCCATGGCCTGCATCATAATACACTTATATAACTTATCAACCAACAGCAGGCTGCGGCTCCCAAACATTGTGCCATGTCCACTTTTTCCTTAACCTATATGAACATGGTCAAAAGTTTGCGCTAATGCAATAACCCTGCCCTATACAAAAGACACATCTGCAGCATATACAAAAGGGGCGTGCAAAGCATATACAAAAGACAGAGATCGTGAATTAATGTACAAAAAGGCAGTTAGTGTCCAAAACAGTGACACATCTGAATTACCAGTGGCCAATACAAATACATCAGACACAAAAAGACCACTATGTCCGCCACACTATTAAACTACACATCTATGTACTCCTGATAGTGCATCTCTACTGATAAAGCAAGGTGCAGATCCATGACTCCTTATACTCTGGAGGTACCTTTAGGAATGCAATCACCATTTTGTCAGACGCTACGATCTTCATATGTGCAAGGTTTCTGTCATTCCAAGTCAACTCCTGAATTTGCAGCAGCTTCATATACAAGTCATCTCCTGGAGGAGGAGGTTCAGGTTGCCTCTCTTGGGGTGCCATCATGTTTCCTAGCTTGTCAAACGCAGTAACGATGGTCTTGTCCAATTGTGTGACTGTATCGCGTAGTGCCTCAGCGATAACTTCAGCATTGTTTAGTTTGCGCTTCTTCTTTCGCCCAACCTGTGAATCTGATGCATTGACTTGAGTGGTGACAGTTTCATGATTGGTTTGTGACAACTTAGATTCCTCAACATGTTGTGGTGTTTTCGGAAGCTTGTCATCTTCAAGGTTAGCAAAGTTATGCACCCCACCAACATTCCAACCATTTCCCGTAAACGTGGCTCCATACCTACACAATTTTTCACCACACCAATATCTTTTTTATCATAATCGCCACTCCTCTTTACAAACTACCACTATTTAACATGCGAGACATTTATATTGTTCATCCCATCGGCTAAATTTACACCACTACTTATCACCCAACATCTCACACGTCATATGTCCGATGTTCGAACTTGGGTCTTTGGTTCGAACCTAATCTTCAGTTTTTTATTTGCTATTACTTGTTTTCATTTCAGCTTTAACACAATTACAGAACCCATATATCATTTTCAGTAAGCATACCATCACCCAACAATCAAATTTCATACATAAACAGACTTCACACACTTAACATTATTCAAAATTTTATCATTCACAAAACCACAACACATTCTACATAAACACACAACATATTTTAATTCGAGTAAACCGTGTCTGGGTGCCCATATTGCTTCACAATGCATTCCACATTTGTGTGTGTGTCCCCCTCCCCGGCTCCAAGCAAAAGGGCAAAGAAAAGCTCATCCCCCCGGCTCCAACCAACAGGCAAGCAAACGGCTAAGACCCCCCAAAAAAAAACCTCGAAGCAACAGGCAACGAAGACCGGCTCACACCCCCCAAGCTCGAAGCAACAGGCCAACGAACAAAGACACACACCCCCACGCTCCAACCAACAGGCCAATGAACGGCTCACACCCACCCAAGCTCGAGGCAACACGGCAACGAACAACGCGACCCATTAAGGTAAACCACACATATAAATTGATTTCGATTCAATCTCGACCTCAATGCAGCTCTCTCCTCCTTCGGGTTCAACTTCTCCTTTGCCGAAAAACGAACACTGTAGACACAAGCTTCTTCATCGACACCTTCGACCACCTCGGGCGTTGCTCGTGCTTTAAAAATGGATACAGTGTTTTCGAGGGGCCTTTTTGTCCCACATTTTCACCTTCCCAGGAAGATTTCAATCTTCCCGCCTATTTGGGATGGAGTGAAGGTTCCAATGTCTGATGGAACTTTGCAACTCGCAGGATGTATACTCGAAGGAAGCCGCGGCAAGCAAACACGTTTTTTGGGCTGGAAAGTTGTTATCTTCCCTTTCCCTCGGCCCAATTCTTTCTAACAAACAGGGCCTTATAGATTATTTCTAACTTAGATATCTTATATCTTACCTATATAAAAGCAGCAGTAAGCAGCTTTGACAATTGTCCTCCTTATTTTATTAACCCACTTTCTTTATTTATTAATTTAAACGTGTCCTCTCTTTTTTCGTCTAACCGTCAAGTTCACATCCTCCAATTATTATTCTTGACACCCGTCCTCCTTTTTTTTTTTTTATTAAACCACTTCCTTTATTAATTTACAATTTATAATTCATCTATACATTTTGGGCACTTGACCCTTTGTCCTCCTTTTTTTCTAACCGTTAAGGTCACACCATCTACTTATTATTTTTAATTCTTAATTTCTACTTTACGCATGCAATTTCTTAGAATAAAAATCCCTATTAACTCTCTTAATTATGCTTTTTTTAGGTTAACCAATAAGATAAATTCCTTCATTGGATTTTACACATTTTCATATTATTATTTTGAAATATTTTGTAACAACTCCCCTTTTATCTCTCCTTATATCGAATATCTTTTTTGTCAATATTTAATATTTATATTTGTTTTATCCTCTTGCTTACTTTGAATGAAATGAAATGTCGTTTTTTTTTTTAACTAACCGAAATTATCCCTAAAAAAATGGATGAAATAGTCTGCCGATGATATTGTTAATTTTTCTTGACTTTTAAAAAAAAATTAAATTTTTTCCTTCTTTTTACTTTTTGGTTCTCACCTTCCTCTGCATCTGCTCATTTTTTATGTATGTCATCATTTTAGGTTGAATAAAATATTTAATAATAACTTTCCCATTATCTCTACTTATATTGGTATTTTTTTTACACTATTTTAAAAAGTGTCTTTGTTATACTTTACTTTCTTAATTAAATATTTTAAAATAATTTATCTATTTTTCCGCCTAATTGTTTACGCTCCCAAGTGGAGAGATCGGCGAAACTGAGCTGATTCTTTTGGGAATTATTATATTCAAATGATATTGATTTTTTCAAGAAATAAATATATTATCAAAGTTCAAACCGAGTTCCATTTGTGAAAACCTAAGAAATAGGACGACATAGGTATAGGTGTAGGCTTCGTCTTGTGCTATCATAGTAATGACTAATATAGTTAAATTTTTAACTTTCTTTTATTCTTTCACATAGAGATCTTTTCACCACTGTGAAAAGCTATCAGAGCCACCACTTCATCTCATAATTCCTCAATCCCCTCTCTTCTGTACGCACGAGAACGCCTGCATTCCCTCTCATCTACCTTCATCTCTTGCGCCGGCAACCACGGACGTTCCCCCTCGCCTAAGCCGGCGTCATCTCTTGCTCCGGCATCCCTAGATCATGGACAAGTCAATCTTCATCTTGTCTCCTTCTGCAACATTCCGATGCAAAAATTTCTGGCACGAACTCGATGGGTTCTATTTATTTATGGGCTATTTTCTTTTAAAAAACTGGGTCTGATTTCTTTTTACGATGGGTGGCCGCATGGGTTATTTTCTTTTAAAAAACTGGATCTCATTTCTTTTTTACGATGGGTGGCCGGTACGATCGGACAAATTTATATTTCCTTTTTTGAAATAGTTAATATTAAATGGAAATTTTGAAAATCACCGTGGCTCCTTTTAGGGGCACGTCCTCGGATCATTTCGGTCGTGGGGGGAAGTTACTACCCTCCACTTTCAGTTCGTGCCGGAAGGAGTTCATTCTATCTCCCGCCTTCCTTTTAAAACTCTCATTTGCCTTTACATCGCTCTATCTGCCCTTTCATCTTTCAAACGAAATTTCTGGGACCAGAGGCCAGAGCTATGGTTTCAACAGTTTTTGACGTTGTTTGTACTTTGACTCCTAAGCGTCGTGGAATATGGCCGCTCGACAGGGTCATGGTGACACATCCTCCCTGGAGCTTGTGTCACAGGATATTCATGTGAGTTGTCGTCTCTGGTTTACTCATTTTGCCTTCTTTGCCAAAATTATTTGTTTATGCTTTTATTTGTTAATTATTTGTGTCCTTCTTTGTAATTTGTTTATTTGTTTATGCTTGTAGGGTGATCGTGTGCACGCGTCTGTGCGAAGTGTGTTTGTTTGTGTTTGTTCGCAGGGGCGGAGGCAGGGGGTGCTAAGGGTGCCCCCTAAAATTACGAGATGATGACCCAGATTTTTATAGAATTACATTTCCCGATAAAAGTTCTATCGTTTTCATTTTCGTCCCTATTATTTCTATGTGAATTGTGAAGGGACTAAAATAGAAATATTGAAATGTTTGTAGGGCTAAAATGTAATTTCATAAACATTTGGATTCTATTCTATAAAATTCGCCCCTCCTAACTACAATTTCTCGGCTCCGCATCTATTTGTTCGTCGCCATAACAAACATCTTGAAGAAGGCGCGGTTGTGGATGTCTCCAATTTCGCCGTTGCTCCCGCCATGTGGTCATATCGTCCAACCGAGCATTTGTATCGTGTCAACTTCCGGTTTTGCCACCATTTCCTTGATAACTATTCTTCGATTATATACAAAATGTAGGCTAAAATATACTTTTGATCCTTTAAGTTTACATGAGGTATCCATTTAGTCCCTTAAGTTTATGAAGTACACTTTTAGTTCTTGAAATTAACACCGTTAATGTTATTAACGGAAAATGCTGACTAAGCAAAATTAAGTGTTGAAAGTGAAACGGTGACAATGCAAACTTAAACCCAATGGCAACTCATATATATACTCAACCCAATAAAAATAAACCATGTCAAATAATTTTAATCTATATGTCAGCTTAACAAATTTTCATTGATTTATTTTTTTTATTTTGAAAATAAAAATGCCTAGGTTTTGGTAATTTTATTTACCACCCCTCTTTCCTCCCTCTCAATCCATCTTCCTCCCATTACAATCTCACTTTTTGCTCGGCTTTTCCATAATCCGTAAGCCTCAATCTACTCTTTTTTCCAAAGAAATTTCTTCTGATCTCCTAATCATCGATCACCAATGGTTGCTCTCTTCAATTCCATTACGTGTGTCCACATATACCAGGGTCTGATTGGGTGAGATTGTTTTCTTCGGGTTCAGTATTTGTGCGTCCATATGTATATGAGGGTATGATTGGTAGGAGATAATAAGTACGTAGTTCATCAATCAACATGCATGAGTGATTAAATTGCACAAAGCAATGAAACTGGAGGAGCTTCCTACGATACGATTCGATTACGCGACGTTGATTTACGCGCTCACTAGCCATTCCTGAAATTGAGCGCAATTGCAGTAACTTCAGACCATAAAAAGAATCAGGTTGGAGGTTGCCGCTTGAACAAGAAACCTACCGGGAAAAACAAAATCAAAATAATATGATATACTTTTGAAGGGGTGGTTAAGTATGTGAGTTTCTGGGTTTTGAAAGGAACAATCAAGAACATGGGAAAAGAAAGGGAGGATGGAAGAGAGATTAAGTTGTTAGCAAGATAGATTGAGAGGGAGGAAAAGGAGCGGCAAAGGAAATTACTAAACCCTAGGTATTTTTATTTTTCTAAAAATAATAAATTAATAAAAATTTGTTGGTTGACATTAGATTAAAATTATTTAACGTGGTTCATTTTTATTGGGTTGAGTATATAAGAGTTGCCACTGGGTTTAAGTTTGCTTCATTAGCATCACACTATAACCCCTTAATTTTGCCTAGTCAGCATTTTCCGTTAATAACATTAACGGTGTTAAGTTTTAAGGACTAAAAGTGCATTTTCTAAACTTAAGAGACTAAATGGATACCTCATGTAAACTTAAAGAACTAAAACTATCATGTCACTGAAAAAAAGTTACATCTTCTCAAATATTTGAGCCTTTAAACAAATTTCAGATTCATTTTTTATTAGAAATATGATATTCAAGCTTTATAAGAAGCCAAGAGCAAACAAGCATCACTTACCTTCCCTCATCTGTCTGTGCCTCTACATTTTTTTTTTTTTAAAACAAAAAACAAAAAAACAAAGAAAAGTGAAGGCTGATAAGGCTGATCAAAGATACAAAAACTCTCCAGTATATAATGTTGGAGGATTATCAGCAATACCTAAATATTCACTATCTCTATTTGATGACAACTTGACAATCGCCATGTAAAAATGGTCTTAACTTCTCTCATTTTCTTTTTTGGTCTGCTCTCATCCTTTACCCTCTTTATGACCATTGGATCAAGATCTAATAATCTACATTTAATATTTCATTCCAATTATTCTCTCCATTTCCTTCCCCTTCTTCTCTGTCTTCCTTTTATAAGAGGAAAAGAAACATTAATAACATTAAATGTGCACCATTAGATCTTGATCCAATGGTCATAAAACAAGTAAAAGATAGGAGACATAATTAAAAACATCATTAAAGGGATGTGACTCATTGCAGCCCTAAAGAATTAAGTTAATGGCTTCAATACAATAAGAGATAATGGTTATCTTTGTGGCTGCGCATTCTGAATTTCCTCATATGCATTGAATCGTTAATCTCCCCGAGACTGGGAACTGCTTATGTTCAGTTCTAAATCAAATTGATGTCCCACTGATTAGTGGATTATTGACATGCACTAGCAGGAGCTAAGTTGCATTACATGAGAAGCTAATGTTTTGAACCATAAGCTCCTACTTTAGCTTAATCATCTTGTTGGCGATTAGGATACGCAATCTATGTAATGTATCAGATATAGTTATTTGTGTATTATATGGTTGTTGTAGATTTAGGTACGAGGCGGAATATTACAGGATTAGGCTTAGATTCTTAAGATGCTATTGGTTGGCAGCTTATCCTCCGAGGGTTATAACATTTAAGGCCAATGGGAGGTTTTACTTCATTGATACAGACAAGCAACTGCTTGAGAGGTAATGCAAGGCCATGATGCAGCACTTTGTCACTAGAAGCATAATAAACTCCTAGCTGTTGGAATAAGCAAGAGCCCTGTTGAATTGGCATAAATTGATTTGATTGGTTCTACGCCATGCATATTGTGACATTTTAAAGGATGGTTTCATGCAATTCCTCCATTCTTTTTTTATTAATTATATTAAAAATGAAGCAAAATTATACAGGTAAAGTTAATATGAAACAATTTAGGGAATAGGGATTAAAAAAAACATTCTGACTCCTGTTTGGTGAAGAGTCTGGAAAGATCAATTTAGATTGATTGCATAGTCCTCAACAAGTTCAACCATAGTTCAAAAAATGGATTTTTTTTTTTCCTTTTCTTTTTCGAACAAGTTCAACCATATTTTAATTCGAAATTCACAAAAATTAAAACTCTCTTTCAATTTTAAAATGGGTAGCATAGAAGCTGTACTTTTATACAGTAGAAACTGTTTCTTCGACTGAATAGAAATACGACAAAGACCAAATCGTTCCAGGCGACCTGGGTGGGCATCACAAAGCGACCTATCATAATTAGATGAAACTAAAGAACAAGGGAACTAGGCTATGGGGCAAATGAATAAAATTCAATACCTAAAATAGAGAACTAGACGTATTCAAAGTTTCAAGTATAAAAATTATCAAACAAAAAATTTTATGGGAAAAAGAATCAACAGAAGACCTGCAAAAATGAAATAAGAGTGCCAAAAGATTAAACTATATAATTTCGAATCCAGAAATAGATTAATAAGCGACAGCCAAATAAGCAGTGTAGAAGTACAGTCCAATATCACACCGCACTTTTCAGAAATAGAACTCCCAAAAATACAATTAAGCATGCAGAAACATACGAGAAAATAAGCCTCGCCACCGTCTATCAAGCACCCAGTTCTGTGAACCGAAGCTCATAGACGAGTGAAAGGCCTCAACACAGTAACCGATAAACCTAAAACATAGACTCTCAAAAGACAAAATACTAACACGAAAACATTTATTGAGACGGTAATAATAGGCTTCATCAGACAAACCAGCCCGCACGATTCACTTGCCCTTCTTCTGAGCAGCCTTGGTAACCTTGGCCCCAGTGGGGTCCTTCTTGTCCACGCTCTTGATCACTCCCACAGCCACGGTTTGACGCATGTCCCTCACAGCGAAACGACCCAAAGGAGGATACTGAGAGAAGGTTTCCACAACCATGGGCTTGGTGGGAATCATCTTAACCATACCAGCATCACCATTCTTCAAGAACTTGGGTTCCTTCTCCAGCTCCTTACCAGATCGCCTGTCAATCTTGGTCAGAATCTCAGAAAACTTGACGGCAATGTGGGAGGTGTGGCAGTCAAGCACAGGGGCATAGCCATTGCCAATCTGGCCAGGGTGGTTCATGATGATGACCTGAGATGTGAAGTTGGCAGCTTCCTTGGCTGGGTCATCCTTGGAGTTTGAGGCCACAAAACCACGCTTGAGATCCTTCACAGCAACGTTCTTCACGTTGAATCCCACATTGTCACCTGGAAGAGCTTCTTGGAGAGCCTCGTGGTGCATCTCCACAGACTTAACTTCAGTTGTCAGTCCAGTGGGGCCAAAAGTAACAACCATACCAGGCTTCAGAACACCAGTCTCAACACGTCCCACCGGAACAGTTCCAATTCCTCCAATCTTATACACGTCCTGAAGTGGCAACCTAAGAGGCTTGTCTGAGGGCCTCTTGGGCTCGTTGATCTGGTCAAGGGCCTCGAGAAGGGTTGGTCCCTTGTACCAGTCAAGGTTGGTGGACCTCTCAATCATGTTGTCTCCCTCAAAACCAGAGATGGGAACGAAGGGGATCTTCTCAGGGTTGTAACCCACCTTCTTCAAGTAGGATGACACTTCCTTCACAATTTCTTCGTACCTGGCCTTGGAGTACTTGGGAGTGGTGGCATCCATCTGTTGCACAGTAAAATGAAACACCAGGTTAGGGAGTGACAATGGATGAAATAATCAAATATATGTTTAAAGACACCAAACAGCCAAGCTTAAATACCTTGTTGCAGCAGCAAATCATCTGCTTCACACCAAGGGTGAAAGCAAGGAGAGCATGCTCACGGGTCTGTCCATCCTTGGAGATACCGGCTTCAAAACCACCAGTGGTAGAATCAATGATGAGGACGGCACAATCAGCCTGGGAAGTTCCTGTAATCATGTTCTTGATGAAATCCCTGTGTCCAGGGGCGTCAATGACTGTGCAGTAGTACTTGGTGGTCTCGAATTTCCAGAGAGCAATATCGATTGTGATTCCTCTTTCACGCTCAGCCTTGAGCTTGTCCAGAACCCAGGCATACTTGAATGACCTCTTGTTCATCTCAGCAGCTTCCTTCTCAAACCTCTCAATAACACGCTTGTCAATACCTCCAAGCTTGTAGATAAGATGCCCGGTGGTGGTTGACTTGCCAGAGTCGACATGGCCAATGACCACAATGTTGATGTGAGTCTTCTCCTTACCCATAGCGTCTAAACTTCGAACGAGAAAGAATTACTGAAAACAAACATAAGGAAACTATTAAGACCACGCTATTAAAACATTAAAATAGGGTGAGTTCGAAATCTCCACCCTCAGAAGTAATAGAAAATTGAGATTCACAGGAATATCGAAATTTGAACGTGTTGACAGATTATGATACATCATCGAATTTTATAGGAATATTTAAGATACGACGACATATTCTGGCACAGATAGATCAAACGAACTTGATCCGACACAATAGCAAAGAACCACGCACAAAAGTTAAATAAGAAATCCTACATCAGCATATCACATGCAAAGATGTAAACACGAACCAAATTAGCAATTAACGAACATCAGAACATAAGGATCCATTTCCTCAAGATCTGCGCTCCTCATTGAAGATCCAGGCCAGATAAGAAAATATCATCCATCGACAAAAATCATAAACAAGGAATCAACAAAATAAAATCTAACAGAGCTACATGATTACATAAGATTATGTATAGCAAAACAATATGAATTAAAGCTCAGCCGAAAAGCATATCAGAAGACTGAATTGTAATAAACAAAAAGGAAAAACAAAAGAACTAAATGAGTGTTGAATCGCTCAAGGAAACGATCTAAGATTCAGACCATAGATTGAGAAACACATCTAAAGAGAGAAGAGTCAGAGAACGAACCTAAAAGAAACGAAGACGCAATAACCCTAGCCGCAGTCGAGCAATAGCACGAAACAGGGAGTGGAGGAGTGATGAGGAATGAGGTCCGAGGGATTATATAAGAGAACGAGTGCGATTTTTTTCTTGGGGCCCAAAAAAAAAAAAAAAATTGTAATGACGGCTATACCCCTTTCAGACTACATGGCGGCAACCATTCAACCAGCGCCCTTGTAACAAAACCCTAAAAGCGACTCATTTCTTAATTCACTAAACAACCCTTCATGAAAATTGAATTGACTATTGTATCCTATCAGGATTATGTGCCCGGGGCCTTGGTTCAAATCAAAACTAAACCCTGGCCGCCTAGCAAAGAATAAGAACAACCTATAAAAAGTAAAATCTTGTGTTGTGTATGAAAATACTTTTTTTAAAAAAAATCTCCCATGATCCTTTTTCTTATCATCTAATTTTTAAATCATATTCATCCATTCAATATAAAATATCACAATATTTTTTTAATTTTTTCTCATCTTCCTAATTAAAAGCCCAAATGGACGGATGAGAGATAATTATAAAAAAAAAAAAAAAAAAGATGAGGAGAGGATCTTTTTCTTTTTTTTTTAAGTTTTGTGACAAATTATTGGCAAAGGTTATTGTGCTTATAAAATAAGTAGCAATACAAAATTCATTATCCTATTTTTTATATTATACTGGTAGTAACAATATTATTCAATAAAATAATGCAATACAAAATTCATTATTTTTTTATAGACTCCCTCTTAAATGTAAGAAAAATTTACCTAATTTGATTATATTAAGAGAGTTAATTAAAGGGTTTAATGTTTCTATTTTTTTCGTAGAAATATTTTTTTCTCGCCACACTTACATAAAAGTGAGAAATCCCACTAATATTTTTTTTCTTCTCTTTACAATGGAACCCACTCACTTTTATGTAAGTGTGTTAGAAAAAAATATTATCTGTGGTAAAAGTAAAATCATTAAAAATTAAATTAGTTAACATAACATGTATTTTTTAAAACATCAAAGTCATCTTCCTTAATTCCTCATTTCCTCTTTTCTTTTATTATTGTTGAAATAATCATTAATAAGGGTAAATTAGAAAAATATTTACAAATACGAAAATTATATATTATAATTAGGATCAAAAGTAACTCCATAAATATGTTTTATATTTGATACCCGAGGAAATATTATTCCTCGATCCCTCTTGTACTTTTTGTAAGGAATCGTATAAGAATCCTTAATATACTCTCTTTATAAATAAATGTATAATTGAAAAAAAAAACATATCACATATTTATTATTTTTAACTAATATTTTTTAATATAAAAAGTACATGATGGAGAAGTATTACACTGTTTTGGGATTAAATCAGATATTGTAATAATATTTTGAATAATTAAAATACTCCTCTCGCCATTAATATAAGATATATTTGAGAAGTTGATCTTGGTCCTAAATATAAGATATAGTTTTTAAATTTTTAAATTTATCCCTATTAATGTTTCCTCAACAATAATAAAGAATGAGAGGAATGTGGTAATTAAAAATATATATCATATTAATTAATTTAACTAATTTTCTTAATCTAATTAAATTAAGTAAATATATCTTGATGATATAATATTTAGTGGTTCTTGAATCAATTGACGGAGTTTATATTTAGGGTTAACTTAGTCACATTTAAATAATTATTTTAATAACTTATGATACTATTACTAGGTTGTTAAATGTAGGCAAACCAACCCAGTGAGGTGTCATAAAAGTAGTTTTACATTTTCTCCTGTGGGAGTTTTTAGCCCCAGTCAGAGTGTATTGGATTTGGCATGTCTCCTCTTTCTTTTTTTTTTTTTTTTTTTTTTTTCTTCCCGTTCCATTCTCACATGATCAAATTTCGAATTTGAATAGCTGAAATTATGAAAATAAATAAATAATTTTGAATTGTGAGAACTTAATCTAAATAGTCCACAATTATAATTAAGAAAAGAATTTATAAAATTTTAAATTCTAACATTCAAATCCAGCTAAACCCCATACTAGTAAGAACTAAGAGCTCATTTGGCTCAAAGAAATGGAAAGTAACGGAAAATATTTTATCATAAAAGTGTCTGATTTGCACTTGAAAAAAATAGGATTGATAGAAATTTTTTATTATATTTTAAAAAATTAAAGAGGAAAATAGGCCAAATGACATTGTCATCCCTATTTTAAATGCTTATGTCACATCCAAAGGTTTTTGTATCTTTAGCTCATTTTTCTAGGCATCGGAAACTGGTTCCCATCATTTTTTGTGGGAACTTATTCTCAATTATGTAGCTGAAATTTGGTTCCGGCAAAAAATTATTTTCAAGGAGGAAAATGCGAACCAAACGTTTATCGCGGGCGGAAAAATTTGATTTTCCTTTTCCCATATCAAATTTTCCGCAAACCAAACGTGGTCTGAGAAGAATCTTCACTATATTTGTCAATCTAATTATTTTTCTTGTTTTTTTAATTCTCAAATTAATTAGAGATATTTATACGTTTTCGCTTTTATTCTTTAGGGAATTTTCGGTGTGTTTGTGGTAAAATTAAAACATGCCCTACAATTTTACTTGACTTACCTTGCTTGGACACTGATGATGGTCAGATCCATAGTTTATTTGTTTAATTTTTTAAGTTAAAAAATAAAAATAATAATAATTAAGCAAATGAAATTATTCGAGTCCAGAGACAATTGGAAACCCATTGTCAGTCTGTGGCCAGAACAACAATAATTAGTGTTTTCTGATCAAACGCATTACACAATAACGTGCAGAGGACGAAGGTTCCATGATGTTTTGTTTTTCTCAAATTCATTTTTTATATCTTTATTTAAAAAAAAAAAAAATGCTGCACATACGGCTATTATTTCTTTCTTGGTGAATAAGGAAGAAGTGAATTATCCAACCTTTTTAAATACTGTTTTTTTTTTTTGAAATTTAATTCTCATTTTGCATGTTGTATTTTCTTTTAACTATTATTCGTACCATCTTTTTTCCTTACTTTTTTAAATGCCTTCTTTACCACATCATTGATGAACAAATTAAATCACTTTTTTTCCCCTTAATGTAAGATTGATTATTAAATCCTGACAAAATGCTCAATCACTCAAGATAATCGCAACGTTTTAGGTATGTTACCAAGAATGATGCCATTATTATATATGTAATTTAACCAATCAATCAATCATTAACTTTATTCTTAAAAACTTATAATACTATCTCCTCTGCTCTTAATTATAAGACATAGTTGATTTTTTGAATAGATTAAGGAAATTAAATAAGTTACTTAATCATTTCATATGTTGTGTATCATTAGATTATATATTAATTTATTAGTTAAACTAATTAGTTTGGAAAAAATGAAAATAAAAATACTCTAAAGTAATTTAATTAGCTTTCTTAATCTCTCCAAAAAAAAATCAACTATGTTTTATAATTAGAACGTATAATTAGAACCAGAGGGAGTACCTGATTTGTTAAAAAAGGGGATGGTTTGGGTCCATAACTTGGATGAGTGTCTCCACTAACTTATCTCTCAACTTCCTTTCAACTTAATATCTTAACCATTAGATCATTTTTTAATGAATAGGATTTAATGCTATGTAAAAAATACTCTTACTATATACTCCCTTCGATCCTAATTATAAGATAACATTTATGAGTTGGTTTTGATCCTAATTATAAGACAACATTCTAATTTTTGTCAATTTATTCCTAAAATACCCATATTTTATTCTCTCAAGTGTATTTAATTTTTGGTGAATATATGTATGTAGGTACGTAGTTTCTTTCAATGAATAAAACTTTTAGATATATATATATGTGTGTGTGTGTGTGTGTGTGTGTTTGTGTGTGTGTGTGTGTGCATTTATGTGTGTGTAGATATACACACACATACATATATGTGTGGGTGTGCGCGCGCGTGCATATATATATAAACACACATATGTATATTTAGTAAGATCATTATTTCAATTAGATAGCGTGTGAAAATGAAAATTTTAGGTTTGAGAGGTATGTGGTAGGAGTTATTAATTCACTTTTACTTATGTCATTTTAAATTTATATAAGGGTTTTTTAGGAAAATGAGTAAAATTAACTAATTTAACTTCTTTCCTTAATCTCCACAAAATCGGTTAAATATGTTTTATAATTAAGACTAACATATAATAAAAATTTACAATTAAATCTCACTCATTAAAACATAATCTAATTATTGTAACATTAAGTTAAGAAAAAGTGGAGAGACGGGTTAAAAGAGACACATCTCTTCCCCATAATTCATTGATTAAATAATTATATTTTCTTCTATATCTTTCAATTTTATGAGCGGTGATTTATTTTATCTTTGACAACATTACTTTCTTTTTGTGATTTTTTTTATGGGCAATTACAAAATATTCTGAATTATATTCATCTCATGCTATGCGTGGAGAGACCATTGTTATCAATAAAAACATCTTCGTAAAAATCATTCCTCGTATACAATCATATTATTTATCAACTGAGATTTCAGATTTAATAATACTGAATATTGTTCGATAATATTAAATGACTGTGTTTAAAAAAAACTAATTTACTGTAAAATATGGTGTTGCCATACTTTAAAATTTTCAATTCACTCCATAAATAAAATGGCTATTCATAGTTACTATAGTCTTAGACTCACATTTAACAATGACATAAGTTCAAATATTGCTACCACTTCTAAAAATCTCATTCATATTTCTATGTGTGTTTATATAATGCCATGCCTATTAAACTTGTTTCACTTAACTATATAGGTATGTTTGGAATGATAGTAGTAAAAGTGATTTTTTTTCAATATAATTTTTGTAAATTTAAGATTGAGTAAAAGTCAAATGATGTAATGTGATTTATGTAGATTAATAGTGATATAAGTAATTTTTTTCAATTTGACTTTTGAAAACTTGACTGGTTGATTATATCGAAAAGCAAGTTTATATGAAAAACAACTTAAAATGACATATATCTTAATAAGTAATCCATATATATTAAAATTATATATTGAAAATTTAAATGATAAGAACCTAAATCAGAATACTATGTGTGTGCCAAATTTCTAGGTAGTTTGTGTATAAATATTTATCAAGTTTTTCTTGCCATTAAATTTCTCATATTTTTTACCAGCAAAAAAAATTAATATCATATAATATAATATGAAGGGAAAAAAATTTATCATTTTTAATTGGGATCCCTTTGCTATATATACATTTTCTTTTTTTTTTTTTTTTTTTTTTTGCCAACCATATATACATATATACATTCTCTCTTCTCTCTCTTTATATATTTATACCCCTCTCTGTCCTCTAAGCAATTGCAGAAGCCAAAAGCCAAAAATGATAAGCTATAAATGTGGCTTAACAAAATAAGTAGTTTTTCACTTTTTCCCCTATAAGCCCAATGAGGAAAAAACTAAACCAAACACAATTAAAAGCTCCAAACCCTACTTTTACCCCCCAATTTTGCTTTTTTACCCCCCAAATAAGCTATCCCAAACATGCTAATATTTTTTTAATAAACAATAATGTGAATTCACTTAAGAAAATATTAATTTATTTTCACAAGGTATAACCTCTAAAACCAGCTTACACAAGCTTTCTCTTTCTCTCTCTCTTTTTTTAAAAAAAAAAAAAAAAAAAAAGAAGAAGAAGAATACACTTAAAAAAATATTAAATTTATTTTGGGTCAAATGACCACATGACAGTGTGAAGGAGGGTGTGATGCCACTTAGTGATGCCCAATGGATCAGATCTTGTCTCCATAGTGAGCTAATGATGGCCTAATTTTTCTCTCTTTGCTTAGTGGGTCAGAATTTCCCGCCACTTTTTTGCGCTGAAAATTCTGTGTTGGGTGTTTTTCAACATCTTGATTTGTATGCTCAAGGTGTTTTAATTGGGTTTTTAAAAGCTATTTTAGGATATACTACAAAATAAGCATGTGAGAAAAACCACTAAAAGGTTTTTTTACCATTTCTATTTGCCAATGTGGCAGATGTCAAAATATAATAAAAACTTTGATAACCACTACTTATTAAAATGTAATGTTATTTTATGAAAACCCTATATATGAGAATGTGAGAAGGTTCTTATTCTTTATGAAAATGTTATTTTAAATGTGTAGTTATCAAAACCATGATGTTTCATGAAAGAACATATGTTTATGGCTTTTTCTAATTGAACATCATATATTTCTGGAAGAAGTACCACTCCATTGTCTATAACACATGTTTAGGTTTGAATATCAAAATTCATTGTCCTTATCTTTAAGTGCATCAAAGAAATGAAGTTAAATTATCACTTTATAAAAATCATTGTTGTCTTGACTTAAATTTTAAGGAACAAATCATACTCAAGGGTATCATTGTAAAAGAAATTCACCATCAAACCAATTTGCACCAAAGATTGGAATAAGCGGGGCGAATTAAGTATTTAAGTGCTACAAAAGTTTGAAAAGGTTGTGCACAACTTTCTTCTCCACCTATTCATGTTCTACTCAGAAGTATTGCCTCCAACAAAATACTATGGAAACTAGCTATTTTCTGTTGTTGTTTGAATCAATGATGGATTTAGAACACATGATTCATGCTGGTCCCTACGTTCTTCAAGGCGCTTTCACAATAGCGCTCAAACTAACAAGGATGGCTGAAATATCTCAGGCTTTTTGTTGCTACATTCAATCCCATGAAACAAGTACTTGTGTGAAATAGGGTTGAGAAATTGTCTTAACAAGTCATCGAGTTGGTCATGTTTAGAGCTTTTTTCCATCTACTATTGCAACACTCAAATGTTTGAATAAAAAGAAAAATGAGAAATTACAGGGTTATACCTATCTCTATTTTGGTACTATTCGACTAGTAAGCCCTTCATAGTTGTAAAGGACTTCCTGTTACATGCCTAGCTCTAGCAAAGAAGAACAAGTCCTTTGTTAGATCTCCTTGTAAATCTCACAGAACTAAGAAGTTCGATGATAATGACGACTAGACTCCACTTATAAGAACTATTCGAGATGCCCTTATTGGAGTGCTCCAATAAGGGCATATGAATAGTTCTTATAAGTGGAGTCTAGGAGAGTCACTTTAATTGTAATAGGGAGTTCTTTACGAACATAAAGGGTAAGAACTAGTCGGATAGCACCAAAATGGAGATGGGTATAACCCTGTGATTTCCAAATATCAATAAAATCTAAAAAAAATTTACTATTTTTTTAAAATTTCCCTCCTAATAATATTTTCCTCGTAATTTTCTCTCCAATCAGGTATAAGGATTGGGTCATGACTCACGACGGTTGAGCCATTTTGCTGAAAGTTGTATTTGTGTCATTGAAGTTGCTATTGATTTGGCAAAATTTGTCTACACTAAAACATCATCCACACAACAGAACATAAGTGCAGCCTTTGGGAGATATGCCATTTTATTCCTTACATTCAAGAAAATTTCAGAAAAATTCACTTAAAATATGGAAAAAATAAATAAGGGAGTTCAATATCACAAATCTCAAGTCAATCTTCCTCTTAAGGTTTCCAAATTATTACATATATTTTTTTGACTACTTAAGTACATAGAATAACAACTTAAGAATCACAATTAACAATTTTAGCATCAATATTGATAACTTGAGCTCCCTAAATACCAACATCCTTGGAAGTAATGTTTTGAAGTCTGGGCATTATTAACTACCTAGATACAAAAAATAATAACTTAAGAATTGCAATTAATAGCTTGAGTGTCCCTATTGACAGCTTGAATTCCCCAAATACTGTCACTTGTTATTGACTACTTTTGTATAAAGTATTACAACTTATGAATCGTAATTAAAATTTTCAGTATTCATATTAACAACTTGAACTCTCCAAATAATTAAGGAACATTTTGATTATTTGGAAACATTTGCTAATCCCAAATTTTTTCCTTCAGTTTTAGTTTGACTTGAAATTTGAGATATTGGACCCTTTTTTTTTATGAGAATACGGGGCCTTAGCCCTATCTTATTGCTGTATCATAGCTAATCTTGGGTAGGCAACACCCATACAAAGTCCACAGACGGAGAAAATTGCTTACAAACAAAGGAGGGTGTCAAAAATAATCATACTCTCCTTTCAGATGTCGGACTATGCTTGGCAAAAGCATCTCGCACAACAATTGCCTTCCCTAAACACATGTACAAATTCAACACTTAAGAAACTCAAAGCTGTTTTCCTAATCAGACCCATTAATTTTGAGTCCAAACTATCATGAAACTGAGAATCATTCAACATACTTATTACAGTGCTAGAATCAGATTCTACAACGATATTCCTAGATTGGTAACGTAAAGCTAACTCAAGGCTGTCTCGAATAGCCCAGATTCCGCTCTTAATGTAGAACACGCACCCAATTTTCTCTTTGAAACCCGAAAGCCACCGACCTTGTGAATCACGAAAAATTCCCCACGCCCGGCCTTTCCTCCTCTTGATGCAAAGCACCATCTACATTGATTTTAGTCCGGCCACCGCAGAGCTTCCCATCCGATTAGGACTTCCCTTTTAATACCACTAGCCCCTCCAAACTCCTTCTGAGCGTGACTAACTTCGTTTACATACCCGAACTACTCGGGCACGATCTCTGGTGGTTCATAGCCCTCTTGGAAAAACATTTATTACGCCATGTCCGAGTAACCAACACATGAGCCCAAAGGTAAGCTTCCGGTCCACATCCGGGTGAGCTAAGTTCTCCTTGACCGGGCCACCATCCCGCAAACTCAAAAACCAGGCACAAGTATAATGTGTAATTAGTTCCGCCATAGAGACCAGGCTCTATTGCAGTCCTAAGGACATGCATCATGTTCTCCTCTCTGCTGCAACAATAACAGCCAGCATTACCTCCCAATATCCTACTCTTTCTCACCCCTGTTAACAACCTATTGTGTAGTGCCATCCATAGAAATATTTGCACTCTTCTTGGCCCCTTCCAACGCCAAATCACACTCCAATCTTTCCCCTCACCCCCTCTTCCTTCTTTAGGGACTTGTACATTTCTGCAACTACATATTTATTACTGAAATTTCTTCCCCATCTGATGGTATCTACCCCATTAGCTGGATCAGGGGGCAAAATAGCTCTGATTAACTCCATTCCTTCTGTATTCACCCTACCATCAATGCGAGCCATGTTCCAATCCCTCTTCCATTTTGCATCTCTCCCACCGTCATCCGTAGGTCCTCTACCGACAACAATCCAACACACTTTGAAGACAGTTATCGCATCCTCTACCCACTTGTCTTTCCAGAATTTTGCCAAATTCCCATCCCCAATATCCCAGTAGATATTGTCCACTATGGATGGCCATATTTGCACAAGATCCTTCCATAATACCGAATCTGTTTTCATACCTTTGCAACTTTCAAGCAGATTGCAATTCCGTCCATATTTCCCACGTAACACCATTGAACACAGGTTGTTTGGCTTAGAAATTACATTCCAAGCCACCCTTCCCAGTAGTGCTTCATTCATGGATTTTAGCTCGCAATCCTAATCCACCATGCTCCTTACCTCTGCAAATTAACTCCCAGTTCACCGAATGGATTTTCCTTTTCCCCTCTTCACGACCCCAAATGAAGTCTCTCTGGATTTTTTCCATTTGGTTCCTCACTCCTACTGGAATTGTAGAATGTTGCATGGCAAAAACCGCCATTTGATTGGTAACTGATTGTACAAGCGTTAATCTTCCAGCTAGGGATAAAGATTGCCTCTTCCAACTACTTAGCTTGTATTGCATTTTATCAATTATATCTTTGGAAATTCCTGCTCCTCACTCTATCCTTAAATAGGAGAGCCCCTAGATATCTTCCCAAATCATCTTTTTTAGCAAAACCTCTGACACGAGATCGATTCTGGACACCTCTACCCACATTCTTTGAAAAATAAACACTTGTCTTCGATTGTTAACCTTTTGTCCCGACATGTTGCCAAAACTCTCTAAAATCCCCATAATCATACACATCGGTCTAACTCGGCTTCACCGGATTAGGAGTAAATCATCGCAAATAGCAGATGGGAAATTTCAGCCCCTCCACGCCCCAACTTTATAGGCTTCCACTGTCTCTTACTCACACAATCAGCAATTAGGTGAGTGAGCTTCTCCATTCCTAGGACAAACAAATAGGGGGATAACGGGTCCCCTTGTCTCAAACCCCTAGATGGGATCAACTCCTCTCTTCTCCTACCATTCCACATCAGTGACAATTTTACCGAGGTGACACAACCCCTTATAACTTTCCTTAGGTGTTCATCAACCTCAATTTCCTCCAACACTTTCTCGATATATGACCAATTCATGCGATCATATGCTTTTTCAAGGTCAATCTTTATAACCATGTAACCCTTATTTCCTTGTAGCTTACTCATAGAGTGTACAACCTCCTTAGCAATAATAATATTGTCATGTATATTTCTCCTAGGAATAAAGCTCGTTTGATAAGGAGAAATTAAATGATCAAGGAAAGGCTTCAGTCTATTCACAATCAGCTTTGTTAACCCTTTATAGATGATATTACACAACGCGATGGGTCTAAATCGACTTACCTCCATTTGGTTTGTCTACCTTTGGGATCAACACCACCATGGTCTCATTGATTTCAGCAATCCGTTCTGGCTGCCTCCATAGAGTTTGAATAAATTTTGTGACTGATGGGCCTACAACCCCCCAATTCTGATGATAAAACACCGCTGAGAAGCCATCACACCCCGGTGCTTTATACCCTCCCATCTGAAAAAAGGCATTACGCACTTCACTGTGTGTGACCTCCCTCCCAATCATACTCCACCTTGCTTCATTAACCTTCCCCAGATTGTTTTTGTTTCAGCCCATCCCCTATTCAAGACATTCTCACTGAACAGTGTTTTATAGAACTCATAAAACATGCTTACAATCATCTCTTCATCTTCAACCCACACCCCCGCGTTATTCTTCAAGATAGATATCTTATTTCTCCTCCTCCTCATTAATGTCTTGGAGTGATAGTATTTTGTGTTCCTATCCCCATCCACTAGCCACCGCCCTCTTGACTTTTGAAACCAGAAAATTTCCTCTTGTCTCAAGATTTGGAGTAGCTCCTCCTCCAACTCTACTTCCAAATCTGCAAGATAAGGGTTCCAATTCCTTACAAGACTTGTTTGCAACCCATTCAGCCTATTGTACACCCGCCTCTTCCTTCCTTCTAAATTTCCAAACGTCTCTTTGTTCCATTTGGTAAGGTCTGATTGCAAAATTGCTAGCTTATCATGGGCATCCCCATTAAACCGCCAGCTAGTTTCCAAGGTCCTATCAAAACTTTCATGCATTTTCCACATAGCTTCATACTTAAAATGTCTTTTTCTCCTATCCTTAACTTCCTTTGAGGACTTTATCAATAACGGATGGTGGTCAGAGCATATTCTCGGTAATACACTCACTTCTGCTTCCTCAAATTTCTCATGCCAGCTGACTGAACATAGACATCGATCTAACCTCTTGTATACCATCTCCAAGCCTTCCCACTTTGGACCCTTCCATGTAAAGAAAGGCCCTTGAGCCTCAATGTCAATAAGGCTACAATCCTCAATCCAATCATTAAATCTTCTACACCTCATTTCATTGACTTGGCTTCCCCTTTGTTGCTCCATGGGAGACTTAATATCATTGAAGTCACCTAACAAAACCCATGGTTCTATGATCTCACAAGATAGAAGGTAAAGTAAATCCCACAGCTGAATTCTTTTTGATTCCATGGGACTTGCATAGGCTTCGTAACCAACATCTCCTCACCACCAACACACACTTGCAATGGATAAATTGTTCATTTCTAATCTTTACATCTACAATTAAGTCATCCAGATCCCACAAAATCCAGATCCCTCGGAGAAACCCCTCGCTTCCATTCCCATCGAATACCTGAACCCCCAATTTTTAATGACCCTATCAGCCTGTTTGCCACTGATTCTAGGTTCGAACAACACAAGCAAATCCACCTTATAACGAAATTTAAAGTCCCTAACTACAGATGCCACACCCTTACTTGCAGCACCTCTACAATTCCATGCTAGAAATTTAATCATGATGACAAATTTTGGGTTAAGAACACCAAAACAGTACATACCGACTTAAACAGCTAGGTTAGCTGCTTGGCACTCCTCCTCCATCCTCATGCAAACTCCCTCCTGGGCCATCGTAGTTCCCCTTCAATCTGGATCATCTCTGAATCACCAGAATCATTTAAGAGAGCAACCCCCATAGCTTCCCCCGGATGAAGATTCTCTTTATATGTTACTTGCACACCATGCTTTTCGGTTGGCATTAGTTTACTCTCGTCCCGATCATATTTGAGCCATGCACGTGAGTGATCTCGCCTAAGACTTTCCTTTCGCTTCCCTGTTTCGTTACTATTGATCCCCCCTTCGTCTTCACTTCTTTCTCCCTTATATTCTCTTGTACCGCCCTTCCCTTGCTCTTTGAATTGCTCCCTTCATTTTCTTTGCTAACTCCCTTAACTTCCTCATTGCCCACCTTCTTATTCTGTTTCTGTACCATTCCCTTTCTCGGAACGTTCGCATTTGACACACTTTTTGAAGTCTGTCCTTGCCCTGCCTCGTAGCCTCACTACGCACCCGCTCCTCCTCCCCGTGTCCTCTTGTAACACCGAGAACGGAACCGATTGTTTTTTCTCGGTAGTCCACCTCCCCTTCCTCGGCCTCCGGTTCTCTGTCTTGTCTTCCATAAGTTCTTCTCAACTTCCTTCACCCCTGTATTGTTCCCCCTAGCCATTGCTTCGTCCACCACCATACTTCCTTCATTCAATTTTCTGTGAAAAGCTTCGCAAGCCTCCTTCATGTGCCCAACCCTTCCACAATTGTTACAAATGCCCTAAGCTTTCATATACCACACTCAATCTTTGCCCCTCGGCACTAAACTCGGGGACTAAAGGTTTATTTAAATTCAATTCAACACACATGCGTGCAAACCTCCTCGGGTCCTCCGAGCAAAGTGTGCACATCCATCCCGATTGCCTTTCCAATAGAGTTCCCCAGGTTCAAAAGAAACTTCTTATCAAACAAGGGTGCGAGCAAGTCGGAAACCCGACCCAAGCCACTATAGACTCAATTCTTTCTCGTTTTTGGCTGAACTCGAGTCTCCACCGGGACACGCTCAGGTATGCATCCGAAATAACCCAAGGTCCCCCAATCAGAGCCTCCATATAATCTTCCATTTTCTGGAAATTGACTAAGTAAAACTCATTATCAAGATCAAATATATCAATCGACCTTTCCTTTCCCGGATCCGCTTCAATTTCCTCACCATAAAGCCGTATGAAATGTCTTTCCCAGCTTGACCACAAGAGTTCGACCAAAAGGCTTCATGAGCCTTTCCTTTTCTCTTTCCTCGAACATAAAGCTCGGACAGAGGATCGAGTGGTCCACACGAGATGCCATCACACGGATTCAACACCTTCGCAAAGTCCGTATTGTTGCCATAGCCTTCGACTTCCTCGTCTTCATCGCCCGTCGTCCATTCCCACCAGCATTCCCTTGGGTTTACATTCTTCAGCAGAGATTCGCGGTATGATTTAGGCGCTTGCTCCTTGCTTCCATCTTTCATCCAATCCTCATCCCGAGACTTCATCGATTCATCTCCAGTAAAGCCATCCGACGCAACTCGTACCTTCTTCCTTCGTTTGTGCAAATCCTCCCGTCGTCTTTCGGTGTTTCCTCACTTTCTCCTCCCAGCGGCGTGCGGTCGGAAGAGACGCTCATCTTTCTCCGCCACGGTGGGTGACGGAGCCCTCAAACCCTATTTCCCCAAATCAGAAACCCTAGCAGAGCAGAAAGAAACCCGCGATTTTCACTGTCGTGCAGATATTGGACCCTTTATTTATACCAAGAGGCACTTCATGAGTATTCCGGGTTTGTGAAGATCCACATGGTGTCACATCAGATCAGAAGGATGCACAAGACTTCACAGGGTGAATGCACATTGATAAATTACCAACAGCTTTTTAAATCCAGAACCTCTTATTGTCCTCCCATAATCCCAAGGTAAATTAAAAAAAAAATAAAAAAAAATTGGAGGGTTTATATTTAATAGTTTTTAAAATTATTATTGTAGTATCCCATAAAAATAAATATATTTAAAATTATTTATTTATTTTTATGAAATATTTTAATAACGGTTTTATTTATAAAATCTGAACCATTATTTTTTAACCGAGAGTATAATATTAATTTTAATGTAGTAAATTGACAATTAGTCACCGGCAAGTTTCATAAGATTAATTGTCAATTTTTCATATTAAAGTTGTTAAAAAACCACCCTCTTCCATGGTAAAGATCCAATTACGATTTACGACCATATTTTTAACTATTTAATTATATTCTTGAGGCCCAAGCTATGGAATTGAGTGTGAATATTTTTTCTTTGTCGTCACCTGATATATTAATTAATTTTAAGATACTTAAAGATCGACTTTATGTCGATATTAAAGTAGGTTTAAATACTCTTTTATAAAAATAAAAATAAAAAGAGAGATTCAAATGCTTGGAGACGAAGAAAACTGTCTTTAGGGAAATGTCTAAATTACCCATACTTGTATCAGTACCCTCTCGTGGTGCATCTGCGAGGAGCAGCGAATAATAGTGATAGGGATAATTTATGAAGATGACTTTTGACTTTTTTGACCTTTTATTTTAATTTTGTTAGTAAAGGTGTTGGCCAGAAAAAATGGAATTTTGTAAATGAAATTAAGATCCCAATTAAAAATAATAATTCAGCAAATTCATAGTTTGTTAGTGACGAGTGGAAGAACAGTCATTACTCATTAATAAAAGGAAGAATAATCATTCAAAGGTGAAAGAGCTACGACAGACAAATTATAAGATTTTTTTGATTTTTTTTTTTAATTAGTACCTTGCTTCCACAGACAAATTATAAGAATTTTTTGATATTTTTTTTTTAATTAGGACCTTGAAGTCATTTTCCCTACTACCTCCGGTCCTAGTTAGGACCTTGAGTATTATTTAAATAATCCTAAATTTTTAATGAATTAAAATCAGTTCCTTTTATCAGTTATTTGAAAAATATTAACGAATACAATTATGTTATTTCCTTTTATTGGTAATTTGATTGTAAATTAAAATTAAGAAAAAAAGAACTTGGTATTATCGGGAACGTTACGGCCAAAATATCTTAATATTCCATTCTTTTATCATTCTAATCCAACCAAACATGCCTATGAAATAAAAGAAAATTGTTACAGTTTTATCATTCTTTTTATGATAAATTATTTTCATTAAACACTAAATTAAATCTAATTTTTTTACGTGAAATTAAATCTGGTTAAACTTCAATTCAACCTTGTACACACTTTGTTGAGCTATAATTCTATTAATCCTCACTTTAAACACTAAAAACACCACAACTCTCTTCAACCCCCTTTTACCCGCCAAACCCTAACCTTACAATTCTCAAAATTATGAGTTAGACAAACACCAAAAGAAATCTCATGAACTAATTTAAATTCATTTTAATTGGTGGAATTTATCTACATTTAAAGTCTACCCATAAGGCAAAAAACAAAACAAAAAACAAAAACAAAGAAAGAAAGAAAGTCTACCCAAACTCCCAAAGTGCCAAACCCTGACACGCAGTCCCTAAACCCTAAGAATCCAAGAACAAAAGATGATAATCATGATAGAGTAACTTAGGTTGTTAGAACTTAGTGTCTTTGGTTTGAGTGGATGATGGGTTTTTATGATTATTTGAACTCTTAGACTTTGGAGATTGTTCAACGTGTGACTCGTAAATTTTGTAAGTTCGAACTTTATGCTTATGTTTGAACTTCAAGTAACATCGTAGCATTGGTTTTTATGTCAAGTTTGCTTTTATGCAACTCGTTTTTTTTTACCAACATAATAATTTATTTAATTTACTTCTACAATTTTCCGCACCATATTACTTCACCTGTTGTCCCCCTCTATTTCCTTCCAGCCCTTCTCACCTCGTTATGCTCGTTGCGGTTGTAGATCCCTTTGATGTTTGGTTACAATTTTATTTCTCCACCAAAACGCAATTTGTTTTGACTCTCCGGTTTGTCCAATTCGCAAAAAAAAAAAAAAAAAAAAAAAAAAAAAGTTTTTCGGGTGTTTGTGAGAGGGCATTGTGGGAATTTTATCTAAAGTTCCCACTTAACCAACACCCAATTCTTCTTACCAAACAATTTATCTTCCCTTAACTTAATTATATTCTCATGTCTACCAAATAGCTCAACTTTTTTAAGTTTCCTATCAATCTTCCCTTCAATTCTTTTCCTTCTTTAAGTTCCTTTCACTCCTTAAATATTCCCTCGAACTAAACGGGCCCTAAGAATCCAAGAACAAAAGATGATAATCATGATAGAGTAACTTAGGTTGTTAGAACTTAGTGTCTTTGGTTTGAGTGGAGGATAGGGAAGGGAGTGGAGTCAGCAAATGGATCGAGATTGTTCAAGACTTGATTCTTCAAGGGTAGGGTTTTTAAATTGAAGTTTCTAAATGAAACCGGCCCGCAGAGCCAAGGGCCTAGGTCGTTAGGCCCTTTAAATATAATTTTTTGTTTTGTTAACTTGAATTGACCATTTAATGTACTAATTTATATTTATTTTGTATTTATTATAGAGTTATTTATCCATTTAATTATAAATACATAATAACTATACTTTAATTTTATAAATTTGTTTATTATTTGTTGAATATAAAGATTATGGATGTATTCATAATATGAGAGAAGATATTCTTGATATTTTTAGCCATGAAGCAGAGCCTACTACTTAAAGTGAAACACGGTCAAATGTCTTTTGAAATTGATGATAGTGCTGAACAAGATGAAAATAATAGTTATCGTACTAATGTTACTTAGTGATAAGCTTGTTATGCTTTGTTTGGGTTACTTGTAGACAACAATTTACTCTTAATTATGAATTAGTGATTGCGTTGTTTATTGCAAAGCGTGTTGCACAAACATTAATGTTGACAACATTTATTTGATAAAATGAAACTTTAATTTTTGTATCTTACTAATTATATTTCTTTGAAAAAAAATGAAAAATTATTTTAATTCATAAAAATGTCGTCAGCCTTGTTCGCATGCATACTAGTTGGGACTTGAAAAATATATGTTTTTCTTACTCAGGCCTAAAAAGACGGGCAATTATTCCCTTCTCTAGAAGCGAAGGAGGGAAGATAAATTTTTTACTTCATATTGACCAAATTGCCCATAGAAAATTTTCAATATTCCAAAAATACACCATAAAAAAATTATTCTTCTCATTAATAACAATTTACTCAATATCCTTTCTCCCTCCCCTCAAACTAAATAGAAAATCCTCAAGCCTTACCACACCACAAACATTCCTATGTATAACATTCCCCTTCTTTTTCTTTCTTTTCTCCTTTGATTTTTCATGTCCAGACGCTGAATATATCAGTCAGTGCAAGTACGCCCGACTCAGGAAGTCAAAATCCGAGCTACAAACTTAAATCCCATCCTGGGGCGTTCTGATATTCTGGTCATATACATCATGATCCATTAAACATAATTAGGCAGTTGGTTTACATAGTATAATAAAATTCATTTATAATCAACGACCACAGCCTGACAAAAAAGAGTAAGGATGTAAAAATACACATATATCACATATATTTTATCTTAAAGAACGTCCAACACCAAATTTTTTTTTAGGTGTAAAACTACAAACTTTCAAAATTGGAACAAAAATACACATGCCATTAAAACGCTTTAATTGCCGTTACTTTTAGGTGGGTCCCATGCCATTTAAAAAAAATGCTTAACTTTTTTTAATTTCCTGAGTTGCCCTTGACCTCTAGAATTGACTTGTACCGTGCTTGAAGAAGAAAACGTAGTTCTTGGAATAAACTTGCTTCTGGCGTGAAGATCTCAGTTTCGGTGCGACGATCTTAGTGCCGAAGATGGCATTTTTTGTGAATGCATTTTCATGCTACTGGGGATCAACCTTCACAAGGGTCTGGGTACAGAGTCGGTGGAATTGCAAATATGGTGGTAGCGGCGAATGGAAGATGAAGGTAATGGAGGACAATGGCATGGTAGTGCTTAGATGGTTAGATCACCGCAACAATGAGCATAGCATAGTAGTGCTTAGATCTGCGACACCGAGCTCGACCCTCTACATCAAGCCTTGCCGCCCGCCGCCGACTTCAAATCCAAGCACTCAACTTTTTTTCGACCTTAGATCGACGTCGTCTACTTCTACTTCAATTTTGATTTCTCCAATTTCTACGGTTCAAGATTCTCGATTTTTTTTTTTTTTTTTTTTTTTTTTTTTCCCGATTTCGATTTCTTTGATTTCTCTAGTTTCGGTGCCTTTCGATTTTTTTTTTTTTTTATTTCGATTATGATATATATATGTTTGAAGATTCTAGGTTCTTGTTTCAAGATTTCGATTTTTTTTTTTCGATTTTGATTTCTTTGATTTCTCCGGTTTTGGTGCCTTCCAATTTCGATTTCGATATATATATGTTTCGGGTTCTTGTTTCAAGATTCCGATTTCGATTTCTTTGATTTCTCTAGTTTTATATATATCCGATTTTGATTATATATGTATGTTTCGGGTTCTTGTTTCAAGATTCTTTTTTTTTTTTTTTTTTTTTTTTTCGATTTCGATTTCTTTGATTTCTCTAGTTTTGGTACCTTTCGATTTTGATTCTAATATATGTTAGGTTCTTGTTTCATATTTCTTTTAAAATGATATTATTTTTGCTTTGA
The DNA here is from genome assembly GCA_019022655.1 of Acacia acuminata. NCBI lineage: Eukaryota > Viridiplantae > Streptophyta > Magnoliopsida > Fabales > Fabaceae > Acacia > Acacia acuminata. The sequence goes on from JAFJYI010000075.1 coordinate 350,202, forward strand.
TTATACAAGTTTATTTCGATTTTCCAAAATGGTTTTGATATTGTCTTTTGCATTTTGATTTGAGTTTTTGGATTATGTGTTCATTGAGTTTTGATTTCAATTGATTCCAATCTTCTTCTACTGATGGTTTTGAGTTTGATTTGTCTCTTTACATTTTGATTTGAGTTTTTGGATTATGTGTTCGTTGAGTTTTGATTTATCTGTGTTGTTGAGGATGAAGGTTGGAGGGAAAGGGTGTGAGGGGCATTTTGGTATTTTTATAACGGTGTGAGGGCATTTTGATATTTTTTATAATCAGTTAAGGCATTTTGGTATTTTTTATTTTAACGGTTAAGGCATTTTAACGGTAGGTGCATTTTTGCTCCAATTTTAAAAGTTCATGTACACTTTTATATCTAAAAAACCTTTAGTGCACATGTATTTTTACAACTTTACTCGACAAAAAATTACAGAATTCAGATTTTGCATGATTTTAATTTGAACAAGAAAACCCCTTATGCTTCACCTACTCATCATATAAATATTTCTTTAATTAAAATAGCTAACCAACCGAGGATTTGCTATCATGCGGAAATACTATTTCATTTCCCCACACAACGCATGAATAAAGAATATTAAAAAAATTACCCTAGTGAAAAGTATATGCCCACAATAATTTTGACAACAAAAAAGGACCAACAGGAGACAATAAACTCAACTTGTACATACCAAGATACAGAAATGCGATCATAGAAATTAAGGATTAATAAAAACATAATTTAAACTTAAAGTTCACATTTGACATTCAGTCGGCAGTGTATAAAAATAGTCCTATACAATACCGCAGCTTTCAAAAACAAAACTCTCTGCTACATGAAATAAACAAAGATACCAGAAAACCTTGCCACCGTCGATCAAGCAGCCAGTTCAAACAGCTTGATGGAGGCAAAAACTTGACAGAGTAAACAATAAACCTAAGAAACAGATTCTGAAAAGACAAAATGCAAATAGGAAAATTTTTTCTGTAGCCATCATAAACGGCTCCAATAGATAAACCAGCAAGCACCATTCACTTGCCACCCTTCTTCTGTGCAGCCTTGGTGACCTTGGCTCCAGAGGGGTCCTTCTTGTCCACGCTCTTGATGACACCCACAGCCACCGTTTGACGCATGTCCCTCACAGCAAAACGACCCAAAGGAGGATACTGAGAGAAGGTCTCAACAACCATGGGCTTGGTGGGAATCATCTTAACCATACCGGCATCACCATTCTTCAAGAACTTGGGTTCCTTCTCCAGCTCCTTACCAGATCGCCTGTCAATCTTGGTCAGGATCTCAGAAAACTTGACGGCAATGTGGGAGGTGTGGCAGTCAAGCACAGGGGCATAGCCATTGCCAATCTGGCCGGGGTGGTTCATGATGATGACCTGAGATGTGAAGTTGGCAGCTTCCTTTGCCGGGTCATCCTTTGAGTTTGAGGCCACGAAACCACGCTTGAGATCCTTCACAGCAACGTTCTTCACGTTGAATCCCACATTATCACCTGGAAGAGCTTCTTGGAGAGCCTCGTGGTGCATCTCAACGGACTTAACTTCAGTTGTCAGTCCAGTGGGGCCAAAAGTAACAACCATACCAGGCTTCAGAACACCAGTCTCAACACGTCCCACCGGAACAGTTCCAATTCCTCCAATCTTGTACACGTCCTGAAGGGGCAACCTAAGAGGCTTGTCTGACGGCCTCTTGGGCTCGTTGATCTGGTCAAGGGCCTCGAGAAGGGTTGGTCCCTTGTACCAGTCAAGGTTGGTGGACCTCTCAATCATGTTGTCTCCCTCAAAACCAGAGATGGGAACGAAGGGGATCTTCTCAGGGTTGTAACCCACCTTCTTCAAGTAGGATGACACTTCCTTCACAATTTCTTCGTACCTGGCCTTGGAGTACTTGGGAGTGGTGGCATCCATCTGTTGCACAGTAAAATGAAACACCAGGTTAGGGAGTGACAATGGATGAAATAATCAAATATATGTTTAAAGACACCAAACAGCCAAGCTTAAATACCTTGTTGCAGCAGCAAATCATCTGCTTCACACCAAGGGTGAAAGCAAGGAGAGCATGCTCACGGGTCTGTCCATCCTTGGAGATACCGGCTTCAAAACCACCAGTGGTAGAATCAATGATGAGGACGGCACAGTCAGCCTGGGAAGTTCCTGTGATCATGTTCTTGATGAAATCCCTGTGTCCAGGGGCGTCAATGACTGTGCAGTAGTACTTGGTGGTCTCAAATTTCCAGAGAGCAATGTCGATTGTGATTCCTCTTTCACGCTCAGCCTTGAGCTTGTCCAGAACCCAGGCATACTTGAATGACCTCTTGTTCATCTCAGCAGCTTCCTTCTCAAACCTCTCAATAACACGCTTGTCAATACCTCCAAGCTTGTAGATAAGATGGCCGGTGGTGGTTGACTTTCCAGAGTCGACATGGCCAATGACCACAATGTTGATGTGAGTCTTCTCCTTACCCATAGCGTCTAGACTTCAGACAAACTGGGACTGCTCAAGGACAAGAACACAGATATTAATACGTAAAACCATGAAACTTCGTAATTTTCATCCTCAGAAGCATCACAAATGTTGAGACGCAGCAAGAGGTAATTGACTTGAAGATCTATTGATTATTGTGGTTTCAGATGCAAATAATTAAAATGCATAGAAAACTGAATTTTATGGAAATCGCCAATACTATGCAACTTATTCTGGCAGAGCTAGTTAACTCGATCCAACCCAAAAGCTAACAACTACATGTGACAACAACAGTTAAATAAGAAAATCGGCATCAACCAACAATAAATCATCCATAATTAAACCCACTCCAAGATCTACATCATATAGGAATCTTATGAACAGAAACATCCCGACGACATAATGAAAAGAATAAATCGATTCATCATCAGATAGATTAAGTAAAATTTATAAAAAATACTTACATAAGTCTAAGGAAAACAAAAACAAAACAAAAGAGCGAACGAAATGTTAAGAAATATTGAATTAAAAAACATAGAATAAGATATAGCAACCACAACGATGCGATGAAACGATCGAATGATGAAGCCATACGATTAAAGGAAAGGCATAGAAATAGTAGAGCGTCAGAAATCGAACCTGCAAGAGAGTGAGGAGCAAAGACCTCCGCCGCAGGGTAGCAAGTGAAGCAAACAAATCGCAAGGAAATGAGGCTCTATAGGGTTAGAGAGTTTATATAGTTCTGATTTTTACAAAACAACCCTTGCTTTAATACTGTATTGACAATGATATCCTTTCCCTTTGTGACGGCGGCTCAAACCTAAAAACCCTAAAATGAGGAACAGCCTAACAGCGAAACAAGGATTTCTCAAAAGATTTAATTTGTTCTAAATGGAGTATTAACCGGTCAGTTGCGAGTTCGGATAGGCCTGGAGAGTGAGAACTGAAGGGGAGGAATCATCATCATCATTTTCCTCATATCATTATAATGGAAATTTTTTTTTATATATTTATTAATATTTTTCTAATTTATCCCATTAATAATTTCTTAACAATAATAAAAAAAGATCGAGAGAATTGAAGATGATACAATAAAGGAGATAAGTTATTCGTATTTCATCACGGGAGATAAGTTATTTCATCATCTAGTTTCCCCCAAAACTCATTTTTGGATTAATGAGCGGTGTGTTTGTAATTTTAGGTGAATTAATGAAGAACAAAATTACGGAAACACCCTTCATTAAAAACGATAGTTTTGAGGGTTAGAATAACTTATCTGGTAACTAGAGAATATATTATTCCTTTGGAGAAATAAAAAAATACAAGCTATTTTGATTAATTTAACTATCTTTATTAAATTAATTAAATTAAAAAGATATGTTTTAGATTAAGAACAAAAGGAGTAATTGACTATTTTTTTTTTTTTTTTTTTTTTTTTTAAAAAGAAGCAGATAGAGTATGTTCTTTATTGTTTTTGTCCTAAAATTTAGATTTCATTCTACAAAACAACTAATATAGAATTTAATTAAGAAATTATATACTTCTTACTTGAACCAAAAAATTAAAACCCTCCAATCCTTAATATAAAGGTTCAATTAACTTTTTTTTTTTTTATATAAAGATTAAGGAAAGTAAATGAGTTAATTAATCACAGGATATGTCGTATATCATTTAATTATATATTAATTTATTAGATAAATTAATTTAATATAAAAAAGGATAAATATCGGTATCAATGGAAGGAAATCTGGTTCACTTTGACCGAGGAGTTTAAAAATGGAAGGTTGGAAGGAGGCAGGTGCAGATGGTTAGATGGAGACACAAGGGAAACAGGTGTTTTTTTTTAAAAACAATAATCATGTAAATAAATACATAGTCATTGTCACATTATTAAATTACATATGATGCCACGTAGGGGTCTAGTTTCTATATGATGTGACAATTTTCATTTTAAAAAATAACACTGAATTAACGGCAATGGGTTCTTGGTAAACAAATCAAAGGAGATTAAATTTAAACTTTGAAATATAAGAGTGGTTACATGCAATTGAAGCAAAGTTTAAGAGAGCTCTGTATAATTCAACCTAATCTTAATACCAAAATAATACCAAAATCATTTGGTTAGATTTCTCTTATCATCATTTTATTATTATCTCTTATAATCTCTAAATTATATTTGTTTAATCAACTTAAATTGTCACAATACTTTTCTCTCCTCTTTCTGGCTCATGAGAGATAATTAGAAGACCTCCTCCCCATGTAAAGAGTTGTTCACCTCTTGGAAAAGATGATCAAAATGTAAGAGTGGGACCACAGCTGATAAATAGATGGACATTTGCTCTGTTTTTAAGCTGATGCTTACAACACAAGACTTCGTTGCTAAAATTGGACCATAACGCAAAAGTCATTGTTGAGTCGAGTATCAAATACCTTTTTTTTTTTTTTTTTTTTTTTTTTTTTTTTTTGGTCAAAAGAGTATCAAATACCTGAGAACATAGTTCAGCGAATACTTCCCTTTTCCGATCAAATTCCTCCCCAAAATGAACCCTAGTAAAATTTATACTTACGATCAATCGTACATTAGAAGTGGCGTGGAGATAGTTAAGATTTATCCTTCTCTCCCCTAGAAATTAGAGAATCACTTTCTAAATAAAAATCTCCCCTTCTTGCTCTCCATTCTTTTGTCCCAACAAGGGGATTAAAAAGGTGAAATTTTGACACAAATCAACACCAATTGCAGTGGTAAAAACGAAATGAGATGCTGAGTGTGTGACCACCTAAGTAAGATTTTCAATCCCCTTGATATTAATTTATTTTTTCTAAAGAAAACTGAACCCTTTTTTTTTTTGTAACGCAGAAAACTCATCTTGTTTTGGTTGGAATATAAATATGCGTGCACGCACAAGATTTTATATAATGAAATTTTACCATGAAAAAACTAGTCATAAAAACACAATAAAACATGCCTAGTGAGGTTTAAAAAAACTATTACCACATCGTACTCACACACACATACTTAGGCTCTAGGCTTTGGGCTCTAGGAATTCGGGAGGTAATAGTTAGATCCATCCATGACCCTAAAGCCTAAGTACTCTCCTGCACATTTTACACAAGACACTTTACATCTCATGAATGTTGAGTTAAAAATTCTACTAATGGATGATCCTTAACTACAATGGAATGAATATAACAAGTGGCGAAAAAACACCGCTCAAGGGGGGGGGGGGCTCACATCCATTCACCGTATCATAGATATAAACATAACCTTAACTAAAGTGAATAATTAAAAATTATCAATAAATTTTGACCATAAAAATAAACAAGGGATAATAAACATAACCTTACAACTATCAACATAGGATAAAGGGACCATAGAAGTTAAGGATTAATTAAAACATAAAATTTAAACATAAAAAGTTAACATTTGACATTCAATAGGCAGTGTGAAAAATTAGTTCTATACCATACCGCTGCTTTCAAAATTGGAACTCTCTGTTACACAAAATAAATAATACCAGAAAACCTTGCCGCCCCGTACGAGAACCCAGTTCAGCGAACATAAGCTGCTTGTTGAAGGCAACTTGACATAGTAAACAATAAAAACTTAAGACAGATTCCGAACACAATACAAATAGAAAAATATTTATTGGTACTATAATGAACAGCACCAATAGATATGAACAACCAACACACCTTTCACTTGCCACCCTTCTTCTGTGCTGCCTTGGTGACCTTGGCACCAGAGGGGTCCTTCTTGTCCACGCTCTTGATGACTCCCACAGCCACCGTTTGACGCATGTCCCTCACAGCAAAACGACCCAAAGGAGGATACTGAGAGAAGGTCTCAACCACCATGGGCTTGGTGGGAATCATCTTAACCATACCAGCATCACCATTCTTCAAGAACTTGGGTTCCTTCTCAAGCTCCTTACCAGAACGCCTGTCAATCTTGGTCAAGATCTCAGAAAACTTGACGGCAATGTGGGAGGTGTGGCAGTCAAGCACAGGGGCATAGCCATTGCCGATCTGACCGGGGTGGTTCATGATGATGACCTGAGATGTGAAGTTGGCGGCTTCCTTGGCTGGGTCATCCTTGGAGTTTGAGGCAACAAACCCACGCTTCAGATCCTTCACTGCAACGTTCTTCACGTTAAATCCTACATTGTCACCTGGAAGAGCTTCTTGGAGAGCCTCGTGGTGCATCTCCACAGACTTAACTTCAGTTGTCAGTCCAGTGGGGCCGAAAGTGACAACCATACCAGGCTTCAGAACACCAGTCTCAACACGTCCCACCGGAACAGTTCCAATTCCTCCAATCTTGTACACGTCCTGAAGGGGCAACCTAAGAGGCTTGTCTGAGGGCCTCTTCGGCTCGTTGATCTGGTCCAGGGCCTCGAGAAGGGTTGGTCCCTTGTACCAGTCAAGGTTGGTGGACCTCTCAATCATGTTGTCTCCCTCAAAACCAGAGATGGGAACGAAGGGGATCTTCTCAGGGTTGTAACCCACCTTCTTCAAGTAGGATGACACTTCCTTCACAATTTCTTCGTACCTAGCCTTAGAGTATTTGGGAGTGGTGGCATCCATCTGTTGGAGAGGAAAGTACAGAACAATCACATTATTAAGTGACAATAGAAGCGATTATCAAATACACGTTTAGATACACCAAGCAATTCTAGTTAAATACCTTGTTGCAGCAGCAAATCATCTGCTTCACACCAAGTGTGAAGGCAAGAAGAGCATGCTCACGGGTCTGTCCATCCTTGGAAATACCCGCTTCAAAACCACCAGTGGTTGAATCAATGATGAGGACGGCACAGTCAGCCTGTGATGTTCCTGTAATCATGTTCTTGATGAAATCCCTGTGTCCAGGGGCGTCAATGACTGTGCAGTAGTACTTGGTGGTCTCAAATTTCCAGAGAGCAATATCGATTGTGATTCCTCTTTCACGCTCAGCCTTGAGCTTGTCCAGCACCCAGGCATACTTGAATGACCTCTTATTCATCTCAGCAGCTTCCTTCTCAAACCTCTCAATAACACGCTTGTCAATACCTCCAAGCTTGTAGATAAGATGGCCGGTGGTGGTTGACTTTCCAGAGTCGACATGGCCAATAACCACAATGTTGATGTGAGTCTTCTCTTTACCCATAGCGTTAGACTTCAGACAAAAAGGGACTGCTCAAGAACAAAAGCACAAAAAATTATTATGACTACTGTATTACGTTAATAGCTATTAAACTTAGCAATTTCCATCCTCAGAAGCATTACAAACGTTTAGATGCAGCCGAAGATAATTGACTTGAATTTCAATTGATGAATGTGGAATCAGACGTAAATAATTAATATAGAAAACTGAATGTTGCGAAAATCGTCATTTCTCTGCAACATATACTGGTAGATCTAGTTAAATAAATCCAACCCAAAAGCTAACAACCACATAAGTTTCAACAGTTAAATTAGAAAATCGGCATCAACCAACAACAAACCACTCCAAGATCTGCACATCATATAGGAATCTTATCAACAGGAACATCCAAACGACATAATGAAAAGCATAAATCGATTTATCATCAGATACAAAAATAAATATTAATCTGAAAGATTTACGTAAGTCTATAGGAAACAAAAACAAAAAAAACAAAACAAAAGAACGAACGAAATGATAAGAAAAGCAGAGTTAAAAAACATGGAAGAACATATAGCAAGCAGAATGATCCGGTGAAACGATCGAACGCTAAATCCATTGGATGAAGGAAAGGCATAGAGAGAATACAGAGTCAGAAATCGAACCTGCAAGAGAGTGAGAGCAAAGACCTCAGCCGCAGGGGAGCCAGTGACACAAACAAATCGTAGAATGAGGCGCGATAGGGTTAGATGGTTTATATAATTCTTATTTTTACAAAACAACCCTTGCTTTATTGCTGTATTGACAATAATATCCTTACATTATGGGGCGGCGGCTCAAAGCTAAAACCCTAAAATGAGGAACAGGCATTTCCCAAAAGATTCGTTATGCAGGGAGATTTTATTTTTTTTCCTTTTTAATTTAATATTTGTTAATTTGAATTGCATTAAGGCTGTGTTTGGTTTGAAGGGAGGGAATGAAAGGGACTCCCCGCCTTGTGTAAAAAATCTTATGAAGTAAACTATTTATACAAAAAAATGATATGAATTTATGGTCGTATATCGGCTTTTCACATTAAGAAGAGGAACTCTCATTCATCTTTTCTCTTCAAACCTAACACACCCTGAGTGTCTTTACAAAAAAAAAAAAAAAAAAATACTTATTATATAGAAGCTACATTTAGTTAGAAGATGTGAGGCCATTAGGAATAGAACAAGATGTGGACTTGTTTGGGATACAGATTGACAAAATGACTTATAGAAAATTGATTGTGAAATATGATTTATATTTAGATTGGTAGTTGCATAAATAGCTTATGGAAAAGCCCGATTGTTTGGAATGACTTATGGATAACTGACTTTTGAGATAATTATAAGAAAAATTAAAATCAAAATTACCAAAAATATGAAAAATGCTAAATTACGAAATTTAGCAATGCTAAAATACATAATTCAATCAAATAAATATTACATAAGTAATTAGGAAGCTAGGTAAGGGAGCTTTTCAAATAAGGAGCTTATTAGAAGTTAGGAAATTGAGCTTTTTAAATAAGCTCATTTTCACCCATGAAGCTCGATTGGCAACAATTTTCATCTAAACGAAAAATTTGAAAAAAAATCCATAAACCCAATTGAAAAATTCTATAAACTCTGAAAGCCCTTTAAATAAGCTATACCAAACAAACCCGATTTTATATCAATCAACGTGTTTGGTATAGCTAATTAGTCTCAAATCTAAGCCCATTTGTGTAAGAATTCAATTCATTTTCATCATTTCTACCCAACACCAGATTCCTTTTTGACCATACATGATAATTAATAAGAATTTCTTAAATTATAAACAGGATTAAACATGTGGTCTCCTATTTGTTAAAAAGTTTTTATGCAGTTACGTTATAAATCCATTGGCAATTAACAAAAAAATTTATTTCCGTCACATTACACCTTTTTCATTTTCTCTACATTCATTTTAAATGAACTAGTCAATGAACAAGAGCTGAAGTAGCAACAAGCATATCCTTCAGAAGAAGAATATTTGTGGTTTCACCATATGTATAGGTTACATGCCTTTATAGATATGTGGTGTGTAAACCCCTTTTTTTCTATATTAAGGAGGGTTGTAGACATAGATGTGTAAGAAATTGGCTTTCTATAACAAATATATATATATATATATATATATGCCTGTTTGATATGACTTCCAAATACTTTAAAAGCCTAGTGATCAAGAGTAAAAGTTCAGTTCCTTTCACATTATCTGCTTTTTGATGTTTGAGGTAACATCACAAACCAATGGGTTTTCTGTAAAATAAAAATAAAAACTTGTGAGAAAAGCCAAAATTTATAGCTTTTGGCATTCAAACTTGACCTAAGTGATAAGGCGGCCAACACAAATATCAAAATTCTCTCTTTTTTCTTTTTCTTGGATAAAAAGACTATGTATGTATATATTTATATATTGTTTTTGGTAAAATGATCATATTATAGAACTAAAACATTACAAGTACAATAGAGGCCTACAGGAATTGAGGCCAGAAAACAAGAAGTTGTCCATATATTCAGAAGGTTTAAAAAGCAGGACCTTAACCATAACAAAATTTGAAAATAATCCAGCAACATCCTGCAAGAAAATGTAGATATAATCCACTGCAAGGACGCTCTGAGGCAATTAAACCAGAAATATCCTTCTTCCATTTGAATTCCTGCATAAGTTGACCTTGAAAACATTTATGTGTGTGTATGAATGTCTGCCCTCAAGTCTGAAGATGGTTTGGATTTCTTAGTGATGACTAAAGACCAGCTTGACATGGATAGATTGAGCTGGAGAAAACAATGATTTGATGGAACGTCCGTATTAATTAATCACTGGGGTTGAAGATAACCTCACAGAAACTAATCATCATAGATTTTATGGAAACAGACAGCAACATAGGATCAATTTTCCCTCCTTCATGCACAATTGTATTCCTGCTCATATATACTTGTTTGAGATCATTTTTGGGTGGTTCTAAAAGCATTTATTCATGTAAATCAAAACAACTTACTTCATATACCGTAAATCACGATTGGAAAGTTACTTTTAAAGCTTACAGTCGCTATTCCATAGATTAATGATGGTTAATTGGTATATTTGCACTTGTTCCAACTCTTGATTTCAAGAAATCTACAATAAGATAAGCATGTTCCAACACTCCTTTCCAAAACCAAGAGGCATTGTATGGTTTCTGGACAATCTCATCTGAGCACAATTTTACGAACTTAACATTGAGTAGGTATAGTGTTACAGTACAAAGCCATGCAAAGAAAACAAGATCAACAGACAAAAAAGCTCTTCACCCTATGTATGGATCGGTCATTAAGGCTTCTAATGTCAAAATCATCCTGATGCCCTTGATAAACAAGGCAATCTGTACAGTTGTTAGCCTCTTAAAAATGATATGTTTAGTCCTTAATCTAAGAATTAGATTTAGTTTTAAATATAAGATTCTAGTTCATCTTGTCTTCCAATATATATATATATATATTCAAAATACATCTGTTGATTACATACATTAAAAAGTTTTTATTCAAGGGTAATAATTATAAAAGATGACATTTTGAAGAAAAACTAATCTATATCGATTACAAACAACATAACTAACTCTTTTAATATATCCAAATTAATCAACTAACTTTTATATTAAGGTCTGAAAGTAATATGACCAAAATGTAACGATTTAATCATATAACAAGTGCCTTGAGCTTTGTGACAATGCTAAAGAGAAGGTGAATCAAAGAATATTCATAGTATGTACTGAAATTGAACAATCTTATTATGAATAAATGTTAACCTTGATGAAAATTTCCTTCCAATAAATGATGAGACCTTCAACACTTCAAGAATGAGAAGGAAAAGAATGTGCATATTAGCTGCCTAGTCCAACATACCCTATTGATAATGATGTTGCTCTTAAAGATTTCCTCTATTTTGCTAAGGGCTTCCTTGTTTAGATAAGTTTAACATGTCAACATAGAGGTTTAGTGTTGTCGAATATTTCTCTTTCTTGTGAACTTTTTTCTTCTTGATTTTTTGGGCATTGAATAATAACATGTCAATGAAGAAGTTTTTTTAATAGGCATAAGTATTTAGATTATTTTATTTTAAATAATTTTATGACGTTTACTAAGTATATATGTAAAACAATTTTTGTCACTTTAAAATAAATTCCTTGAAGAATAAATTGAGTCTGTTTGGATTATCTCTTTTTTAAGCTAAAGCTCAAAAAAAAAAAAAAAAAAGAGAGGAACTTTTTTTTAAAATTAAAAATTATTTAATGATTATATAAGTTTTTTAGCTTTTAAATCTTTTAGCTGTTTAAAAGTAAATTCTAACATGCATAGAAGAGAAGTCACGCGCCTATACGAAGCTGCTTGCATGGTAATGTCTCTATAGTGAACTCATGATGGATTGATCAAAAAAAAAAAAAAAAAAACTCATGATGGGCTCGTTAGACAGAAATTAGCTGCAAAGTATCCCAATAAAAAAGGGATTAATATATAATAAAAAAAAAAGGGATTAATATAACATATTTCCTCAAATTTACTCTAATTTTGATTTTAGTCCCCTAGGTTTCAAATTAGATAATTTGGCCTCTCGTACAAAACATTAGTATCTACCATTAAATAAAAATCTGAACTATTTTATTCTTTGAGAGACTAAAACCTCTTATTTAAACCTTGAAGAACTAAAACTAAAATAAGGATGAATTTAAGGACCAATGATTATATTTTCCATACAAACTATAATATAAAGTATCTCATTCTTGGATAAACAAATCAGGTATGCCCTTCTTTCCCCACCCTAACCCAATATGTGAAAGTGTGAATGCTCCTTTATAATAAAAGTTACACGACCAGCTAATTGTTAGTTGATGTGGTAAGTGACCCCATCCTCGTAAAAAAGATAATACAAATTCAAATCCTTGAAAGTATACTTATTAGGAGAGGTGAAAACATTGTACTCTCTACACCTAAAACCTTTAATTTCTAGCCAAAAAAACCAAAAAATTATACGATCCATAAAGCCTAAGAGCGCAACTCACACCAATATCTCACAAAAATATCCTTTGCGCAGTGTATTTTATATAGGGAAAATTCAATCTAAATATCATTTGAATTTGGAAAACCCCAAAAAGTTTATTAACACATGGAAATGATACAAAGTTTCTTAGAGAGAAATATGAAATTTTGAAATGTTGTCATTTTACCAAAATGCCCCTTGCTTTTTTTATTTTATTTAAAAAAAGAGGCAAATTCCCCTCAGCGGCTGGAGCTTCGGGACAACTTGAGTAATGTAATTAACTACTTAAGTAATTAGATTGACAACTTTAGCTCCCTAAGCCCTATTAACCATCATTGATAAGTTAAATAAAGGAAATGACAACTTGAGTATATAGATTAATGACTTGAACTCCCAAGTTGTCACTATCTATATTATAGTTGCGAATTGTTATATACAAGTTATCAACTATTTGATTATGCTTAATAGGGTTTAGGGAGCTAAAGTTGTCAATCTTCATACTCAAGTAGTTAATCGCATTACTTAAATTGTTACTAGAGCTTTGGCCGCGAGCGTGGGGGCCTTGTCTTTTTGGAAAATAAAAAGTGAGAGGCATTTTGATAAAAATACAACATTTCAAAATCTCATATTCCACCCTAAGGACCTATGTGTCATTTCCATGTGTTAACAAATTTTTTAGGGTTTTGTAAGTTTAAATGGTATTTATTTATAATTTTTCCTTATATCTATTATAACAAATTCATGCCAGAAAATATTTTTTCCCAACACCAGAATGAGATGGTTAAAATATATCCTTCTTTCCTCTCCAAATTAGAGAAGGGTTTCTTTTTTTAAAAAAATCTCCCCTCATTGCTCTTCCATTTTTCTTAACCAACCCAGGGGATGAGAAAAGGCTACACTTTATTTTTGCCCCACCTAGCCCAAAAAAGTGGCCCGAAAAAAAAATTGGAATCTTTAAGCCGGGCTAACTATTGGGCAAGGTAGGGCATCGGATGGGGTAACGCATACCTTTGAAAAATCATATACAATTTATTTAAAATATATACTCCCTCCGGTCCTAATTATAGGAGCAAACTTTGGAGTTGGTTTTGGTCCTAATTTTAACTTTTGTCAATTTTTTCCTATAATATCCCTATTTATACTTCCTCAATAATAATTTAATAATACACCTATATATATATATATATATATTTTTTTTTTTTTTGGTTGCCCATCAAGGTATCAGGCTTACGACTAATCCGATCAGTCCACGGTCGCACACGGCTATGGTGGGTGAGTCTCCAATGGGGCTTTTTTGCATTCACAAGCTCGAACTCGAGACTTTCTTCTTTAACACAAGCCTTTACCACTTTACCAACCCCCGTTGGTATACACCTATATATTTTATAAAGTAAATAATGTTTACAACTCATTAATGCCATATACACCTAAATTATACTTTTTTATATAAAATAATTTTGAGCAATTTTTATCATATCACCCCTACTAATACTTCCACAATAATTAATTTAACAACACGCTTATATTATTCTATCAAGTGAGATATTCTACTTTATTTTTTATTTTTAAATAAAATAATTTTAATATTCCTTTAAAGTTAAGTTTGATATGAAGTAATTAATATTTGGAGCAAATATTTAATTTTATTTTGTTTTATAATAATTCCTAAATTGTAATAGACTACAATATCCTTATTATTAAAAGAATAAAAAAAAAAAATACCTTGACATCAAGAATTCTTCCAGTATTCCTATTAAAATATTTACTTCATCTCTGCCGACTGCCAGACCTCTTCCTCCTTCTATTCAATCAAATTCAGATCTAAGCAAGAGGGTGTTCGATTGACAGATTTATTCAAAGCCGAAGATGATATTTAGTGAAGGGTATTTTAGGGAAATACACATAATTACCTAATTTAACTTCCTTCCTTAATCCCTCCAAATTTTGGTAATTTGCTCCTATAATTAGGACTGAGGGAGTATTATTTTATATAAAATAAATAGTATTCTATGCGTATTCAATATATATATATATATATTTTCATTTTTATGATTTTATATCATTATTTGATATACATCCATCACAGTTCACATATAAGTCATTGCCTTCTGGATAGATGTGGTTTTTTGATTTGGATAGATGATACAAAACATTAAAAATCTGATATCAAAGGCAAGAAATTTAGTTTTTCGGAAGTCTTCATCACAGTTGCTCCTATTCATATCAAACAATATTCTTATATAAACACAATTTACTTCATAATTTGTCATGTAATTGTTAAGACATATGGGCTTTTTTTATTTTATTTCAATTCAAAGACTAAAATTATAAATTTATTTTGAAATATCTCAAGTTGTGAAATTATGAAATATATTTGAAGTTTTTCATAGTATTTATTAGGTATAATTAGAGTTTTTATACATATGGTACTCCATTTGTTGGAGAGTTGCCACTTGGGTAGGGAAACTTACCCTACCCAGCCCACCCTTGCCTTGCTGAGCAGCAGACTGCAAAATTCAACATGTTCATCCTTCAGGCAAGACATCAAGTAGAGATCTCGCCATACCTAGCCTACCCATGCCCATCCCTAATAAAAGACAGATCACCTGATTTTAGTATTGTCAAGTATTACTTTGACGAACATTTTAACGACAGTGAAGAAAATGGTAAGCTTTTAAATAATCAAATTTTATCATGAAAACTAATCATGTAAAAACACAACCAAACATGCTTGTTGATGGAAAAACTTAAATCTTACCTCCACATTTTACACAAGACACTATTACCAGGTTTTCTCCTCCACATTTTACACAAGACAATTTATCATAGATCACGTTAATATTGAGTAAACATAGCATAGTTGCAGGAATATTTCTTTACATATACATGTATTTGTATCGCAATAAAATTACCCTTGTAACTATCAACATACGAAAATGCAACCAAAAGGATTAATTAAAATATAAAATTTAGAGAAAATACCACTTCAATTTTAAAATTTCAAATAGATGATTTCTAACAAAATGAGTTGTCAATTGCTTTCACATTCTTGTTAAGGTCATTACTATTGTTGTCAACAAGATTATAAAGTTCAAGTGGTATTTTTCTGTTATTTTCCTTAAAACAACATATTAAAAGTTAACATTTGACATCCAATAGGCAGTGTGGAAAATTAGTCCTATACACAAAATAAATAATACTCTCCCCGGTCCAAATTATAAGACAAAGTTATTTTATCATATAATTAGGACCGGAGGTATACTAGAAACCTTGCCACCTTCATGGAGCACAAGCTGCCTGACGAAGACAACTTGACAAAGTAAACAATAAAAACCTAAGACACATTCTGGACACAAAATACAAATAGAAGAACATTTCATTGCATAATGATAAGCTCCAATAGATATGAACAAGCAAAACACCTTTCACTTGCCACCCTTCTTCTGTGCAGCCTTGGTGACCTTGGCTCCAGAAGGGTCCTTCTTCTCCACGTTCTTGACGACTCCCACGGCCACCGTTTGACGCATGTCCCTCACAGCAAAACGTCCCAAAGGAGGATACTGTGAGAAGGTCTCAACCACCATGGGCTTGGTGGGAATCATCTTAACTATACCGGCATCACCATTCTTCAAGAACTTGGGCTCCTTCTCAAGCTCCTTACCAGATCGCCTGTCAATCTTGGTCTGGAGCTCAGCAAACTTGACGGCAATGTGGGAGGTGTGGCAGTCAAGCACAGGGGCATAGCCATTGCCAATCTGGCCGGGGTGGTTCATGATGATGACCTGAGATGTGAAGTTGGCAGCTTCCTTGGCTGGGTCATCCTTGGAGTTTGATGCAACAAACCCACGCTTCAGATCCTTCACTGCAACGTTCTTCACGTTGAATCCCACATTGTCACCTGGAAGAGCTTCTTGGAGAGCCTCGTGGTGCATCTCCACGGACTTAACTTCAGTTGTCAGTCCAGTGGGGCCGAAAGTAACAACCATTCCAGGCTTCAGAACACCAGTCTCAACACGTCCCACCGGAACAGTTCCAATTCCTCCAATCTTGTACACATCCTGAAGGGGCAACCTAAGAGGCTTGTCTGAGGGCCTCTTGGGCTCGTTGATCTGGTCAAGGGCCTCAAGAAGGGTTGGTCCCTTGTACCAGTCAAGGTTGGTGGACCTCTCAATCATGTTGTCTCCCTCAAAACCAGAGATGGGAACGAAGGGGATCTTCTCAGGGTTGTAACCCACCTTCTTCAAGTAAGATGACACTTCCTTCACAATTTCATCGTACCTGGCCTTAGAGTATTTGGGAGTGGTGGCATCCATCTGTTGGAGAGGAAAATACAGAAAAATCACATTATTAAGTGACAATAGAAGCAATTATCAAATACATGTTTAGATACACCAAGCAATTCTAGTTAATTAATACCTTGTTGCAGCAGCAAATCATCTGCCTCACCCCAAGGGTGAAGGCAAGGAGAGCATGCTCACGGGTCTGTCCATCCTTGGAAATACCAGCCTCAAAACCACCAGTGGTTGAATCAATAATGAGGACAGCACAGTCAGCCTGTGATGTTCCTGTAATCATGTTCTTGATGAAATCCCTGTGTCCAGGGGCGTCAATGACTGTGCAGTAGTACTTGGTGGTCTCGAATTTCCAGAGAGCAATATCAATTGTGATTCCTCTTTCACGCTCAGCCTTGAGCTTGTCCAGCACCCAGGCATACTTGAATGACCTCTTGTTCATCTCAGCAGCTTCCTTCTCAAACCTCTCAATAACACGCTTGTCAATACCTCCAAGCTTGTAGATAAGATGGCCAGTGGTGGTTGACTTGCCAGAGTCGACATGGCCAATGACCACAATGTTGATGTGAGACTTCTCCTTACCCATAGTGCCAAAAGGGACTGATCAAGAAAAAACAGATATTATGGACACTATTAATAGTAAATTTCATCCTCACAAGCATCACAAAATATGAGACGAAATCACAAATAATTGAATTTTATATCAATCAATGAACGTGTTGTCAGATTACGATGACATACAGAACAGAATTTTATCAAAATCATATGAGATGCAAAACATTCTGGCAGATCAAGCAAACTAGACCCGACCCAAAAACTAACCACCACATATGATATAAAAGTCAAATAACAAAATTTGCATCAGCTTGTCACAAACGCATGCGATCAGGTTTACAAACCCAAGAAGATCCCCAAATTCCTTTCACATAAGATCGATTCTCATCAGTCAACAGTAAATCATTAGTAATTAAAACTACTCCAAGATCTATACTTCACATAGGAATCATATCAACAGGAAAATACCAACAACACAATAAAAAACATAAATCGATTCATCATCAAAGACATAAAAAGTTCAGGAAAAAAATCGGAAGAACGAACAAACGATCGCTCATTCAAATAGCAGAAAACAAGAAAATTATGTTGTATTTTAAAAAAACAAAAGTACGAAGCATTCAGAATGAACCAATGAAGAGGCATAAGTTGGAGGCAGAGATTGCCCGACAGCCACAGACAAAGAAAGAGCAAAGAATGCGAAACTGTACCTGAAAGACAGTGAGAACTGAGAAGCTATAACCCCGGCAGCAAGGAATGTAGTCAGCGTAGCAGAGCGGCAGGAGATGGAATGAAATAGTATAAGAGGGATTATATAATTATCATGTTTACGAAAAAACCCTTGCTTTAATATTGTATTGTGGCAATAAATTCTTTTCATTACGTGGCGGCTCCCCAAAAGTCAAAAGTAAACCCCTAAATAAAAACGGTGACGGGGATTTATTGAGGGCAGATTTTTTTTTTTTTCCAATTTATATGTCATTTTATTTTTCGCCCCAAAATTTATAGGTTGATTTGTGGAAAAAAACGGCTGATAAATTGTTAAAAAAATTGTATTTTTCTTTTTTATTTAAAGAGTACTAATAGATGTTTGAGTAAGAGAGAAAAATAAAAGTTCACAATTTAGATAAAGAACGAAATGATTTTGGTTTAGCAAGCAATTTATACTATGGTCCAGACGGTTTGAATTAATCCATCGGCATCTAACTCTACCAGCTACTAATATTCAAAGGGAATATATATTAATGTCACATTGAAAAGGTCAAAAATGAGATTATAAATTTAGCCTAAATTAAGTTTTTAGTCCTTTAAATTAATTTATACGAGATTAAATTTCAATCCTTTATACTTATAAAGTATATTTTTAATCTTCAAAACTGAATCTAAATTATGGGTAAAGGATTTCTCTAGTTCTTGGAGATAGAGTTATCTCCAAATTAATGACCCCAAAATACGTCGTTTTGGATGAATGAAGGGTGTTTTTGTAATTTTGTTTATTTTTTAATCATATAAATTTTACCCGAAACACCCTTCATTAATTCACCTAAAATTACTAATAAACCCTTCATTAATTTAAAATAGCGTAGTTTTGGTGTCATTTGGAGATAACTCTATCTCCAAGTGGTGGAAAATACTTTTCCCATAAATTATTGTAATAATGTTAAGGGATGTCATAGAAATATTTAGGGTAAGTTTGGTTTGAGGAAAGGAGAGGGGGAGGGGAAGGGAGGGAAAAGAGGGGAGGGGAGGAGAAAATTGTGGGCCCACTAGACTGATTTTTTTTACAATTTTCTCTCCCCTTCATTTTTTTCTCTCCCCTCCCCTTCCTTCAAACCAAACTTACCCTAAGGGTGTGTTTGGTTGGGGGGGAGGGGAGGGGGAGGGGAAGGGGGAGGAAAATGGAGAGAGAGAAAAGTTATTTGTGGTGGGGCCCACAAAAGTTTTCTCCCCTTTTAATATTTTCCCTCCATTTTCCTCCCCTTCCCTCCCTCCTCCCCTCCCCTCCCCCAATCCAAACATACCCTAAGAGAAAACAAAGAGAGGGAGGAAGAAACAATATCCCTTGTCTATTAATATTGAATTTTACGTCCTTTGGTTCAAATGACAAAGGGTGGACACTCTCACCAAAGGGAGAGAGTTCAATCCTAAAGTTGGTCAAGACTATTTGGGGAGACATCCTAACTCTTAGGTGCCTAGATAAACACGAGGGTAGTAGATGGCTCACCCTACCTAACATCGGTATGACCTAGGAGGAAGGGAGATTTCGCCCTACCATTGAATCGTGGGTAAACCCAACCCTTTTCCTAAAATTTTGTTATAAAAAAAATATATTGAGTTTTAATGAAATAAATGGTGTTGAGAGGAAACTGGATGAGAAGAAGATTAAATAGAATAAAAATCTAGTTATTAAAGAGAAGATTTTGCTGGACGAGGAAAGGGTTTGATATTTAATTTGATTGTTAATAATTAAAGAAAATGTATGTTGCTATTTCATAGCTTTTGTGTTGTTGTTGTCCTTACTAAACTCATGTATACTTGTGTGCGCGATGTCTTTGAAAGGAATTTGAGAATTTGTTTATGGAAAGTTTATTAAAAAAAATATTTCTATATTTTTCCCAAGCAAACCTTCATAAATTGGAAGAAATAATTTTTTTTTACAAGATTATGAACATCTTTATCAGAGGAACTAGACACAAAGCACCAGATTTGTCATTTACCTTCGTGGATCATGTATCCACCAGATTTGTTATTTGTAGCTTTTTTTTTTTTTTTTTTTTTTTTTTTTGGTAGAAAAATTTTTAGGAAATGAGTTGGCTCACCCCAAAAGTTTTGGTAAAGGGTTTGACATTGGAGGCCCGTCTATGGGCATCCGGCCGAGAAAGTACACATGCCTCTAGCTCTACCAAGCGTTTCCACTGCTTCCTAAACCCCTAAGATCTCCCCAAAGACTCGATCAACACAGTATTTGTAGCTTTTTAACTGTGCCTATTTCGTAGCCTTTGGGTTGCAAATGTCATTTGTGACCTTTGGGCCACACCTATTATTCGAAGCTTTTTAGCTGCACTTCTTTCGTGACCTTCGCATAATCTGTTATTCATAACTTTTGAGCTATGCCTATTATTCGTGGCATTCAGGCTACACTTGTTATTTGTTTTGTGCGGATTCCTATGGTGAAACAAGTTCTCAGGAAAAGGAAATGTTTTCATCATTATTTGTTAATGAAAATAAATTACTTTATCAATTTTTTTTTTTTTTTTATATTGAACTTATTATTATTTTCTTAAATTTCCTTCCCCCTAAATACAAGCATATGATTATGTTGAATACAACCTAAACTCCCCCCTAAGCAGTGGCAGAGCTTGGATTTTGTGTTTGTGTGTGCACAATTAGTAGGACTGCCCCCGATTTTTTTTAAGGAAAGTTTTAAATGCAAAAAAATATTCATCCTAAAATTAGCAACAAATTCATCTTAAATTTAGAATAGAAACAGGAAATAAATTCATAAATCGAGAAGAATTCACGCCCAAATTAGCAAAACAGAATCGAGAAGTCATAAATTCATCTTAAAATCAGCAACAAGGAAAGTTGATATTCTTTCACCAAAGGTAAGTAGACAACTAATCAACATGATTATATAGATTGCTCATCTTCGAAGTCACAATCAACTTTTAAAGGAAGTAACAACTTGCCAAAAGACAAATTCTCTCTCATTTCACTACCGGCATACAAATAAAGATCCAAAAAATAACATGGCAATGCCAATACATTCCAGGATTGGGAGGAGAAAAGGATTACCTAACTTGGTCCCAACTAAAATTACTAGAACTCCAGGAGCATAATGCCTTAGTTCAGGGATCCACTGAAATGAAAAGCACAATAACTTTATTAGGCAACTGAAATGCAAAAAAGTGATGCAAATTGACATCATTCTAATTTTATTCAAGAGTTACACCTTCTTCACAACATTTTCATAGCTGGCCTTGCTTATAAGACAAAAGGCAAGAATAAAGACATCGCTTCTCGATAGCTCGAGGGTCTTGGTGTATTATAATCATCATGACCAGTCAAACCACCAAAGGCAAATGAAATGCTGAAAATCATAGGCAATTCTATTGAAATTAGTGGCTGCAGTTGCTGCGTTACCAGCAGTATCCTATAAACCTAGGTTTATGGTGCTTCTATCCATAACTACATTAGCACTGAAATTGTCAAACATGGTTGGCACATAATCCTGTTATTCATAACCAAGAAAAACTAAGGGATGTCTTATGAAGCTATAATTACTATGAAGGAAAATCAAATTCAGTAGGAACTTTAAGCACACGATTAGCACTCTACCCTGTAAAATACAAATCCACAACACTTTATTATATCGCATAGCTTTCATCTTTGCAGCCCAATAGCCCACTATAACGAATTTTGATCTTAACATAGGTCGGCATGTTCTTCATAATATCAAAATCCACTTCAAAATTTAGTCTATCTCCCAAGTTTACTGACTCTTTGCTTCTCATTGTGGATTTCTCCAAATAGGTTGCCAGCAATGAACTTGCAATTTACAAAATATGAGCTCAGTAGATTTCTCCAAATAACAGCAAGCAAGCAATGTAATATGCTAATCCTCAAATCAAAACATTGTCAATTCAAGCCTAAATTCAGCCCTTATTCACATTAAGAATTTCACCTTTATCAATCCTCACTATAATCTCAACTCCAATCTAACTAACCCCAACAAAAACAACTAAGAGAAAGACGAGATAAATGAAAATTATCTTAGAAAGCATTCAACTTGGTTGAGAATCGAGAAGGAAGAGCTAGAAGATAGAATCAAGAAGCAAGACCGAGACGGTGGAAGACATAGATGAACGAAAAAGTAGGGGAAGCTAAGATAGCTTGCTGTTCGACGGTTGAGACGGTGGGTCTGGAACGGAGAGCAATGGTGGACCTAGAACGGAGAGCGAAGGCGACGAACAAGGAAGAGGGCAACAAAGGGATCCAAACAAGATTTGGAGAGATGAAAATTTGGAGAGCAGCAGCAGCGAGGGTTGACAGAAAATGAAAAAACAAAGGTGGGTTGAGAGAAAATGAAAAAACAAAGGTAAAAGGAAGAGAGGATGTTCAAACAGGGGACTTCTAGGTGTGTAGCGTGATAACCAACTACACCACCTAGCCAAGTTGTCACAAAATTCCTTCAAAATATATATATATTCTCAAATTTTTGTATCTGCACTTGCTCACATAGGCACAAATGTGGCTTCGCCACTGCCCCCAAGAAAGGTCATCTTATACCTCGTGCCTATCATATTTTAATATGTTCGGTGCATGACAACTTATTAATATATGGTATATCATTTTTCATGCATTGAATTTGTATAATAGATGGTAAAATTAATTTGCACGTGTCAAAGATAAGAACATATCAAAAAATCTACCGAATCAAATTGAATTCCTGTTTAAAACCTCCCCCTATAAATACTCATTACCACCTTATTGCATATTTAAAAAATTCAAATTTACTCTTTAATCCCATTTGTCTTTGTTTCACTTTCACTTGTGTCATTTCACCTGTCATGCCATGTCACAATTGCCACCTCTACTACATCCTCCTCCTCCATCCCCGCCGCCACCTCCACTGTTGTGATGACAACTACCATTGTGTCGTTGCCACTACCTTCTCCTCCATCGCTATCACCATCGTCCATAGCCACCACTACCTCCTTCTCCTCCTCCTTTGTCGACGATGCCACCACCTCTCACCACTGCCATGACAGTTGCTGCTACCACCACCACCTCCTCTTCCACTCTTATCGCTTTTACCACCTGCCATTCCACCACTACCACACCATAATTATTGTCACTTCTATACTACAACCAATGCTATCGGGCGATCCTCAGTGAGGTAGCGTGATAGTTATGATGAGACAGCACAATGGCTCTTAACTATTTTTTCCATAAAAAATTATCTTAAGGGTAAAATAGACTTTGTGTGATATTGTAATTTTAAATAATTATTTAAAAAATAACTCATTGTACCAAAATCAAACCAAACACTGCTTTGTAATTAATACCGTTTTGCATTGTAGTTTAATGTGCAATGGGATCAAACCAAATGGGCCCTAAGAAATTTCTATACTTGATTATGATTTTCTTGAGTAATTCATAGCTGGTCATTCCAAGCATGCCAAAGTTGAGCAAAACCATCGGGAAGGAAACTTCTGGTCATCAAGTTCAAGGTATTGTTAATTGCAGAGCCTTTTTTTTGTCTGGATGTATAATTTTCCATTAATGAGGAAAAATAAATACTTCATTTGATCCTTTTTTTTTTTATAAGATTGAGATACCTCAACTACCTCCTACTAGGGTATTACACCCGTTACAATCCTGACGGAGGATAACCTCAAGAGCCTCTGAAGGCTGATACACTTCATCGAACCCTCATCCCGATTCTAGTCCCTTTAATGCTAGAAAGTCAGCTGCTTTGTTCCTGGACCGAGGCACATGCAACACCTTAGTTTCCCACTCCATCTGCAGTAGTTGCTTCACCTCATCCAGAATGTCGGAATCACGGTGAGAACCTCCCTGTGCATGCGAAAGTAATGTAATACACTCCGTAGAATCGATTCCAACCAAACCTTCCGAAAGCCCATCGCCCAAAGCGGTTTTGAGGCCCAATAGGCAAGCCCACGCCCGGCCGATCAACTCATCACCCTTTCAA
The DNA here is from genome assembly GCA_019022655.1 of Acacia acuminata. NCBI lineage: Eukaryota > Viridiplantae > Streptophyta > Magnoliopsida > Fabales > Fabaceae > Acacia > Acacia acuminata. The sequence continues at coordinate 374,436 of JAFJYI010000075.1, forward strand.
TAGAGTGAAAGAATCCCCTAAGAAAGGAGCCGAAGAACTTCGAATGATCCCTCCATAGGCTCCCTTATTTGTAGTTCTAGAATAGGCACCATCCACATTCACCTTTACCCAACCGGCTTCTGGCGGATGCCAAAACCCACGACTAGTAGTAAGAGTAATGGAGTTAAGTGGCATACCTGCTAGACGATTATTCATACTATTCCTACTCTCCAACATCGCATTCGTGCTAGCGATGATGTTACTATTAGGGGTGAATTGCTTCTCAAACACAAATAAGTTTCTCCGCTTCCAGATCCACCAGCATAGTATAGTGAATCGGGATGCCCATTCCTTATTCGCATTGCTTCTACCACTGATGTTCCACCATATCCACTCTAATAAAGGTTTGTTACGAGAATGTGTGCCATCGTCCGGGGCACCACTTTTCTCCATAAGGAACGTGAGTGCGTACAATCCCTAAATACATGAATAATGTCTTCGCACCATGCACCACATAGGGGCACAACTCGGTCATTCGTCATTCTCCGTCTCATTCGATTTGCATTCGTGAGCAGGCACTCACGAGCTAGCAGCCAAAGGAGCATCTTACACCTGTGTGGCGCTCAAACCTTCCAAATGCGCTCCCAGTTGTATCCATGTTCCCTTCCCTTGTTAGAAACCACATTATATGCCGATTTCACTGTGAATTCACTATCCCTCTCCCACTTCCATCGCACGCCGGGTGGATTAGTTGTACTCTCGGTCCCCCCTTGAACTTTATCCCAAGTTCACTTAATTCCCGTCCACACATTTGAACCAGTCGTGTAGCCTCAATGCGAGGAATTAAGTCATCCCCACATTTATACTTGTCCGTACAACCTTAACCCATAGGTCCTCCCTATGCGTGACTAGTCTCCATCCCAACTTCATAAGGAAGGCTTGGTTTTGGTACTTTGCATGCCTCAACCCCAACCCACCCTTTCGCTTCTCCATGCACACCTCATCCCAAGCAACCGGTGGCACTTTACGACTCTGCTGTGCTACCCCACAAAAAGGATCTATTCTCGCTTGTCCGGGGCCTCACAAACCGTACTAGGTAGGTGGGATGTTTGCATTGTGTATCGGGATAGCGGAAGACACCGAGGAAACAAGTGTAGCTCTTCCGGCTAAGGAGAAAGTCTTAGGGGTCCACCGCGCCGGCCCGGTCCACGACCTTATCAATGACCGCTTGAAACAAGTCTAATCCCACTCTCTTATGATGCGGTTGCACCCCAAGATACTTCCCAAGATCCGCCGTTAGAGTGAAACCAAGTGCATCGCTGATTTCCGCACTTCTGATATGATTTATGTTCTTGGAAAAGAGCACCCGAGTCTTCGAATCATTGACTTTAAGCCCTGAGCATTCACAGAAATGATCCAGACACTCTTTTACCATTCCGCTTGTTGGAGCGAGGCTTCCGTAAACAGGATAATATCATCGAAGAACAAGCGTGATATTGGTGGCCCGGTCTTAGTAATCCTTTGATCCTTTTTATAAGGAACAACTATTAAATTACGTGGTTTAAAATGTTAGTTAAAAGCAATAAATATGTAACTTTTATACTTCTTTTTTTTTCAATTATAACCTTGTTTAGAAAGAATTGTATGAGAGATAATGGGTAGAAATTTATTGCCGAGAGATAATGAGTGACATATATTTAATGAGAGTAAAAATAAAAAAATTAGTTTAAAATTTCAGACAAAGTGGATTTATTATTGTTTCTTATATTAAGGATTACCTATGAGAAGAATATTTCTTATATAAAGAAGAGGAGGGAGTAACATGAAACACAGTTCAAAGCAAGAGTGGAAATTGGAAAATGAATAAAAGAAATGACGCAAAGCTCAGACCAAATAGAGTATTAACCGATCCCACATGCACAACATTGAATGAGATGCTCTGTATCAAACAAGACTGAGTGGAGTAAAATTGCAGGACGTTCATGGGTTTTAAAATTTGAGCAATAGGTAATACTGTTGCGATGATGTATCAAATAAAACTGGCTGCTGACCTTTTTGTCAAATAGCAGTGACTATTGTAAGTGAATTTTCCTCTATGTCTTCCAAGAGCGTCCAGAAGAATGAAGATGATCTTTGTGTTCCAACTTGCTGGGGTGGGTAAAATTAGGCATTAGAATCCCACTCAGGTGTGGCTAATCAATTTATTTAATTTAAAACAGCTAAGGAACCGAAGTTAAGGGCTGTTTGGGTTGGCGGTGGAAAGAGACACTCATGCAAGTCGAACAAAAAACTCATCTCACAAACTTATCTTATATATGTTAACCACATTGAAAAAACAACTTATACCGCTAATCTAAAGAGGCACTAAAAATTGTGCTGGGATTTGGGGTGATTAATCTGATATAGAATCACATCCAGAACTCAATGTTTACTCGCGTAAACAATTTATAGGCAAGTCAATCTTCTTCAAGAAGCATCAACAATTGCTTTCTTTTCCGAGAATAAACAGGCACAGCTCTTCCTAAATCTTTTTAAAGGAAGATCACTTCTATTTGAATTCACATTTCATGCTTCTCCCTTACCTGTTCCATACATATCCCTTTAATTAGAGGGATGGTCTTCTAATTAGAGGGATGTGGGCTTTTTCCCCCTTCTATATCTTCTTTTCTAGATTAAATTATAGGGATAATGGTCTTAAATGCCATGGAAGTTTTTGCTCAGGAGCACTGATAAGACGGAAGTTTTTTTGGACTAAAAATGCCACGGAAGTTGATAAAAAGTAACAATTTTGCCCCTCCGTTAATTTTGACCGTTAAGTTTAACTGAGTGCACACGTAGCATGCCACCTCATCACACGTAGCATGCCACCTCATCAATCAAAAGAGTTAAGTATCATTTTTGCCCCGAAAGTTTTTGCTGAGAGCAATTTTGCCCCAGAAGTTTATAAAACGTAGCAATTTTGCCCTTCTGTCCCCTAAAATTAAATTTGACTATTAAATCAGTCAAAGACCACACATATCATGTCTTGAAAAGGTCAAACTTGGAGTCAGAGAATGTGATCCTTGAGATGTTGAGCTCAAGACGACTAGAATTTGTGGCAGGCGGTCAAAGGGAAAGTTCTGTCGCATAAAACCCGAGAGGAAGCATCACTTATGATCTAAGCAAATGATCGAGTCTATACAAATGTAAATATTATCACTATTGATTTGTTTTACTAAACCAATTTCTGAAACAACTCATTTCTCGTTTTGCGTTTCATTTGCTTAGATCATAAGTTATGCTTCCTCTGAGTTTTGCGACGGACCTTTCAGTCCCTTTGACCAGTTCGGCTTCACAAATTCTGGCTACCTTGAGCTCAACATCTCAAGGATCTTCTTCTCTGACTCTAAGTTTGACCTTTTTAAGACATGACATGTGTGGTCTTTGACTGATTTAATAGTCAAATTTAATATTGGGTGCTACGTTTGTAAAGGGCAAAATTGCTCCTTAGTGAAAACTTCCGGGGCAAAATTGTTGTTCAATGAAAACTTTCGAGGCAAAAATGATACTTTTGATTGATGAGGTGGCATTCCACGTGTGTACTGAGTTAAACTTAACGGTCAAAATTAACGGAGGGACAATATTGCTACGTTTTGTGAACTTTCATGGCATTTTTGGTCCAAAAAAAACTTCTTTCTTACCAGTGCTCCTGAGCAAAAACTTCCATGGCATTTAAGACCCTTATCCCTAAATTATATTTTGCACTTTAAAATTTTTTTTGCACTCAATATCTCAAATTAATTAATTTTCAGATCTTAGAGTTACAAGAAAAATATTTATAAGTGCAAGATTAAAAAGTAATTAATTTGAGATACTAAGTGCAAAAAATAAATTCAGGATGCAATATCTAATTTAATCTAAATAAAAAAGAAAAAAAATGCCTTCATCTTAGAGGGATGAACATGTAAAGAACATAAGCATAAAATGTAGACAAAAAAGGCTTTCACTCAGGTCGAGGGGTTCGCTTAAGAATACGGCTAAATATATTGGGTTGGATGGTCTGTTTTCTCTAAAGTATATGTTGAAATAGTGAATTTGTTGCCTTCGGCCCAATAAATCCTCCTGATTGGGCTTCGGCCCATTATATTGATGAATGCCCTGATACTCCTCGACCTCTGACTCTGAGAGATTCGGAAGTCAGAACAGAAAATAACTATTGGCGAAGCCTTGTGGGATCATGCTCTTCGGATTAGGGAATTTTTTCCTTAAAGGAAATTATGAATATTTTATTTAAATAATACTGAAAATTGTATTAAATGAATGCGAAGGATTTAAATTGAATAAGTTGGTATTGAATTTGTTCTGGTGTAGAACACAGATGTCCAGTTAAAGGTTGGTGCTTTGATATTGGATCGTTGGGCTCGGCCTGAGTATCTATGGGAAGATAGCCAGGGGAGCCTGGGATCACTGTGCACGATATAGATGGGTGGTGTGTGTGCACAGTGTGACTGTATTAAATAGGGTGAGTTAGAACGTGTGCACCTTAATGGCGGACCTCTGATTTATAGAGGCTGTGGTGACGGATATCCCGACTGCTCCTGATATCTGGAGCGAGTATCTCAGGATCATATCACATGGGTTGGATCCGGATCTTCCTATAATCTTGGTAGATGCGGATATATCGGATTAGTTACGCTATCGACTCCTTCCGGATTGCTCGATACGTGTCAGTCCCGGCTACGCCCTTAATTGGGCCATCACTTAAACTTGACTTTGGGTAGGTCCGTAACAAAATTAAATAATATGGCGGCTAATTGCTTATACGGTCATAAACTGTATGTTATTTATCACTATCAACCAAACTTAACTAAAATTTAAATTTCATTAATTAACGAATCAAATAATTCGGAGTAGTTAAATTATAAATTGAATATTAGTATTCTTATTCAGGTCAAAATAAAAATAATAGAAAAAAAAGTCGTTTTACTCGGCCTAAGTGAAGTCTGCTACGCTACCATCGTGGATTCGCTCCCCTACGAGACAACCAGAAAAGGCCGAATACATTCTTAAAAATAGTTTCTAGAAAGAAAATTAATCAGGATGTCTCTATAATCTTACCTGATTTTAATCACATTTTTGTCGTTTCTTGTGACTCATAAATAATTATAATAGTTCCAAAAAAATTAAATCTAGAAGGAAAAAAAACAGGAGAGAGAAAAGACTTGTGTATCAAGGCGGATCCATCTGGGTCAAAGCCCTAATGTTCCATAACTTTATCATAATAATGTACCCGTTTGATCTGTTATGTTTCTTGGCTTTCGCGATCTATTTGTTTCTTAAGTTTGTAAAATGCTTTCGTTTGGCCCTTAAAGTTAACAACGTTAAGCGCACTTAACGGAAAATACTAATTCGGCAATTTTAAATGACGACTATACACTTAAATCTTTGCAAAGCCTACGTATTCTTTTTAATAAATTAATATTTTAAATCCTATAAATTGAAATTTATTTAAGCAAACTTTGGGTATATGTTCTTCGCCGAGGCATTTAAATGCACATCATCGTTTAAAATTTCAATTTACAGGATTTAAAATATTAATTTATTAAAAAAGTAACATGTAAACTTGCTTTGTCTCCCTAAAGATTTAAGTCTTGTAAATATCGTTTAAAATTACCGAGTTAGTATTTTCCTCTAAGTCTCGCTTAACGATTGTTAACTTTAAAGGACCAAACAAGACTTTACAAACTTAATAACTAAATAGATAGATTACTAAAGAAATATAAAAGCACAAAAGATCACTTAGAAGCCTAATAATAATACTCACGGAATAATTAGATTACTAAAGCCTAAATATGATTGGCGCAACAGATCACTAGAACAAGAAAGATGGTAGGAGTGAGAGAAATAAATAGTTCAGCCCAGGGCACACTTGGATCCGCAATCCAACAAGTTCCAACAAAAATCCAAGGAGTAAGAGAATAAAGAGAAATATTTAGCTACTTCAGAAGGATCTTGTCATTTAAACTCTATCCACTAAAAATACACCGGCCTAGATTATTTTAATTCTAATTGATAGAAGATTCATCTTAGAAAATTCACATTTTATTTTTTTAAAGGAAAAAAAAATCAAGGATTTTCCTTCAAATTATAGTGTAAATTATTTCATATGAGTCACTAGCCATCTAGTATTAAATCTAAATCATTAAAAATAAAGTTCAAATGATGTGGCACTCTATTAAAGTATCTAAATATTAAGAATCCATATATCAACTATTACAACCAAGACATGAGCTGAGAAATTTAAAGGTATATAATGAGAAGCGTATTATATTTTCTAACTTTTTTTTTTAAAAAAAAATATGTAATTTAGATCTACTTATTATTAACCATATATTTAGCCGGCCTCACCACCAAGTATCAAATGTCAAAAGCAAAAACAAAAACACGTCAAATGTCTGTATCAAGGATTTTCCCAGCGTTTTAAAAATTATAAACAATGATACACGGTTTAATAATAAAATATAACTAAATTTTTAATTTGCCTGAAGCAAGCTTATACAAAGAATTAGAAAGAGCACTCTACTAACCACATCATTAATACATCATTGTGACAATCTTTCAAGATTAATCAAACTTGTTATGATTTTTTTTTTTTTTTTTTTTTTTTTCACCCGGTTCACACGTGACTTTGCCCCCGACTAACTGCGGATCCGACCCGCGTCGCGCATCTAGCAATGGTGGGAGAGTCTCCAGTGGGTTTTTTTTTTTTTTTTTTTTTTGCATTTATAAGACTCAACCCGCACCTTACTTAAGCAATAGAAACCACTTACCACTTGTGCCAACCCCGTTAGTACTTTTTATGAGTTAATTAATAATGGGTTAGAAGTCAAAACAATGACAATCAAGAGGAACGTTGAGAAGAGATCAATGAGAATGGTTCTCAACTTCTGGTAAGCCGAAGAGGAAAATGATTTGAGGATTGTGAGGTGGAAACAGATATTTGATTGCTTTTCCTCGTAACAAATATGGCTAAAATACTCTAATTATCCATATCTTTTATCTTAATTACACAAACAACTCAACCTTCCTTAAAATTAAAATATATGTTACATAAATCTCTTTATATATATATATATGTATATGGGCCAAAAAAATTATACCATCAAATTTTAATTCTAATATTTTTAAAATTTAATATGTTAAAAATTTATTAAATTTGATAATATAAAATCTATAATTTTGATTTTCCACCATATTTATTGAAACTTATTTATTTTTAGTTTCTTAAATGGGTAAAAATATATATCAAACACATTTTTTCTATCAAATATAATAAACTGTATAGGTTTGAGACATTGTATAAGTGATTTAAATTTATAATTTCATGTTTTTTTCTTACAAACATTTAAAAAGAACTTCCTCAAATTTTTAAGAGTTTGTGATATTTAAAAGCTATCAATTAAAATTTGGGATTTAATATTAAGGGTAAATTAGTAAATAAATTTTATTATTATATAAATTTTAATTAAAAAAAATATCTTTTTATAATATTCTTAATGGAACTAAGAGTTTGGACTTAAGTGTATATTTTTAAAATGGATGAGAGGTCTGTATAATTAAGGTAAAATATAAGGGTAGTTTACTCAAATAATAAATGTGTGTTTGCTTGGATTATTGACATTAATTTGGAAAGATCATGAAACTTATTGTGATTAAACCTATAATAACTCTCGGCCGAAAAACTATAATAACTCGTGGGTTATATAAGAATAAATCATATTGCTATTTAAATGTAGAAATTAGGGGTGTGGAAAAAAACCCGTCAGCCAATCTAAATAAGTCATATAATGAAACCAGACCAAATCTGATGGTCAGACTGAATCGAGTTCTAAACCAAATGATCAGACCACCAATCTAGTTTTAATTTAGGTGGTTTTTTTATCTATGTAATATTTTGTAATTCAGATTTTTTTATTCTTGATTAATGTTGATGAAAATTATCAAGGATTTACATGTATATAGATATATTTTTATTTTCTTAATCATGTTTTATCATGCTAAAATCTTCCTTCCCATTAAAAAAATAAATTGATGGGGAAATTTCATATAAGGGCCCTTTTTACAAAAAGAATCCCAAAGATTCTGAAAATCTCAAAAAATACGTTTTTTTTGGGATTTTCAGAATTTTATGGGTGAAAAATCCTAAAAGACACATTTTTTTGGGATTTTTTTTTTTTTTTTTCTGTAAAAAGGGCCTTATGTGCATTTTCCCAAATTGATATCCTGAACTAACCAAACCATTTCTGACAATCCAGTGGACTAAGTCTAATCCAACACAATGTCATACTCCTATTGGATTAAACCACATCATGGGCGATTGGGCGGCCAAACCAACCTGTCTGGGAAACATTCTGGACTTCATATACTTTCGTTGGTCTCTATTATAAGCACTAACTAATAAGTTTATTTGATCTTTTTTATAAGGCACTTATTTGTTCTCAAGGAGCATTAATTATTTGTTTCCACATATGTCTCTAATTAATAAAGGTAGTGTGTGAGAGTAGTAATAATATAATATTAGAGTTTAATGTAATTAATAGGGGTAATATTAGAAGATAACTTTATTAATTTTAATTTTTTTGTTAATTTATAAAAATTATTAGCTAGTACTGTAGCAATCCACAAAAAGCTATGTGAATTACTCCTCCGGTTTAATTATAAGCCAGTTGACTTTTTTGGAAGATTAAAAGCTAATTAAATTACTTTAAAGTATTTTTATTTTTTTTTTCTTCTAACTAATTAGTTTAACTAATAAACTAATATATAATCTAAAGATATATAACATATAAAATAATTAAGTATCTTATTTAGCCGTAAATCCAAAAAAGCTATGCCTTATAATTGGGACCTACTCCTATAATATTAATTTCTCAAATACAAATACAACCGGGAAAAAAGGTCAAAGCATATTGTGAGAAAGTGACTACAAAGGTGGTTCCACGACTTGTAGGCTAGCAGCAACCAGATCCAGTTTTCCTGTCTATCCAGAGGTTTGGATAGGCAGTTGTCGTTTGTCCAGACTATATCATTCAGAATTTTTTTAATAAAAAAATTATTAGTTAGGAGATATTTGTTTTAGATTTTCTACCTATTAAAATATTTTTAAAGAAATTAAAATTAAAAAAAATGCACATTTCAGATCTTATTTAAACAGTTCAGAATAAACGAGCTCCACCTAGATCCAGACACTCATCCATTTCCTTCCTATCATTTCTTCATCTCAACCGTTAGATTGAAAGATGAAGCGGTTCAAATTTAATCTTTTATAAGAATATTAATAAAAAATTAAATTATTAATAAAATATTTAAAATAATATTTTTATAAAAGATTAAATCGAACGGTTGAGATTTCGATCCAACGGTTGAGATGAAGAAAGAGGATTAAAACGGGGAAGGGAAGAGGATGGAAGCTCCTCCCCTAGATCCCGAGTCCGGATTCTCTAAGTATTGGAACCCTCAGTATCCTCGTATCATTCCATTTTTTCCAAAAGTTGATCTATGGTAAAGATCAACGCCAAAAAATAAAAACTACCGCGCACGGTTTTTGTAAAAAAATTTCAAATCTCTCTCTGACCGTTAGATTCATTTTTGGATGATGCAGATTTGCTTCTGAGGGATTCTGAGGAAAATGCTTCTGAGAATATTTGCTCCCGTGGATCCCACACCTAGAAGCATTTCTCCAGTGTGCAGGCGCCTCCATGACCCTTGACAATGGCCCCCACTATTTTAACCTTTTCCGCGCCTGCTCTTCTAGACGATTAAACTACACACTTTCAAAGTTCAAACACTAAAACCTGCTACGGTCGATACATTCTTTATTCTCTTCATCTAGAAGAGATCGTCACGCCTACTTTAAAGTCTCTCCCTATAGCCTCTCCCATAATCTTGTATATATATTGAACACTATAGTGCTCTCTCATAAAAGTAAACTCGAAAAATCACAAAATAAAGCTAATCGTTCGAATTACCTTTTGATTTGCTCCCAAGATGATGGGAGACACAGAATTTCAGTTTGATAAAGAAGCACATGACCCGTTTGAAGCAGAAGAGACTCTCTCCCTCTCCGACCTTCCAATTACCGGCGATTCAGCTCACTCGGATTATTCGTATTCAAAAGATGGCGCCGACGACTTCTTCGAGTTCAGTAGCGAAGATTTCTCAGCCTCGACGATGGACAGAGACATAATCTTCTGTGGGAAAATCATCAACATAGAATCTTCTAAAGACGGAGAACAGAGCAATACTAACCAGAGCGACGATGATAGTAGTGATGTTCTTCTTCCATGGATTCTAAACAAACACACTTCGAAATCCACCATATCTGGCGATTCCGCCAGGCGCAAGGTACGAGAATTGAAGGATTCGAAGGACTACTATTCCAGTGGGAGGGTTTCGTTGATGAGATCAGCGACCAAGAGGAGGTGGTATTTGTTTATGTTTAGAATGCCGTCCATAAGGTTGCCGGTGGAGATGGAGTTGAGAGACATTAGGAACAAGCAGAGGCGGAGGAATGTTCCGGCGGCGGCAATGAAGCTTCCGGTGCCGACGGGAGAGGAAGAGATGGTGAGTAAGAGCATAAAGGGTAGGAGGATCTGGTGGTTTGGCAGGATGTTCAGGTCGTTGGGATCGGGATTGGGATGTGGAAATACAAGTAAGCAAACGATGTCGTAAACAACTTCATGTCGATGATGTAAATACAAGCACGTGCTGGCTTGGGTCTAGAGCTTGCCCAGGCCCAGTTGGCCCTTAGGAAGAGATGATCATATTTTTGTCAATCTTTATTTCTTATTACCAAAAAAAAAAAAAAAAAAAAAAAATCTTTATATCTTATCTCTCATAATTTTTAAATCATGTATGTTTAATTAAGGGAAAATCCATATGGGGGCCCAAGTAATAAAGAAAAACCCCAAATAGGCCTCAAAGCCTTTTCTGGTATAAATTCATTAAAACGTGAGTTGTTAATTGGGCTGACATAATTGTTAACGGGATACTAATATAGTTGTTAACGTGATTGATTTAGTTGTTAAAAAATTGTTGTTAATGGGGCTGATTTAGTTGTTAATGACCTACCCATTAACAATTATATAATTTCCCCCATTAACAACTCACGTTTTAATGAATTTGTCCTAGAAAAGGCCCCAGTTTTTTTTTTTTTTTTTTGATAGTTTCCGCTATGACTATGTCATGTATGTATGTAATTACAGTCTTTGTTGGATATTGTTTAACCTAAGTGTAGACTTTCTATTATCATTTTAAAACTTACTAGAATTTTTAAAATGTTGGTAGAAAAGGATATGAAATTATAAATTTAAATGACTTGTACAATCTCTTAAACCTATATATTCTATTATATTTGATTGAAAAAATTTATGTTTGACATATATTTTTAGTCATTTAAGAATCTAAAAATAAATAAATTTCAATAAATATTGTGAAAAATTAAAATTATAAATTTTATAATCTCAAAATTAATAAATTATCAAAATTTAAAAAATATTTTAGAATTAAAATTTGGTGATTTTTCCCCATATATATACCAGCGAAGGAAGGAGAGTTTTATGTGAATGTAATGACCTGCAAATTAAGGTGAAGTTATTTTCAAAAAAAAAAAACTAAAAACCTAAATCAAAAAATTGAGATAAATTATAAGAACTCTGTGAATTATTATTATTTTTTGAAAAATTTAAAAAATCTAAACAAGTGCCTTAGGTACGTTTTTAATTTTACATACGTATATAGTTCTCATAGTTCTCTGATGATCAATAAAAATTTATTAGTATTTGATTATATATCTCACCACCTTGCATTTAGAGCAACTGACAAATGAATTGTTTTAGCTTAACCAGTGATTTCGTGTTCAAGCCCGAGGTATACAACCACAATAATTACTTAGAAATAGCAAAATGACCTCATGGGTTTTTTGGAGTCCCTATAATGTTGTTAAGGAATATAGATCAAGCTGTTGGCTTATGCAATGGAACCAGTTTATGTGTCACACATCTTGGATAGAATGTTATTGAAGAAATAACACTAAACGGGTCAAACCCAAATCATAAGGTTTTAATTCCTATTGCTTTGTTTATTGCAATGACAATTAACAAGAGTCAGGGTCAATTATTACAAAATGTTGGTTTCTATTTATTGAAGGCAGTATTCACACATGGACAATTATATGTTGCTTTATCAAAAGTTAACAATATTATAGGATTGAAGATTCTTATACAAGACGGGAGTAATCATGGAAAGAGTACAACTATCAATGTGATGTACAAAGAGATATTCAAAAATATTTAGCTACATATGTGACATATTGTCAATTCATGTTACATGTATGCATCTTTAGATACTGCTGTGATTTTTGTCCATATTTTGTTTTTGCGTAATTATATGACTTATATTGTGTTTGAAGCTTACAAATACAATTACTAATTTTGTCAACTTGTATTAATGTTGTAGCGTCTTTGATTTTTTTCATTTTAAAAAAACATTTGGATGAGTGGCAGGTTTGAATGTGTTTTAATGTAATCAAGTTGTTGCACCTGCATATCGTGCGGGGAATTTTTTCTTGTTACTTAGAAATAGCAAAATGACCTCATAGAAGGGATACATTCCCACAGACTGTATTAGTCGGTTGTTAGTAGTGTCAAATATCGGTGGATTAATCCAACAAAAATTATACATCTCCAGTTAAGCCAAAAAGACTTTTTGTAACAGAAACACTTGGTAATATTCAGCATAAAAAAGACATGAAGTAATATTTTTTAGGAATACAATAAAAGAGATTTATTCTTTTGAATTGAAAAGGGGACCAAACCGGCACTGTGGGGCATAGAACCTTCCTCCACCTCTCTCCTCTCCTATGCCAGGGACTTTTCTAGCTATCAGCTCTATCAAAATTTCAACTTCATTTTGAAGTTGTATTTTTTTGAGTATTTCCTTTCAACATTTCTGGAATACACTCAACTGTAAACCGACAAGTGATGTTACACCAAAATATTAACTGGATCCTCTACAAAAGGAAATCGTATGTTCTTTGCCTTTCCATTCTAAGTGACCTCTTTCATCTGTCTCTGTAGATTCAAATCGTGACATTAATTAATTATCCAATAATTCTTCATCTTAGATAATTTTCTTCCTCTCCCTTTTCAATTTCTTACTCCATCCATTGAAAGGGGTGCCATTTCCTATGGCCCATCAGCCATAGTTACATCGAGCATACCATTTTGATGTCGCATTTTCTTTTCACTTTGTTTGCTGGGACTCTGCAGCAAGAAACATGGCTGAGCTCAGGAAAGAAAAAATGATTGAATTGGAGAACATACTATTTCCACTTGAACCTTATTTTGGCCCTTTCACAAATGTATAATTCTTGAATTGGCCTCTAACAGATAGATTTTCATTCGCATTTTGGTCCTCATACTTCAGACTCTATTCAATATATTCCCTCCAACAGTGAATTGCTAACTTGGCTAATGGACGTCAGAAAAGGACGCATGTTTTGTAATGTGGCATCATACCTAGATCCATTTGCAAAGTTAGAACTAATTGGAATGATTTTGAATTAGGAATCAAACTGAGAACGAAAATCTATTAAGAATCAACTTGACAATTGATCCAAGGTTGAAGAAGACTAAAACATGGTTTCAACCCATACTATCTCCAACAGTGTCTTCTTCCATGATATAATTGGTTACTAGAAAATCAAATCCATTGACTACCAGTGGGAATCTTACAGATCATCATTCCGTTAAATATAAGGGACTTAAAAAGCAGATGGATGATAAACTTTTAGTCATGCACAAGCAGCAATGATTAGATCATTATTAATTCAAGCAGGTGGAAATGGCATCATCCAGATAAATAGCATAGATAGGCCAAAACAAATATAAATTGGCAAGAGAAGGATGTGATTAAGTAAAATGGCACCTTTGTTTTTGAAACCAACTTTCTGGAAGCGGCCTTGTTCAGGATGCTCTTATAATAATGTGTAAAAGGAGCGTTGCCACTTCGTTTTTCTATCTGCATAATTAACCATGGAACTAGACCAAGTTACATCTGTGGCCAAAAAATAACTTCAGCCAGGAAAAGAGAAGAGGGTAAGAGAGCGAGAGAGAAAACCTGAAGAAATGATTCAACAGACTGCTGATCCTTTGGCGAGAAAGTCGCATCATCTCTTCTCCTCTGCACAAACTCAATGTTCAGCTCTACCTGCAGCCCCAAACCCCACACAAGCAAATACAAATAAGCGTGGACCAAACAAATAGAAAAGCAAAACATGGGCACATTGATCATTGTCTACCATCTCCATTAACAAATGAGGACAGAAAAAATGATTTGAGCAACATCATGTTTCAAATGATTGATCCAGCAGGACTATGAGTGAAACAAACAATGTTAATGCATGTTTATTATTGGAGAGCTTATACCCCAGGCAAAATATCAAGTTGATTAGCACGAGAATTTCAGAAAATTAAGTTAGTTGGTTTTAGTCTTGGAGTTCCTACATTCTTTTGGATGCCTGACATTTATTTGCATGTAGAAAAATTCCATGTAGCATGTACTTAGGTAACACAGAAAGAAACGTTTCATCAGAACATGTACCTGGTCAATAAAAGAGGTTAGCTCGCAGAACTTTTTGAGGTGAATAAGCGGAATGGTTGCCAGCTCAGGAAAAGATATGTCATAACTCCACTGAGCAAAGTGTTCTGTATAAGGAGCTCAATGGCAGATGAGAAGCACTCTTCTTGAAATTCTCGTGATTTTAACAAATGCTTTGGCAGCTGCAAAAATACATTGGAGGAAAAAAAAGGCAAAGAATATTGTGAGAAAGTGACCAGCCTCATCTCGAAGCTTGACAATGGCCCCCACTATTTCAACCTTTCCCGCGCCTGCTCTTCCAGATGATTAAATTTAACACTTTCAAAATTCAAACACTAAAACCTGCTCCTGCCCAGTTCTAAATATAAACTATAGTTGATTTTTTTTAGAGAGATTAAGAAAATTAGATAAATTACTTAATTACTCCCTCCGATCCTAATTATAGGACAACATTTAAAAGTTAGTTTTGGTTCTAATTATAGGACAACATTCTAATTTTTACCAATTTTATCCTAAAATACCCCTACCGATACTTTTTCAATAATAATTAAACATAATAATAATTTAATAATGTAAATATATTTTATAAAGTAAGTAATACTTACAATTCATTAATACCACATACATCTTAATTCTAATGTTATTTTAATAAAATAATTTTAAACAATTTTTTCATATTTTTCTCATGTCACCCTTATTAATACTTCCTTCACAATAATTAATTTAATAACATGCTAATATTCTATCAAATGATATATTCTTTTTTTTTTTTTTTTTTTGGTTAATTTAACATCAGGAGTAATGGAGTATATTCTAATTCATTGTTTTTCCTTGCCGTTTTTTCCTGTGCTAATATTCCCTTGCCGTCTTTGTTATCGTCACACCTACTTTAAAGTCTCTCTCTATCGCTTCTCACATAATCTTGTATATATATTGAACACTTTATTGTTCTCTCATCAAGTTAAACCTGAAAAATCACAAAATAAAGGTAATCGTTGGACTTACCTTTTGATTTGCTCCGAAGATGATGGGAGACACAGAATTTCAGTTTGATAAAGAAGCACATGACCCCTTTGAAGCAGAAGAGACTCTCTCCTTCTCCGACCTTCCAATTACCGGCGATTCAGCTCACTCGGATTATTCGTATTCAAAAGATGGCGCCGACGACTTCTTCGAGTTCAGTAGCGAAGATTTCTCAGCCTCGACGATGGACAGAGACATAATCTTCTGTGGGAAAATCATCAACATAGAATCTTCTAAAGACGGAGAACAGAGCAATATGTTCCAGAGCGGCGATGATAGTAGTGATGCTCTTCTTCCATGGATTCTAAACAAACACACTTCGAAATCCACCATATCTGGCGATTCCGCCATGCGCAAGGTACGAGAATTAAGGGATTCGAAGGACTACTATTCCAGAGGGAGGGTTTCGTTTATGGGGTCAGCGACCAAGAGGAGGTGGTATTTGTTCATGTTTAGAATGCCGTCCATAAGGTTGCCGGCGGAGATGGAGTTGAGAGACATTAGGAGCAAGCAGAGGCGGAGGAATGTTCCAGCTTCAGCGATGAAGCTTCCGGTGCCGGCGGGAGAGGAGGAGATGGTGAGCAACAGCATAAAGGGAAGGAGGATCTGCTGCTTTGGCAAGATGCTCAGGTCGTGGGGATTGGGATGCGGTAATAATTAGAGCTCTCAGGCCGCCCGTGAAGGGACAGGGTCTAACAGGGCCGGCCCTCTAGGACCCGGAGTAAGAAAAACACCATTTTTTTAAAGCCCCACCTGAGAGCGCTAGCGGCAGCCCCGCAGTACTCTAAATTATTATTCCAAATTTTAATTATTTTTCCTCCGTGTTTTTCAAAGAAATATAATTAGTAAATTACAACAATTAAAGCTCTAAATTACAATATAAATCATCTAATTTATCAAATAAATGTTGTCAACATTTATATCCAAAAAAACACAATCATCCAACAAATAAGTATTCACGAATTTATAATCAAAAACAAATTATGTTCTCAAATAACTTACATAAAATATAAAAAGCATACCATTAATGTACATAAATTATGGTTGGTGAAACGCGAGAGCCGAGAAGAGTTGCGATCGAGGAGGAGACGAGGAGTGGAGGGACCTGAGCGAGACTACGCGGAGTGAAGGGGACATGAACATAGTTTATAGTGTAAGGAGGAGTAGTCAATAACAATATTAATATATTAGTTTAAAATTTTTAAAACTCTACGTTGTTATAAGACATGAACATTATATTCCAACTCAGTTCAGAATTTTGTTAAGAAAACATATCAAAGAATTTTTTTTTCAAGAAATTTTTAAGACTCTCATTTTTTAATTTCAACATGCTATGATTGCATATTATTATGATTTGTTAACATTAATTGTAAGGAATCCTATGCTACATATTCATTTCAGTGTTTTAAATAATAAAATATAACTAACTTTTTAATTTGCCTGAAGCTTATACAAAGAATTAGAAAGAGTACTCAACCACATCATTAATATATCATTGCGACAATCTTTCGAGATTAATCAAACTTTTTTTTTGAGTTAATAATGGGTCAGAAGTCACAACAATGACAATCAACGGCGGAAGACGAAGTAGAAGAGGATTCATGTTGGGAGAATCCGGATGGCTTGTGGTGGTTCTCGGGTCGATGTTGAGAGGATCCAAATGGGTCACTATCACTCTGAAGAACCGAGCACCAAGAACGGGAGTAAGGAAGCACGAAAGGAGATTTGAGATTCAAATTCTCCCATCTTCGCCCCTGCTATTTGCACCGAGAACCAAGAACGACCTTCTCACCTCAGATGCACGAAAGGCCCTTTGCCCCTGCGATCTTCGTCAAAGAACCACGATTAGCGATTTGCCCTTGCGCACTCCATCAAGAACCATGATTAGTCACAATCCTCCGGCGATTTGCCTCTGAATCACGGCCAGACGCACGAAAGGCGACTTGCCCCTGCGATCTTTGCCGCAACCAAGAACGAACGAGCAACACACGATTCTTGTTTTGCTGCCGTCAAGATTCGCCACGCAACCTCTTGCTCTTCTCCCGTCCAAGATCCGGAAAGAAATTGGTTCAACTCCGAATCTAAATCACCAAGAATGAGGACGAAAGACGGCCGCCATCATCCTTCTCTTGTCAAGATTCGCCGGCTGGATACCTGAAGAATCAAGAACGAGAGACGAAAGACCAAAACCGTCCTTCTCCCATTCATTGATCCGTCCAGAAATTGATCTTCCCTGCGCTCTAACCTAGAAACAAGAACTCCACGATTTTCGCTACGGACAGACACTTCTCCAATTTCGAACCTGACCGGTAAATAGGCAATTTGAGATTCCAAGTTCTCTCATCTTCGCTACTGTGATTTCTGAATTAAGAAGATTGCTTGATGGGAAATTGTGATGGTGCCGTTGGATGCCATTATCTTTGATGTTCAAGTTGTTTTTTTAGTTCTTGTTGTTTCCTGAAAACTCATAATTGGCTATCAAGGTGATTAGAGCTTCGAATCAATGCGCGGTTGTAATCTGTTCAATTGTCGTGCGGTGGCAAAGGAGTTTGCTAAGTCATCATGGTTTTGCTTCAACTTCTATTTCACTAAGTATGGTCCCTATTTGCTTTTTAGAAGTGGGTACAACATGGCTCAGTTTCCAAGAACATGCGTTCAACAGAGTTTGAAAAAAAAAAATGGTCCAGAAGATAGGCAGAGTAGAGACACCTCCTCGCTCCTATCGATTTAAGGGAAAGCAGAGTAGAGAGCAGTGAAGAATCGCCTCCTCGCTCCTATCGATTTAAGGGAAAGCAGAGTAGAGAACAGTGAAGAATCACCTCCTCGCCCCTGCCTTGAAAATCCGGAGATCAGTTGCGCAACTTAGAGAGATTGACAGCTGAAACCCTATGTTTAGAGCCCATTGTATTTGCAGGGTGCCATTTGGACTATTATTATAATATTGGTGTTCATGTGAGAAGGGGATGAAGAAAAAGCTTGAATTGGCCTTATTGTTCTGCAATGGCATCAATTGAATCTAGTCCAGAGATTGTGACTATCATTGTTGTTGGAATCCCTGTTGTGACAAAGGTACTGCTCCATGTACGGGCATGTAGAGAAACTAGCTGAAGAAATAAAGAAAGGTGTTGCATCTGTGGAAGGTATAGAGGCCAAATTATGGCATGTACCTGAGACTCTGCTAGACGAGGTGCTTGGTAAGATGAGTGCACCACCAAAAAGTGATGTACCAGTAATCACACCCAATCAACTTGTTGAGGCTGATGGCTTGTTTTTGGTTTCCCAATTTGTTATCGTGAAGAACCTAAATGGATGGAATTCTTTTTATTTGGCTCGACCCTTTTGGACATGACAAGAATATTGCATTTACAATTGGAATTATTGCTCAACACCCTTATCATTTTTTTTGTGAGGGATTCAGTTGTTGGTAGCTTTTAAGTGACAGAGGTTTAAAGCAGATGAATTGAAGAGAGAGATGCATGGTAAAGCACATAATAGAGGCAAAGAGTATTGATGGTGTTACGTGCAAAGAGAAGCAGTGAATGGAGAAGAATATTGTGTCTTGAAGAAATCTTTGTAATACTTTTGTTGATTGTAAAACTATTCAATTTGATTCACCTTATCCCCTTATTTTTGTGTTGTTCAAGTTGAGCACCTTGTTAAGTAGTATTCAACTTGAGGAGGTGTGTTAAAATATAGGAAATAATTGATTAGTTAGTGAATTAGTTAGGGCCCTAGACTATATAAAGGGTTTTAGGCTAATGAGATTAGTGAGTATCACAATTACTCTTTGTATGCTCTCTATTGTTAATAATATATCATTCTTCATCTTCTTTCTCCTAATTATTTTCCGATTATACTAGTTAACAATTAGTTTTTATTTTATTTTATTTGCATTAACTCAACTCTGGCTCCCCTTCTCAATTTCATTATTTATTCCATTTTAGGCTTGGATTTTACCATAGATAATATAATTCTTAGTTTCAACGATGAATCAATATTATAGTTAGTTTAAATTGATATATTTGATTCTTTGGATTGTGCAACTTAAGGGACATTTTTAAAGCATTTTCAGTATCATGGCACTTGAAACATGATGGCAACCTCTCGAGGGTGTTGAATCCGTTCTCGGTTAATTCGGTTAACTAGGTCATAGAATCGAAATATTTCAGTTAATTTGGTCTGGTCATTGTAGGCGGTTCGTTTCCATTCGGCATTTAAAAATGCCTCTTTTCAATTATTCATTTATTTCAGTTTTCGGTGAAAATCGAATGCTCACTCCGACATCGTAGGCACTGGTTTACAATGCTGGTCTGGCATGTTAAGAAGAAAAGGGCAGATCAGAAACAATGAGGCAAAGGAAGAAACATGGTTGTTTTTCCAAGGATTTAATGTGGAAGCTAAAGAGAAAGTGGCCATGCAAGTATTTGGGTCATAAAGCAATACCTCGTTTCAATAACTTTCTGTAGTTTTTCATCAACAGGGGCAGATTCAATAGAGGAATTTTGCAGAAACAAAAAATCAAGAGACGAACGAAGTTGCTACGCCGAGAGATTTGGGGATGCGGTTTCGGTAATCCTCACGGGGGTGTTTCGCTGGAGTACATAGAACAAGAAGATTATTGTTCTCAATTGGATTTCAACAAATAAGAGAGAGGTGTGGTGGTAGTGGGAGAGACGGAAGAGAAGTAGATCATCTCATCATTTTTTTTTTCTTATTATCCCTTGTGAGCCAACAGAACGTTGATTGGGAAGAGGGGGAAAGTTAAAGTAGTATTGTGATTTTTTAGATTGATTAGATGGACATGATTTAGAGATTATAGGGGATAATGAGAAAATGGTAATGATAGAAACTTAACCCGAGATGGAAGAAGTAGAGCAACAGGTGGTGGAGAAGGGGAGTTTTATTGGATGCGGCTTTGGTCCTGTGACGCCCGTCCTAATACGCCTATATTTATCAGAGTTTAAGCGCACAGGCATCGAAATGATTTGGACGACTTAATTGCGAAATAAAAACTTTCTTAAAATAACTTAGTTTGAAAATATGAGGATAAATTTATCACGATTCGAATCTATCCCATCGAGAAACTTAGTACAATAATTCCAAAATAGACAAATGATAAACAATAATTACAGTCCAACGACTCATATTATCCCCAAAATGTTCATTTTGCTATATCCCTTACAGCTGCAACTTTCCTCTTGATCCCGATTCACTACCTGTCTCTTTCATGCAATCTGGAGTTCAAATGAATAAACCCCAGGGGTAACAGTTAATCTTATATGCGAATATGAAATGTAAAAGATAGTATAACACATGTATCAGCATAGAGTAATTCACAATAAAATAAAGTCGCACCGTAATCATAGCTTAACGGCCAAGGACCCATGACCCTTTAGAACATGCGGCTCTATGAGACACGTAGCCTCAATCCATAGCTAGGATACACACATGCAAATTATCTAGCAACATGATCAGTCATACATGAATACATACATACAAGCTAATAAGATAACAGTTACCCACCTCAAACTTGAGTCCTTAGTCTGGTCAGCGTTGCTGGGATCAGTAGAGGTGTCAAAGTATGCCTATAAACGTTTATCATTGTCATTAGTCACTTCCGGCGTCGCAATATACCCTAATATGCGACTTAGTAATAATACTTATTTTTAATAAATAATAATAATAATATTTATTATTATTTATTCTCTTTCCTAAAAAATAATAATAATAATAATAATTATTATTATTATTATTATTTATTTATTATTATTATTTTCTTTTGCAATTATTTCTCGGGTTGGGTTCGGGTTGGGGTCTTGGGGTGTTGGGGTCCGAGGTAGTTTTGCTAAGGTTCGGGGTAGTGTTCTTTGAAGTGGTGTGGTCCGTGGTAGTGTGGCTGAGGTGGTGAGGTCCAAGGTAGTGTTGTTGAGGTGGTGAGGTCTGGGGTAGTGTGGCTGAGGTCTGGGGTAGTATTATTGACGTGGTGAGGTCCGCGGTGGTGTCGCTGAGGCGGTGAGGTCCGAGGTGGTGTTCTTTGAGGTGGTGAGGTCCGAGTTGGTGTTTCTTTGAGGTGGTGAGGTCCAAGGTGGTGTAGTTGAGGTGGTGAGGTCCGAGGTGGTGTTGCTGAGGTGCTGTCAATCTTTGAAAACTCATAACTCCCAATCTACTCGTCAGTTTTGGTTGTTCTTTTGCTCGTTCTAAACCTTATTGAGTCTACTATCTACCGTATAAATTTCATGTAAAACATCAGTAATGGTTCATCTGTTTTACCATATATATATACGACCAACTTCCTAGCTTCATATAGACATTAAGCTTGCGTTTCAATATGCTAAAACTCCCTCTGTTTAAACTACTAAAAACAGAGTCCCACAAGCAGCAATTAAACCATGAAAGCAAGGTTGAAGGCTTACCTCATGCAAAGTTCCAACTCCCTTGTTATTCTTTGCCTCTCAACTCCACAACAACCTCGTTTTACGAAGCTAGAACAGGCAACCAATGCTTGAACTTCCTCGCTTTCTCAGGTTCCTCGCCCTCTATCAACCTCTCTCTGTCACACAAACTTCTGCTTTCTTTCTTTTGGTGGAGAGTGCTGGATCTGAATGAGAACCAATAAAAACTATATATATAAGGACCTATGGGTCCCATCCGAGAGGCATGAGTAGGCAGAGGGGAAAACAAGCTTCTGTTTGTGAGGTTCAAGAAGCATGGCCCTCTGCTGTTGCGTGATCGTGAAACACGTTGGGCTCTCTGCTCCTTTTACATTTGTTTTTTCCTTTTAATAGATATTAGAGGAATAGGAATATATATATATATATATATATATATATATACGCATATATGTATATACATATATACACACATATAAATATTCTGATGCCTTCTCCACTGTCACGTGTTGGGCTATTTTAAAATTATCCAACTTACTCCTCTTCCAAACCTTTATTTGCAATTAGGTACTTAGCTTAATTAGTAGCAAATATTAGAAAAATGATAAGATTAATTCCTTAATTCCATTTAAGGATTTTCTTTCTCAATTTAATTTCTTTTGGCCTTAAAATATTATCTCTATAATATTTATGCCAATGATTATTCCACAATTATTTATCCTTAGTTTACGGAAAAATATGCCTTAAATTCCAATAATTATCTCTATAATAATTAAGGCCAAATTTTTCATAAATAATTCCATAATAATATTTCTATATCTTCGAAATATTACTTTATAATTTTCTCCTTTTTGTCCCTCGGCCGAAGTTATGACCTTATCCGGGAATGTCACTCCTCCGAAACGGGCTTAGACGCGTACGCCTAATTTAGGGCCCATTTGGATGGACTTTAAAAAAATTGCTTTTTTAAGTGCTTATTTTTCAAGCTCCAAATTGGAGCTTTTTTAAAAAGGAGCACTTTGGTTTTTTTTTTTTTTTTTGTGACTTTCACTTTAAAAAAAAAAAAATCATCTAAACACATAAAGTAATTAAAAAAGCATTTTTTTTTTCGCATTAAAAAAGTGCTTTTTTTTTTCTCAAAAAAGCCCATCCAAATCGGCCCTTAGTCTTATTCTCACGTTCCAGTGCCCAAAATTCGGGATGTTACAATTCTCCCCCCGTTTAATAAATTTCGTCCTCGAAATTTGAACGTCCATACCTTGGGAATCATTCTAGGCATTCTGCCTATCATCATCATATGCATGCTTTCTAAGCACACAACTCAATACCACCTTCGTATCCATTCTGTACCTAGGTATAGTTCTCAACCATGCAAATCCCATTAGTCCATTCACCGAGCGCTTGGTCATACAAGCCTCTCTGCCTGTAATAATCTACCTTTTGGCTCATTCTCTAACCACAGTGTTGGGTAGGGCTGAGCAATTTGGGCAAAGGGGCTGCCCGTGCCTTAACCCGTGTCCCGTCCGTTTATTTTACACGGTGCGGGGTAACTCGTACCCGTTACGGGTCCAATGGGCGGGCTTAAACGGGTATAGGCAAAAACAGGCGGGTTTCGACGGGTTCCGGGTTACCCGTTTGGAGCTTCAAGTTTTTTTTTTTTTTTAAAAAAAGACCACCAAAGAAAACCAAACAGATCAGAGATGAGATGAAGATATGAAAGAAAAGATGGTGGGTAGATCTATGATGCCCGACGATGAGAAGCGAGTGTCGCGAAATCGACAGACGGCAACCACCAATAATGAAAACAAAGCAGTAGAAAAGATCGACGATGTTGTTGCCGTAAACGAATTCACCAAGTGAGGAGGGAAAAAATGAGGTTGATGGTTGAGATGCCTGCAACGCGGGATTGAAGGTGAAGAATGAGAGAGAAGAGAGAAAAGAGAAGGGGAGGGCGGCGGCCAAATACTACTGAGACCTGAGAGAAGAGAGAAATTAGAGTGAAAAATAAGAAAGGCGTGTTGTGGTTCCAAGAATTTTTACTATGTTTCAGGCATGAAAAGATAAAAAAGACGCAATCCTTTGGTTCAATGGTTCCAAGATAAAAATGTGTCAGGCATGAAATTTTTTTTCGTTAAAAAAAATGTGTGTGAGGCATAAAAAGACGTGCAATTTTTGGTTTAAACCCAGTCTTTATAGCTGGATAACGCAATGCCTGCCACCGAGCCAACTGTCAACCTTGCAATAAATATTTAAAATTTATATATTATAATATAAATAATATATTTAAAAAATATAAATATATATGGACGGGAATGGGCACCCCGTGCCCTAACCCGTTCCCCGCCCCGTTTAACATACACGGGTATGGGGCAGCCCGTACCCGTTACGGGTCTAATCTGGGCGGGTTTAAACGGGCCAAAAACTACGGGTCACGGGCTGGTCCATGGGTTGCAGGTATTTTGCTTACCCCTAGTGTTGGGTATCCTGACCTTACTGCACAGGAAATCACCTTCATGCCATAGGCATCTCAACTACCATCTGGTACAATCTAAACATTCTATTAGCCTCACAACATTCTTGGGACATACTAGTCCCAAAGTCACCATATTTGTGAGTATTCCACACAGTGCTAAACACACAAGTCTTATGGTCTAGGGACACCGTCTCATACAAACTTGCACATCGAATCTTACAATCTTGAGCCTCTGCTCATCTAACCCGAGTATGAGCTTTCTTAACTTAAGCTCTCAAACCACCTTTCTCTTGCTTAGCACATTGGCAAGTCCTATTTGACCTACCTGGTTCAGATCTCTAAACCATCCTAACGTTTTTGTTCCGGTATCAATACAATCACCAACTGCACCGCTTTTCATTTCAACTATGCTGTCTCATTTTTTAAATTCTCACACATTGAAAATTTTTGTGGTTGCGTTAAAGACATTTCACAACCTCGCACTACACAAACAGTGATAGTGCCATCATGTTTTCAAACTCAATCGCTGCTAACTCAAACTTTCGTGAAAATAATTCACTGTCGGACTATTTTCAAAACATTTATTACCGGCACACATTAATGAGCATGATCATTCATTTCACAAATTTAGAAGCTCTCGCCACCCGCAGTGGCAACACACTTGTTGGTCAATGTGGGAGAGTTTCCGTCCCTACACAGGACCCAATGTCTACATTGGCACATTAATTGGCCGCCCCACCAGAATCCCCACCTGGGAATAAGGACAATGTCCAGGAGCCCTGCTCCAAACGCCTGCGTGGGTCCCGACCAAACAAGGCAAAACATACGTCCCTACAAGGCGAAATTACTTGATTGGATGCATACACTGCTGGTGCGAGTATCAGCTTCCCAAAAACTAATCCTCTCAAAAGAGCTTTCAACAATTGCTAGCGATTCAAAACATTATAAAACATCTGGCAAGATTCAGCAAACCGAGTACATCTACTACTGGTTTTGTCCTCTTCCAGTTTTGTACTGTCTTACACCACATAGTTTTTTTTAATAAAAAAAACTCAATTTCAAACCTGGGTTCTACCAAACCCTTCTTTGAGACAACATCATTTCAATAGTGACCACTGCTTGGGTCTCACATTCAGTTGAAAACATTTCTTTTGAAAACTCTATTTCGAAAATTTTCACAAATTCAGCAGGTGCATTGGCAAATTCAACTTTTCAGTTTTCAAACATAACCAAGAACCAAACAACTGTTCTTGGAAGGTCATTCTGTATAATACCTCTTAAGCTCTAGTTATCTCACAGTTCCATAAAGGAATTTATTCTCAATAATAACTCTGAGGGAATATTCTATACTCAAGATCTTTCCCTAAGCTCATTCAGCAACTAGCAACCTCAAAATATCTCAAATAACATGTTGTCAATATAGCATCAATCAATGTTAATAAGATCTTTACTCTCAGGTATTGGAACCTAAGGCAATCTTAATCACGCCTTGATCTAAGCACCACTTCGGCTTTGATCGAATTCAAGCCAATGCTCAATCATCTTTGTATCTGGTCTATCATGGCATTCCTAAGAATCACCGTATAACCATTCTCATATCACTTAGGTGGTGTTGTTGTTGTTTTTGTTATTGTGGTTGGGTTTTTTGTTGTTGTTTTTGTTGTTGTTGCTGCTATTGTTGTTGTGTTTGTTGTTGTTGTTGTTTGTTGTTGTTGTTGTGTCGTCGTCGTTGTAGTTGTTGTTGTTGTCATTGTAGTTGTAGTTGGGGTTGTAGTTGGAGGTGCAGTTGTAGTTGTAGTTTGTTGTTGTTACCTTCGTTGTGGTATACAATTTTGTCTAGTGGGAGGTATCGCCTTAAACCAACAAACTTTCTTTCATAGGTATGCTTACCAAGCATATCTATATCCATACCACATCTTCATTCTTTCTGTGTCCAGGTGTAGCATTCACACATAAGACCCACTAGTCTTAACTTCACAGCGCTTGGTTACATAGGCCTCATTGCCCATTTCTTTCCGCCTCATGGCTTATTACATAAGCTTGGGTTTCAATATGCTAAAACTTCCTCTGTTTAAACTACTAAAAACAGAGTCCCACAAGCAGCAATTAAACCATGAAAGCAAGGTTGAAGGCTAAACTCATCCAAAGCTCAAACTCCCTTGTTATTGCTGCCTCTCAACTCCACAACAACCTTTGTTTTCTGAAGCTAGAACAAGGAAACCAATGCTTGAACTTCCTCACTTTCTCAGCTTTCTCGCCCTCTATCAACCTCTCTCTCACACACACTTCTGCTTTCTTTCTTTTGGTGGAGAGTGTTGGATCTGAATGAGAACCAATGAAAACTATATATATAAGGACCTATGGGTCCAATCCGAGAGGCATGAGTAGGCAGAGGGGAAAACACGCTTCCGTTTGTGAGGTTCAAGAAGCATGGCCCTCTGCTGTTGCGTGATCGTGAAACACGCTGGGCTCTCTGCTCCTTTTGCATTTTTGTTACGAACCTGCATAAGGCCCATACTCAATATATGGCCCAATAGGGAATATATTGCATATCAAGATCTACCTATAATAAAGGGGAATCATATCTCATCTACAATCCATGTATATCTAAATCTATATCTGGTATTTACGATATCAGGGCCTCGGATCACAGGACCCAAACGATTCAACCTAAGGTAAACTCTATAAATACAGAGTTAAAACCCTAAGGTACACAGGTTCTAACTCTGAACTATTTACATACAGACACACAGAGCACACACCCACCCCTTTGGCTAAACGCATCTCGAACTACGTGAACTTTGATCCCTCTACAGGGCACGTAGGCCCTAGGCTTTGTTCCTAGGTCAAGTCCAATCAAACAATATCAAACAAGCTAGTCCATTAGGGCTAGCCCAATCTGTGTTCTACACCAGAACACATTTGTTTTTTGCTTTTAATAGATATTAGAGGAATAGGAATATATATACACACACATATAAATATTCTGATGCCTTCTCCACTGTCACGTGTTGGGCTATTTTAAAATTATCCAACTTACTCCTATTCCAAACCTTTATTTGCAATTAGGTATTTAGCTCAATTAATTGCAAATATTAGAAAAATGATAAGACTAATTCCTTAATTCCATTTAAGGATTTTCTTTCT
Source organism: Acacia acuminata (assembly GCA_019022655.1). Classification (NCBI taxonomy): domain Eukaryota; kingdom Viridiplantae; phylum Streptophyta; class Magnoliopsida; order Fabales; family Fabaceae; genus Acacia; species Acacia acuminata. The sequence goes on from JAFJYI010000075.1 coordinate 402,084, forward strand.
CAATTTAATTTCTTTTGGCTTTAAAATATTATCTCTATAATATTTATGCAAATGATTATTCCACAATTATTTATCCTTAGTTTATGGAAAAATATGCCTTAAATTCCAATAATTATTTCTATAATAATTAAGGCCAAATTTTCCATAAATAATTTCATCATAATATTTCTATATCCTCAAAATATTACTTTATAATTTTCTCTTTTTTGTCCCTCTAGAAGTTATGGCCTTATCAGGAAAGTCACTCCTCCCGAACTTTGGGCTTAGACATCGACTAATTTAGTCTTATTCTCACGTTCGATTGCCAAAAATCGGGATGTTACACGTCCACGCCCTTCTATACCTAAATTGACGTCGTTTTAGCGCAAAACAATGAGCAAGTTACTTTTTATATATATATCGAGCATTGAATGGTATTAAAAATATATTTTAAGATAATGACTGGTATTGAAAAAATACATCATGATCTTGAAAAATTATTTCAGGATAATGATTGGTACTAAAAAGATATTTGAGCATATATCTCATGATCTTAAAAAATTATTTTAGGATTTTGAAAAAATAGTTCGACGGATATTAAAAATATACTTCAAAAAAAAAAAAAATTTCTAGATCCTAAAATAATTTTTTAAGATCATGTGGTATTTTTCGATCTGGATTCAAGTATCCTTAAGTATCGTTTTAGTATCAGTCAATACCTTAAAATATTTTTTCAGGATCTTAAAATAATTTTTCAAGATCATGAAGTATTTTTTCAGTACTAGTCAGTATCCTCAAGTATCTAAAGTGCTTGAAATATACTTCATCCGGTCCAAATTACAGGACATATTTAACACATTTTGGGGAGATTAAGAAAATGAGTTAAATTAGTTAATTTTACATATTTTTCTAAAATACCCTTATATAAATTTAAAATGACATAAGTAAAAGTAAATCAATAGCATCTGCCACGTATTTCTCAGATTTAGAATTTTCTTTTCCACACAATTACTAATTGAAATAATTGTCTTGCTATATATACATATATGTGTATACATACATACTTACATACAGACATATCTATAGACACACACACAACATGTATATGTGTATGTTTATATATGTACACACACACAAACACACACATATATTGATACACACACACAAATTTACATAATGCACACACACATGTGTGTGTGTATTTCTTATATTTGTGTGTAGACACACACATATACACATACGTATATACACAAACACATATATATAGACACACACACATATACACACAAAATGTGTGTCTATATATATATATATAATTAAGCGTCAGTTTATCGATAAATAAATTAAAATCCAACAATTTGATTAAAAAAAATGTGTTTAACACATATTTTTAGTCATTTAAGAAACTAAAAATAAATAAATTTCAATAAAAATTGTGAAAAAATAAAATTATAAATTTTATAATCTCACAATTAATAAATTTTAACATATTAGAAAGTTAAAAAAAACTATTAGAATCAAAATTTGGTGTATAAACCACCCCCTCGCCCCACCATATGCACCCCAGTGGAGGAAAGAGTTTTATGTGAATGCAGTGACCTGCAAATTAAGGTGAGGTTAATTTCAAACAAAATAAACCCTGAACCTGATTCAAAATTGAGATAAATTATAAGAACTCTATGATTTTGTTTTTAAAAAAAATAAAATAAAAAAATCTAAACAAGTGCCTCAGGTTCATTCTTAATTTTACATACATATATAGTGCTCTAATAATTGTTCCAACTTAACTAATAGTCTCATGTTCAAGCCTTAAGTATGTAACAGCAATAATTACCTACTTGCAAGTAATGAGATGCCCCATAGTTGGCATACATTCATGCAAACCAGACAAATCGGTTGTTAGTAGCGTCAAATACTAGTGGATTAACCCAAAAAAACTATGCATCTCCGGTTAAGCCAATAAGACTTTTTGTAACAGAATCACTTAGTAATACTCTGCATCAAAAAGACATCAAGTAAAATTTGTTAGGAATATAATAAAAAATTTATTTTTTTTGAATTGAAAAGGGGACCAAACCGGCCCTGTGGGGCATGGAACCATCCTCCACCTCTCGTATGCCAGAGCACTTTTCTAGCCATCAGCTCTACCAAAATTTCAACTTCATTTTTTGAAGTTGTAGTATTTTTCGAGTATTTCCTTTCAACATTTCTGGAATAACCTCAACTGTAAACCTATAAGCGATGTTACAACAAAATATTAACTGATCCTCTACAAAAGGAAATCGTATGTTCTTTGCCGTTCCATTTTAAGATACCTCTTCCATCTGTCTCTGTAGATTCAAATCGTAACATGAATTAATTCTCCAATAATTCTTCATCTTAAATAATTTTCTTCCTCTCCCTTTTCAATTTCTTACTCCATCCATTGAAAGGGCGGGTGCCATTTCCTATGGCCCATCAGCCATATTTACATCGAGAATGCCATTTTGATGTCGCATTTTCTTTTCACTTTGTTTGCTGGGACCCTGCAGCAAGAAACATGGCTGAGCTTAGGGGGGAAAAATATTGAATTGGAGGACATACTATCTCCACTTGAACCTTATTTTGGTCCTTTTACAAATGTATAAATTCTTGAATTGACCTCTAATAGATAGATTTTCATTCTCATTTTGGTCCTCATACTTCAGAATCTATTCAATATATTCCCTCCATCAGTGAATTGCTAACTTGGCTAATGGACTTCAGAAAACGACAGGTTTTGTAATGTGGCATCATACCTAGATCCATTGGCAAAGTTAGAAGTTCACTAATAGAACTAATTGGAATGATTTTGAATTAGGAATCAAACTGAGGACGAAAATCTATTAAGAATCAACTTGACAATTGATACAAGGCTGAAGAAGACTAAAATAAGGTTTCAACCCATACTATCCTCAACAGTGTCTTCTCCCATGATATAATTGGTTACTAGAAAATTAAATCCATTAAATATAAGGGATCATTATTCCGTTAAATATAAGGGACTTAAAAAGCAGATGGGTGATAAACTTTTATTCATGGACAACCAGCAATGATTAGATCATTATTAATTCAAGAAGGAGGAAATAGCATCATCCAGTACTGAGCCCAGCATTTTACCCCCCAAACAATAAATAGTATAGATAGGCCAAAACAAATATAAATTGGCAAGAGAAGGATGTGATTAAGTAAACGGCACCTTTGTATTTGAAACCAACTTTCTGGAAGCGGCCTTGTTCAGGATGCTCTTATAATAATGTGTAAAAGGAGCGTTGCCACTTCGTTTTTCGATCTGCATAATTAGCAATACAACTAGACCAAGTTACATCTGTGGCCAAAACATAAATTCAGCCAGTAGAAAAGAAGAGGGTAAGAGAGAAAGAGAACCTGAAGAAATGAGTCAACAGACTGCTGATCCTTGGGTGAGAAAGTCGCATCATCTCTTCTCCTCTGAACAAACTCAATGTTCAGCTCTACCTGCAGCCCCAACCCCCACCCAAGCACATACGAATAAGCGTGGACCAAACAAATGAAAAAAAAAAAACATGTGCACATTGATTAATGTCTATCATCTCCATTAACAGATGAGGACAGAAAAATTATTTGAGCAGCATCAAGTTTCAAACGATTGATCCAGCAGGACTATGAGTGAAACAAACAATGTTAATGCATGTTAAGGAAAAAATTGATTCCTATCTATATGCTACTATTGAATATAGATAACTAATATTGTGGTAATTATTCTAATATGCAAATGATATATTTTGGAGATTGGTTCTTGTGTAAATATACTTATGAATGGTATATTATTTAACAATGTTTATAACTATATTTATATCAATAAAATGAACAACATACCACACACAGAGTAAACATATCTGAATAAAAGATAAACAAATAAGGATAAATATCAACACTGAAGCAAATATAAAACAAGGAAAATATGGAGGTAGTACAACACACTATTACAACAAGAAATTGATAGTATGGAATTGATTAGTTAGTCTGGAAAATATTTCTAGTGTACCGGTAAGGAATAAATGAGTATTGTACTTTATGCTTATAATGGTTGTGATAATTAATTGTTTATAATTGTGCGTGCCATATTTACACCAAAATTAGTACATATGTGTTGTATTCAGTGTTGCAGTTGCTATTCATTTATTTTTTCCTGTCTCAATTTATTACTTATTCATTTATTTTTCCTTGTGTGTGGGTGCCATATTTATTCATTTCTTTTTTCCTATCTCAATTTTTTTCTTCAGTACATATCTTTATTCATTTAAATTTTGTGCGTATTTTATAACATATCAAACGCATTTGTTGTAATTGATATTGTTTGATATGTTATAAAATAATATTATAACATCAATTGTTGTGTGCCACATGGTTATTTACAAATTAAGGACAAGTTTGTGTGTATTGGTGTAAATGTAATACCCTAATTTTCATAAATATTATATTTTGGAAAATAATTACTAAAATACAAAGGTGAATATATGTCTCAAGGAATTATAATCTATCGATTATATTTTCATCCAAATTCCACTTTGGAATTAATTAACCAATGGTTGATTATGAGACTACATATTGGGGGCTATAAAATGGGACATAATTAACACATTAAATAATGGTTAATTTATGATCAAAAGAAGCAAGAAATGTTATGAAAACATTTAACCAATTTTAAGGCTATTAGTAAAAAACTAATGGGCAATTAAGCTTACACTAATTAAAATAATTTGTGTAATTCTACAAAATAAACAAAAAAAAACTAAAAAGCATAAATTGAGGGATGTCTTATTTTGAAAATTAAGGGCCAAAAATGAAGTAATTAAGCTTGTTAATTAAAACACCAATGGTCATGATTAACTAATAAAATAATTAAGCCAATGAGAATGAAATAATACTTGCCTAATTAAGCACTAATTTTCATGATTAATTGATTAACCAATAGCAGATGCAAATTAAGGGTTAACTAATATAATTAAGCTTAATCCTCTTGTAAATTGTCTAGCCAATGAGAAATCAAAGAATTGAGCTTAATCCTCATGAAATTTAATGGACCAATGGGAGAATTAAACCATAGATTAATGGTGAGGATTTATTTTGAACAAACACAAATTGATCCAAGGGTTGAAAGAAGAAGGAAAAAGAAAGCTTGAGAAAGAAGAAGGGAATTATATTATTCAACAAAATCACATGGGATAATTGGCACATGGGGTCATGAGTAATTTTACGGAACTTCATTTCGATTTTTGTAGAATTAATTATGATTTTTCAAAGTTACAGAAAAATCTGGGCATAATGCTGAAGTAACATTTTTAAGAAAATGTAAGGGCAAAATTGTAATAATGAATCCACCAAGGGTAGAAATGTCAAGAAAGGTGAAAATATCCTTTTTGATATTATTATGGGAAATATGATATTAATTATAATATCATAGTAAAAGAAATAATCCGACTTCGGTGAGAATATTATGCATTTATTTTTATTATTATCTTGTTATTATGATTAGATATAGGTATATTATATCTTAGGATATTTCCTATTATATTTGATTGATTTTGATTTGATTAGATTCTATGAGATTCTAGGGTTAACTTTTGGTTTGCCTATATAAAGGCCTATATGTATTCTTTCATATTAAAGATTAAGAATTATATTTCTCTCTCAAAGTCCACATGGTATCAAAGCTTAGTTAGTTCTTGGCCAATTTCAGTTTTCCAGTGGCCGCTGTCACTGTAGCGTGAACCATATTGTCTCGTGAACAGTGACAGTGGCCAGACAGAGTGTGTGAATTTCTTCATTCAAAGTTTTGGTTTGCTGTACCAATGAGAGGGTCAAAAGTTCTAGACGTTCTGGGTTACTGAAGCAGTGAGAACGAGAGAGGGAGGAGAGTTTGCGTTCTGTTCCCGACGGCTTCTTGGAACACACGCCACCCCACCGGAATCGGCAAACGCCCAAAATTTGGCGACCATCCGACATCTCCAAGGTGGCACGTGGTGTACACGCGCTCGGCTAGCAGCATCCCTGTGGCGGCGCGTGACGGCACGTGTGATCTCCGTTTCGTCGGAGACTTCCTGTTTCGGCATTCTCTTCTCGTGTCCGGCTTGATCCGTGAGTTTTGCAGCTTTTGGTGACTGTTTGAATTTTTTCGGCGAGATCTCCAATGAGAATTCATTTTCTGATTATGGAGCACGATTCTTCAACCCTAGTAATGTTTGCGGCACACTTCTTCATCAACATCATCGTTGGTGGTAGTTCCTCTATCATCGTGCCTCTTATCTCATCTGACGACTGGTCCCGTCGTTGTTTCCAGCATAGTTCTTCATCAACATCATCGTTGGTGGTAGTTCGTCTGTCATCGTGCCTCTCATCTCGTTCGACGACTGGTCCCGTCGTCCTCAACTCGTGAGCACAGTTCTTCATCAACAACCCATCTCCTCTTCGACGTTGTCATCGTCGTCGAGCCTTTCATCGTCGTTGGTGGTAGTTCCTTTGTCATCGTGCTCCTCAACTTGTCAGACGACTAGTCCCGTCGTCTTCAACACATCCTTGTCACAGCCGATGCCCGTCTAACTTGTCGCAATCGCTGCCCATATCTGTTGCTCTCTAAATAGGCATCTGAGACTCAAGAAGTACAAGCTTAAGGGGGAGTGTCAGTAGTATAAAGTTGTATAAGCAAGTTGGACATGATTAACATCCACGATCCAACTTGAGGGGGAGTGTGAAAATATTATGAATTTATTATGATTATTATCTTGTTATTATGATTAGATATAGGTATATTATATCTTAGGATATTTCCTATTATATTTGATTGATTTTGATTTGATTAGATTCTATGAGATTCTAGGGTTAGCTTTTGGTTTGCCTATATGTATTCTTTCAGATTAAGAGATTAAGAATTATATTTCTCTCTCAAAGTCACATTTATTATTGGAGAGCTTACCCCAGGCCCTATAATCAAGTTGATTAGCACGAGAACTTCAGCAAATTAAGTTAGTTGGTTTTAGTCTTGGAGAATTTCATCCCTCATTTGGATGCCTGACATTTATTTGCATGTAGAAATTCCATGTAGCAGGCACTTAGGTAACACAGAAAGAAACGTTTCATTAGAACATGTACCTGATCAATAAATCGCTTTAGAACACGTCTGAAGTTCTCAAAAGAGGTTAGCTCGCAGAACTTTTTGAGGTAAATAAGTGGAATGGTTGCCAGCTCAGGAAAAGATATATCATAACTCCACTGAGCAAAGTGTTCTGTAAGGAGCTCAATGGCAGATGAGAAGCACTCTTCTTGAAATTGTCGTGATTTTAACCAATGCTTTGGCAGCTGCAAAAATATATTTAGAGCTTAATACAGCAGTAACATGCATGAGTCTAAATATAAATTCTGGGTTTACATGCGAAGTGATAACATGTGACAATCACATTCCAACTAATCTAGTCTAGCAACACAGACGTCTGCTCTACAGCTTTCATTCTAATGCCTAACCTTTATGGCAGACACAGGCTCAAACACTTTCCCAGGTCTCCCACCATCTTTAATAATTTTGTATTCCAATATATCCAGCACCAACGATGTAACTGGGATGAAAACCCCACTGGAACTGGAAAGATGATTAAGCCATCGAATGCATCTAAGTCTCAATGGTAAATATCTAGGCCCAGGAAACAGAAGAGTAAATCCATTTATAATCTGTACAGTCATATACAGCAACGGTTGCAGATCATAGTCATGTATGTTTGTTGATATAAAAGCAACCCAGAGATCAATGCAATTGATATACTGCCAACTGCTTATCTTCTTAACCTCTTCCTGCCCAAAAGAAGCAAACCATCAGATGAACATGGAAATATTAATATTCATAATTGAACGCATTTACAGAAAGAGAAGACGCATTTACAGAAAGAGAAGAAGACAATATAGAGGATTATTTTGAAGGCTTACCTTCCTTTTAGTTTGCCATGCCTTCTGCAATATCTTAGCAACATGTTGCATGCATATCATTGCTTTATTAGATGATTTCAGCACATCTAAGGAGCATAGCTCCACAAAGGAGGTCCTCAAAAATTGCACATGTTTTAACAACCTTGCGTCAACAGATTGAGAGTGACTAATGAAAGCCTTGTATGTTTTAACAAAGCAGTAGTCAAAATAATTAGAGCGGAAAACTGAAGCTATATCTCGTATGATCAGAAAGGAGTGTGATGACAGAGACTCATCACCTGTTGCCCACAGATGGACCGCAATCTGCAATTAATTTGAACAAATGATGAGGCAGATCTTAGAGGTAAAATTGGTGTAACTAAAAATCTGTTAATAAGTTCCAACTACCCGAGATAGAATGGAAATTATGCCTACTGAAGAAACTATAACCTAGAAATGAGTAATTTTTATCCAAACAGCTTGACAGCACCACAGCAGAGTTTTGCTTCTAGAAAAAGCACTTCTGTAAATGGCATTTATACAAACAAAGGTTTTACTCACGATCCAATCATTATAAACTTATTGGCAGCACTTTCTTCCAAAGGAATACATTCCACAGCTGATGAAAAGCAAACCCAGGACACAGCAAGAAAAGACTAATAGAGGAGGATTTGACTGTTCTTGGAAAAACTATTGTTTTCAAAATTCAATACAAACCGAGCAATGTCCAAACAACAACAGAGCCTTATTCCATTAAGTAGGGTTGGCTACATGGATCACACGACGCCACTAAACAAACCAAGCAATGTTCAAAAAATGCTGAAACACTTCCAGGAAGGCTGCACAGGCATACAGATAAGTCTAAGAGGTAACAGTAATTTTCATATAAATCATAATTCTTAAATCTTGACTACCACGCAGAATCATAGAAAATATGTGGCAATGGGAAGTGTTAATTGCTAGCACTAAATCTTAGAAAATTGAACATCAGGAAGCTATCTCTTAAACCATTGTAATCAGCAAAACCCGATGGATTTTCACAATCAAGATATTAAAAGTAAAATACCTTAACAAGCCTGCGAAGTAAAGATGGATATGCAGCCAGAAATATGATTGAAGCTCTGAGCTGAGAAATTGAGAAGGCCAATATTTCAGAGTCGGTAACCTGGTTAAGGAGGAGTAGGGTACTCCTCAAGTAAGACTTAATAAGCGGCTTTATAGATTTCCACTTAGTTGTGTTCTTTATCTCCAACACAGTTTCCTTTCTGAAACTAGTACTCGGTATTCCCAAAAACTTCCTAAATATGTTATCAGCCTCATGCAGTATAAACATCAATATCTTGCAGAAAATTTCACTCTTCTGAATTCCATGGGACGAAACAGCGCCAGAGACACTAGAATTTTCAGATTCATATTGACAGGCTGCTCGATAAGCATTCAAGAGACAAGTAAGGGCAGGCACACTTTGCTGCTTTTTGACCAATTTACACAAAGAGTCAACAGAAGCACTTGTCAACTGCTTGGCCACACATGAATGTATGGAGTCTTCATTCATTGGCAGTACCTCATCATGACTGCTCTCATCCTCATCAGAATCCTGGTAAAATGATTAAAAAAAGAGTCAAGTTTCAGCAAACACAAGGACAATCAGGCTGAGTTCAAATTACCAAGTATTTTGCAAGCCAGACACCGCATGAATAAATATCCTGTTTATGAAAATTCAAATTTATGCATATGCAATTGACCCAATCACAGTGCCTAAATCAATTTATCAAATAACATCGTATGCACCAATATAAATGATCAAATCAAGTGAACTGTCAACTTCTCCTTGCCCCATTTACTCAAAATATTCCAAGAACAATTTTCTCAATAACCCTCCAGATTCAAATCAAAGAGAAATTGAATTCAACAACTCACAGTCTGTTCATCTTTGCTTTGCTCCATTTTCTCAAAATAGCTTTCGAGAAATTTTGTAAAACTTGCATCCTGGAAAATTTCAGGCAAAATGTCAAGTCAGAAAGATGAATGAGAAAAACTAACTGGAAACACAGGAGATCCAATTCCTCATTTATCAGAGTCTAACAAAGAGAAAATGAACATAATGTTAGAACATTTAAACTTTTTTTTCATCTTGAAGCTTATCCTCCCTAAAGAAAACTGTGCACAAATGGAAGTAAGGCTAATGATTCCTGTTTACTTTTTCACTTTATAAATATGAAAAACAATAGTTATTTTTAAGTGCAACAATCTAGACTATCCATGGCTCCAAAAAAAAAAAAAAAAAAAAAAAAAAGGGAAACTAAAGATATTGTCCTTCAAACTATGATAAAGAACTTGACCGTTAGTCAAGAACTAGAATTTCAGGATCACACTTTGCCCATTTATTAAAGTTATAGGAAAAGAACAAGATGCTGCAAGTGTTCAGATACAGCATATAACAAATTTTAAAAGAATCAAAGAGGCTTTCTCAGAAGTGAGAGGCAAGAAGGAAGTAGGAAAAGAATCACCCATCTGAAAACTGAATGATTTGCTATGGTGGCTCATTTTATTCACAACTGAACTTGATTCAACAGAGAAGCCAATATAATGAACACAAAAAACTCTTACTCGAAGAAGACATGCTGTCAAAGTGAACAACTGATAACGCTGAAGAATGGCTCAAAATAGAAAGTGCCCAGCTTCAGGGAGAGGCTGGTGATTGTGTGCTTTCAAGCATCTATTTCAATTAAATAGATTTTCTATTTGTTTCATTTAAATTCAGGAGCATTTGTTGTTAGTTATTTCTAGGATAAAGTTATCTTAATCTGAAAGTTATATCTTTTAGTTGTTTGCTCTCTTTTTATCTTCTCACACATGTACAAGTAGCCATTCATTAATGAACCTGTTCAGAAGCACCTGCATGGTTATGATATAGAATGAATTACCTTCTCTTTCACTTTGTTCAACATTTTTGTCTTCTTCGAAAGTTCTGCATTGATATCTCTGTTCTGCACAGATAAGGCACTACGACCAGTGCTGTCTGAAAATAAATTCAATCAAGATCCAATTAGATAAAAAGCACTGCGAAACCATACTTATGCTAAAATCAGAAGCTAAGAATTTCCTTACTCTCAATAAAATTTTCATTTTCGCTTTCATTTCCAGTTTCGTGTGCAAAGCTTGAGTCCTGGTCACAAATAGGCCCAGAGTGCATCAATTTTAAAAAGTTAATGCTAAAAAGAGTTTTGATGATAAATTATGATCCAAACCTCAGGAAGAAATCCATCACTGTCTGAATCATCTCCTATCATTCCACTATCATCTTCACTGAATATGGCATCAAGGGAAGCATCTTCATTTTCTTCACCTCCAGTGTTTCTGAGAACAAATGAATCACCAGTAATTAGTCCAAGATTGACAGATGAACCATCGGTAATAGTTTAATAGTAATTCAGATAGCATTATCCAAACTTTTTTAAAACCTTCCCTGCCAATTAAGTAATCCCCTATTTACTTGACCATCATTGCTTCTAACTTTCCAGATTTAACATGAATGTTTAGGCAACTAATGATGCATGCACTGCTCATTTAACAGTGACGTTTTCTTTTGTTCCAATATGAATATGAATATAATTTTTTCAGTGTCTCGTAACATTATTTTCAAAGAAAGAGCTAGCTAAACTCAATTTATAAGGAAAAAAGAGGTGGAAGAAAAAGAAAAGAAAGGAAACATAGATAGATAAATATATGCATATACATAACAACATACATGTAAGCTTGGATGGTGATAAAAAATATACGCAGTTAGGAAACCATTTACCTTCCATTTGATTGTTCTATCAAATCCTTTTCTTGATGTTCCTCAATATCTTGACTATTTCCTGTTTCAATCAAATTTGACAGAAAAATTTAAAGCTCAGTAAAGAATTAGAGAGTATTGATACAATCATCAGATAGAGATGGATTGTGTTTTTTCTCAGCGCACCTAAAATTTTGCATTATGAAAATGTCTGAAATTATGATAAAATACTTTGAAAAATTGAAATTGCTACTACTAAAAGAGGAGAACAAGTCCTCCCAAAACAACATAAACAAAACAATGAAAATCCCCCCCCCCCCTCCAAAATACAAAAGAAAGAAAGAAATATATCATTAGCTTAAAACAGCTCTGCACAAGAGAGCTCCTCCCCCTTTATCAAAGAAACCAGGAGCTCACAACCATAGAGACTTCTTAAAATCCCTCCTTTAACCAAAAGTTTTAAAATTTCCCGAGAGGCTGTACCGCCCACAACAATCTGTTTGCACAAGGAAAAATCATAAACACTAATAAATAAATTAAGTTTAAATAAATTAAGTTCAATAAGGATGTTCATTACAGAAAAATGCACATTAAAGATTTCCGATGTTGTCATAACATAAGAATTATAACTTTTATATAGTGTTGAAAGAAGAAATCACCAAGAGACACATGAGAATAACTGTGACAAAAAAAGACTGTGCAGTAAGTGGCTGACCTAGAATATAAAAAATAAAGAAAAGGATCATATATAACCCAGAAATTGTGGATGGCCTCGAGATAATAAATCCTTACTTTTAGAAGCTTTCCTTTTGAACTTAGAATTTGTCTTCCTCTTATTTCTTTCAACAGACTGTAAGTTCTTTTTAGCGAACTTCCTTGCCTTCTTCCCTAGCTTTCCCATTTTGCAACAATACGTGAGGGAGGGAAAATAAAGAGGAAACACAGAGCTGAAGGACTAGGAGCAGAAGCAGCCGTCAGCAAAGCCGTTGCCTCGTTGGCGCCAATGAAGAGGAGTATGAATAGTACGAACGGTAGCTTCAGATAGAAACCCAAAACTCAGGCAGTGAGGTTATGTGCTTAAGACAGCGCCGATTCGCAGGGGAAAGCGGGAGGTGGCGGATGGCTGCGTTTTTGCTGAACGGTGGTCGTCAGTGAAGGGAAATAATGCGAAGGTTAAAATAGTAAACTTTTATCGAATGGTCATGGGCTAAGTTGGCTTGGGCCCGCGTGATTCTACTGATTGGGCTTTAGCCCATTAAATACAAAGGTCAGAATAGAAAATAATAACTACGGCATGAGGGCTTGTGTGAACATGTTCTTCGGATTTTGACCAAAAAAAAAAAAAAAAAAAAAAGAACATATTCTTCGGATTAGGGCTTTTTTTTACTGAAAGGAAATTATTAATATTTTATTAAAATAATAATACCAAAGGAAAATCCTTTTAAAAGATAGTTAAATTATTCAAATTCAAATTTGAATTGTTAAATTCAAAAAATTCTTAATCAGGTCATATGACCAAAAATAATATTTTAGAATTGATAATCTTACCTTACTACCCCTCATTTAAGTTGAGTATACATCTATGGTATTTTAATCCTATTTATAATTAAACTTCTCTCCTTTGTAATAATTTTCCTTTTCCAAAAAGCTCTCCCTTCCCTTCCAAGGAACATTTATAATATTAACAAAACTAAAGTTTTTGTCGGGAAAATTACGCGCAGGTCCCAACAAAGAGAATTTATCACACTAAAGTCCTTTGAAATCATGAAATTAAACAGAAGTCCCTATTTGTGAATGTTAAATTACCAATCGACTTTATGTCTTCCAATTCCACTCTCTCTCTCATTCTTCCTTCTCTTCCTTCTCCTCTCTCCCTCTCTTTTTTTCTCTCTCTTCCAATATTTATTCCAGGGAGAATTTAGATACAACTTCTTTAGACCCAAGAGCTCCTTCCAGCGACTGGATCTTCAAGCCGAAACTCGAAATCTCCCACCAAAGGTTTAGGATCTAACTTTTATGTCGATCCGAAGGCTTCTCCACGGAATGTTCTGATATCACTCCATGAATCTTCAATGAGTCACCACCTTCGCGTGACTCACGCCAGAACCTGGAATTTTTTTATTTCTCACGTCCGAGGCTATTTACAACAACAAATGCTATATTTACAATAGAAAAGGCATATATTTACAACAAACTTTCAAAACCAGGATTTTTTTTTCATTTCTCAAGTCTAGATATTAAGTTCAATGAGTAGGTGCAAATAGTCACTTACTCATACAACTTAATATTTTGAAATGATATTCACTTCTTAAGCTAGCTTTATATACCGTCAAAATTCTCAGAAGATGTTGTGAATATATGCTTTTTTTGTTGTAAATATAGCATTTGTTGTTGTAAATAGCCTCCGGACGTGATAAATGAAAAAAAAAATCCAAGTTTTCAGAGGTTGTTGTAAATATATGCTTTTTCTATTATAAATATAGCATTTGTTGTTGTAAATAGCCTCTAGACGTGAGAAATGAAAAAAAATCCAGGTTTTCCAAGGTTGTTGTAAATATATGTTTTTTCTGTTGTAAATATAGCATTTGTTGTTGTAAATAGCCTCTGGACATGAGAAATGAAAAAAATCCACGCTTTTAAGTTGTCGAACATGTTTGCCAGCATTTGTTACATTGTTTATTTGATAAATGAAAAAAATCTACGTATATGTTTGAACGGGATGTTTAAGTTCAAACTTACGGGATGTTAAGTTACGGAAGTTCGAACGTTCGAGCCACATTTGAAAACCTGAATTTTTTTTCATTTCTCAAGTCCAGAGGCTATTTACAAAACAAATGTTATATTTACAACAGAAAAAACATATATTAACAACAACCATTGAAAACAAGAATTTTTTTCATTTCTCACGTCCAGAGGCTATTTAAAAAATAAATGCTATATTTACAATGAAAAAACATATATTTACAACAACCTTTGAAAACTTGGATTTTTTCATTTCTCATGTCCAAAGGCTATTTACAACAACAAATGCTATATTTACAACAGAAAAACCATATATTTACAACAATCTTTGAAAAGTTGGATTTTTTTTTTTCATTTCTCACGTCCAGAGGCTATTTACAACAACAAATGCTATATTTACAACAGAAAAAGCATATATTCACACATCTTCTGAGAATTTTGATAGCTATATAAGGCTAGCTTAAGAAGTGAATATCATGATGTGGCTAGATTCCTTTGTTTACATTACAGAACATTTTATTATCCAAGGCAACAAAGAGATCAGATCTGATAGCTTTTATGAACCATGAGAGATCTTTGTATTCCCCTATTCATCAACCACTGGATTTGCCTAATCAGGATGCTAGAGTAAGGAAAGCACGGAGTCATCCTATTTAGAATCATGACCAGACTATGAGAATGAAGTTTGTACCATTCAAAACCCAAGGTTCCAAGCAAGTTTGAAACCAGACAAATCACCCCAAGTGGAAGCTAACGAGAACCATTGTTTGTAGCAAACCCCCAAACTCCATCTAGATATCGATTGCAAGTCGTTGGGCTATGGCAAAATCGCAGATCTGACCACTCTCGGCTTCGTTGGACTGTGGGTTGAATCATTTATGAAAGAGAGAAGAAAAAGGGAGAGAGGAGAAGGAAGAAGGAGAATGAAGAGAGAGTGGAATTGGAAGACATGAGAGGGAAAGTCAGATTGGTAATTGTACATTCACAAATAATTACAACCAGGTCCCTTGGGACTTCTGTGTAATTTCATGATTTCAAGGACGTTATTGTGATAAATTTTCTTCCTTGTGACCTGCGCGTAATTTTCCCCTTTTTGCCAAAGACATGTCATCAGCATTTCATGTAAAGAAATTTTGCCATCGAACCAAGGCCATACGGCCGCCAGAAACCTCCTAGCCCTTGAGTTTCATCAGCCACGACGGAATAGTAAATTACAGAGTGAGACGCCAGAAGTCAAAGGAGATCATCGATCTAGAGTGGAAGGTGCTTCAAAGTTCTTGCTAGGAAGTTGTGATGCAATCTCCACAGCAGAGAACCTTGCAACCGAACCGCTCTGGCTCTGTGAATGATGTGGAAGACACCAGCTCGACCATCGTTTGCACCGCCATGGACATGATGGTAGAAGTTGCAAGCTACTTCACTTATTCGCTCTACGAAACTATAATGAAGGTATACATGATTCTTCAAAGGGATTTTTACTACCCTTTTCCATTAGCGAGCATCACGTATGCGCTCTATGAAATTGGAGTGAAATTTTTGCTGCTTCAAAACAGAGGAGGGCTGCCCACATAGAAATGCTCTTGAAAAATGTTATTATTATGATGATTACGATCCAGCTTGAAGAATAAAGAGAGAGAGGTGTGGAGGTGGGGGGGAGATGGAATGAGGGATTTGGCTTACGTCCTATGTAGAGCTTCATCCGCTGCATCCCAAACAGTGTCGTTTTGGCGCCAACCACACACTAGTCCTTTTTTAAAATAATAATAATAATAATTTAGGCACTGCCGGGTAGTAAAAAGATAATTCGGAATACTGAATCGTACCGAAAAAATCATTCATGATCTTGAAAATTTATTTTAGGATCTTAAAAATATATTTCAGGTACAGACCAGTACTAAAATGATATTGATTGATCGGTACTTAAAAAAATTATTTTAGGATCTTGAAAAAATAATTCAAGTACTTACTGCTACTAAAAATATATTTTAGGATATTTTTCTGGGTCCAAAAATAATTTTTTAAGATGATGAATTATTTTTTAAGTATCAGTCAATATTCTAAAGTATCTTTTTAGTACCATTCGGTATCCCGGAATATTTTTTTTAAGATCCTAAAATAATATTTCAAGATCATGAAAGATTTTTTTAGTACGATTTAGTATCCTGAATTATCTTTTTACTACTTGGTAGTACTTTTTTTTTAATAGAAAAGGACCTGTGTGTGGTTGGCGCCAAAACAATGTCGCGGACAAAGCTCTGCATAAGACGTAAGCCAAATCCTAGAATGAGTGCCACAACAGACGTGGAGAGAGGCAAGGGCGGATCCGGAAATTACGGAAAGGGGGCACCATTGGCGGGGGGGGATCAGGGGTTCGGGGCGCGCCCGAATTTTTTTTTTTTAACAAAGCTTTAAATACATTAAAGAATAAAAGAATATAAAGGGAAAAGTAAGACTAAGTCTTTGTTAAAAATAGCAAGACTGGACATCATATATTTTAACAACAAAAGTATATTACAATAAAAATAAATACAATATCATTCTTCTAGGCCTTAGTTTTTGGAATTCTATCATAATTGACTCATTATCAATACTATCAAATACATCTTTTTCAATATAAGACACTAAGCAATCATTCAACCACTCATCTCCCATCCGATTACGAAGTGTAGTCTTGATGTATTTCATAGCCGAAAATGCTCTTTCCATGATGATGCGGTTGCTTTCTGAGGTAAAGTCAATGCTAACTTTAAAAGTAAATAAACCAAAGGATACACAATATGTTTTTTCTTTTCAACCATCCTCTTGGCAAGATCGGCTATTCCTTTCAAATTCAAAAAATCGGGATCACTTTGCACATCAACAATATACGTCTCGAGCTGATATTCAAGCATCACAAAATCATTCAACTCAAAATCAAGGATAATAGCAGCAAATTCACACAACTTATTCTTATCAAATGCCAAGAAAGAGTTGCACGGATTTAAACATGACATGCATTCCAAATTCGAACTAACTTCACTAAAACGATCATTCAACTTTTGAAGTTGAGTATCTATAACTGCATAAACTTGAAGTGATGTAGATGAGTAACTGCTCCTCTACGTTTTGTTCTCCCTTGTAATGCAAGTGCACTTTCCATATCAGGGATATCTATATCATGTTTTATACAAAATTCAGAAGTCTTCTGAAATAGATTATCCCACCCATTATCTCTCATCTTCAACAATAACACCTTTGAAACTTTTACAAGAGTCATAGCATTCACAATATCTTGATCTTTTCTCCGAAGTGCTTGTGACAACTCATTCGTAATTGCCAAGACCTTGATCATCAGTGCAAAAGTAATACAAATTCAAAAGTTTCCATACGCATTATAAGGGCGAGGCTTCAAACCTTTTTGCATGCACAAGGGTTGTATCATCTTTTACAATTTCTAGCACATCAAGCACAGGATCAAACAATGTACACAAACTTACCAATGATCGGTAATGTGAGCTCCAACGTGTGTCCCCTGGTCGTAACAAACTCATTTCTTGATTCAAGCCTCTCCCTGATTGAACATCATCACTAGCAATATTTTTGACTAATTCTTCCAATTGCTTTTCTCTCAAAATATCTGCTCTTTTGCAAGAAGCACTAACTACATTACACACCAACGGTATAAAATTAAAGAAGTCAGTCAATGCGAAAACCTTTTTTGCACAAGCTACTAGAGCTAATTGAAAATGATGTGCAAAGCAGTGAACATAGTAAGCGTAATTATTTTCGCCTAAAATCAAGCTTTTCGGACCACCGAATTGACCACTCATATTACTTGCGCCATCATAACCTTGACCACGAATCTTTGTCAAGCTCAAGCCATTTTTGGCAAAAATTAACTCAATCGATTCTTTAAGTGAACTATTTGTTGTATTTGAAACATGAACAAGACCAAGAAAACGCTCAATAATGTCACCGTTGTCGTTCACATATCTTAAAACAATGGCCATCTGTTCTTTAGTAGATGTATCACGAGCTTCATCAACTAGTATAGAGAAGAAATTACCCCAATATCCGAAATAATAGCTCGGTAACTAAACTAGCAAAGCAACATGTGTAATATCTTTCTCGAATTGAGGGAGCTATCATTTTGAGATTCTCTCGGGGCATTATTCAAAGATACATTATTTACCTCCTCATTGCTTTCACAAAGGAATTTTACAAGCTCCACAAAATTTCCCTGATTCATTGAAGCATCTGTCTCATCATGTCCCCGGAAAGGCAAACCTTGTCGTATGAGATATCGAATACATCGAATAGAACCATTCAGACGAATACGATAATCATGTTTGGCTTTGTCAGAAATATCAGATATAACAGTGTCAATATGTTGATTTTGATTCATCAAATCTTTAGCGAACCGAAGCACAAATTATGAGTGCTTCCAACTTTCCCAATATGTTTATAAAGCCGTTGTTTGTCTTTCCAATTGCAAAATCCTTCTGCCACAAATGAATCATGACCACCCCTTCCATCACCATGCTCACAACTAAATAGATAACAATGCAAGCAAAATATAGCATCTTTTGATTCGCTATACTCCAACCAAGTGCCAAACTCATTATACCATAGAGGATTGAATCTACGCATTTTTTCCCCAATTAAGGTTTGAGGAAAGTTGTCAAGTTTTGGTTGACAAGGACCATTCGTTAGATAATTTCTTCGAATCATTTCCCTTTCTTGAGCACTCTTCGCAATGCTCATAATAGGAAGTCTTTTACCCGGATCAGGAACATACAAATCCGATGGATCTTCTACTGTTGGAGGGTTCGACTTGAGGAGTCGCACACTCATCTTGAGTTAAATCAATAAATGAAGATTCTGGTTGAGAACGTTTAGTTCCACTACCACTTGGCTTTGTGAAAAAGAACCTAAATATCTTTCCATTCTAAAATATGGCAAATGACAAAAAATGAATCAATAAATAATATATTGACACCCAAATCTATATCAATCTAAGCAGAGAAAGAAAATGCCTCAAATAAACTCAAAGAACCAGATTTTGCACACCCAAATCGACATAGCAAAACAGAGGAATCAAAAGAGAAAATCACAAGAAACAAATATGAGATATGATAAATTTCGATGCCTACAACCAACCATAAGGCTATATCAATCTAAGCAGAGAAAGTAGCATTTAAAAGTTTTGGTATTCAAAAACTAGTAACCAAAAATTCTTTTTCCAATCTCATTTTTCACATATAGTTAAAGGGCGTTAAATTCAATTTACCGAATACAAAGTAAATACCATCAATCAATCATACTTCTTTTCTTCTTTCTTCAACATAGTAACTCCTCATGATTAAGCATTTCCTTCCTTTTTCCCCATTAAGAGTTTAACAATATGCATCACACTTAACAAAATCACATACCCATTAAAATAAAAATTGAGCTTAAGATCAAACCTTTAAACAAAAATCAGACATGTGGGTGTTGAATGTAGATTTTAAAAGCATGACTCTTTCCATGCAAAAACTTAAATAACACAATCCTTTTGACCAAAACAATTTATAAATTTATGACAAACAAAAATGTAAATCTTTCCTAGAAACATAATTTTCATTTGCTGATTTTTTTTTTTTTTTTTGAAGATCACAACCTAACAATAGCCTTTCACATTCAAATCAAACTATACGATTTTTTATCTATAGATCAAATTTTTAAGTTGAACTCATTAGTCATTACAACCCGATATTTCAGCAAACCTCATAGTTATTTGGTCCATTCCACCACTTTAAACTAAATCTGTGTAGTAATTAGTCTTAAGCTATAGATGTAAAGGATGAAGAGTGAAAGCTTACAAAATAACATAACCAAGTCATTTAATACAACAACAACTCATTTCATGTTCAAACAAGCTGAATTAAACATATATTTATGCTTATAACAAGACTTAAAGTTTCACAACAATAAAAGTGTAATGGATCAGAGTATGGTGGGTAAAGTACCCTCAACATATGGATACAGGATCGAATCCTGTATCTCGGGCTAGTGGTGCTTGTGAGTAATTCATGAATGTCATCAAGTTATTTTCTATAGGCTAAGATGTGTTTCAATAAATCTTTTTATTGTCAATTTTGTTATTTGACGGTGTACAACATGTCATTGCTTAATATTCTTTTATGTTTGATTTTTGTGCTAATAACCTCTCCCAACTCTTAATTTATGTATAAAGAACACTATTAAATTTTTAAGTCATTTAAAAATAAATTCCTCGCTCCGTGTATAAAGAAAAGGTAAATTCCTCATCATATATTTCTAGTTCAATTTGAACTGTTAAGGATAAACGACTATAATTTTTCCCAACCAATTAGGTATCACTACTCATATTAACAAATAAATCAAAAAAATAAAGAAGGCATTCTGCTGTCGACATAGAAGAATCACGGCATATTATCACAAGAAACAAATTTGAGAACAAATATGAGATATGATTGAAGAGCAATAGAGCAATCAGGAAAATTGCAGAAACCCCCAAATCAGCAATCACGACAGAAAATCCCCAAATCTCAGAAACCTAAATCGCAAAAACCCCCCCAAATCGCAGAAACACACAAATGTGAGATATGATTGAAGAGGAATAGAGAGGGAAAAAAATACCTTGCTTGGAGTGTCGGACGATGGTCGATGACGATGCAAAGAAGAAGAATGAAGTTGGTTGGAGTGTCGAACGGTGGTCGATGGCTCGCTTCCGCCGGGGTCGATGTCGTGGAGAGTCTCGGAGGAGGAGGGAGACTGAGAGTAGAGGTAGAGTTTCGGTCTCTCGGAGGAAGAGTCTCGCAGTTGTGGATCGCCTTTGGGAGAGAACGGAGAATGACGGCAACTCGGAAGAAGGAAGAAAGAGACGGGGAAAATAGAGAGGGAAGGAAAAAATAAAAAATAAATTTTTCTTTTAATTTTTTTTTTATTTAAAAAAAACAAAACAAAACAAAACAAAAGGAAAATTTAAGGGTGGGCACGTGCCCACCCAACCCAACACGTGCATCCGCCCCGGAGAGAGGGAGAACTTCTAGAAAATGAAAATGGTTATAGAGGGGGAGAGTGTAATTAATAAATCTATTTTTATAAAAAAACAAATAATAGATATGAATATTCAACTCAAATGAGGATAGTAAGGTAAAATTATCGAATCCTAAAATCCTATTTTAGGTCATATGATTTGATTTATAATTTGTTAAATTTATCAAAACAAATTAGAATTTGAATAATTCAGCAGATTTTGATAGGAATTTTCCCTAATACAAAATGAATTAAATGAATGCCAAGGATTTAAATTTAATAAGTTGGTATTGTGATTGGCTAGAGCACATATGTGTTGTTGGTGCTGAATTTCTCTATGTTATTATGCGTCGGGAACGGAAACTATATCTGAAAAAATAATTTTGAAGATTTGATTTTCAGAATAAAATATAAGATATGTTTGATGATATTAACAATTTTTAATTTTTAACGTTGACTTGGGTCTTGCGCATTATGTAGAGCCTGAGAAGCAGAATTTTATCAATATTATTTACTTGCAAGTGAATAAAATACAGCCTGTAGTGATTGGCGAGAAATTAAAAAAAAAAAAGATTGAAAATACTTACAATAAGCTACGATGGACTGGGGTAGTTTTTTCAATAATAATGACTAATGTTGATTTTAAAAAATTATAAGAATTATGTTATATGGGGCTAAATTATAGAGACTGAATCATGTAAGCTTTGAAATTACGATGATTATTATAATTACTATTTTTTATATTATTATAAAAACGTCTGAAATCTTAAAATTAATAGGATTGCTTATATGGTTATAAAATGTCGCAGTGTCAAGCAAACTTAACTTACCACTTTGGTTCTATTTATAAGTCTCTTTTAACCAAATAAATGAAATTATGACAATTTTGTCTATATTAATTGTACCAATGAAAACAAAAAAAGAAGGAAAGGTTGAAAGATACCCAATCATAAATGAGGGTAAAGTTAAAAGTTTACCCTATAATCATTAAATTAACTACCTTTCTTTAGTAGGTGTGATTTGGTAAAAAAAAACTCATAAATAAAACCAAAATAGTGAAACAAAGGGAAAATTCATATGGAGGCCCTTTTAACAAACAAACAAACAAAAAAAAAACCCAAAAAATGCCTAAAGATTCTGCAAATCCCAGAAAAAGCCTTAGGGCCCCTTTTGACATCTGAATATTAAGTAAAATGATAAAAATGCCCTCAGTTTTAGTATCACTTTTCTCTCTTCTCTGTATCAATATTCTCTCTCTTCTCTTGCTCTGTTTTCCGGCAATGGAGAAGGAATCTGTTTTCCGGCGAAAGAGGAAGAAGTAGAAGAGTGAAAGGAATAAATATCTCTACTTATTCTTCTATCCAATGTCCAAGGGGGCTGTTTTGTTTTTAATCACCATGCTACTTCGTTTTTAATCACTGTAGAGTTGGGTTAGTAAAATCTTGCTCTGGTTTTTTGGCATGAAAACAGAGGGAAAGGTCTGTATTTGAGTGGGAATGGTTGAAAGTGATCAAGGAATTAAGGCTGAAAAAACACTGAAATTTGATAGTTGTTAATATCTAGTTTTAGTTGTTAATACCTTCAGTTTTAGTTGTTAATATGACTGTTTAACTTGTTAATACGAGATGAAAGTGAAAATGTTGTAGGGTAGGTTGGTCTATTTTTTGGGCATGGAAATAGAGGGAGGTTTGTTTGTTAATAGGAATGATTGAATGTGAAAACGCTGATATGAGATAGTTGTTAAAGGGGGCTAATATAGTTATTAGTGGTTACTGATATTGTTCTCAATGGGGGCTGATGTAGTTGTTAAATGAGGCTATTTTAGTTGTTAGAGGGGGCTGATATAATTGTTAGTGGGGGTTGATGTAGTTGTTAAAGGGGCTGATGTAGTTGTTAGTGGTTACTGATATTGTTGTTAAAGGGGGCTAATGTAGTTGTTAATGGGGGTTGATGTAGTTGTTAGTGGTTACTGATATTTTTTAGGACTGTTTTTCAAGAACAGTGGTTAAAAGTATAAGTTTTTATGACTGTTTTTTCAAAAAGAGTCGTTAAAAGTACTATTTTTAATGATTGTTTTCTCTCATTTACTAAAGTCCTTTTAACGACTATTCTTGAAAAAAAAAGCATGAAAAGTGCTATTTTTTATGATGTTTTATTTCATTTACTATTTTTTATGATTTTTTCAAGAACAGCTTATTAAAAGTACTATTTTTTATTATTTTTTTTACGTCGTTAAAAGAACTATTTTTTTAATATTGTTTCCTTTCTTTACTAAAGTACTTTTAACGATCGTTCTTGAAAAAATAGTCATAAAAAATAATATTTTTAACAACAATATCAGGAGCCACTAACAATTACATCAGCCCCATTAAAAACAATATTAGCAATCACTAACAACTATATCAGCCCCCATTAACAACTATATTAGCCCCCATTTAACAACTAACCCATATTAGCATTTTCACATTCAATCATTCCTACTAACAAACAAACATCCCTCTATTTCCATGCCTAAAAAACAGAGCAACCTACCCTACAACGTTTTCACTTTCATCTCGTATTAACAAGTTAAACAACCATATTAACAACTAAAACCGAAGATATTAACAACTAAACCGTAGGTATTAATAACTATCAAATTTCAGCGTTTTTCCAGCCTTCATTCCTTGATCACTTTCAATCATTCCCACTCAAATACAGACCTTTCCCTCTGTTTCCATGCCCAAAAACAGAGCAAGATTTTACTAACCCAACTTACAGTGATTAAAAATGAAGTAGCATGGTGATTAAAAATGAAACAGCCCCCTTGGATGTTGAATGGAAGAATAAGCAGAGATATTTCTTCCTTTCACTCTTCTACTCTCCAATGCCAGAAAACAGAGCAAGAGAAGAAAAAGAATATTGATACAGAGAAAAGCGATACTAAAATTGAGGGTTTTTTGTCATTTTACTTAATATTCAGATGTTAAAAAGGCCCCTAAAGCCTTTTCTGAGATTTGCAGAATCTTTTGGCCTCTTTTGAGTTTTTTTTTTTTTTTTTTTTTTTTTTGGTTAAAAAGACCTCCATATGGATTTTCCCTAAAACAAATCATGGAAATCCTTGTGACTTTGATGTTAACGGAATGATGTTGCTTCCTCTAGAGGCGCATTGGACGGGTCGCTGGGGCCCCAATAAAGGAGGAAATCTAGCTTCAACGTTGACAGGTCATTTGACATATATTTTTGTTGTTGATAAATTTGACATATATTTTTGTTTCAACAATCCATGCATACATATGCATGCAACTATACAAAGTAATTATCCGAAATATCTATTTATTTAGTTTAAGGAGATTAAAGGGTTAAATAATTTTTTTTAATTATAGCAATTCTCCCTAAATACTTATGTGTAAGTGTGTATTATTACTAGTTTGGCAAAAAAAAAAAAAAAAAAAAAAAACATTAGATTATGATTAGGTTGGATAAAGATAATATATATGAGGGGTAAAATGAAAAAAAATCTTACGTTTAAAACTTAAACTCATTTATAAAATAGGTCCTATATCTAGGAGCAAAAGAGAGTCTAAAGTCTTATGCATCTCTTTGATTTAGTTATTAAATATATTGTAAATTGATAAAATTTTACAAGGCTTCATTCTTTTTTCTCTACATTTACAAATCATCTTCACATTTTTCTTTTTTTTTTTTTTATCTTTCCATTAAGAATTAAATAAAGGTAAAATTGGAAACAATCATTAATGAGTTTAGATAAACTTTTGGAGAATACCAGCTCTTAAAGAAAAAGTGAAAAAATAATAATTTGAGATAATAAATTTTGGAGAATAATTTATGAACCGCCAAACCATAGTTTTCGTTAAAACCATGATTCCGTAAAATGCGAGAGTGTCTAGGTAGTTTATATCAAACCATGGTTTTGAAGGTTAAAACAATGAGTATTTGACAGCTTCACTTTTAAAACCATTGTGAAACTAAACACACTCTAAATAGACTTATATTTAGAACAAAAAATTTCTTCTATAGTGGGCTTATGATAAAACATCAGAATTTTTTTTTATAAGCATAGATATCTTTTATTTGAAGTAATCCCATTTGAGGTACTACAAAAGGGATTTGAACCTTAGTTCGCCATGTTGTAAAGGACTAGTTATAAAATCCCTTTCTTAAAACTCAATTCTTCATACACTTAATTAAATCTTTTGAAAATGCGTAGTAAAAAATATTACAACTCATCTTTTAAAAGTTAACCATGGTAGAAAAAGAATTCAACTAGTCATTTGAAAACACTACTATGGTAATAAAGGAATTAAATCACTGCAAAGATCTATCCATGGAAAAAAAAATAAACTAGTTATTTAAAATTTATCATGGATAATAAAAATGTTCTCATCGTTTCACAAACTAAACCATAATTACTCAACACACTTGGGCTTTAGACTTCTTGAAGTCTAGAATATAATCAATCAACCACAAGCCTAATATCAAACTCAATTATCAGAACACTTAAACAACAATTTTCTCAAATAACCACTTGAGTTGCTTATCCACGATTGAAAACAGTATAACCCAAACTATAATATCACATCAAAGTATGCAACATGGGCCCTACGGTGGCAATACATAAGAATTCATCACATAAATAAAAGAATGAGGCTTTACAAAGATTATCACAATAATCAATCCTCTAGAGCCTTCCTCAATTGCCTATCAAAAGAACTATTACCTAAAAAAATGTTAAATTAACAAGGTGAGACGACAACCTGAATAATCAGCTATCCAACCCATTGCACGTACTAATATGTGCTCGTAAGGTGCCAAGTGGAACAATTTATAAAATAAAAAATATTAGTGATATAATTCACAAAATTCTATATCGCAAGTTACATATCACAAATCATGTATCACGATCTTTGTGTCACAAATTTCATATCGAGATTTCCATATCACAATTTTAATATCACAAGTTCCGTATTACAAATTTTGTATCACAATTCTCAAGTTGTTTCCCATCAATCCAACTGCACCGCTTGATTTCTATAAACTAGACCAATGAGTTAAGTTACTATTCTTCTAACGAGTCACTCAAAAGTTCACTAGTCATGTGATTGGAACCGGCCAAAATCCACAGAGCACATGCCTAGACCATGAGTCTTTTCCCCTCATTGAATCAGTGGGGTGTCGCAGCCCCTCGTTGAACCGGTGGGACAGTCCCTCATTGAACCAGTGTGACAATAAAAAGCTAACCATCATGCACAATGGAGGCATGGTAGAACAAACTACTCCATCTCATTTCAATCAAACCATCACAATAATTATTAATAAATAGCTCAATGGGAATTGTAACATCCCAGGTGCTCGCTTGTGGGATGTTTTGTTTGACCGGGCCTATCCCATCCCATCAAAACAGTCCACAAGGCCTCCACTGGCATATCGCTTTGTTTTGTGGATGTTGTCCGCTTCGGCACACAAGGCCTCACGGTTTTGTTTTTGACTGGGCCTATCCCATAAAAACGTGTCCATAAGGGAAAGGTCTCCACACCCTTATAAGGCATGCTTCGTTCACCTTTCCAGTCGATGTGGGACTCCCGATCCATCCCCCAGCGTCCTCGCTGGCACAACGACTCAAGCCCCTGATCTCAACACGCTTATATGCATATGATGATATCTCAATTCTCAACTCATTATATATCTCTGTGTGACTCGAGCCCCTGGTCTCCACACGCTTATATGCATATGATTATATCTCAATTCTCAACTCATTATATATCTCTGTGTGTGTGTGTGTGTCTCTAAGTTCAATCAATCACAATTCATAAATCAATCTATAATAATCAATTGAAACCACAATTTAATATTCAAAGTAATTGAGGGTTTAACAAAAACAATTAAGAGACTTAAAGTCTCTATAGAAGCACCAACTCTCATCTTTGGTCATTCCTAATTAACCAAATTACCAATCCTCCTTTCTCGATAATCACATTATCAAGATCAAACCCAAAGCCTTACCCAAAAATCAAACCTCTAACTCAAATATTCATATAAACCTTAAATTGTTCACTTTAACATAAATTTTGAATTTACTACTATAACTCAATTTCTCTTTCCCAACAATATTTCCACCATCTAATAACTTTATTTCACCCATTAAAATTATTGATAATAATAACAATCTCCTCCATTCATCCTTCAATTCCAAAAGTCTACTCACTTTAAATCTTTAAGAGAAATCATATAAATAACTATTTCTTAAAATCATCTTTCCAATTTCATTTTTTCCTTCCATTAACTCTTTCTTACCTATTAGAACCATTAAACTATAAGTATCTCCTAAATTTCTTCTAAAACACCCAATTTCCAACGCTTAAAATTTTAACCAAAATTTTCAATATTCACATTTCATCATAAACCTCAAAATCAATCCATTCAACTATCAATATGGATCTTAATAAGCTAAAATATATCATGAAGTTCGAATCTAAGAGCCCCAATATTATAAATCACAAATTTCTCAATCAAACTTTAACTCTAGTTTGTTCAAATCAACCTAACTCTAATTTCCTCGTTTCAACCACTCAAGCACCAATCTAAATCATATAACTCTTATTCTAATCTCACTAGCTCTATTAAAGGCAAAACAATCACTTACAGGCCTCAAAATTTCAAAATCCAACAACATTAGGTTTTCCATCATTTTTAAAAAAAAAAAAAAAAAAGTCTAGAAAACTAACAGTCTTTGGTTTGAGAGGAGGGGAATGGAGCGAGGAGCGAGAAATTTTTTCTCTCATTTTTACTAAATAGCCCATAAATTTTTTCAATTTGATTATGTTGAGTACCTTTACATATTGTTCAATCTATTTCTCTCTCTTTCTTATCCTGTTATAAATAAGGGCATACTTAAAAAAATATTTTAAAACATACTTATTATTTTAAACTATAATCACTTTCTTAAACCGCACAATTTAATTATCAGGCTTTAATAAATAGGATCAGATTGAGTATTTACTCATAAAAATAAACTCTTATAAGTTTATGATTCCATATCATAATCTAAATTTACATTTTTATTACAATGTTGTTTTTTACCTGATTATCGCAATATTATTTAAACTCACGTGTTTGACCAACTTATTCAGGTTTAAGATCGAATAACTATAAACTCATCCGTAGATTACACAATTCCCTAAACCTTATATACTATTCTATGATATAATGATTAATGAATTACTTTACAACAAAAAATTATGAGGAGGTTAATATGGTGCATGCACTGGCTAGAACTTTAGATGTCATTGGCAAACGAGACAATCCATGATTTTATCATCAAATGTTCCAACTTCCATATGTATTGAGAAAGGGAAAAACACTTCTCATATTGTAGGAGAAGTGTATTCTCATGTCATACACACATGAAATGGTGGAACCCATATATATATATAATTAGCATTATATATATGTGGGTCCCACCATTTTATGTGTGTGTAGGAATCTTCTTCTTCTCATACAACATAAGAAATTTAAACCCCATTGATCAATTTCTAACAAATTAAAGTTTCAAGCTAAAATAGATATTTTAACATTTACTTAAATAATAATAATATAAATTTAAAGTAGAAAATTTAATTAATAACTAGAAGAACTGTCTTACTTGTAAATAAAAATAAAAATAAACAAACATTTTAGTTTTTTTTGGAAACTTATTTCTACTCTTAGACATCTGTTAAACTTGTATGCAAAATAATTAGACAAAATTACCAAGTTGTTATAAACAAAGTAATTTTACTGCTTGCTTATTTGTTAATCCTGTTGGAAAAAGTAAAACCCAAATCCCAGAGAAAGACAGACGAGACTGTTTGGATTGTTCGCTGTCGCGATTACTTGTTATCGTTGCTTAAAAATAGGAACCACTTTTCTCATGCAGAAAATGTTAAATATAAATTAATTAATTAATAAATTAATAAATTCTTCCGTTGAAGTTTCATTCCTCAGAATCTCCTCCTTCCTCTTACTTCTCCTTCTTCCTTTCTCTTCGCCGGTCACGCCCGGTCTTCCTCTCCGGATTTGCCTTTCG
Source organism: Acacia acuminata (assembly GCA_019022655.1). Classification (NCBI taxonomy): domain Eukaryota; kingdom Viridiplantae; phylum Streptophyta; class Magnoliopsida; order Fabales; family Fabaceae; genus Acacia; species Acacia acuminata. The sequence continues at coordinate 431,642 of JAFJYI010000075.1, forward strand.
TTCTTATTCCGGCGAGAGGAAGAAAGGTCTCGATTTCCACAGATTTTGTTTTTTTTTCCCTCCGAAGGTATGGCGAAATTTCTCTCCTCATTTTTGCCTCTTTCTGATGCATTTGTTTGTTATCTTGTAACTTTGTCGTGTAGATGGACTTTCCGGATTTGTTTTTGGTTCTTTTGGTCATTATTATCTTTTGCTGTCTGCCATTTGTTCATTACTCTGGTAAATTAGCGGGAAGTCCCCCTTTGTTCTCATCTTATAATTATAGGAGGAGGTTTCTGTGCATTTTCTGTTTCTGTTCATTCATGATGAAATCAGCTGTTCGTCGCACTGATAAATTTAGTCATAGGACTTCTATATTTTCAAGGTTTTCTATACTCGTTTGTTCATTAAATTGATAAATTGGCGGGAAGCCTCATATGACTTATTTTCTTTCGCGATTCTTGTTAGTTTCAGTTTTTGGTCAGTCCTATTCAGAGGACTGTTTAATGTTGAAATTTAGCGTTCGTTACATCGATAAATTAATGTATGAGATATATATATATATATATATATATATATTTTTTTTTTCATGGGTTCTTTGCCGTCATTTTGTTCATTACGTTGATAAACTGGCGGGAAATCTTGTTTTTTGACCTTTTCTTTCATGGGCTGGCGGATTCTTAGTAGTTTTTGTTTAAGATCATCTTATTCACAGGACAGTTACTCTCTGTTGAAATTGGGCATTCTTACATGCATAAATTAACTTTCAAGGACATTTCCCACTATTGCTTCTTTGTTTATTCACTAACAACTTGGTGTAAAGTCCCTGTCTTTCTCTGCTGGGTAGCAGGATTCTGTTTCTAGTTCTCCTTTCTGTAGGATTGTTATTTATTGATCCTATGCTTCTTTTCAGAATCTGAAGTTACCATTTGAAGATTCTATTTTTTGTGCACTTATGGAAGCATGAGGATTTAAAGTTATATAAAATTCATTATTTGGTTTGGCTTCCAAATCTAATTTGATATTTTTTTTTTCCATTTATTTCAAGGTAAGTGACCAGGACATGGGGAGGAAAGGGAGTTGGTTTTCTTCAGTGAGGAAAGTTCTCCTTCCTCGTTCCAAGAAAGATCAGGTTTCAAAAATATATATAATATATTCATATATTCTTTGGCAATAGAATAACATATATTTTATGTTGCTGCTAGTGAAATCAGTTGCCAAGACAGATTCTAATTCAACTACCTTTTATTTTTCCTTTTTGCTGTTGAAAATAAAAGGACAAAAAGCTGAAGTCAAATGAAGTAGGTTGTGACAATCGTAAGGGCTTGGAAGCAGCTTTGGCAAATGAAGGAACAAAATTTTCTGTTCCTCCTGCTTTTCCATCCATAGAAGATATTAAATTAAATGGAACAGAGAATGAGCAGAGCAAGTATGCTTATTCTCTGGCTCTTGCCACTGCTGCAGCAGCAGAGGCTGCCGTTGCTGCTGCTCAGGCTGCTGCAGCAGTTGTTCGTCTTACTAGTGTGTCCCGTTTTCGTGGCAAGTCGAAGGAAGACATGGCTGCTACCAAAATTCAGACAGCATTTCGAGGATATTTGGTATTAACTTGTTTTGCTATTTAAGTTTGTTATACCAGCAAAGATGTGCTTTTCTTGTCATTGTGTGTATGTTAAACTCTGTTAGCAGATATATATCATGGATAGCCTTTTTAAAGAGAAAATTTATAGGATAATGAAATATGTTTTGTATGACTTAACAACATGCAGCTTGCTGTACCAATGTCGGTAAGCTTTTGAATTTCCTGTATTAATTCTTATTAATTTAATAGGACCATGTATAATGCTGTAAGCATTTCGAAAGGCTTTCTTCCTTATATGATGAAGTGAACTAATTAATGAATTGTAGCAATAATGCAATGGCTTTGAGTCATTGTGCTTATAACAGTTCTTGTTTTGGGGTTTTAGGCTAGAAGAGCATTGCGTGCCCTAAAAGGTTTAGTGAGGTTGAAGAGATTGATTCAGGGGAAATCTGTTAAACGACAAGCAGCATCTACTTTACACTGCATGCAGACCTTCACTAGATTGCAGTCTCAGGTCCATGAGAGGAGGACTAGAATGTCAGAGGAGAACCAAGCTCTTCAGTGGCAGCTGCCGCAGAAACATGTGAAAGAACTTGAGAAGTTGCAAGCTGCTGTAAGAAGTCTTTATTTTTCGTTTTTGAAATGCAGGCTTTCGTGCAATGTGTGCTATATGGTGAACTTTCATTATGATATGGCTTAGAATGTGTCTTGTATCAATGCTTCTGTTTCATTACTTGTGAATGAATTTGCATTTGAGCTCGGAATAATATTTACCTGGTTAATTTTGGATAAATTATTATTTGTCGAACAGTTGGATTTTCTTAAAATCATCTTCTATTTGAAAAATATTAAAAATGTGAAGGTACTTTAGTTGAATTAAAGTTGTAATTGGCCAAAAAAAATTGAAAATTAAAGGGGCAAAGTAATTTTTCAGCAGACTGTTGAAGACTGGAATGACACAGCGCAATCAAAGGAGCAAATGGAAGCAAGACAGGCTAAAAGGCAAGATGCTGCGGTTCGAAGAGAGAGAGCTCTGGCCTATGCATTTTCACATCAGGTACCAGGATGTCCTTTTCTTTTGTTATTGCATTTGGGATTATAGTGAAACAGAGGAATAAACATACAGAGTCAAGCAAAATGGTCAGGTTTCAAAAATGTTTATCTATTTAGTTACAATTTTATATTCTTATTTTTTATAATTTTATTGAGTTTTAGAACAAAAATTCAGCTGAGAGAATGACATTTTCATAGTGATTTTTATGCAAATATAGAAGTTGATCCTAGTACGGGTAGTGTTCTACACAACTTACAATGAGTTTCACTTGAAGTATTAATATTAATTTGCATCATTATCTCATGAAATTCCTTGTGAGGCCTGGGTTTTACTCTGATGCTTGTTAATATGTAGGAAATAGTCATTGGACCTTAGAAATTTAATAGTTGGTTTCTGGTCAAAATTTTATTTTTTTACAATCATGACCTGGATGGTTTGAAGGTCCTATAAAATTCCTGATTTGACTAATCAAACACAAGTGCTTGTACACAATTTATCAAAGGCATTTCACTTGACCATGTTTCTTAATTGGAATTCTCCATGCTTATGAAAATAGTATTGAACTTCATATACTATTTGTCTGTATCTCTTTAGTTTTCTCCATGTTGATAGGTCCTATATTACTTTCTTGACTTCATTAACGATTCCAATCTAAATGTTTTCTTAACAGCAAAAGTGGAGGAACTCTTCGAAACCTGCAAATCCCACGACATTCATGGATCCAAACAACCCACACTGGGGCTGGAGTTGGCTAGACCGATGGGTAGTAGCACAGCCAGGTCGGGATACCCAAAGTGGCATGGTTCACAGCCAGCATGCATATGCAAAGAGCATGGCAAACCAACCCATGTCTGTTGGAGACATTACTAAACTGTATACTTCTCGCGGTCCTATTCATGACAATAACAAGCCTTCTCCAGCTGGCCAAAAATCAAGCCGGCCCCCGAGTCACCGGTCTCTTTCAACCCCACCTCAAAAGGCCCCACCTGTCTCATCTACTTCTACCAAAGTAAGAGCACCAAGCCCAAAGTCATCTTCTTGGGGCCGTGATGATGAGTTGAAGAGTGCAACTAGTTCCCAGTCACAACGGTCCCGGAGGCATACTATTTCAGGATCATCATTCAGAGATGATGAGAGCTTCAGAAGCTCATCTGCAATCTCAACTTGCACGGTTCCTACTAAGTCAGCTAAGACCAAATCCAGAATTGAGAGTTCATCACTGGGTTCAGGTAAAAATGGGACATCAGAGAAAGGATCCAATGTGAAGAAGCGATTATCATTCACAGATTCTTCCCCTGCTCGTTTGAGGAATCATTCTGGTCCTCTTAAGGAGGATCTTTTGGCTTCAGCCACTAAAAAGAAAGTTGCCAATTGTGGAAGGTAGTGCTGGTAGGTGAAAAAGAATTCCCACTGGTACATACATAACACGAGCTTGGTGTTAGGATTGTGAATGAAGAAGATATAGAAAGAAGATGATGGGGATGTACAGGGCTTTGATAGTTGCTTGTGTGATCATATTCTTGATGAGGAAGCAAGATAGGATAAAATTAATGGATGATTATTTTGTTAATAAAGTTGTATTCATATTTCATAATCATAGTCAACATCGTTTTTATGTTCGTTGGCAAATAAAACATCTTTCTTATTTTGGTTTGATTATGTAATGTAAACAGGATTGGTTTGTGAGTGAAAATCATAATGTAATGATAGATTTATTTTTTGTTCTAATTATTCTTGGCAGGAACAATTTTCTCTTGTTCTTGTTGGAAGTCATTTTGATTTTTTTTTCATGATTTTTTTTTTTCAGGAAAAAAAAAAAGGAAATCTGTGTAGTTGGTCTACATCTTTTTAAAATTTGGATTTGATTTTAATGGTTGATATTTTATCATTTGTATTTAACAATTTATTTTTAAAATATGTCAACTCTTTTGTGGGAGTATTTTGTATTACGTGAAAATATTCTTTATTTATTTATTGTTACTCTGGTCCTAATTATAAGAGTACTTTTGTAGTGTAATTTACACTACAAAAGTTCTCCTATAATTAAGACCGGAGGTAGTATTAGTTAATCATCAGTAATTATTAGGTTTTATTATCAAGTCTCTCTCCTTTATACCACTCGACCATATTTATAAGTCTATTTTGGCTAAGGTTGAGTATGTAACTCATAACCCATGACCCCACCCACAACTCGATGTAATTGGGTCATTTTGAGCCCACCCAAAAAGACCTATAACAGGGCGGGTTAAAATCCACCAATTTAACATTTAAATGGGCGGGTTATGGGCACATCTACGGGCTGCCTAATTTTTTTTATTGACTACCCATCCCATTCCACATTCCGTCATTAGGTAAAGTCATTCCCTGACTTCCTCCCCATTCGAGATTTTAAGTATTCGGCCGCCTCTAATCCCTAACTATGATGGTCATCGACTCTCAATCTCGCCCTCACTCTCTCTCTAGCTTTATTTATTCAAACTTGTGAGTTGCTACTGACCCTACATGTAATGCAGAGAAGAGCAAACTGAATTACTTGGCTTTCGTGATCCAAAATTTGATTTTTTGACATAGTAGAGAGTGAATGCTTCCAAGTATTAAGTTTTAAATCTATTGGCATATGATTTATTGGTCATACTAGTATCTACAATATCTTCAGAATTAGCTTTTAGTAAGTCAAACACTAGATTCTTTCATGAGCTCGTTGTCTTCAAATATGGTTGAGACGCTTGTATGTGCTGAAAATTGACTATTCAAGACACCCCCTAAATTTAAGGACTTTGATATTGATAATTTTGATGAGGGTGAAAATGTTGTTACTAGTATTTTCAATAACATTCCCAATTTGTATTGTTTTCATTTTTTATTTCATATTAGATTATTTATGATATGTTTTCTCTTCACTTATTTTGGAGAGGAAGATTTAGCGTTTAGAGCTAGCTATAGTCCCTTCCTTAAGTGAATCTGAAGATGATGGTGAAGACTGAAGCATGCAGATTCAATGGAAGCATTTCATTTTGTTAATCTATGAACTTGTAGAGTTGTTGTTGTTGTTGTGGTTGTCAAAATTACGTTATAATGGCTTTAATTTATGTTGTTTTATGTGAATTGTAATTATACGATATATATCATATAAGTAGTAGGTTTTGGGTTTCTTAGATATCATTGACCACATTTCATCTATTATTTCCTTCTCTTGTGTATTTATATATGTAGCGATCAAAATAGCTTCGATATATATATATATATATATATATATATATATATATATATGGGGGTTTAAACTTCTTAACTTCTCATGTTACATGAGAAAAAAAGATTCCTACACATACATGAAATGGTGGGATATACACATATATATATATGTAGGTCCCACCATTTCATGTGTGTGTAACATGAGAATACACTTCTCCTACAACATGAGAAGTATATTTCCCATATATATGTGGGGTTATCGTTTGTCATGTCACTTGACATAAGGTTATGTCAAGTCATCCCAAAACTATATCGTTTTGGGGTTAGAGGAATTAATGAACTCTCAAAACGACGTAGTTTTAAAGTTAGGGGAATTAATGAAGGATCTTTTGATAAAATTCATATAATAAATACAAAAACACCCTTTATTAATTCCCTTAACTCCCAAAACAATATAGTTTTGGGGTGACTTGACATAATCTTATGTCAAGTGACATGACAAACGATAAACCCTATATATATATGTATATGTATGCGAGACATATATTATATATATGTATAGGGGTTTACACTTCTCATGTTGCATGAGAAGAATAAGATTCCAGCACACACATGAAATGGTGGGACCCACATCTTTTTATATCTATGACATGAGGATACACTTCTCCTACAACATGAAAAGTTTATTTCTCATATATATATAGGGGTTTAAACTTCTCATGTTGCATGAGAAGAAGAAAATTCATACACACACATGACATGGTGGGAGCCACATATATATAATTACATTATATATATGTGGGTCCCACCATTTCATGTGTGTGTTGCATGAGAATACACTTCTCCTACAACATAAGAAGTGTTTTTCCCATATATATATATATGTGTGTGTGTGTGTGTGTGTGTGTATTATTAACACAACTAGTTTTGATTCTAGATGCAATGACATATATATATATATATATATATATATATTCATTTATGCAACATCACAACTCGAGATATATAGCGTGTTTATATGTAATATGGTTTTTTTTTTTATTTAAATTATTTGTGGTAGGTATAAATAATTTCTACCTTTGGCTATCCTAAAATTCAAATAGGAAGGGCTTCATTATGCTTTTTTTTTTTTTTTTGTCAAAGAAGATTCCTTTAAATAAAAACTTCAAAGTCGAGCCATTACAAAGATAAGAAACCAAACGATAACTAGAAAACCAAAACTACAACAGATACACCAAAGGAAAACAAATACAACAGAAACGTAAAGAAAGGAAAAACAAGAAAACAAAAAAAGAGCAAATAAACTAGCCACCATCAAAATAATGACCGGAAAGTGAAGGATTATCTACACCCGCACTAGTCTTTTGAGCCTCCAGAGTTAGAAGAGATAACAAAGCAGGTGTTGGTTGTGAAACCCACCCAATAGAGCACACCCCTTTATAAGCATCAGCTGCAAGGAGATCCGCAGCACGGTTGCCTCCTCTCGAGGAAAAGGACAAGGAGAACCCAACCTTAGAAGACAGAAGACAAATAACATCCCGGATAATACTTCTACATCTCCAATCATACAAGTTTGGTGACTTGGCCTCAACACAAGATAACAGAAAAAGGCAATCCGATTCAAAGATCACCTTATCATGACCCAGGTCCAGAGCTAGAAGCAGGGCCCTCTTTAGAGCTAAGGCTTCAGTCATAAAGGCAAAAATAAATTTAACTTTATCGACAAACCCCCATCTAAAGAAGCCAACAAAATCGCGACAAATTACCCCAATGGCAGCATCTTTCGCATAAGAAGAAAAGGCTCCATCACAATTAATTTTAAGGCTACCTCATGCTGGGGGAAACCATTTATTGCCAGGACTATCATAGCCCCTCGACAAGAAAGGTTCCCTCACCCCTTTAACCCAGTTAACCCAAAAATCAAAATTACTTTTTCGAGCCAATTCAATAACAATACCCGGGTCAGGCTGCCTATGATCAAAGGTCATTTCATTTCTAGACTTCTAGATAAACCACAGAAGCCAACAAATCAAAGAAAGATCATGCTTACTAAGCAGGGGGTACTTGTCGTCAAAATCCACCAAGCATTGAAGTTGGAGATACTGGAGACATCAACTCTAGTCCTAAGCGTGCAGCCAAACCATATACATCAAGTCCAGGGGCAATGGAAAAATACATGCTCAATAGTCTCCTCGACATTTGCACATACTGGGCATTGGCTATCTTGGGACCTCCTTCGCTGAAATAGTGCGAACTTGGTGGCAACTGCCTTACTCAAAAGCCGCCATATGAATTGTTGAACACGTGGGATCACCTTTAACTTCCAAATCGAGTTCCAGCATGAAGTGTGAATGACAGTTGAAGAGCCAGCCCTATCCACATTAACAGAGTTCCAAACTTTCTGGCAATGGTAACCCAACTTCATCGTATACACTCCATTCTTGGCGCTAGTCCACACCAATTTGTCTTCCAGCCCATTGGAGGGGATAGGGAATTTATATATTGCCTCTTTGACTTCAGGAGATACATAATGGTTAATGGGCATAAGGTTCCACCGTCCATCAACAATCAGGTCACAAACTCTACCCTCTGCTATAATCGGTACATCAGTAGTACGAGGTCTCTCTGGGAAAGCAGCTCCTGGGACCCAGGGGTCACCCATATTCTGATAGCAGTACCATCACCAATGTCCCACCTAAGATCTTTCTTGAGAAAATTTCTACCATCTAAGATACTAGACCAACACCATGACGCCTTATAGCCTTTCTCTGCATTAATGAAGTGTTGTTCAGGGAAGTACACACTTTTGAGCACCCTTACCCAAAGATCATTTAGCCTCATCAAAAGCCTCCATGCTATCTTAGCTAGGAGGGCCTCATTCATCATCGATAGGTCTCAAAATCCCATACCACCGGCACTCTTACTACTGGTAATAGCTCCCCAAGCTTTCCAATGAGTCTTGCCTCCAAAGGCATTACCGTCCTATCAGAAGTTAGCTATAAGGCTATTGATCTCCTTACAAGTCTTAAGGTGGAATCTGAAACAGTTCATCGGATAGATTGGGATTGCCTGGATAATCGCTTTGATCATTACCTCTCGACCAACAAAGAAAAGAAGGGATTGACTCCATCCATGGATTTTACTCGCTACTCGTTCTCTAATGTAAGCCAAAGCTTGGTGCTTAGTTTTCCCCCAAATGCTGGGTATGCCAAGATATGTTCTCGGATCCTCTGTTGCTGGGATGTTCAACAAGCCGCTCACCATACTTATCACTACAGGAGGAGTGTTAGAAGAGAAGAAAATACTGGATTTATCTAGATTAATGACTTGACCTGAGGCTGCGCAGTACAAATCCAGAATATTAGCCAAATAAGTACAATTACGATGACTAGCATGCATGTATAAAAGGGCATCATCAGAAAAAAAAACTATGAGTAAGAATTGGGCACCCATTACTCAATTTAATACCTTTAAACCGCTTGTCATTATGGCTCTTACTTATCATAATAGAAAGAACCTCTGCAACTATAATAAACAGGTATGCCGAGAGGGGGTCTCCCTGCGAATACCTCTACCAGGAGTAAAAGATTTCACATTTTCATCAGATAAATAAATATTTAAGCTCACTGAACGCACACATTTCATAACAAGAGACACCCGGTCGACAAAAACTAAATCGTAATAGGACGTTCTCAACAAAGTCCCACTCAACCCGGTTATATGCCTTACTCATATCCATCTTAAGGGAGAACTCATACTTACCTCCAAAACTCTTACGTCGAAGGCAATGGTAAACCTCACGCGCAATAATGATATTATCATTAATACAATGGCTAGGTACAAATGCACTCTGGTTCTGGGAGATACAATCATCAAGGAAAGGTCACATCCTATTGGCCATAATCTTTGAAATAATTTTATAAGAAAAGTTGCAAAGGCCAATAGGTCGAAAATGAGAAATGTGTTCCGATTTATGAATCTTGGGGATTAAAGGGATTTTAGTCATATTAATCCCCTCTAAAATAGAGTGACCTGTAAAAAAATCAATAACCATAGAACACATAGAATCAGCAATTTCAGACCATGCAGAATGATAAAATTTACCAGAAAAATCGTCAGGTCCCGGCGCCTTTGTACTCCCAAGGCTAAATGCTGCAGATTTAATCTCCTCCCTTGACACAGGTAACATAAGACTTCAATTCATATCCTTAGAAATTTTGGGGTCGATATAGCTCAAGACAGCATCCATTGAGTGTGAACCAGAGGTAGCAAAGAGATCTCGAAAAAAGCTAGGAGGCGATATTCGGGAGATAGCATCCTTGTCCATTAACAGTTGCCCACGTCATCTTTAATACAAGAAATTCGGTTCCTCTGTCTCCTTTTGATAGTGGATACATGAAAGAAAAGAGAATTTTTGTCACCAGCATCTAACCAATTGATCCGAGAGCGCTGCCACTAATATTGTTCTTCTAACTCGAGTAATCTATCCAGTTCCCCTTTAACCTCCAAATGCTTTCTAGCAATGTCAGGGGTTCGACCGTTTTGTGCCAACTAAGCTAGATAGGCCTTTAAAAGATAAATACGCTTAGCACTATTGGGGAACTCCTTCTTACTCCATGAAGTTAGTTTCATCTTGCATCTCTTTAGATTTCTTAGGAAAGACTCCAAAAGCGAATTATCCTGCTCAGAGAAGGTTTGCCAACTCCCTTTGATTACCTCAAGATAGTGTTTGTGAGAGGCCCAGGCAGCTTCAAAGTGGAAAGCCCGATTTTTCTTATAATTCTCATACTGACATTGGATAAACAAAAGATGATGATCAGATGAGTTGGCCAGATCTATATTAAAGACCTGGAGAGTAGGAAACTGCTCTCTCAATTGCAAGTTGTCCAAGGCCCTATTGATGCGTTCATGGATGGTATCCGGGCTTTCACGGTTATTACACCAGGTAAAATTGGAGCCATTGTAACCTGAATCCTCTAATTCACAATCTGCCACAAAACACTTAAAATTAAGGATCTTCCTCCACGCTCTAGGTAGACCGCCACACTTCTCATTCTGAGAGAGTATATCATTAAAATCCCCAAGACACAACCAAGAAGACCTGATGTTGTTGCTTATTTTTTGAACCTCTTGCCAGCATAACATTCTATCATCTTCATCGGTTAGACCATAGATAAAGGTGATATATGATGGGGTAGAAAGAGCATCGGACATCACACTAGTATGAATAATATTCGAAGATGAGAATAAAATATTAACTGTAATCACATCAAACCACCATAGAGCCAGGCCGCCACTCCTTCCCACCGGTTAACTATCCATTCTTCATTGAAGCCACATCTACGTCTCACCTTCCTTACAACTCTTGCCTTCTGTTTAGTCTCCATTAAGAAGACTAAATGAGGTTTTTTCCAAAAGCACTCTTCCTTTAAGTTTTTGGCTGTCAAGGCAACCCCCAAACCTTGACAGTTCCAAGCTAACAGATTCATGGCGAACCAGTGGTTGGTCCCATCCAACCATCGGCGTTACTCAAACAAGTAGAATCCATATCCTCATCCTTGCATTACCAACAACCAACCAACTCTCCGAAAAATCAATCTCAATAGGAGAGGGGGTTCCATTAGATGAACCCAATCTCACAGCATTACCAGACTGTAGAAGAAATTTTTTAACAGATTTAACGCTTCTTTTACGTCCCTTCTTCTCAATACCCGGAGCAGATTTATCAATATTCGAGTCCCCAGCTAAATCAAAATCCAATTTTCTGCACTTACTCAACTTTTCACAATCAAGGTCATCTTCATTTTGCCTCTTAATCCTGATCCCTTTTAAGCCAGCAGATACAACCGAGATAGGGGATAATCCACTAAAGGGAATTAGCGATTTCGCTTTTGGCTCGTCATCACTCAGAAAATCAATAGCTGTATGGTTGAGAATTACATGAAGAATTAAGACAAAAACCATAACAATTAGGGGTACTAACCAAGTTTGCTTTTGGACTTTCAAGATCAGAAAAAGTCAGACCTACATCCTGGATTACAGGATTAACCGAGGATGCATTCGCACAATTAAGTTCAACAATGGTTGGGCTCTCAGATGGTACCAAAATATGCCCAGATATAGAATTAGCGGAATTGTGCAGATGGGCTGGAGGATATTCATTAGGGATAACTCCCATCGGCCCAGCTGTAAGGTTAGAAATCCTTAAAGACGAGTCCAATCCCTACGTGAAGCCCAAGTGTACATTTGTAATTAAATCCAAGCCATGCGTGCTGTTACACCCCTACCGGCCTCGCCCTTTCGAGTGGCGGGTTAGAGGGATTCCTTTACTTAGTTACCTTTCCTTCATTATTAAATCCAATTAACTTATGTCAGAGTGAGCGCAAAAGAGCATTTAACCGGTTTGGACAATCTACTGTACTGGTAAAAGTAAAATAAACATAAAAATATAAGTCCCCGAAGGGTTAAGGATCCAAAATAAATACCAAATATGTACAGTCATCCCAACATAGATACAAAATATAATAGGGCATTCCCTATTCTTCAATATGCACCGATAAGCTCCTACCTTTTCGAAAAGGTTCTTCACAGTCAGGCACATCCCCCTATGTCACCAAAAGCTTTTGGAGTCCATATTTGGTCCCAAAGTAACTATCAATACTCATACACTAAATGTGTGATGTGTATGCATGCAACCATGTATGTATACGAAAACAGATAAATATGCCAAATATATCACAATATGAAAAAAGAAACATACACAATAACACGTCTTCACCGGAATCACAAGCTCGTCTCCGTTAAGTTGCCACGTAGGCAGACCTCAGCAAGCACCGCCTGTTTCCGTTGAGTCGCCACACAAGCAGACCCCGACAAAAACCCTCAGCGCTAGGGACAAAATCACAAACATGTTCTGTATGCATATTTGTCAAAACAATACAAAAACAACACATATGGCAAGCAACACATACATCAAACACATACCGGAGTAAAGTAGTTACTACCTGGTGTGGTGAATACTGCTTTCATTATTTCTATGCTCGGTGGTCTTTCCAAAAATACCCATGACCTAAAAACATTAAAATACATCATTTTCAGTATTTACAGAAATGCCCTTACATTTCTCTAAATAAATTCGAGCCCTTTCAATATTTCCAGAAATTCTGTGTTTCTGTCCCAACTTCAGGGATTTTTCATAAATTCCAAAGAAATCATACTTGTATGAAACCAGTTCCATTAAAACCTTTGAAAAGTATATTTTGCAGGAAAAATATACTTAGACCCTGAAAATACAAACATTTTTGCGTGTTGCTTATTTTCTCTCCTCTGGTCCAGGTTGGCATAACTGGTCTTATCTCCTTTTTCAACCATTTATTTCACCCAGTAAATATTATCCAAACTTATCATATTATATATTTAAATTCATACCCCAGATGTCTAGTTTCTCCATGTAAAATTTAAGCTCAAAATAAGTTCATTTACACCCTTAAAAATACGTTAGAAGCTTCACTGCCCAGATCCCCCCGAAGCGCGGCAGCAACCTAAACTTAGTGTTTTCGGTGTTTTTGACTTTGGCAACTTAACCCATGACCATACCCTATACAAAAACTCATTCCAGATCCATTGGCGACCTTAAAAATGCAAGAATCCAACCCTAACACCAAGCACCAACCTTATGCACGAAAATACTTAACCAAGAACTCAAGAGGATAAGTTTGTCGGTGTTACCTTGAATCGTAGAAATGATGGATGAACTTGGGATTTCGGTCTTGAAGCTTGAGATGAGATAGCTGGCTGGAGCTTCCTATTCTATTTGGAAATTTCATGGCCAAGGTGAAAAGAAGAAGAAATTACCTTTTTAATAAAGGTAAGAATTGATCTGGTGAAAGTAGAATTAACTGGCGTAAATTTCTGACTTTTGTGTAATTAATAGGATCTAATTTTGACTTAATTCCCAAGTATTTCTAAAGTTTTCCAGGGCCTCATAGGGTGCTTCCACGTGCTGCATCCCTCACCCAAAAATATCTGGATATTTTTCTGCTTTTGGGGCAAATTACCTGTTTTGGCCCGAAACTTTTGAAATTTACAACTATGGCCCTGAGAACTTTTTAATAATTACCAAAATTTCCCCATATTTCACCTGCCCAGAAGGACCCTTTATGCACCATTTGGGACCCACAATTCTGCCCAAATTAATTTTTGTCTAATTATTCCCATTTTGCCCTTTTTCTCTAGATGTGGGACTTGGCCCGACTTCTACACCGATTTTTCTTTCTTTTCCTCCAAGTAAGTATTTTTAACAATTAGAGGGAGTGTGTGACGCCTAGAGGACCCCATGTAATACCCTAAAATTCTTATTTATCATAAGTACTAATTTTGGAAAATAATACATAATAAATAAAAGGAGAATATTTTGTCTTTAAATTTTGGTAGATTATTAATTAGATTTTAGGCAATTTTTCCTTGGAATTAAATAAACCAAAGATTAAATTTAAGACCACATTAAGGATCATAAAATACCATAAAATTATCATATTAGAGCATAGTCCTAATATAATCATAAAGAGAAATTAAATGTTATGGAGATACCTAGACCAATTAAAGGAAATTAACAAATTTTAATGGGCAATTAAATTTACACTAATTAAATAATTGTGTAAATATTTATAATTAATCAAGCAAATTAAGAAGCAACAATTGGGGAGATTAAACAATGTTATTTCAAGAGCACATGTGTTATTAAAAACAAAGATCTTCAATAGTAATAAGATTTTTCTATGTAAATTGAGGGCCAAGATTTAATCTAATAAAGTGAAATCTAATGGTTCCAACTAATTACATAAATAATCTTAATCCATGAGATAATTAATGAACCAATAGGAGGCTTTGGTAGTGATTTGTGAGAGACAAAGGAAGAAGAGTGGTTATATTAAAATCTAGATATTGTTTTAGCTAAGCACATGGGATAATTGAGGGAACAACTTGGAAGTGGATAATGTACTTAGGATAGAGTATTAAATGGCAATTAATTAAAGAAAATGGAAGAGGATAGAATGGAAGAGGATAAGGTGGAAGAGGATAAGGAGAGAGAAAGGGAGGGTGTGTGTGTGGGTGTGTGTGTGTGTGTGTGTGTGTGTGTGTGTGTGTGTGTGTGTGTGTGTGTGTAGGAGATATTATTTGACTCAATGAACCAATGAGGGAAAAAACAACAAATAATTAAGCTAAATCCTAGGTAATTAAAGGTGACCAATGAGAGTCCCTTGTGCTTAATTTGTGCCTTCATGAAAACACCAAACAACATGGCCATTGATTATGGAAAATGATCCAAAGGTTGTAATCCTTGAACTTTTCCTATAAATAGAGACCTTAGACTCTTAAATTCTTCACACCAAAATCAATATCAACTTCTGAATGTAGAGAGTAGTGAGTGAGTGTGGAGAAGCTTGAAGGAATTGAAGCAAAAGCAAAGTAAGTTCTTGAGTTTTAGTTTTAAATTCATAAATAAATAGTGTTTTGATCTTGAATCTTCCAAAGTATTTTTATTTTCATGTTTTTATGGTTAAAAATGGTTTTATTTCGAAAAGTAGATGAAAAATATGGTCTAGCAAAATTCTTGAAGGTTGAAGATCAAAGTAGTGAAATTTCGCTAAAATTTACGGTTGGAAGTTTTTCAGAGTCAGTCAGAAAAAGGCTATGGTTTTATATAGAAGATGGAGTTATAAAATTCTGAAATTTTTCATGGTCAAAGTATACATATAGAGGTTTTCAAAAATACCTAGAACATATCATTTTGAATTTTGTGCAAAGAGATAAAAATTCTTGAATAAAGGCTAGGTTTTTTGGAAAAATTAGGCGTAGGTTGGAAACACAAAAACTGGTAATGATTCACATATTCTGGGTAAAAACAAGTATTTTTCCTCAAAAATATACATCCTAAGGATTCCGGGGAATTTTATGGATCCCCATTTCAATTTTTTTGGAATTAATTATAATTTTTCGAAGTTATCATAAAATCTGGCCAGAAATGATGAATCAACTTTTTTTTATAGAAATAAAGGGATATAATTAGAATAACAAATTCACTCAGGGTAAAAAGGTCATTAGTGGTTAAAATTTTTCTTAGGATATTATTTACGAAGTAATAATGCGAAAATACCGTTATAGGATATCCGAGAAAGTCGGGGGACGACGTGCAAACGAAGACGCGTACCAATATCCGAATGACTAAGGTATGGACGCGTACTGTAACATTAACTCTGATGTTTATTGTATGCTTATATGTGATAGATGATTTCATAGGGTCATGGACAAGACCTGGTCTTGGACATGCACCGTGACTAAGACTCGGTCTTAGATCACTACTTATACATTCGGCTTTATACCGTGGCATTGGTTAGTGCGGACATGGACGACTTTACATTTGTGTGCTATGTACTGTTGTTATGTTAACCTTACATCTGCTATGTTCTTATGTGTTGGTTACTGCTGTAATGTCATGAATATCTGTCATACATGTAACATCCCAAATTTTGGGATTTGAAATTGAAATATTATATAGAAATTGAATTTGTGAGATTTGACCTAAAATAATTATGAAATTAATTATTTGAAATCTAGACTTATTTTTCCCCTTAATTTGTTTTGGGAAAAGAATAATTCAAATTAAGGAATTATTCTTCCTTGAGAAATCTATAGGAAAAGAATAAATTCAAGGTATATTCGTAAAGGATAATTTTAGGCCTAAAAACTATAGAATTTATATTTTATGGCCTAGAAAAAAAATTAATTGGAAAAAAATCCTTATGTAAAATTAAGGATTTATTTCCAACATGTATCTAATATTTGCAATTAAGTAAGTAAAGGGCCTAATTGCAAATAAAAGCCTTGTGAAGAATTAAGTGGGATAATTATTTGTTTCACATATAAAAGCCCAAAACAACAACAAACACCCGGTCCATATATGTATCCTTCGGCCGGACCAAATACCCATTGCCAATTCACTTAAGCTCTTAAGAGCCAACCTAGGAAAAAAGCATCAGATATAATAAAATAAAATAGGTATTAAAAAAAAAAAGGACGCACATGCTTTCCCATGCATTATACATTTGGCCCAAATCAAACCACACGCATTGGCCATATTCATTTAAACCAATCCAATCCATTATTTCCCTTAATTGATGCGTGGCTCATCCTCACCTCTTCAACCCAACACTTATAACAGCCTTATACCTCCTTTAATATTCATTTAACCTCACAGCCCATTACAAATGACCATCAGCCCAAACCCAAAAGATCCATTACCTTCCATTTTAGCATCAATAATAATAAAATAGATCAAGATATCCCACTTATCCACTGCAACACGATAAACGGGGAGGTGAGATAACGTTAGATTAACGTAAACGCAGACCACACCATGCTTTTCCTCATCGGTGTATCTTGTTGGCCGGTGCACGCAAACCGGCAACACCATATCCCTCTCGAGCCCAACAACTTCAAGAAGCCATACTCTCTCTCCGATCACAAAATCCTTCTTGGTCAAGATATATATATAGCGTAAACGATGATGTGAGAGATGCGGAAAAAATCACAGCGTTGTATATCCCTCGGTCCATCCTCTTATTTTTCCCTCGGGACCGGACCTCTCATGTATTATATATCCATCCTCTTTGTTTCTTTAATCATTCACATTACAAAAGAAAAACCAAAGCCGAGTCGAGAATAAACATGAGGGCGAGAGGAGAGAGAGAGAGCGAGAGAGGTTCAAATTGCTCCTACCTTCTCTCGCATTTGGTTTCGGAAAAATAGTGGGTGTTGTTTTTTATGGGAGTCTCGAGCACACAAGCCTGAACTTAAAGGTAAGCCCGCAATCTCACTTGGGGAATCTAGTCTACATATTAATTTTTGTTTAGGAGTTTTAAAACCGAAGAGACTTAGTTTTTCAATATGCATGCATACGTGAAACGTCGTTGCACTTAATTAGGAGCAAACATATAAATATAAATATATGTATTAACTTGCTACCATGAGAGTTAACTTTTCTTTGTCACCATCACTCACTGGGGGAAGATAAAGGAGAAACAAAACCTTTCATGATGTGTGTATCATCTCGGTATGAAAGAGAGAAAAGTTGATATTCTTAAAACCATGACTTGGTTAATTTGCGGGTGTTTACTTGCTGCACATGGAAGAATAGGAAAGAACTCACGTGTGTAAGTATATATAAATATAAGAAGCTAGCGTGAACCTTAGAGAACAAAGCAGAATGAAGCTAAACCATTTATACATATCTTAATGTCTTTGCTTAAGGGGAAAAAGAGAGAGAGAGAAGAAAAGATATATAACCGTGTATGTCTAGAGGTTCATGGTTACACAAAAAAGTTATGGCTTTGCTATTTTGTTTCAAAACTCGAGAAAAAGAAAATTTCAGAAGGTAAAACAATGTTTTTATAGTACAAAGCCAAAGCTGATTTTATTTTTTAAAAAGAGAAAACTATTATACATTCAGCTTCTAATATACCTAATAGGTGCGGCCGGCTTTCATAATCATATGGATTTCAATTTGATGATTACTTACACAGGGACAACCAAAAAGAGAAGGAATAGGAAAAAGATGAAAGACAATTTTAGCTTTGTGCATAATAAAAGAAAATTTATGTTGTGCCATGTCTCTAAACAATTTTTAAGTTATTAGTTTCTACCAAATTCTTAAAGCTGCATTTTTTGCATACCTTTCTAAATAGAATGATGGCTTACAAAATGAACATATGTTTGAGAGTTGGCTCGTGAGTGGTTAGGCGCTTCACAATAGCCGTTTATTTTATTATTTTAAAAAAACTATTATTTATGCACAGTTCTTAATTCTTTCATTATATACTTTAAACCTTTTGATTGACCACTTATGTAGTCATATATGAAACAAAGCCATGAGAAACATTGTGTGTAAAGCATTAAGGCATAATTTATTGGTATGTACAAAACTCATAAATTAAAGTGTTGGAATAGCGCTATGAGGGTTTAGAACAATTATAGGAAAATAATAATTACTTAGTAAGATAATAATGATGATGATAATAAAATAAATAAGAATTATTATTATTATTATAAAAAAAGGAATTACATCATAAAAATGGATAAATAAATAATATTATTATTTATTAGAAAGGGCTATTATTATTAGGGGAATTTTTAGGGATTAATAACCATTTTTAATCCTCTAAAAATTAATTCGCATAGTTAGTTACTTTGCGAGGCAAGAAGTGACTGATGTCAATGATAAACGTTTATAGGCATACTTGACACCTCTACCGATCCCAACATCTACCGGACCAGTTAAGGATTCAAGTTTGAGGTTGGTAACTGCTATCTTATTAGCTTGTATGTATATATTTCATGTATGACTGATCATGGTTGCTAGATAATTTGCATGTGTGTATCCTAGCTATGGATTGGGTCTGCGTGTCCTAAGAATGGAGTCGCGTGTTCCTTAAAGTGGCTGCGATCCTTGGCCGTTAACCCCGGTTACGGTGTGACTTGTTTCTTGTGAATTATTCTATGCTTATACATGTGTTATCTTGTGATTTATACTTCATACCTACATATGAGATTGATTGTTACCCCTGGGGTTCATTCATTTGAACTCAGACGCATGAAAGAGACAGTAGTGGTTCGGGATCAAGAGGCAAGATGCGCTGTATGGGGTTACGACGAAGGAACTTTTTTAGAAGAATACGAATAGATAGACTATATTTAATCGTTTATCATTTGTCTATTTTTGGATTATTGTAGTAAGATACCCCTAAGAGATCGGTTCGAATCGTGAAAAATTTATCCTCATATTTTCAAAATAAGTTATTTTATGAAAGATTTATTCCGCATTTAAGTCGTCCAAATCATTTCAATGCCTGTGCGCTATAACTCGATAAATAAAGGCGCATTTAGGACGGGTGTTACAATACATATATTGTTTACTTAAGCATGAGGTTAACCGTTACCTGAGGTCCTATGGGCATTGGACCTTAGCTCTTACCATAGCTTCAGGGTTTGGAGGACCGAGAGCCGACGATAAGGGTAAGCAGCACACTTGAAGGACTCTGCCAGAGTTTTATTTTGGAGATGTATTATATTTCTACTTAGTTAGAATTTTTAATATTCGGATGAATGTACCGTTACTATAACCAGCCGGATACACCATAGTTAACTTTTTACTTATCAGTTACTCACTTATTTGCTCTGATGCTCTACTCTGATAAAAATGCATTGTTCCGCTTTTGAAAAATGGGGTGTTACACCCCACATACCTGGTCCCTGGTATTTAATTCCTTTTTCCTCACTTTATCAATCCAGTTCCCGAACTACTGGTTCAGGTGGGCCCTGCCGACCAACAAGGTGGTTCCCTTTGCACTTTTCTTTACCTTTTTCAAACTTTTCCTTCTTGAATTGACACTTCTATGTGACACTCTTCAAACTTCATGGAGTGGCCACATACTTGACCTACTCAGTCCAAAGGAACCCTTAACTGGCCTCTTTCGGTCCCGTTTCTGTCGGTTAATCACCTGTGGAACCTGTATTTTGTGTTTGGGCCTGAATATGACTAAAATCATTTGGTTTTCTCTTCCTATTTTCCCCAAACATGAAGAGGATCTTTATCTATCTAGGAAATGTCATACTTCTGAACTAGGGCTTAGTAGTCCGCCTAACTTAGGCTTATTCTCAATTTTCGAGTCCAAAGTTTGGGATATTACACGTGCGGCCCATCAAAGGCCCAGGGTCATCCCCTTTATCCAAAAGCAAAGGCACAGGCAGGTTCATGTGATTCCCTCCTTCACCGCTGATGTCACCATCTGCCAAACCAGTCAACCATTGTAACATCCTAATTTTTAATTTTAGGATTTAAGTATAATTTTGAAATAAGTATATATGATACATGTGTTTATTATGAAATGTTAGCTTAAAATACTCATGAGAATAATTATTGAAAATTTAGGCTTATTTTCTCTTAATTAATTTATTTTGGGAAAAGAATAATTCAAATAAGGAATAATTTATACCTAAAATTATAGAAATAATGTATGAGATGAATTTTGGGAAAAAAATAATAATATAAATAAATAAATAAACTTAAGGCATTAGCTTTAACATTTGTGCTTATAAATGAAGAACTCATTAGCTAGCATTAAGGCCCGATGCGTTTCAAATAGCAACAAGAAAGATACATATCCATTTACTTTTTTTCATATGGCCTAACGAGATGAGAATAATTCATCGGCCCATATTCTCCTCATTTGGCCCAAACAAATGCATTTTCTTCATTTTGTCATTAGTATTCCTTTTGCAACACGTGAGTCAGTGAAACAAAACCAACCCATCTCTATATTTGAACCATACACACTTTAATTAGAATCCAACACGCAACAAGCAACAACACCCTACTCTCTCGCATCAGCAGACCATGCTTTCTCCAGACCCCCACCTTGCGTCTCGAGCACCACGCCAATGTCCCCAGTGCACTCCTCTCTCATTTGGACCTTCAAACCTCTATATAAGCCATACTCCCTCTCCCCTTATAACTCATTGTTTCTCTTTAGCTTCAAATTGCATGAGCTTTGTCTCAAAAACCAAAGAACCAAATCGAGTGTAAGAGAGAGAGACGAGGTAGGAGAGTGAGAGCTTCAACTTTGTTTGCTCGCCGGGGTCTCCAAAACGAGAGGTGAGTGTAAACTTTCATTTCCTCTTTACTTCCACTAATTACCAATGAAAATGTAGGAATATTAGGCAGAGTAGGGAAATAAGTTTTAGTTTGTAGCTTGTGAATCTCTGTTTTTTGGAAGATGAAACAGAGGAAGTTTAATGTGTGTGTGTGTGTGTGTCATTGTGTTTAGAAGCTTTTAGTTGCTGTAGATTGAGTGTGTGTATATATATATATGCCCAATGTTGTACGTGGAAAAGGAGGAAGGGAAACTTTGCTGGTATATGTAATTGTAATTGTCACTGCATATGAAAATCAAAAGAATGGGTGGCTGTTTTTTATATATATATATATATATATATATATTGTTAAACACAAACCAAATACTTACTGTGCGTGTGAGTTTTACTTTTGAAGCTTTGAAAAGGGTGTCAAACTATATACACACACACACACATAATGCCTACGTGCGTGAGTTTTTACTTTTGAAACTTTGAAAAAGTAACAAACTAAATATATCTATATATATAATGCTTACATGTACGTGAGCTTCTACTTTTGACACTTTGAAAAGATGACAAACTATATATATATATATATATAATGCTTACTGTGCATGTGAGTTATTACTTTGAAACTTTGAAAATATGTCAAAGTAAGTGTGTGTGTATATATATATCATAATAAAATGTATTTTTATGTTTTTAGTATTTATAAACTCCTATATAATAGGATCTAATCTAACTAATTCCTATATTATTTCACTCATAATATTATTTACAAAATAATATAGTGAAGCATATTTTATGTAATGTAAGAGTTTATTAAATTTCTAATTTAAAGTGTTAAAATAGCCTCGAGAGTTTAAACTAATTTGTAGAAAAATAATAATTATATTAATAATAAAAATAAATAAATAATAATAATGATAATTATTATTATTATTAGAATTTGTATTTTTAGTTATAGACAATTATAAGTTATAATTGTGATAATGTAGAGCCTTCTTGTGGCGGTGATTGTACGGGTTGTGCTCCTCAAACTAAGGTTGAGCTTGGAATTGAGGTGACCAGGGTTAATTTATTTTATATGCTTGTTTTGGATTTGTGAGGTATTTTTCTAAGCTTAATTTTCATATATATTACTTGTATGTGTTTTGAAAAATTATGTGTAGGTTTGAATATGAAAATTAATTCGGTGAAGCGTGTAATTTCCAATCTATGTATTTAAGTGACTATTATTATTGGGATTGTTATCGTTGTGATGGTTATAATGTTTGTTGTGAGATGAACTATATGGAATATAATTTAATAAATTATTGTTTAAAATTCTATTATTATATTATTTCTTATATTGCGGGATATGTTGGGTTGTGTGGAAGAGATTTAGGGTGAAATTGTGTCCATCGGCTCTCTCATATTCTGGCCCGGATTTGAGTTGAGTGTTTTGGGCGGACACCTCCTGTTACGGTATTTTTGTGGTGGCACGGGAGGGACAATATCCTTGAAGTGATAGCTAACCTTGGCCAGGTTACTAACACGGATGGGTTGATCCACGTCCACGAGGAGATAAGGAGGAGCAGGATGGATGAGTGGGGATGGTAAATTGTTATGGTTATTATGTGTTAATTGTATTATTTGTGGTTATTTAATTATTGCAATTATTATTATTATTAACAAACCTGCTTCTACGACTTGCAATTCTTTCTTGCATATTTGATAAATTAATTTCGGTTACGGGGGACTTTATGTCTTACCCGTCATTATTAAATTTTCGGCGAGACCTCTAACATACTAGAGGACAAGGGAGCGGCTAGAGGCATAGTCGTCGTGAAACCCGTAGGCCTCTTTTTGGTATTAGTGTTGTATCGACTTATATATTGCCATCATAGGGCCCTCGTATTTCTGAAATACTACATTAACCACTTTTGGATGACTGTTGATTTTCCGAAAGCCTTATTTTATACACTATCATATCATCGTGGATCCACCATTATATCTTTGTGACCATTGTCTTGTGTAGACCCTTTCTTGTGGGTTCGGGTTGTATGACTTGTGGGCTATAAAATCTCTGTTTCATAATTGTGGCACGAGTTATAGACTTTTGTTGTGGGTTTGTGGGCGAGATTTGTGCCCTGGACCCGAGGTGTGTGTATTAAAAAGGGAGGTTTTCCATAATCACCTATTGATCTAGTCTTGAGAAAACTTTAGGGTTAATTGTTATCTTGTGAGAAAGGGTCTTTACAACCATGGCGGGCCCACTTCCTGAGTTGACCGAGACACCTCCTACATTCGCGACTTTTGCTCAGAAGCAACCTGCTCTACCATACCCTCGGGACCACAAATGACCGTTGGGCAAGGTGAGCTCCGGCATAGCTGCATCTCTGGTTGAAAAGTCTCGCGGTCCGATGAAGGATTTCGACGAGCAAGAGAGAAATAATCCGTTGTTCAACTTCGCGTCGTGAGACCTTTGCCACTTGGTCAAACCTCCCTGCTACTACCGCCTTCCCTGTAATAATCACTTTCTGGTTTTTTCAACGAGTTAGTCGTCCAGCTCCGGCGGTTAAAGTTTGTAGATTCTTTATTGAGGAAAGGAGCTTCACACCACTCCGCCTTACAAACCTCCAAAGCTTATTCATTAGTCCGAGCAGCAGGAGTACTAAACCAGTGCCCAAACTCCTTTGCAACGTCTTCACCTTGACTGCGAGCCATCACTTCTATACACCGACGACCATCATGACCTAAACGTCCACAATTGTAGTAGAAGTTTTGCAACCTCTCATACTTAACTGTAACCCAGGTAGGTTCCTTCTCCTTGCGGGGGATCCAAAAACCAGAAAACAAGAGGGTTGTTTAATCTGATAAGAGACCAAACTCTGATAAAGCTTTTATCTATTTAGCCATCCAACATTGGTCTCTCATACATCACTGCCTTCCCAACTGTATCACCAAGTATCTTTGCGTTGGCATTGTTAAAAGCTCTAAGCGGGAGGCCATGAAACTGAACCCAATACGGCGCCTCATCAAAGTTAACATCTTTGAGGACCATATAATTATCCCAAACCTAAAGATTAAGAAGAAACCCCTGGATCGACCAAGGCCTTCCCTTGATAATATGAGCATAGTCTTTGACATTTCTAAAACGAAATCGGAAGATAAGCTTGGTACTGTCGAACATGTACCTCCAAATCCTTATCTATTTGCCAACCCTTTTTAACCATAGTAATGACAGCTGGAGTGTTAAGGGATTTACTAGTTAATATCTTCCCTACAAGCATGCCACCAGATATTCCTGGCTCACTCTCCAGGTCCAAAAACACTTGATTCATTCTTTGAGGACCACTACTCTGTCCTACTTCCATTTCTTCAATCTCCAAAAAAGACACCAACTCACCCAAGAAAAATGCAGAAAGAAGGAAAAGAAGGAATAGAAAATGAAGGCCAGTCCACCGTGAGAGAAACGTTGAAAACTAGAGGTTCACGAAGAACCAGAGACATTCACTAGGAGGAGGAAGCTCCACTCAGGGAGAGCGACTTTTCAGGTGGTTTCTTTTTACTAGTCCATTTTAATGGATATGCTTCATTATGCATAGTTAATAAGAATAATATTAATTTTTAGATGTTAGTGTAAAGACTTTAGAATAGTTTTAATTAGTATATTAATAGCTATTTATATGTGCAATTTTTTAGACTTTCATTGAGAGCTTTAGAGTGACACTTGTGTGTTATTACCTATACATTAAAGAGTAACAGGTAACTTTGAATATTCTTCCATATACTTGTGAATTGTGTGTGATTATGAGTACTTATCTTTTATTTAAAATTAAAAGACTGAATTATATGTATATGTGTATGTATTGTAAATTGATGTTTTATATGAATTAAAGCATGATTTATTGTACCTTGACATTTAGTTATATTATTGGTGATTTAATATATGCTTGGTATGGCAGTTGTATATGTGACGGGTTGGAGAAAGGAGGGATTTGTATGTTGAGATCTTTTACCACGTGATATGTCACCACTCGGTGCACAGTTGATGACACTTATCAAGACCCTTTCTTCCATGTTTTCCTTTGGCTGGGAATGCATTGGAGCTGTGGGACATGTGACACCTCCTTCGTTGTATTGTTTTAAAGAGCGGGGCTATAGTCCATACTTAAGTTCTATACCTTTGGCCGGGTGTATCTTAAGTTTTGGTGAGTTTGGGACAATCCAGTCAAATGGATGAGTTGCTATTAAACTATGTGTTAGCCTATGGCTTCAGTCAGCGGTATGAGGATGGATGGTGATATAAGGGAAGCTGCATATTGCATATTATATAATTGTACGGTTCATATTGACATCATGATAATTAATGTTGTATGAAATTATGGTATATACAAATATATATGTAATCAGCTCCTGCGTTTTGTTATATGTGATTTGCTTGTGTACGGTAGAAACTTTCCATGGTTACTGAGATATCGAATCTCACCCTATATCAACAATTTTCAGGATATTATTTTAGTAGGGATCAAGGGAAGACACTTATGGAGTGAGTCTTGAAGGCTCCTTTGTACTTCTAGAGCATATGTTATGTCGTTTAATTTGTCATGACTTTAAGGCTTCCATTTTGTATTTTATTATGAGATATTTTGGGATTTTTGTTGACTAAAAAATGAATTTTTATTTGAATTAATTATGTATTTTAATGAGTTGGATGTTAATCATCCTTGTTGGAGAGATATTTCAAGTGTTTTGACCAAGATTTTGGGTGTTACAATTTACATATGACGGCAAATGTTTTCCTCCACTTTTTCCAAATGCAACGTGATACACACAAACACTTTGACATCAAATGTTTCTCATTCTTTTCCCAACTCAACGATATTTAACAAGCAAGATTTCCTACTATTTCCAAATGCAATGAGATATATTATAGTAACTTATATATATCAGCAATGTTTTCCTCTGTTTTAGCATTCATTTAGCATAGCATTTCTTAGCTAAATGATATTCAAAAACTTATGTTGGAAACTTACGGAACTAGAAGGAGAGAAGCTCGAAGACTCACCTCCGATGGCTACTAGTTTCTATGTACTGTTTGACCTTCTTCTTTCTCCTCCTCTTTCTCTGTTTTCTATTTGCTACAGTACTCTCTCTCGGTTTTCAGCTTTGGTTGAATTAATATCCAGTCCAAGAACGAAGAAGAACGGACCAATGAGTATACGATGTGGTTGGGCTGGAGAGGTATGATGAGATCTCGTGATTGACGTTGATGTTATCTCACTCTATGTTGCCATGTTCAGCTTATATGAATTAGAGGAATAGGTACTATGCAAGTTAAGTAGATGATCTGGATGAAATTATCTATGTTCAGTATTTGCTGATGTAATTTCCTTTGACAATGTTGCTCTATCATGTTTTCGGTTGAGAGGATAGGTTAAATGAATGAATGAGTTAATGGGTTGGGTTTTAATCTTGGGCTTGACTCTTATTGGGTACGAGTAAGGAAAGGTTCAAACTATATGGCAATGGGAGAGAGGTATGTGTATTGTGAGACAAAACAATTATCTTACATGATTCCTTACAAGCCTCTTATTTGTAAATTAGGATCATACTCATTTAATTGCAATTATTGGATAATCATGGAAAATAAATCCTTAATTTAATATAAGGATATTTCTTTATCAATTAATTTTTCCTAAGCCAAAAAAATATAATTTCTATAATCTTTAGGCCTAAATTATTGGGAAAATTCCACTAAAATACCAACTGAATTTGCAAAACCCCCAGAAGTCTTCCGAATTTGTAAAAAGACTCAGAGGTGATATGGACCTTTCAAGGTTATGCAAATTTAGATAAAAAGACCACACTGCCCCTTACTAACTTCTCTTTATTTCATTCTCATTCACATTCGACACTTCATTCTCGATTGCCATTCGAAGATTCGCTTGCCCTAGCGTCTTTGCCTTTTGAACCACTTTCGTCACCGTCGTCGTTGCCGCATTGCCGTCGCGTGTATGCCGCCGTGCTCGCCACCGCCGTCGGAGTATCTTCCTCATCTCATTAATTTTGAGCCCTCATTCTTCCTCTCTATTTTTGCTATGGTGCATTTTCTCCAGTGTCGCCATTTTGATTTGTAGACTCCAGAAAATTTGGGGCTCTCTCTGGCTTTAGTTTCTATTATGTTGCCTTACTTTGGAATCCAGAAAATTTGGGGCTCTCTCCAGCGTCGCCATTTTGATTTATAGTAAGGGAAATTTTAGTTAAGTGCCTTCAAAATTTGAAAATCCGAAATAAGAGATTCAAATGTCAAAATTCTTGTCTTGGAATGTTTGTTTGCATGATTTGCTTAATACAAAAACAAATAGAGTTGGTACCTGCGAGCCACCACTAAAATTGAATTTAGAACGGTGATAAGCTCTCACTAAAGAGGAGCACATGAAATCATTCTTGGTATGCTAAAGATAATGAAAGATTGAATTTAGACTCTTTTAATACATAGAATATTTGATTAATTTTATGTATCATGTAGAGATGAATTGTTATGAGTATAATCTGTTACACATGTTTGAATGACGATGATGATGGTGGTATATCTATTCATATGCGCATACTACATTCTTGTTTGTATTACCGGCTTAGAAACCACATTTTCCTAGAGGTGAATTAACTACAAATAATTGAGTTTTTAAATAGTTTGTATTCTCCTTACATTATCACTAGAATTCGGGAAAGGGTTAGGGTCTTGAATTGTTCATGCTCATTCACCAAAAACTTTTTTCACATTCGATTTACTTCCAAATATAGGAATAGTTGTGGTCAATGCGGCGGAGGCTTAGATTTTAGGATGAATTGTACTATTGCAAGTGAGGATAGGACAAGGATTTGTTCCTTGAATGTTTGTTCCATGTTCAAAATTTTGATATTTCGGATTACTTAGTCTAGCAGGTCTACTTAGAGCGATTAGGTAATTTATTTGGAATTTTTTGGGAAGGAGCATGCTTTGAAATGTTTTTGTGTTCACTTATTTTGCTTATCGAACATTGGTTGAATAATCACTTCTAGGATCGTCGAATGTTATAATCCATGAAATCTTGAAGGCATTCTTGCATCCTGTTCATGCTAGTCTTTGCCTTGTGAACTATTCTTTTTGTAATCGCTTAATTTGAAGGACTATTCTAACATTCCTTTAAAAGATTTAGAATAAGGAAGATGTTAATTTTGTTCAATTTGAATTCATATTTCTACTATTTTTGCCATCCCCTCCACCAATGTGGTGACAAATTACTATTGTTCTGGTTAAACTGCATATAATTAGCAATTTCAAACCTATGTTGAGATAAACTTTTCTTCCAAGTTTACTTGTTTATGGCTTGACTCTATTGCTAATTACCTCCTTCTTTTAATTATTTCATAAACTTTGGCATGTATCCTGCAAGTGTACATATTGCATACTCTAGGAGAATGATGTGTATTACTTTTCTTACTCATTACTACTTTAATTATAGCAAAGGACAAATCACCTACTTTTGCAACAAGTTGTGCATTTGATTTATATGCTCTTAGAATATTACTTTGTCTTTTATTCTTTATTTAGATACACTCGGAAATTGGTTGCATTTAATTTGAACCACCTTTAATGTTATATAAATATATGACTCTATTCTTAGGGAGTTCCATTTGCTGAAATATCGAGAAAAATATCCTCTATACTTGTCAAAACCATCATTATGCTTTTTCATTATTATATCATCATAACTTTCTCAACCCCAAAGTATTATTTTTTTTTTCTCACAATAAACTTATAGCCTTCAAGATGCTGATTTATACAGATATTTTTGCTGTTATATGTGGTTCATGAACTCTCCTAATTTTGTGTACTGCCATTTCATTTTTTTTCAGGTTCACCAAAGCAAAAGTGTAGCAAAATGTCCACTAATAATGCGTACTTTATGTTTAGCAAGAAGTTTAAAAAAGAGAATAAAGTTGTGACTTTACCCGACGACATGAGTAGGAGTGCGCAAAAGCCGGAGGGCTTTAAGTGTCGATGAGAGGAAAGTATACTTTGATAGAGCCAAAGAAGGAAGGCTCCGAGCAAGAAGGGCACCTCCACCTCCTCCTCCACCACCCCTTTTCCATCACGATGCTCGTTGAACAAATTTTCCAAGCTTGTAGCTTTTGTGAACTCCGATGAAACATTAAAAAAAAAGGTCCAGAAGTTACGGTTTGGGCAATTGCTTCAAATTCAAAGTATGAGACTGCCACGGGAAATGTTAGTCCCCATAATGAGAGATTATGATCCCCCAACCAATCAATTTCGAATAAGGGGGAAGACACATGAAATAGAAGCAAAAGATGTGACTCAATTGCTTGGGGTGCCACATAGTGGGAAGGAGGTAACATGAAAGTGACTGATACAGATCCAGTATATCCACGACTGAGAAATGACTACGGTAAAATGAAGTATGGCGACATATTAAAAGTTATAACTTCAGGGAAGTCAGGTGAGCAGTTTGAAACGTTATTTATGATGCACATGTTGGGGACTTTTCTCGCTCCAACATCAAGAATAACTCCTAGTTTGCAGTTGCTGAAGTATTAGCCTCGACCGGTAAAGGATTTGCCCACTTTGACTGGGCCACATATGTTGCCAATGACCTCCGAAACGCGCTCTCTTATTATGTCAACGCAATAAGAGAAAACAAAGATTGTAACTCCTATGTCGGAGGGTGCATATATATGTTATTGGTAAGTATTATGATTGTTATTTGTGTTAACATATTTTTGACATAACATTTATGTGTTTAACCTTGTCGTTGTAGTTATATTTGGGGGAGCGGTTCCCATTGGGGAAGGAAGTTGATCACAAAGGAAAGAGTCCAATTGAGTTTTGGACCAAAGAGAAGGTCAATGAGATGATTGACAAAAAGAAGAAGAGCGACAGCGGGATGTTGTATACCGCAAAGGCTGGTAAAGAGGCTAAGAATGACACTTCGAAAACGAATTTTGTGGTCTCTTTAGACCCAGTAAGTACTTCCACATATGATGTTTAATTCATGCTTGGCTATTATGTTAGTGACCTGTGATAAATTGTGTTAATTTTAGGTTTTAAAGGAGTTGCATGACAAGTTGATGGGTGTAATCAACGATAACCACAAAAGGATTGTTGCTGTTGTCCAAGATATCGTTGCGAAAGGCACAAGTTAACATTGGAAGGCAGCGGAAGCAGGAAGACGGTGAAGCTGAGGATGGTGAAGCTGAGGATGATAACGATGATGAGGGCCAAGATGCTCATGGTGATGATGAGGGCCCTGAAGGTGATGGTGATGGTCATCATGATGGCAAAGATGATGGCGAAGGTGGTTATGAGGATCACACATCTGTCGGAATGCCAATCAACATTGATGATGACGAAGGAGAACAATCAATTGTTTCATACCGCGTTGAACAAGAAGATGCACCACGGAGGTCACAGAGGCCGAAGAAGCCCAAAAACATGTTGCCTTGGACTTTGACAAAGCCAATAAAGCGGCCTAGAGGGAAGGCAAAAGAACAGAGGGAATTATTCTTCGACCTTATCTCCGGATCCTGCACCAAGGATGAGTGTGATGAGTAAGTCATAAAAAAGTTAATTTCAATGACTATTCAATATTAAAACCCGTTTTGTGTGGATTTGGCATGTGTACGATGACATCATGACATTGTTTATCTTTTACAGGATTCTCATACAAATAGACGACGAAGATATAACCGGGAGCAGTTGCAAACACTAGGCCGGAGGAATAGATTAAGTAACCGGGTAGGTACTAAAAAAGCTAAAATTTTGACATTTTGAACCCCACTTATCAAACCTGTTCGCACATGCGAGGTTATGTCTATTGTATGTAAAACATTGATGAGAGATATCGAAAACAGCGAAGTGAAGAGGCACATTTTCAAAGGTCTTGATCAAATGGTAATCATTTATGGATCTTCATAATTTATTTCCCATTGACATAGGTATGTTTGACTTCAATATTTGTTGATTATGCAGAATTTATTGGCCAGAAAACCGCCGGGATGGAAAGTTTCTCAGTGGAAGGAACAACTATTGCCTGAATATATAGATTACAACATTGGCGATTGTGAATTGATAATGGGACCAGTATTGGTTGATCACTTGGTTTTGCATTGCCATTGATCCGAGCCACGAAGAATTTTTATGTCTTAGACTCAATGAAGACAAACATCGCCATGAGTATGAATGAGTCCGGAAAAAGAAGAAAAGCTGCATGTGTTAATCCCGTGCAACTAGCGATTAAACAAATTGTATGTTACATGTATTCAAGTTTCATTTACGATTGAGTGGAGTAAACACTTATTTAATGCATGTGTGTTGTTTACAGAGGGATCGTTTTGAAGAGATTATCCAACTTGTGAAACCAAATGACAAAGCCAAGATGCAAAGAACAAAAATTAGTTGGCCACCCGTTCCACAACAACCAAATTTGTGAGTGTCATTTTGTGACAGAAAGTCAAAAATGCTAGGCTATTGTAAATTTGTTAACTAGTGTGTTCATGTGTTCTGTAGGCAAGGCGTGGGCGTGTATGTCTTGATCTGGTTGCACAATTGGAAACCCAACGAAATTATGCGGTATGGTGATGACCATTAACGAACGAGTATAGGTGTAACCTCATGTGGTGGCTGGTCAACCATGAATTGAATATCGCCAAAGATGTTGCTTTGGGACTCCTGACTCCTCCAGCAACCCAAAGGAAGAGAAGGAAGACATGAGCATTATTGTTAGATGCTGATTTGTTCAATTATTTTGACACTTTTGTTACTTAGGATTCAATTCAATTTTTTTGATGTGCTGTATGTTTGTAAATAACTTGTAAATAACGGAAGTAAAGATGACTGAAGGATATGGAATTAACACTAAATATATTATTTATAACATACTTTGTATGGCCATTTACAAGTGCTTGAAGGGATTTGACAGGTGCCTTTAAGTGCATTTACAAGTGCTTCAGGGATTTCAAGTCATTTCCATTACCAGGGTTCACTTTTTTTTACTTCTTCAATCATGTTTTGTAAAAACCAAAAAAAAAAAATGAACTTTGACAAAACCGAAGTGAGAATTACCATTTCCTAAGTGAGAATTACCATTTTAGAAGTGAAAATTACCATTGTGAAGTCCGGGGTTCACTTTTTTACTTCAATCATGTTTTGTAAAAACCCAAAAAAGGAACTTTCACAAAACCGAGAAGTGAGAATTACCATTTTAGAAGTGAAAATTACCATTGTGAAGTCCAGGGTTCACTTTTTTTACTTCAATCATGTTTTGTAAAAACCCAAAAAAAGGAACTTTCACAAAACCAGAAGTGAGAATTACCACTTCCTAAGTGAGAATTACCATTTTAGAAGTGAAAATTACCATTGTGAAGTCCAAGGTTCACTTTTTTTACTTCAATCATGTTTTGTAAAAACTCAACAAAAAAAAAAAAAGACTTTTACAAAACACGGTGAGAATTACCATTGTTTCTCCAGGGTTCACTTTTTTTACATGAAGCATGTTTTGTAAAAAAAAAAAAAAAGGACTTTTACAAAACTTGAAGTGATAATTACCATTCGTGAAGTGAGAATTACCATTTGAAGTGAGAATTACCATTGTTTCTCTAGGGTTCACTTTTTTTACATAAAGCATGTTTTGTAAAAACTCAAAAAAAAAAAGGACTTTTACAAAACCGAAGTGAGAATTACCATTCGTGAAGTGAGAATTACCATTTGAAGTGAGAATTACCATTGTTTCTCTAGGGTTCACTTTTTTTACATGAAGCATGTTTTGTAAAAACTCAAAAAAAAAAAAGAATTTTACAAAACCTGAAGTGAGAATTACCATTTCAGAAGTGAGAATTACCATTCCGAATGACAACGAGATAGTCATTTACAAATCCGACACAACATTTGATAATGATGCTTCCCATAAAT
The DNA here is from genome assembly GCA_019022655.1 of Acacia acuminata. Lineage (NCBI taxonomy): Eukaryota > Viridiplantae > Streptophyta > Magnoliopsida > Fabales > Fabaceae > Acacia > Acacia acuminata. The sequence continues at coordinate 465,092 of JAFJYI010000075.1, forward strand.
GTAACTACCTTTACATAGTCTCCACCAATGAGATAGTCATTTTGGTGTTGATAGGTACACAATTACAAAAAGTTATAATGGGATGACAACATTTACAAAATAAAGTAAAATGACAAGAGAACATTACAATCCACATTGACGTAATGTTTCCATGTCATTCCCACGGAAGAACATATTCTGTGCCATTTACACTAATTACATATTAAGTGATCCTATAAGTATTATAGCCCTTCTACCCAAAAAGATGTAAAGGGATCCAAGTCAATGTATATATATACCAAAAGATGACTTGTACAATATTTACCCCACGACCCCAACTGATCGACAAGTTAATTTGGGTTAGGATTTTTGCATGTTCTTCTTGTGTGTCCTTCTTCGTGGCATGAGCTGCAATGGTAAATCTTCTTGTTGCGAAATTGTGACTCTATCCTTTCAACTCTTGGCCTTCCAGTGGACGGGTAGTCTTGGGAGGTGCGGGGAACACTTGACTTCCTAAGTCATATAAGCGGAAGTCATTTGGATTTGGCATGTCTATTGTGACAACGGGAGTCATGGTTCGCCTACAAATCTTTTTTTTTTTGTCAACATAAGGCATTCATCAACATAATTGTACACATTACCATGCACACCCTTTATGGCTGCACACGCATGAGGACAAGGAATACCTGACATTGGCCATGCTTTACATGTGCACTCGCGCAAGTTCAACTCAACCTTTAGCGCCTCACTTGCCGTATGCGGACTCGCACCCTTCCTCCTCCATATACCCGAACATTCATGTATTCAGCCCGGTGCCACATTTTCCAAGCACTTATTGTTCGATGTTCGGGACAACACCATTTTTCCACTTACTCATTGCCATGCTTGCTGCATACATCTTCTTTGCAACTTTGTCACGATGCTCATGTATGAGCTGGGCAACATTATGATGTCTCTCCTTCACCATCCAAGCATTGAAGGACTCAGCCAGGTTTGTGGTAATTTTATCCCATAGCTGAAATGGGAACTTGCTCATGGCCCATCTGTCAATATCACCATGATGTATCAGCCACTCAAATGCTTCCTTATTGAAAAGCCTCATTTGTTCCATCACAGATTCGAAATCACAATCAAGTCTCGCATATGCAATTAATTGAAGTGCGGTTTGCCTTTGTTGCCCACATATCTTCCTCTTTCCTTTATTCAATTTAATCATTTGGACGCTAAAGTTCTCCTTAATGTGCCTATAACAGTATGCATGTTTCTCAAACCCGAAAACTCACGAACAGCAACGATGATTGCATTGTGTCGGTCAGACACAATTGTAATCTGCAACCCTCCAAGTGTCCTCCTCACCATTTTGAGGAACCATGTCCAGTCCTCAATTGTCTCTCCATGGACAATAGCAGGGGCAAACGGCAACAACTCATTGTCGGCATCGAAGGCAGAAGCTGATAGGAGAGTCCCCCTATATGGTCCACTTAAGTGGCTTCCATCGATGTACAAAATAGGTCTGGCACCAGCAATGAACCCCTCTATACAACAACCATACGCTATAAACACACGCTCAAAGGTGTTGCTCCCACTAGCCACCCATTCAGCCCTGAGTCTTGTCATCGGTTTCCTTCAATCTATCACATATACATGGTATCAACATGTATGTACATTCAGTCTCATCGTGAATTTCCTCCATGGCCTTCTCCTTTGCCCGATATGCTTGCTTATATGTCAAGTGCACATCGGACTCTCTTGCCAAACGGTTCTTTATATCATTCGGACGCTTGTCTGTGTGATTTCTAACCTCTTCAATAATAATTGTACTTGTCAAGGCAAAGCACTTCGAGCATGTGTCACTGAAGATTGTCTTGTCTTTGTATGATCATGGTATTCGGTGTATCTTGTCACAAGTAAGAAATCATTGCTCTTCCCAATTGCCCTTGCACCTCCATGGACAATCTTCAACCTTGCATTTAACATACACACAATCCCTTGCATTCTTCACATATGTGTACTCAAATTTGTGGCCAATACGGAACTTGTGCAGCACCTTCTTGAACTCATCAGAATTTGCTAATGTTTGATTCACTCCTATGACCAAGTCCTTCCACTTCTTAGAGTTCATCTCGCATCGGTGTTGGTGCGCACGACTTGCACGGAAGGCTTAAAAGAGGTATTCTCGCACTCATTGTTTGCATAATCATCACTCGCTCTGTATGACATTGGCTCCTCAATGTAAGCCATTTGCTCTATAAGATCCACGAATTGATGAACCCTGCATAGATAATGACAACTTTTATGAAGATACTACAAACAACCCTATATGAGATTATTACTATTCTAACTAAACTAACTATGACATACCTTTCTTGATCATCCATCTCCCTTGCTGCAGTATCACTACCTTTACATCCTACATACCCATGTGCACTTCTTTCATTATAACTAAACAGATTATCCATTTCATAATCATCAACCATGTCTACTAAAATCTTTTCATCAAAGCTTAAAGTGTATTTAATGTCACACCCATTACCATCTAAACCAAACCATTGTCCTATCATTACCCTCAATTCTTCAACTTTCATCCCTTCCTTTATCGATTTTACCCTCACACTCCCACCATCATATTTAAATTCACCTTCACCATTGGCTACGAACTCCCCCCCCCCCCAACATGGAAAAAACAAATTAGTGACTTTGAAGAAGGTGTTGCCATATATTTGTTGTCATCTTGCATTCCAACTCGCAATAAACAACGAAGAGAAGGAAGTAAAGTTGATGAAGGATATGGGATTAACACAAAATATATTATTTATAACATACTTTGTATTGGCATTTACAAGTGCTTCAAGGGATTTTACAAGTGCCTTTAAGTGCATTTACAAGTGCTTCGGGGGATTTTAAGTCATTTCCATTACCATTACACATATGAAGTGAGAATTACCATTTCAGAAGTGAAAATTACCATTGTGAAGTCCAGGGTTCACTTTTTTTACATGAAGCATGTTTTGTAAAAACATTTAAAAAAAAAAGGACTTTTACAAAACCTGAAGTGAGAATTACCATTCGTGAAGTGAGAATTACCATTTCAGAAGTGAAAATTACCATTGTTTCTTCAGGGTTCCCTTTTTCACTTCTTCAAGCATGTTTTGTAAAACCCAGAAAAAAATGAACTTTTACAAAACCCATATAAAAAGTTATGCAGCAATTATGCATATGGAGACAAGTTATGCAGCAATTATGCATATGGAGACAATGATAAAAAAGGTTCCAATAGTGAAAGCAAAAACCTAAATGGAGAAATGCGATAAATGTGTTCCAATGAGAGCAAATAATTACAATGAATGCACGAGTTTAATTAATTTTAGTTGGTGCGTTGAATCTTTGGATGGATCAGCAGCCTTTATGATGCAACCGTACACAAAAAAGATGCTTCATTTCTGTTTTTTTTAAAAAAAATACAAATCAAACAAATGCCTCTCAAAGCTTTATTTCATACCTAAGAGACAAAGGTGGGGCTCATACAATTCATGACCATTAATCAATTTTTTAGAAAAAAATTTTTGGGAACATAAACCGAAGCATAAAAACAGAGGGAGAAAGCAAATGACTCCACTTTAGCAATTTAAAACCCATTTTTAATTATATCAAACTTAAATTCATTCACACTTTGACATTATTTGATATTGCAGCTCTGTCATAAATTATTGATGACTTACAAATCAAAGGGAAGTTAATAAATTGGGAACAGAGAGCTAAACGTGCCTCTTGTTTGTTCTTGTTTGTGCTTGAACGACGGTGGGTGGGTGGTCCACGGCGGTGGATGGGCGGTCCACGGCGGCGCGTCCAGACGACGCAGCGAGCTCCAGCAGTAGGGGTCAATTTTCTTGTCTGCCTTCGAATGAAAAGTGTACCGCCAATGACTTTGAATAACCTATCTCCTAGCATATTAAGGGCAAGGGCAGTGTAGTCTTTCGTCACGAAATTGCAAAACCACGAAAAGTCCTTATCACCTCTCAATCTTTTTACAAATTCAGTGGGCTTCTGGGGGTTTTGCAAATTCACATGGTATTTAAATGGAATTTTCCTAAATTATTTCTTACTTGAATTTATTATTTTCCCTAAAATTTCAAGAAAAGAAATAAGCCATAATTTCAATCATTAACTTCATAATTATTTCAGGCCAAATTTCATAATTTAATTATAATATTCCAATTTCAAATCCTAGAATTTAGAATGTTACAAGCTACACACTATTAGAGTTCTATTGTTTGTGGCAGCCAACCTAGAGTAGCCACTTCACCAGTTAGACATCAAGAATGCTGTTCTAAATGGAGAGCTAAAAGAAGAAATATACATTACCCTACCTTCAAGTTTCGAAAGGAGAGAATTGATCGAGTGTGCAAGCTAAAGAAATCTCTATATGGTCTAAAATAGTCTCTTAGGGTATGGTTTGACAAGTTTTCAAAAGTCTTGAAGTCAGAGGGCTACAAACAAAGACTATTATATCATATAATGTTTGTCAAAATAGAGGACGGAAAGAAGTGCATCCTTAATGTGTAAGTTGATGACAAAATTCTTAAAGGAGATCATATTGTGGAAATATCAAGGATAAAAGTTGAATTTGGGAGAAAATATGAAGTCAAAGATCATGGAAAGTTGAAATACTTCCTTGGTGGAGCTTACCAGATCAAGACTAGGCATCTATGTCTGTAAGAGGAAGTATATACTTGATCAAGAAACAAGCATGCTAGGTTGTAGTCTCAAGTCAACTCATGTTGTGGTCCAGAAAGAGGAAGAATAAATCTAAGTAAAACATGTGTGTTTGAGATAGTAGTGAGAAAATGATTTATAGTCAATCTGACTTATAGAAAAGTCAGATTGTGAAATATGATTTATGTTTAGATTGACGTTAGTATAAGTAGCTTTTGTGAGATTGAAACTTGTTTGGAATGATGGTAGCATGTGTGACTTTTGAGATAATTATAAGAGAAAAATTAAAATTAAAATTACAAAAAAGTGAAAAAAAAATGCTAACTTACAAAATTCAGCAATGCTAAAATACATAATTTGACCAAATAATATTATATAACTAACTTGATCACATGTCCCATCCAATTTGGTTTTTAATGGTGTCACAAATTTAATTCATTTGGGTTGAAAGTGATGTAACATAATTTATTGAAGAAAGCTCTTCATCTATTCTAATATTATCTAAATCACCAATATTCCTACAAACCTCAAATTCTCTCTCTCTCACCTGTAGCGGGCCCTTCATTTCCTTCCCCTTCCAACCTTCCGATCTCCTTTTCAAAAGCTTTGAAAAAGATCTTTTTAGAAAAGCTCCTTTTGGCATAAAAGTCCTTCTAGGAAAAATGTGATATCAAACATGTGAACTATCTCAAAATCCTAATTTGGCTACCAATCGACTAATTTGGGTGACGAAACGAATACCAAACATGCTCAATAAAGAAGAGTCGAAGAAGGTGACTTAGAAGATGAAGATCAAGAACAAGAAGACGGTGAAGCTGTCGACAAAGGAAGATATCAGAGGCTTGTTGGAAGTTGATTTATCTTTCATACAATACTTGATATAGCCTATGCAATAGGTATGGCTAGTCAGTACATAAGTAAGCCAAAGAAGAAGTACATGCATGTAGCCTATAGAATTATGAGATATCTAAAGGTAACTCTTGGTAGAGGGTTGCTCTTCCAGAAATAGGAACGGAGAACTTAGAAGTATACACCGATACAGATTGGGGAAGAACTCATCCTAACAAGAGATCAACCTCTGGTTATTGCTCCTTTATATGGGGAAACTTGGCTACCTGGAAAAGCTAGAAACAAAGGGTTGTATCTAAGAGAAGTGTTGAATCTGAATTAAGGGCATTAGCTCAAGGGATAATGGAAGAATTGTGGCTGAAACGGTTTTATATGAGATACAAGTCAGTGTGGATTTACCGTTGAAACTCTATTGCGATAATAAGGCCGCCATAAGCATGGCTTTAAATCCTATTCAGCAAGAACAATAGAAACATATGAAGATAAATAGACACTTCATCAAGGAGAAAGTAGAAAAATGGGTCATATGTCTTCCTTATCTATCGACAAATCTTCAAGCTGGAGATGTGTTGACAAAATGATTGTTTAAACCAATATTTGAAAGTTGCATAAGCAAGCTGGACATGATTAATATCTATGATCAAACTTGAAGGGAAGTGTAAGAATATTGTGCATTTATTTTAAAGATTCTCTATTTATTAGTAGTTATTAGCTAATCAATAATTGGTAGGTTTTATTAGCCTTTATTATCACATCTCTCTCCTTTGTATATAAATCAATGTTATTAAACGGTGGAACCCGTCTTGCTCAAAGGAAAAATTAGCTGGCGTGGTGATTGAACTAGCCTAGTGAAATTGTACTTGGTCAAGGGTATGTTATTCTCCCCATCCTGCAGACGTTTAAGCAATTGTATGACAGCAACAGAATCAGATTCCACAACCAGGTTTTATTAGCCTTTATTATCACGTCTCTCTCCTTTGTATATAAATCAATGTTATTAAACCTGGACTGGTGATTGAACTAGTCAATGTACTTGGTTAAGGGTGAGTGAGTTAGATCAAAGTCAAACTAAAGCTTATTCGGAGTTACACTAGTGAGGAAGTGAAGATTTCATGATTATTTATATAAAATTTGAATAAGATTTAGAAGAAAAAAATGAATTAATTTATTTTTTATTTTTAAAAAGGTTGCACTGATCAAACTGGTCCAACCTATCGGATCAATTGTATTTCAACATTCAATATATGAGAAGTACATTTTTCTCTCAAATCGCCCACATTTTTTTTCAAGATATGATGTATTTTCTTCAACCATTGATCTTATAATAAAAATAGGAAGAGTTGTAAGGAAGGGTTGTTGCACCGAGCTTTTACCAAAAAAAAAAAAGGAAGAGTTGTATTTTTAATTTTCATTTAAGTCCCATAGAAATAAATCCCCCAAAATAATTGTTAATTGCTAGTTTGCTACTACTGGTCATGGTCATAAGTATAGTAGCTAGATAAGTGATTTATTTTAATCTCAAATATAAGAACTTAATCTAATTTATCTCCTCAATTTATAATTTTTTTTAATTAAACCATTCTTGCTAATTTTTAATGGCACATAATTAAAAAAGTATCCTAGCAAGTAGCAAACATAAACACATTTATTCGGGCAAAAAATAAAACATAAACACATTAGGAAAAATCAGGTAAAAAAGCGAAAAAAAAGAAATAAAAATATTATATAAAGCGCAAGAATGACAAACGCGACTCTGCAACTGTAATTGGGTGTTCGAATCTATTTGACGAAGATCTGAATAAACTTGATAACTTGTCTCGGAGTCTCACACTTTGAAGTGTTAGAAGCATCCAGAAGTTCTGAATGTAATCCCGTTGATTCTTACCAGTTCGTCAGGTTCCGTAACGATGGTGAGTTAATTATCGAGCTCTTTGCTTCCGCAGTCGTGCCAATTTTTCCTTTTCATTTGAAAATTGAACTTAAATTTCTGTTTTTTTCTGCTCTCAGTCACGACCAAGTTTAAATTTTATGATTTTTTCCGGCTACATTCCTCACTAAGTCTAAAGTTTTGATCAAAACATGAACGAAGAGCTTTGCCAAGGTGATACTTGTTCTGTTACAATTCATCGTCCATGATGAATTGAATCTGTTACAGTGTTGTTTTACTCAAATTTATCTTTCAAATTTCGTCGAATGTTGGTTTATCTTAGCAAACTGACTCATGTATTGTGCAATCAATCCCTTTCTAATGATCGGGGTTGGAGCTGCTTCTAGCCAGTGCTATGATCTAATAATCTATATTGAAATGATTGTATCGAAGTATCCTTAGTCCGTAAGACCTGTTTCTCTGTGGATAAATTAATCATAAAGACGAAGAGAAAACGATGCCGCCGCCCAAGGTTATGGTCTGTAAATCTGTTTCTCATCCCACTTCGTCCAGTTTCTTATTTAGTCAACAAAGAAGCATTTGTTACAAGTTCTGAATGGAAGCTGTATTACTAAGCACCAGATGTTTGTTTCTGTATTCATGATTACTATTGTCCCTTCACCCTCGTTGCCAGCATTTTTGTTACTTATCAGCATTAGTGTGCCCTAAGTTCTTAGAAATTTATGTGTGAAATTAATAAACTACATGCAGTTATGGTGTCCTCACTATCATCATCTGGAATCAATGTATAAATTCTACCAGCATTCTCATATTTTACCAGCCTCATTCTATAAAATAGAAGGTGAAGTTGATGTGGAGGGTTTGGTCCTGGCTACTGCTTCTTTCCCCGTTTATTATTTCCAAGGCCTTCATCCGTCCTCTGTAGCAGAAAATTATTCCCCTCCATTGGAACTTCATTTGATATTTGAAAACTCATTCGAGTGCATAACAAATAACTATGGCTAATCCATTTATGCAATATTGTCATATGTGTAGTCTGTCCTCTAAATAAGTTGAGTGATTGTGAGTTAATGTACTGAACTGATATTTGTAATCTAATGCAGTATTAACATTGCAATTATTATTGGCAACTGTAATTTCATTAGTAGTTTGCTTATCTGGTGCTGAACTGCATTGTATATTAGGCTACACCATTTCTAGCTGGACTTGCTGTAGCTGCAGCAGCTCTTGCTGGTAGATATGGCATTCAAGCTTGGCAAGCTTTCAAGGCACGGCCCCCAAAACCCAGAGTACGCAAGTTCTATGAAGGTGGTTTCCAGCAAACTATGACAAGAAGAGAAGCAGCTCTAATTTTGGGTATCAGGTGAACATGATATATTGCTAATTTCTTCTTTATCCATTGGTTGCTTATGGCTGTCGTAGTTAAAAGTCATAGCCGTCCCAACGTGATTCCTTCTATTCAATTGGAAGAATAAATTCAATCATCAATTTCATTGATAATGGGTGAAAGATGAATATTGAAATGGCATATTCAGGTAGATAACTATTTGTACCCATGGCCTTTTGAGGTTGATGTTATGTAACATCTTTTTTGGGCCAAAAATGTTGTGACATCTAGTGGTACAATGAACAGCTATTTGATGGTCAAGGCTCTTAAGCAACAGCTCACAAATTTTAAGCATTACTCATTGAGAACATTTGCCTTTGTTTTAGTAATTTATGTGCGAGTCAATAATATTACGATGTTTAAAATATACAAAGGTGTTTTTCACCGTGTCTTTCTGCTTCCATCTTTCAAAATAATGGTGGGGGGAAGGTCCTAAGGCAAGCTATTTGTAACCATGACCGTTCAAGGCTGTTGCTGTGTAACATTTTTTCAGACAAAAACTTGTGACATCTAGTGATACAACGGACTGATTAATTGGTCAAACCCATAACAGATAGCTTTTAAATTTTGAGTATTTCTTTGGTTTATTACTGTAATATGGACCTTTTACTCGAGGCCTTTAACTATCTCCTGTGCATCTGTTAAGAGAGGACACTGCATTTGCCCCATGAGATGAATCCCATGTGCTTCTTCTGTGAAAAAAATCAAGGAATATGGGGATTGCTTGAAGCAGATAAGTGAAAGTTCAACCCCTCTATGTGAGCATTGGCCAAAGCCATATAGTCTGAGTTGTCATTTACACGCACAGGCACTCACAGTTTTAACTGAAGAAGATAATAATGGTCTGTTTTTGTGACCAATTCATCTAAAGTTAAGATGTTCTGTGGATGCATAGGGAAAATGCTCCTCTAGATAAGGTGAAGGAAGCTCACAGAAGGGTAATGGTGGCAAACCATCCTGATGCAGGTGGCAGTCATTATCTTGCTTCCAAAATAAATGAGGCGAAGGACGTGATGCTCGGAAAGACGAAAGGCAGTGGATCTGCATTTTAACAACACGTTTGGAATCAGTGTTATTAAACCCGGACTAGAAACCAGTGAACTGGTCCGGTCCAAGCATCAACCCAGTTCAGGTTTCTTTTTTTTCTTTTTTTAAATTTGATTTAGAATTTCATATCAATAACCTTAAAACTTTCTCACCAGTTTGGCCACGGGTTAATGCTGGTTTGACTTTGATTTGACCCACTGACCCTTGACCCAGTACCCGGTCAGTTCATTGACGGGTCCGGGTTTAATAACCTTGCTTGAAACTGTCTTTTTCCTCGGATATGCCACTAAAACTGAGGTACATAACTACATAGTCTCGTAGTTTTCAACATTGCACATTGTAAACTCTCATATGTAGCTCGACGGATTGAACTATGCATAGTAATAGTCGCCAATATGAGTTAATAATATGAATACATATCAATATCAACAACTATGAAGATGAAATCCAATACAACATAGTTGGTCTTACAATCTTCCTGTCACCAGAAATTGCCTGCAGTCTAGAGAAAAGGCTGAATTTGCTACATACACATCAAGGAGAATGGTGCGGCATGTGTCAAAAATTAATTAGTTGGATGAAAGAAAAAGAAAAAGAAATAATAATGCATATCCCTTAACAAATTTATTTAGCGAAAATCTCAAGAAAATATCACTTGAATTTCAAAATGTCAAATATGTGATTTTTTAACAAAATGAATTGTCAATTGCTTTAATATTATTGTTAATCTCATTACTCTATTTATCAACAGGATTTTAAAATTTAAGTAGTATTTTTCTGTCATTTTCCCATTTATCTCAAAATAATATCTTTGAAATTCTGGAAACTGTTTCTTCATACTGTCTTCTCAGTTATCATTTCCAACATTTTACCCACTTTTTATTGATTGAAATGATGCTCATTTATACATGCCTCTATTGGTTTGAGCAAGATTTGGTAAGGTATTGTGTGATGAGTGGAGAAGTTCAAGAAGGGAAGTTTACTTTTGGAAGATGTCCCGGGGAATATATAGCTATTCTGTTAAAAAATTTCAGGCGTGGCCTTTTATTTCAAAAATGGAGAAAAACTATTTTTGAAGTATATACTCCTTTGGTGTAAATATAAGATAGAGTCGATTTTTTGAAAAGATTAATGAGGCTAAATAAGTTACTTGATCATATCATATTGTGTGCATTAGTTGATTATATATCAATTTACAAATTAAGCAAAATAGTTTGAAGAAAAAAATGTAAATATTAATATTTTAAAGTATTTAATTAACTTCCTTAATATATCTAAAAAAGTCAATTCTGTTTTATATTTAGGATTAGAGGAAGTATATAGTTGTTTCAATTTTAACTTTACTATATGTGTGCCTTTTCTTCTTATTAAATATTTTGATTTTATTCTTTTAACAAAATTAGCCCAAACCAATTTTGCTATAAGGTAAAATAAAAGGATTGAATTAGAAGAAAACACGCAGCTACTAAACTAAAAATTAAGGGAAACTAGACGTACTTTAAGAATGTTTTCCTTTTTAAAAAGAAGTTGGCTGAAGACCTTATATGTGGGCCCCATTTAATATTTTTCTTATGATTTGTTTTCATATTCTAATTGGAGTTTTCATAGCGTCCTTATTCAAATTTTTCTTATGATTTGTTTTCATATTCTAATTGGAGTTTTCATAGCGTCCTTATTCAAATTAAATGAAGGACGTGACTCCAAGGTCAAAAGCCATTAGTTTTTTTTTTCCCAAAAGAAAATCAATGATTGGTTCGTTGTAAATGATAAAAATGTTAAGGTGCAGATTGGCCAACGAATTATTACTCGAATATGGGGCACAAACATTAATTAAGGGTGTCTTAATTATCAATCAACAAAACAAAAGTGAAAAAAAAAAAAAAAAACACAATGCCGTTAAACTACCCGTCACTATCTTGGTGTCTCCGTCTTCCATTGACTGTCACAATGTCGGTAACGTTGATGTCTTCAAAGCTTTCATTGTTGCTGAGTGTTCTGCTTACCTTCTTGAACTCATCAAAGTCCGTATGCAGCTTCAGGGCGAGAATCACGCATCGAAACCAAATCCAGCAGTCCACAGCTTCCGACCGGCACAAGCCCTGCACCCTGGTTCCGTCCCTCCGATGCCATAGGCAGTAGCCACCGCTACCACAACGCCTGCTCGTATGGGTCTCATCTCTATTGGTGATTGCCTTATCCAACAAGAAGACATAAGCGCTCTCTTCTCCAAGATCTCTGCCACCGTCCTTCGCCAGTGCCTCATATTTTAACCTAATTGCGATAGTTTTTTTTTTTTAATTGTTATTTGGTACTTATTTTCACTTTTTAATTATTGATTGATAATTAAGATACCTCAATTAATGTTTGTGCCAGATGCTCATCGGGTAATAGTTCGTTGGCCAATCTATACCTTAACCCATGATAAAAAGAGCAATTGGACTCATGTATTTTATTGGCTAATATTTATGTATACAATATTTACATGTTTATATGTAATATAAAATCTACACAAAATTGTCCTATACTTCAATATGTATAATTTTTCTTATAGTTTCATTTATTTCCTTGGTTGAATACAATTTTATAAAATTCATACACATTTTAGTAATGATACATTCATAAGCGTTGTTAACAAATGAATTACAAACATAATCATAATTGTTAAAGTCACTTGTGAAAAAAAAAAGTCCAAACAAAATCATGATTGACCAACAACATTTTTATCCAATGTCATTAATATAAATCACAATAACGATTGTCTACCAAACGTGTCCTAAGAATCATTTAAAACCCAAATATGGAAAGCATTGAAAACAATTTTGCAACTTTCAAATGTCAATGAATCTCTCTTACCTCTTAAAAATAGAATTTTTTTTATCACTGAAAAATAGAAAAATTTAATTGAAAATAAAAGGCAAAAGTATTCTTATTATAAATAATATATACCGTATCGTTATTATATTAAAAAAAGTTACAATTTTAAATGTAAATTGTACATTACATCATCTCATACCTACAATGCTTTTTTTAGATTAACTTGCTCTCTGATGCTAATGGGTGAGGATTATGGTTGTGTGATACTCAATTTTTTCTAATTATTAGATTAAATATGAATAGTCTAGATTGAGTTTTTATACAAAATACTATTATATTATATTTTCTTTATTGTAATATTGAATTTTTCATATCAAAATTTAGCAATTCTTATTAATTAATTATTTTCTATTTACAATTTAATATTTTAATAATAATTTTATCAAAGATCAATATGAACCATTTAAATGTTAATCTAATGGCTAAAGAAGGAAAAAAAAATGAGGAAAGAGGATGGAAAGTGAAAATAAGATGCTCTGAACCGCAATTTTTTTATGGGTGTCATGTTGTTTCATCAATGCAATTTTTTTAAATTAAAAAAATAGGCATTTAGCAGAAAAATTGAAGAGAAAATATTTTATTTTTCTCTATAGCTTTGTTTCTTGGGAAAATATCACTCAGGTCATAAAAAAGTGAAAAAATATCAAAAAAGTCTCAACCCCAAATCTCCTATTAAAAAAGCCCCTAGGTACTTTTTTTTAAATATATTAATTATGGAATTCCAATATAAAAAAAGTCTCGTTGTTAAAATAGCTTTTCATGTTGTTAAAATTTTCTTATGAAAAAATTGTTGTCAAAATAATTTTTCATGTTATTAAAATAACTTTTCTTGTTGTTAAAATATGAAAAGCTATTTTGACAAAATGAAAAACCATTTTGACAACAATTTTTTCATGAGAAAATTTTTAACAACAGGAAAATCTATTTTAACAATGAGACTTTTTTGATATTTTTTCTCTATAATTAATATCAAAAAAGTCCTTTTTTGATACGGGCTTTGGAGTTGGGACTTTTTTTTATATATTTTTTCTCTTCATTGGGACATGAGTGATATTTTCCCTTGTTTCTCTGTACAACTTTCACATACAAGTTATACTTTTTATATATATAAAAACAAAATTATTCACACAAAAATTAACGATTTAATTAGTATCAAAGTTGTTAAAACAATTCAAGGACAAACTTTAAGTGAAAATGTGAAGTATTTGCAAAATAACATAGAATTTATGAGTTACTTCACCGGATAAAAAATATAAGAGGTTGGTAACTAATTCAATAATCCACACTAATCCAGAAATGTTAGTTAAATTATTTAGTATGTCTTTGATTAATAAAATTTGGGAGTACCTGTACCTTCATTAAAAATGCGGAAAACAACAATTAATTACTTCTTTAGTCCTAAATATAAGACTTAGTTGACTTTTTTGGAAAGGTTAAAGAAGCTAAATAGATCACTTAATCATAACATATATTGTGTATCATTAGATTATATATCAGTTTATAAGTCAAACAATTTAATTTGAACAAAAATAATAATTTTAAATACTTTAATGTAACTTATTTTGCTTTTTTAAATTCTTCAAAAAAATCAACTGAATCTTATATTTAGGGCTACATGTAGTACTTTATCAATCTCTTACTCCTTTTTATAAGTTTATTTTACCTCGTTCTCACAAACCAAAAAATATTAATTAACTTATTAATATATTTTAAATTGATGTGTTTTCTCAATTTTACTCTCTTTTATGAATAATACATCTTTCTCACTTTCCAATATAAATTAATTAAAAAATTTCTTATATTTAATAGAGGCAAACTTATAATCATTAAATAATAACCATTTTTTTCTTTTCAAAATGAACTTATAAAAATAACAATGACCCTATATATATATATATATATTATAGAAAGAGGGAGGGTGATACAATGTCGTTCCTTCATTCATTGCATAGTTGTGTAAATCGACAAACATTAGAGTTAATAAGAAGGATGAGATTATTACTACAAAATATGTTTTATATTTACGAGCGACCAGTATTATAATTACATCGATAATTACAATGAGGTTATTAGTGGCCCTAGAACATGTCCCAGCACACATGGCCCTTACGTCAGCTATTATCCACTCAGCAGCCAAGGCATTATCCACTCAGCTATTATTATTTATTTATTTTTTGCCGCAGATATCCATTGTTTTATGGGAAAATTACACTCAGGTCCCAAGGAACAGAGATATTTACAATTAAGTCCCTTGAATTCATGAAATTACACACAAGTCCCTAGGGACTTGTGCGTAATTATTTGTGGAAGCAAAATTACTTTTTTGCCCAAAGGAGAAATAGCCTCTGGACCTCATAATTGAAAAAATCCAGATTTACAACAAAAAATTCTATATTTACAACAACAAATTCTTATTTTAACAACAAGTTTTGAAAGCCTGGATTTTTTCAATTTTCGAGGTCAGAGGCCATTTGCAACAAGAAATTCTATATTTACAAACGTACCAATTCCTATTTTAACAACAACTTTTGAAAAGGTGGATTTTTTCAATTCGAGGTCGAGAGGTCATTTGCAACAAAAAATTCTATATTTACAACAACGAATTCCTATTTTAACAACAACTTTTGAAAACCCGAATTTTTTCAATTCGAGGTCCAGAGGCCATTTGCAACAAAAAATTCTATATTTACAACAGTCAATTCCTATTTTAACAACAACTTTTGAAAAGGTGGATTTTTTCAATTCTGAGGTCCAGAGGTCATTTGCAACAAAAAATTCTATATTTACAACAACGAATTCCTATTTTAACAACAACTTTTAAAAACCCGATTTTTCAATTCGAGGTCCGAGAGGCCATTTGCAACAAAAAATTCTATATTTTTGACCCAATTCCTATTTTAACAACAACTTTTGAAAACCTGGATTTTTTTCAATTCCGAGGTCGAGAGGCCATTTACAACAAAAAATTCTATATTTACAACATACAATTCTTATTTTAACAACAACTTTTGAAAACTTGGATATTTTAATTCCGAGGTCCCGAGGCTATTTCTCCTTTGGGCAAAAAAGTAATTTTGCTTCCACAAATAATTACGCACAAGTCCCTAGGGACTTCGAGTAATTTCATGAATTCATGGGACCTAATTGTAAATATCTCTGTTCCTTGGGACCTGAGTGTAATTTTCCCTTGTTTTATTCTTATTGTTTTGGAAATTGGAATGCCACTTTTTTTTTTTTTTTTTTTTTTTCCTGCTTTAAAATACGAGTAATTGGAAGTTTTTCGAGAAAAATGATAGGCTTCTCTTCTCTGCTTTCTCGCATTCTTCTTCTTCCTCCTCTGCCACCCATATCGGGCTCAACACAAGTTATGACCGAAGTCACCGCTTAACACAACTTATCGAAGGGGAATCTTATCCGTATAACTCCTTTGTATTTGTTTCACTCTCTCAACTTTGTATCGTTCACTTCATCGTAGATACCCACCATTTCTGAACCGAAATGGGCGTAATCCTGAGTACCTCAAATCTGCAATTTTCATCGGTTACCTGTTCTGATGACTAGAATATTTCTTGTTTTGTGATTGATAGGTTTCTTGTTTTTTCTTTTTTCACCGGATCCTTTTTTGGCAATCCCGTACCAGTACCTTCGACTGTGCGTTCATCAATTTTAAATTTGTTCTTTTTTAGAACGCAGTGGAAATAGAATTGCGTTGAACGCTTTGAATATCGAGGTTTTAGTCAGTAATGGTGTCTGCGAACGATCCAGTTGAGTCTTTCTTCAATTCGATTCAAGTTGTTAAGGAAGCGCTTTCACCACTCGAAATAGGTATTCGGAAGGCAACGAAAGATCTTGAGCATTGCTGGCCATCCTGGCCGGGGTCTAAGAATAAGGGAAATGGTGTTCAGTTGATTGCCGAATTGAGTGAAGCTGGCAAGTTTCAGATCTGCAGTGTGAAGAAGAAGAAGAATGGTCAGTGTGTGGTTATTGATGAGAGAAAGAAAGGGTTATCAATAAAAGTTCCTTTGAAGGCTCTCTTGGGCATGTTTTCTCAGAATTCAGGAAGTGGGGATAAAGCTGAGGTGTTGGGTAGGGGGTCAAAAGAGGAGGAGTCTGCCAAGGAAGATGGGCCTTGCACAAATTGCTTCCGGTTTGCAGTTACTTGGTCTGTTCTGTTTAATGGTTTTTGCAGACTTTGCCAATTTCTTTTAAATCAAGCAAGAAGCGGTTCCAGAAAACGGGTGGTGAAGATAAACTGTGCTCGTGCATGAAGCCTAGTGTTTCATGTGAATTGAAGCAAACTGAAACGAAGGGCCACTCCGTTAGAAAAT
Organism: Acacia acuminata; assembly: GCA_019022655.1. Classification (NCBI taxonomy): domain Eukaryota; kingdom Viridiplantae; phylum Streptophyta; class Magnoliopsida; order Fabales; family Fabaceae; genus Acacia; species Acacia acuminata. The sequence goes on from JAFJYI010000075.1 coordinate 482,157, forward strand.
TCAGGGAAAAGGGTAGGACGCAGAAGGAGGGAATTCATATTCCACTTGAATGCCTCATAGGTTTTATCTTTGACCAATTAGCTCAGAGTACTCTTCAGAATCATGACGAAGGAGCACTGGCAAATGATCGGGACTGTGATAAAACTACTCTTCCCCCACCTATTCCATCTTACTCTAATCATTTGAAAGCACTCACTAACATTTTGGAAGGGCAAAAAGTAAATGTAAATGGTTTCTTGGGAAATTTAAGATTTGCAAAGGTGGGTTTGCCATCAAGTTTCATAGTAAGCCCTTCAGCTAAAGAGGGTGATGGTACTGCCACTGTTGAAAGCAGGGAAGAGACTGGTGGAAGTTCTGCGCAGAAGGTTGCCACGAACTTATTCAGTATTCCTCTATCAAATGTGGAGCGTTTAAAGTCCAGCATTTCCACTATTTCTTTGTCAGAATTGATCGAGCTTCTACCACAGCTTGGGCGTACATCTAAAGATCATCCAGACAAGAAGAAACTATTCTCTGTCCAGGATTTCTTTAGATACACAGAGTCTGAAGGTATTTCCCCCCCTTATAGAGTGGAAGATTTTGCTTGTTGTATGCATTGCATGCATCGCAAATAAACTCTTTTTTTAAAAAGTTAAATTGCTTGTATAACAAAATTTAGAATCCTTTTGGTTATGTAAATATTTCATATTCTGAATGCATGCATGGGCAGTGTATGTTTTGTTGACAACAGCGATGGAAGGGAACAACAGTATATAAAAGGTCCAATACTTGAATGTTGCTTTCCACTATGGCCAGTAACAGTAATGACGACAGTATGATTTCTCAATGGAATTTGTGCTTTTCCTAGATTATGCATACTGCATTTATGCAATCTATGAACCTGCATACTGATTTGGATTTAGATTTTAAATTTGTTATGTTACTACTTACTACTTAAGTTCAACTCGTTCATGTTCATTTCTGTAATGGGTTGAGTTGTTTCCAAAATTAATGAACAGCTGATGTGTAAAGTCATAAAGGAACTTACCAGTTCTGCGATTCACATAAGGATCAATAAATGACTCCTAGCCTATAATTTATGTTCCAAGAGGTATGGTTGGGCTGCACTAGAACTGGAGGACGCCATGATTGGAAGGAGTGATAATGTTGGTTAGTTTAGAGAACCTGGCTTTGGCTGATACATGCAGGGCTTGAATTCCTAGAAAACAATATTTAGATTTTTTAGATTTGGGTTTGTTAAGGTTGAGCGAACAACAAAAGGTAATTGATTTCAATAAACTGGTTGTTGGAACATCCTGGCAGATTGAAAAGAAGCAGATCTGCTTCTACTGATTAAATTAGGCCATTCAAGGAGTGAGAAGTTAGAACGGTATAGAATACGAACTGTATAAACCTCTGTTTGAATTTTGATGTTGACTTATATGTTTTATAAGGAGCTTCATGAAATAGAAGATTGTTTCTGAGTTGATGGAAGTAACTCTTGGAAGTGGAGTGGGCTGTGTGGACTGCTCTAATTGGAGAAAGATGATGATGATCATCGTTAAGGCAGTGATAAATATTCTAAATTCGCTTAGTTGTATTCATGGCTGACTTAATCCAATTCTAATGTTGCCCACAGTATGTTACCATCAGGCATGACACATATGTGGCATTTCATATTTTCATGTAATATAATCTGAGTTTATTATTGACTAATCAAAGTCCTGGATTGAAGACTCAATTTTAGATACCGTTAACACTAAAGCAAAAACATGTAATGAAGAACGTTGGACTAGTAATTTCAAATTTAGTTATCTATTTTATCTAGAGACAGACACCCATGAGAACTAGTAATGCACAATTGTTCTAGAATTTCAAGTATACTTATAGTTGTCTGCATCTCTATCATTGGGTCCTTTTGTGATTTTCATGTAATATAATCTCTTAGTTTATGATTGACTAATCAGAGTCCTGGATTAAAGACACAATTTAAGATACTGTCAACACTAAAGTAAAAATATGTAATGAAGAATGTTGGACTAGTAATTTCAAATTTAGTTATCTAGAGACAAACACCTATGAGAACTAGTAATGCACAATTGTTCTAGAATTTCAAGTATACTTATAATTATCTGCATCTCTATCATTGGGTCCTTTTGTGATTTTCATGTAATATAATCTCTGAGTTTATGATTGACTAATCAGAGTCCTGGATTAAAGACTCAATTTAAGATACCGTCAACACTAAAGTAAAAATATGTAATGAAGAATGTTGGACTAGTAATTTCAAATTTAGTTATCTAGAGACAAATATCTATGAGAAGTTGAGAACTAGTAATGCACAAATGTTCTTCAAGTAATAATTATTTGCATCTCTATTGTTGAGTTCATTTGGGATTTCCGGTATATGCAGTGGTCATATTTCAATGTTAAATTTCTCCTGCATAGGTAGATTGGTTGCCTAGAAGTGATTTTGCCAATGAAGGTTATTTTACTATGAGTTGGCATGTGTGATTCATCTTTTGAAACATATGCTGATTTCATATTTTTGGTGGGAAAATTTTTTCTTACAGGAAGAAGGTTCTTTGAGGAGCTGGATACTGATGGCGATGGCCAAGTGACTTTGGAAGATCTAGAAATTGCAATGAGAAGGAGGAAATTACCACGGAGATATGCTCATGAATTTATGCGCCGTACCAGAAGTCATATATTTTCTAAGTCTCTTGGTTGGAAGCAGTTTTTATCTTTGATGGAACAGAAAGAGCCAACAATTCTTCGTGCATATACTTCTTTGTGTCTAAGCAAGTCTGGGACACTGAAGAAGAGTGAGATATTGGAGTCATTAAAGAGTGCTGGACTTCCTGCTAATGAAGACAATGCAGTTGCTATGATGCGATTTCTTAATGCTGACACCGAAGGATCCATTTCTTATGGACACTTTCGCAATTTTATGCTTTTGCTTCCCTCTGATCGTCTTCAAGAGGATCCTAGGTAAAATAAGCTTGATGATTTGAAGTACCGTTGGTTACAGAGTTTTTTTTTTTTTATTATTTATTATTTATTTTTATGTATTACTCTTCTAGTCTTTAATATAAGACATAATTGACTTTTTTTGAATTAAGAAAGCTAAATAAGTTAGTCAATCATAGCATATGTCATGTATCATTTGATTATATAGTAGTTCATAAGTCAGACAAAGTAATTTGGTATAAAATAGATAAATATCAATATTTTAAGGTGATTTATTTAGTTTCCTTAATCTTTCCAAAAAAGTCAATTATGCCTTATATTAAGGACTGAAGGGGTATTTATTTTATTTTGGTGGTGCCTGTTTGAATGATCACTTTTAGGGCATTACAAAACTTGAAATGTGCTCAGTTCAAATGACAGTGAAATAGGCAAACATGTGATTAGGCCATAAGGACAGTAGACGAGTTTATATTTTGGTTGTACCAGTAATTAGTAATTACCATTTAGTGTGTTGTCAAAGTGTTGTGCCATAAGGGTGTCTGGTAATAGTTTTAGATATTTCATATCCTTTTGTGAAGTAGTTATTCTACTGGGTATTTGGTATATATTCTCGTCTTTTGTTGCATCAAACATTGGCCACAAGAATTTTTCCTACCCCCTCTGATTCATCTAGAATACAAGTGTTTGGTTGTTGTCAAATGATGTAGTTAATGTTCTTCTCTATCTGTAGTATATAAATAAACCATAAGTTCTGGACAGATCCTTAGGAAGATTAGAGAATATTTGATTATCCATCCCTGTTGTAGCTAGTGCTCTAATTTTCTTATTGCATTGCAGCCAACAATAACTATTTATCCTGTGTTATCAGGAGTATTTGGTTTGAAGCTGCAACTTTAGTTGCTGTTCCACCACCTGTTGAAATTCCTACTGGAAGTGTTCTAAGGTCTGCATTGGCAGGGGGGCTTTCATGTGCTCTGTCTTGTGCATTGTTGCATCCGGTTGATTCCATCAAGGTAATTCTTCTAACTCAATTTCTTGTAGGTGCAGCAAGTAATTCCACATCTTCTAATGATGTCTGATGTTTTTGGCACTTTCCTGTAACTAAGGCCTACCATTGTCTTGTTTCATATGATAGACCCGAGTGCAAGCATCAACCATGTCCTTCCCTGAAATCATTTCCAAGCTTCCACAGATTGGAAGACGTGGTTTATACAGGGGATCAATCCCTGCAATTCTTGGACAGTTTTCAAGGTTATGATTGTTTCATCTCCCTCCCTCTGTCCCTTGTTTCTTCCTTTCACAAGAAAAATAAGGAAAAAGATGAGGAAAGTGCTTGTGCTTTCTCTAAATGATGTTGCTATTTTCTTCCTATTGAGCTCATGCTAACTTTTGGTCTTGCAGCCATGGCTTGCGAACTGGGATATTTGAAGCAACCAAACTAGTGATGATAAATGTTGCTCCAACACTGCCAGACATCCAGGTTAATGATTAACTTTGCTGTGATTTATGATCTGGTCAACTTGTGATTGTGTTTTAATTTTTTTCGATCTTCCATTTTGTTGGGGATTCAAGAGAGTTTCCAAGTGAATTGCTTGGTGCTTCAGTGTTTAGATTATTATCATGGCCTTGTTCCATGAACCTGTCTTTTATGGATTGGAACTCACTTGCTTCTGAGGGATAGGTTGAGGCTATTGATTAGACTTAATGTTGAGAATAGTGGTTGAGAATGTAGCAAAATACTGCCATTAACTTCTGTGCATATTTAAGATGACATTCACCATAAACAAGAATTTCTTAACCTATTTTACCCAGTAATGTTTGCAGCATCCAGAATGAGCACACGTGTGTATTATGAGTGCTTTTGTGATTTATGAGACAACTTTTCTCAGATATTTATCTCATATAGCCCAAAATCACTTAAATAAAGCTAATTCAAACAGGCACATTTATTTTCAGTGGAACAAGCACATACCTATGCATGTGTGAAAGTGATGTGCGCTCTATTGACAGTTGGAGAAGCAATTTTTTTTACCTGATATGGATGACAATGGATTATCTTTAAAATTTGGATCTATGTGCTAGTACAATTTTCAAAAAATCCATGTAGCTAACTGCATTAGCATATTGTGTAGGTACAATCTATAGCATCATTCTGTAGCACATGTTTGGGTACAGCAGTGCGCATCCCATGTGAGGTGTTGAAGCAGCGGCTGCAGGCAGGGCTTTTTGACAATGTGGGGGAGGCCATAGTTGGGACTTGGAACCAGGATGGTCCTAGGGGTTTCTTTCGTGGGACTGGAGCAACCCTTTGTCGTGAGGTTCCTTTTTATGTGGCTGGCATGGCTCTTTATGCTGAGTCTAAGAAGGTATGATTTGAACAAGTTATGAAAAGTTAACTATTATAATATCTTGACAAATGCATTCTGCATTGCAGCATGCATTCGCATTCATAAACGTAGTAATTATAATTGTGACTAGCAAATGGTATCTGCCCTGTATAGTTTATGTTATTAATGTCGAAAATATACCTTCTCTAAAAGCTGTCCCTTTTGGCGCTGGTAGGCGAAGTAAAAATTTTTCTTCTCCTTTATGCCCACAAGACATAAATGCTTCAGAATATGCTATTAACATAGGTATGTTCGCCTATGCTTGTTCATTTATGGTTCCTGATTGGATCTGGTACTAAAATATACCAAACAACATAGCAGTACACATTAATGCTGGTCTTGATGCTCAAGATGCTACAGACAAAAGGGTACTATACTCTAAACTCAATATTCTACTAGAGGCAGCACAGAACTCAAAATACTTCTGATATGGATTATGGACATAAATACTTTCATTAGACACAAGAAAGAGCACTCGAACCCCCAACATCGCTGGTTAATATGCACAATGACACTAACAAGCACCAAAATAGATACGCAGAAGCAGAAACAAGTATATAAGGTGTACAAGACAAAAGCTAGCATTCAAGAGGTAGCTTTCTCCCAAGTTCCTTTCCAGAAATTCCCCTCCTCCTTTACTTAACCTTCATACCTTCTACCGGACAATGGACAATCAGTCTTTCTTTCCTATTCAACAGCCTTAGCTTCCACAATCTCTTCCACTCCCTTTTGTCTCTTACTATGTGTTGGGGCTACGTAGGTTGCATCCCATCATCAATGATAGAACCCAAAACGTGAGGACATCAAGAAAAGCGCATTGCCAAGGGTAAAGAACCACTCTTATGACTCCCGGCAATTCATTCAGTTTGCCACAAGGTTTATGCATCTCTTTGGTGGTTTGGTTAGAACTTTTTGCTGGTGTCTCTTTCTGTGACATTTGCCAATTAGCTTTACCTATTCCAAATAATAGGGACCAAGGAGGTTTGTGGAATATATGCTCAGAAGTGTGCTATCAAGGGGGAAGAACCTTTCCCACTAAAAGTGATACGTACCAAATATCTCATATTACCTTATGTGAGACTCAGACATCCTATAATACCCATTTCCTGTCAGTTTCACTTCTGAATTTTATAAAATACATTTTCTCTGTGTTCCAAATGGCTAGATATGTATGCTATATCTGTCGACAAGGGTTGGCTTATTTGTTAGAATTTAATTTTGTCAACTAAAGAGTCTTTGGTTCGATCCCTAACAGTAAGCTTTGTTAGTAACCATCCACCAAATGCTCTGTCCCTTTTGATCTGAAATAACTCATCTGTCTACTTTTTTTTTTTTAATCCAAAAGCAAAGTATGCTGTATGTTGGATTATGAGGGCCATTTTGTTTGAATTTTGATCTCAGGCTGTCCAGCAAGTTCTAAGACGGGAACTGGAGCCCTGGGAGACAATTGCTGTGGGGGCCTTATCTGGGGGCTTGGCTGCAGTTGTCACAACTCCCTTTGATGTTATGAAAACTAGAATGATGACCTCACAGGGACGGTCCGTGTCGATGACCTTAGTAGCCTTCTCGATACTGCGCCATGAGGGACCCCTAGGCTTATTTAAGGGAGCAGTGCCCAGATTCTTTTGGATTGCTCCTTTAGGTGCCATGAACTTTGCAGGGTATGAGCTAGCGAGGAAGGCCATGAATAAAAATGAGGAGCTAACGGGGGACATGTTGTCTCAGAAGAAGGTGGACAGTTCTGATTAATGTGTAATCTACAGAAACCCAATACCAGAAAAGGAAAATCTGTGTTTTTGAGTTCACAACAGCATTTTCATTTTCAATCTGCCGACATCTCTTTCTAAATACCATTCTGTTTCCTTGGTCATTCTAATACTTTTTGGTTCTGCCAACTATAGCATTATAGTTGTAATCCATTTTGTATTTGCCCTTGTAAATTGACTCAAGGAAAGATGTTCAATTAATTTCTTTCACCTTTTATCCTTTGAATTCTGTTTGAGCTATTAACGCATTCTGAATTGGTTTGAATCTGCATTCTATTTGACGGAGAAGTGTTTAGTTAGCAAGTCATGATAGACATTGTATAATTTGTGACAACGTTGCTAGTTGATTGTGAATTCAGGTGGATAGATTTTTTTTTTTTTTTTTTTGGTTGATGAATACCTAGCTGGCAAAATACGTGACACCTTAATCGCAATGTTGTCTGGATAAGTGAAAGTAGGTGTGGAAATTGCTCTACATTATTAAATTTGAGGGTATTAATTACTGTTCCATGATGCTTTAGGGGTAAAAATGCTTTTTAACCCTAGGTTAATTTGAAATTGACTGTCCATGTTCATTAATCAAAAAGTGATTGTAACAATTTTGACATTTTAAATCATTTGTGTATACTTAAGAACATAATGGAAAGATAACTGATGGGCAAATCCTAAGCATTTATTTATTAGTCAAATTTTTGCTATTAATAGTAAACCCATATGTTTGCATGTAGTTATATTGTTATAACATGAATAATTATTAACCTTTAGTCTTTCTTACCCGGGACATGCATGTAATTTTTCTGAAAAAGAAACTCTTTCACGAGTTAACCCGTTAATTATTGATACAACAAGAAATTTATGTATATAAAAAAAAAAAAAATTATCCTTTTAATGCAAATATTTACTCCACATGTTTTTATAAAGGATATTCTCTCTCAAGTAATTCTTAATATAAGGTATAAGTCCTATTTATTTGAAATTTTAACAATCATATTTATTATTTTTTCATTTTTACCATCATTAAATATATGTCACTCGTTATATGTGCAAAATAAATTTTCACCTATCATCAAGTGATCAAACTGTCTGCCGAAACAGAAAACTGCAATTTATGCGTCCTTCGAAACTTCTGAACTTCATTCATTTTAAAATAGAAATAAATTCAAGAACTTCATTTTTTTTTTAAGAAATTACAATTTCAAACAATGAACCGTCTTATTTCCAAAGAGAGTATGATAATTACAACCAGGTTTCTTATCCAAATGCGGCTATAAATTCATATCTTGCTGCGTCCTGTGTAATACGAGCATCAATGCTTCTCCACAGTTGAGAAAAAAGCGAGTGTGGACACACATTTACCAGAATCAAGACAGATTAAAGATTCTTCATACAGGTAACAAATTTTATTAAGGAATCGGCAACATGACATTTTCCTTGAAATGGTGCATGTGAAAACCATAATACACATCATTTTCTCTTTTTAAGTACAGCTCCACAAAAATTCCAACAACTAAGAAATTGGTTATTTGAAGATGCCTTAAAGATTGAAAAAGCACTGCATTGCAAAGAAATTGATAACAAGTCACTAGAATATTATTAATGAACCCAGCAAGGAACACACAGCAATTTCTGATGTTATTGCTGCTTTCTTAAAATTCACCGAAATTAATAGCCCCAGTAATCATTCCTGATCTCATCATCAAACTTCTTCTTCAGCTCAGGATGCTTCGCAAAGTACTCATCTGCTGTCATGGTACTGATCTTTTTCTGTTAAGAAAAAATTATTGTATTAGAGACATTTCATGGTTGGAAAGGGGATAAAAGCTCGGCAGTTATTTCAATTTTTTTCACCTTCAACTCTTGTACTTCAGCAATCTCCTTCTCCAGTCGCTCAGACTCCTTTAGAGATTTCTCCTCTGCTTCTTTAAGTTCCACTAACTACATCAGGAAAAGCTCGAGTATGTTACTAAGATCAGATGTTATGTATTTGACTGAGTACTTCAACCAGGAAATGAACTTAGGATATGACAAGGTTTCTCACTAGTGCATCAAATTTGGGCTTATATTGAGGAGTTACATTGTCGACATACTTGGGGATCTCAATGCCTGCAAAGAGACACACGGAAAAATTAACCATGTATAAACACACAAAAAATGATTATGGTAGGGAAGGATCCAAAAGAACACTGCACAGTTTGAGCTCATAAAAAGACTTTCGCCCATTAAAAGTTTGAAGGCAAAATCTATTCGGTTTGACAGCAGGATCCATTCCATCTAATTAGCCATAGTGGCGGTCTAACTAAGAATAAGGATGAAGTAAATCGCATTGCAGAAACAATAAAGACCCATGAGCTTATGTGGAACTCTACGAACTATTCCCGAGTTCACAAGCCTACTACTCAGCCAAATCATCCTATGGGGTTTACAACTTTATATCAGATTCTTCCACATATTATAAAAATTTCAACAAAATATAACACCAGATGGATAATGAAAGGCACTGGAGTTGACTTAACTGCCTATTCTCACACCATTAAAAAGTATTATATGAAGGGAACTTGCCAATATCAGCAATATTCCACATAATAATAATAATAATAAAAATTCACCAAAAAAAATATTACATGAAAAAATGCACTGGAGACTGGAGTTATGTCAGCAACCAATTCTGATACCACAGGACAAAAAAACAATGAAGGGATCAAGGTCCAATCAAGAAATCACTTTAAACTTACTTTCATAATGCTCCTTGTACATATCCACCAAGCGCGAGCCAATATTTTTTCTGTACTGATCCCAGTTTATGGGTTCAGGCTCCTGCATGATGTGAAAATGAAGAAGCAACAATAAGGATGCGAGGAATCTGTTGTATAAAGTATATGCGAAAGCCTGACTAGTTTGCATGCATGATCACTTCCATTCACAAGTTGATGGGAAATGGGAAGAAAATATGAGATATAAGAAATCATATTTTAATTAGGATTAGTGTTAAGAACTAATCTTTCAATTGCTTTTATTTTGTTTTGAACAGAACAAAATATCCTCTAATTATTTTGATGAGGATTAAGATTTAATATTTTTATTTTTATTTTAAGTTTATACTATTAGAAGTCATCATTGAGGACCAAGAAAAAACATTAGTCTTCATTTCTTCTGCATCTCCCAATTTCTTCTTCTCTCCCCATCTTTCTATACTATATTCTCGCAAAATTACTCCATATAAAGCTCATTTAAAAAATAGAAGAGATGTAAGCTCTCTTGTACTATGAAATGTTCTAAAGATCAACACTATCCATGGAAAAACTGCGCAGAAAAAATTTTAAGGAAAAAATTTTTTCTCTCTCTTTTTTTTTTTTAAGATTTTAGATAGGAGGTAAAATTGTACGAGTTGTACCAAAAAAATTATATTTATGAAATCTATATAAAATCAATAAGATCCATATTGCATTTGTTGGATCATGCAATCCTGTAATGGAATAAAGCTGAACGTAGAATAGGGACCTATATGAAAAGTAGGGATAAGGACCTATATGTAAAGTAAGGATTAGTTGGTTGGTTGGTCCTAAGATGACCGTTAGGATGATTAGGCACTATAGGAAGACATAAATGAAGTCATAGCATTATAAATAACCCACTGGACCTATTGTAAGGAAGTCTGTTCAGTTTGTGAATCAATAAGAGAATTACAGGGAATTATTCAGAATTCCTAACTACTCCCTCTACTTCTATCTTCTCTCTCTAATCCTCTCTTTCTCTCACTTTCATCTCTGATACCACAGAGGAGAAAGTGCACGTTTACTGCCAAGAGTGTTGAGTACCTTGGCCACATTATTTGAGGGCAAGGTGCCTACAAATCCAACGAAGATTCAAGCTGTTGCCAGCTGGCCAAAACCTAAGACAGCAAAGCAGTTAAGGGCTTTTCTTGGCTTGGCTGGTTACTACCAACAGTTTATTAAGGGGTATGGATCACTAGCAAAACCCCTCACCCTCTTGTTGCGAAAGGATGCTTTTAAGTGGGCAAAATCATCAAGTGAAGTCTTCCAAAAGTTGAAGGAAGTGTTGGTTTCAGCTCTTGTTCCAGTGCTACCAGATTTCTCTAAAGAGTTTGTAGTGGAGACTTATGTTGTTGTGAAGGTTGTAGAGAATTAGGAGATTAGGAGAAGAAACACATTCGAAACAGTATAGTTGTACTGCTCATTCCATTCATACACAATATTTGCTGAACATACATGAGTCATTTAGCCTAGGCTCTCCCTTTATATAGGATAGAAACTTTCGACTCAGAAGGTAAATCCTAACTATCATATAACAGAAATAACTAACTGACCCTATGACTAACTACCTAACTAACAACAACTAACTACCCCTTGGCCTCATAGAATCAGTTTAGCCATTAACAAACTAACTAAGTATTATGGCCTCATAGGACTAGTTTTTGGTGCCAATTAAATCCTAACTATTTTGCCCTAACACTTTATTTATGCTTTATATAACAGATGCATGTGGTGTAGGGATTGGAGCTGTGTTGTTGCAACAAGGTCAACCACTAGCCTATTTTAATAAGGCTCTAGCTCCTAAACACTTGAGTCTTTCCATTTATGAAAAGGAATTGTTCGCGGTGGTGCAAGCTATTGAGTACTAACACCAATATTTGGAGCGTAGCAAGTTCATCATTCGAACCAACCAGCAAAGCCTCAAGTACTTACTGGGAGGAAATTGAAGACCCCATTTCAAATGTATTGGATAGCAAAGCTTATGGGTTATGACTACGAGATTCAATACAAAAAGGGGAATGACAACACACTGGCTGATGCTTTATCGAGGCGACATGTTTCTCAATTGTTGCAAATTTCTTTAGATACTACCTCTCCTGAATTAAAGAGATTAAGAGAAGTTGGGAATCGGATGTAGAAATTGCAGATATCCTAGCTGAAATGAAAGAAAAAGGTGGTGTGCTCAAAAAGCATTCTTGGGATGGCACTTATTTGAGGAAGAACAATCATTTGGTCGTTGGTAATGATGCTGATTTGAAGCAAAAGCTTCTGGAATGGCTTCATGCTAGCCCTTAAGGTGGTCATTCGGGCATCCAAGGGACCTATTACAAGGTTAAGGGAGTGTTTTGGTGGAAGCATCTTCATAAAGATGTTGAGGACTTTGTCAAAGGCTGTGATACATGTGCAAGGTGCAAGTATGAAACCGAGGCTGCACCAGGTTTATTGAATCCATTACCAATTCCAAGCAAGGTATGGGAAAGCATATCAATAGATTTCATAGAAGGATTGACCAAGTCCGGAGGTAAAGTAATTTGGGTGATTGTTAATAGAATGAGTAAATATGCTCATTTTATCCCTCTTACTCACCTGTATTCAGCTTCTACACTTACACAAGCATTCTTAGAGCAAGTTTATAAATTGCAAGGTGCTCCAGTGGAGACTGTGAGTGATCAAGATCCTCTATTCCTTAGCAACTTTTGGGAAGAGTTTCTCAAGGTTTTGAAAGTGCAGCAAAGTCTTTCTTCCGCTTACCATCGCAAACTGATGATCAAACCAAGGTGCTTAACAAATGTTCGGAGTCTTACTTGTGGTGCATGTGTCAGGAAGCACCTAGAGAGTGGAGTCAATGGTTATCTTTGGCCGAGTGATGGTATAACCCCAATTTTCACACTTCAACCAAAGCAACTCCACATGAGCTTTTGTAGGGTCAAAAGCCTTTGGTTTATGTTCCTCAGTCAGCTATAGTTGAAGATGTCGATTGAAGTTTTCAAGCGAGAGAAAGGATGATTGCAGTCTTGAAGCATGACCTACATAGATCAGCTAATACAATGAAGCAAAGCGCAGATTTGAAGTGGTCCAAAAGAGAGTTTGAGGTGGGACAATGGGTTTTTCTCAAGCTGCAACCTTATAGACAAGTATCAGCAGCTACAAGGAGCAATCAGAAGCTGGCCCCCAGGTTTTATGGTCCATATAGGGTGCTGGAAAATATAAAGCCAGTAGCATGTAAGCTGGATTTACCCCCTGAGACAAGAACCCATTCTACTTTTCATGTCTCTTTATTAACAATGTGCCCAGATCTGAGTGTGAGGCAGCACCATCCTCCCAATGAGTGGCCTGCAGTCCCTAGTTCATTGTATCCAGAGAAGATACTGACCCAACGAGTTGGAAGGAAGAAACGTCGCAAGAGTATCTGGAAGAGGAAGCTATTCGGATCTCATTGTCCAACTTGAAGAAATAGTTTCCTAAGTTTCAAGTGCCAAACCCTTGAGAACAAGGGTTGTTTCGCCCGGGGTTGGAATGTTATGGAATAAAACTGAATGTAGAATAGGGACCTATACGTAAAGTAGGGACAAGGACCTATATGTAAGGTAAGGATTAGTTAGTTGGTCCTAAGAGGACCGTTCGGATGATTATGCGCTAGAGGAAGACATAAGTGAGCTTATAGCATCATAAATAACCCATTGAACCTATTGTAAGGAAGTCTGTTCAGTTTTTGAATCAAAAAGAGAATTACAGAGAATTATTCAGAATTCCCATCTCCTCCTCTCTCTACTTCTGTCTTCTCTCTCTAATCCTCTCTTTCTCTCACTTTCATCTCAATACCATAGCAAATCCATTCAACCCTGACTGATGGCCTAGCCTCCAGAACAGGGCATTCTAGTTGAGAGATTTAGAAACCCTCAAATCGGGACCTATAGCAATGTCATCTGCCTCAACTGCCTCCTTCAGTGTTCTCTCTTTCAACACCCATCTTCCGAGTTTCCACCATCTTGTTCTCAAATCTCGATCTTCCTTCATTTAAAATTTCCAACTCCAATATTTCCTACTTCCAACATTGTCCCTAACTTGAAATTACTAGTGAGCTCGATAGTAACAATGGTGATTTTATAGACAATGAGATCATGGAAGATGAGGATGATGCAGATGGACTTTATTATAGAAGGATCTATGAGTATGTATCTAAATTTAGTGGTTTATTGTCATCTTGAGGGATGACACTTTGATCACTTATGACTAGCTAACATATGGATATGGTTATTTAAGTGACTGAACTGTTTTTGTTCGAGGCTATGGCTTCAGCAACATATGGCCTGTTTAGCTAAAGTATAATGAGATTTAGTTTGTGTTATGCCTATCCAAGAAGGTATGTCACACCATATTATTTTTTCATAAGAATGATTTACAATCCTTCATCTAATCTCATTAGCACCTTGGCCAAACCCATATAAGATCTTGATATTAATAATCTTGCTAACAATCACATCTGATGAATTTGATTTTGTCATCTTTCACTCCAATCTTGATGTTCAAGAGTGCCACACTAACATATGACCCAATGGACATTTGATAGTTAAAGGTCTTGAAATGAAAATTAAGAATATTCTCTAAATATAAATTGAATCCTCTTTCAGTGACAAAGTGGATTAAGTAAACAGAATGAGTCAAATATTACGAAGTCTGGGTATAACCACCCCATTTTGATCAGTTAAACTGAATATTTAGCATAACTTGTCAAAGTAAACGGCTCTCATCCTATTCTCGTACAATCAATTCAGTTAAAAACATATGGAGAACGGAAGTTGTCTCTTGAAAGGAGTGTAGGACATAAAATTTTTCCAACAACAGTAAGATGAAGATTATGCTCAACCAAATTGTAAAATGAACTTAACTCCAATACCTTCGCCCTAACTCGCGGAGAGTACATTTGACTTATAGAGAACAAATAAGTATTGAAGCTCTATATAAGATCCCTATGACAAAGTACAAACACCCAAGCCACATGGCTAAAACTGTAGAAACCTTGCCCAACCAAATAAGTACAGTAAAACAAAGTTTCAAACTATTTGTTTTCTGTTTACCGCAGCCCAAACTGATGAGAAATATCAAGTGTGCCCACTGCAATAATGCCAATTTTTCCAGCTTTTAGGTATCACAGTTAAATTTCAATCTTGGATTGTTCTTCCACACTCAAATTACTCTTCAAATCAGACATAGAAAATGGTATATTAACTAAATAAAAGTGACCAAAGCTTGTTGAGTATCATGGCTATCACATTTTCAAGTCCATTTCACCACGAACCCAATCCAACTCTCGAAAGATGTAAACAATAGATCGCAAGCCATTCTAGGAACTAAACAGCACCGCTCAATCGATAATATTCGGAAATGAATACGCTCACTCAACAAATCGAAAACTTAATAGCACCCGTATTACGGGTACATAATAATCATATATAATAGGAAAAATATGAGAGATCTAGCGAAGAAAGAAGCACGAATCAGGATAAATAACATTTAAAAGAAGAAGAAGAAGAAAAGATCGAACCTGGCTGAATTTGGTTTGGAGAGCGTGGTTAACCTCGTCGAAAGCGCGACGAAGTGTAGCAAACTCTTTGCGAGCCCCATCGGAGACGATGAGCGCGGCCATTCCATCCCAATCAATGGTCCTCCCAGCCTTGAACGCTACATCAGTCACTTTCTTCACTGTTCCGCTCATGTTTTCCGATTTTCTCTTCTCCCAAAGACGAATTCCTCTTCGCCACCAAGAAGAAAAACCAGCTTCCCTGTCTCTGAAAGCCAATGCCCTTATGGTCATTGTGTAATGGGCTGGGCTGGATATAGATGTTCGCTTTTGTCGAGTTGGGCCAATTTCTCTCATGATGTGGCCCATTATCAGGTTTTGGGCCTAAGCCCATTGTTTATGTGAAGGGAACGAGACCATCATTATTTGTCCCAAAATTTTTACCATGGATCCAATTCCCATGGGAAAGTAAAAAAAGGGCATGCCCAAAAAAAAGTTACCATGACTTTGAAAATATTTTCTTGCTATAACCTCTTGACCTTTTTTATAAGGAACAATTTTTCTTAGGGTTAAGGTGCATTTTGCGCTTTAAAAAGATGCGCCCGGGAGCAATTTTGCCCCCGAAGTTTTTTTCGGCGTAGCAATGTTGCCTCGAATTTTAAAACGGAGCAATGTTGCCCCTTCGTTAAAAATCCTAACAATCAACTAACGATCAACGTTAGGGTTTTTAATGGAGGGGCAACATTGCTCCGCTTTTTAAACTTCAGAGGCAACATTGCTCCAAAAAAAAGTAGCAATTTTGCCCCTGAAATTTAAAAACAGAGCAATGTTGCCCCTCCGTTTTTAAACTTCAAGGATAACATTGCTACGCCGAAAACTTCAAAGGCAAAATTGCTCCTAGGCACATACTTTAAGGGCAAAAATGCACATTAACCCTTTTTCTTATAGGGTGGTCATTGTTATAAGAACAAATTCTTTTTATCGCACTAATCTTTTCATTTTTATCTCAATTAAATGTATGTCACTTATTGTTTTTCTACAATAAATATCAACTCATCAATCATCATCTCTTATATATACGCACTTATTGTTTTTAATTAACATTTTGAATCTCATGGTTTTAGTAATTATTCTTTATAAAAAGGACCAGATAAAGTATTTTCTAGAGAGTTCAAACTTACAACCTAAGAATTGAAAGTAATCAATATTAAAAAAAAGCTACAAAAATGTATGAAAATTATAAACAATGATTTAAGTATAAATTGTTATGCAAAGATTAGATTGAATCTTATATATTTGTATAAGTGCTTGTTTGGAAACTAGAGAAAAGTGTTTTTCCTCAAGACAACTCCTCTCACATTCTTACATAAAAATACATTAAAAAAAAAGTGCTTTCTATGAATTACTTTCAGGTTAAGAAAAACTACATCATTGTTCAATTCAAGAGATCCATAAATGTTAATTCTCTTAATTTTTTATAATATGAACCTTCACATAATTCCTAAAGAAAAAAAGAAGTCAAATTGATTCATGTGAGATTATGTTATACCACATTATTCATATATTGTCATCTAGCACATTGGCATTTTGTAACAAATGTCAAAAAGGCCTCCCTCAAATGTTTTGTAAAAATGGACTATTTACAAGGCATGCAACTTGTACAATAAAGTGATTGTGACATGAGTACGAATAGAATACAGGGAAAATCATAGTGAGGTCTTAAAATCCGAAAATACTAAAATCCTCTCACAAAAAGTCTCTTTTTAGAGACTTTTTTGTGATTAGTTGTGAGTAAAATACTGAATTTCGCTCACAAAAGAGTCTCATTATCAAAATTGCTTTATTATTTGTTAAAATGTTCATATGAAAGTCTCGTTATAAGCGTAATTTAATATCTTATTCACAACTTTATAAGGGGAATTAGGTATAAAACTTTTTTATAATTATTTCCGTACCTTGAGACCTCACTGTGATTTTTCTTAGAATATAATGTGTCATCCAATAAGGCATCTAAGATAAACTAATCCTACCCATATGAGAACCAAGATAACATTAAATATGGCAGTCATCAGTTACCGCACCGTATGTAACATACAATAAACAAGACGACATCCATGTCATCTAAGAATGGCTCAAGCTAGTCTAAGATCATCTTCATTAAAAGTCTCGAAAAGACTTGCAAGTTTCAGTTATCGACAAAACTTAATTGTTTGCGTATTCCAAAAGCGGAAACGACTTATGGGATCCTCGGTTTTGAAGAGAAGTTTTGATTTGTAATATCTAGGAAAAAAGACATTCGAAAAGCATACTTGTGAGAAACGTTGGGGAAGCCAATCTTGACCTTCGACAGCTAGAGCAAATAGACTACTGAGCTAGTTCCTCTTTTGTCTCTTTCTTAATTGAGTCATTTTAATTTAACTAGGGTTAAAATCAAAACAAAATCTCAAAAAACTAATATAAGAGAGTCAGAAATCAAAGTAAACAAAATATTTTATATATCATCAGTTTTAAGTTGTTGTTGTATCTTCTGTTAATTAAGCTAAACAGATGGAACACTTGAGGAACAACCATATGGATTCTCAAATCTTAAAAAAATAAAATAAAAATACGTCCTATATATATTTTATAATTTATATGTTGATTCATATTGATGTTAATTTTTAGATTCATTGACTTGGTCAATTAAACTTCTTAATTAATTTTTCAGGCTTGATAAAATTTGTATGATCTTTTAGTATGTCTTCAAGGGTAAACACATTATAGATAGTTAATAAAATTATTAAAGCACTTAAAATGACCTGACATCCCAGCTTCACCACTTATTCATACTGTCTTTTCTTCCCCTCTCCAACCGATCGATGAGGGACATAATATAACATATGATTCGTACAAGTACATGAGGAAAAATTACATATATATAGGTTGCAGAAAAAAAAATTGAATTCAGAAAGATCTTAAAAAATTCATATTTATTAGTCAAACTTGTATATTTACTAGTCAAATTTAACTATAAATTTTATAAGTAAAACTTTAAAATTTATAAATCAAGTTGTGTTATTTACAAATTAAATTTGTAAAAAACTTATTTTAATTTTTTGAGATCTTTCTTTATTTAATTTCTTAATCTGGGTTCTATGAATAATTTTTCCATGTGGAAGCAACAAAAAACCAGTTGATGTTTTAAATATGTCTGCAGAATCTTTATTGTTTTACGCACTACTTATTTGACGGGGAAGATAGTGACAAAACGTGGATATATAACTAACAATTTTCCACACACACACACACATATAAAACGATTTATATTCATTTTTAAAAGTCACAGTCTGGCTTGGAAAATATGCATGTTCTTCATATACATTAATGTCTTACGTTGAAAATCTACACAATCCACCAATGTCATATCATTATCAACTGGAACAAACTCAACGAACCCTATTAATGTGTGGATTATTCCTTAAACTATTCGGATATTTCAAGGGTTTCACACATAGAACTGGTTTTAACATTGGAAGAATGTAATAAGAAACTAATAAATGGTTGGTTAACCATGTGGAGGCTGCTTTGCTTAAAGACACGGAAAAAATTGCAACAAGGTCAAGTCGAAGTACACCCTCCTTAGCTAGGTCTTAAAAATAAAAGATGAATAACAGTTTTACTTTTGATCCTAAAAATATTATATTAATCCATTTTATCTCTCAATATTATCTCTAGATTTTAATATAAAATTTCGTTCATAACATAATTTACACTATGGTACACTGCGGACGAGGTCTTATAGTAAGAACCAAAGGGGGTAAGAATACAAATTTCTAGCATGATGAACTAATGTAAAAGGGGTGGTGTGTGCACAAAGTGACGGCTGAATAGTAAATGAGAAATGAGTAAATAGTGTGTACATTTTAGGTTTACCTCTTATTTATAGAAATTATCTTAGGGTTTGGACCCTTGGGCCTTGTGCGCCTTGCAACCCACATATTGTGCCGCCACACCTGCAAACCGTCATCCCTGATTAGGATATTCCTTGATTATAGTCTTAATTATAGGTTAGTTAGGATCTCCCTCCATTATAGGCAGAGTCTGATATAGATTGCCCCTTGTTGGGCCAAATATTAAGTGGGCCTTGTATAGATCCGTAATAGGTAGTATATAATTTTTTTTCTAAAGTATCCATATTAATTATGTCTATAAAAAGAGTTTACATTAAGGTTTTCCAATGCATTTGATAAAAGAGGACATTTTAAGGAAACTAAAGTAGATTTATTATAAATAACTAACTCAACTAATTTCTTTAATATTGAAAAACTTTAAAAACTAAATGTAGTATTGTTAATCACATAGTGACATTATGCTTCTTCTTTTTTTATAAGCATTTGGTATACTGGATCTATCTCCTTTTAACTCGAAGGATTTATCAAGGTCTAGATCAATCCCAATCGAGATGGGTTGGACCATAAAGGCGGAAAGTTCTACCACCAAACATTGTTGCATTCTCAGAGCTAAAACTCGAGACCTCTAATTAATTTTGGAATAATTACAACCAGTTGATTTAGGATGCTTGATGGTACAATGACATCATGCTTTATTAACCGGTCAAGACGTCTCGTTTAATAACTTCACTTCATTAAGTGTTCTTTTTCCAGCATTTTCCTAACCCTTTTTCAAAGAACATAGAAGTATTGTTAAAGAGTAGTTAAGAATAGAATATGGTAATTAGGTCAGGCTCTAATAGTAACTTAGGTAGTGAGTGACATGAGCGTATGGGAGAAGGTCCCTTATCATCTATTTTTTTATGAGTTTATCTTAGCTATTAATTGTAAGATTAAAAAAAAATTTAAAGAGTATAACTTGATGATGTGATCTTTTAAATTAATTAGACAAATATAATTTAAAAATTATAAATGATGATGAGAAAATAAAAGATCACTCAACGAATATACGTAGAGCATAATTTCCTGTGATCCCCCGGAGTTGTTGACGTTGGGGGGCTAAGTTGTCACAAGTCGACGTCGTTTTCAATGTGTTCCTGTGTGTTGACTTAATTACGACGCCGTACTAATGGGGCCGCAGACGCACATGCTCAAGTGGACGCACAATGATCCAAAGTGGGTTCTAGAAGCCGTACTTAATTACCACTCAGTTTCACATTTACATGTTACTACTATAGTTACTGAGTCCATCAAGCTACACAAAGACTCTTATGCATTTTATTTAGAAGAGTTCAATAATCAAGTTATATGATATAAAAAATAGTTAAAATCAATTAAAAAATAAGTATATCTAAAATAAAATTTTTGATTTCAAATATACCTTTATTTTCAAATAATACATGTGTATCCGGGATAGAATGGGAAAAATAGCTTATTTGCAATCGACTTGTGTAAATTTAAGATTGGATAAAAATATTATGTAATATGATTTATGTTTGGATTGACGGTAACATAAGTGACTTTTCTAAAACTGAAATTTTTTGGATGATAATTTTGAAAAACAAGTTTAAATGGAAAATGACTAAAAATTACATAACTCTTATTAAATAATGTTTATATATTATATATGTGTGTGTGTATAATGTGAAAGATACAGAAAATTATCTGGCTGATTAATGCAAAAGCAAGTTTAAAGGTAAAAACTGAAAGTGACATAAATTTTATAAAAACAAAAATAGGTAATGTATTATTTGGAAAAAAATTTACAATACTAGACTACTTAAATTTTTTAGGAAAATTGGGGAAAAGCCCATTGAAAATTTAATTAGTGAGAATAATCTAAACAAAGTATTGAAAATTTAATTAGTGAGAATAATCTAAATTAGAGTGTTGTCATTATTTTTATATAAAAAATTATGAAATAATTTTCACAAATTAAATTTTTTATGGACTTAAATCAAAATACTATCATGCTAATTAACTTTTAAATGAATATATATTTAGGATACGGATTTATAATAAGAATCATAATAGTATTTCAATTCTAAAAGTGGGACCTATTATTTTTCTTTCATAAGCTACTTTTTTCTCTCCACAATGAAAAGTCAAAAGCAAAAAATGTTGGCTTATAGCTAAAGCCGTTTTTTTCCTTCAAAAACCCAATTAAAAAAGTCATAACAAACATATTTTAAAAAACCAAAATCAACAAGCATGTTTGTGCATCAAAAAGTGTGTTTTTGGGATGGTTAATCGCTATCACGCTTTAAATTTAAGTTTAATAACAATTTAACTAATACAATATCTATAATTAATGAGGGGCAAAAGTTGAAAAAAAAATGCTCAACAACTCTTATCTAGTTATTATAAAAAGGACCAAACCAATTTAAATTTTAGATTATTATATAAGGTAAGAGTATCATTTTAGTCTTTTTAGAGTTCAGACTCAAGCACTAGAGTCGTGTAAGTCACTCCACATGACTTAGGCGGTTTTCTATTGGTTAAATTATATGCACCTTTCATAAACTTTATGTCAAGTAAAGATATTTTCCCCCTTCATTGTTTTAAAACTTTATAATAAACTTTTCTAAACTCTTAGATCGTGCATATAGAAATTTCTGATATTATTAGTCGAAAAAAAGACAGAAAAGAAGTTAAAAATTATAAAATCGTAAATCAGGTTTGTTATTAATAGTTGATAAGAGAAAGAAAAAACTTAATAAGCAATTCCTAACTTTTTTTTTTTTTTTTTTTTTTTTTGGAAAAATACATGATTTAGAATTTTGTAAATTCAAAATTCTTTTGTATTTTTTCCTTATTAGTTTTATTCATCACTTATTAACTTACCGTTTAAGGGAGTTATATGCTTATAATTCAGAGTTTGTAGGGATAATTATGTCACAAAAATAGAGTCTAGAAGAGTATATAATTGATGGCCAGGAATTATCCGACCAACTTGAAAATTTAGGGTGGTTTGATATTTAGTTTTAAACGTTGAGGAAGTTATTTGCATATGATTCAAAGTTTAGAAGAGTTTTGTGTAGTGTTTTCAGCACATAATAAGTACTTGGATAAATATCATTTTTGTTATAGAAGTTTAGCCTAAGGAATACTAATCATCCGGAATTTTTTTTTTTTTTTTTATTTTCATTTTTTGCCCGAAAGTTAACAAACCGGAGTAATTCTACCCCGAAAGTTTTTTAGAAGCAATTGTGCCCCTGAAAGTTTACAAATTGGAGCAATAATTTAAAGGTCAAAAGTAACGAAATGACAAGATTACAATGTTTTTAAACTTTTGGGGCAATTTTAATACAAAAAAAAGCTTTTGAGTGACCAATCTCCTTAGACTAAACTTCCATAACAAAAATGATATTTATTCTACTTACTTCAATCATAAAGCTAGTTGACTATTTTACTTTGATAAAAAAAAATAATATCTCAATTCACGTTACGCTCATATTTATTAATTTCTTTAAAATATTCTTATTTATTACATGTTTTACATGAGATTTCCATTTAATATATGCGGAGGTAATAATTAAATAAAGTATTTTATGGAAATCAATATTACAGATAATTTTTTTTAAAATAAATTAATGATAACTATTTGGTCCCTAAAAAAACACGGACTTTTTTTTTATATAAATTAATTATCTATCTCCTAAAATACTTAATTAGATGCATTTACTCTAAATTAATTATCTATCTCCTATACTTAATTAGATGTAGAGAGTGAAGAGGTTATATATAAATTATGCTAAAATTGAAGATATGAGTTAATATACTAAATTTAGGGGGGCAGTTACTGATGGAACGATGTTATGTTGAAGTGATTTTTATGGTGGTAAAAAACATTTTTTTTAATTTTATTGATAATTTTAATGGATACACATTATTTTGATGGTCCTATTAATTCCTCCATCAAAGGATCAAGAGCGTAAATTTGTGTTATGGGAACACATAATAGCACAATCTGAGGTAAATACATTATTACAGTTAGAAATATAAAAACGTTGAGGACTCTTGAAGGCTTTTATTACTTTCTAGGATTTACTACATACATTTTGATGGCGGCCTTAACTAGTTGAACGATTATTCCTCACTTTGAACGCTTTAATTTGTTGCTTGTCACATCTAACATGATAACATAGAGAATATTGGTATTTCAAACTTTTAACTATATACGGAGACTCAACAACAACCGTATTTTCGACCAAAAAAAAAACAAAGAAGAAGAAGCCGTATTCAACTAGGGCAAAGAGCTAGACTCATCTTTTTATACATACACAAGAAAAATTGAGGTGAATTGGGTCTTGAAAAGTTATTCGGGTTTAGATATATCTCTAGACTCATAAAGCATTTACATGAATACTTATAGATTATTCATCAATAAGATTCTCATATTAGGATTTGAAACTCATGACTTTATTGATTAATTATGAGTTATTAACTCCTTACTAACTGAATTGACATTGTTGAAGCTAGGACCAAATTTAAAATCAGGTAATATTGTGTGTATTATTAAATATGACTTTCACAATTTTATTTTCCACCATAAAATCTCATTTTTAAACATGAGGATTTTGTTTATCAATAGCAATTTAGCATTTAGGTGTTGGTTGGTAAAAAGAAGGAGAAAAAAAAATTTAGATATGCTTATTAATATTATTTGAGAATCAAAATTTGTTTGACATTTTTTAAAGGGAAAATCTCAATTAAATCTTTTTGAAATATTAAAATCTAAATTCATGCCTACACTTTCAACAAATTCATAATAAGGCCATTATGTCTTATTAGGGATTTTTGAAGTTGTTAAATGACAAAAATACCCTTAATAGTTAAAATTATGAACGAGTCTCCATACATCACAATGTTCTCAATCAGCCGACTAAATCATCAAAGAGAAAAACGGTAAGGGGAATTAGGGCTTTCGAGCAACAAACAGGAGAAGAAAAACCGAGTTTGATGGTGGCCCCTCTCACTCCTCATTCCTATATTTGTGTGTTTCTTTATTAGGAAGGGTCATGCTTGATGGTGTCTGTTATTAAACCTCCCGTTTGTGTTCTCAAGTTAAACTCGTACTCACGGAAGGGAATGGAATGATACCATTGTTTTGTCTTTGCCGTGTTGACCCAATTGATTTCTCTTGCTTTGGAATCATTCCTGTGGCACGTGATTGATCACATATCAAAAGCCAAGAAAAAAAATGATGAATCTGCAAATAGTCAAATACATTTAGTGTTTATGAATTTGAATCATTCCACATACATCCCATTTACATCGGGCAACATTAATTAATGTTGAATCTGCAAAAGTCAAATACATTTAGTGTTTATGAATTTGAATCATTCCACATACATCCCATTTACATCGGGCAACATAAATGTTAAAGAGAAATTGTTATTTAAAGAGAAATTGTTAGAACTCACTCTTCAATGTTGTTGCAAGTCGATTGAAAGTTGATATCCCAATGGTTAAAGTTATACGGGACTTTATAGTTAAAATACTTTTTTTTTTTTTTTTTAAAATTGAATATGAACATTATAGTCTTTTAACAACATTATGAAATTTCTTATTAATATTAGGCCTCATGGCCTGATTATGAATTTTTTGAAACTGCAGGTTTTAATTTAGATTTTGTTATTTAGAAATGATTTAATTAGAATTCTCCCGCCCCTTGTTTTAAAACCCAAAAAAGAAAGAAAGAAAGAAATACTTTTACCAATTCAATGACAGCTATAACCCAAAAAAAATACTTTTACCAATTCAATGACGGCTAAAATTTTAAGTTTAAACGTTGTAATAATAATGGGCAGTTGATTGTTGA
The DNA here is from genome assembly GCA_019022655.1 of Acacia acuminata. Taxonomy (NCBI): domain Eukaryota; kingdom Viridiplantae; phylum Streptophyta; class Magnoliopsida; order Fabales; family Fabaceae; genus Acacia; species Acacia acuminata. Next base: position 507,304 of record JAFJYI010000075.1, read on the forward strand.
TATAATAGGGGTGAAAACTAATACATTTGGTGGTAGAATAGTGACGTGTTTCATTAATTCTGATGCAAATGGAATTTATACAAGTGCTTCGCACCTAACTAAAATACATTAGTTACAGCCATCATCTGTACAGTAACTAAATATAGGACGCGGTTTAGTCTAGAACAAATTCCTAATCCATAATATAAGTCACCTGATGGGTCATTAACGGAACTATTTTTAAAAACATCAAGTGTTTTTCTGTACTCTTAAATATGGTCAAAATTGAAAAAATGTTACATTTTTAGAGAAAATGAGTCAATTGTTATGAAAATAAAGATATCTGAGATAAGAGAAGAGAGAAATTCAAGAGAAAAATAGGAGAGTAATTTTTATTCACTTGTGTATGTTCAATACTTGTACAATGTTTCTATTTATAAGCAAACTTGGAGAACTAATGAACTTAGAGAACAAGCATGTTGGCTTGGAGATGAAGTAGAAAAAAGTATTAAATGCAGTCAAGTAGAGATATTGATTAAGATATGAGTCAATGGACATCAACATGATTAATATTCATAACACTAACCACTTTTTCTTGGTTTTGCTAAGGTATATATAGTTAGATGTACTACATTTGATCCTCAATATAAAACCTAATTAATCAATTCGAAGAGATTAAATATCTTAAATAAATTATTTCAAGATATTTATATCTGTTATTTTTCTCTAATATAGAGAAGTGGAGCATCTATCGTGGAAATTAAAAGTCTAAACTTAAGCTATATATGTTCATACTGCAGCAAACAAGTTGAGGATCGTGGGACAATACCTAATTGAGCTAATTTTAAATATCGATGTGGGTTACGTCGTACGTATGTTCAACTTGAAGATAGCATCGTTTATCATCTAAATTCAATGATTCTATCTCTTTTAAAAAAGTTATTATTATACCATTAAGAGCTATAAAAGATTATCCAGTTCAGGGTTCAATATGCCTAGCTATTAGCATATATACACGTACATATGTACTAATAAATTTCAACCCATATATAGCTTGTTTTCTCACTTTGATGTCTATATATTGAATGTAATAAGCACGCTGTACCAATCCATGTCAATTTCTTGACTTTGAATTCAAGCAGCTAGACCACTTTTTGTTTACTTTCAAGCGTCCTCCGTATTTGAAGGAAGTTTAGGATAATATTATATAACAAGACTACTTTTAAATACAGTCTTTTAATTATCATTATTCAATATATATTGTGTGTGAAGAGAGAGAGAGAGAGAGAGAGAGAAGTCTCTAGGAGTTCTATTGGATTAATATCATGGTTTGTCTTTACCTTTTGATCGAATTTTTATTTGCTCATCCTATAATTTTATAAAGACTTGGTTATAGTTTAAGTATAAATAGAGGCTAAAACCAAAACTCTTTAAAACACGGGGACCGTTATTAAACTTGTACCAAATCTTTATGAACTTATAGCATTCAAAATTAACAAATTAAAGTTACTATGTAGTGCTTTCATGGAGCTTAAAAGTTGTATAAACCCTTTTTAATTGGGGTTTCGTTGCAAGCTTCTTGTTTTTAAATAGTCTTTTAATCCTTGTAACTTTGACTCTGTTGTAATTCAATCTCTAAATTTTGATTTGATGTAACTTAATCCTTATAGTTTTGATTTAGTTGAAACTCAATTTTTAAATTTTAACTTACTGCAACTCAACCCTTATTATTGTTTTATTTATTTAAAACACGTGAATTCATAAGTTTTACGAAATACATAATTTTATTTTTTAAAATATAAGGATTGATAGTTTTAAAAATTAATATTATAAAGACTAAGTTGCATTGAGTTAAAGTTTAAAAACTAAATAGCAACCGTGTCAAAACTATAGGGACTAAGTTATATTGAGGCAAAGTTACAATCGAATTAAGACTATATGGATCAAAAGATCTTTTTTCCCCCTTTGATTAAATGAAAGTGTAAGTAATATTAAAACATAATAAACTTTCTAATTAATTATGGTATCCTTTTGACAAAATTAGCAAAGGGAGGCACTCCATTTTTACCAAACGAAAGTCATTAATATGTCATGGGCACCTAGATAATGAGACCTAATCTAGATTTTTGACTAGCAAATAATTTTACATAGTCATAATTAACTACTTAATTATAGTTATTGGATGTTAACGCCAACATCCCTAAAAAGATGTGCCTACCAAGCGAGATTTTGACATTTGAATATAATTTAAAAAAAGTGTTAGAATATTTAAATATGAGGAGATATATAACCTGAGGTTGAAGAACTCATAAACTCGAGTTTTAAGATTGAGTTAGAAATGTGATCCACTCATTATCACCTATTTATTCTTTGCTCTCGTATTTGGCCATCATTGCCCATTATTCTGTCTTTAACTCTTTATTCCTAACATATCATCATAGGTGATGTGATGATTTTTGCTTAGCTTGAATCATTAGAAATTTACAGCAAGGTCGTGAAACTTGTGACTTTAAATAAATTCGTTACAACATGTAAATTTGAATGATAAAATCATAAAAATTTACTTTTACTATTAAATAGGTATTAATAATGGATTTAATGTTTTTACTTTTGTTGCAGAAATTTTTTTTCTGTTACACTCATATAAAAGTGAGTGGGTTCCATTGTAAAGATAAGAGAGAAAAAATATTAGTATGACTCACTGACTTTTATGTGAGTATGACATAAAAGTATTTCTATAGTAAAAGTAGAAACATTAAACTCATTAATAATATTTAATTAAATAATTACAATATAAAAAAATGACAACAATTTGACTTAAATATATTTTAAATCTAAATAATTGAAATTAAATCCATCAATACTCATAATTAATTATTTTAACAAAGAAATTTCTATATAAAGCCGTTGAGACTCATGATCAAATAAAAAAGTTAACACGATTTTATAAACTATAAACGTAGAAATAATAATCTTGGCATATAAACTCATGAGTTTAATTGAATTTACAACAATTTACCAATGATTCAACTCGATTTTGTAAGCTACTAGAAACTTAAAAATGATAAACTCAGAGAATTAACTCGTAGGTTTGACAACAATGGTGATATGTATTAACTCACATGTATATTAGCTACACTATATACTACGTCGATATGTTTTATCTTTTTAGTCTGGGTCTTACAAACTAATTAAAAGGGAATTATATTGGTCATCCACTATCTCTCGTGAAAGAATGGCATTTATATGATCGATCAGATGCTTACTAAAAGCCAAGAAGTTTCATGGAACTTTGAATGAAGACTTGTAAATCTCTTAATTTCAGAATGAACTACTATATATATATATATATATATATATATATATTCTTCCTCTATTTATGGCATAAAACAAGCTAATGAGTTTATATGTGTGTGTGTGAATATGTCATCTATTGTGATGAGATATTTAGAGGTCAAAATAACTAGAAATAAAAGCCTCCTGTTTGTTGCCTTTGCAGGACTGCCACTGAGAGTCATATAGTGAACCAAAAATAGAGTCCAACCATGAGAATGGAATTTAGACTATACGCACATGTCCCAACTCATACACAATCTAGAACAACATAACATCTTTTTTGTCATACCTAGCCTGTAATATCTCAGTATCTTACTCTCGTTATTATCTACTTTGAGTCCCACTACATACTCTTATGGTTCAAAAGATAAAATAGATTGAGGTTATATACGTAGAACCAAAACAAACCCGTTAAGACAGGGGAAAGTATCTGTCTTTTCAAAAATATTCATGTCTTCTTCTTTTTATTTGAAATTTAATAAAATGACTTGATCCAACGATGGATCAAAAGTTCTAAATGATTGTGTAGTAGTATATTACTTGAACACACACATATTATGTTTTCGATCATAATAATAAGGAAATAAGCCAAACATGAATGGATACAATGAATTGATGATGAGAATAAAAGTAGAAAAGGGTGAAGTTGGTGAGTTTGACTCATGAGCTTTCAGCGTCAAGTGATGAGAAGAGTATCCACTGGGACTGGGGCGGCACATGCTTCTCCAAACAATATATTCCTTTTATAGCGTAAGACTTAAACAATGCAATCATTCACACCCCTTCACTGTTACTTTCACTTTCTGTTTCTTCCTCCTTTTATTATTGCTTTTTCACTTTTTCCCCCTTTATTTTCTATATATTTCTTTGTTAATATATTAAACTTTTTAGTGCAATATATATACCCCCCACATAATTTTTACGTACGGCTCTATTATGGATGTGTTTGGTAAACAACACAACTTTGTTTCATGTACGAATAACCTCATTCGTCTTTGAAACTTTATAACAGATCTCGCTAAACTCTTACATTTATGCAGATAATTTTCCTATTATTGGCTTTTTTACATGTATTTACATGCACATAACTTAAAATTAAGGAGTTATTATATACATGTAACTCAAAAATTTATGAGAATTATTCGTATAACGGATTAAAGTGAAATTTTGTTTCAGAAGTTTTAATTGAGGAATCCCAGAAATGTTAAAATGGAATAATTTTGCCCCTTATCATTAAAAAATTAATAATCAATATTAGGTTTTCTAATGGCATAGAGTGACATTACTATGTTTTGAAACTTTGGGGTGACAGTGAACTTAAAAAAAAATTCAAGGTAATGTTACTCATTAATAAAAACTTTCAGAGCAAATTTACACTTTAATCCTCTATAAAAATAAAAAGTTATGGGATATATAATTGATATTTGGATGTTATTCGCACAAAATTAAAAGTTTAGGGTGATTAGTTATTAAGTTTTAAATATTAAAAAAATTATTGCATGGTTTAAACTTATGAGAGTTTCATGTAATTTAGCGAAGAAAACAATCCAATCCTTTAGGCTTTAGGAATATGCTCATTCCTACGTCTTTGGGAATAATGTGCATTCCATATTAATCTGCATGAAATTAATTAGGCTACATGAGAAAGAGATGCTAATTAAATTACTCATTTGTCACTTTATGATTCGATGCATATTTAATTTTACTACAAAATAAATGTTTAATAAAAGGATTCGAATTACAAAACTATTTTTAATCATTATTTTATTTTTCCTTAAAAGTATATTATTTCAATTATTAAACATTTATTATTTTATTAAATTGGCTTAAAATATTTTAATCAAATAAATTTTATTAATTAAAAAATTATTAAGGATATTATAGACACATTTGATCATCCCTCTTATTATTATACGAGTAATTTTTATCTCATGTTTAATTTGACCAAATATGAATAGAAAATGACAATTCTTTATTGTTACATCAAATCAAAACTTATTGCAAATGTGAATTAAATGATTAAGTATGTAAGTCCAAAATTATGATAAAAGAATGACTTTCTTATACCTCGTTAACGAGTTGTACGCACTAGCTCGTTGATCATTGAAATGAGAATGAAATGGGCAATTGGGCGGTTGAAAATTTCAATTATTGATATGATGTATTTTTTTTTTTCTAATTTAATTTTCTGGAATTCTTTTTTATTTTTAAATAGAACTTTAGTCAATGTTTTTGTTATATTAATTATGCTACTTTGTAACTATTTTTTTTACCATCTTAATATCATTTAGTCTTTTTTTAAATAAAAAATAAAAACAAGAAAAGAGGTTTACAAATATTTCGTCTTTCTTCGTTTTTTTCCTCCAATTTTTTTATGCGTCTCCCTTTTAATTTTGTATGATGTTTGATATTAGGGTTAGGTAGCAAATTTGTCTTGAAAGTTTTCATTGAGGGGCAATGTTGCTCTAATAGTCTTTTTTTGTCTCAATGTTACCATGAAAATTTCAAAATATAGCAATGTTGCCCAATTTTGTTAAAAAGTTAATGGTCAATATTAATTTTTTGATAGTCATTGTTAGTTTTTTAACGGAATAGAACAATATTGATATGTTTTGAAATTTCCGGAGCAACATTGAGTCAAAAAAATTTATCGGGCAACATTGCTCTTCAGCCTATATTTCTGGGGCTGATTTACTACTCAACCCTTGATATTACTAAGTCATATTTAAATACTAGTATTAACTAGATATAGAGGTATAGATCTATTAACCTATTTTTCTTGTTAAAGATGTTTAAATTCACAATCATGGTTAAGGGTCAATACATTGTAATTCCTTATTACTTTGACATGATATTGTTTTCAAAGTGAATTATACTAATTTTCAATATTAAAGTTTAAATCGAATATGCATATGTGTGTATGAAAAATTATGTAATTTTTTTTTTCATTTATTGATTAATGTGAGTCAATGGAGTACCATACGGATTGCACGTGAGATAAGATAAGAGAGAGTAATGTCAAGCAACAAAGATAGGAATTTGCAACGCGTTTTTTGGGTTACGAGAGAATAAAAGAAAAAAGGGTTATTATTATTATTTTTTTGTCGTGACAGAAAAGGTTAACGACGACATAAATAAAAGATGATTAATATTAAAAAAATCAACTTCACAATTAATTATTAAGAATACCCTCAAATTTATCACTTATATAATATTAATTTAGCAGTTGAACTACAAATATTTACTATACATGTAAAAAAAATTAAAACTAAAAAAATATGTAGCGTTATTTAATCCTAAAAACATAGATTTATAAGTAAAATAATGAGTATTTATTGTTAATTATTTTTACAAATAAAAAATTTGTGAATTTAGGTATTGAATATGTACTATGGTTCTCTCATTAAGAAAAGTAAAACAAAGCGCGTTAAATTTAATTAACCAAATGATTGCAATGTTTTATCTACCTTGTCCTTCTTTTGTGTCCTCTCAATCAAAAAGAAATGTTCCCTCACTTATTGCCTTATATTTTTAATTTTTTTTATCAAACCCATTACTTGTATAGCTGCCACTTAAAATCATTTAAAGTTAAAAAAAAAAAGCTAATAAATATAAGAGAAAAAAATAATCAGAAAAAAAAGGCCATTCAAATGCTTACTTATTTTCCACCACAAATAATATAAAAGTGGTCTGGTTACACACTGACCCATATTATCTCCTTTCATATTCAAGCTTCCCAGTTCCCACACTGCCTACGTTAGAACCTTAAATTTACCAAAATATTATTAAGGATGATATATTGGAAAAGAGAAAAAAAAATTGATAAATATAATAATATATAGATTTCACATATAATAATGTTTTTACTGCTTCTTAAAAAATACATAAATATATGAATGTGAGAGCACCCATGCGAATCCATACTAATATGAAAACGTCTATTTTGTACTTTGAAGATCGAAAATATGGCTTTCAATTTATCCATAATTAATCAATTAATTAATGGAAAAAGTATTTCTTCATCCATGAAGATAAAGTTATTCCGATAACCCCAAAACTATGTCGTTTTAGATTAATGAAGGGTGTATTTGTAATTTTAGGTGAATTAATGAAAGGTGTTTTGGTAAAATTCATATGATAAAAAATAAACAAAATTGCGAATCCTTCTTCATTAATCCAAAAACGACATAGTTTTAGACCATTTGGAGATAACTTTATCTCTAATAACTGGATAAATCCTTTACCCTTAATTAATATATATTTATATATTTTCCTTAGCTTACATGTTTGGGGTCAAATCAATTTGTTCTTGAATTTGTCAACTTCTGGAGTTTTCTGGTCATAATTACCCTAACAACTCGAGTCCTTTGTTTAGTTATTAGCTAGTAGAATTTACGAATATTGACCCTGAAATTTAAATATTCTGCAGATTGATATTATTATAAATCCAACATATATAAGTATAATATTAAAATTATAGTTAAATCATATCGCACGAGTCTATATCTTTTGTTCTAACACTGAAAACAAAACCGAAAAAGAATTGTACTAAAAAAACCCGAAAAAGGAAGGAAAAAAAAAGTGAAAAAGAATTGTCAATTATCAGGGATGTTTCGACAAGAAACGCAAAATATATGTCAAGTCATTGCTGACTCAAACTAAACCAGCTTTAATTTTCTTTTCTTTTTTTTTTTCTTTTTTAAAATCATTGCATTTTAGTGGAGACCCATCAATTAATTTTTTTTTTTCGGCGAATTATTTTTTCCGTCACCTTTATTTTCTCTATTTAGAATTTAGTTTCCCAAACTTTTCAAAGGTTTGGCTTCCAAAAACGACTGATAGAAATTAGCACTAAAAGCATACCATGACCGTCATTCATCTACCAGTCTACCACATAAATAAACTAATTGATATTATATATATTTATTGAAAATTTACTCGCTATATAATATATATAGTTTTTCATTAAACTAGTCTCTCTAGAGATAGTTATACTAAATATATATAAATATAACCTAGGAAACAAATATAATTTTTTTTTTTTCAGCTCATGTCCAAAGAGGCTCCCAAGGCCCCCAAGCCGAGCCGAAGTTGTTGATGTTATTGTTGTTATCATCGAACAAGCAGCTCATGTCTTCATGCTGTGGCGGCTGAGCCGACGACTGAGATGCTGCTGTTATCATGGCGTGATGGGGCTCTGAAGATAATGGGTGACCACATTGGCTCATTTCCATGCAAATGAGAGCTACCAAATTGGCTTGCTGACATTGCATATTGACCAGCTCGGCTTGAGCCTTGGCTAGCTGACCTTGCAGCTCGCTCACTTGCTTCTGAAGCTGACATATGGCTCCTGCACAACCGTACACTGGGTCCCTTATCCTTGCATTTGCTTCGTACACCATGCTGCTCACTGCATCTGCTCTCTGTGATTCTGGGAGTTCCTGGAATGATGAATAAAATGATCTGATTATATGAATTTTAATTCATTATTGGCTAGTTGATGTTATTTCCAAAATTAAATATTTGTTTTTGGTAAATAAAATTTAAAGTCATTGTATTGAATTATATTATAACTAGTGTATAAGGGCAGAATCTGAAAATAAGTAATTGAGTAGTATTATTATTCATTGTTGTGCAGATCATGACAATTGTTATATATTAATACATTAATAAAATGATTCCAAACGAGTTATTCAAATAAAAATATATAAATTAAAGTAAAAAATAATATTTTTAGTCTCTAAATTTTTTTAATTATCCAAAAATATACTAATGACTTGAAATTACAAGTAGGATTAGAGTTGAACCTAGGGTTTTCATGTGGTACAAAGTTCTTAAATTTTCACTTGAAATAATTCAATTTTCGTAAGCAATGGGTTGACAGAACCTGAATTGTTTTGAGTTAAAATTTAAAAGTTAAATAGATAATTGTAAAATTAGGGAATAACAGTTTTATTTTCCTAAATAAAATAAAAATTGGTAATGCAATATGGCCTCCCCATCGCAAAACAGAAAAAATGAGGGTTGTATGAGAAATTCCGTTAAGCAGATCAGAGTTTCTGGTTTGTCAAGCTGAGTTCGGTACCGAAAGAGAGAGAAAAGGAAAAATTATTGAGTCTATTCAGAGAATTTGATGTGTTGGGAAGATCGAAAACAGGCCATTATGACTCTCAATTAGGTAAAGCTTGATGGCTTTTTCCTTCTACTTTTGACCAATAATCATAATTCTGTTCCTCTAAAATGATTTTCAAACCAATAGAAAAAGAAAAATTAAAACAGAGATCATCGGGATTCTTCTGAAACTGATTTCTGGAGATTGAAGAATTGAAGGTGTTCGAAGAATGTCGCGAAAGAAAAATGAGAAGAAGAAGACGGCGATGAAGACGAAGGAACACGTCTTGGTTACCTGCAAGAACTTGATGATGTTGCTGGCTCCGAAGACTCTGTGAGCAATGGTGAACTTGAGCGGATCGGTCGGTGGGAAATACGGAGCCAGAACACACTTCTCGACGCAGCGACGGCGGAGGATCTTGCAGGCGGCGCAAGGCGAAACCACCACCGGAGACGGCGGCGATTGTGGTTGTGATGACGGTGGCGGAGGAGGAGAGGAGGAGGAAGATGGTGAATTGGTCTTGATTTTGTAGTCCATTTCCATTATCATAAGGTGAAGAAGAGATTGTTACAGAGAGAGAGAGATCGGAGGAAGGTTGAAGAAGAAGAAGAAGAAGAAGGTGATGATTAGTGTGAGATCTGTCTGCTTAACAGAGCACGAAAAAGCAAGGGATTTGTGGGTCTTTATATAGAGTCCCAAGCACTCAATTAAAATAAATAAATAAATAGACGGAAATAGGGGTTTCGGTCTTTCGTCTTCGCGAGTGACTTCATAATACGTATTCTACAAGCAACCATGGCGTAGTTTTCATTTTTCTTGAATACACACAAGTCAAAATCTAAACAAGAAAAAACAGTTAAATAAACATTTTTTTTTTTTAAATTTTCTTTCCACACACATATTTAAGAATAATGCAATATATATTATTTATCTAATAAATCATATAGCCCTATATGACAATCATAAAATTTAAAGAAATACCTTAGACTAATAAATCATTTTTTTAATTAAAGAATCACATACTTATTACTTGTGATGCTTTGAAAATATTTTGAATTTCTATAATTTTTTTAACAAATTGGTTAGCTTATTTAAAAATTAGTATAATTGGTAATCCTGTTAATTCCGATTTGTGTTGTAAACACATTTTTATTTATTTTCCATAATTTAAATTGTATGAAATAATTTTTTAATATAAGATAAATTAAGTATTTGGTATATTAATTATTAAATTCATTTACCTTTATTTTTTCAAAAATTTTAAATGTATAAATTCAAGTTTTAGAACAATTAATTTTCTGCATATACATGTTATGCTAATTCTAATTATACATGTTTTTTTAATTAAATTTTTTGGCTGGCTATAGGGTAAGAAAGAAGTTGTATTTTTGACTTCAAACCAATATAATTTATAATAAATTTTACAAAATATATAATTTATTTAACTATTGTACAGATTATTATGTGATAGCCTTTAACTCATTGCATACACCTTTATTATTTTAATGATGTTAAACAAATTACATAATAAATAAAAACACGTTTTGTTAAATTATTTACTCAATGGAAGAAATTCACGCACCCATAGTGAGTCACAGAGGATCGAATACAAAACCTCATATTTAAATAAGACTTAAGGAGGTGCCAAGTCTCAATTGAACCAAATGATTCCAACAAAAAAAACTGGTAATAATAAAAATTAAACTATTTATAGTAAAATGAAAATATGCACATGTCCTAAGAAATTTACCATGGTAATTTAATATGATGAGGTAATTAATGGCATAATTAAGATGAAATTTGAAGGAATGATAATTTCCTGGTTATCAAGTTATCTTTACTGAAACAATAATGATAATGGTAAATGTGATAATAATAATGATAATAAGTTGATAGTGAGATGTTAAACAATAATGATCTATAATAATAATAGTGGAATATTCGTGACCATAATAACAGGAAAAAAAAAACAGTGAAACAATTATGATCTATAATAATAATAGTGGAATATTCGTGACCATAATAACAGAAAAAAAAAATAACAGTAAAACAATTATGATCGATAATAATAATAGTGGAATATTCGTGATCATAATAACAGGAAAAAAAAAAAAATTAACAGTGACGAACTGTTGGTGACAATATGGAAGCTGTAAAAAGAAAAAAATAATAATATTTTAACACTTTACTTTAGAGAAGATATATATAACATCATGTTCAATATAGTATTTTATCAATATAATTGTGAAATCATATTGAAAATGTGCTAAGATTTTATTTTAATATTAATTAATATCCTTACCAATTAATCAACATTTTTTGAGAATATATATGTGAATTGTGAACACGAAATGCCTTACCAGCGTTTGGTAATTTAGTCATGCTAGAAGACTGAAAAAAAAAAAGTGTTATAACTGTAATATTTTTTAATAAATTGGAAACAGAATGATGAAAATAAAAAATTCGTATTAAATTTGCGAAAGTATTTTGATTACTTTAAGGATTCTTTTAAGCGAAAAAGCATGATTATAATTAATAGTCTTTGCTTTTAATTAATTACAAAGTCTTCTTTAGAAGTAGTTGGCACCTTGTGGATCAAATGACACCAAACATCTTTCTTCAAACTTATGAATTCTTTATAAAAGATTTAATAGATGCGTGAGTTTTGGGGGAGAAAAGAAGTTTTTTTTTAAAAAAAAAAATCTTGGTTCATATATAATATTATGACTATTATATGACGTCCTAAGAAAGAATTTAATTACTAAAAAATTCTCATAACAAGCGAACAACATCGACTTGTTGTCATATTTCGTATGCTAGAACTTACTATAGCAAACTCCTAAATTGTTATGAGGTTTTTGAGTGTTGACTAATTTATCTATACTTGATTACACTGAAAAATTCTATAGTTTCTTATTTTTACATTTTTGGAAAAAATTAATCTTTTAGTTCTCATGGTTTTGATTTGATTAAAAGCTCGGTCTTTATACTTTAATTCAATGCAACTCAATTACTATAGTTTTGACTAACTGCAACTCACTTTCAAAACATTAATTCATTACTACTTAGTCCCTATAATTTTAAATATTTTATAATTTAGTCATTGGCCTATATTTTATTTTCTAAAACAAAAAGGCTAAATTATAATATGATTAAAATTATAGGGATCAAGTCACAATAAATCAAAGTTTAGGGATTGCGTTAGAACAAAATCAAAACAATTGAATTACATCAAGTCAAAGTGTATAAACTAAATTACAATTAAGTCAAAGCTATAGTATCCAAAAGATTAATTTTCCCTTCTACATTATTTTAATATTAATATAAAGGTAAAAATGGAGTGTTATAAAAAATAAAGGTAAAAATGAAATCTTTAATTTTGTTTGGAAAATTTAACAATATTCATAGATAATGTTATTTATTGCATTATTAGATTTTTGTATTATATATAAATATCAATCATAAATATGAATATGAATAGCTACAATCAAATATTTAAAATAGTTCTCATCTCTCAAGTCGATCGAATTAATTTTGATAATGCCACTAACATAAAATTGTTGCTCTTTTCAATAGGATTGGAGATGCCTTCACTTTTTTTTAAAAAATATATAAAATTTATCATATGTGTGCGTTTGTGTGTATATATATAAATATGTAAAGTTTTCCCATCTTATACAAAAATATCCAATTTTCTTTGTGATCTACATATTACTAAATAATGCAATAACCACATAACTAAGTGAATGAATAGTAGTAAATGATCTGTGGTTTTTACATTTATATAATGTAATTTATGAATAAAAATAATAAAAATGTGATAAACAAGTTTGATTATGTACAGTAAAGTTTAATATAAAAGTAATAATTTAAAAATAGTAATATTAATATAATGTTTTTGTAAGGCGTCTGTATTTTTACAGAATATTATTTAAAAGTGATGACACTGTGGTGGTACAGTTAATCCCAAAAAAACTGACAAGAAAAGCCGAAAATATTGAATATTTTTTTTCTAATTCAGCCAGCTGCACTACTATTTATAAAATACTTTTATGTTAAATCACATGCCATTTGCCTAAGCTGACCACACACAAGCACTCACAAAATTAAGTTAAAATTATTTGATCCCCGTTATTGTTATCAAATCAAATATTTTTTGGCTAACAATGTTAATACTTTCTAGTATAAATATTGAAAATTAATAAGTTCTCATCAATTATTTTTTATTTTTAAAATAATAATAATTTAGTATCCAGAATTTAGACTTTTTTACCACATAATTTTTGACTTGATTCTATTTAAATTTTAAAGGAAAATTTAAGTTGTGATCTTATAATTTCACCTGATTTTTACTTAAGTCATTGCAGTTTTTTCTCTTTTTACTAAGTCATTATTTTTCTCACTTATAGCCATTAGTCCATATATATACTCATATTCCGTTGATTAGGACTATGCGGATATTAAATTAATTAGGTGTAATTTTTTAAATAATAGGAGTACCCAAAAAAAATCCTTTAAAAAATGTTAGAACATAATTGATTTATTGTCAAATTTTTTTTAAAAAATACCATGCTCATAATCGTCTCATAGTGTATAGAATTCATATTCGGGTTAATTTTAATTTTATTTACACCCATGTGACAAATTTGATTATCTATATATATATAGATAAGCCACATCATTAGTCACTCACACTATATTTCTTTTTCAAATTAATAGATTATGAGTATATGAACTAATATCTATAATTATAAAAATTATAAAGACCCAATAAAAAGAAAAAGATATAAGGATATAATAATTGTGGGTTCCTTTCACTTGATCCAAGCACGATAGGTCCTATTTTTTTCTTCATTAATAAATCTCGAATTTAATACCTTATTTACAAAGTTTGCATTATTGGTTATTACTTTCACTTGATCCAAGCACCATTGGTCATTTTTTTATATTTGAAAGACAAGTATCAAATTTGTTTTCTTGAAAAAAAAACAAGGATTTTCTCAGTGAACATATTGCTTTCAAAATTCATGTGCTCCATGGATCCAATTCAAATTAAAGGAATATATTACTGCACATGAGAACCATCAAGTAAAGTTTGCATTGTACATATACAGAAATATTATTGTACTCGTGTTGAAATTAATTTGCTTTTAAGGGGAAAATCTTAAGAAATTATCACTTAAATTTTAAAATATCAAATAGGTTATTTTCCAATAAAATGAGTTGTCAATTATTTTACTGTTCTTGTTAATCCTATTACTGATGTTATCAATAAGATTTTAAAGTTCAAGTGATATTTTTCTATCATTTATTTTTCCCTACTTTTAATTACTTAAGAATACAAGGTAATAAGAAGAAGCAAACTTAGTGACCACTTATTTATAAAAAGTTCTGAAAGCAAGCACGGCGCACACATATGTATATATTGAATTACTTCATTAAGATATCAGATGTGAATGGAGCATTTTGCCCTAGTCATTATCCCAATTAATTTTAACTATTAGTTGATTAAATATATTGAGCTGACAGTCTATATGTCATCCATGTTATTTTTGTTAAGGTGCAAATTTAATTTGCCCCAAAAATCTATGTGCCATCTACCTTTTTTTTTTTTTTTTTTTTTTTTTTTTTTTTTTGCAAAGTTAGATTTAAGACTTCGGGACAAATTTACACCTTGATAAAAATAATGTGGATGAGATATGGACTGCCAACTAGCATATATATTTAGTCAACTAACAGCTAAAATTAACTGAGATAATGGTTAGGGCAAAGTTACTCCCTTTTGGACACTTTCGGGGTAAAATTGCTCCTTAGTTACAACTTCTGGGACAAAATTACCGCTTACGCCTTAATAGATCTATTATTCAGTTTTATATCTTTTATTTTAAACTTAAATGGTCGAGAGGTTGTATATATTCGAATTATCCCCAATCATATATAGGTGGATCCTGTAGGACTAACTACAACTTTCCCCGTTCCGAAAAAAAAAAAAAAACAAACCTTTTTCATAATATATATACGCTACCCAAAACAAGTAATAATCCACGTTAAGATTAATTTTCTCCTTTCTATGAAGGAGCTGTAATGTTGGAAAATTTTAAACTAAATACGATGACTTTGCTAAAATAATTTTTATTCTATTTATTTGATTAACTAAATCATTATTTTTTTTCAATGTTAAACACATTGACGGATAGTTTCTTGATAATCTTGGTTTAATTATTTCTCCAACATTATGATTAGGGTTTTATCTTTGAACTACAACCACCCAATTTTTGCAGCTTAAAGTCATACATATCATATATCATCACATGCATTCACATGCAATTACTTGAATTAATTAATGGGAGTGGAATCTAACTATCCAATTGTTGTTGTGCTTCCACATGTAATTTTCGTAATTAAAATGGGTTAATAATGGGAATTGAATGTTAATTACAAAGTTATTGTTGTGGTTTATCTTATGTAATTTTTTTTCTTAATCAAGATGTGCCACAATGTATTGTGTATATTTGCATGAATAATAATTGAATATAATGTGAACACATGGGTAAAGGGACAACCCAATCCCAAAATACTAGCATATTCTGTAGGACTTATAAACTCATATTTTCTTATGAGGTTCCCTTATATGTGACTCAAACCAATACACCACTTTTTGAGAGCTGAGGGCTTCACTTCATGGCACTTCACTCATCTTCTTGCCAATCGAAAAGTAGCCTATGGCACTTCACTTAGCTTCTTGCCAATCAGAAAGTAGCCTCCCCCCAGTAGATATCATGTAGGACTTATAAACTCATATTTTCTTATGAAGTTCCTCAATATGTGACTCATAACAATACACCACTTTTTGAGAGCTGAGGGCTTCACTTCATGGCACTTTATTCATCTTCTTGCCAATAAAAAAGTAGCCTCCTTTGTAGATATCAGTCTCTAAAAAAAAAAAGCACCTATGTTACAAGCACAAACCTAAAAGGAAGAATTAAATCTCAAAAGACTAACATTTGAAGAAAGGGGGTGTTAACTTTTTGACGGAAGAGGATTTTACGCCGCGCTTCTCTCCTCATCCCTCACAAGCCGCATCCTAGCCGTCTAAATCTTGATCCAAGGGCCCGAGAATGGTTTCTGCCGAGAATGGTTTCTAAAAAAACCACATGCGTTTTTTTTTTAAAAACCACTCGGGGCCATTGGATCAAGATTTGATCTCATTTTGAGAGGATCCCGGACGCCTTTTTGAGTTGCATATGGTGTATTGCCCTAGTGGGCAAAGTGATCTCATTTTATAGGGGAGGTGGCGGGTTTGATTCCCCATAGCGGCAGCTTGACTACAATACTTCACTTGGTATTTGATGGTTAAACCTTTCATAGGTAGCCATTTTGGAGGTTATTAGGTGTCCTTGTCCAAAAACTAGCATATTGAGAAGGAAAATTGGGGTCAGATTTCTCTCGTCATTCT
Source organism: Acacia acuminata (assembly GCA_019022655.1). Lineage (NCBI taxonomy): Eukaryota > Viridiplantae > Streptophyta > Magnoliopsida > Fabales > Fabaceae > Acacia > Acacia acuminata. The sequence continues at coordinate 524,187 of JAFJYI010000075.1, forward strand.
TTTTTTTATTATCTCTAAATCACATTCGTCCAATCAATCTAAAATATCACATTACTACTTTAATTTTTCTCTCATCTTTCCAATCAATGGTTCAGATGGGATGGGGAGGGATGAGGAGAAAAAATGTTTATGAGAGGATCTCCTTCCGGAAAATTGTCCCCTTGAATTGATAAACCTCACTTCTTTGATGAGGCTCCTTGGTGTGGTACTTAACAAAATATATAGTCCTACTTCATGAACTTTTTTCTTATCTTTTTTATGATTTGATTGGATGGGAAGAAATAAAAAGTGGAAATAATTATTTTCTTTCTTCTCATTATATTTGGATGAGCAAGAAAAAACATGGAAAAGGGAAAATTGATTGATTACCGATTAACAACAATATCGATATATAGGTACGCAAAATGTGAGTCCCAAGTCCCAACCTATATATATTTTTGGTAGGGTCTTTTTTAAAATTATGTTTTTTTTTTTTCCCTCTAGAATCTCTCTACTTTGAAAAAGAAAACTTTAAGGAAAATAATGCGGGCCTCAAGCATTTTTTTACACTTTTCTTTCAACCATATGTTCCTATATTATCTAAATAAGGAAAAATCTATATTTCTCTTCTTCTTTTTTGTATAAGTTTTTTTTTAATATTTACCTTACTTTTGCACTGTCCCCATTCAACCATACGATAAAGGCAAAGCCTTCCCAGACTTTTCTATATATTATATACATAAATTAATGATTTTATAGGTTTACAACTTTTTTGTTGTTGCCAAATATAGGTTTACAACTTTACATTTATATGAAGAAATAAAAAACATTATGATTAAATAGCATGCAGTTGCGTAATAGCTGAGATAACTTTCAGACAAGGAGGGTACAGAAGTCCATTATTGGTCCTTTCTTTTGTTCCCTTCTTTTCTTCCTTTTCGGTGTTCATATGTGGTGCACATTTTAAGTGTCCATAAATGTAGAGTAAAATATTTTTTGGTCTATATATATATATATATAATGAAATGAAACTTAAATAATTTAGATAACTTTGTCGATTAGCAAGCAAGGATTTGTGTCTTGTACCTTAAAAGTCTTATTGGGGCTCAACCTGTTCTGTTAAAAAAGTATAGATTATTTTTAAGAAAATTGCTAAAAAGTTCCCCCATTATAAAATAGATCACTCAAAATATCTAAAAAATAATTTACACTTGGATCCATGAACAAATTTCAGTCACTTTTTGAATATTGAATTTAACAATGTGAAACTTTAATTTACAGCAATGTTCCGATTATTTTGTAGTCTATGAATTTTAAAATAATAGAAAAATACAAAAACGAAGCTCTCCGATTTTCTTATCCATTAAATAATCATTAATGTTTTCTCCGCGTGCAAATAAAGAAAAGAAAGAACAAACATGCCAATACCAGAAACAATTCACGTTGTTCAAAGTTCAAAGTCAAGAAAACATACTGTATATATAGTATAATATATGTGTGTGTATCAACACGACACGTGATGAAATATCCTCTTGCCAAAACGACAACTATTTCCATTCTAGGTTTTCGATCTAATTTACGAACACGAACCTTGTAGCTTCAAGTTGTCGGAAAGTCAAAACAGGAGAAACTAATTAAAACCATGTGTGTGTGTGTGTGTATTCTTTGTCTATATTGTATATATAGGTAGGAATAAACCGTTATATAGTTGATGAGAGGAAAGGTGGCTAGCTAGCTAGATTCATCTCCCTTAACCCTTAAACGTATAAAAAAGGATAATTATTTATTTTTTTGGTCAGAATAAAAAAGGATAATGATTGAGTAGCTTTCAATCATATATATATATATATATATCTGTGTGTGTGTAATGCTTTTTTTTTTTTTTATAAGTTGTTGAGTCTCATAGTTCCAACTGATGAATTCTTCTATCACTTATTGTAACAGTACAACCTGGGACTTTTTCATCTTTGACCTTACCTATAATTTACATCATCAATAGTTTTTCTGGTTTTGTTTCCTTTCATGTGGGAAAAATCATGAACTCTTCTCATTTCTTCATGTGCATATATATAGAATATAATCTGTTTCTTTATTCTGTGTTCTGACTATATCTGTGTGCTACAGTTATACAAAGCCTAAGCTTTTTCTTTCTTCTTTTTTATATCAATTTTTATGGTATTTCCTAAAGTATAAGATTCAATGAATAAGTATTAGGGAGAATAAGAGAAAAAGAACTTTAAAATCACACAATTCCTTAATCAAGTATTTACCACAAAATAAAGTTGTGAATTATTTATCAAATTTCATCATCACTTTAACAATTTTTGGTAACAAATCTAATTTATGAGATTTTGCAATTTCAAAAAAAAAAAAAAAATTATATCATTATCCCTAAGTAGTATGTTAAAATTAATCATTATTTTTAAAATTATCCTATCTTTCTGAAATACCCTTGATTAAATCTATAATAAATTATAATTCAAATTTCACTGATCTTTCCTTATTTCTACCACAAACGTTTGACAATATCCATATCACATTCATAGTCCTTCACTCCTAAATATAGAAGTTTGCTACAGGACTAGTTTTTTCCCCCTCAAAACTAATTTAATTAACTTATAAATTGATATATAATCTAATGTTACAAAAGTACTTTAGTAGGGAGATCATGCCACATTTGTTACAATCAAGTAATTTATCTCACTTTCTCAATATATCCACATTAATCAAGTAACTTGTATATTAAGGACGGAAAAGTTTTACAAAATGACTAATTATAATGAAAAGAATGAACAATTTCTAGAATGTGAGACATATAACATATAATAGGAACACAGGCAGAGTACGTAACATTTTTCTTATTATTATATAATCTAAATATAAGTAGAATAATAACACGTCATCCTCATAATATTCGTCTCGATTAATGTTGACCGAGGAGGTTGAGAATTTGTCTTAGTATTACTTATATGCATGCATGCGCATATATATATGTATAGGAGTAGCTAGCTGGTAGATTCTGTTATATGGCTACCATCAAGCTGGTGTGTTGAATTGAGAAGAAACAAACATGCATGCATGCTTCTGTGTAATAATTGAAATGTGTGGAGATGTGTGTTGCACATTATTCTCATTTGCGATCTCTCGCTTATTTTAATTTGTTTCACATTATGTAGCCAGTAATAATATAGCTCGCCCACTTTAATTTGTTATTTATACACACACACACAAAGAGTCAAATATTGAGCAAGTTTTGATGACTTGTATCCGCGTGGATAAAAGAATAAAGGGTTTGCATGAATACATTTATTTAATAAAAAAAATTGAAATTCAGTGTACTTCCCCTGAACCTAAATATAAGACATAGTTGACTTTTTTTTGTAGAGATAAAGAAATCATATCATATATTATGTATCTTTAGATTATATATTAGTTTATTAGTAAAACTAATTTGTTTGGAGAAAAAATGAAAATATAAATATTCTAAAGTAATTTAATTAAGTTTCTTAATCTCTCAAAAGAAGTCAACTTTATCTTATATTTAGGACTGAAGGGTGTACTCCCTCTTATCTTTAATATATGACATAATTGGAGAGCTGATCTTTATTTTAAATATAAGACATATTTTTCATATTTGTAAAAAAATTTCTTAGTTTACCCCTATTGATGCTCCCTCAATGTACAACAATCAAAGAAGGAATGAAAAAGAGAATTAAAGAAGATAACTAAGGTGTGTTTTGAAAAAAGACATGACATTTTAACTAACTTAATAAACTTTCTTAATACTAATTTTTGAAATATGTAAAAGTAGACACAATCTTTTAAAAATGATACAATTTTATTAATTCAATTAAATTGGCTCAAATGTTAGTTATAAAGTTGGAGGGAGCATAAGTGGGTCTCTAAAAAAAGAAAAAACTAATTTAATGGAATTGCTAAAATTACTTCGTTTTTACAAGATTGTGTCTATTTTTTACCCCCTTCAAAAATCAATTATGCATGTGAGATGCTCATGGCAATAGTTTTCATTGCTAAAATTGTACGTTAACCCTAGTCTCTCTTAATATTAGATGGGGTTGAGAGGACGTCGTTTCTTGTACATTAATGATGTTTCAAGAATGATATATGTCCTGGATGGGAGGAATCTCACAAAGTTTCTCCAGATTAATTAATTCGATCGACAAAAGAAGCCAACAAATTCAGTTTCTTTAATCACATTATCCAGCTTGTCAACGAGGTTAAAACACTAAGTTCTAGTTTAATGTTTGACTCAGATTATTTATATTTTACTTATTTGTTTTTTTTGTTTTTTGTTTTTTGTTTTTCTTGTAAACCCCAATATTTTTTTTCCTAATATTAAAAGCAGTAAAATACAAAATAAAATTGTGAACTACCCGTTTAGTAAATTATCTAAAATAAAGAAATATAACCTCATTTTTGTACAAATTATGGGCACTCTTATAACTTGTATATGTTGTTGATAATGTTGTCTTGGATCAATGAAGAAACACATTAATGTAAAAAGAAAAAGAAAAGCTTGTATTGGGAAATTAAATGGGACTTTATAGAAAGTGGATATGTTGAAATGAAAGAGAGCACATAGGATGCTAAATATTGGAGAAGGAATAGTAAGCAATGTTAGGAGAAGAGGAACATGAACATATTGAAGATATATAATAATAAGAATAATATTCTTTTAGAGCAACAACCATATATTCACCTCTCAACAACTACCCTATAAAATCCCCAACCTACTACCTATTTGACAATGACTTAACCCTAATGGCACCTTTTGTAGGCCCTCTCTTAATATCCTTATTCTCTCACTTCAACAAAACAAAATTTGACATGAATTTTATTGTCTATAGTTCATGAACGATAACAAAGTTTCATTTTTTGTTTTTTTTTTTACTTGATTTAATTTGTTATGACATAAATCCAATCTTGGGGAAACGACCACACCTATGTCAAAAAAGATCTTTTAATGATAGTGTGAATCTAAAACAATATTATTAAAAGTTGGGTTTGCAAATATTTATTCATCGGATACTTAGAAATATCATAATCTTAATTAGTTGTAGATCATTATTAGGAGAGACTTACAGTGAGACTTCAATTCTCGATTTGTAACACACTCATATTTTCAATATTGTTTGAACACAAGTGTTTTAGAAGTGACTTCGCCTATTAAGAAGTCTACAGATTTTGACATAAATTGGTTAATAAATTTGGTAAGAAGCTAATTCCTCCTTCAATTAATCCCCAAATTTTTCCAGATTCATTTGGAATTTTTTTCAGTCTTTCCTCAAGTTGGAAAATTATTCTAGTTGGGTAACATGGGTTTGTATTGATAAGTCTTAGTCTTATATATTAGAAAGTATTCAATCCGTTTTATCTACTATATGCGTGAGTGAGTATGTTTTGTCTTTATGCTTTATCAAGTCTTCTATACATTAATGATATTTTCTTGCCTTGTGAATGCAATTTTATAAGGTGTGAACTTATTGGGTGTGAAAGTCTCTTAAACTTATAAACCACAATTTAGTTAAATGCTCTCTGAAATGAGACTTAATTATAAACTTTACTTGTGAGACTTCTTCTTCTTGACATAGAACTTATAAATACACTCCAGTACTTGTGATGATTATTGATGTGAGTCTTACATCAGGAAGCCTTTTAAGTAAAGTGTGTTTTGTAAGTCCATAAAGTTATCCCACCCAACAAGCTAATCTTTTAATATGACTTATACTCATAACAATTTTTCATTAATTTATTATTTAATTTGTGTGACATAACAATAATAAATGAATATTTGACTGGGCCATGGTTGTCGAGTCTTTCCCTCGTTGATTTTTAGTTTTCGTTTTCAAACAACTGGATATTTGACCATAATATATAAAAGATTTTTCTAAGAAAGATAAATAACGTTATTTAATTTTGTTCCTTAATTAAATAACTATGTATAATGCTGTTTCCTTCCTGGATGTGGAAATCTAAACCCTTTTAGATTGGATCATAATTATTTTAAGAATAATTGATTATGCTTTGTAATTTCCTCTAAGATCCATACAACTTTTTTTTTTTTTTTTTTTTAACAAAAAGAAGAAGTCCATGCATGATTCACATTCCAAAATGGTTTTCAAATTTCAATGTCATAGTTTTCATACTTGCTGGCCAAAAAATAAATGCCATGGTTTCATACGAATCGTCTCTAATCAAGAGAGTGTTAAATCTTTTCTTTATTTTTATTTTATCTCACAAATTTATCTTATGATGATTCAAATTAAAAAAACAACAATGTTCCTCCATTTTTTAGAAAGTGCAATTTGTGTATGAAACGTAGCGTTTATGTAATCTCTCGAGATGACGTTTGGGAAAAACCTTAGGTTCATAACTAAGCGAGAGAGAGAACTGAGGTTACTTAATGGCGATATTGATGACTAAATTAGTTATCTGTTATGAAAAAATCAGCATCATTGGCTTACTTTTGGTCGCATAACAAAGTCAACGAAAAATAATTAAATTCCAAAGTTAAAGAACAAAAGTTGATTACTACACCCAATTAATTAAACTAAAAAATAAGTAAATTCATCATTTCTCTCCTACCGCTGAACAACTCTTGCTTTATATATATATATATATATAGGAAAATTATATTTAAATCTCGTGAGACTTTTTGTAATAAATTTCAATTGTTAAATGCTCATGGATTTGTCAATGAACGTACATGGATTTGTCATTGTAGCACCTATGGACTTGTCAATGAACACATATGGATTTGCCATTGTAGAGCTTATGGACTTGTCAATGTAGCGCTCTTGGACTTGTCGATGCAAGAACGCCCATGGACTTATTAGTGGAATTTAAAGTCATTGTAAAAAAAGTTCACATGACTTAAATGTAATTTTAAAATTTCAATAAACCATTTTATTATATTTTCTCTTGGTTGCGACCTAAATGCAATACAAAGTTCAAAATCTCATACATATGTTCAATGATTAAACAATGAAGCGTATAATCTACAAGCATTTTATTCAAATAACAATTTGTGAATTTCTTTGCTAAATTATTATTATTATTATTAATCAATTGCAAAGACTGTTTTGTGATGCATTATGTGTAGACTGAGAATTCTAATGCGTGACTTGGGCTTCAAAGTTATAATGAGACACCAAGTTTCTAAAAGAATTATTTTTTCATAGTTGAAAACCCGAAGGTTTTGCGTGCCTATATGTCTAATTATTCTGCATTGATATATTCACTCTTATCCATATTACATAAGTTGTGTTCTAAAAAGCATTGTTTGTCTTTTTGATAGGATATTTGTCAATTTCAAAGAGTATTAAATTAAATAGTTTATTTCATATATGCCATATGTAATAGGAAAAATTAGAATGAAAGACTTATGAAAATATATTTATTAATAAAAATCATAATTATTTAGAAGGACCAAACACAAAATATAAAATTGAAAATATTAAAATGCCATTAATGAAATCTTTTGCATTCCTCATACATTCTCTCCCACATTGTATTTTTAAAAATAATACAAAATTCTAATTTCACTCAATTAAACAAAAAATTTCTCAATTTTCATTTTTATAATTTACATAGATATCTATGAAAAAAAAAATACACACATTCTTTAATATTGTCAAAATTATAATTTTTCAAAAAGCAACAAAACATTTATATAGTTTTAACAAAACTCAAGTCTTTTATAATTTATTATATATGTTAAACCAATAAAGTTTATACAATTTGTTTTTTTAGAAAAAAATTATGTGTGTTAAGAAAATTCATTTAATGTTAATAAAATAAAAAATTTTAAAAATATTATATTAAAATAACTAAATGATATATTGGTTAAAAGAATATGGAGCTTGGGGAAAAACATTAAAAATATGATTTTAATTGTTGTTAATTAAATAATGTATTGATTAGATGAATATAAAATTTGGTAGGAAAAAACATATTTGATGATGTGACATGTGAATGAGGAGTGATTTTAGATTTGATTTTAGTTATGTTTTAATTATGAATACAAGAGATAATTGAGAAAGTTTATTAGGGGTAATTTAGTAATTTAAATTTATATTATGATGTTTGCTCCTTCTAGGTAGTTACAATTTTTATAATATTTTATAATAAATATAATTTTCTCTAAGTTCTTTATTTTAATTTCCCTATTTAATAAGGGTATTGAGAAAAAGTATAAATTAATATGATGTTAAAGTTTAATGTATTCAATGATAGTAATATTAAAAATCACTTGAATTTTATGAGGTTAAAGTATACATTTGGTCCTTTACGTTTGCCTCTAGTATCATTTTAGTCTTTTAAGTAATGCACATTTTGTTCCTTAATGTTAACATCGTTAGTCTGACTTAACGAAAAATACTGACTCAATAGTTTTAAGCGATGACTGTGCAATTAAATGCTGACTAAGCATGCTTATATATTAGTATTTTAATAAATTAATATTTTAAATCATATTAATTGGAAAATATTTAATTTTCTTCGACAAAAAAATATATTTAATCTTCACAAATTGTGAAAAACCACAAAAAGCTTGATCAGTAAAGATTTTTTTTTTTCCAATTAATAGGATTTAAAATATTAATTTATTAAAATACTAACATATAAGCATGCTTGGTCAACATTTAAATGCAAAGTCATCGCTTAAAACTATTGAGTCAGTATTTTCCGTTAAGTCAGACTAAGGTGTTAACATTAAGGGACCAAACGTTCACTTTACAAACTTAAGAGACTAAAATGATACCAGAGGCAAACATAAAGGACCAAATGTATACTTTAGCCATTTTATGAAAATATCTTTAATTGCTTTTAATGGTTTTTATTGCTTTGTGAAAATTAGTTTGAAGTGGCTTATATTTAAGACCATGGGGAATATTTATTTGAAGAAATCAAAGTTCAAAATGGTAATAGGGTTTCGAAAACAGGAGACTTAACTAAAATTAATTATTGTTAATTATTATGATTATTATAGAATTTCAGAATTGGATGCTTTTTAATTTCAGCAGAAAAGTCAATATGGTTAATGACTTGGCACTTGAAGCACCATTTCAACATTATGCATATGCATGTGAGATTGATCATACACACATCAAGACAAACCAACATTAATTTCATGTAATTATTATTTAGACTTCATCTTTTGAAATTATTATGCATTAGATTCTTTATTTTAGCCCTCCATTTTTATTTCATTGAACAATTTGTCTCATGTAAATTAGCATACTCCCTTCATCTTATTATTTCTAGCATGAAAAAAAAAATAGCAAAAAAAATTTCAATAGTTCAGATTTTGTTTAAATATACATAGTATTGATCCTCCTTAAAAATATTCTTTAAGTAATGATTGTTCAGATCCAAATTCATGTTTTTGGCAAATACTTCTCATAGACATACTATGTAAAATATATTAGGCCTAATTCAGATTTTGGTATCATTAAACTTAAAAAATAAAAATATCTTTTCAAATATGTTTTTTAAAATTTTATTATGCTAGAGGTATCGATTTTTTTAGAGTTGAGGGACGATGTAGCTCAAATGACATGAAACACTCCTCTTAAGATTCTTTTAAGCGCCAAGTTGAGTTTCAACTCTCTGTAGAGACAATAATCAATGTGTAAGTTATAACAAAAAATAATTTTCGGAGTTGAATTTTATCTCAAGTGTCGGTATATATACCTTAAATTGTATGAGTCCTCTCGATTGATGAAGGATTAATATTGCCTAGATGGAAAAACCCACATTCATTCATCATTTTTTTCACTTAAATCAACTATCACTAGCTATTTGTTGAGATTAAAATATAGGGAGAATTTCAGTTAAGTCTTACAAGACTAGATTTATTTCTGTCAAACCCCATAACATTATGAAATTTCACTACACACCAAAAGACCAAAATAAAAATAATTTTTGTGGGTAAATGACAATAATTCCTCTTGCTTTATTTATTTATTTATTTTAAAAAGGTTTGATCATTGCCATAGCTTTGACGATCGATCATCGGCAGCCGCAAGGCCAGAGTGGCCACCGCCGATCGGTTAGAGCTCTGGCCATCAGAAATTAATATGTTATTCATATGCTTATTCCACTTGTTAAAAAGGAGAAAAACACTTGTAAATCAAATGAGACTTGTTCAATTTGTGTTGTTCATATGTCTCCACTGGTTCATGAATAGTTGGACACTTGCAATCGAAATTTATGATCCTATATTTTCTTGTTAACCTATTAATCTGTGTTGTTCATACGCTTATTTCACTTGTACATGAGTTTGACACTTGCAAATGAACACCACAAATTTAACAAGTCTCATTTGCAAGTGTACAACTTTTCATAAATAAGTGAAATAAACATATGAACAAGTGGAGCTCTAGCCGACCAGCAGTGGCAGCTCCGACCTAGTGGCTGCTAGTGACCGGTCGTAGGAGCTTCGGCGACGAACAAACCTTATTTTTAAGAAATAAAGTAAGGGCATTATTGTTTTAAATTACCCAAAAAACTTATTTTCATTTTATCATTGAGTGTGCAGTGAAATTTCATAATGTTATGGAGGTTTACTGTAATAAATTTAGTTTCATGGGATTTAACTGAGATTCTCTCAAAAATAAATACACACGTATATTCATGAAGCTTTAGGTTGAGGTGACAGTGGCCTTATCCTTAGAAGAAATAATAAAAGTTTAAATTTTTAAAAATGCACTTGTTGAAAAGGTTATGCCTCAAAAGCTTTAGACAATAGTCTATCTCAAATCCAAAGTGATTTGGACATTACGTACCCGAGTTTACACACACACAGAGGGAGACATAATCCAATTCTCATACCAATATCATATCCGGATGACTTAGTGACGCACTCAAAACGTAGTTTAATCTTGTGGGAAGTAGCCTCAGTTGCTTCTTAATTCTCGTGGAGAACGTTTGTTAAAACATGTTATTGTGCTAATAGTCTTATGATGGACTAGTGTCCCTTCAATCTCACCTATATATTTTTAAATTGTTCAACTTGTCCTTTTTTTCCTTGAAAAAATGATGTGTGTGTGTTGGCACATTCGAAACTAGCTAGAAAAACAAATAAAACCTTCATGAAACAAGAAGGTTGCAAAAGCACATGGTTTGATTTTTGTCCACCTTAGAAGAAACAGGGAAGATGATGCATGTTCATGTTGATCCTCAAATATATATACGTGTATATATATATATATATATCTCTATCTCTATGTATTAGTGCAAGAAAACTGGCTTCCAATATCATTCTGATGTGGATTGTAAGGTCCACGCGTCATTGCTAAGTTGGATTTTGATTCTTTTCAAACTATGAGCTCACACGCTTTCTCTCTTCAATTATATCTACGAATTTCTATCTACATATACTTCTACTTTTGTGATTCATACATACTTGTTGCGTTTTTTCTTTGCTGCTTTTTTTTAAAAAAAAAAAAAAAAAAAATTCATCTGTATCTTGTATTGTAGACTTATAGCGTCAGTTCTAATTTTTAAATGTGAAGAGTAATGTGTACGATCAATTAATATTTTTAAAAAAAGTAAAGCCAAAGTTATATGTATGGAACACGCATCTTTGAAAAATAAGACCAAGAAATACATATACAGATATACTCACTACGGTCCATGAGATGAAACCAAACTTGAGAGTTGATTTTGCTCTCAAGAATAAACTTTATTTCTCATATTTGTGATTTTTTTTTTTAATTTATTCTTATTAACACCCCCTCAACAATAATCAAGTCAAAGAGAGATTGAGGGAATCAAGAAAGATAATAGGATGCTTTAGGGAAAGAAAAAAAAAGTCATATTAATTACTTTGACTAACTTTCTTGATTTAATTAAATTAGATAATAAGTAGATTTTATCTTAAGGATTGAAGGACGTACTTTATATTTGCTTTTGAAACTATTTCAAGAAATGTAATTAGTTAACTATTACAAGGTAGGGGAAATTACTACAAGGTCTCAATGAATGAATTTAATGACCTAAAAATTTGATAACAACTTATGAATATACAATGATAAGTTTCAATATATGAAAAGACAACAAATTTCTGCTACTCACTTATTATCAAAACTTGTCGGTAATTGAATCCCTTCTTTAAAATTTCATAATAATTCTCTAAAAGAATTATAATATGCCTCCACTGATTTAAAAACAGTGCAACTCTCTCAAGCAATCTCGGGCAATGCCTTCAATTAAAATATGGGAATACAAGCAATTATGGAGCATTGATAAAGAGTTATTGGATATGTACTTCTTCTAATTTGAACATTGATAAACCAATAACATTGTGCTAAATGAAAGTTTAGGATCCTAGTTACTCCCTCTCCGATCCTAATTATGGGAAAAATTTAACCAATTTTGGAGAGATTAAGGAAAGTAGTTAAATTAGTTAGTTTTACTTATTTTCCTAAAATGCCCTTATATTAATTTAAAATGACATAAGTAAAAGTGAATCAATAACTTTTGCTACATATTTCTCCGACCTAGAATTTTTCTTTCCACACGCTTTCCAATTAAAATAATAATTTTGCTATATAAACATATATGTGTGTATCTACACACACATATATGTACGCACACAGATGCGCGCGGGCGCTCACACACACATATGTATGTATATATGTGTTTATATATGTACACACACATATTGATATACACACTCACAGATATACATATAAATATATACACACAAACACATATACATATATATATACACACAAACACATATATATGGGTGTATGTATATGTCATAATATATTTTTGTGTAGACACACAGTCACACACATATACATACATATATACACAGACAAACACATACATACCCGCACGCACACACACATATATGTGTGTGGTATGTTTATGTGTCTATATATATCTATTAGTAAATTAATATTAACTGATCGATAAATAAATTAAAATCCAACAATTTAAAAGTTTTATGGACTTGGAGAGTCTACTCACCTACATACATATATTCATCAAAAACCAACACACTTTAGAGAATAAAATATGGGTGTTTTAGGAAGAAATTGATAAAAAATAAAATCCTGTCGTATAATTAGGACCAAAGCTAACTTACAAATGTTATATATAATTAGGACCGGAGAGATTACGTACTTCTTTAGAAAAACTTTTAGAGTAAAATTACCTTTAATTTGTAATTGTAGGACTGATTATCAATGTTGGTCAAACATTATTATAGGGTAACATGTTATATTTAAAACTTTCATGAGAACATTGCACGGATTGAAAGTTATAAATACCAATTACATTTAACAAAACAAACTTTCGGGTAAATTTACCTTTTAACTCCTACAAGTATTCAATTAAATCTTAAAATTATTAAGTTAATTAGACGGCTAGTATCAAATATATACTCACATCAATACTTGACAAATGTCTCATTAAAAAAAAAAAAAAAAAAAAAAAAGATCATGCGTAATGAGTTAAGTTGACTGATGATCTGACATTAAAGTAAACGAACTTATCATAAAATCTGTTACCCAATGTCAAAGAGAGTTACGTCTGGGATATTTAAACTATGATTTAAGAATTCAGTGTGCAACTTTTTTATATGATGTTCAAGTTTTCTTCCATTATATGATGGAAAACTTTGAGTAAATATTCATTGTGCAAATGCAAGTGCATGCAGGATTCTTATCAAGCATAACAATTTTCAATATTGGCAATATATAATTTCAACACATCTATCTTTCTCTTTTTAAAAAATAAAAAAGAATCTCATAATACTTTAATGATAATATATAGAAGAAGCACATGAATTATTATTATCCTTTCCAAATTCTTCAAGTATTTGTCAGAAAAAGTAGGGTTTGATGGTTGGATACAACTCAAACCACCAACTTCCCCTTATCTCAGGCATGTGCTTTCTTTGTTTTTGTTTTTTTTTTAAAAAAATTATAAAATGACCAAATATATTTATAAGTATACAAACATTAGTAGTCCCTCTGGTCCTTATTATAAGACACTAACTAAAAATTGTATTTGATTCTTTTTATAATGTACTTACTTGTTTCTGAGACGCATTAATTACTTTTTTTATGTATGCCCATAATTAATAAGAGTAGTGGGTGAGAGTAATAATTAATATAGTAGTTTAGGGTAATTAGTAGAGGTAATATTGAAAGTTACTTGAATTGTAGAACAACTTTATTGGTTTTAACTGTTTCTATTGATTTATAAGAATTGTTAATTGGTGCTTTAATTTATGATAGGAAACCAGAGGAAGTTCAACTCAATAGGACTAAAGAAACATAACAAGCCTAAAACAATAGCGGACCCTAGATGCCAACTAACAAGAGAGTTCACATAACATTGAACATAAAAGATACGTACACAAAAACAACTACTACAACCAATCAACAACCAAATTCAAACCTCCAACATGTTAAAAAGTAAAAGTATACAAATAGACAGCAAGATGAAAACCATGTCCAGCCATAGACATAAAGATGATCGATGATCCGTCAATAAAACATAAGCAAGTAGTAGATTTTTTGGAGAATCCTCATCTCTGTCTTATGACGACGCATAATGAAGAAGCTTATACCATTAACTTCACTCTCGAAAGAAGAATAACGGACATCTACGTATACCCAAATTGGGTTTGGATGAAATAAGCACAAAACCAACTTTAAGTCGAGAGTCCCAAGCGCTTGTAATATTTGGAAATTCCACCAAAATTATACTTGATCATGCATGTGCTTTCATACTCCCTTATCTATAAATATACTCACTTCGTCTTTATTTATAGAGTAAAATATATGAAGTGACTCTCTATTTTATCTAAATTACACAAGCCTTCCATCTATATATGACATTTCTTGAAATTAAAATGCATATTATAGAAATTTTCCTTACATATTTGAGATTATATTTTCATTCATCCAATCATTAATTGACTGTTAAGTAATTAAGTTTGACTATTAAATATTTGTTTTGACCAAAATACCCCTCTTTCAACAAATGAATAAACATTTCTATTTGCGTAAAAAATATTTTAAAAAATAATTCCAATACAAACATGTTCAAATTTTCCAATATATTATAAAATTTATTAATTTTTATTATATTATAAAATTTTCAAATTTTTTATCATATTTATTGAAACTTGTTTATTTAGTGTTCTTTTAAATAACTTAAAACATATTTAGTTCTTTTTGTTTTCACGACACTATAATTGGAAACATATTTGAAAGGCATATTTTTATTCACCATATATTATTAATAATGTAAATCTGAGATATTATATAACTTATATTATTTTAATTTTTAATTTTTTTTTCACAAAATATTTATAAACACATTTGTTTAAGTATGCATCTATTAAAAGAATTAATTATATTTTTAATTAAATTTTCTTACATATTTATTAGTTTTAACTAATTTTACATATTTTCTTGACTAATGATACTTTATAAATTTATAAATAGGGACGGAGGGACTACATTAAAACACACATTCCCTTTCTCCCATCCAAACACACCCATTAATATAAATACAAACAAGCATGTAATGATGGAGTATCTATAAGGCTGTGAAGTGAAACGTGGTTGATTTGGCTCTTTTTATTTTTATTTTCCCTTTGGATTGAGAGGGCAGAGTGATTGAAGTGTCTAGAAGTTCATCTTTTCTGGGTTATAAAAAAAGAAGAAGAATGTGGTTGTGTTCATAATTTTGCACTTTTAATTATCACTACTTTTGTCGGCTTTCTTATAATATTCTTGGTCACTGCATATGGATGATTGCAATATATATAAAGGGGATAGGTATGAAATTTAGAGATCATTGAATTGCAACACTTTTAGAGATTTATAAATTTTATATTTTATATTAATTTTAATTATATATATCTCATGTAAACTGAAAGAAAGAATGAGTGGAAATACCTCACATTCATAAAATTAAACAAATATGATAGATTTAAAGAGAGATGGAAATAATATGATGAAATTGATGAAAAGTCTGTGTTTAAAAATTTTAATTAGAAGGGCTTGATATATTTTTTTGTACAATTAGTAATTAGTACTTTGTATTTGAACATAAAAAAATAAATAAATAAATAAATTAGTAATTTGTAGAAATTCGTATATAGAAAGTACTAATACTTAAATTCAGGTCCTTATCACCAATAAAAATTTTAAATAGGGGATTTTCACCGATTTCCTTATATGAATTTTAAGTTTATGAATGTTTTTTTTTTTTTTAAAAAAAAATGATATATACACAATGTTCTTGACTTAATTAAGAGAATGGGACCCACCTTAATCCATGATTAAATTAAAAAAGTTGACATTAGTGTGTAGTTTGAAGCAAGAAGGTTAATTAAGGGTAGTTAATGGAAAGGGCATGTTGGAGACAGAAATGCAAACACTTGAAAGCTTTTTAGAAGAAAAAGGTTTCAAGTGGGATTAAGTTCGGCAACTAATTAAAACAACAAAAGGAAAGTGTCCCCACTTTTGACAAAATTTAGATTCTTCTTGTCTTTTTAATTATTTTTAATTATTTCTTTTAAGAGAGATGATGCATTATTTATATAAATAGTATTGACTTGCTAGTTGCTACTATGCTCCCTGGCCACATGATAAAATGATAAGATCAAAATATCTTTGCCTCCAGTCCTTTTATATATATTATATCTTATTTTATTTATATATCACTGTGGGACAAAACAAAAAGGCAGAATCTAAACTAAATGTCATTGGGAACCTAATCATTAATTATTTAAAAAAAAAATTAAAGAAAAAGCAGTGAGACCAACCGAAAAAAGAAGTTGGGTTAATCATTCATTCCCCCTTCATTTAGGTGAAACCATTATATCTATTTGCTTTACATCACCCAAAAAAATTACAAACCATTCCTAATTAATTGTTTAAAAATCTCATGCATTGCATTGTTTCTTGAAATTCTTCATTATAAAACACCCCAACAATCAACGTATAATTTTATTTTATTTTTTTGCTTGAGTGTCTGATATCCTGACCAGCCCCTTGGAGAATTACAAACCATCACATATGGGGTATGAATTTTGGTTAAAATGAAACAACTCCTATCAGTTGATCCAAATGATGGGTGGTCAATCAATATGTAATCTCTAAATTAATGATATATTTATATTGGGCAAGTCCATTTTAATTTAATAGGGTAAAAGAAAGCAAGAAGATGCAGAGAGAGATTTATGATTAGAAGCACAAGTTATGAAATGATTGTACCGACAAGGGATTGTCCCTTTTCTTAGAGAACAAGTGAAGGGAAAATGATTGAAGTGATTTAAGGGGAATCAATTTGCCAAAGCCAGAAAGCCAATATTCTGGGTTTGTGGTTGTTTCTAAATCCTAACAGAAATAAGGTTGATTCAAGATTTGTGACAGATTACTGGGTCCTAACTCTCAAATTATACACCATAATGAAGAATCTAACAATAGTGCTTATTATATATAACCCCTTCTTTTCTTTCACATAAATATGCCTACCTGACCTTCTTTTTCACAAAATAAACTCAATAAAATTAGGGTCATGAGACATAGATGGATAGAATAAGCTAAAGTGTCACTTCAAATATCTAATTATCAAATCAATTGAAGAATTTTTGTTAAGCTTGCCAACCTATTAATGTAATTTTTAATGAATGATATATTAATGGGCAAATTAATATCATGATGTGATCTTTGATACCATTACATGATTATTTATGATTAATTTTTGAGTTAAGTAGCAAATCCGCCCTAGAAATATAAGTCTAAAAGCCATGTTACCCTGATTTTTTTTTTTTTTTTTTTTTTTTATCTCCATGTTGCTCAGAAGTTTGAAATGTAGCAATGTTATCTTATTTCGTTAAAAAATTAACGTTGACCGTCAAATAATTGATGTTAACTATTAATTTTTTAACAAAAAATGAGCAATAACGTTTTGAAACTTTCAGGGTAACATTAAGACAAGAAAAACTTTCAATCCAACATTACTTCTTAAGAAAAACTTCCCGAACAAATTTGCTACTCAACTCTTAATTTTTTCATAAACATATCATATGCTAAATTTACTAATATCATTATCATTTACTTCTTGGTAAGGGGAAATGACTTTTCATATTTTGTTTGTTCTATAGTTATTATTTAAATATTAATATATATATATATATATATATACAAGTTACTTTTTCATGTCACAATTATTTTGAAATTATATCAATTAATTCCAAAGACAACCAATTATATTAACAGAAGAAAAAACAAAAGTTGAACTCTTTGAGGGCAATGAACTTAGTTCAATTATGAAAGAAGCGTCAAAAAAGCACATAAGTATATGATGCTCCTATAAGTAATAGTCACATCACATCAAATGAATGAAACTTTGGTCACATAAAGGAGAACAAAGTTAAGATTCCAAATGCACTTTCCTATTACCACAAAAGAAGGGATTAATAAATTGATAAACCTAAAGCACACATTTATCATGAATTATGCAGCTCCTCCTGCATATTGCTTTTAACAAATTTAGTTTGTGGGATAGAAAAACAATTACATACATAGCTCAAGGCTAACTTATAAAGAGTTAACTCTGCATACTGAATCTGCACACTAACAATTTTGGGCACACAAATTCAAGTTATATGGATTTTTTCAATTCTAACACATAATGCACCATAATTACTGGTAAGTTAGAAACTATTGTTCACCATTAAAAACTGAAACAAAGATCATATGATCATGCAAATGGATTTTAATGGGTCTGCATTGTCTTTCCTTCCACTAACAGATTTGTTAAAATTCCAAATTTTACCTTCTATTGCACTAAACAAAGCAGCCTTTTCCCTAAAAACCAATTGTCTTAGAACCTGAGTCATGATCTGGGTGACCATTTGTTACACACTTCAATATAGAATCAATATCAAAATTAATATTTACATCATAGGCCTTGAACTGTGTGATTCATTTTTAAGATAGCCTGTACAGCATAAGGCCTGGCAAGTAAAAATGAGTGGCAACACTGATTTGTTTCCTCATTCACTTTAAGTTTTCATTGGCTTCATCCTAATTCTTGTAGGATAAGAATTTAAACATGATTTGAGATTAGGGATAAGTCTAATAAGTTAGTCATCCACATGAATTTTCAACCTGGCTTGTGCTGTCAAAAAATTTATCATGAAACATATAGATAATTGGAAAAAGCCACAAAGGCCTTTCTAGCTGAGTGATGAACATTTGAAAAGATATAATATCTTCATGTCTAGAGAATTAAAGAGCTACTCACTCGGAAGCAAAGGCAATGAGCACAATATATTTATGTGTTTGGATGCAGGCCACAATCTCTTATTTGATAAAAACTAGGTTTTGGGGGGAAAACCCAAACACTCAAGATTAGCCATAATCTATTTTTCCACCAAAACCAAGCAGGGGAGAATAACTAATATCTAGTCCAATAATCAATTTTTGTTTTCCACTGTCTATTCTTAGAAGTTAAACCAAACACTCTTATACAAAAAACTTCTGTGGGCAATAAGACATTAAATTCCACGCAACAAAGCAAACATAAAACACCAGAGGGAAAGAGAATCATCATTGCAGGTTATTTAATTTCCAACCTCAAATAGAGTCCAACTAAAATGCAATGAATCTTCAATGCAGACGTTTTGCAGGAAAAATAATCTAGCAGTTGAATAGTCTGCAAAACTGCCGACCTTTACAACAAATTCATTAAAATGAAATCTAGTTAAAGAGATTATACAAAGATGTTGCTCAAATGTAGATAAATTCACCTATGTTTCTTAGACAGGAGAAATAAATCTTACAGACCCAGCGTAATTTTTATATTGTCGAACAGGTTTACCATTTGCAGTTTATGGGATGCAATTCTTTCGGTATCTCAATAATTAATATCATCAATCAGCCCCCATCAACTGCATAGTAAGAAATTAAAATCAGTGTTCGAGTTACAAACTGTTCCACAGAAAATTACATTATTTGATTTATGCTTCAGCTATACAATTTTGTAGACATATGTTCAATTCTTGCTTATATTATTTACAAATTAAGAACACATTCATTTCCTGATAACCCTAATTCTCTAATGTGTGAAATAATTAAAACTTTTTACTTCTCAAAAAGAAAAGTTTCCACAATTTGAGCTGCAAATAAAGTGATTAAAATGGAAATGAAAGCAGGATACACACACACACATATACACATATATATGGGTTAAGGTGCAACCAACATCTCGAACTATTTTTGAAGATGCAATCAACACCTTAAAATATTTATGGGTGCAATTTTGCCCCTCAACTATTAAAAATGGGGCAATTATCACCCCCAAGTAACAGAACCGTTAACCTCTGTTAATTCATTTCTTATCATTTTCATTAGACGCCGTATTCTTCTCTCCTCCCTCGCTAAATAGACCACAGCTTGTTCAATGTCCAAGCAAATCCTTTGATTTTAAAACCATTTTCAATAGAACAGAGGAATCAGAGAGTGAAACCAACAAATAGAAATGAAGTAAAGAAGGCAAGCACAAAGGCCCAGTTTTAGTGTGCCTTCAACTTAGCTTCTTGTCTCACGGCATCCCAAATCAGGTTAGCCCCACCTGAATCATCTATGGAAGAGGCTAGAACAGAGTTGGGATCTCGGTTGAGAGTCCCCATAGCATATACAGGAAAAAATCTCGGCCACCAATCAACTGAAGAAAAGAAGACGAAGCTATCTGGTTCGTTGATATTGTTGTGGAGCTGTCGACCACTGAGAGGCAGAGTCCCTGACAATACCCAACTTGCATTGTCTTGGTCTGTTTTAGTGAGGGAGGAGAGAAGAACCGTGCATCCAATGAAGATGATGAATAGTAAACTAACAGAGGTTAATGGGTCTGTTACTTGGGGGTGATAATTGCCCCATTTTTAATATTCAGGGGCAAAATTAGACTCATAAATACTTTAGGGTGTTGATTGCATCTCCAAGAATAGTTTGGGGGTACTGGTTGCACCTTAACCCTATATAAATATGGGGATACTGGTTGCACCTTAACCCTATATAAATATCAAGAACCTTCTAAGACCAGTTTATTTTTTCCCCATAAAAATGGATATGATTCATATGTTAGCTTCAAATTAGGGCTCCAAAAACTCAAGTATTAAACCAAAATCCTGTGTATCAAAAGAAATTATACCGTAACCCTATGGAGTTGTGAATTTCAGTCTTTTCTGAGGAAAAAAATGTTTCTTTTCTTCACAAGCAAGTTAAAATGATGAAAAATAAGAGAAATTGGAAAATAAATATAGATTAAAAATATCAAAGCTTTGTAAGAAAATTTCATTGTGAAGCACATAAAAAGCATTTTCACAAGTCAATTTACTAAATAGACCTTTTAATTTTATTTATTAAATAATTATTTTCAAATTTATTTCTTTAACAAAAATTTCTACAAAACGTCAAGAGAGATAAGAATAAATCTGAAAACATATAAGCTAAAAAAAACTAAATAAATAAAAGTAAGGATTTACATACACCAAGTTTTTAAACACAATGTCATGACATAAACAATAAACTAATTTACAAATCAGTTGAACTAATCTACTAAATTAAATATTCATTTCCTTGACCAAGGAACAAATAGATGGGAAAAAAAAATCGTAGTTGATATGATTTTCAAAGCAATTTATCAATTATCAATTAAATTAGATATCCAATGGTTTGTTATATGCCCATATCAAGGGGCTAATATGAAATATAAAAAGGTGTCAATGGCCTACCTTAAATATATCTCCAAACATTCCCATAGGATTCTTCCGTTGTACTCCGTAGAACTTCTCTGCTATATCATCCAACATCTAGATTGAAGTTTTTAAGTCAAATGATGATGAGTTTCTCTTTAATGGAGAAATGTAAATAATTAAAACATAAGTACATAATACAGCTCACATATAATTTAAAATACTAGATAAATTAGGTAACTACCAATAAAAGTGTCAACACAGACACAAGGATTTGTAGCTGAGCTCACCTCGTTGAATGCAGGTTCTCTGTCAATACTTGATTTATAATTTGATCTCAACATATTAAAAAGAGGCAATGCATCTCTCTCCAGCCTGCAAGAAAAGTCGGAATCAGTTATCCTCATATAAAGGGTTAGAAACTACAAAGAAACAATTAAAATGAGGCTGAAAGGCTCAAAATGCCACAAAGCTGACAAATCCCTTTTCACATCAGACAACAAAAGTACCTTAAAAGCACCATTCATGAAACATCAAACTGAAGCCATAAACACAACCACTAAAACATAACGTTTGTAAAGGCAAAGACATTGCCTTGAAAGTAAAAGATTCTAACCCATCCAAAACAATTACTAGAGAATGTGTCGTGAATTCAAACAAAATTGCTAGAAAAATTCTATAACAGCTTCTTGGTACTTTTCAAAAGTCATCACATGCTGATGATTGATATGGAGAAGTCAGACAAATTTGATCAATCAATCTATGAAGCATGACAGCTTACGTAAGCAATAGAAAGCTGATGAACTGCATTAAATCTGTCTGAGGAAATTTAATCTCTTTAGATGCAGCTGCATTCTTTATCTCTTCCATCAATATGTTAGCATCTCTCAGATTGCCTGAAGATAAATACCTGTCATACAAGAATAGAAGCAACTCCATAAGCAGGGAGAAAAGTATTCAAAACTCCAACAAGTATATCAACATAAACAAAATAGAGGATTGAGCATTAAAGCTATCCTGAACATTCACTCTAGGATAGTGGCAGTGTATTTGGTTTAACAAGAAAAGCGCCAAGGGAAGCTTCCACAAAATCCCCAGTAAGATTGGTTGGCAATGTTAATTTTGACACATATAGCCTGTTTGACATTGGTTAATTTCCAAATTAAGCAGCTTTTTTCTTCAGAAATAAAAAGGTACTCATTTATAATTTTGTTAGTGTTTGCAAATTTTCAAAAGTCTCATAATTTTCCAATTTTTTATTCTGCTGCCTTCATATACTTTTTTTAATGTATAATGAAATATTAGATACATGTATTGCGATTTTATTTTCTATGTTCTAACCAAACAAAACATTAGTAATATAATTAAAATTAACAATAGTGAATATTTTAAAATTATTTATTCATACAAGTGATATTAACTGAAAAGAAAATTATATGTGTTAGTGATTCAATAATTAATAGTACAAAACATTATTTTGAGAGATTTAAAACTGCCTCTTTATTATCATGCTCTTTATGAAAATCTATTTGTCAAAAATGAAAGAAGTTCCAACATAAGTAGAGGCCCACAGCAGTCCCAAATGTAATCTTAATCGTCCTAAAGACAAAGAAACCCCTTTTTTTATTACAAAAATATTATTTTCATGTCTGTCATTTTATGAAAGAGCTCTTGCATATGAAGACTTGGATTCGAAGACTTCAAGTGAGACAAGGAATCTTAGCAATAGCTCAACAGTTCAATTTGAAGCCAGAACTATGTCAATGAAAACTTAGGCGCTAAAACATTCTGCTACCCAAACAGCTGTTGAAGCAAAGTCAAAAAGCATTATTAAAAAATCCCAAGAATAATCTACATTTGTAATGCAATAGACAAGAGCGGTCAAAATCCTATAGGATTAACATTGCAAAACATTTTGATGAGCTTGCTGCAGCTGATACTACTAAAATATATAGTTGTCAACATTATCAGATGAGAGAGGAGGAAAAGAGGGAGACTGGACCTGAAGGATGTGGCCCGACTAAAAGGTTGAAAGTGCAATCTAGAAAAAGTAGAGGAAGGTGGGGTGGGAGGGCAGAAAGGGAAATTCAGGGTGATATACTTTGCTACCACTGCCAATGTATGGCAAGCTAGATGACTATGTATCAGGCAATAAGAAAGTAATTTTGACCATGCTTGGGTAGTAAGTAGGTGTAAAGATTTATGTAAAGGATTCTGTGGGTGAAAGCAGACCACTAAAATGCGAGCATTACTTTTCTTTCCTCATCTCTGCATTTTCTGCATTGAGTTTGTGGTTTTTTTACTGTTCTGTGTTTGTTACCATAGGATGAAGGATTATTATCCAGCATTGATGCTAATCAAATTTCCTAGTTGTTTTGTGTTTGATTTCAATTATAGGAGCACAAGGTTTCTATCACTTTCCTAAGTGAGCATCGGGATGATAATTGCTTTTACCTTAAAACTGCCCTAGCAATGGCCAAGTCATCTTCACCTGGATAACACTACAAAAGATAAGAGGCATATCAGTTGAACCTTCTCAAAACAAGGACATTATGGAAAAAAGGAAATTCTCAATTACCTTTTTCCATATCAGTTATAGGACCAAATAATATAACACAATAACTCATAACAATACAACTAGATCATCATTGAACGCCTCAGCCAGATTTTAGTTAAAAAGTGAAGAATTCTTTGGCACACCACACAGGAATTTGGTAAATTTGAACCAGACAACAAGATATGGGAATAAACAAAGAAAAAATGGAAAATGTAACGAGGGTAACCTTGCCCATAAAATCAACAAGAATAGAAGCAAACTTCTTTGGATTATTTCCTCTCACAAAATGGTTTGTTACTCTAGCCATATCCTGCATGTCAGAAGTATACTGTGTTAATGGACCAAGAATAATGATGATATTACTTTCAGGGTTAAGTCAAGCTCTTCAAAATGCAAAACATAATCTCCTTTCCAAGTCATCTTAGACAAACTGTAGCATAAGGAGTATAAATTCAAAAGAATCAGTAACAAAGAACATATACTTGAAGTAATTTTGATACATACCGGCTCTGGAGATTCATAATAAATGTATTCAGCTAGCATAATGTGCAATTCAGGAGATCCATAATTATTTGCTCCAAACTCTGCGGACCACCTGAACATAGTAGCAGTAACCACATTAACATAAGTTCAAATCAATAAACTTGTAGTTAAAATTGACATTTACATTTCAATGAGCATTGCAATTCTTCTGTTATTGGATAAAGTCAAGTAATTCAGATAATGGAATGTCGCTTCAAGCACAGGTTAATTTTAATGAGATTCATTTCTGATTGGCTTATTTTTTAAATTCTTTCCTTATATATTGGCCAAACGTCAAGGAATTATACATCCCCTTCTGATTCTGCTCTTAGTATATACGTGTGTGTTGCCCCTTCTTCTAGTTGATTTGTAGATCAACAAGAGAAATATCCATTACACTGTTTCTTCATCTTTTGGCACCATTTCTTCAAAACTGATCATATAAAACTGATTATAGGAAATCTTATAAGTTATAACTATGAGAACTTCTGTACAAAGTAAATATTTACTGCATCAAAATCATTGGCACCAAAACAACTTCTTTTAAGAGGCTTATTAACAGCAGAATTCAATTACAAAAATCTTATAACTATAAATGGTGCCACCTGATAGCAGCTTTTAAGAATGAGGAGCAGCCCTCCACACGTGTTTTTGCAGCTCCAAGGGCTTCAGAAATCTGTTGCATGTCGTCATCAACTCTCAAGTTTTGTGGAAGTGGAACCCAAGGAAAAGCTTTGTAGATATTCTCAAGGCGGTCTGCCAGATATTTTTTTTTTAGAGTTTGTAAAGAGCAAGGTTAGAACCAAAATGAGAAGTAAAAACATTTACAAAATCATGCAACAAAGACCCCACATGACAAATTTTCCACCTCCTTGAGTACATGCGGCATATACTAGGAGCATGCAAATTATCAAAAGTATGAAAGGCATAAAAGAAAAGGAATTATATTGCATCACAGATGGAAACAAGAAATGAACTGCTAGTATCAATAAAAATTTAAAAGACAGTAAAAGGGCTCACCAAGAGTTTCATTATTGTAAGGAATTTTTGCTTTCACAAGTGTCTCCACAAATAATAAAGCAAGCTCTGCCCCACAGGTGACCTAAAGAACAGAAACTATGAGTTTCTTACATGAATGTTCTTGCCACAATCAATGCTGATTAAATGTTAATTTCATTCCTAGAGATATTAAAACCTAGATTTCATTATATCAAATCAAATTAATTTCTGATAGAAATATCTGTCATCTCATGCTCGCAGCTGTCTCAGCCATGCTATTGCATTGTCTAACTATGGGCAGCAGAAGCCAACCATAAAACTTCAAACGCTTAAAAGCAAACTCTGAATGCATATAATGCCTGATCTTTTATCGTGAAATTCAATTCTGATTGAAGAGAAAGCTGAGCATACAACTCTATATACAAGATTATAGATTCAGCAAAATATGCATATACAAAGTAAATTATAGCATACAAAATTAGATTTACATTCCCTTCAGTATTGGCATGCTTAAATCGAGTGAGCAAATGACAATACACACACTAACCACTAATAAGAGAAGGAGGAAAAAAATAGTTAAAGTTCAAGGATGTCTAATATTTTATTATTATTTTTGCCAACAAAGATGTCTAAGATTGGTTTTACCAATATTTCTAGTGTACCTTCTCATAAAAAGTCCCTTTAAGCTTGAAATGCGGATAAAGCATAGGCAGTTCATCTGTGTTGCAAATTAATTGCAATTGAATCAATGGAGAGGGACAAGGATAGAACTCTTGAGTCTCAATCATATCAACTTATAAGCTTAAGTTGTTAACCTAAGGCCCCAGATTGGTTTAATGACCATATCTAACAGAATCCATAAAGTTATTACAACTCAAATGATCTGTATATGTGGGGATAAATATTTTGTCTTACCCCAATCTCTGAACTTGTCTCTGCATCATTTTCCATTGTTAATAAATGGGGGGAAAGTTTTGCATAACTAACTGAAATGGCTAATAACCTTTTAATTTAGAAGAAATGCATTACATGTAAATAATCTTTTTCCATCATTCCTGAGTAGAGGCTGTTAACATGATAAAACTCTGTGCACAAAAATATTGAAATTAGAACTGTGCAACCTGTCCACATGCCAATTGAATGCATGCTCCTGATTGTAAGAGATCTAATGCTTCAGAATACCTCTGAGCAGATACATATCTGCAGTTAAGTAGGAATGCTTCGTTAGTTCCCCCCCTTTTGATGAAAAGAAATTCATTTTATAAATTAAAAGATAAATTCATTTCACGATAAAGTGATCCTTTTAGATTAAGAGAAAATAACTATAACAGATCGACTGATCATTGAAAATTTCATTCCCATTGCAGACCAAATAGTTAATAAAGTTCAAAGGTTTAATGAGGAGTATCATAGAGAAGCTGCTTCAACCTGGCACTGACAGATTTGTACATTTGTTGAGCTCCATAATAATTGCCCTCATTTACAACTTTCTGCAACTTATCAATATTCTGCATTTTGCCAAATAATAATAATAACAGCAACAATTCATATTAAATCGAAAACATTTGAAGAAATGTCAAATAATTACGAGTGGCAGGAGCAAATCATACTAAGTGCAAGTAAGAAATTTGAATTTGAAAATTGTTGAAGATGCAAGAATACAGAAATAAATGTCCTTCACAATCTCCTACGCTGTATAAAGATAATCATATATCCAACATATAAGAAACAGAAAAACTCCTCGGCCATGGCAATTACACACCATTTGCTTAAGATAATCGCACAATGACCAGACTCATCCTTCATATGTTCACTACAAACCAACGAAACCACTGCCTCTATGGTGGACCCTCGTCAGAGAAATTACAAACAAGAGACGATCACGCAGAACAATTCAAGAATATCCTTGTCAACTGAGAAGCATAATATGGTCCATACTCAGACAATCCACATAAACCCATCATCTATAACATTATACTTAAGGCGTTAAGTTTCCAGACAAGTAATTTCCAGTGAGCTGAATCTAAAAATAGCATAAATTCTTTAAATTTTACATTCACTTCCTATTAATTTCTCATGCAAAATTGCGAGCCCGTAATTTCCTTAGAAAAAGCAAGTTACTAAGGAATCACATATTCATGGATCGTACCTCTTGAACCGGAGGAAGAGCGCCTCTTTTGAGTCTCTCACGCGACATATGGATTTTCGATGTTTTAGTCAGTCTTTTCTGGTATCCTACAATGGCAGCGATCTCGATCGCACTCGTTGCTAACTGCACATTAGGACCAGAAGTGAAGTTGAGAACGAACCGAAGCAGACCCCTAGTTGAGTTTGATAGTGACCAGGGCTTCTCCTACGAACTAAGATGGAATAAAATTGAGTTTGATATCTAAACGGGTTCGTGTTTCTCCTAATATCCTTTTTATGAAGCACATTTTATTTTATTATTTTATAAATTTTATTTATTTAGATTAAATTATATGTTGGTTTTTGAAATTTTTTTTTTGCATTTAATATCTCAAATTAATTAATTTTCCACATCTTGGTATTACGAATAGATATTTCGAATACGTAACCGGAAACTAATTAATTTGAGATCCGTATATAAAAAAGTTTGGGAAAAAGACGAATAAATACCATCCGAATTTGTAAAGCCCCCAGGAAGCCTATCGAATTTGTAAAAAGACTAAGAGATGACAAAGACTTCGAGGGTTATGCAAATTCATACAAAATGACCATAATGCCCTTGCCCCTTTGAGAGAGAGATGAACGAGAAAACGAGATTGAGCTCCCACGTTTGCCTCCGTCGTTGACGCCGACGCCGACCTCGCCGACGCCACACCCGCCGCTTGACTCGCACCGGTGAAAATGAAAAAAAAAACCGAAACACGAAAACACACAAAATAGTTTTTAAAAAAAATCATCGGTTGATCCGAAAGAAATTGGAAGAAGAAGACGTGAAGGAAGAAGGAAGAAGAGGGGGAAAAAAAGAGTACACTTGTGCACCTTTGGAAGTGCACTCGCGGTGCACTTTCTAGGTGCACTCCTTTCGCATTCTTTTACAAATAAACCACCACCATTTACAAATAAATATCGTCATTTACAAATAAACCATCGCAATTTACAAATACTTCTGGGCTTTTCCATTCTTGCAATCTGAATTACAAAATACAAACAAAATGCATTATTACAAAATAACCATCGTCATTTACAAATGTTTTTGGGTTTTTCCATTCTTACATCCGAATTACAAAATACAAACAAAATGCATTATTACAAAATAACCATCGTCATTTACAAATGTTTCTGGGCTTTTCCATTCTTGCATCTGAATTACAAAATACAAACAAAATGCATTATTACAAAATAACCATCGCCATTTACAAATAAACCATCACCATTTACAAATGCTTCTGGGCTTTTCCATTCTTGCAATCTGAATTACAAAATACAAACAAAATGCATTATTACAAAATAATCATCGCCATTTACAAATGTTTCTAGACTTTTCCATTCTTGCATCCGAATTACAAAATACAAACAAAATGCATTATTACAAAATAACCATCGCCATTTACAAATAAACCATCACCATTTACAAATGCTTCGGGCTTTTCCATTCTTGCAATTTGAATTACAAAATACAAACAAAATGCATTATTATAAAATAATCATCGCCATTTACGAATAAACCATCGCGATTTACAAATGTTTCTGGGCTTTTCCATTCTTGCATCTGAATTACAAGCAATGGTTATTTTGTAAATGGCGATGGTTTATTTGTAAATGGCGATGATTATTTTGTAATAATGCATTTTATTTTGTTTGTGTTTTGTAATTCGATGCAAGAATGAAAAATCCCAAAAACATTTTAAATGGCGATGATTATTTTGTAATAATGCATTTTGTTTGTGTTTTGTAATTCAGATGCAAGAATGGAAAAACCCGAAAACATTTGTAAATGGCGATGGTTTATTTGTAAATGGTAATGGTTATTTTGTAATAATGCATTTTGTTTGTATTTTGTAATTCGATGCAAGAATGGAAAAGCCCGGAAGCATTTGTAAATGGCGATGGTTTATTTGTAAAAGAATCTGAAAGGAGTGCACTTCCTTCTTCCTTCCTTCCTTCACGTCTTCTTCTTCCAATTTCTTCCAGATCGACCGATGAAAAAAAAAATTAATGTTTCTGTGTGTCTTCGTGTTTCATTTTTTTTTTTTTTTCATCTGCCGCCGGCGGGCGGCGCGGGGTGGGTCTTTTTGTCATGCGGCGGCGTCAACGGCGGAGGCGAACGTGGGAGCCTAAATCTCGTTCTCTCGTTCATCTCTCTCTCTCTCAAAAGCAGCAAGGGCATTATGGTCATTTTGCATAACCCTCAGAAGTCTTTGTCATCTCTTAGTTTTTTTACAAATTCGGTGGGCTTCGGGAGTTTTGCAAATTCGAGATAGTATTTATTCGTCTTTTTCCCAAAAAGTTTTCAGAGAAAAGATATAATTTAATCAAAATATATAAAAAAATAAAAAAAAATTTTGCTTCTCCCTCTAATTAGAGGGATAAGCGTATAAGAAGCACATAACGGACAAGCACCTAAACAAACCTCCCCCCCACCAAAAAAAAAGAAAAAAAAAAATCATTGGCAACGGAAAATTATACGGGAAGAATTAGGAAGGATTTAATTTTCCAAAAGTTTTAACAAGTTGTGAAGCCCCGTTAAACTTGCCCGCTTGTTTCTCAAGAAGAGATGGGAAACATGCTCAATATCATTTGATTGAATAGTTGACCCAGCTCCTTGTTGTTTGAAGAAACCCTCCACTTCAATTGGTATTTTTTCTTTAAAAGCAAACATGAGATAATAAATCCAGTCTTTCACTAAGATTTTGAATAGCTGAATCATAGTATATTAATTCTATATCTATATATTATATTATATCTTAATATATTATATATTAATAATATATATATTAAGATATTAAGAATTTGAAAGAATTTTATATTAATATTATATTAAATAGTTTAAATTAAAATAGTTTATTATATTCTTAAATATCAATATTCTATATTCAAAATAAAAATATATATCTATAAATATCTATCTATTTTTTGAATTTTATTACTAAATAGATTGATATTGAATTTCAATTTCATTAAATTAATAATTAAAATTAGAGAATATTATAGAATATTAGAATATTAAATCAATGAATAATGAATAAATGTAAGCTATTTTATTTCACTCATATAACTATCTGATTTAGTTAAGTCCTATTTGAAGAGGCTCATATATGGAATGTCTTGAAATAATATCGGGAGCGGGAGATTCAATTAACCGAGATTTAAAAGTTGAAATTTCTCCTCGACCATCAATAGGTTTAGCCAACTAATAAATGTATTTTGTCATTGTAATAAATGGTGGTTTCTGAACTAAAATTATTTTAGAACCGGCTCAATTAGCCAGCACAAAGCAAAAAAGATTATAATCTTTAGATAGAGACAAAAATCTCATGGTAAAAAAATAGAAAAAAATCATGACCCTGTATTATATTTTGAAAAGAAACCAATAAACATGTCACCACATTTATTCTATTTTATATTGTGTGTGTGTATGCAAATTTCTAAATGGGCACATTAAAATAGTTATATCATGAACCAAAAGTTTATATTTTTCTATTGATTTATGATTTTTTAATTTAAGAGAAATAATTGATCATGGCTAGGAAGTTATAACATATCAATTTTTGCCCAAAAAAAATAACATATCAATTTTGTAAAATTATAAACTCCAATAATAAGTGTGAAGTTAAGGGGGAAAAAATTATGCTAAGTCTTGGGTTTTTTTGATTAATTTATGAGAAATTTGCAATATCCTTTTTTTGTAGGAAATCGATCGAAAACGCTAAGCGTATCGTACCACGCGATGTAGGAAAAGATCAAACCTTTCATCGTTTTGCTTACCTGGATATTGAAGAGCTATCTCGAAAGATTCTCCACGAGCAAACCTTGTCTACGAACGGTCTCGTATACGAACGAGCCGGTCCTCGTGCGATCTATGATTGATCTTCCGGACTATCTCTCGAGGGGGATGAGATGGTTGTGTGGGCAACCGTTCGGATGATGAACGTCTCGCCTCTAGGTTTTTGTTTCGATGAGAGCCTCCTAACTATTTGTGCGCCGTATCTTTTCAAGCGGCGAAAGTTAGTTTATATGCTACTACACCCAAGGCCTAACCCTAATCCACATGGGCCTTAGAGTTCTTGGGTTGTAGTCTCAATTAAGCCTTATTGGGCTTAAATGACCAAAGAGCACATTAACCCAACAATCTCCCACTTGCTCTTTAAGATACTAACTTGAGTTCGTAAACCCAAGACCATATAGCCCATTAGCCATCATCATCTCGATAACATACCCCATCCCTTGTCTCAAGCTAGCCGGGGACCCACCATTTGTCATTCATCAAGGCTCATGATAATCTACGAAGATTATCTAGTTCGGTGCTACTCCACTAAAAGCCCGAACGTGATCTCCAAGAACAATGACACTTATAACAAGAATATGCACTTGCCCCTCTATAGAATGTCTATAATTTGATTGACTAGTTTTCGTAACCCAATCAATTATTTATTCCTTGACTTTGATATTTTCTCTAATGGATTACATGCACTGGCGGTGTCTTCAATATCCGTGCTTGAAACATATCAAGGGGACATTTCCTATAAATTCCTTGTTGTTTATCTCATAAACACCGATAACCAAATAGTCTCAATCCCAAAATACCGAGTTGTTGGCCGTCATATAGATCAAACCTCACCGTTGGTAAATCAAAGAATGAAAACTATTCGACTACCCGTGTTTAAAATAAACTCGGGATTAAGAGCAACTACATAACTATAGTTATCGGGAGATTTGATTCCTT
This sequence comes from Acacia acuminata, assembly GCA_019022655.1. Classification (NCBI taxonomy): domain Eukaryota; kingdom Viridiplantae; phylum Streptophyta; class Magnoliopsida; order Fabales; family Fabaceae; genus Acacia; species Acacia acuminata. The sequence continues at coordinate 556,914 of JAFJYI010000075.1, forward strand.
ATGCTGAAAGAACAACCTTAATCAAATCTCTCCTGATCCATTCAATGTGAGCATTAACTCACACCAATGTTTTATAATGATTAGGACAAAACCATTTCATAAAACATTGCAGCCTAAATAAAGTGTCCAACTTAATTTAATAGTTGTGAATCATTTCATCAATTGTTAGAACCTATGACCATGTCCTCTATGAAAGTATTCATATGATCATATACTCCACAATTGATCCGAACCTTAGAGTTTGTAAATAGTGTGCAAAATAAATGAAAAATAATACTCCATTTATTAACATTCGAAAAGAAATGCAATGTCATAATGTCATGCTCAAAAGCACAAAATAACAAAGTAAAATAACAACCGCCTAAAGCTATAGCAAACTGGAATCCTCCTAAGACCCATAGATGAAACATGCCTCTCGAACACATGCTCGGGCAAACTCTTAGTAAAAGGGTCGGCCGAGATTCTCGTCGATGCTATCTTTGCTACCATTTGTATCTCCTCTTTTAATTATTTCTCGGATCAAGTGGTATTTCCTCTCTATGTGCTTCTCGTCTCTTATGACACCTTGGTTCCTTGGATCGCGCTACCGCCCCACATTGTTGTCACAAGTAGAGTGTGATAGGACAATTTACACTGTATCACCCGAAGGTCCGATAGGAACTTCTTTAACCATGCAGCTTCCTTTGCAGCCTCGAAGCAGCTGCATACTACATACTCGCCTGCGCGAGTCGACCACACATGTTTGTTTTACACTTCTCCAACAAATGGCACCGCCATTAAGGGTGTACACATATCCCGAGGTGGATTTTCTTGAGTCAATATCTCCTTGGAAATCGAGTCCGTATAACCAATGGTTTCAAGACTCCCACTTGAGTAGACCAACATATAATCTCTCGTTCTCCGTAGGTACTTGAGTATATGTTTAACCGCTACCCAGTGTTGCTCTCCGTGGTCCGATTGGTACCGGCTTACTACTCCCACGCATAGCGTATATCCGGTCCGGTACATAGCATAGCATACATGAGACTACCATCGCTTGAAGCATAAGGTATCCTACTCATGCGTTCTCTCCTTTCGGGAGTTTGAGGAGATTGCTTCTCGAGAGATGAATCCCATGCCTCGAAGGGTATAATTCCCCTCTTTGAATTCTCCATGCTAAACCTGGCAAGTATTTTGTCAATGTATTGAGCCTGGGATAATGCCAAAACCCCGTTCTTCCGGTCTCGCAAGAGTTTAATACCAAGAACATAATTGGCTTCCCCAAGTCCTTCATATCAAAATGTTTGCTCGGCCAGGTTTTTATGCCCAACAATACCTCTCGTATCATTTCCGATAAGGAGTATATCATCCACATAAAGTACCGTAAAAGATACCGCATTGCCTTGGATCCTTTTATACACACATGGCTCATCGGGACTTTTCTCAAAGCCATAAGACTCAATGGCTTGATCAAATCTCGATGTTCCATGATCCGGATGCTTGCTTAAGTCCATAAATGGACTTCGCAACTTGCATACCATTTCTTCTTGCCCTTTGGTCGTAAACCCTTTTGGTTTTTTGCATATAGATTTCCTCTTCCAAATTTCCATTTAGAAAAGCAGTTTTGACATCCATCTCGCCAAATCTCATAATCAAGATTGGTCATGACAATGATAAGAGAATCCGAATAGACTTGAGCATGGCAACCGGCGAAAAGGTTTCATCATAATCCACTCCTTCTCTTTGGGAGTACCCTTTCGCCACCAATCTAGCTTTGAAGGTTTCAACCTTCCCATCCGATCTTCTCTTTCTCTTGTAAATCCACTTACACCCAATGGGTCTTACCCCTTTAGGCGCATCTACAAGAGACCAAACTGAGTTGGAATACATAGAATCCATTTCACGATTCATAGCCTCGAGCCATTCACGAGCATCAACATCTCCTAGTGCTTCGTCATAACTCGTGGGATCACCATCTTCTCGCGATGATGTCATCCCGATTTGACTCACCCAACAAGAGATATCTTGCGGGTTTACGAATCAATCTCCCACTACGACTTTGTCGCACTTGATGTCGTGCATCTACGGGGTCCACATTTTGTGGGTTGACAACTTCTAGATGAGGACCCTCATTAAGTGGATCAACTAATTCATGATTTTGTTCTTCATTTAGTTGAACATCATGCGAACTTCCGGTTGTCTGCGGTTCCCGTGTATGTTCGATACATTTTCCCCTCTTTGAACAACCACGGGAACAAAAGCCGGAACCCCTCGAGGTTGAGGTGAAACTTGATCCGAGACTAGCTCATCAAGAATAACCTTACTTCTTGGCTTATAGTTTGTCATATAGTCCTCCTCTAAGAAAGTCGCGTGAGTGCTCACTATGACCTTCTTTTCTTTTGGACTATAAAACAACCAACCTCGGTTCCTTTAGGATAGCCTACAAACATGCATACTTGAAGACGCGAGTCCATCTTGTCCGGTTTTGTTTCAAGACATGTGCCGGAGCACCCCAAATTCGAATATGATTCATGGTGGGCTTACACCCTTTCCATAATTCTATTGGTGTCTTTGAAACCGACTTGGACGGAGCTAAGTTCAATAGATACATAGTTTGTTTCTAAGGCATATCCCGAATGAATCGAAAGGGATGAATAAGCGAGCATAGATCTTGTCATTTCTAAAAGGGTTCTATTTCTCCTTTTAGCAACTCCATTCTATTTGGGGTGTCCCTGGAGAAGATAATTGCGAAACTATCCCCTCCTTGGTCGTAAGACCCGAACTCTCCAGATAGGTATTCACCCCTCGATCAGATCGAAGAGTCTTGATTTGAACACCTAGATGCTTTTACGCCTCGCCTTGAACTCTTGGAATTTTCCAAAAGCTTCAGACTTGTGACGCATCGTACACATGTCCAAATCTAGAGTAATCATCAAGTAAATGTGATGAAATATCGATACCCGCCTCGGCATGGACATTTATTGGTCCACATACATCAAGTATGTACCAATTCCAGTGAAGTGTGGCACGTTTTCCTTTGGCCTTGAAAGATCTCTTGGTCATTTTACCCTCTAAACGGGATTCACTTGTTCGGTATCGGCTCAAAGTTCGGGGATTTTAAAATCCCACTTTTGACCAAACCTTGGATCTGTTAGAGTTAATATGACCAATCTCAAATGCCAAAGATAAGTTTCATTGGAAACTTTTCTTTTCTTTCGACGAATTGATATGCTCAACATTTTTTAATTCAACATGATTAACTTCACAGGTATAGGACTAAGGAAATAAAGGCCATTGAACTTTATACGAGAACAAATAAAAGAAGATGAACTTCTTATCGAAACCGAGGAACCAAACTCGAATCTGTCAAACCATGTTTATCTAAACAACTAATGTAAATTTAATTCCTCTTAAAATCTGGAATAAATAAATGTCTTCTAAAACCAAAGTTCTATAATTATTAAAAGATAAAACAACTTGTCCCATCGCTAGTGCGGACACAAGCGCCTGTTCCAAGCTTCAAATCTCGTTGTCCTTTACTCATCGGCAAGCTTTGTTTGAACCACGCAAAGAGTAGCAAACATGGTTAGTGGCTCTGAATCAACGATCCATTTGTCATCGTGATTCTCCACTAAACAAGCCTCAATCACATTTAAATCACCCATACCTGGTTTTTTTATTTGTGGGCAATCTTTCTTCCAATGCCCCTTTTGTCCGCACTTGAAGCACTTGCCTTTTGGTCGCTTCATTGTACTGCTTTTAACAATCGGAGTACCTCGATTTCTTATTTTTCTTGTTCTTGTTCTTTCCCTTGGGTTTCCCCTTAGGTTTCACAGAACTTTCACTAACAAACAATGCACTTCCTTGCTTGACTAGAGTCATTCAAAGACTCTCAAGCTCGTGCATTAGTTGAGCGAGGTCAAGATTCATTTTGTTCATATTATAATTCATCTTGAATTGGTGGAAGTATTCAGGTAGTGATTGTAAGAGAAGGTCAACTTTCACTTCTTGTTCAAACTTGATACCATGGTCATCGCCTTCTTGAAGTTTGCTATCATTGTTAGACAATGACCTCAAGACACTTCCTCCGACATGATTTGTCTTGGTGATCAATTCGCGCATTTTGGCTAGCGTAAGCGCTAGGTGTAGCAAACATGGCATCAAGAGTCCGGAGCATTGTTGCTCCACTCTGAATTATGTTCATTTGCTCCGAAGGTGATCGCGAGATCGGCCAAAATGTAGCAGCGAACCGACACATTCGCCTTCTCCCATCTTTCCTTCTCCCGCCGAAAACGAGTCCGAATCGCATCGACGCATCTGCAAAGCCGCGCTACGGCATAGGGGTAGTGAGAACAAAGTTGAGCTTTTCATATTGAAGAACAATATCTAAATTGGTTCTCCATTGTCCGTAATTTGTACCATCCATAGGTTTTTGGCTCAAGATTGTAGCTAAAGGATTGAATGAAGACATTTTTCTCGAAATTAAGGAAAAAGCACACTAATTACAAACTATAATTAACAACAAACAGATATAGAGTAGTAGATTCTAATAACTACTATTCGTTTATTGTTTAACAATCCATTAGTTATCTTTACAAGGCTTACGATGGGCAAGATTCTTGTAAAACTAATATTGTTAATTTGGGCCTTCAGTTCCATTGCCAGAGCCTCGATGGGAGGGTTAACAATTTTACCAAAGTTGAATGTAATTAACCATTGTTTACTTTCAAAATTATCTTTAGTATCCAAGTGTTGCCGACGATGGGCCGTACAAAACTTAACTAAAATTTTGAAAATATTAGGGTTTAATCTAGCGAAATCCGATCATCCTTATCCGATGGGGCTTCACGACAACCATTTCACTAATAAACCCACAATGGGGCCCGTAGGTTTTAAAATTAAAAGCTTAATTTAAAACCTTCACCCATTCAATATTTTAAGTTTAGAATTTTTAATTTCCAAGAATTTGTTCATTTTAGAGTATTCGTGAGATCAACATCTTAATTGAAATCATTAGGTACTTTAAAATCCGGTCATGATTTAGAATGAGCTTCACATGATCATTTTAAATAACCCACAAGATATTCTCAAAAATACAATTTCTTGGGAAATTTGTTAGATTATTTATCTCGGATAACCCAAATAATCTCTCATAATAACTATCACACTAGTCGATTGAAAAACATAATAGTTATCATGCATTTATGACATGCGATTATGCAACAATATGGCATCTTCCTATTCTATATGGCATGTTATTTCAAAATCACGTTAATCGTACATATAATTCATACAATTTAATAAAAGCATTAAATTAAGAAAGCAAATATCTTTAATCCATGGTTTTCCTAAAAAAAAAATTTAAAAATTTAAAAAAATTTTACAACTTTGGAATTTCTCTTTTGTCCCGCCCATAGGATTTATCGAAGCCCCTTCGGGTATCTATGAGCCCAAAAGCCCAAAAACCCAATCCTTGGCTAGAAACCCTAGGACACAAAAGAGGAACCCTAGCCTTCGCCTCGCCACGCAAGCGGCCGAAGTCATCTCAAGACGAAACTCCGGGGGAAGCACCGGCACGAGAGACGATCAAACGGCCTCCGGAAACACCCCAAAAGGGTGTCCCACGCGCCCACGCGCCGGCCGTTTGCCGGCGCGTGAAGGCCACGCGCTTGACCACTTGTGGAGGCGCGTGGCGGCGCGTGGAGTGGCCCTTTGGCGGTGTTCCGACCGCCAAATTCTTCGTCTTTCCGTCCTTTTTCCATCCATATATGGTTTGCCCAAATCCGAGATCCGAAGTCCACGAAAAGTGTCGTGCAGTGTTGTTTGCTCATATTCTTGCGTTTCTTGATCTCCAACTTTTACAGAATTCGAAAAATACATAGAAATTCGAAAGGAAATCATAAAAAAAGCAAGGAGGAAACCTAATCATATGGGATTAGCCTCCTTGTTACAAATCAAGAATTACACGAGAGAGTCTAACCATGGATTAAAGTATTCATATGATTTATAAACGATAACTACTATGATTCAAATAACAAATATAGAAAAGATGCCATCCTTTCAAAAATTATTTTCGAAGATAATCACATGAAATTTCAAAACTAGGTTCTTTTCCTCATCGCTATTGGCTCGATGCCAATTGTAGGAAATCGATTAGAAACGCGAAGCGTATCGTACCACGCGATGTAGGAAAAGATCAAACCTTTCATCGTTTTGCTTACTGGATATTGAAGAGCTATCGAAAGATTCTCCACGAGCAAACCTTGTCTACGAACACGGTCCTCGTATACGAACGGTCCTCGTGCGATCTATGATTGATCTTCCGGACTATATCTCGAGGGGGATGAGATGGTTGTGTGGGCAACCGTTCGGATGATGAACGTCGCCTCTAGGTTTTTGTTTCGATGAGAGCCTCCTAACTATTTGTGCGGTCGTATCTTTTCAAGCGGCGAAAGTTAGTTTATATGCTACTACACCCAAGGCCTAACCCTAATCCACATGGGCCTTAGAGTTCTTGGGTTGTAGTCTCAATTAAGCCTTATTGGGCTTAAGTGACCAAAGAGCACATTAACCCAACATTTTTATGGGCATTTTTGGACAAATTGTTTTATGGGCATGAAGTTATAGGTTTTTACTATTTTAAATTTAAGAAAATGGTAGGAAGCTATAATTTATGATAAAATTTTCTATTGTTACCTTTTGATTTTAGGTAAATTTAAACTTATGATTAAAACATTCAGATTTCCGAATTCACATTGTTGGTGTAAAAAATTCACGTTCCAAATCTTTATTGATTTCATTGAACTATACTTTCTCTAATTTTTATTTTTAACTCGGTCTCATTATTAATCATAAAAATTAATAAAATTTTTAAAATTTATTGATCATATCTATTAATAAAATAAATTCACACAAAGCGACTTGAGAATACTTTAGTCAAAAAAGAAGAAGAAAATTCTACTACATTCATATTAAATATATATTTGAAAAAGTTTAAAGCTTTCCTATGTATTGAGTTAAAAATGGAAGACTTAAAAATATTTGTAATAAATAATTAATATAATCTCTTATAATTATCAAAATTCTTTCTCCAAATAGCATGGAATAGTCGGTAAGATATTAATCTAAATCTTATAAATCCATCGCTCGTCAAAAGATAATTGATGTGTGGAACATATTTTAGAAAATACAAAGATTTAATATTTTTAGTTTGAATAACTCCCACCAAAATAGAGGTAATGATAGATTCTCAATTGATTTAAAAATAATTTACAAAAATAATCAAGTTGTCATGATACTCCTACAAATTGTTAAATTTAAAATGGCAAGTAAAACTAACCGGAAAAAAGAGGAAATTCCAAATTAAAAATATATAAACATTTTATAATAATAAAGTCTTTTAAGAAATATAAAGATTTTATATTTCTAAATTGTATAACTTCTAAAAAGTAGGCACACCACCGATTTCGACTAATTTTTTTAAAAAAAAAAAAAAATTGGAACCATCAAAATTCAAATAAAGTCTTTTTGAAACCCACGATGTATTTGACCTTCTAGTGAAGGTCACATAGAAGTGGTCTCAGTAAACACTTTGCATCTCAACTAACATTGAAATTAGAAATCACCAAATGTTTGTGATAGAGTAATAGCTTGTATCACATGATGAGCCAAAAGACCAGGATATGTGTAAGAGAAGTTAATGTGATAACGACATAATTGGTGTGAGATGTAACACCCACTTTCAACACTAAAATACTTAACGAAAATATTTTAAACATTGCCAATAAGGATGTTTAAGTTCCAAATCATCAAAATAAATTGAGTTCAACTAAAATCCACACCATAATATCAAATGAAATCCAAAAAAAATTTATCAATAATAAAAATGAAAAAGTGGAAACCTTAGGGTCATGACAAATAAAACAATATAACAAAAGTTCTAGGAGCACAAACGAGCCTTCAAGGCTCACTCTATCTTCCCTTGATTCCTACTAGAACAATCACCTGAAAAAAAATGTTTATATAAAGGGTGAGACTTTTATGTTGCAGTAACTATTGAATGGTTCTACCCTACACAAGCAAACTACATATGATATAAAAGAGAGAACTGATTACATGTATATTTGCATATATCACAATCCTTACAAAGCATTTCAAATTAATCATCACTATATCAATCTTTATTTTCATCACAACATGTAATATACAATTATGTAATATGCAATATATAACCACCCTTATACCACTGTTCATCCTTATGCTGCTGACTAGAGCCACAGGCTAACACACAGTCCAACCAAAAACCAATCCATTTGACTGGATTGTCTCAAACTCATCAGTTCTTAAGATACACCCGGCCAAAGGTTTAGAGCTTGAGTCTGAACTATGGCTCCCCTCCTTAAAGAACACAACTAAGGAGATGTCACCTTGTCTCACAGCTCCAATGCAATCCCAGCCAAAGGAAAACATGAAAGAAGGGGCCCTGACAACTACCATACATTGTGCACCGAGCGATGGCATAACACATAGTACGAGATCTCATCTAACAAAGTTCCTCTTTACTCCAACCCATCACGAATCCAACCACCATGACATATTATTTCAAATATAACTACAATAGGTACAATAAAATCATGCTTTCATTCATATTAAATATTCATTGCAACACATAGACATATACAAATAATTCAGTCCATAAATTTTCAATAAAAGGTAGTTATTCACAATCATACAAAATTCGCGTTCATATGGAAGAAAATTCAAAGTTAACTGTTACTCCCTAGTGTACATGTAATCACACAAATGTCACACCAAAGCTCTCAATGAGAGTCTGAAAAACCCTAAACATAAATATCTATTATTATATTTCTCAAAAGTACTTTAAAGTTACTCTAGTACTACTCTAAAATTTCTCTAAAGCCTCAAGCAATCCTCTAAAAATTAATGTTATATAAATACACCTTTAATAGCTCCCACATCCATTTTTATATTAAGAGATTTTATATTAGTTATATTTAGAAACAAAAATTATCTGTAGTGCCGAAGCTTTAATATATATATATATATATATATATAATGTCTTTGAAATTATATATGCATAAGATGCAGCTAAAAGAAGAATCGCACTGCACAATTAGTTACAATTGTATAAATGAATAAAGGAAAGACATCGAAGTAGGTCCGTAGGTGGCGAAAAGCAATGGCTCACATGGTACTACTGTAACATTGTATTGGTCTTAGAGAGGAAGGCAACGTACCAAAATGATAAAGAGAGAGTCCGGGACGCCTAGCGAGGAATATTATGGAATGGTTTTTTAAAAAAATTATATCTTAAAGATCCTATACACAACATCAAAATGAAGAAGTGGGTCGAACGAAACATGGTGTGTCCTATTAGATGGGTTACACAACTAACACCTTCTTTGTTGTCTCTTCTAACTTTGGATGCTAAGCAGGCTTCTTCTGTCAGGAATGTTGTTTCTTACTCCAGCTCTGTGAGGGGTGATGCCTTTACTTAGTTCTTTTCTTTAGATGTATTTTATTGGCTTCGGCCTGTCTTTGTATGCTTTATTTCGCCTTGTGGACTTTTCTCCTAGCTCTGTATCTGTTCTGTTTATTCTAAAGTTTTAATGGAATTTCATTCCTCGAGCAAACATGTATTGAGGAGGGACTTTTATACACGCAAGTACAATGGAGAATGGGTGAGGAAGCATGTTCTAAATTCATCTCTCCAGTAGCGATGTGACCACTGGGGGCAATGGCGAAGCCACACTTGTGCCTATGTGGGCAAGTGCAAACACAAACATTTGAGAAAATATATATAATTTGAAAGAATTGAATGACAATATATCTAAGTGGTGTACTTGGTTAATGCTCCACACTTGGTCACCACCAGGTCGCAGGTTTGAACCTCCCCTTTTCCTTCTATCCCCCCCTTTTTTCATTTTCCTCTGTCTTTCACTCTGCGCTCGTCATTTTCATCGTTCTCTGTCTCCCAACTCTTTCCCTCCTCCAAATCTCCCAACTCTCCAAACTTTCCCTCCGTCTCGTCGTCGAATCATTCTTTGTCTCCCAACTCTCCAAATCTTTCCCTCCGTCCGCCGTCGCTCTCCGTTCCAAATCCTCCATCGCTCATCGTTTGAGATCCCCGTCTCAACGGCTCAATCGTTACACGATCATTCGGTCTTGCTCTTCGATTCTGTCTTCCACTGGCTCAATCGAATCTGTCTCAAGGTAATTTTCATTTAGTATGATAATTGTTTTATCTCAGATCCCAATCTTGTCATACCCATGTGTGTGCTATAATTATATATCTGGTCAAATAATTGTGGTCCATTCTTTTTGACCTATAACTGAAAAGACATTTCCTTACTAAACAATAATTAACCATAATATAATCATTAAACCAGATTAATAAGAGATTAAGGAAAACTCTTTTCTTACAAAAGTAATTACAACGTGTTAGTTCTCTATTTGATGTTTTGATGATGATTAAGTTTAGAAAGAACATATGATTGAGAAAGATATGAAAAACAACTTTAAAACCAGTCAAAATGACGTTTAACAAAAAAAGCATTTTTTTCTGTCATTTTGGCTCGAGTCAATCTTGCAGACTCGAGCCAAACACACAAGTCTTTATTGCCAAAATGCCTTCTAGACTCGAGCCTGCCAAGAGGTTGCCTTGAGTCAGGCCCAGGACTTGAGCCTAGCAACTCTCTGCCTCGAGTCAATGTGTGATAATCCTAAAATTCTTTAAAGTTTTTATATTATCTGACTCGAGCCTACCAAACGCTCGCCTCAAGTTTGTAGCTAGACTCGAGCCATAACTATGAGAGACTCGAGCCGAGAGTTCAAAGTTCAAAGCGATAAAAATTCTGATCCTTAACTATGACTCGAGCCTACCTTGTGCCTGAAGTCATCGTGCTTCAATGTCATTCATCTTCTGTGATTGACTCGAGTCTATAGCTTGACTCGAGCCAAGGGAATTACTGCCTCGAGTCAAGAATTTCTTATTTAAACGTTCTTCATGCTTTCACCATACAACAACTCGAGCCTGGGAAATGTGTGACTCGAGTTCAAGTCTAGACTCGAGCCAAGGAATCATCTGCCTCGAGTCAAAATCGATTTTCAAATACTCTTCTATTTTCCCGTTGTTTCAACTCGAGTCAAAACGAATGGTGACTCGAGGCTAAGTTATCTCTCGTTTTTTTTAGGGAATGCCTATCTGAAATCTTTGGCTCTCTGATTGAAATCATGAATTCATCATATCATTTTATATTAATACTTCTAACATGATTTGATAAGTTTGTTAGTGAGTTTCAGTTGATTAATCAGATTAAACCAAGTTTTTGAATGAAAGAAAATCTGACGTGGCACACATATTTAATGTTACTCAGTAAAGCAGAGCAACAATTTGAAGTAACCTCCATGGCAGACGGAACATTCTCTTCGAGGCTTACCCTTTCCAGCTAATTCTCTGAACTTCCCTCTGCACAAATACAATCAACGACGAAGCATTTAATAAGGCAACGGTCGACTATTTACAAACGGAGTGCATCTGTGCCTAACGGAAAATTAAAAGAGTCTCAACAGCTAGTTTGCAAACTCCTTAAACGGAACGCTATAAAAGCACATCGCTTTCAATTCCGCCACCTACCGAAACGTTATGCAATCAATTGGAGTTTAATATCATTCGCTGTTTCAACTATTTCATTAACTATACTTCAATGTTCATCTTTTTATCAACTCGTGAGGAGTACTTAAACATTTATTTCATTGTTAAGTTGTATCTTAAGGTTGTGGAACCTTAAGAGAGGGTGTATCAATTACAACTTGTAAGGGGGAGTGGAGTCTGTGAGTGAGAGGACCATCCTTCATTTACTAAGTGTGTAATTGTTCTTGAGAAATAGTGAAATCCCAGGTGTTTTGGGGACTGGACGTAGGTCTGAGTATTAGACCGAACTAGTATAAATTGTTTTGTGTTCTTTTATATTATTGGTCTCTATTTCGTTCATACAAGAGAAAAGATTTTAAATTTTTTTTTCTTAAGATCACCTATTCACCCCATAGGTGATATTCCATCTTCATTTGGTATCAGAGCCTGGTTTCTCAGTTAGGCTTAACATCTCGAGAAAGATCATGAAAGGAATATTACCTCGATGGTACTTCAATCAACCGACCCCAGATTCAACGGCGAACACTATTCCTTTTGGAAAGCAAAATTTAGAGTGTTCGTGATGGCTGCGAATACGGTCTACGGAGAGTAATAGAAACCGGAGACTATGTACCGTGAAAACCGAAGGAGGAATTGCATTCCGAAGACGAGGCTGAATTCGATGAGAATGATAAGAAGAATATCACTCTCAACAAGAAGGCTATTCGATGCTTCAAAGTGCTCTCGAGTCAAAAGGAGTACTTTCAAATATGTAATCTGGTCAACCGTGAAAGAAATGTGGAAGGCTCTAGAGATTGCATATGAAGGTACTTCGGCATCAAGGAGAATCGTATTAACACTCTGACCACCGAGTATGACTTACTGCGGATGAAGTCAGGAGAAACCATTGCCGAGTTCCAACTTAGATACACTCATTTAACAAATCAGTTGGCGGCCTTGGGTAAAATATATGAACTCAAGTCAGGAAGATTCTCAATGTTCTGACAAAAGACTGGGAAGCTAAGGTCACTGCAATAGAGGAGGCTCATGGAGAATCAATGGCCTCAGTTGTTGCCTTATTTGGAAGTTTGTCTGAATATGAAAGCAAACTGAGATTCAAAAAGGACCTGGATGATGTCAACAGTAGCCGAAACAAGGGAATTGCTCTTAATGCCTTGAAGGAGAAAGAAGAAAAGGACGAGGATGATGAGGACGATGACGAGATAGCCATGTTTGTACAGAGATTCAAAAAGTTCTATAGAAAGGATCGTGGCTTCAGAAATAGATTTCAAAGAGGGAATCCAAGTAACAAACGTGATTTCAGAGACAAAGATCAAATCATTTGTTACGAATGTGAGAAGCCTGGCCATTACAAGTCAGAATGCCCTCAACTGAAAGACAGTGAGAAAGAAAAGAAGAAGAAGTCTTATCAGTTTAAGAAGAAGGCATATGCGTGAGGAATCTGGGGAGATGACTCCTCAGGAGAAGAGAGCGAAGAAGAGAAAGAAACTGCCAATGTCTGTCTGGTGGCAGAAGAAGAAGAGCAAACTGAAAACGGCAACAAGGTAACCTATGATGAATTATTTGATGAATATAATGAGATACAATCTGAATTTGAAAAACTTATGGACGAATGCATATCCTTGAAAAGGGAAAATATGACTCTTAAATTACGAGTTGAAAATCTTACTTGTGAAAATCTTATCTGTGACGATTGTTTGACTTGGAGAAAAGAAATTCATACCTTACAAAATCACTTGAGAAATTCACTAAGGGTAGTGAAATGCTCAACGGAATTTTGAAAGCACAAAGATTTACGAACGATCGTTCAGGCATAGGATATAATCCTATTTTTGATCAACAGAAAGGGAAGAAGAAAACTGGTAGAAAATCCTATTTGAATTATTTTCGAAAAACAGTTCACTCTTCAAACCCATTTGCACATTGTAATTATTGCAACTGAAAGGGAAATAGTACCTCATCGTGTTTTCATAAAAAGGATAGAAGGGATAAGCCGATTGGTAATTATCAGTGGGTGCCTAAGGGAACCTACGTTCCTAAGGCCTAGACTAACCCCAAAGGACCCAAGAAAAGATGGGTACCTAAAGCTTGATTTCTTCTGATCTTGCAGGTGTATTTGAGAGCATCAAGAATCTTCAAGTGGTACATTGACAGTGGATGCTCCAGACATATGACGGGAGATGCAGACAAATTTGTTGCAATGAGATCCAAAGACGGCGGTAAAGTCACCTTTGGAGGAAATCAATGCGGAAAGATCACTGGCATTGGTGAAATCGGTGCAAAGGACAGACCTCAGATCAAAGATGTTTATTTAGTTGAAGGTCTGTGCCACAACCTTCTGAGTGTGAGCCAAAGTGCTGACAAGAACAACTAGATTATCTTTGACTCAAAAGAATGTCTCATTGTTAACAAAGATGATCTCCCAATTGATAAAGGTAAACTGAAGGTATTATTCAAAGCAGCTCGTGAAGGAAATTGTTATACCTTGGACCTGCCTAAAATAAACTCTGAAAAATGTTTTGTGAGCAACTTGAATGAAAGCAGGCTGTGGCATAAGCGTTTGGCTCATGTAAACATGCATCAACTTGATAAGTTGTTAAGGAAAGATTTAGTGATTGGTTTACCCAAACTTCATTTTAAAAATGACATAATTTGTGATTCATGTTAGCGAGGTAAACAAACTAAATCGTCTTTCAAAAACAAACCTGAAGTCTCGACAAACCGGCCCCTCCAACTACTTCATATGGATTTAGTTGGACCCTCAAGAGTAAAGAGTCTTGGTGGGAATCTATATACTCTGGTCATTATCGATGATTTCTCGCGTTGTACTTGGACTATCTTCTTATCATCTAAGGATGAAACATTTGATCTGTTTGTTGTGTTTGCCAATAAGGTGCAAAACGAGAAAGGTATTTGCATTATAGCTATTCGAACGGATCATGGAGGTGAATTTGAGAATCAAGCGTTCGGAGAATTTTGTGATGCTCACGGAATCGACCACAATTTCTCGGCTCCAAGGACACCACAACAAAATGGTGTGGTCGAAAGAAAGAACGTATGCGACTAAGATGGCTCGTGCTATGCTAAATGAAAATCAAACTTCACAAGTCTTTTGGGCAGATGCTATGAGCACGGCCAGCTATATATCGAACCGAGCCTATCTCCGGAAGAAGCTTAACCAAACTTCGTATGAGCTCTATAAAGGGAGGAAACCGAACTTGGCTTATCTTCACATTTTTGGCTGTAAGTGCTTCGTTCACAACAATGGTCAGGACAATTTGGGAAAATTTGATCCCAAATCTGATGAAGGTATATTTCTTGGTTACTCTAATAGGAGTAGAACTTATAGAGTTTTCAACAAGCGTACTCGTGTAGTTGAGGAATCAATAAATGTTGTATTTTGTGAATCTAAAATTGATGATCATGATGATGAAGAAAACATTTCCAAAAATCAATTCTTCTCAAAAACTACTCCTGCTTCTATTGAAAGTCTAGAGGATGTTTTTGAAGCTGATCCTCAAAACAATTTAGAGAACTCTGATCAATCTCAACCTAGAGCTTGGAAGTTCATTAAGAATCATCCTTTGGACCAAGTAATAGGTGACATTAATCAAGGAGTAAGGACCAGGAATAGCACTTTAAATGAAGTGACATTCTCTGCTTTCATATCTCATATTGAACCTTCTAAGATTGACAAAGCCCTATCAGATAATGATTGGGTGTTAGCAATGCAAGAAGAATTACACCAATTTGATAGAAATCAAGTTTGGGATTTGGTACCTAAGCCTAAAGACCATCCAGTCATTGGCACCAAATGGGTATTCAAAAACAAATGAGATGAATCTGCAATTATAGTCCATAACAAGGCTAGACTGGTCGCCAAAGGCTATAATCAGGAAGAAGGTATTGATTATGAGGAAACGTTTGCTCCAGTGGCTAGATTAGAAGCGATACGTGTACTCTTAGCCTTTGCGTGTATCAAGGGATTCAAATTGTATCAAATGGATGTAAAGAGTGCTTTCTTAAATGGTTTTATTCGGGGAGGAAGTATATATTGAACAACCTCCGGCTTTGAAAATGAACATCATCCGATCATGTTTATCGTCTTAATAAAGCCTTATATGGTCTCAAACAATCTCCTAGAGCTTGGTATGAATGATTAAGTAAATTTCTTTCAGATCAAAGGTTTGTTAGAGGAAAAGCAGACACAACACTTTTTATCAAAACTAATAACCTTAATGAACTTCTAATTGTGCAAATATATGTAGATGATATAATATTTGGAGCTACTAATGATTCTCTCTATGAGGAATTTTCTAAAAGGATGCAGGGAGAGTTTGAGATGTCTATGATGAGGGAGTTAAACTATTTTCTCGGATTGCAAATAAAGCAACAGAAGGATGGGATATTCATCTCCCAGACAAAGTATCTCCGTAATTTGCTCAAAAAGTTTGGATTGGAGCATTATAATGGTGCAGATACTCCAATGAGCTCAACAGCCTCACTGGATGCAGATGAAGAAAATGGAAAAGACTTCAACATAACTAAGTATAGAGGAATGATCGGGTCTTTACTCTACTTGACTGCGAGTAGGCTGGATATCCAGTTTAGTGTGGGAATGTGGGCGCGATTCCAATCAGCTCCTAAAGAATCACACGCAGAGCACGTTAAGAGAATCTTTTGATATCTCTCAGATACGAAGGACTTGGGTCTCTGGTTCCCAAAAGGTCAACAAGAATTTCTGGTTGCATATTCAGATGCTGATCTCGCTGGATACAAGACCGATAGAAAAAGAACGAGTGGACAATGTGAGTTCTTCGTGGCTCACTTGTATCGTGGTTCAATAAGAAGCAGACATCAGAAAGCTGTGTCATCAACTGAGGCTGAGTATGTTGCCGCCTCAAGCCGCGTGCACAAGTCATGTGGTTAAAGCAACAATTATCCGACTTGGGAGTCCACCTGAAAGAAATTCCAATTACGTATGACAACACAAGCACGATAAGTTTGGCGAAAAATCCGATCCAAAGATACAAGAACCAAGCATATTGATGTGAGGCATCACTTTATTCGTGATCACGTGCAGAAGAAAGATGTCAAAGTGATGTTCATTCCCACGCACTTGCAACTTGTTGATATTTTCACCAAACCACTGGCCAAAGAACAATTCAACTTTATCCAAAGAGAATTGGGAATGGTAAATCCCAATGAACTGTAAGTAATCCTAGCTTAATGTTGTTAATTATGTTTTTGATGAATGATAGAAACTAATTTTAGCATCGGAGTATCTAGTTAATGTCTTTGCAGGACTCTGTTGTGATAAGAAAAAGCAAAGTAAATCAGAGAAAGTGCTACCTCGAGCCAACCAAGGAGACACCTCAAGTCATTGCCCAATTCAAAGATAAGGAAAGTCAAAATAAAACAAAGTGACTCAAGCCAGAACAATTGCCTCGAGCCAAAATCAAGGCCGAGAGATAGCTAATCTGAGAAAGATATTTCACTCGAGCCACGCCTACAACCTCGAGTTACCTAGCAACCCGAGAGTTTGAAGAATGCAGGATAGTTTTTGCCTCGAGCCACGAGTGGGAACCTCGAGTCAAACTGGCACTTTCGTTATCCAGGTTAGTAGCTCTTCCTTACCTTGAGGCGGCAAGTATAACCTCGAGTTAGACACCTCGAGTCACACATGCTTACCTCGAGTTAAATTTCAAATTAAATGTTGCTCTGTCTCTTCGCTCTCTCCCGCGTTTTTCATTTCTCTCTATCTCTCGTACTTCTCTTCATTTCTCTCATCTCTCACTAAGAACCCTAACCCTAATTACTCCAATGCCTCCTAAAACTAAAAATCTCATGTCACCGGCGAACAGAGACCTAGATTTTGTCATCTCTGAGTCACCTTCTTCTCCTCAATCTGAACGACCAAAATGATTAAAGATGCCAACTAAACGTTATCGCCCCAAGGTCTCATTTGAAGAAGGAAAAACAGAAAAGCTCAAGCGAAGCTCGAAGAACCTCCAGAGATTCCAGAAGAAACCTATCAATAAGGATGCTCGACTCAAAGACAAAAGGAACCATCTAAGTCTCCAAGCAACCAAAGAAGAAATTTGCTTTGTTGCATCATCCGAGGCATTTTTACCAAAATAATATTTTTTTAAATTTTTTTTTACCAAATTAAAGCAGTTTTGAAAGTATTTACTGGAGTAGGGTTGTTTTGGGGGAGTCCTGTCGCACAGTACAACGCCACTTTTAATAGCGTCAGGCTATCGAGACACCGTATAAATAGCGTCGAGATAGCGACACGACACATTTTGTGTGGCGTCGAGACAGACTAACGCCACACAAAATGTGTGGCCTCAACCATCAATTCACGCCACTTTTCAAAAAGTGGCGTGAATTGATGTATAAAAAATATTTTATAATTATATTAAAAAATATTTTATTTGATAAAAAACTATTATTTTATAATTATCTTTAAAAAATATTATTTTATTTGATAAAAAAATATAATTATATTTAAAATTATAAATAATAATTCTAATTAATTATAAATAATAAAAAGAGTAAATAATAATTCTAATTAATAATTGAGGGAATTAAAATATTTAAAATTTATTATAAACCGTGAGGCTCGCCTCACGGTGAGATCTAGGTGATGGACATCTCCCAAAGATCTCGTGAGGCTCGCCTCACCCTCAAAGACTCTTGTGTTAATGACTTGAGTCATTAACTTGATATCAAGAGTCAAAGTCGATGCTTTCCAAAAACTAGAGAATTGAAAGCTTAACTTGATATGAAGAGTTAATGACTTGAGTCATTCACTTGAAATGCAAAAGTTAAACGATGCTTTCAAAAGAAATGGCCAAATGTAGACTTAACTTGAGTTAATAAGTGAATGACTTGAGTCAATGACTTGAGTCATTAACTTGATATCCAAGAGTCAAATCGATGCTCTCCAAAGAATAGACAATTGAAAGCTTAACTTGATATAAGAAGTTAATGACTTGAGTCATTAACTTGATATGCCAAAAGTCAAAATCGATAGTTTCAAAATCTCAAGATTAAAACACGACTCGAGGCAATTCAATAATTGACTGGAGTTAACAATATTTATTTAAATCATTTACATCATTTAACTAGAGTCATACATAGATTTAACTGGAGGTTTGCATAGATTTAATTTATTAACTCCAAGGCAAAACCATTTTAGCTTGAGGCAACCAATGCAAAACTTCCAAACACATTATAGATTCAAGTTAAGTACAAAACATGATTTAACCATGAATCTATTTGAAAATGGAGCAAAATACCCAAGAGGGGGTGAATTTGGGATTTTAAAAACTTTTAAAAACTGTTCTGTTTTGTAACAGCAAAACAGGGATGAACAGAGTGTAGAGAAGAAGAGCTAGACACGAGATTTATACGGTTCGGTCCAACCACTTGACCTACGTCCGGTCCCGGACTCTCTGGGTTTTTCACTATCACAATTGATTACACACTCGCACTCAAGAGTAGTTCTCTCACTAGAACTCACTCCCCTTACAAGTTGTAATCAATGAACCCAATCACCAAGTCCCCAGACTTGTGATTCTTTACAATAAATGATTTACAAGTAGAAACTCTCTCTAAGAGTAGATAAAGATAAACACTGAAGCTTATGTATCAAAAGATACAATGTAGGTGAAAACTGAAAGAATAAATGTAAGACTTGAATGCAATTCGTTTTCAGCAGATGTAGTTAGTTGGAGAAGAATTGAATGCAGCTCTATTTATACCAAGAAAGCATCAATTGACCGTTGTAATCTTTAATATAACCGTTGCCTTCATTAGACAAGGTTCTAGTTCGGTTTAGGTCTTCTTCTCTCTCTAAACTTCACTTAATCCACGGTGGGCGAAGTTCGAGTTGACTCGCAAATTTGTCTCTGTTGGAAGAGCAAAGCAATGCATGTAGAAATCATTCTTTAATTCTTTGTAAGCGTGTGCGAGATGGATTACCCAAAAGTATGTAACTTTTCGGGTTTGCATTTAATGTCTTGACATCACTTTTGCTTTTGCTTTAAACCTTCTATAAACATCCTCTAATTTATCTGAAACTCACCAATAAAGTGGTTAAACATATCTAGAAACATTAGAGATTAATCATAGGAAGTATTAAGATCAAACAAGAAGGTATTAGAAATTCGCAGAATTTGAAATTCTGAAGACGCCCAGAAACCTCGAGGTTTGTTCTTCAAACCTGGAGGTTTTACAAGGTTGCAGAAAGCGTTAGTCTCTCACCGACAGAACCTCGAGGTTTCTCGAAACCTCGAGGTGCAAAAACGCCCCAAGAGCAAACCTGGAGGTTTTCTCGGAAACCTGGAGGTTTTCCGGAAACCTGGAGGTTTTCAAAATCGGTGAAAAGTTGTTTTTCTCTCGTATGCCGAAACCTCGAGGTTTTAAGCAAAACTCGAGGTTTTACTTAAACATTGAAATTTCGAGTTTTGGGCTAAAACGAAACCTGGAGGTTTAAGAGAAAACTGGAGGTTTTGAAAACTTAGAAAATACTGTAATCTCTCTGCTGGACAAACCTCGAGGTTTCTCATAATTTTGAGAAACTTGAGAAAAACCATTTGAGCTCAAACTGGAGGTTTCCCATAAACCCTGGAGGTTCAAAACGCGGCAAAAACTTGAGTTTCCTCGATAGGTCAAAACCTCGAGGTTTCTTGCCAAACCTCAAGGTTTCACACAATTTTGTGAAACCCAGATTTTTCAAGTTAAAATAGAATCCTTGAATACTCCTCGTAGGGCCAAACCTCGAGGTTTTGTGCAAACCTCGAGGTTTGCTCTTATAGTGAGTTTTACAACAATTGAGAGCGAAACCTCATGCTTTGTTTACAATCATTGGAGATCATCAAAACCCTTAGAGAACTAACATTCTCCCCCTTTTTGATGATGACAACACTTGTAAACAAGCATCTTAAGAATTTGAGAGAGTTTTCATTTTAAAATAAGTTTAGAGTTTGACAATGTTTTGAAAAATTGTATTTTGAAAAACTTGGTCATTCTGAGATGCAGACTGATAACTATCATAACTTAAGCAAACACATATTAATTAGAGATGAGCAACAGAAACAAAATTGAACAAAGTAACCATGACTTATATTTCATATCAGTAAAAGTAGAGTAGTACATAAGCAAAATGAAATACAAGTTCATAAGCAAAATGAAATACACGATAGAAAAAGTTCTAAGTTCTCCAAAAACTCTCCAAAACTCAAAGTCTAATCCTTGTTGTTCTCTCCCCCTTTGTCATCTTCAAAATTGAGGTTGACCAAGGGAGTAGAAGGGGGTGTGTCAGGATGGAAAGGTTCAGTGGCGGGAGTATCTGGAGATGGAGAGGATAAGACTTCAGTAGAGGGAGAGACAGATGAGGGTAGAACCACTGTGGCTGGGGTAGGAGGTGAAGGAAGAATGACTGTGGATGGAGTCGAGACAGAAGTTGGAGATGAAGAGGGAATTGGTGGACTGGGAAAAGTAAAAGAAGGAGAAGAGGATCCAGATGCAGGACCAGAAGTACTGGGACCAGCAGCAGTCTCAAAAGGTGAAGAAGGCCCAATGTGTAAATGCTTCACGATCTTGTCCATCTTCTCACTGAGTTCCATGTGAGAGACAATCTGTGTGGATAGCTTGGCGTCAATCTCTTCAGCCTTTTCTCTAATCTCAGCTGATTGTCCAGAGACGACTTCAAGGTGCTCCTTCATGGAATCTTGGATTTCAATAAGCCCATTGTGCCCACGAGTTATCTCAACCCGTAATTTGCCCATTTCAAACTCCATGCGAATAGTCATGCCGGCAGGAGCAGCACCACAATCTCCTTTATCTGTGAAGCAAGATCAGCTGGTAGTAATGTCTGAGGAGGTGGAGGTGCTGACTGAGCCTCTTGAGCTTGTGATCTTGGATGTGATCTTGAAGGAGCTTGAGAGTGTACAGAACCTTCCTCCCCAAACTTGATCTTCATCAGATTCATCCGTGTCTTTCCAAAGAATGGGGGATACTCGAGAGTGGCAATAGAGCCCACATACCAGATTTTGTGATAATAAAGGATAACAGAAATCAATAAAGGGAATGGACAATGAGATAGCTTTCTTTTTGAAAATTTGAATTGGGTCATGGCTCGGAGAAGCCCGTGACTAAGGTTAAAAGGAACCTTCTTCACGAAAGCAAGAAAGGGTCCGTAGTCATCTTTGAGTGAAGTGGGTGTAATTGCCACCCTCTGGAATGAAGTTTCTAGAGAAGACATACCATAAAACTCGATTTTCAGTAGACATGGAACCAGGATTAAACGTAAGTCTAAGTTGTTGGGCTGGAGGAAAGGGCTCATTTGGTCTTAGAGTTTCAAAGACTTCCTGATTGCTATCTAAATTCGGGAATAGGTGGAGGATTAGCAATTTTCAGAATTTTATTCAAAATGGAAGCAGACGGGGTGAATTTGACTTTTTTAACAGCAGTGGTTACTCTCACCTCAATCAACTCACCATATTCGCCTAGTTCATTATCATACTCCATATTGTAGTAAAACAGACGAACAAGATTTGGGGTATAGGGAGCTGATATGGAAATGAAAGACTCGTATTGTTTCAACCAGAGAAATAGATCAAAATGACACTCTTTGACAAAATCTTTCAGATCAACAGCAACCACAAGACAGAAATCTCTATGTAAATAAGCTTCCCTAAATCTTTCATTTTCTTCTTTAGTCATAGTAGAGGAAGCAACAGCAAAACCTTTGGGTGGAGCAGGATTACGATAGATTTTTGAAACGGCATCTTCAATGACTGAAGGAACATCCTATTCTTCCTCTTGATCTTGATTACGAGCGAGGCGTAGCTTGAGAAGATGCTTGGCCTCTAGAAGATTTTGGTCTGGGACACGAGACGCTCTCTTTGTTCTTCTTGGTTTTGACGGTTTGGGTGGTTTGGGACCTTCAGAAGCCTTTGCCTTTCCTTTTCCCTTTGGCCCTGGTTCAGAGGCTTTCTTCTTTCCTTTCCCTTTGTGCTCAGATTTCTTCTGCTTCTTAGCCGGTGACTTAGAGGGTTCTTCAGTTTCCTTCTCCTTTCCCTGGCTTTGAGCCTCTGGTTCCTTTCTTTTCTTCGAGGGTGACCCAGTTGGCTTTTTGATTGAAATTCCCTTTGACTTAGGTTTAGACGACTGCTTTTCAGGAATTTCGCCTTGAACTCCTTTAATCGATCGGTAAATCCCATAGCGAAGACGAGTAGAGCGCGTTTTTATCCTTACTGGGCGTTCAGAAGAAGGAGGAGGAGGTGTCTCCACTGGTTGACGAGGAGGTGGAGGAGGAGGTGACCATGATTTTGTTTCCTCACTGGAATCGGTCGAAACGTCTTGGGATTTTGATTTGAAGCCATTTGAGGGTTTAGAAAGAGTAATTAGGTCGGGAGATGAGAGATTCAGAGAGAAGAGAGAAAAGCGAGCTTGAAACCTAGAGGTTTAGGTCGAGTTTTGAAGAACATGAACAGTGCATACATATATATATACACTATTAAAACTCGAGGTTTGGTGCCAAACCTCAAGGTTTGATAAAAAAAAATCACAAACCCGGACTTCAAAGGTGTTACGTGAACCTTTAAATCGTCGGGTTCCAAACCTCGAGGTTTTCTCCCAAAACCTCGAGGTTTTGCAATCTTGAGAACTAGTCGGCTCTCTGTCTCTTGAAAAACTCGAGGTTTTTGTGAAACCTCGAGGTTTCTCCTTTCTTCAAAAAGCTAACCCTGACAGTTCACGACCAAACCTCGAGGTTTTCTCCAAAACCTCGAGGTTTTGCTCCTCGACAGCAAAACTCAGATTTTTCAATATCCTGCATAAAACAAGTCTAGATACTCCGATGCTTAAGTCAGTAATTTTCAATCATCAAAACCATAACTAACATTGGGTAGGAAGCACTTACAACTCATTGGGATTTACCATTCCCAATTCTCTTATAATGAAATTAAATTTCTCCTTACCCAATGGTTTGGTGAAGATATCAGCAAGTTGAAGATGAGTAGGGATGAACATGACTTTGACATCTTTCTTGGACATGATCCCTTATGAAATGATGCCTCACATCAATATACTTGGTCCGAGTATGCTGAACTAGATTCTTTGCCAAGCTTATTGTGCTTGTGTTGTCACACAATATTGGGATCTCCTTCAAGTTGATTCCCAAGTTTGATAGTTGCTGCTTGAGCCATAAAATTTGAGCACAGCAACTCGAGGCAGCTACATATTCAGCTTCAGTTGACGATACCACCACACTGGTTTGCTTCTTGCTGAACCATGATACAAGTGAACCACCAAGGAACTCACATTGGCCACTTGTGCTCTTTCTATCAGTCTTGTATCCAGTATGGTCTGAATCTGAATATGCCACCAAATGTTCAGGTTGACCTTTGGGAAACCACAAACCAAGGGTCTTTGTGTCAGCAAGATATCTGAAGATTCTCTTCACATTTTCAGCATGGGACTCCTTGAGAGCAGATTGGAACCTTGCACACATTCCTACACTGAATTGGATGTTAGGACGACTTGCAGTAAGATAGAGCAATGATCCAATCATTCCTCGATATCTTGTAATGTTGAAGTCCTTGCCCTCTTCATCAAGCATCTAATGAAGCAGTTGAGCTCATAGGAGTGTCGCTCCATTGCATTGATCCATCCCAAACTTCTTCGCCAGATCATTGAGATACTTGGTCCGAGATATGAAGATTCCATCCTTCTTTTTGCTTGATTTGTAGACCAAGGAAATAGTTGAGCTCTCCCATCATGGACATCTCAAACTCTCCCTGCATATTCTTAGCAAACTATTCACACAAAGCATCATTAGAAGCACCAAATATAATATCATCAACATATATTTGGACAATTAAGATTTCACCAAGCTTATTACTCTTTATGAAGAGAGTTGTATCTGCTTTTCCTCTAATAAAACCTTGATCAAGAAGGAATTTGCTTAATCGTTCGTACTAAGCTCTAGGGGCTTGCTTAAGGCCATAAAGAGCTTTCTTGAGATGATAAACATGATCTGGATGATGTTCATTTTGAAATCCAGGAGGTTGTTCAACATACACTTCCTCTTGGATAAAACCATTTAGAAAAGCACTTTTCACATCCATTTGATAGAGCTTGAATCCTTTGACACAAGCAAAGGCTAGAAGAACACTTATGGCTTCCAATCTTGCCACTGGAACATAAGTTTCTTTATAATCAATTCCTTCTTCTTGATTATAGCCTTTAGCTACCAATCTTGCCTTGTTGCGGACAATGATTGTTGACTCATCTCGTTTGTTCTTGAATACTCATTTAGTGCCAATGACTGGATGATCCTTAGGCCTGGGTACCAAGTCCCAAACTTGATTTCTATCAAATTGATATAACTCCTCTTGCATTGCTATCAACCAATCATTGTCTGAAAGGGCTTCATCAATCTTAGAGGGTTCAATATGTGATATAAAAGCTGAAAATGTTACTTTATTTAAAGTATTTTTCGGTTCTTACTCCTTGATTTACATCACCTATAACTTGGTCGAAGGGTGATTCCTTATGAACTTCAAGCTCTAGGCTAAGACCGATCGAATTTTCACGATTATTTTGGGGATCAGCCTCGAAAACATTTTTAGGATTTTCAATAGATGCAGGAGTAGTTTTCGAAAAGAATTGATTTTTGAAAACATTTTCTTCATCATCATCCAAAGGTTTATCAGATTTGGATTCGCAGAAAACAACATGCACAGACTCTTCAACAATACGAGTACGAGTATTAAAGACTCTATAAGCTTTTCTATTAGAATAACCCAAAAATCTACCTTCATCTGCCTTGGGATCAAACTTTCCCAAGTTATCCTTACCATTGTTGTGGATGAAGCACTTACATCCAAACACATGCAGATGAGCTAGATTTGGTTTTCTTCCTTTGTACAGCTCATAGGGAGTCTTGTCCAACTTCTTCCGGAGGTATGCCCGATTTGAGATGTAGCAAGCAGTGCTCATTGCATTAGCCCAAAACACTTGAGAAGTGTTGTTCTCATTCAGCATAGCTCTCACCATCTTAGTGAGGACCCGATTCTTTCTTTCCACAACACCATTTTGTTGAGGAGTCCTTGGGGCTGAGAAGTTGTGGTCTATCCCCATGCTGTTACAAAACTCAGCAAATGCATTGTTTTTGAACTCTCCTCCATGATCAGTTCTAATTCCTGAAATAGAGAAACCTTTCTCGTTCTGGACCTTCTTGGCAAACACAACAAACTGATCAAATGTTTCATCTTTGGAAGATAAAAATATTGTCCATGCAAATCTAGAAAAATCATCAACTATGACCAAAGTATAAAGATTGTCACCAAGGCTTTTTACTCTATTTGGTCCAACTAGATCCATATGAAGCAATTGAAGAGGTCTATTAGTTGAAATCTCATTTTTAGATTTGAAAGATGATTTGGTTTGTTTTCCCGTTTGACAAGCATCACAAATCATGTCATTTTTGAAATGAAGTTTGGGAACACCAATGACCAAATCCTTTTTCAGTAATCTATCAAGTTGAATCATATTGACATGAGCTAATCGCTTATGTCATAGCCAACTTTCATCTAAATTACTAACAAAACATTTTTCAGAAGCAGAACTATTACTAGAGAGGTTAAGTGTATAACAATTGTCATCTCTAGGGGCTCTAAATAAAGCTTTTGATTTTATGTTTTCTAAAGGGAGAATATCCTTGCTCACAATCAAGCATTCCTCATAATCGAAGATAACTAAGTTACCTTTATCAGTACTTTGACTCACACTGAGGAGATTGTGGCAAAGTCCTTCCACAAGATAGACATCTTTGATAAATGGTCCTTCATTGTTGCCAATTCCAGCAATCTTCACAGATTGATCTCCACCAAAGGTAACCTTGCCACCATCCTTGGGCGTGATTGAGGCAAACTTGGATTGGTCTCTCGTCATGTGCCTAAAGCATCCACTGTCAATGTACCATTTGTTGGATTTTGATGCTCTTAGACAAACCTCATCATTGTTATCATTTTGCTCTTCTTCTTCAGCAACCAAGCAAACGTTTGCTTTCTCTTCCTCATCCTCATCATCTTCATCAGATGAGCTATCACCCCAAATGCCTGATACATAGGCTTTCTTTTTTAATTTTTTGAACTTCTTCTTTTCCTTGTTGTTCAGCTAGGGGCATTCAGACTTGATGTGGCCAGGCTTTTCACACTCATAGCAGATGATTGGCTTCTTTGCCTCATAGCTGGAGCTACCCTTATGAAATTTCTTGAATCCTCGGTCCTTCTTGTAGAATTTCTTGAACCTCCGGACCATCATGCCTATCTCTTCATCTTTGTCTTCATCTTCATCATCTAACTCTTTGGTCTCTTTGACAGTTTTGAGGGCAATCCCCTTGTTCTTGCCATGGACTTCTTCAAGTCCCTTCTTGAACTTGAGATTTGCCTCATATTCAGAGAGACTCCCAAAGAGGGTCTACTGAGATGCCATAGAATCTCCACGAGCTTCTTCAATGGCAGTGACTTTGGCTTCCCATTCCTTGTTGAGGATGTTGAGAATTTTCCTCATTTTGACAGGTTGTTCATACTCTTTGCCTAATGCAGCAAGCTGATTGATGAGATGAGTGAATCTCAGCTGGAAATCGCCAATAGATTTTCCAGGCTTCATACGAGGAAGATCATACTCAGTTATGAGAGTATTAACACTATTTTGCTTCACTCCAATAGTTCCTTCATGAGCAATTTCAAGTGCATCCCACATGGCTTTAGCAGAAGTTAAATTGCAAACATGAAAGTACTCTTGTTGACTAAAAGCACTTTGCAGTGGAGGACAACCTTGCTGTTGAGTGTGGCATTTTTTCTGTCATTTTCATTATAATCCTCTTCTTCCTTTGGAACCCCGAGACCATTCTCCAAGACAGGTTGGAGTGTAGTCTCCTCGTTCAAAAACTCTCCAGAGACCATACTCTGTAGCCATCACAAACACCTTGAACTTGGCTTTCCAGAATGAGTAATGTTCTCCATTGAAACCTAGAGATCTGTTGATTGAAGCTCCATCAGGTAGAATACCTTCCATTGTGATCCTTCTCGAGATGTTAAGCTCTTTAGAGAAGACCTTGTTCTGATACCAAATGAAAATGGAGCAAAATACCCAAGAGGGGTGAATTGGGGATTTTAAAAACTTTTAAAAACCGTTCGTTTTGTAACAAAAAACAGGGGATAAATAGAGTGTAGAGAAGAAGAGCTAGACACAAAGATTTATACTGGTTCGGTCTAACCACTTGACCTACGTCTAGTCCCCAGACTCTCTGAGTTTTTCACTAGCACAATTGATTACACACTCTGCACTCAAGAGTAGTTCTCTCACTAGAACTCACTCCCCCTTACAAGTTGTAATCAATGCACCCAATCACCAAGTCCCCTGACTTGTGATTCTTTACAATAAATGATTTACAAGTAGAAACTCTCTCTAAGAGTGGATAAAGATAAACACTGAAGCTTATGTATCAAAAGATACAATATAGGTGAAAACTAAAAGAATAAATGTAAGACTTGAATGCAATTCATTTTCAGCAGATGTAGTTAGTTGGAGAAGAATTGAATGCAGCTCTATTTATACCAAGAGAGCATCAATTGACCGTTGTAATCTTTAATATAACCGTTGCCTTTATTAGACAATGTTCTAGTTCAGTTTAGGTCTTCTTCTCTCTCTAAACTTCACTTAATCCAGCTGGGCAGAATTTCAGAGTTGACTCTTTGCAAATTTGTCCGTTGGAAGAAATTCTTGCATGTAGAAATCATTCTTTAATTCTTTGTAAGCGTGTGCAGATGGATGACCCAAAAGTATGCAACTTTCTGGGTTTGCATTTAATGTGCTGACATCACTTTTGCCTTTGCTTTAAACCTTCAATAAACATCCTCTAATTTATCTGAAACTCACCAATAAAGTAGTTAAACATATCTAGAAACATTAGAGATTAATCATAAGAAGTATTAAAATCAAACAAGAAGGTATTAGAAATTCGCAGAATTTGAAATTCTGAAGACGCCCAGAAACCTCGAGGTTTGTTCTTCAAACCTGGAGGTTTTACAAGGTTGCAAAAAGCGTTAGTCTCTCTCGCTCGACGGTAACCTCGAGGTTTCTCAGAAACCTCGAGGTTTCAATTTGAATGTGAAACCTTGCAAAAACGTGCCAAGAGCAAACCTGGAGGTTTTCAAAATCAGTGAAAAGTTGTTTTCTCTCTGTATGCCAGAAACCTCGAGGTTTTACTTAAACATTGAAATTCTGAGTTTTGGGCTAAAACAGAAACCTGGAGGTTTAAGAGAAAACTGGAGGTTTTGAAAACTTGAAAAAATACGAGAATCTCTCTGCTGGACAAACCTCGAGGTTTGTCAGAAACCTCGAGGTTTCTCATAATTTTGAGAAGGGGTTTAAACTTCTCATGTTGCATGAGAAGAAGAAGATTGCTACACACACATAAAATAGTGGGACCCACATATATATATAATGCTAATTATATATATATATATGCGGGTCCAACCATTTTATGTGTGTGTAACATGAGAAAACACTTCTCCTACAACATGAGAAGTGTTTTTCCCTTTTGAGAAACTTGAGAAAAACCATTTGAGCTCAAACTTGGAGGTTTCCCATAAACCCGGAGGTTCAAAACCGGCGAAAACTTGAGTTTCCTCGATAGGTCAAAACCTCGAGTTTTCTTGCCAAACCTCGAGGTTTCACACAATTTTGTGAAACCCGAGATTTTTCAAGTTAAAACAGAATCCTTGAATACTCCTCTGTAGGGCCAAACCTCGAGGTTTCTGTGCAAACCTCGAGGTTTGCTCTTATAGTGAGTTTTACAACAATTGGGAGCAAAACCTCATGCTTTGTTTACAATCGTTAGAGATAATCAAAACCCTTAAAGAACTAACACTATTAACTTATTTACATTATATTTGTTATCATCAAAACATCAAAAACATAGAGAACTAACAGTTACAATACTCGTGGCAAGAGGAGGGCATGCTAGATGGCAGGAGGAGGGACTCTCAACGTCCCTCGTTTTATATAATCAATAGATTCGTGAAAGTCTTATCAAAATTTGTTGAAACCGTAGAACTTGTGAAATCCTATCAAAAGTGGAAATCAATACATTATCTTTATAATAAGTGGTGATTTTTAAAATCAAAATCTGTGAAACTCTTATAAAAACTTATTAAAATTTTATTTAAACTTGTTAAGCCCTTATAAAAAATAAGATCACATCTTTTAAACTTAATGAGACATTTCTATCATTTCTATTTAATTTTGAAAATGACAAATCGGCACTCATATCTCTCTCGATATTATAAATATTCGAACACTTTTTTGTCCTTTAGCATTTTTAAAGTTCTTTTTAGAGATTTTTCCTAAAAGAAATGGGTGATTTTTATTGGGTTGCCAAGTGAAACTTTAATTACATTTTTAAAGGTTTCCTATTTAAAATTAAATAGAAGTACAATTTTTTCCTTTTTCAAATGGAATTCATGATTCTAAATTTGATTTTTTTTTTTTTCATTTTTTTTAAATTTAATTAATTAATCACCTTTTATTAATCTTGACGGGGTGGTTGGAGATGCCTTACAATAAAAATTAAAAGGAGTTCCATAATGTTGTTTATGAGAAACTGGTCCGTTGGATTAATTAGACTTAGACCCCCACCTCATTGGTTTGTGCAAGTCATACATTATCATTATTTTTCATTAGGAAAATCATTGAAAAATATCTATTTAAAATTTTGTTAGCGAGGACTTGATATGTTTTTATAGAGGACAAAGGTGTAAAAATACCCATCAGTAACTCTCTAATGTGCCTAGCACAATATAATTTTGTTGTTTGATGATGTGTGGAGTGGTCAGAGGAGGCGATTGCTTCTGCCAACCGTCGCCGCCCCTCTAACGATTCAACGATCCCCTCCTCCAACCACTCTACACTATCAAACAATAAAATTATAGAAAAAAAAAACCCCCAAAATTACATGACACCAGATCTTAAATAAGCAAAAGCAGTCACCCATAACCCATTCAAACAAAAACCAAAAACCATATTCAGATTTTAAAAACTAAAATAAAATAAAAATTACAAAACACATAGGAGCGGCAACCAGGGACGGAATTTGAGATTAATATTTGAGGGGGCCAAATGTATACTTATTAACTAATTAAGAAGAAAAAATATTTGGAGGCCAAATGCATAAATTTTTGGGACAAATGTATAATTTTTTAGGCCAAATGTATAAAAAAATCTAACTTTCATTAAATATTTGGGACAATTGTTTTTTTTTTTTTTTTTTGTTGTTGGGGGTCATGGCACCCCCATGTCATTGAAAAGGTCCGTCTCTGGCAGCAACCCAGATCTAACGAGGAAGATGTCTGTGTTGAAGGACGATAAAGGAGAGAAAGGAGATAACTGCGTCAAAGAATATTGATGGGCCATCGGAGAAAGGAAAGAGATGATTGTGCCAGGCGCGCGCACACACATATATGTATGTATATGTAATTTTGCCTCCTTGCCCTTTTATATAAAACAGTGTGGTACTCAAATTCAGATCATTCTCACTAATAAAATTTTGGTTAAAGTATACTTTTAAACTTTTAAGTTTTTATAAGCATACTTTTTTTGGTCCTTTAACTTTATAAAAATATACTTTTAGTCCTAAAATTCCAACACCGTTAATGTTGCTAACAAAAAACAATGACACAACGAACTCAAGTGATGATTAATAGCATTTAATTACACAAATTTTATATATTTTCAATTTACACATATTTTAAATTTAAGTTTAATAAAGATTTGATTACACAAGATCATTTAAGTTTACATCGTTATCACTGAGCCAGCATTTTTCATTGGTAAAATTAACGTGTTAGAATTGTATGATTAAAAGTATACTTTATAAAGTTAAGGGGACCAAAAGATACCTCATATAAATTTAAAGAATTAAAAGTATACTTTAGCCTAAAATTTTTAAATGGAGTTTCTCCTGAATTTTTTTTTTTAAAATTTTATTTTAGCCCACCCCCCTCATGGTGCAGGCTGGGCCAGGAAAACTCTGGGCCCGCCAAGAGGCAGTTCATTCAGCCTACCCCTCTTGACCCATATATAGCTTAGCCGCCGTTTAGGTATTAAGATATCTCATGCACGTGACAGAGTGGAAGTATTCAACCCTTTAGGAAGCCAAAAATAATGGCTTATTAGATATTTAAATCAGATTAATGCACGTATTTCTATTAAAATATTAAAACCCCAATTTAAATGTTGTTGACTAGTTTTTCTAATATTATTTGACACGTGTTAGCTACTGTTCTCATGAGCAAATCATGTGACTTGGGCGTGTTTAAGATGACAAAATCTTAACTATATGAAACAAAAACAAAAAAATTGCAAGGCCTTTTTGCCACAGTTTCCTCAAGATGCAAGAATTTTTAGGAAGCAATATCATCAAATATGAACTGAAAATTAAATTGACCCAACGGAATATTAGTTACAATGCAGTAAAATGCAATGTAGTAACTAGAAATGGACATACTTTTTCCAACTAAAAGTGATAGTTAGTTAAGGTGTTTACTTCACCCCAAAAGGGAGAAGATTCGATATCCGCTAGTCGATGTGAAGATCATCATTGGTGGGCGATCCGTAAAGATACTCCGTAAGCGTATTTCTTTGAGCATGCCTTGGCCACGGTGGGTTACGGTGTCTACCCCCACCTAAACTTTTAAAGTATAAAAAAAAAAAGGACATACTTTTTCGAATTTAATTTGATAGTTATGAAGAACCAATATCCTTAAAACAAAATTTCCAACGTATTGGATACGTGTATCGAGAACATTTTTAAACGTATCGGAACGTATTGACGTCTTATATCGTGAACGTATAAAAAATGTCGTATCGGAATCGGTGCTTTATAGATTGAAAGTGATAGCTAACAAGTGTCCAAATGAAGATCTAGCTAAATATAAAAGAAAAATAGAGTTTGTTAGATGTCAAATGAGTAGTGAAAGGCTTAGCTAAACCATCACTCAAAGCGAAATAGACTGCAATGTGGAAGATTCATGATCTTCTATAGAGTTGGTAGAATTTAAATGATTAATTATATTGCTGGCGTTATCATTGCATTTTTTTTATAGGTAGAGACATCTTTTAATTAAGAGTATTCTTATTCACTCAGTCATTGTCTTGTGATTGTCTCTAAGTGTTTTTTTTTTTTTTTTTTTCTAGGCACATATGTTTTTTTAACAGCAGTAGTAATTAAATTTGAGATACTATTAAATACTAAATGTGAATATCTCTCTCAGTATAGATTGGAATGGTAGGTCGTCATATTGTAAGAAACTAACTTTTTTTTACTAGATTCAACCCAATTGGTTTCATATTTGCATCTTTAGTCCTTATTTTCTAAATGCTTATTTGGAGCTACTTATTATAAACATATTTGTATAAATTAAGATAATTTTTTTAAAAAATATTTACCTCATATATTATTGGGAAAACATATATACATACATATTCATACACATAGAGATATATATGTGTGTTGTAGTTTTTATAAGTGTTCTACACACAAACATACATACATATATACATAGACACATATATAAACACACACACAATATATATGTGAGTGTGTGTGTTATCAATATATATGTGTATGTGTACATATATAAACACACACACATATATACATATATGTGTGTGTGTTATATATATATAATTAATATTATATATATATATATATGTATATAACGATACCCACCATTTTTTAGGTCGAAGAGGTATGCGGTATGAGTTGTTATTTACTTTTACTTTTTCATTTTAAATTTATTCGCATTTTAGGAAAATAAGTAAAATTAATTTAAACCTTATATTAAAAATCATAATTAAAAAGTTGCATTTTAAAAGTTATGATTTCAAACACGCTGTCAGGTGTTGGTAAGCTACTTGGTTGGGCAGCCAAGTTCATTGTGCAATTTTTAAAAAGAAATTAGTAAGTGCTTTTAAGAAACTTTATTTGATTTTTAGTTAGACGAGTAAAGATTTGAAGTTTTGTAATTTTTGGAATATTAGTTAATTGATGAGTTTGTTTTGATTAAGATCCAAATTAAATAAAATAATAACTAAAAAAAATCTTATAACTTATCATTGACAAATGAAAGTGACATCATTTAGACGTTAACAAGTGAAAATAACACTGTGACACCGTTGGCAAATTATGAGAGTTTTTATATATTATCTTTTCGTTATTGAGAAGTTGGTGCTATTTTTCTTCAAATTTTCTATGTCGATTTTACTTACTAAAAAAAAAGATTTTAATTGAGGTGTAATTTTCAATACAAATAATGAGACATTTTAAATAAATCAACATGTATTTATTACATATAACTATTTTATTTATATTTATAAATTACTCATCTAACTCTAATCTTTATAAGCAGAGGGAGTATTATTTTAAATATTAAATAAGAATTAAAATATACTCTAATAATATTAAATTTTGTTGTTCTCATGAAAAAATTAATTAAAATAATTTAAATTTTCCAACCATACCTGTCAGAAACAGAGCGGAAGATAATATATTATTTACTAATTTTCGAAGGTTTGGTGAACGGAACATTTTGGCATTACGTTCTGCAGCTGCAAAATGGCAATGCCCGTTCTTGAATTGCCTTCTCTGTTCTCCTCTGTTTAACTCCAGTATCGCGATTTCTATAATTCCATCTCCTCTGTTCTTCGATCTTGGTTTATTGCTGAAAAACTATGTTGTACAGCATTGATGGCCGGGAAAGGAGCTGGTGAAAGTTGATCTGCTAGCAATTAGAAGGAAATTGGTGTTGAATCTGAGAAGAAATTGGGTGTGTTGTAGCAGGATACAAGGTGGAGAGATAAAGCTAGAGACAATCCTGTGCATGCCTAAACCTCGAAGTCGTTGTCGCGTTTGTTGCCTGACCTCATTGACCCTTCTTTGGGTCCCTCTTCATTTCTAAAACCCTAGCCATGGCTGAACCAATTTCATCCTCGGATCTGAATTTCAATGATTTATCATCCGAGTTCGATAACCTCCCTGTTCCATCCATGGATCCGCTCTTTTTCTCCGGCGACGACCATGCCCTGCCCTCTGAAGCATTCGCATCAGATTTTGACTTAGCCATGGAGTTTGGAAATGACGGAGAATTTGAGATTTCCTTTGACGATCTTACGGATCTCCATATTCCTGATGAAACCGATGATTTCCTACTTCCCGATGGCTACGGTCAGCCGCCTGGGTCGCATGAGTTGAATGACCATGAGAAGCAGTTGGGCTACTACAGTTCCAATTCTGGATTACCTGACCCGGATAGTTGTTCAGGTTCGGGGAATCAGAATCCTGATGTTGCACAGTTTTTGAATACACAATCACTTGAGTCTGGTAGTTGCGAGCATTCTGTGATCCACTCCTTGGATAATTCAGGTGATCGGAACTCGCATCATTCACTGCATGTCAAGGCTTCAAGCTTTAAATCACCAGATTCTGATTCTTGCGACCGGGAATCTTCTGGTGGGTCTATTTCATCCCAGGGTTCAGGCAACGGTGGTTTAGGTGACTCGCGTGCTTCTGAAGTGATGAATAAGTCTTCACCGGATTCTCACTGCGACGACAGAGACATTTCTTCTCATCGGATGGCTGATCAGGATATAAAATTGGAGGACACGGGTAAAAATTGTGATTTGAAAAGGAAGAAGCAACAGAATGAAGGAAATACTGAGTCCAGAACTACCAAGTACCGAAAGTCGTCGATGTCTACAGTAGATACCGCTCAACAGCCTGGTCTCAATGCCGTGGATGAAGAGGACGGGAGAAGGAGGGCTAGGCTGATGAGGAATCGAGAAAGTGCCCAGCTCTCCAGACAGAGAAAGAAGCACTATGTGGAGGAGCTTGAGGAGAAGGTGAGGTCAATGCATTCAACCATAACTGATTTAAGCAGTAAGGTATCGTTTGTTATGGCAGAAAATGCTGCTTTGAGACAGCAATTGAATCCTGGTGGAATGTGCCCGCCACCACCAGCTCCAGGGATGCACCCTCATCCTCCAATGGGACCCATGACCTATCCATGGGTGCCGTATGCACCCTATGTTGTCAAACCGCAAGGTTCTCAGGTTCCTCTGGTTCCAATCCCCAGATTAAAGTCTCATCAATCGCAATCTGCACCAAAGGCCAAAAAGTCCGATAATAAAAAGACTGAGGGAAAAACTAAGAAAGTTGCCAGCATTAGTTTGTTAGGTTTTCTTTTCTTTTTATTTCTTTTTGGTGGACTTGTTCCTCTTGTTAATGTTAAGTTTGGAGATATGGGGGACAATGTTCCTAGGAGGTCTATTTCTGCTAACGATAGATTGTATGGTCAGCACCAAGGAAAAGCTTGGGAGGTTAGTGGTCATATAAATAAATCTGAAGGAGAAAAGGGAGTAAGATTTGCTAGCGGGAATTTGAGTATTTCTGATAGAATGTTATATGAGAAAGGTCACAAATTAGAAGAAACACTGAGACAGCAGGACTCACCATATAGAATGAACTCAGATGACTTTGTTCATAGGGGAAATGCTAGTGAGCGCGAGCCTCTTCTTGCTTCTCTGTATGTTCCAAGGAATGATAAGCTTGTGAAAATTGATGGTAACTTGATAATTAACTCTGTTCTGGCTACTGAGAAAGCCATGGCATCTGATACTGCTCACACAGAAAAGAATGTGAGAGAAAATGGATTGGTGATTTCTAAAAATTGGGATTCTGCACTGGCTATTCCTGAAGTTGGAACGAACAGGGGTCAACATCCTCACTCATATAGGAGCCCACCTGAACAGAGGAAGGCTCTTGCCTCTGGTTCTGCC
Source organism: Acacia acuminata (assembly GCA_019022655.1). NCBI lineage: Eukaryota > Viridiplantae > Streptophyta > Magnoliopsida > Fabales > Fabaceae > Acacia > Acacia acuminata. The sequence goes on from JAFJYI010000075.1 coordinate 593,485, forward strand.
GAAACATTGAAGAACCATTTAAAGTCAACTGCGACTGATGGTAAAATGCAACAATGGTTTCGTGAAGGTCTTGCTGGTGAGATGCTTTTTCTTTGTCTCTTTCTGAGATTCCCTTTACATGTAGATTGCTTGGTAATGCATTTTTTTTTTCAGCCGACTTATGTCATAGTTGTTGTCTAAGCTGGTAGCTAGCCTGTACCATACAGATTGTCCAAGTACACGTCAAATTTGTCAGAACAATGTGAAAAAATCATCATACTGTTTGGTGATTGTGAAATCATTTTTCTTATTTGTATGTTTGTTATGAGTATTCTTAAATTTTTTAGGTCTTTTATTTTGTAAAGCACAGTACTGTGGCCTATTTTGAAGTGTTGACTTTATTAAATATCTTTTTTTATTTGTATTTATACAGTCAATAATACACTCCCCTAGTTAATGCATTTGTGGCTTTTCTTCCAGAATGCTTGCCAATCTTCTCTTATCCTCCTTTGTGACATGTTTCCATTATGAACTTAGAAGCGGGCAGCAATGTTTCCTTTGTCCTTTTCCCAGTTTTGGTAGATTAAAAGAATGTTATCCAGTAATAATGTCAATGATCTGTGTAAATTCAGTATTTACTTTTTTCAGAGAGACAGACATCTGTAAACTCGCAATTAGAATTTTGCATTGTGCTTGATCATTAGGCAGTTAGATTGTAGTGTATATCCCTATATTCAAAATATTTATAATGACAACCTAAAGAACATCTGGAATTTTATAGTAATCTTTTATTGGCAGTTGCTTGTCATTTTCAATAATACAGACTTGTATGTAGCAGGGCTAAGTTTGTTGTGATGCTTAGCTACTCTTATTCCCATGGTCCAAGTTCTTAGTAAGGAAGATGCCTCATATTTTAAGTTAAACCCCGGTCGGGGATGACTCTGATTGCTGGTTATTTTCTTTATTGTGATGTAACATATTTTTCTAAGCTATGATTTAGGCATCCTTATATTTCTCAATTACTGAAGGTTCTAAGTTCTTGATGCAGGGCCAATGTTGAGTTCTGGGATGTGCACAGAGGTTTTCCAGTTTGATGCCTCACCGAAACCAGGAGCTATAGTTCCAGCATCATCATCAGTTGCAAATGTTTCCGCTGTTAACCGCCAGAATGATACAAGCATCAACAAGAGAAGGAATAGAAGGTTCCTTCACAAGCTACCACATTCCTTTGCCAGATCTTCCGGTCTCAACCCAAGCGAAGAACATGTTATGAGAAATTCCCAGAATGAGAACCTCCATGGTAATAAATCATCATCTTCCATGGTGGTTTCGGTTCTTGTTGATCCCAAGGAGGTCGGAGACGGCGATGTGGATGGTGTGATGAAGCCTAAATCACTTCCTCAGATTTTTGTAGTTGTGCTCATAGATAGTGTCAAGTATGTCACTTACTCGTGTGGCCTTCCACGAGCATCTCACCATCTTGTGACTGCCTGATCGTCCCGAGGGCTGAGAATCCCTTAGCTGGGACAACAATGTTTTTGTGAGAGATATCTAACCTATGCATCATTTTCTCCCTCAAGCAAGAAAAGAGGACAAAGTGAGGGAGAAAATGAGAAGCTGAGCTCCAGTTCTGTACATAACATGTTTTTTTATTTTAAAAAATAATAATAATTTTACTCTATTGTATTATGCTTGTATTCTGTAAAAGACTTTCCAGAGACCTTAGCTTTATGCGGGAATCCTGTCTAGTAGTACTAGTATTTTGAACTTAGAACCTTAAGGTGACACTTTTTTCAGCTTACCAAGAGGTCTACAAATCTGGTGATAATGTGCAATATTTTAGATCTTGAAGAATTTCCCTCGCCTTTTTTCGGATTCACAAGAATTAGCTCTGTATTAGTAGGATTTGGCTAATATCCTTTTCATATACCGCCACCGTTTTTTTGCTTTTTCCCTCAAAACACACAACCTGGTTCCTTTAAAAAAAAAAAAAAAAAAAATTCAGAGCACTGCTAGATAGTAAAAAGATAATTTAGGATACTTTGAATAGATCTGAAAAAATTCTTCATGGGTGTGAAAAATTATTTTAGGATCTTGAAAAAATATTCGAGCATCAGTATTTCGCAGACTGATTGGTATTAAAAGCGATAATTAATGCTATGAAAAAATAATTCATGATCTTAAAAAATTATTTTAGGATCTTGAAAAATATACTAAACTATATTTTTAGTAGCATTCTGTACTTAAAATATTTTTTCAAGATCCTAAAATAATTTTTTAAGATCATGAATTATTTTTTTAGTACTAATTGGTATCCTTTTAGTTTCAAACCAAGACGAAATAATTTTTCAAGCTCATGAAGAATTTTTTCAATACTATTCAAGTATTCAAAATTATTTTTTTACTACCTAGCAGTGTTCTGAATTTTTTTTTTTTTTTAAAGGAACCAGGTTGTGTGTTTTAAGGGAAAAAGCAAAAAAACGGTGGCGTTTCAAGTGCAGCGGACGGTATGTGAAAAGGATATAAGCCAAATCTGTATTAGTAAGACCTATTAGTTTTAAATATTATTCTGGTTAATTTTATTCATTAAATATATATTCTTTGAACTAGCTCTGTTCTGATTTTTATCCTGAACAAGTGTGCGTATATATAAACACAAGGGGGTAAAAATACTCAAACGTTTTTTAAAAGTGTACACACCAGTATAATTTTTTTTTAGGTGTAAAAGTGATTATAAAATTTTAAAAAGAGTGGAATAGTGACAACTCTGTGAAATTATTTCACCCATGTCATGTCCTACCCTATCATGCAAAGAACTAGGAAAAAGCTATCCTCATGGAAAAATAAGTTTTTGACTATTGCAGGCTGCTTGATGCTTATTAAGTCTGTTTTATCTTCTTTGCCTAGCTACTCCATGCAATCTACCCTTCTACCTATTTGTACAATTAGCGAAATTGAGAGAATTTTTAGGAAATTCTTATAGTCTTAAGATGAAGACTTTAAAAAAAATGCATCTTGTTGCTTGGGATCAAATTACTCAAGCAAAGAAGCAAGGAGGATTCGGCTTCAAGAACCTTCGTCTCTAGAACAAAACATTCATAATGAAACTCTGTTGGAGTCTCCTCATAAAGAAAGATGCTCTTTGGGTTCAATGTCTATGGTACAAATACAACTGTGGTGATTCACAACTGCCTAATATCTCCAGAAAGAGAAACTCTTCCTTTGCTTGGAAAGCTATAGTTGAAGTATAGGATAAATTCATTAGCGGTGTTGGTAAAAAGGTTAACAACGGGGCGGGGACCAAGTTTTAGACTGACCTTTGGCTCCATCTTGATCAACCCCTCATAACTTTTGCTAAGAATCCTTCCTTAATTAATGATGATGAAACAGTAAGACATCAGCTGCTATCAATTGGATGATGGGACACTAACAGATGGCATGGAATTCTTCCTCCCGATAGTATAAATCTCATTACCAAAATGCACCCACCGTCCAACAACTCCCTGTATTGCTTTACTTGGAGAGCAGCTAAAGATGGTGGCTTCACTATGAAATCAGCTTACCATTGTCTTTTTGATAGAGATGGCACAAACACAAATAATTTCTTGACCTTGGTGTGGAAATGAAAAATTTCTGAGAAAGTTAAATACTTTATGTGGCAAGTTGGTCACGAGAGACTTGTCATCAACTCTCTTAGGGCAAGGAGAGGCCTTACCAATGATAATATTTGTCCTTTTCAATGTAATAGCGAGGAAAGTATGATTCATATTCTTCGCGACTGTGAGCAAGCGAGAAACTTGTAGAAACAAATTTTAAAACCTAACTATTTCTTTCAGTTTTTCTCTGTTAGTTTGTAGGTTTGGCTCAATTGGAACACCACTAATAAGCCAAGTAAAAGAAGATTTCAAATTTTTTTGTGGACAAGGATCCTTAGTCTAGGGTGCTGGATATTTTGGACAACTAGATGCAAATTTCAATTTCAAGGAGTAATTACAGATACCAAAGAGATGCTACACCAGTGCAATTACCTCCTTATGGAGAATGCTACGAATCATCAGCTTCATCATCAAATCTTCCAACTCAACAAGATTGGGGAGAGATCCTGAACACCCCCCGGCTTGCAAATGCGATCCGCATTGATGTGGATGAATCGGTGCGTCACCATACCAAGCAATTTGTGGAAGAGTGATAAGGAATGCTCAGGGAGAATGGTTGACGGGCTTCTACAAATCCATTGGCCTTCATACTGTTATTAAAGCTGAAATCTATGCAATCATGTTAAGGTTAAAGATTGGTTTCCATATGGGGTTTCAGAAAACGATTCTCTATTCCGGCTCTCTAGAGGCCATCAATATCCTTATGAGAGACTTGCCTACATATCATCCTCTCAAAGACATCATTGGAGAAACTAGAGACTTGATGTTCCAAGACTGGGACGTGGAGTTACATTATACTCCAAGAAAAAACATCTCTTGTACTGATTATATGGCCAAGGAAGGATACGGTGCTGCTATTAGTACAAATGTGGTTTTGATTTCAACAATTCTAAGAGGGTGCCTTAATATGGTTTTGAAGGACCAATGGTCCTACCACCACTAGTTTATTTTTTAGTTTGTTGTATTAAGGACTAGATTCCCATAGTTTAGTTTTTTCTTATCTTTTCAAGCTTCGGCTTGCTTGTATTATCCCCCAAAAAAAAAAGACAAGTCTGGCTTTTAATAGTGACATGGACAATAACTTGGGTCACTCGCCAAGGAGATGGACGATGACTTGGGTCACTTAAATCCACGTGTCACTCCCATTGCTAACCAAGGAGCTAACATTTAAAGGTGTGTAGTACATGTACCTAAAACAAAATGAAGGAAAAAGTATAAAAAATAAAATAAAATAGTCGGACCATTGGGAACCGGATTCAGAGATCCAAATGATAGGCAGGGGGAACTCCTCTCTCCTAATTTGGATGGTCTAGTTTTTTTTTTTTTTTTAACTTTCTATTTCTTCAAAAAAAAAATTATTTTAATGCGTAGAGAATCTAAAATAAAGATAATCTCTCAATTAACATTTTTTTCAAAAAATGATTTTTTATTCAAAAAACAGCAGTTAAAAAAATAAAATCTGGATCATCCAGATCGTATTTGGATGACCCAGATTGTGCCACTCTTTGTCCTTTGAGTAGGTACCAAAACCGATTCCATTGAGAACCCTGAATTGCAAAATATAGCGACAACTTCAAGCCTGACACGAGTTCGCGAGAGCCGAGAGGAGCGAGCGACAGCCACTGACAAAGGCTGATGGTTTTCGAATCTGGGATAAAATATTCAGACCTCCAAAAGGAACCCTAAATTGCAGAAGATATCGAAACCTTCAAACCAGAGACGACGTCTACAGCTTCTGTTAGAAATATGAATTAGTATTCATTTTGTAAATAAATAAAATGTAAGTGTAGTTAATTAGGTTGTTTCGTTCTATTTTGGTATTTGTATATAAATAGACAGTGCAGGTATTGTAAATAAAGACCAGTGGTGTAAAACTCATTATTCTTTGTCTTGTGTGAATATTGGGTGCAACCTTCTTCAAATTGAGACTTTCAACATGGTACTAGAGCCATTCACCCTTTCCATGATTTCCTCTGCTTCCTAAATGATCCACAGCCCCCAAATCAAGATTGGCCCAAGATTGTTTTTCTTTTATCTCCAAGAAGAAGCACGTGCAATGAAGAGCCCATTTGCCTTTTCACCCAAGATTGGGTTTATTAACTATCCAAAAGTATTGTTCAACTTTAACTGGTGAAGGGGTCAGACTTCTTCACCTTTGTTCAATCCTGGAATTAAGGTTGAGCAAGTGACCCGCACCCTGCCCAACTGTCCGCACCCCACAGATATTTCCCCGGATCACACCCGCCCAGATTGGGCCCATAACGGGGACGGGTCAACCTCGTAACCGTTTGCACTGTACGGGCAGGGCACGGGTTGAGGGGCGGGGCACCCGCCCCCACCCGTGACCCGTGTATATTTATTTATTTATTTTTATTTTTTTCCCCTCAACTCTCAACTCTCTCAACTCAGCGAGACAGGGACAGCAACAGCTCCGTCATCAGCCCTAATCGATAGTCGACAGTAACAGTGTAACACTATTCACCTTCACTCACAGTCACAGATTCGCAGAGCACGACACCGTCAAACCCTCGCCGCTCAACCATCGGAGAGTCTCAACTCAGCGACAACGTCCGTCAGCCACTCAGCCCTAATCGACATTCGACAATCACAGAGCACGACGCTGTCAAACCCTCGCCGCTCAAACGCTCGCGATTTGAACACAGACTTGCAGAGGCCGCTCAAACCTCGCGATTTGAATGCGGACGCTCAAACCCTCGTCTCCCTCTCGCCGACGCCAAGTGATTTTTTATTTAGAATCTTGCTTCCTTCTCTGCTATATCTGAATGATTTTGGGATTATAAATTTGCTTGTCTGTATCTTTCTCCCTTTTCCTTTGTGTCTGTTTGTATTTGCTTGTCTGTATTTAGATTGAAGTGCCCTTGGCATCTGGTGATGCTACATTCCAAAAGTTTTTGGCCCAGGCAGATGCAAATAGTAATGTTGAGAAAATTTCAGAAGTGGATGAATACCATCGAGCTGAATTGGTTGGTTATCGTGATTCAAAATTTGACCTCTTAGCATGGTGGAAGGGCAATGCTTGTAAGTATAAAGTGTTAAGCTTGATGGCACGTGATATATTGGCTGTTCCAATCTCTACTGTCTCTTCAGAATCAGCTTTTAGCACCGGGGGTCGAGTATTAGATGCATTTAGGAGCTCTTTATCCTCAAAGATGGCTGAGGCACTCATATGTGCACAAAATTGGCTATCAGTGAAACCACCCAATTGCAATGACTTTGATTATGATAATTTTGATGAGACTGAAGCTATTATTATCGGTATATTAATTTTCATTTTCTATTTTTGGTTGTTAATGTTTCATTTCATTTTCGTATTAGTTAATACATATTAATTAGGATTTATCTTCTTCCATTTTGTAAAGGTAGATGCGACGGGCGGGGAGGCGAATCTACGGCAAAGTGAATATTATTATTGTTCGATGATGAATTTTTGATGTTTGAAGTCATCAAGTGTGAACTTCAATTATTAATATTGTTCTTTTTTATGTTTGAATTGTGAAGTTGTGATAATTGAAGTTTAGGGTTTATTGATATTATTACTTGCTATGTCTGGAACCATGATGATGGAATGGAAGACTATATTAGCGAATGTCAATTTGCTATTGTCAATTTGTGGGTATTTAATTAATTACTATTGTGGGAAAAAAAATCTATTGGTATTTAATTAATTACTATTGTCAATTTGTGGGTATTTAATTAATTACTATTGTGGGAAAAAAAAAATCTGTTTTGGGCCAAATTGTTCAGGTTTTACTATTGTCAATTTGTGCCTCTTTAATCAATTTGATATTATTGTTTTGATGTTTGATGATCGTCTGCAATGCAACAAATACGTTCAGGTTAATATCAAAAAAAAAAATACGTTCAGGTTTTACAATGTTATTTTTCACTTTTTCAGGTTTTGGGCAAAAAAAAAAAAAATCTGGGTCCAAAAAAACCCAACAAATAGAATATGTTTTAGGCCCAAAAACTGTTATGGTTCTGAACAAAAAAAAGAAACAAACCTGGGCCGAAAAACATGTTTTTTTTAAATAAATAAAAAAAGCCCAGGCGCCTAAACGGGTTCCCTGGACCCGTTTAGGCGTACCCGTTTAACCCGTCTCCGTTATGCCCCGTCCTCGTTATGCCCGTCCCCGTACCCGTTATGACCCGTCCTCGTGAAATTTAAACGGGCGGGCCGTGGGTTACCCAGGGCGGCCCCCGCCGTTGCTCACCCCTACCGGAATCGGTCAAGTCGCTGGGAGAGGCATCTTAAGGGTCTATGAAGCCGTAGTAACGCTGGGCAGGTAAAAGAGCACCAGTATTCTCGATGGATTGGGCTCCAAGTGCCCTACCCTTGGACTGTGGGTGAGCCCAACCCCTTTCCTAAAATTTTTATATTAAAAAAAAAAAAGTATTGTTCAACTGGGTGGGGGTCGGACTTCCTCAACTTAAGGGAGGGGGTTCGATCCCGATCAAGGCGCTGGGAGAGGCATCTTAAGGGTCTAGGAACCAGTGGAAACGCTAGTAGAGGTGGAGGCATGTGTACTCTCTGGCCAATATGCTCCAAGCGCCCTGCCCTTGGATTGTGGGTGAGCCCAACCTCTTTCCTAAAATTTTGTTAAAAAAAAAAAAAAAAAAAAACTATCCAAAAGTACCTCGCTTGTAGATTTAATTGGGGAAGGGGTCGAACTTTGTTTAGGTTCGATCCTGGAGTTAGTTAATATGCTGGGGAAGGCATCTAGGGGTCTACGAAGCAGTGGAAATGCTACCTGCTCCGTTTCCTAAAATTTTAATTTTTTTTTAAAAAAAAAACTATCCAAAAGTGAGTACAGACTCCAGTGAAGTCCCCTTGCTCCTGCTTCACCCGACCGATATCCTCTTTTTTTCTCTATTGTTGTGATATGAGCATCTTTACCACGGGATTCTTGAAAGTTCTTGAATGCTAGCTCTCATCGCGACGAGATCTGAGCACTAATGGAGGTTTTGTCCCTCCTTGTCAACGCCGTCCTCTTGCGCCATCAACTACTTTCGTTTCCGCCATTATAGATCTCCAGATTGTTGCTTCCGCCACCGCCACTCACTCTGCCGCTGTCGTTTTTCGGCCGCTCTAGATCTCCAAATTCTTGCTTCCGCCACCGCCGCACACTCCGGCGCTGTCGTTAAATATAAGATTTGGTTTGTAATACAAATTGTGGTATAAAGAAGATCTTATCGTTTTGGGTAAAGGAGCAAAAATACACATGTATTTTACCTCTAGGAGCGTCCAGCACCATGTGTTTTCTTTTGGAGCAAAAATACACATGTAATGTCAAAATGGGTGCAAAAATACCCTTCCCGTTAAATGTCCTTAACTGACGTTAATTTTTCGGGTGGGTCCCACACGATTTTTAAGAAATAAAATTATCAAATTTCTTTTAATTCCCAACCTACCCTTCCTTTGACAAAAAAAAAAAAAAAAAAAAAAAAATCTATGCCCTACCTTCTTTCTTTGCGTCTGAACCTTCCCATTTGTCGAACCTTCCCATTTGTCGAACCTTCCTTCCCTTCTCATGCTTCTGCACCTTTTTTCCAGATCTAATTCCTTGGTCCTCCTTCGATCCACCTCAACTCCTTTCTCTCGTCAGATCTAGAAACTTCTTCTCTCCTCAAATCAATTTGGTAACATTATTCAGATCTGATGCAAAAGCAGCAAAACATCTGGTTCAGATGATTAACGCGAGGAAAGCCGAATATGGTGGAGATCTCCTTTGCTGGCAAATCTAGAGATACAACAGGAATGCCTGGGATCTGAAGTTTGATTTCATCTTTAGAGAAGGGAATTCGGTGGGTCGATTTGCTTGTTAAGGGAGGGATCGGCGTCAGAATTTCTCAACTCGTGTCGTGATTCTTTACAGGATCTGGTTTCACTTGAAAAGCTAGGATTTAATCCCTTGATGTATTCTGTCTAGTTTTTTTTATTTCCCCTTGTATCTGAAAAAAAAACGATTTTTTAGTTTCAGATCTGAATCCTCATTATCGTCGGCATGAATCGGTCCAAACCAGGTTCAACTGGTCTCTTAGTTCTCTTGCTCGATCTTAGTTCATCCCAAATGGTGAATTGTCGTCGACTAGTCCACCGAATCAGAGATCTTGAGGAGCGATTCGATGATACTTGTGTTCCTCGCTTCCTCTTGGTTAGTGATTTTCATTTCTTCGCAAATTCTCTTAGTGTTTTTGCTCCGACGCTTGTGATTTGGGGGCAATTTCTGGTTCCTCCCCTAATCTTCTGGTTTGTTTTGTCAATTTCTGGTTCATCGCCTAATCGAGAGCTGCTCATCATCGTTGAAGCCGAGTCATGTGTATATTCTGGTTCAGTTTTGAATCTGGATTTCAAAATCTTTCTTGATGATTTTGTTGATTTGGATGTTTTTTCTATATTTCTGAGTTCTTGTTCATTTTTTCGGTTCAGTTTTGAATTTGTGTTTCAAAATCTTTGTTGATGATTTCAAAATTATGTTTTCTGTTCTCTACTATATTTTCAATCCCGACCATCTCACGGGAAATTTCTTCTTCTTGATCTTTCGCACACGATTGCGGGCCTTCGGAGAGGTACCAAGACTCGAAGCGATTGCGGTCTTTTGGTTTCTTTCTCGATCTAAAGATGGTGTAAGAAAATTGCCCTATAATCGTTGGTGGTGTTCTAAAATGAAGATGGTACGAGAAGATCCAACCGAGTTTTCTTTTAGAAAAAGTTTAGGGTATTTTGGTATTTTTACGTTGTAACTAACGTCTGTTAATGTACATTTAACGGCAAGGATATTTTTGCACCCATTTTGAGAATAGATGTGTATTTTTGCTCCAAAAGAAAACACATGGTCTTTGGGGCGCTCCGGAGGTAAAACAGCGTGTATTTTTTTGCTCCTTTATCCTATCTTTTTTTAGAAGTAGATACACACATATGAAAGTTTTTTTACAAAAAAAAAAAAAAAAAAAAAAAAAAAAAAAAAAAAAAAAAATTAGATTTTTTTTGTCCCTCAGCACAACTTTTTTTTGGACAAACCTCAGCACAACTACTGTTCATCATTCTTACATTTTAGTTCTGGTCAAATCCGTTTATTATTTTTGACCAAAAAAATCCATTTATTATTGCAGTTTATCTGCCTTTTAAACGACGTCGTTTTGTTCGGTTAACAAATCCAAATCCAAATCCTTTCTGTCCAATAAACGAACACCAAACAGCACATATCGGTCAAATTAATCAATACAGCGTCGTTTCAATGCTTGATGCAGACATGGAGCGCCATTAGCAGATGCAAGTTCAGATTGTGTTGGGACCTTATCTGCTCCATCGGAGGAGCGTTGCATTTCGAGTGGAGAGGCTGAGTTAAATCGGCAAAGCATCGTCAACAGGTTGAGTTCAAAATCATATGCAAGAGATATTTGTTTCCTTCTCTTCTCTCTCTCAATATACTGCTCTGTTTCATGAGGAAATGGTCTTCTGGAATTATTGATATTGAACTGAATGTTTTATCTGGTGAATTGTTGGTGATTGCGATGGATTTGATGAAAACTATACTTTGAATTGGAATGGCCTGAATACTTTCAGTGTGAATTGTGGTGTGTGAGCCGGTGATGTGTTTGCGGGAGCAATTCTTTGTTTTCCTAAACTGTTAATGAGAGGTCGGAACGGAGAAGTTCAGCTAATTGGTTAAGGTTTTCTTTTCTAAAGGTGTTGGATAATTTGATTCGTACTTGGAGTTGTTTGCGGAAGAAATTCACATGCTAGTTTTACAGTTCAGCTATGGTCAATTGGTCACTAGCTGCAATTCAAGTGTTTGATAAAATGCTTGAAAGGAAAAAGAGTTATGCTTCAAAGTCTGTAACTAGCTATGTTAGATTGTTAGATACAACCTTGACTAGACTTTAACTAATGACGCACTCAATCTTCATAGGAGTTTGAGAATAAGAGACAAGGCTTTGAAGCTTCGTAATTCTAATTACTAGGAACCTCTCCGTGTTCCTGACCGGAGGTAGTATTAGGTAAGAGTTAAATTTTTTGAATAAATTGGATTTTTTGAGGTATGCCCTTGTTGCTTATTAATGTTGAGTGTAACTTTCTATTGGGAAATTATTGAATCTTGTTTATGAGAATTAGTGTCTTCGAAACGAGGAATTATGCGATGTAGTTGCTGAAAAGGGCATTGAAGGGGAAGTTTTAGGTTAGATAGGTGTGAATATGAAAGGAAATGGTTACTGTTAAACTTAAACCAATTGGATTGTTATGGTTTCTTTAGGTTTACTGATAGGATAACAATAGTCCTTCTTAATTTTATGTTTTGTTTACCATGAATGCAATTACTGTCTTTCTTTTCATGTTATGCTTACACCTTCACCCAAACATAAAGGCCAGATTGTTTCTGTTTTCAATCTCATTTTCTTGATAGTTATCAGGTGCATTATAAATCATTTCACTTTAAAGAAATATATGAAAGGAATATTATTCTCGGAAATCATTTTGTAGGCAAACCACTTCAGGTTTTACCTGTTTCCTTGTCCAGTGAAGGTCAAAACTTTTGTGCTCTCCTTTATAAATTTCTTCTTTCATAAGAAAACAGGACATAACTTCTGCATAACTTCTATATATTTAAAGGCCAAGAAGCAGAGTCCCGCTATCTGATAGCTAGAATTAATGCAAAACTGAAACAGATGGGAAGCAGAGTCTTTTTGCTCAAAGGAGTGTCATGCTCATCAGCAATGTATAATAGCTTCCTTTCCAACTCCAAGAGAAGTTTCAACTACTTTGGTTTCCCAAGAGTTACTGTTCATCACGATAAAGTTCGAAGCTGTTCATCAACAAAAACTCTGTCCTCTCTTCCACCTCCAGATGTAAAACGTTTAGCAGAAACAGCTCGAATTGCTCTTACATCAAATGAGGTGATTTTAACTTGATATGACATGATGATTTATTGCAAGGAATTTGAGTAATTTTGCTTATTCTTTCTTCCTTGTTATTTATTTTGCTTTTACAGTATTTTTTTTATTTATTCGCAGGTGGAAGAATTTGCTCCTAAAATTCAACAAGTGATAGAGTGGTAAAATCTTGTTTTATCTACCCCAACTCCTTAAAAGGACTCTCAAATTTCAAACTCTACATTGCACAGCATTTTGAACGTTGAAAAAAAGCAACTGAATTCTTTGCATGCTTTAACATTTAATTGTTCACTGTTTATTGAACTATCAAAATGTTTTTTTTTTTCTCTCCTTCATGTGGCTTCTTCAATAGCATTGTTATGACTATTACTTTTCTTATAATGTAAACTTCAATGATCAGTCAATTGGTTTGAATTGGCTCTTGTGGCAGGTTTGGACAGCTTCAAGGTGTTGATCTCGAAAGCATTGAACCTTCCATCAGAGCAGGTTCCATATGAGTATATGACCTTTTTGACTTACATCTACTAACGAAAATGTCATCCAAGTTCAGCTTGTAGTTATTCTGTCTCCATATACCAGCAAAATGTATTGAAAATTCTTCATAAATCAGAAAATCGTTCTATTGCATCAGCTTGCGGTTATTTCCCCTTATTTGCGAGAATGGTTCTTTGTAGTACTATAAACTTGTCCTGTTCTTTCATAAACTACGAGACATCCATGTTTCAAAATTGCTTTGTTCCTACTAGACTTGGAGAAATAGTGTATTGTGGCTGTCTGACTCACCACATATTGGCAACAGAATCATGCTATCTTCTTTTTTACTGATTGCTTTCTTACGTTTCATCTTTGATCAAGCCCGTTTTGTTTGCATGATAATTACAAGATGAATATTAACATATTGTCGTTCTTGTTTTTTCCCTGTACTGTTTCATAAACAGTTTAAAAATAGGAAACAAAGGCTAATACATGTTATGCTTCTTGCTTCGGATGGGACTAATTGATCTGTCATATTATCTGCAGATACTGAAAACAACAACGTGCGTGATGATGTTCCTGAGACTTTCGACGATAGGTAACTAGGGTTATTCATTATTTTTCTATTAAAACATTATTGGAAAACCTAATGGTACGAACTGGGTAATAATGTGTTTGATAGGGGCACCATGGTTGCTTCCATTCCAAGCTACGAGGAGCCTTTCATTAAAGTTCCGAAGGTCTTAAACACGGAATGAAATTGAGTAGCTGAGTTTTGGAGGATATGCAGACAATTATTTTGTAATGAATTTCTTGTTAATTTACATGAAGTGGCCAATTTTATTGCATTTCTTATTTGGGATTCAGCTTACCAAATTCATTTGAGAGATCAAGATGATTGAACAGCATCCCCAATATGCTAGGTCGAACTTGATGCCTCGTTTATTTCCACAACGAACAAAATCATCACTGTCACTGAATTAGAGGGAGAGATATTATGTCGAGTGTGTGTGTATCAAGAACATGTATCACTAGACGAATAAACAGACTTCTCTATGGCAAAACCGATGAGATGAGGAGGATTTCACTATTACCTCCTTTTGAAATTTGGAAATTTGAGTAAGACCCATTAATTTTAGGGAAAATTAGAAAGAATGAACTAGAGAGCATAATATTTATTAGGAAAACTGTAAAAGTTGTAATTATTTAGAAGGATTAATTACCAAAATATAAATTTAAAAATACAAAATTGTTTCTCCTTCAACATCTCTTACATTCTATTTTAAACATAATTTAAATTTTATTTCCACTAAAATTACAACGGCGAAAATCACCACTTTTTTAAACTTTAACTAACATCTATATATAATATTGTTAGAATATAAGGGAATAGTTGATTAGAGTTAGGTAGTTAGCCTAGTTTCTAAATAGAGGGTCTTGACTATTGAGATAGGTGTGTTGGGTGTGGAGCCCTCACCAAGAGTGTAGAGTGTGAAGCTCTCACTATGTTAGAGAGAGGATAACTTGGGTCTCTCTCTCTAGAGAGGAAAGTCCCTTCTAGATCCCTATTATTAGGGTTTGTTGTTAATCACCCTCAAGTGAGGGATGATCATTGTTAAACCCAAAAGGGTTACATTGTATGAGCATGTTGCTCTTATATGAATAATACAAGATTCTTCATCTCTTCATCTTTTCCATATTGTATTTCTAATTGCTTCTTTAATAAATGTGTGTAACCCACGTAGTATAGTTGAATTCCCTTTCTTTTCTTTTTTTTTTTTTTTTTTTTTTTTTTTTTTGTCAAACCCGACTGTGAATCACCAACGCGCTAGTTCTTGCAAAGCATCGCTAGATTTCCCAATAGATTCATGGCGCCAATCTGAACTCCGACAAAAAACACAATCGGGTCTTCATAATGTCAGATCGTGATTCTTGTCGGAGATCGCAGGGGCGAAGCTGAGATCGCAAGGGCAAGATGCCTTTCGTGCGTCTCGTTCTTGGCGACGGCAAAACAAGAAGCAACCAGAGCAAATCCTATCGGGTTGTGCCAACCAGTCGGGTCTGGTGATCCACTGTGTTGATCTTGGATTTCTGGCAGGTCTTGGGCCTTTTCTTGAAACTGGGCCTTAATTTCTTTAATTTCTGGCGATGGATTCTTTGAACAAAAAACCTTAAACCTTCATGGCTTCTTCATGGTTTCTTGATTATCTGACCCAACCCCAAACTAAAACCTAGGCTCATGATACCATGTTAAGTAATGTACAATTAGAGAAGATATGAGAAAAGATGAAGAGATAAAGAATCTTGTATTATTCATATAAGAGCAACATGCTCATACAATGTAACCCTTTTGGGTTTAACAATGATCATCCCTCACTTGAGGGTGATTAACAACAAACCCTAATAATAGGGATCTAGAAGGGACTTCCCTCTCTAGAGAGAGACCCAAGTTATTCTCTCTCTAACATAGTTAGAGCTCCACACTCTACACTATTGATGAGGGCTCCACACCCAACACACCTATCTCAATAGTCAAGACCCTCTATTTATAGACTAGGCCTAACTACCAAACTCTAATCAACTATTCCCTTATATTCTAACAAATATAATCATATCGTTTAATTATCAACATAGATATTGACCCATTTATATCAATAAGTTTTTTTTTTTCATAAGTCAGGAAAAACACTATGAAAAAAACTCTATCAACAAAAACAAAAAATTTAACGCATTTTCTATTTTATTAGAACTAATTTTGTCAAATGACAAAAATAAATCATTACTAGATTGTGTCAAAAATTGAAAAATCATGTTATATTAATAAGAAAATTGGTATGGTCCCAATATTAATTTTAACACTTATAACATGTTAACTTGAATATCATGAGAGATTATGAAAAAACACGTCATATTATTTATAAGGATAAATATCATTTTTGCTATAGAAGTTTAGCTTAAGGAAAGCTGATCTTTTGAAAGTTTTTTTTGGATCAAAATTACTACGAAAGTTTTAAAATATAACAATCTTGCCTTTCTGTTGATCTTGACCGTTAAAATGTTAATTTAATTTTTAAACTTCTTAGGGCACAATTGCTCCGAAAAAAAACTTTTAGGGTAAAATTGCTCTTGAAAAAACTTTCGGGACAAAGTTAAGACCAAATTTTTTTCCAAATGACCAGTGCTTTTTAGATTAAATTTTCATGACAAAAATGGTATTTATCTCTTATTCATAATTTAGAGTTTTATAAATAAAGGGTTTGATTTGTTATCATGTGCCATCAAAACACTGGAAGGCCATACTCATACTGAACATGACCCTATCAATTGGTACTAATTATAGGATTGGAGGTAGTATAACATTTCTTTAACATTTATAATGAATTATAAAAGAATTTGAAAATTTTTAAAGTATATAATAAAGAAAATGTCAAAATGACACTTAACATTTTTTTTTTTTTTTTTTTTTTTTTTTTTTTTTTTTTTTTTGTTGCAGCCGCCGACCAGAAATGGGAAAAAAATCCCTAGGTCCCCAATATTTTCAGTGACCTCCATGCTCAACTCCGGCTTCCTCCCATCGCCGTCGTAATCGTTGGCTGAAGCATCCCCTTCTCTCTCTTCCATCGGTCTGGGAATCTCCTTCTTCGACCTTCGCGCCGCTTTGCTAAAAAGAAACAGCCAAACAGGTAGTCACTTTCTCTTCCGTTCTCGCACTGCTATTGTTGGTCCCATATGTGTATATTTGTAGGCATTTCTATCCCTTTGAACGGAGTCGTCTGCCAAAATCGAGAAATATAAAAGAAACTCTATTTGAACAAGAACTAATATAGGAGGAAGATGGCCTACTAGTGTATGCTCAATGCCAAACAATTTATTTTTGTAGATAGGAAGACATTAATGACCGCTTTTGGTTCAATTGGAAATGATTTTTAAGAGTAGATGAGTTTGTGATCACTTTTCTCTTACAGTAGAGTAACGTGAGTGTTTTTGGTGCTTTTAGCGTTCTTGCGTTAGTTTCCAACTGATGAAGGGTTAATTTCCTTACTAATTAGAGATATTCATGAAGTCTATTTTCTCATAAAAAAGGCACTAGGGAGATTCATCATTTTTCCCAGTAGGATTCATTGTAAAAGAGAGTGAAAGCCTTGATCAGCTTCCTCAAAACTGAGGATTTACCAGAGATCATATATCAAAATCTCAGTGCATCCTAATTGGGTTTTATACTTTTGTGATGCAGAAGCCAATCAAGGATAGTCTGGTTTTTGCTTTCCATCCTGTTGTATAATTAGAAATGATTTCAGCATGAGCCTATTTCTTTTCTTTAGCACTGTTTACTTGGCTACTTAATATTGGTTTTTATCTGCACTTCTTGTTCTTGTGATGTCCTTTGTGTTTTTCTTTCTTTATATTCATTTTCACATGCACATGAAAATGTGAAGAATCTTGTCCATATCTGCATCACCAAAACTTAATATTTGACATTATTAGTTATCTTCCATTTATGACCACAACCAATCTGTCAAACGTCCTAGATGGTGTGACAATTACGCTCTAACAAATTCTTGCCAGAAAAAAATTCTTTTTTAAATCTTGCTAGGAGTAGGAAGTAGTCTAGTACAATTTGAAATGAGTTCCCTCACCCAAGCTAACTAGAACAGTGAATTAAATTCCATTTTTGACATATATTTTAATGTTAGCAAGAATTGGTAATTTGGTACTTTATGCCAATTTTGAGTAAAGAAAGTAGTTTGTTGGCACAAATTCTCATTAGGTTTTCTGGTTTATTAGAAAATTTTTGGTTGTTTGAATGTCCCCTCTAATGCAGGAAGTAGATAGTGAATCTTGATTAAAACAAATGGGTTCAGAAGCATCCTTCCAAACAGCTAAGATTTATCGCCACCTTCTGAAGGCTGTCCAGAAACACGTTGGCAAGGAAGAGAACAAGAGGCATTTCCGGGAATTCATAACATCCGAGTTTCACAAAAGCAGCAGTCTCTTTGATGATGCGGCCATCCAACAGAAAATCAAGCTTGCTCGGGACTATAGTTTTCTCCTTAACAGTGTGCACCATCACAAGGCATTATTCACTCTCTTTCTGTTGCTATTTTCTTTAACCTTTTCTTCACACAGACGTGCAATAAGATGTTTGAACAGCTGAGCTTGTACAAATGAAAGTTAGAACTACTTATTCAATCTAAAAGTTAACCATTTAGATGGCCCCAACCTTATTTGCTGTAAGAAACCAAAAGATTGTTGTTACATGGCACAAGTGTTATAGGAATACGTGGGAGAATATTCCGATGTAACAACTATTCTCTATTAGTTAGATAGTTGAAACTGAATAGAGATAGTCAAATGATATAAATAAGCACACGGGTACTCATTTGGACTTGAATAAGAAAATGCACAATTCCTTCCTTTCTCTCTTCTCTGTGTACTCTGTACCAATTGTTGTCTTTAATACTCTTTGATGGTTTATTACAGTCAGATTTTTTACGTTTTGGTTGATTTTTTACAAGGATTTTATTTGTTTAATATTAATTGTAATTTTTTTCTCAGAGAAATTTGTTCTCATTTTTATCTTGAACATCTAACCTTTGATTGGTGGTTTTTGCAGGATCTCTTGTTCTCTTACAATATTGCTGTGGACAGAACTGATGAAATGAAAAGGGTCATTGGAAAATCTGCTGCTAGTGTGGGTCTTCGTCTTCCTGAGGCCTATCAGCCATAATGATTTGCAAGAATGGACAATATATGCCTTTTGTTCCACTGGAGACCTGGGAGGCAAGTGTGCTCTTCAAGCATATCTTTCTTTTACTGTCACCACTTTCATTTATAGTTATGATTTTATTTGAACAATAAAATATATGTGACATTAATTGGACAGGATGATGAGCAATGAACTCCTTATGTCAATTGTGATTTGTCTTAAATAATTTCGAGTTGTATTTTGGTTGGAAAATCATCATTGATTTTAGTTCAATGTAAATGGAGAATGAGAGAGATGATTGAGGGATAGGTTTTTTTATTTCCATCTTTTTTTTATTTCCATCTGATTCCAGAGGGTAGAGGTATTTGATGCAGATCACAAAAGAATCATATTAAATGTTATGATAATTGAATTGTTTATAATTTTGGCCAAAAAATAATTGTAAATATTCGATCCATGATAAAGATATGAAATAATTAATTGAAATAATCCATAATTATGCATAGCTATGTACATATGATTTTATGGTATAATCAATATGGAGAGGATTCATATATTTTTCTTCTCAATATAGTTTAAAAGTATTTTTTTTTTTTTTTTCGGAAAACATGTAATAGGAATTTTAGTTGTATAATAATTTATTTACTCCTTGGCCCTAAAAGTGAAGAGATTTTTTGACGGTGTCCCCAGTGTGTGTAATTTTACGTTGTTAAAAAGTTAAATAATGTCAAATTATATAATTAAAGTATTAAACCATACATTTAGTCATCCACTGTAACATTACTCAATAAATAAAAGGTTTTACTAAATATATACTATTACCTTCCGGTCCTAATTATAAGATATAGTTGACTTTGTTTGGAGAGATTAAGGAAACTAAATAAGTTATTTAATCATTTTATATGTTGTATATCTTTAAATTATATATTCGTTTATTAGTCAAGCTAAATACTTTGAAGAAAAAAAAAAAATAAAAATATTTTAAAATAATTTAATTAACTTCTTTAATTTTTCAAAAAAAAAGTTAATTAAGTTTTATAATTAGGATCAGATGGAGTTTTTTTTTTTTTTTTTTTTTTTTTTAATTCTAACAATTTAAAAACCTCCAACCTACTAGAGTAGGTATATGTCATGTAAGCTAAAAGCATTTGACTATTATTCATTGGTACATTACAAATGAAGGTATTTCATTGTGTGCTCCATCCATCCATCCGATGTTAATTATAAAATTTAGTTAATTTTTTAAGAGATATTAAGAAAGCTAATTAAATTATTTTAGAGTATTTTTATTTTTTTCTTCAAGCTAATTAATTTGATTAATAAACTAATATATAATGTAAAGATACACAACATATAAAATGATTAAATAATTTATTTAGCTTTCTTTACCTCTCAAAAAAAAAAATTTAAAATTAACCAGGTCTTATAATTATAAACGGAGGTAGTAATTTTAAGATACAGTCTTACTTTGTAAATTAATTAATCCATGTATAATAATAAATAAATAGCGTGATCTACTTTGAATGGAAGTGGGAGTTTTTCGTTTGGCCTGCCTTTGATAGACTAAATGTAACGAATTTCATTTCGAATCATAAATTATTTCTATTAAATGTTAGAAAATATAAATTTGAATCTCCTCGTGACCAAAGAATGAATTAATTGAATAAGATAGACTTTTAAATGAGTTATAAATGTAAAATAAAAAAATCTATAAACCTTGAATGAGGTCATATATCTTTATATGAGGGAGAGTTTTGATGAATTGAATCTCAAAAACTTACCAAAAGTTCAAGGCTAAAGTATGTTCATATATTGTAGGTGTTTATAAATTGTCCTCCAACAAAATTATTATATATAACCAACGATGATTTGATATGACGGAATGATTTAGTCCCCCCAACTTGACGAACTAATGTTTGGATTTCCACTTGAAGAAGTATTCATATTTAGTGTCTGTTTGGTCTAGATTATTTTTAACTTATCTTCTACTTATAAGTATAAGATAGATCAAACGAGGATTTTTATATAAGCTCTTATAATTATAAGAGCTTATTTTATAATGAAGAAAAAAGAGCTTAAAAATAAAGTTCCTCATAGAAGCTTTTTTATAAGCTCTTTTTTAAAAAAAGGAAAAAAAAAAAGAAAAGAAAAGAGAACCCGTAATTTCTCGATCGACCACTAGCCGCCATAGCCGCCACCCGCCACCACACCGCCACCATCATCAGCCCCCACCCCACCCCACCATTGCCCGCCGTCGCCACCCTATTATAATATACCTTTTATGATAATTTTTATTAGAAAAAGTGTTTATGACAAATATTTTGTCAAACAACTTATTTTTAATTTCAACTTTTAAGTAACTTTTAAACTAAAAAATTTATATAATCATCAAACAGCTTTTAGCTTTTTTTTAAAAGCTCTTTTTTTTAGCTTTAGCTTAAAAGTAGCTTTTAAAGTTAAAAATAAGAGGATCAAAACAGGTTTAACTTGACTATGTCTTAAATAAAAAGATAAATGTATCTAGAGAGAAAAAAAATCTTACATACTCTATCTGGTCCTTATTATAGGATACCAACTAGCAAGTGTATTTGCTCCTTTTTATAAGGTACTTATTTTAAGGAGCATTCTATTTTATTAAGGTACAAGTGTATTTGCTCCTTTTTATAAGGTACTTGCCTGTTTCTAAGGAGCATACTCTATCTGATCCTTATTATAGGATACCAACTAGTAAGTGTATTTGCTCTTTTTTATAAGGTACTTGCCTGTTTCTAAGGAGCATTAATTTTTTTCATGTATGCTCATAATTAATAAGGGTAGTGGTGGATGAGAGTAATAATTAATAGAGAAAAATACTCTAACTACCCATGCATTTTGCTTTAATTATACGAGACTTCCTCTCTATTTTTAAAACCTACACTTAAGTCCAAATTGTTAACCCCGTCAAGAATATTCTAAAATGATGCCAAAAAATATTTTTTTTTAATTATAATTTTTATTGACTCTATTACCCTTTATCATCTCAAAAAATATGATAAAAAATTAAAATTATAAAATTTTGTATACCAAAAAATTATAAAATTTTATAATATAATAAAAATTAATAAATTCTATAATATAGCAGATATTTTGGAAAAAATATTAGAATTATTTCTTGGTTGTATAATGTTTTTAGTCAATCTAAAAGTTTAAATAATTCTTATGTTAAATAATGGTATTTTGGTAATAAGTCAAAGTTAACGGCCAACTAACGGTTGAATGAATGGAAATAGAATCTTCAAAATTCAGAGGGGTTGTGTAACTTGTTTTTTATTTGAAAGAGGTTTATATGAGTTTTTAAAATAGAAGGGAGGTCTATATAATTAAGATAAAATAGAAGGAAAGTCGAGTATTTTTACTTTAATTAATATAATATTAGAGTTTAGTGCGATTAGTAGGGATAATATTAAAAATTATTTAAATTTTATAATAATTTTATTGACTTTAACTGTTTTTATTAATCTATAAAAATTGTTGCAGGTCATGTCTTTTTTTGATGAAAGCAGGTCATGTCTTTACCAATATGAGTGGTATTTTTATATATTAGACTAATTTTTATTGGTAAGGTGACGTCTAATTAGGAACAGAAATGGATGAGCTTTATGTAACTGTCACAGAGGGCACGTGCATCTGCTGAAAACCATAAGTGTACCCATTCAAGTACTCAAATTTAGGTGGCATCTTCCATCAACATTTTATTTATATTATCAACATTCTAGAAGGTAAATTAGGGTGAGCATAAACTAATACCATAAAATAATACTACCTCTAGTTCTAAATATAATATTCAGTTAATTTTTTTAAAAGGATTAAATAAACGAATTAAATTATTTTAAAGTTTTTATTTTTTAATTTTTCCTTTAAATTAATTTATCTTACCTATAAATTAATATATAATGTAATAATACTCAACATATAATATAATTAAGTAATTTTTTTTATTTTTTTAATCTCTCCAGAAAATAATTAACTAAGTCTTATATTTTAAATCGGAGGAACTATTAGGATTGTCACTAACTATACTAATCTCAACCCAAAAGCTTATTATGGCTTGCTAGCTGTAAGTCTTCTTATTTCTTGGTTCAGCTAGCTGTAGTCATCATACACTCACACAACAAATAGTATATATACACAAACCTACACACATACACAAACATATTATATGGGTGTGTGTGTGTATATATATATATTAAAAGTAGCCTCGACGCATTAAAAGTACTCATGTAGAAGGACACCCTTGATTTGTTCATGGCTATTTTTGACCCTGAATCAGTGGTTGCCACCGCTTCCTCTGCCAGAGCCGCTGCCACCACCATGAGCGCCGCCGCCACCCGTGCCAGACCCATAACCATACCCGCTTCCAGACCCTGACCCAGAGCCGGAACCGAACCCATAACCAAAGCCTGTACCGAAACCATGCTCAGACCGCCCAGACCCGGAACCGTAGCCCCATCCGCTTCCCGGAGCGGATCCCCAACCCCAGCTGTAATCCCAGTTCGGACCACGACCTGACCCGGAGCCTCCTTCTGGTGTTCTTGCAGCCTGAGGCTCCCCATTAGAAGCCATTTCTAAAGAAAGAAGCTTTCTTCCTCCGGCGGAGGCTACGGTGGCTGAAGTAGTGATGTGGAAGGAAGAAGAAGAGAAGGAGAAGAGTGAAATTGAGAAGATTGGATTTGGATCCCATTTGTGAGATTGTTGTGTGGGTATGGATTTGTGAGGGTGGACACGAGGGTGTGTAGTGTATATATAATGCACGAAAAGTGGATTACATTCATTGGATGTTATAATACATGAAGACCCGTGACTGAGTTAGTGCTGGAGAATGGAGATGCACTACATTAATGTATATCGTAATCGTAAATATAAGGCCGACAATGAAGTTAATTAAAGTATTTTAATGTATCTATATATAATATATAGGGGTTTATGTTACATGAGAAGAATAAATTTCCTACACACACACGTGAAATGGTGGGGACCCATACATATATATATATACTAATTAAAATTGTATATATATGTGGGCCCTACCATTTCTACAACGAGAAGTGTTTTTCCCATATATATATATATATATATATAATAATCAAAACTAATTATTCTTGTATTTATATATATATATATATAATCAAAACTAATTATTCTTACGTATAAACTAACATATAATATAATAATACACAATATATGATATAATTAAGTAATTTATTTAGTGTTTTTTAGACTCTCCAAAAAAAATACAACTAAATTTTATATTTACGACCGGATGTAGCATCACTCTTCATCCCCCCCCCCCAAAAAAAATTTTATATAAAAATTAAAAACACTTTTTTTAAGGTGACTTTAGGACCCATCATCATATGTAAAGTAATCACGTCTAAAGTTATTTTTAACTGATTTACTGCTATCAATATCAATATTAAAGGATTTTAGTTCTTAATATAAACTTTAGTTGATTACTTTTTTAAGATTAAAGAAGTAAGAAAAAAAAATATTTTAAATATTATATTTATTATTTTCTCTAAACTAATTTGTCTAACTTATAAACTCATATATAATCTAATAATACACATAATTATTTCAAAGAGATCATAAAACATAGACGTGCATGACATGTGGTCTGTCAACTCAGCCAATTTAGTCAATTAACGATCAGAATTAACTGAGATGACGACTTAGAGCAAAATTTCCTCGAAAAACTTTGAAGACAAAATCAACACTTTAAAGTTTGTGGAGAACTCACATGCAATATGTATATTAATTTAATCATATAAAGTTTAGAACTCAGTGTTTGTAATGATGATGATAACAATAATAATGGAGTATTATCTTACAATCTTATTATCCTAGAAAAATTTGGAAAATTTTGTAACTTAATATACAATATTAAATGTCATGAAAAACAACTAATAGCTTTGAGATATATAATTTTAACTATTAACAAGTGAGCTCGAATTTAGAACCTTTTAGAGTGATTTGCTGTTGAATTTTTTAAAAGTTATAGCATTTGATTTAGTACTTTTTATGATTTGATGTTACATTATTATATACTTTAAAAAGGTTTTGTATACCCTAAATTTAGGGGAAATAGGTAAAAAGTCAATAGCAATTTTAAAATTTTATTGGTTAAAATAACTTGAATTTGACTATGGATACTTTTAATAGAGGAGTAGATATAGTATTAACTTATAACCTCTCTTACTACCCCGATCTTTGATCTTTTTTGGGGGCTGAATACCTCGAAATTTGATTAAATATGAATATGTATGAAAAATATTTAATACTCTATAAAACTAAGCAAGTCTCCTATAAAAAATAAAAAAAAAACACCTATTAAAACAAAGGGAAGGCATTTTTTGGGTAATATTTAATCCTCAAAAAGTTATGGAGTAGAAAAATGTGAAAGTATAATACCACATCAGTATTGGGGATAGTCGAAAAGCCCTTTTAGAATTTAAGTTGGGTTAAGCGATAATTTTATTCTAGAATTTTTTACTGGAGAGCAATTTTGTTTCAAATGTCATCTTAGTTAATTTTGATTATTGATTGACCAATTATATTAACTTGGATCCATATGTCATCTATGTTATTTTTGTTAAGCTACAAATTTTCTCCGAAAGCCCATGTGTCTTCATTTTTTTTTTTCAAAATTAGATTTAAAACTTTCGGTGTAAATTTGCACTTTAACAAAAATAACATGCATGACATGTGATATGTCAGCTTAGTCAATTTAATCAAGTAATGGTCAAAATTAATTGAGATAACAGCTAGAACAAAATTACTCTATTTTTTAAACTTTGGAGCAAAATTGCCCCCAAAAAAGTTTCAAGACAAAATTGACTCTTAACACTTTGAAGTTTGTGGAGAACTCACATGCAATATGTGGATATTGATCTAATCATATATTAAAGTTTAGAACTCAGTGTTTGTAATGATGATAATAACAATAATAACGGAGTATTATCTTACAATCTTATTATCCTATAAAAACTTGAAAAATTTTGTAACTTAATATACAATATTAAATGTCATGAAAAACAACCAATAGCTTTGAGATATATAATTTTAACTAATAACTAGTGAGCTCAAATTTAGAACCTTTTAGAGTAATTTACTGTTGATTTTTTTTTTTTTTTTAAGTTATAGCATGTGGTTTAGTATTTTTCATGATTTGATGTTACATTATTATATTCTTTAAAAATATTTTATATACCCTAAATTTAGGGGGAATAAGTATAAAGCCAATAGTAATTTAAAAATTTTACTGGTTTGAATGACTTGAATTTGAGTATGTATACTTTTTGTATATGTAGCCCTAAATTATCTCATTACTTTCTATGTTTAAAAGCATATCAATTATTAGGTCTTTATTATCAATAACAAAGAGAAATTAGTTTACCAATTTTCTCTATTTTATTTTAAGAAATTAAGAATAAAATTTTACCCTATATATAAATTCAAGTTAGGGAAAAAGAGGCACAAGTTGTCCAAATTGGATGTGACATAATAATGAGGTCGGGAAGGTCAAAGAGCGACCCTTATTCTATCTTCAACTTACCGACCTTATTACTTTACATTTATTTATAAAGCTCCCTAAATTCCTGCAATTTGTTTTAAAGTACCTTTTTGAGTGTATGTTGTTTGTTATTATAATTAACATAGTGGTGACAGTTTGATTCTAGTTTGTTTATAATATGCATTAGTGGACAGTGGTAGAAGTTCAAATTTCAAAATATAAAGTTTAAAAATATATTTAAAATAAAGAGGGAGAAAATTAAAATAGTTCTCATGCTCATACATACCATTTTTTGTTAAACATCTTGTTACTATATTGCAGTTATCAAGTTGTATTTGAATATCACCAAATTCAATAACTGTTTTTAAGAGTTAAGGTGCAAATCTATTCATAAAGTATTTTCCCGTGTACATCTAACACCGTATCCATATAGTTTTCATGAGCATAGCAATGCACATGAAAATTTTCTAGTGGAGCAAAATTGTCATTTCTTTTAAATCTTAACATTTTTCCTCTCTGTCTAATAAACCATTTAAGTTGCAAGATTTAATGAAGGTACTCTCTCCAATCCTAATTATAGGATAATATTTAGGAGTTGATTTTGGTCCTAATTATAGAATAAAAATCTAATTTTTGTCAATTTCTTATCAAAATACCTCTATTGATACTTTTTCAATAATAATTTAATAATGAACCTATATATTCTATAAAGTGAAGAATGCTTTACAAATCATTAATGCCACATACACCTCAATTCTATTTTTTTTTTTCTTAATAAAATAATTTCGAGCAATTTTAATTTTGTCATATTTAATAATAACATCACTTTTAAATTACACTTCTAACCTTCAAGAGTAGACCGGAAGTTGTTGAGGGCGATTGGCAACACTAGATTGTGTCATTGTGTGAGAGCTTGGAGAAGTCGTGTGTTAGGTAGGAGAGGTCCAACCAAAAATAGAGGATCAGAGGATTTAGATGCCATTTTAAATTTTAAATGCCATTTTAGGGAAAAAAATATAATTAACTAATTTAACTATTATTTTTAATTTCTTTAAAATTAGTTAAATATGTCCTATAATTAAAATTAGAAGGAATAACATTTTTATTCCATTTGAGAATCAAATGTTTGTGGGTTTGTGTGTATTGTCGTGCCCATGAAAACTTTATGGTGTCATTTAGATATGGGAGAATAGTTTATGGATAGATATGCATGTTATAGCTTTTTCCGATATGATTTTCTGTTTCATTTTTATGACTTGATCCATACAATCTTTGTTCAATGAATAGTGTGTCCCTTCTAGATTAGTTATAATTCACATACTATATTATTTAATTAAATTATATAATATTTCAGTGGAGACAGACAAAATTAGATCTTTTTGGGTGTAATACTCAGATGTAGATAAATGAAACTATAAGCCATTGCTTTATGAAAGGTGGAGGGGTGATCATTGCTCTCCATTTGTTGGGCAAATATCTGATGGTGGGTCCCATAGTTTTTTTGGGAGATAAGGAGAAATAAAAAACAGTTTTTTTTTTTTCCTCTTATGGGAAAATCCCAGAAAAATATAATTGACTATGAGAAAAGGTAAATTGTTGTCAATTTATCAAACCTTAGGTTAGAATTGAAGTAGGAATTTGAGATTTTCAATTATGATCAAATGACCAACTTGCCCTGAGTTAAATTGTAAAACATTTAAGTGAAGTTGTTAATGTAAAATATGATGTTGTTAATATAGATATAGATGTTATTATTAGCCCCTAAAACTTGTTGATTTCAAAATTATCTCTGGGCATGTGTTTGGTTTTTGCGATATGAAGTTGAAAAACACGAAAGTGAAGTTGTTAGCGTAAAATCTGATTTTGTTAATATAGATACATAAGTTGTTATTGACTCCTGAAACTTTTGCCTTCAAAATTATCCCTAGGGATATATTGGTTTTTGAGATATGAAGTTGTGAAATATAAAAGTAGAGTCGTTAATGTAAAATCTAATGTTGTTAATATAGATACAGCTGTTGATATTAACTCTTGAAATTTATGCCTTCAATTCAGGGCAATTTAGTCATTCGATCAGAATTAGAAATCTATATTTCTACTTCAGTTCTGACACGGATTTGATAAATTGACAGAATTAATTTATTTTTTTTTCCATTTTCAATTATATTTTTCTGGGATTTTCCCTTTTATCTCTCTTTTTTTCCATTTGCCATAATAGGAAAAGCACAACACCAGGCCAAGTGCTCAACAGCTAAAGTGTTTGCACGCCCCACACAAATTGTCATAAATGGTCAAGATTAAAATATCTAACCTTCTTTGTGTGTGTGAATTTCAATCCTCCTAAATGTTTAAGACTAGATACCTTCCTATTAAAGAAAAGAAAGATAAGTGGTTTTGATTTTTATAGGAACCTTGCCTATTAGAAGTGCCTCTTATTACCAATGGGGATAGGTCCAGTGTATTCTAATCTCCACCTCATGTAATACCTAACAGTGCATTGAATATGAAATTTAAGCATGATAAAATGGAATAAAAATAAATAAATAATGAGAATAATAAAATTTAAACATGAAATTTAAATAAGTGAAACAAGGAAAAAGAAAGACCAGTTTTTCCTAAGATAACATGGTATCTGATAATATTTAATCAGATTTGAACATCATGAAACTAAATTAAAGGTAACCCTTCTAGTATGATTTTTTTTCCCATTTACAAAATTCAATTTTTCAACCACATGCAAGAATAATTTACTCAATGGCCTACTCATCCATTATGATTTCAGTGGTACCTTGAAAAAGATATTAATCCACTACTGCATTCTTTTTCTAGTCACCCCCTATAAAGCTTATGTTCTATTAATTTTACATTCCTTGGATGCCACTATACCACCTCAAGTTGTACAACTGCTTTTTTTTTTTTTTTAATGTTTGATGATTTTATTAAAGGAAAATCTTATTTAAATATCATCTCGAAGTTTCAAAACCCCAAAAGGTCTGTTAACATATGAAAAAGACATACATAAAGGTGATAGAGATCAAATTGAAATTTTAAAATATTCATGAATTTACCAAGCCTTAGTTTTTAAATAAACAAAAAAGTAACAGGATTCAAAATACCAAGATATTTGTTAAAAAAATTTGTCAAAATCATTGGTCGAACCAAAAACTCTTAGTCAATCATTTTATACATATTGTTTGTACTTACTGATTTTGTCAAAATCATTATAGATTTTGTGAAAACCATTGCTATTTTAGTGAATTTCATTAGTCAATCATTTTACACATATTGTCTGTACTTACCGATTTTGCCAAAACCATTACGAATTTTGTTAAAATCATTACTATTTTAGTCTATCTCATTACTCAATTGGTCACAACTCAGAATTCTTTGTCAATCCTTTTACACTTATTATTAGTACTTCTGGATTTTGTCAAAATTATTACTCTTTTAGTAAACTGGAAAAGCTCATTGGAAAATTCATAAGCTTGTCTGAAAACTCATGAGCTTGCCAGAAACTGCAAAACTTCGCCAAAAACTAGTTTCTCGGCGTTGTGATGGTGAAATTGAAGAGAAAAAATGAAGTTGAATGGAGAAGAAAAAGATAATGGTGAAGAGAAGAAGAATCTCTCTTTGGTTTAGATCGACGCAAGTGAGAGTAGGAGAAGCTTCGGTGGAGAGAGTAAGGCTCAGTTCGACACATTAGTGTGAAGAGGGAGGAGCTTTGGTGAAAAAGAGATCAAGAGAGGGAGAGGAGAGAGAAAGAGAGCACGGGAAGAGGAATAGATGAAGAGACAGATAGGAGAGGAAAAAAGAGGTGTGATTTTATATTATGTGACTATGTGAGTGACATTTTAGTAAAAACACTTAAATTTTAAAATCTCAAATTCCTCTCAATCACCTCTATGTCCATTTAATTTCTTTTTAACAAACATTTTAGGGTTTTAAAATTTCAGATAGTATATAAATGATATTTTTCCATATTAAAAAGCCTTGTTTCCCTTGTTTGGAAGGAAACAAATCATTTTCACTTGAGTGAAAATATTTTTGTGGTGATTCTTTTGAGTGATTTTGGGCCCATCAAACGTGGCACAGTTGCCAAACCTTAGTGCACCGAAAGATTATTCAGTCCACTCCCAAAAAGAAGATCCAATTTCAGAAGTCAATGCGTATTATGACCCAACCATGTGGCCAAGTTGCAGATTTTTTTCCCATCTTCAAAAGGATCATATTAGCCGACGAAGATTAGTTCAGTTGGTAAGAGAGTTAAGTTATAACTATAAGGTTATAAGTTCAAATCTTATCATTTGTAAACACTCTTTAAGCCCAAAGGCATGTACGGACCTTAATGAGACACCCAGACCAACTCGCCTAAACTTGTCAGTATAAAAAAAAAACATAATATATTTCCTCTCCTTTTTTTGACATCATATTTCCCCTCCTTCAGGAGGTGGGGGCACTCAGACTTTTATCACGTTTGGTTACAAAAATGAGCAGCTGGGAACATTTTTTGTATAGCACGAAAATAAAACTGTATCATTTCCTATAAAAAATAATTGTTAAATAACAAAGGTTTAATAATACCCCATCCAGTCTAGTTGACTAATTTAGGAAGATTAAAGAAGTTAAATAAATAAATTAGTCAATTATAATGAGTTACATCATGTAATTTGCATGATTTCTTTTAAATACTTATGTATATTATTAGATAATATATCAGCTTATTAATTAGATAAGTTAATTTAAAGAAAAATTATGAATATAAGAGTTTTTTTTTTTTTTTTTTTTTTTTTTTTTTTTTTTTTTAAAAGACCTTACATCTAGGAGGAAAAAATCCACTTCCAAACTAACTCTCATATTTAGGACCAGAGGTAGTCTATCACAAAAACATGTACGGATGCATTCTAAGTTTTCAGGAAAGAGGGATGTCCTGCAGTTTATCCATGGAATTGCAGAACTGTTTATCTGATATATTCAAATTCAAATACAAAATGATATACTCCCTCGAATCCTTAGTATAAAATCTAGTTTACAGTTAAGTTTCTTCATTGAAATAGATCTTATATTAACTATGAACTTGTTTTCTTAACAGGAATACTTCGTTCAATGTCTACTACAGACAGAAACTATGAACTTGTGTTGAAAAAAATAAGGAAAAAAAAACTCCGCACTGGCTGTAAGCAGCAGGGTCAACGGATAAATCAGAATAATCCCATCATCAAGTGGAGTGATGGCATAGAAATTTTTTTTTTTGAAAAAAGGGCCGAAGTGGTTTTTCCTTATTTGGGAAAAGCAGAATGCTAGTCTCAGCAGCTGCTATTTTACAATAACCAAACATCCAATCAAAGCCTAATAAGAGGAAGAAGGAAATTATCAAGAATAATAGTGCCGTATTGAAATAACACAATCTCTCACCTTTTTGGTTTCTTCTATTTAAATATCTTTCTTAAACTTCTTAGCAAGTCCAAGAAGATGATCTTTTAATCAATGGCTTCATCTGCTTGTCTTCTTCTAGGGAAATCATGCCGAGATGAGAGGGGTCCTCAAGCATCATCTTTGCCACCAGATAACCTGCAATAGACCACGTTTGGTATTTTCTTGCCTGCTTGCCAATATATCTACCAAGTTTGCCATCATAATACTCCGGCCATCCATCCTTCAATAATCGGCTCTCGGCAAGCTCAATTGCTCGTCTTGCTATTTGCGGTCTCCCCGTTTTGATGCAGGCAGCCGTTAGTAGCCACAAGAGCACTGCAGTCAAGAGCATGAAGTCAAAAGAAAACAGAAGACCCAAAGGAAAACCATCAATGCCAAGCATTTCATTGCAAAACATAATGATAACATGTAATACAAACGACATGGCTTCCTTTTGTGCCGCCTAGTACCACCAAAATATATTCATCATGGAGCTAAGCTGAGTTAGGAAATACAAAGACGCAGTAATTGGAGCAGAAGCACTGAATATAGTGCTCAGCATATCTTGTATATATAGACACCAGTACATCATTCTAGAAGGAAATATTACAGTGAGCAATCGTACAGCGGGAATAAAGGAAAGAAAAACAGAATGATAACAGAACCTATGATATCTATACACGTGTCCTATATGGATTTACACTGAACCAGTATACAATTACAAATACTAATCATCAACTGATCATATTCTAACAAGCTGTGGTTATATATATGTATGGGGATAGGAATCTTGTGTGGCCTATTGGTGAGTGCTAAAAATTGGTATGTCACGTGTCCTAGAAAATTGATTCCTAAATCTAATAATAAGGATGCTTCAAACAATGATCAAGAAGCATCATAGTTCATAGCCACGTAATGCTCTCAAGGTCAAGGAATTATATAGAATGAATGCATGATTAAAGAGCGGTTATGTAATCAGATAAAAATTGTACAAGCGGATAACTCCATTCGAATGATAAATGGAAATATATAGTAGGTGAATGGAGAAAATCAACAAAAATTACAGATTATAGAAAAAGGCTCTTCTTAAAGAGACATCAGCTGAACTTGAGAATGGATTTTCATTAATTTTAACTTGGCAAGGCGAATAATGTATAAACAATCAGGTAGTGATGTGGGTTAAACATTCATGGGAAACACAAGATTTTTGTCAATTATCATTCAAAACACTTTAATTCCAATAATATCTCCTAAAATAAACCAGATCAATATTCCATAGGGAAGATCCAAAATTAACAGGTTAACCAGACTGCACTCCAAGTTAAATTTATTTTGCAAGATTAAGCATATGACGAAACAAGGGAAGAACCTGGCCAAGATCCTCCGTTATGGTAACTCCATCTGGTATTTTTGGGATCACAACCAGTAACAATTTGCCACTCATGACTCTCTATTGCAGGATAACATATTTTTAAGGGCATTTCTCCTACCAGCTCATCCCAGCGGGCTTCAATAAGGTCCATTATAGCCATTGATTGCTCTGGAGTAGCAAGAGATGAAAGGATTGCAACACAATTGCCCAAAGCAAACCACCGGAAATCCATCCTAGCAGGACTAACATTTCCCACAAAGTAGCCACCTCGTGTTGGCATAAAATCAAATAGCCATTCTGGGATTGAATCAGGAATAACGTTAAACTTATTTACTGCAGTATGTGAGTATTCCTCAGTCTTGTACCGGTAAATGCCATTTAGTTGTTGGAAGTCAAGCCAAAAGTAACTCCTCATGTGATAACTTAGAGCATGCAAACGCTTCACAATAAGATCAATGCATTCTTTCCCTTCCACGTCATGTTTCAGCATCACCAAAGCACACCTCAGCGCCATAAAGAAAAGTGCTTGAATCTCTATAGGATAGCCATAAACACCCTGCACAAAAAGAGTAACTTATAAAAATTTGCAAGTCAATCAAATCTCCAGAATTAATACAAAATCTAAAAGAAGCTACACTATACATAAGCCTCAACAGTATAGCTCGCCTATGAGCACAAGGCTCACAATTTAGTTTAAGTGAAAGTTTAAATTGAAGCACCTGTAAACCGTATATATATGATATCTAATAATGGAATACGAGTAATGATAGAAACCAGGAATTAAAGATCTGAAGGAAAAAGCTTCAGCCCTTGTGTCCTCCTTTATTTATATTATTAAAAACTGTAGCTTTTGACCCCACGACAAACCCCTAGAAACAAGAGAATCGTAACTCCAAGAGAAGAAGTAAAAAAAAAAAAAGACAGATAAGATAGAACTTCTAAGTGGTAACTCAATAATAAGAGGCATATCCACTTTCCATGGCATGGTCTCTTTCTGATGTTAATGACATAACTATAAATAAGAGGCATTTTTCATAAACCAAAATCTATCCAAAAGGTAGGGCAAGTAAAATGTTGAGAAACCTATCTAAGTTATCGACTGCCCTCCTAATGCTTTTGGAGCTTATCTTCATCTAGAGCACAGGTTCAAAATTTTAGAGCCCCGGACTTCATTAGTTTTGAAGGTGTCTTAGTTGGCCTGTACTATTATCTAAAGGATTTAATCTATTAGACAATCTCCATAGTGATATTCATAGTTCATAAATAGGGAGAGGGGCAGCCACCATTTGAGGACAGTGTTTGCATGCATGCCCATTGTTCATATTTCTATTCTTAAATAATACAGATAGTTAACACCAATCAACAGCTAGTCAAAACATTTGAACCAACCCTAGTCACACTCCATGACATTACTTTATCACAACCTTCATACCAAATTGTAAAAAGAAAGAGCAAATGTCTTTTACATTTTACATTCTACAAAAAGAGGCCAGCAGACTAAAATCATCATTATGAAAAGGAAATGGAAATTGTCAGAAAATGAAAATGAAAATGAAACACTTTCATCAAGAAAAGAATGCACAAGACAGAGAAATATGGATAATTCATAGAATATGGTTTAGTTCCACATAAGAGCAAAGAAATGGAAATGGCCAAGATATAAATCTACTAAAGCAGTTCCAAGAAATGAGCTATTC
Source organism: Acacia acuminata (assembly GCA_019022655.1). NCBI lineage: Eukaryota > Viridiplantae > Streptophyta > Magnoliopsida > Fabales > Fabaceae > Acacia > Acacia acuminata. The sequence continues at coordinate 628,241 of JAFJYI010000075.1, forward strand.
TTGCCTTCTCAGCTTAAAAACAGTAAATCCTTTCTATCACTCAGGACAGCTGCCTCCACTTCATTACATCTCTGCATTGAATAATTGTTTGTTAATTCCTTTCTGTCACTCAGGACAGCGGCCTCCACTTCATCAGATCTTCACATGAAATATTAGTTCGCTACTTCAAAGGAACACTAAATACCTGGTTGGAATCTCTCAAAAAAAGAACATGCACTTTACGAGACAACTCCCCTAACATCTATTTCGTACAGCGCAAAATGACTTAAAATAATCTAACTGAAACAAGCAATAATATACTACTAAGACAATAAAAGAAAAAACCTCCTTAATTTGTAATTATAGTTTTGGCCAAAAAAAAGTTGTAATTATTGTAAATCACCACATTGTAATGGAGAAAACAAGAGTTCTATAGTTGAGCATGCAAGCAGTTTCACACCACTACAAAAGACATCATCAGTTAAGTCAGATTAATTTGATGACACTTAAAAAAGGGGTAATTCCTAATCTATTACGGAATTGGGAATTCAACAGCTAGAATCCTAAAAGCTTAATTACATCTATATTGAGAAACAACTGATTGGAATCTGGCTTACCATTCTTCGATCAATCATGGAGCATCCATCAGCACAAAGCAGAGTAGGGAACGTATCAAAGCCCTCTGACAAACATAGAGTCAAGATAAGTCTCATCCCCTTTTGACAGTCTGGTGTTTCAGCCAGAGTTATATCCCCTGTAGACTTTGTGTAGGCACGAAGCAAAATGATCCACCAGAATCCAGAGTCAACTGGAGCAACTCGTCCAATAGCACTTTCACCAAAATCTGCAATCAGAGTGTCTGTTTTCCTATCAGGATCATGAAGGACTTTGAAACTAGCAGGCATTACACCTTCACCAAGCTTAAACCGATCTACTCTTTTTTCCCAGCCTTGAAGATGAAGTGTCTTCAGTAAGAAGTTCTTAACAATATCAGGTTCACCATTCATCAAAAAGGCCAGAGCACTAGGCACAAAATCCCGAACAAAAACCTAGAAAGAAAAAATTATGTGATCAATAAAACATTTCATTGAATACCCTTCTTAAATTTTGCCGGTGATCCTGCATCAAAGTATTATTGCAACAACAACAACAAAGTCCTATCCTACAAAGTGGGGGATCAAAGTGTCGCTACAAAAGTGAGCATTATTCAAAAGCCAAAAGTCTCTTAACTAAACCTTGTCACAGTCAACAACAATCTATCCAGTACATTTATAAAGATGCACTATCGCCAAAAAAAGATACAGTCCATCATATACATTTAATATGTTAGGAACTTCACAATTAATTAAGTATAAAGACATGATAAGAGTTAAACTACTTACAGACAACATGGATTCCTCATGACTTATAAGAATTAGACATGCAGAAACATATAGGCAGTTAAATGCTGCCTTTCAATTAATCTCAGCCGCCTCCTTGTTTGATCTTTGCTTAGCTAAAATTATCACTCCGAATTTGTAAGAGATTGTTAAAACGCTAAACTGAACTACACACTTTATCATTTAAAATCTTCAGTTACATTAGTTATTTCTCTTCAATGGGTTTAGAGCAGAAATTAAAAAGACAATGTCAATCAAACTTATAATAGAGCCTACACATCCGAACTTCTTTTGTTAAAAGGAAGTTTTGTTTATCATATGATTCATATCTCAATCAAATTGTTATTAATCATATGCCATGTAAAGTTGGCAGCCAGTCCTACAAATTATGATATTCCAGATAAACTGAAAACTTATTACGTGCAAAAAATCAATGCAAATGCAATTCAGTATAACCGGAGAAATTTACTTGATCGTAGTTTAGAACTTCCTCTGATTGATGATCAACAGCAGCAATTGTGCCAACTGGTTGACCTCTGAAAGAGACTAGAGATTTTCGCAGGGCTTCCCAAGCATCAGCAACCATAGGATGAGGCTCAAATGAGTTCCGCATTGATGAAGCAGGTGTGTCTAAACCAGATCTTCCTCCAGGTGAATATGTGTCATCAAAGCAACCTCTTGTGAGACCAATTGACAGTTCACTAAGTGACCTTTCATCAAATGACCTCTGTCTCTCTACGTTCAACCTCGGCTTGTCAAGGAGACGAGAGAGATCATAATCATCCATCTCAGAGATAGAGCAGTGTGAGCCAACATTTCTAAGTCCCACAGTCGCGTCCATCTTCTACACTCCTCCAATAGCCAAATATTTGATCAGAAATACAGATCTACAGCCAAAATATAAAATGCTCCAAGTCAAACATAAAAATATCATAAACCAAATTAACAAAGTCCAAACCTAGAAGGTATAAACCAATGATAGCATCAGAAACGTAAAGCATACCCACAAGTAAAATGCCCCAATCGATCACAACTATTCTGCATATAGTAGCCTTTACATATCAGGCTTTACGTAAAGGAAAATAAAGCGAAAAGACGGAAATATTTAATGCAGGGTAAGTTTTGGATGCAATATAGGCTACATTACCAACCAACAACAATACATTCAAATTCTAGACATACTATTCATTAAAACTGTGAACAGTATCACCATATATGATATATTTAAGAAAAAAACGAAACCACAAATGACAAATTATGAGAACTCCTTATTTGGGAATAAGAAAAAGCCCAATGCCAAAATAGAAAGTTCCAACGTCTTTCAGCAAGATCAGAGCTGAAAAGAGCTGTACCAATCAAACTAACAAGGCATACAGAACTACCGGACGACGGAGAAATTCACTAACAGAGACGCTGAAGCAAGGAAAACACATCAAGATCCATTAGACGCCATAAACAACGCCATTATCATACCAGCTAGACGAAAAGAAGGCACAAAAAACTTTCATCAAACTGTCAAACAAGCAAACTATGTCATAGAAATGAGTCCAATTAATCAATAACCGAAAAAAGGACAGATCTGAAGCATTATACACAAGCCATGAGAGAAAAATGCACTGCAAAGTTGACGGAGGAACGAACCTCGAGGAACAGGAATGGCGGCGGGGGTGATTATCCGGTAGCTGAAGCTACGGCTGGTGGCCGGCGATTTGGCCGGGAAAGGCTAGCCAGGAAGATAGGGAAATAGGGAAGAAGGATCGAAAAAATGGGCATTGCTTCCCAAGCATATATTTATAATGCGAGCAGAATGAGAAAATAGGCAAGAGAAGTGTAGAGAGTAGAGAGAGAAGATCTTCTTCCAACTCCACCTAATCAATGTAAGAGAGATTACCTGATATTGCCGGTTAAGGGAGGCAAAAGTGACCGGTACGGTCCCGATGGTTAAAACGACACAATTCTGACAGCTAAGTTTCTCTCTCTTCTTCACTTTCCGTGACGAGATATGGGAATTCGCGGTTACAGCATGTTTGGTCCCCAGTGGTCAAATTATGGGAATTTGGGAATTCATGGGGTTTTTTCAGTAATTAACTGAAAATTGAGTGATTAATGATTATTGTCCCCAGAAAATTGAGAATTAAATTAAAATTAAAATTGAAAATTAAGTGATTAACATACTCCGTCCATTGCTGTAATTAATATCTTATTTTTCATGTTTATCCTAATTGCATTAATTATTTTCTTTTATTCTCTCCCTCCATAAATATAGGACATTTTTGGAAGAATGACTTAATCTAAAATATAAATTGCTTATAAGATAATTAATATTTATTTGCATTAATTATTTTCTTATTTTCTCTCACTCTTTCCTTTCATAAATATAAGGCATTTTTAGAAAAATAATATAATTGTACTATAATTAATGCTCACTTTTCTACTTTAATTTCTGTAATTAATGCTCATTTCCAATTTTACTCTTCAAATACATTTTTCAATAAGAATTTAAAAGTGAAAAAAAAAAGAAGAAGAAAAGAAGAACTTATTTAATGTATTTTTCAATCAATTAGTTTTTTTTAAAACCAAATCCAATGAATTAGTTTTTTCCCAAAAAAATCCAATGAATTAGTTAACGTTTATGGGAATGAGTAAAGCAAACAATTCAATGTCATTTCTTCAATTCTTTGTTCTTTCTCTTGAAATCAAATGTAGTTTGCATAAATTAAGCAACAATCTTTTTTATTTTTTTTCCTATTACATAACATTTTTAAATTTTAGACTCTGAATCTTTTATTTTTCTTTCAGGTTAAAAAAAAAAAAATCTTTTATTTTTCATATTAACTAGATTCTGAACCATACTCCCTTTTTTTGGCCAAGTGGTCATATCATATTATCATGAAGTCGTATTCAAAAAAGTATATCCCATATGCCAAATTGGAGTAACCGTTGAAATTCGTGATACTTTTTTAATATACCATTTTTTTTTTATTTGCCTCATAAAAATAATAACAGTAACACCTTACCTGTCAAAAAATTAAACATTATTATTAATAATATCAGTAATATAACCACATTTCCTTATCCCACATCCAAGACTGCAGGAGGGAGGAATCTGCAAGAAAGATTCCAATACAATTACAAAATTGCCATTTTCCCAAACAGAAAAAATATTGATTCTATAATTTTTAAAAAAAAAAAAAAATTAATCCATAAATTGTTATAAATTAATTTAATTTTTTTTTCAAAAAATACTTAGATGAGTTTCTTATATCTATTTCGTTAAATTCTCGAATGACATGTAGTCATGTGTCTTATTTTTAAATTATTATCATCTAATAATAATCCATACGAAAAATATGACATGTGTTTATTATGTAGTCAGAGAATTTTATGTAATAGATCTAACAAACTTGATGCATTACAAAGCATAGGGCACTAAGTGCGTATATCATAACTTAATTTAATCTATGGTTAAGGTGTAAAAATATATATGTGTTTTTCTTAAAATCGCATCCAGCACTAAGTGTTTTTTTTAGGTGCAATTGTGACTATGTGGTTACAAATTAGATGCAAAAATACCTTTTGACAGTTAAGTTTGACTTTTTTTGCAGATTGGACGATAACGTGGCTTTCAAAAGTGCAAAAATACACATATAGTTTAGTCAAAAGAGCGTCCAACATCAAGTACTTTTTGTTGGAATTTAGGATCTAAATCCCATAGGTTATGAATAAGAAGTCACACTGGTTTTGCCACCGCCGGTCGCGTCAGTTCGCCACAGTCGCGTCGGTTCACCAACAGGTGTCCATCTAATCAATTTTGTCATCTATAAATAGGATGTGCTAGTGACATAAAAGATAGAGGATATATAGAGAAAAACTAGATCTAGTATTAATCTCAAATATACACTCATACTGCATACATAAAACATCATGTGCGTTCCGAAAGCAGACTCGTTGGATTCGCTTGGGCTTCAGATTGAAAGAGCCATCTTTCTGAAGACGAATAATCCGCTCTATCCTGGGAGACAATTGCTCATCATCCTTGGGCATCCATATAGAGGGAGCAAAATTGTCTTAAGGACACAACGAAAGTCGGGCCCGGATTTCTTCATAGTTCATTCCATATTCGGCAGTCTTGTGAGTTTTTACTGGTTTTCTTCTTAGTACAACAATATTGTATGTTTACAGATTATACATATTAATTGCACAGATTCTTATCATAGTGATATTTCTTATTTGAAAGTATTTTCACCAACACTTTTTAAATGCAAAAATACCATTTAACGGTTAGTTTGACTTTTTTTACTAAATAAACGATGATGTGGAGCTTTCAAAGCAACTATGTGGGAGAAAATGCCAACTAGTTGCAAGTCTGATTTGGGAAGAATTAATATCATCATCTCTATTCCCTGTTCGCCCCTATAACAACAATGTACCTAAAAATCACAACCTATCCAATACGGATATATTTTTCATCCACACGCCACTTTAGCTATATGTGTTATATGTAACAATTAAGTTTCACAGGGTTATTTCTGAGGCAATGGCAAGTACAATTTGTCTGACGCGTACTCACTCCAGCCGACGTCGCGACGGTTCAATTTTAATGGATTGTAAGCGACAACGTCATTGAGAACGTTAGTTTGGGCAAGGTCTCCGATTTCTGGCGAGAGGATATGTCGGCAGTCATCGATGCATTTTTAGCAGGGCGAAGGGTGATATATCCGCATTGGATAGATTGAGATTTTCAAGTATAGTGTTATTACAGGGGCGAATAAAGGGATAGAGATGGTGATATTAATTCTTCCCAACTCAATTTTACAACCATTCGACATGTTTTTTCCTACACAATTGCTTTGAAAGTCACGTCATTGTCCAGTCAACAAAAAAAGTCAAAGTAACGGTCAAACAATATTTTTGCGCCTAAAAAAAGTACTTGGTATTGGGCGCTCTTTTGCCCAAACCACATGTGTATTTTTGCACCTTTGAAGGCCACGTCATTGTCCAATCAACAAAAAAGTCAAACTTAACGGTCAAAGGTATTTTTACATGTAATTTGTAACCACGTAGTCACAGTTGCACCTCAAAAAAACACTTGGTGCTGGACACGATTTTGAGAAAAGCACATGTATATTTTTGCACCTTAACCCCTTAATTTAAAATCAGGTTTATGTAGTTTATTTTGTTCCATGATCGTTATTTATTTATCTTTGAGAGTAAAACTTATTAATTTTAATTATAGAATTTCATAAATGTCACTCCTGTGTGTGCGGGCTCGCAAATTAACGTCAGTTAATCGATAAATAAGTTAAGATCCAATAATTTAAAAGTTTCACTGATTGGATATACATATACTCACCAAAATCAAACATACTTGAGAGAATAAAATAGAGATATTTTAGGAAAAATTTGACAAAATCAAAATTGTGTCTTATAATAAGGACCAAAAACAACTCCAAAATATTATCCTATAATTAGAACCGGAGTGAGTATAAGATTTACGTCATCTCATTTAACACCATTTTGAAACTCAACTAAATTTCATAGAGATTATAAATTAAAATGGGTTATTTTTCTTTTTTTAAAAAAAAAAACAGTGCATAAAATCTCCTCTCTTTTTTTAAAAAAAATTATGTATCTGATCTGTATAAAAAGGGCAAAAGAAAGTGGTGTTTCACTATCTATATATATATATCACTTGATTGGATTTTACGTAACAATTATTAAAAAGGTTGAAAAGGTGGGGGATCCACAAGTTATATAAAGGAAACAAATCAGCCACCATGTCTTACTAAAATAGACACGAATAATTTCATTACACAAATATATATATTTTAAAAAAAATCACTAAGCCAATAATGTTGACAGTGGAAAAAAAACAGGGAAATAGGACGAATCATGGAATTATTATATCGTAGTTAATTCTAAGAAATACCACATAGCACTATACGATTTCAAATGTCAACTTCAAACCAATTATTCTAAATATAATATAAAAGTAAAGATATAGGAAGAGAAAAAGATAATAACTACAAATTATATAATTATTCTTTATTTTCTTACTTTTTAAAACCTGCAACAAACTTGGTTATGTTTAAGCATGTGATGTGTGTATATCCCATATTATTTAAATAATAATAATAATAATCCCCTCCTAAGGATATTAAATATTTATGTCCAGTTGGGCGGTTCTGGTGAATAAAACCAAAATCATGGCAAAAACAAAAAACAAAACCAAAATCAATGAGGTGAGAAGTTTATGTTTGATCGTTGAATTCTGAATATATATATATATATATAAAAGATGAAACTCAATCATGGCTTTGTGTTATACTCCCTTTGTAAATTTATTTGAACCCAAAATTTGAATCGGTTTGATCCTTTCTATAAAAGTCCGATAAGAGTTGTTTGAATATTAAATGAGTTTTTTTAACCCTCATTAATTATATATATTGCACTAATTTCAAAAGCTGCTGATACATTTATTTACTCGATTACTCTCTCTTACTTTATCTCTTATAAATAAGGACATACTTAAATATATATATATATATATATATATATATATCAAATATAGTTATTATTTTTAACTAATTTTAATCATTTTCTTAAACTATATAATTTAGTTATCGGGCTATTATAAATATAAGAGGATGGAGGGAGGGAGTATTTGATTAGGTAGAAAGAGTGACGGCGATGTGATTAATGTGGATTAATATTTGATTAGGTGGAAAGAAGAGCACAACATTTATTGGATGTTAGGCTATTAAAGATGGGTGGAATATAAAAAAATAATGACATATAACTCAGAAGAAAAAAAATCTATCTATCCTCACCTATGTTATTTATAAGGTTAATGTACTTCTCATTAGAAAAACCTTAAACATCATTAATTCTATTTTAAAAAGTCAACAACTCTTTAGCCATCTCTATTGACTCTCTCACTCCTTAAAAAGCCACCTCCGATCTTCAATCTCGCCTTTGCCGACCATCTTCTTCTCCTTACTCAGTGACACTTCTAACAAGCATATCGACCAAAGCCCTTAACCATCTCTATTGACTCTCTCATTACTGAGAGACCACAACCAAAGATCCCAATTTGACAACCTAGGATAAACCCTAGACCTTCATATGCATAGGCAAGTTGAAGAGGGAGAGTGTGAGAGAGAGAGAGAGGTGGAGGAAGGAAGGGAGGGAGGGAGGAGGATGGAGGAACGAAGGGACAGAGGAGAGGGGGAGAGAGAGAGAGAGAGAGAGAGATGATGATATGGGATCATGAGATGGAAAATAAGAATACATGTAGCTGCATAGAAGGCAATTTTAGTTAAAATTAACAGTCAACATAAATGGTGGTTAAAGGAGGGGCAAGATTATTACGTTTTAAGACTTTCGATACAACATTGAGATACAAAAAAAACTTTTAAGACAACATTACTCCTAAACGTGTATTTTTGGGGCGAATTTGTTACCTAATTCAAAAATAAATGACACTCTACCCTTTAAATAACACTAGAGGTTGTGGTAAAAGAATATGGATCAGAGGAGCATATAGTAGATTGTAAAATAAATATGCAAGCTGGAAAAAAAAAACAAAATGAGTATGAAATACTCTATCTAATCTTTTTTATAAACAATTTTTTTTTGATTATTCAAAACGAGCTAATGGTTAAAGTTAGTTAAAAATATATATATATATATATATATATATATATATATAAAGTGTCATATTTCTTCCAAATATGCTCCTATTTATGAAAAGAGCCAGAGAGAGAATGTGTAAAAATGTGAGAGAGAATTGATAATAAATGACTAGATAAAAAAGAATTAATGGTGAGTTGAAGATAATTAATATAAAGATATATATTTAATAGGGATAGAAATGAAAGGGTAGTTTTTTATTTTTTATTATTTATGATAAGGATTAACCCCAAAAGTGAGGAAAATGCTTATAAAAGTTTGAGGAGGGAGTAGGTTCTTATATTAAAAGCCTGACTAAATCCCTCAACCAAACCTTATATTTCGGAATTGGGGGAGTAGGTCTGAGTTGACAAAAATTCATACACACTTCTATAAATGTAAAATCAAATAGTCAAAGAAAGAAAAAAGATTGATAAATATAAAAAATATATATATATCTTATATTTAGGATTATGATCAACTCTTTAAATATGTTTTACATTAAAGATAAGAGGGAATGTGCATGTGTGTATAGACACATGGAGGTTTCCTCCAATTCCCTAACCATCTGTTGCCCTCCTTTTCTATCAAACGATGTTGTTTTGGTGCAAAAAACCATTGTTCAATCCTTTTAAAAAAAAAAAAAAAAAAAAAAAAAAAAAAAAGCATTCACCATCTTGAGTATTTTTTTCACTCTCTTGAAGTATCTTTTCAGTACCAATCAATACCCTAAATTTTTTTTTAAGATCCTAAAATAATTTTTCAAGATCATGAAGTATTTTTTCCAGTATCATTCAATATCTTAAAATAGTTTGATACTTACCTTAAAATAGTTTGATACTTCAAGATACTGACTAATACTAAAAATTATTTTAGGATATTAAAAAATATTTAGGGTAGTAACGGATACTGAAAAAATATTTCAAGATGGTTAATGCAATTTATCAAAAAAAGAGAGTGAACAATGTTATTTTACACCAAAACAGCAACATTTGGTAGAAAAAGAGGGCAACAGATGGTTACAGAATTGGAGGAAAGCCGTGTCAATATGCACACACCCCAAAGTATAATACTCCTCCGGGCGGTCTAATTATGCATAGTTGACTTTTTTGGAGAAATTGAGGTAGCTAATTAAATTACTTTAGAGTATTTTTATTTTTATTTTTATTTTTTCTTCAAAATAATTAGTTTGACTAATAAATTAATATATAATCTAAAGATACACAACACATAAAATGATTAAGTAACTTATTTACACTTCCTTAACCCCAAAAGTATATGCCTTATATTAGCATTAAAGAGAGAACCGGACTTGATGTGGTGGTGGATTGGAAAGAATTAATGGGAAAATATAATGGAAATTAGTCAGCATTGAGTTGGAGATCTTATCCAGTTGGTGGAGTTGAAAAGTGTGAATACGAAGACTACCCAATATAACAAAGGATACATATCTAAAGGCACAGTAGAAGCTTGAATGAGATGTTACATTGGAAATGAGCGTTTCCATTTGGGTGGTTGGACTTTACCAATTCCAACTTTGTGGATTCCTCACCTTTGAATTGAATGCTTCAATTAAGGTTGACCTCACTCCCTTCTCCTTTCATCTTTCCTACGTTTCCGGTGCCATCACACAAGTTCCCTCTATTTTCTATATTTTTTTACGCAAATTATGGAGTAGTACTGCACAACTAGCCTTTCACTATCAGCTTTGTCTCAACCAACTCACCCAGAAGAGTAGCAAACTCATTAAATCCTTTTAAAATTGAGTTTGTACGATTCTATCAATATTAAATCTTAATTGTTGAGAGTTAATATGTTTGGTTTTTTAGATTTTGTGTTTAAATCTCATGGATTATGGATAAGAAGTCGTGTTGGTTTGTCGAAGAGAGTCCATCTGATGTTTTGTCCAGGGACGGAACTAGAACAATAATTAGGGGGCGAAATTACATAATTGTACCCATAATTTTTGGAAATCACAATTAAGCCTCATAAAAATTTCAATATCTTCATTTTAATCCCTCAAAGAAGCTTTTAATTGGGACTAAAGTGAAAATATTAAAAATTTTAACAGGCTTAAATATAATTTCTTAAAATTTTGGATTCAATTCTATAAACCCTAGGTCCATCCCTAGTTTTGTCGTCTCTAAATAGACGTGTATGTGATAGAAAAATTAACCCAGTTTTCTAACACTACACTCTCATACATATGGTTTAATGCATTCTGCCATAAGTCTGATCCGCGTGATTCTAAAAGCATTTTGTTGTGTTTGTTAGGGTTCCTGATTGATAGTACCATCATTATGGAGATGTAATCGTCTTATCCTAGGAGACAATTGTTTGTGATCCTTGGGCATCTATAGAAGAAACAAATTGTCTTAAGGAGACAACGTCCTTTGGGCTCGAATTTCATAAATTTCATTATCGTTATTTTTAGGCGGTCTTATGAGTTTTTACTATTTTTCTTCTTGTAAGAAGTGTCATATGTTTATAGATTATGTCATATTGATTACACAGGTCCTTACCTTTAAGAAAATTCTACTTCTAAAATGTTTTCAACAACAGATTTCACTTTTGAAATCATGGTTTGGACTCAAATACGTTTTTAAAAGTGAGCTTATCAAACACCACATTAAAATTCAAAATAGCTTTTAACCCTCAAAATCATGAGTATAAACTACTCAAACACTATGATTTGGCAAGAAAACCATGGTTTTCCATAAATTGCTGGTTTGGCAAAAGAGGAAAAAGTGTCTTTTTAAGCATTTTTCCTAAACCGATACAAAACTCTTTACACATATTTATTTTGTAAATTGTAAATTTTTTAGAAGTTATTCTCTAAAATCACTTTTTTCGATAAACTATTCTGCAAAAGTTAATCCAAAAAGAATATAAAAAAAAAAGTGGAGGGAAATAGACAATAAAAAAGTGGAGGGTTACACTTCCCCATTTTAATCTTACATGACATCTCTTGTTTCTCAATATTTCATGCCTGCCACTGATAAAATAGGGTAAAATTTTGATTTTTGAGGATTGTCCCTTAGCTTATTCAGTAGGGAGGAAAATTCTTCCAATCCATAAGTGTATCATCAACGTTTTTGGAAAGGATGTTGGAACATGATTGAATACCAATTTTGGAGCATTCAATATAAGGGAATAATCGTTGTTGTTTTTGCGAGTGCGAAGCACATGATGTATTTATATTAAAGAAGCGACCTGCTTACATCAAGTTCCTTATATTCATTATATCGAATTCTTTAATTATATATGATCATGTGTCCTAATTTTTTTATATGGTCTATTGATTAAATGATAATAATTCAAAAATAAAACACATAACCAGATATGATTGGAGAACTTAACAAAATGGATATAAAGAATTTGACGTAATATTTTCTTTTGGAAGTTAATTAAATTACGTTGAAGTATTTTTTATTTTTTTTTTTTATCTAAACTAATTTTCTTATTAATAAATTGATATATAATATAATAATATACAATATATAATATGATTAAACAACTTATTTAATTTTTTTAATCTCTAAAAAAATTAGTTGGATCTTATATTTAACAACGTCAACAAGTATTATATATAAGTCAGCAACCAAAATTTACTCACATATCCAACTCGTATCTTCTTTAGTCCTCAGACCTCGCGTCCCTATATTTCAAATTTTAGAATTGACTTTTATTTAAAAAAACAAGAATCTTTAGTTCTTTACCATTGTAATGTTCTATATATTACTCCTTCTAGTTTTAATTATAGGACATGTTTAAAACTGTGCCGACCCGTGAAGGGTCAGGGCCGACTCTCCAGGACCCGGAGTAAGAAAAATACCTGTTTTTTAAAGCCCGAACCGAGAGCATCGGGGGGGGCCGGCTGCGCAGTGGCCGAAAATTACTATTCCAAATTTTAACTATTTTTCCTCCACTTTTTTTAAAAACAATATAATTAGTAAATTACAACACGAATCATCCAATAAATAAGCACAATCACTAATTCATAATCAAAAGCAAACCATGTTCACAAATAACTCATATAAAACATAAAAAGCATATCACATGACATTAGTACGATGACTATTATTATCATCATCTTCGTCACTATCATCAATTTTAATGACATTTGATTATTCTTCACTTTAAGTAATAGCCTCGACTCATGAGTAAGAATATTATGAAATTCTTCTTAGCATCATGAACACATCCATAATCTTTATTTGCAACAAATAATAAATCAAATCATAAAATTAGAATATAGTTATTATGTATTTGTAGTTAAATGGATAAATAACTCTATAACAAATACAATATATATATATATAAATTAATAAATTTAAAAAGGAAAAAAAAAAAAGCTACAGTGAAAAGGGCCTGCAGGGCTGGCCCGAGGCCCTCCAGGGTGCCCGTTTAATCGAGGGTCCCGTCGTGGCCGGCCCTCCAGAGCTAATTTCAAATATCTCGTCCATTTTTCAAGCCCGGCCCTTAAAAGGCCAGGCTTAAACGGACCGGCCCGTTTTGACGGCTCTAGATATGTTTAATTGATTTTGGAGAGATTAAGGAGAGAAGTTAAATTAGTTAATTTTACTCGTTTTCCTAAAATACCCTTATATAAATTTAAAATTACATAAGTAAAAGTGAATTAATAACCCCTACCACATACCTCTCCGACTTAGAATTTTTCTTTTCACACACTTTTTAATTGAAATAATGTTCTTACTATATACACATATATATGTGTGCGTGTATACATATAAACACACACACACACATAATTTTCCTTTCCACACGCTGTTTAATTAAAATAATGTTCTTACTATATACACATATATGTGTGTATATATGTATACATATAGACACATACACACACACATACATATATCTACACACACAATTTTCTTTCCACACGCTTTTTAATTGAAATAATGTTCTTGCTATATAAACACATATATGTGTATATATGTATACATATAAACAAACACACACACATACATATATCTACACACATACTTTTTCTTTTCACATACTTTTTAATTAAAATAATGGTCTTACTATATACATATATATGTATGTGTATATGTATATATATAGATACACACACAGGCGCGCGCACACACACACATACATATAGGTACACACAAATATATATATATAGACACAAACATATAAAAAAAAAACACACACACACACACATATATATATATGTACACATACATATGTGTGTGTGTGTGTGTGTGTAATTATATGTGTGTGTGTGTATGTATGTATATTTGTATATCGACACACACACACATCTAATCACCAAAAATTAAACATATTTGAGAGAATAAAATAGGGTTTTTAAGTAAGAAATTGACAAAAATTAGAATGTTGTCATATAATTAGGACCAAAACCAATTCCAAAATGTTGTCTTATAATTAAGGATCGGAGGGAGTATTTAAAATTGGTACTACCTCTAGACTCTAGTTTTAATTATAAGACCTAGTTAACTTTTTTCGGAGAGATTAAGGAAGCTTAATAAGTTACTTAATCATTTTATATCTTGTGTGTACTTAGATTATATATTAGTTTATTAGTCGAACTAATTAATTTGAAGAAAAATAAAAATAAAAATACTCTAAAATAATTTAATTAGCTTCCTTAATCTCTCCTAAAAAAATTAATTAAGTCTTATAATTAAACCGAACGGAGTATTATTTTAGCGTGTCAAGCATGACATGACTTTTTTTCTTCTTTTTTTTGCCAACGAAGTCGAAGCATGACATATATATAATACCTTGGCTTAGCGTGGGGAAAAAGAGAAAAGATAGAGGAAGCATAATATATTATATTTTGTTCTGTTTTAAATATAAAATAGGATTGACTTTTTTTAGAGATTAACGAAGTTAAATAAATTATTTAATTATATAATATATTATATATCTTTAGATTATATGTCATTTTATAAATTAAATAAAATAATTTAAAGAAAAATTAAATAAATATTTTAAAATAATTTAATCACCTTCCAAAAAATATTCAAAACGTGGAAAGAGAAGATGGAATATTAAGTGGGGGTAGATGGAACGTTGTAAATAAAGAATTAGGTGAGTGACCCTCTAATTAAATGTGGGCCTCATATAGACACAATAACATCATTTTGCATTTTTTTTTTCTTTATTGCCAATAATAAATCATTTGCATAAAAAGATCAGTTGCAGATCTAGACTACTCCTTCCTTTTTAATTATAGGATAATATTTGAGAGTTTATCATACTCCTAAATATAAGATATAAATTATATATTTATCAATTTTTTTCCTAACTTGCATTTTCTTCAACAATAATCAAAGAGGAGAGAGAGTGATAGAATTAAGAAAGATGCTTAAGGTGTTTGAGAAAATATATGCCATATTAACTAATTTAACTAATTTCATTTATGAAATTAAATTAGGTAAATATGTCTTATATTAAAGGCTAAAGAAGTAATATAAAAGTATAATTTGGTTATTTTCTAAATAATAACTCATTTTTGTTTTAGATATATTGGTCTAACATCTTTCCCAAACACTAAAATAAAAAAGAGGGTTAAGTTGCATTTAACATTTTAAAGTATTTTTTTCAATATCATTCAATATCTTAAAATTATCGGAAATTTCACATAAGGGCCCTTTTTATAGAAAAATCTCAAAAAGGCCCCAAGATTCGAAAATCCCGGAAAAAACCCAGGGCTTTTTCTCGGGATTGCCAAAATATACGTGAGTTGTTAATGGGGTGATATAGTTGTTAACGGGATCGATATAGGTGTTAAGAGACTGATTTAGTTGTTAGCAAATTGTTGTTAATGGGGTTGATTTAGTTGTTAATGACCTACCTGTTAACAACTATATCAGCCTCGTTAACAACTCACGTAGATTTTGAAAATCCCAGAAAATGCCCTTTTTGAGATTTTCAGAATCTTTGGGCCTTTTTTAAGATTTTTTTTTCCTGTAAAAATGGCCCTTTATGTAAATTTTCCCATTTTTTTATGCATCTATCATTTTAAGACATTTTTCCAGGGATTGGAAAATCGTACCAAAAATTACTTCAACATACTGAAAACTATTAAAAATCATTTAAATTGTTTGATACATAAAAAGATATTTTAGAGTATTAAATAAATAAGAAAATATATGCCCACTGATATCAGAGGCGGAACCTCTTTATGGCCTGCTGGTGCCTTGGCTCAGTTGGTCCCGACTGATCTTATAAAATTTGTTAGACAAGTATATGTATTTGTTATATGATATTTTATTTAGCCACAAATTTGGCCTCAAACTAATTTTTTATCTTCTCTCGTAAGGATAATGTTTGTTTCATTACTCATTATCGTGAGAAGAAAGTAAAATTCTTGTTTGAGATACCGAAAAGATTAGTATCATTTTATGTATTGTTTTAATTTATAATTATCTATTATTATTTGTTTGTATTTTCCAAGTTATTTGATACTATTTAGTAAATACTTCCTCTCTGGTCCTTATTTAAGGAACCAACTAATAATTCTCACAAGTCAATAAAAACAGTTAAAGTAATTAAATTTGTCCTAAACTTTAAGTAATTTTCAATATTTTCCCTATTAATTACACTAAACTCTAATATCATAATAATTATTATTATTTTTTCCTCCAAAAAAATAGTAATAATTAATTTTTATTAATTATTACTCTCACTCATTACCTTTTTAATTATGAGTATACATATAAAAAAATATTTAATAATATTTGGAAACAAACAAGTATTTTATAAAAAGAACCAAATATACTTATTAGTTGGTACTTTATAATAAGAATTAAAGAGAGTAGTTCAATATGTTTAATTTTTGGTCCGGACTAAAAAAAATTTCTGGTTCGCGCCACTGACTGATATAGCATATAGGGGGAAAAAATCTAATTAGGAGAGCGTTAGCTCTTTGCTGGGGCAGGTCAAAATCTTTAAATGATATAGTACAACAAAATAATTTAACGTACCTATAAAGTAACAAATAAAACACATGATGAAAATGTTTTTGGAAAAAGATGAAATAAAAATTAAGGAAAATCACAAGAAAATACCACTTAAATTTTAAAATCTTAAATAAGTGATTTTCTAATAAAAATAACTGTCAATTGATTTACTGTTGTTGTTAACAGAATTTTAAATTCAAGTGATATTTTTCTATCATTACCCTTAAAAAATAGGGTTAAGTAGTAAATTTGTTGAGGAAATATAAGCCTAGGAGCAATATTGCCCTAAAAGGTTTTCTTGTCTCATTATCACCCATGAAGTTTCAAAACATAATAATAATGTTTTATTCTCGTTAAAAAACTAATATTGATCGTAAAAAAATTAACATTGACCATTAACTTTTTAAGAAAAATGAGTAACATTACTACATTTTGAAATTTTTAAGACAATATTAAAATAATAAAAACTTTTAGGGTAACATTTTTTCTCAATAAAAACTTTGAAAGTAAATTTATTATTTAACCCTGAAAATTGTTACGACTGAAATTGGCGTGAGACATTACGTAGAGAATGTGCTTGATTCGGCCTGTACCAGCACTGCACCAGCTAATATCTGTTCATGGTGGCAGTGGGACCCTGTTTGGGTTTTTCTTTTTCTTTTTAAAAATATAAAACTTCACCAATCACTACGAACAATTCATTTTCTTATGCGCGTTATATTTTGGGAACATTTAGCATCATGGAGTGTTTTTCGGTTTTTCCACGTGCATTCGTGACTTTGAAATATTTTTTTCCAAACGCGTCTAACACATTAAGATATTTTCTTTACTTTACGGTGTTGAATACACTAAAATAAATACTTCAAAATATTAGATATGTTACAAAATATTTTATGATACTCGATGAACATGAGAAAATATTTTATGATGCTTTATACACCTTAACTCCTTTTTTTACCCCAAAGATGCCCCTTAACCCATAATTATTATCAAAGACCCTGTAATATAGATCAAATTTTCATGATTGATAAGAAGATAAATAAAGCATCAAATATGCATAACATTAAAGAGAAACCAACCAAAACGCAAATAAAAATACAAAATACTCTATCGGCCCTAAATATAAGATTAGGTTGGATTTTTTTTTTAATAAGTTAAGAAAGCTAAACAAATTACTTAATCATATCATACTCTATGTATAAGATTAGGTCATTAAATTATATATCATATCATATGTTGTGCATCATTAGATTTTATCGTTAAACACAATAATTTAAAGAAAAACCATTAATATAAATACTTTAAAGTAATTTATTTAATATTTTTAGTATCTTCTAAAAAATTTAAATAAATTTTATATTTAGGATTGCAGATTGTAATAAAGGTTTGGATTATTGCTTTTTTTTTTTAAAAAAAAAAAGAATAAAGATAACCAGTTTTAATCGGATTTTCACTAATTTTGGACCAGTTCTCTTGTTTCAAGATTCAGATAGATGTTCAGATTGGAGCATAGGCCAGTCTTGATTGGACAAGCCCATTTGGTTACGAGTGTTTTTGGATTCACCATGACTTTTTTAATTTGACTTGTACAAACACAAGATAAAGTAAAAGTTTTTTTTTTTTTTTTTTTTATATATATATAAAATTTTTAGGAAAGGGGTTGGGTTCCTTATGATCCAAAGCATGACAAAATCTTCCTTTCTCCTAGGTGATACCGATGTTGCAGTGCAGCGAGCCGTCTATTACCCTTAGGGTAATATTTAGGCACCTAGGAGTTAGGATGCCTCAAATCTAATGTCTTGACCAACTCTAAGATCGAACCCCCTCCCTTTGGTGAGAGTGTCCAACCCCTTTACCAATTGAGCCCAAGGACGAAGGGTAAGATAAAGTAAAAGTTAAATAGTATAATATAATTTATATTTGAATTGAAATGATTTTTTTAAACTGAAATATGCTTGGATAATTATTTTGGAAAATAAGTTCGAGATACGTAAATCTTATTAAATAATAGGGTTAAGATGCATTTTTGCCCTTAAAGTTTACCTCCAGGAGCAATTTTGCTCCTTAAGTTTTGGTCGTAGCAATGTCGCCCTCGAAGTATCAAAGCGTAGCAATGTTGCCCTCCCCCTTAACCCTGTTAATTTCCACCGCTAAAAAGCCACGTCAAACTTCCACATGGCACTCAAACTGCCACCTCATCGCCACCTACTTCTTCCACCCTCTCCCCTCCTATCCACCTCATCATCTGTCTTCTTTCCTCCTAAGTCATTGTCCAAATTGGACAGAAGGCTCCCAATCAGCTTATAATCCCACTGCACATTCTTCAGAATCACTGAACCACAGTCCCGACCCCAACACAAATAATATCATCTTTTGCCAAAGTATTTGGTGCAACTTATGACAAAAAAAAAAAAAAAAACCACTAACCCAGTTATGAACCCTATGAACAAATGTAGCATCCACTAGTAAAATGAACCCCGGTAAGATTCACGAATTCCTCATCGTAGGTTTCCACAAGTTAAATTAGTAGGGTTAGAATATGCATCTTTTCGATGATGTAAGTTCGTAATACGACCACTTGCTAGCCGCCTGGAAAATACCAGTATAAACCCCGTCCTTCATGTCAAAAAGATGCCTCAAGCAATTTATATCCTCTAAAGTTAAACAACAAAAGCTAGCTATTATGAGGATATCATCACATGATTCACGCCCCAATGAAAAAAAAAAGATCTCTGGAGAGAAAGAATGTATTGAAATCAACCCCTGTTGGAAATAGTGGCCCATTGGGGATGAGACAAAAAAGACAAGAAGCCTTGAAATGTATAAGGAATTCGAATGCAAACAGGAGGAGGTGCCGATTTGTCCAATTTAACTCAGATCTCATATCCTCCCTCTTCCTCTCACAAATTCTCAGATCTACATGCACATGGAGGAGGTGCCGATGGAGTTGCAAAATCGACGAGATCTGAGCTGAGATGGTGAGATCAAAGACCGGCGTCATCGATCTAAGCTGAGCAAAAAAAAACCCAGAAGAATGAACAATGAAAAATTGGCGAGATCTGAGGAAGACGAGAGCTTTGCTACCTGAAATGGGGAGATCGAAGATCGGCGTCATCAATCGAAGCTAGCGGTGGGGTAAGCAAGGGCCGACGGCGCTGTTGCCAGCATTCATGGTGAGGGAGGAGGCGTCGACTGTGAGGGGAAGGATTCGAAGCTGGCGTTGGGGTAAGCAAGGGTTGACGGCGCCGTCTCCGTCGCCTGCATTCATGGTGAGGGAGGAGGCATCGACTGTGGAGGGGAAGGGAGTGGATGAAGGACGGCGAGATCTGAGTTGAGGAAGAGTCAATGAACATTGGAGGAAGGAGAGGAGGAAAGAAGACGGATGATGAAAGAAGACAAATGATGAGGTGGATAGGAGGGGAGAGGGTGGAAGAAGTAGGTGGTGATGAGGTGACAGTTTGAGTGCCATGTGGAAGTGTGACGTGGCTTTTTAACGGTGGAAATTAACAGGGTTAATGAGGAGGGCAACATTGCTACGCTTTGATACTTTGAGGATGACATTACTACGACCAAAACTTAAGGAGCAAAATTGCTCCCGGAGGTAAACTTTAAGGGCAAAAATGCACCTTAACCCTAAATAATATATCTAATGTAAATATTGTGATAATTTTTGGAGAAAAATTAATACTTTTTAAAAAATAAAATAGTTAATTTTTCATTTAAAAAAATTAAAAAACTTAATCAAATATATTTAATATATAAAAATGCATATAAATTAAAAATAAAAAAATGTCAAATTTTCTAAAAAAGTAATATTACATAACTAATTGAAACATATGTCTCGTACAATTTAAACTATGAGAAAGGAGATAAGGACGCTTAAAGAGAAGAGAATCAAGAATAAATCAAGGCTAGTAAAAAATATTAAATGTCTTAACTCTTAACTGTCATAAGCAACTTCATCATTGCTCAAGATTTTAAGCAGCTCCTGACCTTTAAGCTAAGGGTCTGTTTGGATGGACTTTAAAAAAAAAATTGTTTTTTTAAGCTCTAAATTGGAGCTTTAAAAAAAAAAAAAAAAGATTTTGGCTTTTTTTGTGGCTTTTACTTTTTTTTTAAAAAAAATATCATCTAAACACATAAATTAATAAAAAGAGCAATTTTTTTTTTTTTTTTGCATTAAAAAATGTTTTTTTGATCAAAAAAGCCCATCCAAACGGGCCCTAAATGGGCCTAAAAGCCCTTAAAAGTACGTTTTAGCAGGTTAAGTATATCCAATTGTGGATCCAAATACAGACCATGGTTTAGGGAAAAAGTATTTTTTTTTAAAGCATTTCCACATGCCGATATAAAGCTTCTCTCAAATACTTATTTTGTAAATTGTACATCTTTTAAACTTATCTCAAATACTTACTTTGTAAATCGTACATTTTTTATAAGTTATTCTCTATTTTTTTTTTTTCCAAAAACTATTTTACAAAAACTAATCCAAATACACTTTAATAGTACGAATTGAAAAATGGAGGGCGATAGACAATAAGAAAAGTGGAGAGGTTGACTTGCCCATTCAAATCTTATATCACATCTCTTTTCTTTCTCAATGTTTCATGCCTACCACTAATAAATAGGGCACAATTTTAAGGATTGTCCCTTGGCTTAATATTTGTATCATCGACATTTTTGGAAAGCATGTCGGAATATGATTGAATACCAATTTAGGATCATTCAATGTAGGGGAAAAAATCATTCTTGATTTTGCTAGTGTGAAGCACATAGTGTGTTTATATTAGGGAAGAGAACATACTTACAGTTTTTTATATTAATTACATTAAATTCTTCAATCACATACGATCATGTGTCCTATTTTTTTTATGGGTTTAATGTTTTTGCTTTTGCTGCAGAAATATTTTTTTTCTGTCACACTCACATAAAAGTGAATGGGTCCTATTATAAAGAGAAGAGAGAGAAAATACCCACTTACTTTTATGTGAGTGTGGTAGAAAAAATAGAAACATTAAACCCTTTTTTTATAAGGGTTTATTGGTTAAATGATAATAATTCAAAAATAAGACACATAGCTAGATATGATGAGATAACTTGATGAAATTGATATAAGGAACTCGACATAAGTATTTTTTTTAGGGAAGTTAATTAAACTACTTTGAAATAATTTTATTTTTTTCTCTAAACTAATTTTGATTAAGAAACTGATACATAGCCTAATAATACAAAACATTTGATATGATCAAATAACTTATTTAATTTTCTTAATCTTTATAAAGAAAAAAATAACTGAATCTTATATTTAGTAACGAAGAATACTATATAATAGGTGAGCCATCACAATTTACTCACGTGTCCAACTCGTATCTTCTTTAGTCCTCACGTCCTTGTATTTCAAATTTTAGAATTGACTCCTATTAAAAAACAACAATCTTTATCGTAATATTCTATATATTATTTAAAATTGGTATAATTTGGGCGTGCCAAGCATGACATGACTTTTTTTTTTTTTTTTTTTTTTTGGCCAACTAAGCATGACATATATAATTCCTTGGCTTAGCGCGCGCCGCGCCGCGGGGGGGGGGACAGAAGAGAGAGAAGCAGCACAACATATTAATATTATACTCCCTCCGGTCTTAAATAGGGACAGGAGGTAGTATAAAACAACATTGGAGTTGATTTTGGTTTTAATTATAAGACAATGTTTTAATTTTTGTTAATTTCTTTTTAAAATACCCTTATTGATACTTTATTATAAAATGAGTAATGTTTGCAACTCATTAATGATATATATAACTCAATTCTATTGTTTTTTTCTTTTTGAAATAAAATAATTTTGAACAGCAATTTTAGGAAAAAGTCAACTCTGACCTAATGTGGAGGTGGTATTAGGGCAGAGCAATGGGCGGGTTGGGCAACCCGAGGCCAAACCCATAGCCCGCCCATTTAATTTTAAATGGGTATGAGTTAGCAATTTCCATACCGTCACCTCAACCCATTTAAACCTGTATAAATGGGCTATCACATAAATGGCGGGCTAACTTAGGGTTTTGGGTAACCCATTTACATTTGACTTGTTTATTTTTCTTTTAAAAAAATATATATAAGCATTAAGATCTATCCAAATTCATCATTCCATTCTCTCAAATCAATCTTCAAAGTTGTATACTTACAATTCACACAAAACAACATAAATTTAGAAAAGTACTATCATTACATAATCTTGATGTTCAAACTCCCACTTTTAAATTAAAACATTACAACCACAAGTTCATAGATTAACAAAATGGCACGTTTCCATTGAATCTGCATGCTTCAGTCTTCATCATCTACAGATTCAATTGAAAGAATCTAGTATTCAACCTAGTACTAAAAGCTAATTTTGAAGATACTGTAGATACTAGTATATCCAACAAATTACATGCCAACAAATTTAAAACTTTATACTTGGAAACATTCACTCTCCACCATGCTAAAACATCAAATTTGGATTACGAAAGCCAACTAATTCGGTTTGAAGATATTCATCCACTTCTAAAATCTTCTCTACATTACATGTAGAATCAATAACAACTCACAAGTTTGAATAGACGAGCTATAGAGAGAGAAAGTGAGCGAGATTGAGGGTTGATGATACCATTATGGGTATGGATTAGAGGTGGTCGGATACTTTCGAATAGGAAGGGATTCGGGGAATGTTTTACGAGAATGGGATAGGTAGTTAATAAAAAAAATTACATTAAATGGGCGGGTATGGGCAGCCCATAGGTGTGCCCATAACCCGCCCATTTAAATCTTAAATGGGCGGGTTCTAACCCAACCCATTATATAGTCTTTTTGGGCGGGCTCAATATGACCCAATTACACTGGGTTTTGGGCGGGCTCATGGGTTATGGGTTTCATGCTCAGCCCTAGGTGGTATTGAGAACGTGGAAAGAGAAGGTGGAATATTAAGTGGGGGTAGATGGAACGTTGTCAATAAAGAATTAGGTCAGCACAACATATTAATATTATACTCCCTCCGGTCTTAAATAGGACAGGAGGTAGTATAAAACAACATTTGAGAGTTGATCTTGGTTTTAATTATAAGACAATGTTTTAATTTTTGTTAATTTCTTTTTAAAATACCCTTATTGATACTTTATTATAAAATGAGTAATGTTTGCAACTCATTAATGATATATATAACTCAATTCTATTGTTTTTTTCTTTTTGAAATAAAATAATTTTGAACAGCAATTTTAGGAAAAAGTCAACTCTGACCTAATGTGGAGGTGGTATTGAGAACGTGGAAAGAGAAGGTGGAATATTAAGTGGGGGTAGATGGAACGTTGTCAATAAAGAATTAGGTCAAAATCATTAAAAGATATAGTACAACAAAATAATATAACGTAACTATAAAGTAACAAATAAAATAATGATGAAAATGTTTTTTTTTTTTTAAAAGGAATTAAAAATTATGATGACTGAAATTGAATGCATACCAATTTTTTTCACCCCCTTAAAAAAGGAGGTTGAATGGTTCAATGGAGAGAACATGTTGGATTTGGTTTGTTGCGTTGGGAGGTTGGAGTGGCGTAGGACATTACGCAGAGAATGTGCTTGATTCGACCTGCACCAGCAGTGCACCAACTAACAAGGGTATGAAAAGAAAAAATCTAGTGGTCCAGTTCAGTCTAGTCTAACCCAAGCTGGTCTAGTATGATTTGATCTAGTCCTAATATAGAATGTAATGAAATGGGACCATACTGAAACAAACTAAATGGTCGGGTTGGATAATGAAGGTTCTAGACCACTTGGACTACTCGGTTTGATTCAGGTCCATTTTTTTAAAAATATTTTTATAATTTAGATGTTACTTTTTATTTTTTATATAATGTTGTGGGATTTTTTTTAAAGTATTTATAATTAATTCTTATGTTCTATGATGATTTTTATCTGATTTTAGGTATTTTTATTATCTTAATTGTATTTATCATGTTTAAATTTTTTTCTCAACATATTTTTTTTGTTGAATGTTGTTGGATATTCATGGTGTTTAAATTTTTTGTGACATGTTTTATATTATTATATGTATTTTTATGATTATAATTGTGTTTAATAAGTTCAAATTTTGCCTTTTAAAGAGAAAAAACAAAAGTAAAAAATAAATAAATTTAGATCTAGGAGTCCAAGTGGTCCACTAGACCCGATGTGGCCTAATCCGACCTTAAGTTGATGTTGAACAAACTAGACTCTTGTACAACCCGACATCTTCTCCAAAACTTGAGTTAATGTCCAACGGAGTCTAGTCCATCTCATTCCATGCTCATTAGTCCTTTCTACTATCTGTTGATGGTGGATGTGGGACCCTGTTTGGGGTTTTTTATTTTTTTAAAAAATAAAACTTCACAAGAGTCAATCTGAATAATTTATCTTCTTGTGTGCATTATATTTTGGGTACATTTAGTATGCTAAGATATTCGTTCAATCGTCCACCATCTTAAAATAGTTTTTATTGCATCGAGCTTCTGAAGTATCTTTTTAAATGTGTCTAGCACATTAAGATATTTTTTGGTGCATATAGCCAGTGGCGGAAGGTAGTGGTGGTCAGTTGGGGCTTTGGCCGCAGCTAACTCCGGTTGATCTTATAAAATTTGTTAAAATATATATGTATTTATTATATGATATTTTATTTGGCCACAACTAATTTTTTTTATCTTCTTTATAAGGATAATGTTTGTTTCATTACTCATTGAACTGGGAGAGGAAAGTAAAATTCTTATTTGAGATACCGAAAATGTTAGTATCATATTATATATTGTTTTGATTTATAATTATTGGTTATTATTTATTTGTATTTTCAATATTATTTGATACTATTTAGTAAATACTCCCTCTAGTCCTTATTTAAGGAACTAACTAGCACTTCTCACAAATTAATAAAAAACAGTTAAAGTCATTAAATTTGTCGTAAAAATTAAGTAATTTTCAATATTATCCCTATTAATTACACTAAATCTAATATCATATTAATTATTACTCTCTCTTTTTGCTCGAAAAAAAAGTAATAATTAATTTTTATTAATTATTACTCTCACTTACTACCTTTTTAATTATGGGTGTACATGAAAAAAAAAAAAATTAATGCTATTTGGAAACAAGCAAGTGTCTTATAAAAAGGACCAAATATACTTATTAGTTGGTGCCTTATAATAAGAACTAAATGGAATAGTTCAATATTTTATTTTTTGGTCCGGGCTAAAACAATTTTTTGGTTCTGCCACTACATACAGCACTAAGTAGGGATGTCCAAAAAACCGGCAGTCCAGGTGACCCGACCCGGTCCGGTCTGACCCAACCCGGTCCAAGACCGTTCACCCAGACTGGTCTGGTCTAGTCGGGCTGGATTGGACTTCGGTCCAAGGATTCAGATCCTATGGACTGGTCCGGTCTGGCTCGAAAATGCTTTTAAATTTTATTTTTTTAAAGAAAAACCATTACCTATATTTTATATTATTCTTGTTCAATGACATGTTGTTGGAGATTATTATGGGTTTAGGATTGAATTTAAGATGTTTGCATGTTTATTTATTGTCCCACAGGTAGTTCATTGATTTAATTATTGTTCTGGAAGTGGCAAACTTTTTTTTTAAAAAAAAAATAGTCGTAGATCGCTCGGATCGTCCGGGAAGTTCCCTGGACGATGGGTCCCGGCAGCCCGAACGACCAAAACCGGACCTCAGTGGATATTTCAAGAGGTCCCTCTGGGACCGGTGACCTCTAACCCGATCCGTCCGGTCCATGGACATGCCTAACACTAAGGCAAAAAATATATTACGGCGTTGAATGCAATAAAATAAATACTTCAAGATATTATATGTACTACAAAATATTTTACGGTGCTTATGAGAAAATACTTTATGTTGCTTACTCTTTTTTTCCCCAAGGTGCATCTCGTAATTATTATCAAAGATCCTATGATGTAGATCAAATTTTCATGATTGATAGGAAAGATAAACAAATCATCAAATATACATAACATTAAAGAGAAACCGACCAAAACACAAATAGAAATACAAAATACTCTCTCGGCCCTAAATATAAAAAAGGTTGCCTTTTTTTTAAAAAAAAAAAATATATATATATATATATATATATATATTAAAGAAGTTAAATAAGTTCTTAATCATATCATATATTATGTATGATTAGATTATGGGGTTTAAACTTTTCATGTTGCATGAGAGTAAAAAAGAATATTCCTATATACACATGAAATGGTGGGACCCACATCTTTGTTTTTTTAAAACAACTTAAGTACGGAAATCAAAGTATCTATACCATGAGTAGACATTTCTCCTACAACATGAGAAGTGTATTTCCCTTAGATTATATATCATTTATAAGTTAGGAAAAATAATTTGAAGAAAAACTTTAAAGTAATTTATGTAGCATTTTTAGTATCTTCTAAGAAATTCAATTAGGTTTAATATTTAGGGCTGGAATGGTAATATATTTTTGGATTATTGCCTTTTTAAAAATAAAATAAAATAATTTATGTTTGGATTGACCAGTTTTAAGAAATTCCACTAATTTTGGACCAATTCTCTTTTTTAAAGATTCAGATAGATGTTCGGATTGGACCATAGGCTGGTCTTGATTGGACCGGCCCATTTGGTACGGTTATGAACTGGTGTGAGATTCACTGATAGTATGAGTGACTTTTTTAATCTAACTTTTTACACGTTAGATAGTATAATATGATTTATGTTTGGATTGACCATAGAAGAAGTGACTCTTTTAAACTGAAATATGTTTGGATGATTATTTTGAAAAGCAAGTTTAGAAAGAAAATAACTGAAAAATACATTAATCTTATTTTATATATATATAATTTAATATATATATATATATTATAAATATTGTGATAATTTTTGGTGAAAAATTAAAACTATAAAAAAATAAAAATAGTTAATTTGTCATTTAGAAAAATTTGAAAATACTAAAATATTTAATCAAATATATTTAATGGATAAAAATGCATATAAATTAGAAATCATACTGATGTCAAATTTTCTAAAAAAGAAATATTATATAATTAATTGAATTAAGGATAACTAAGGGCTAATAAAAAATATTACAAAATATTTAATACCTTAACAGTCATAAGCCAAAACAACAATTGCATAAGCACCTCCATATCTGCTCAAGATTTTAAGCATCTTTTGGCTCTTAAGCTGAATAGGCCTAAAACATACTCTCTCCTAGGTCCTAATTATACGAACATTTTTATAGTACAAATTACACTACAAAAGTGTTCCTATAATTAAGACTCGAAGTAGTATATAAACATATCAAATTTTGGTAAAAGCATGTTCCAGGAGATTAAGCACATTCAATTGTGGATCCAAACCCACACATCACAACCCTGGTCAAAACTTTTTGCATACCAGTTAGGTTGAGGCCTAGCATGATCTGTCATGGCCCATGAACACCTTTAAAATTGTCTTACTTCTATCTAATTACAATGAAGATGAAGAGGATACACACTTTTTTTTTTTTTTCCTTTCTTTCTCATAATCCTATCTTCACCTTTAGATAATGAAATGAATGATTTATATTTGATATTTTATAAAAGTCTTATCATAATATTTTATACTTTAAAATGTATTTATTTTTTCTGCATTGCATGTATAAATTGTATAGATTGGATTTTAAGAGTTTAAATTTATTTATTTAGTTTTATAGTAATAATTTTGTATAATATTGAATTTGAACCATTATTTTTTTAAATATAATAGTTGATATGAGATTATGAGAAAAAGAAGAATAAGAGAAACCCAACCCGAAATTGACAATTAATAAACCGGTACAAATGATGTAGTCTCAACAAAATTAATGACAAAACTAAAATTTATATACAGACACTAAAATCTTAAAAAGAGCATATTTGATTTAGGGGATAGGTTATTCGCCTACTCCTATTTTACCTACCTTTGCTTACTACTCTCACTACCTTAGTTTTTAGATTATGATCTCATTAACGGTTGAGATTTGCGAGATAAAAACTGAATTCTAGGTTGCATATGTGATTTCCCCCAAATCAGAACCCTAAGGCACCAATCTCTCGCTCCTTCCCTGTGCCCTCTATTTCCTTGTAGTGAATTTGTAGAGAAACCGGTGAGAAAATCAAGGAAAACAGATAGTCCGTGATCAATTTCCACACAATATGATCAAAGCGGTAATTCTCCAAAACCAAGGAAAACCAAAATCGTATTAAGAGAGCGTAGAAGAAGAAAGCGAAAACATATATGACTGGACTAGGCGAGTCAAATTTGGGCATTGATTGTGGCTTTTCGCATTCACGAAAATACATAGCAAAGCATGTCACGGTCTTAGACAAATTCCACCTAAAACCGTCTAGGCCTTAGCTTGATCACTCCTCGATCTTGGCTTTTTAGAACCTCACAAGTAGGCAAAGAACACAAGAAGAGAGAACTTTTAGAGAGAGAAGTAACTTAGAGAGAGAAGCTCCGAAAGTGCAAAGAACTTGTATTGCTCTTGGATGGTTACAAATGTGGGTGGCACCTCCTATTTAGGTAACCACCTCCTTAATGAACGGCTATGATTCAATCTATCTAACGGTGGAGATTGGTTCTCGTAACCTTCTCCCAAAATATCTAGATATTTACATTTGCAAAGGAGTTCTAGAATTCTCCACACAATTCTAGTTCTATGTACAAAGTTCTACAACGATGTGGAATTCTCTAGAAACCTCTTGTGGAGTGTCTTGTGCACGAAATATCTGGCGTTCCCTATGATTCGTAACAAGCAGCTTAACTTGCTCGTTCAATGTTTGCCTCTCAAACAAAGCGCTAAGAGCGTAGTGTATTAAAAATTTGATGATCGTGCTCTTCATAATGGTCAATCTTCAAGATCATAGCAGCATAGTAGTAGTCATGAATAAGCAACAATGTTTTCGTTCTCCGTTCAGTTTTTGACTCTCTTATGGATGTTATTAATACGAGAGGAAAAATTGCTTCTCCTGATACGTTGATTGTCAAGGACCAAGTGCGTGAAAACTGGGGAGAGGATACTTTCTATATCACTTTTCTCCTCATCCCTCCCCATCAAATCTCAACCCTTGATTTCTCTCCTCAATCAATCTATACCATTGATTTAAATTAATTTTAATTGTCCCTCTCGAAGTACCTTTTAATATCAATTAGTATTACGAAATATTTTTTCAAGATGGATCTTAAAAAAATATTTCACCCTATACTAAAAAAATACTTCGGGATCTTGATGATATTAAAAAAAATACTTCAAGATATTGATGTACTAAAAAAATACTTCATGATCTTAAAAAATTATATTAGGATCTAAAAAAAATATTTTAGGATTTTCCTTCGATACTAAAAATATATTTTAGAATCTTACCGATTAGTACCAAAATACAAGTGATAAGGAGGGATGAGGAGAGTTCCGCCAATGAGAGAAACCGGATCGTGTGAAAACCGAAGCCGGAATAACCCAAGGCCGACGGCAAATAGAGGGCACAGGAAAGGAGTGAGAGATTGGTGCGTTAGGGTTCTGATTTGGGGGAAATCACAGATACAACATAGAATTTAGTTTTTATCTCGCAAATCTCAACCGTTAGATGAGATCATAATCTAACGGTAGTGAGTGGTAAAGGTAGGTAAAATAGAAGAAAGGCGAATAACCTATATTTGATATAGATTATATTCAAATTTTTGTATACTGAAAAATTAAGATTTTATTTTTTTATGAATAAATCACGACGAATGTTTTTGTCAATAGATAGATATCTGGAGAGGAAAAAACATTTACTAGTTTGCGTGTGAAATTGATACTAATAATGAATATTTCCATTTTAGGTCGATAAAATTTGAAATCCTCACTTAATAAAATTATTAATTAACCTCTTAATAACATTTTTAAACCAAAATATGCTTCTTTTATAAATGATATTTTGAAGATTATTTAAATCACCAAAAATAAAAATAAACTTTAAAAAAATTAACGCTCATATTTTTGAACTTTAATTTTGACACTCATGGTTTTAACTTTCTATCATATTTGAGATTTAAACTTTTTAACTAATGTATTTAATAATCTTTTCAAAAAAGTATATTCGCTAGAAATTGTATAACACTTCATAATTCATAAAAATAATATTTTGATTTTAACATCATTTTTTTGAATACATACTATGAATGTAATTAGTTGGCAAAAAAATGAATGTTACTACCTTTTTATTGTTCGTGAGTGAATTTAAATTTTTATTCTCTTTTAAAATTTAATTTAAAATTTCTAATATTTCTGGTAGCTTTGAAAAATCTTAACTTCTGAACAGTTGTGATTATTTGTGAATCCTTCATCAAACATAGTTTTGTTCTTCAATCTAGTGAATAAATAAATTTATTTTGGTGGGTAATTTTAAAGCCAGTCTTAATTCAAAACCAAACCACAACAGGTTGGCAGAACATTGGAGATGCCTTGGCAGATTTCCTGAAGACATGGACAGTACTAAAAGGTTTCATCGGCCACTCCTGAAAAGTAAATTTGCAGGCAGGTAAGTTATGTACTCATGCAAAAGCCAGATCTGCTTTTTTCTTTTTCTTTTTTTTCTTTTTTGAAAACAGAAATTCATTAATAACTCCAGCCAAAAAACACCTGCTTCATCAGCTACCATCTCCTTATAAGAAAAACCTACTGTCCTTCCTTCATCAACTACCATCTTCTGATAAGAAAGTGGTGGGTGATGAAGGAATAAGAAATTACCTATGATATTGTGAGCTATCTTAGCTAAATGGTCAGCTAAGGTGTCATGTTCCCTAAGAATATGACTAATCAAAATCTGCCAGCTCCTTGGCAACCATAATCTGGCGTCATCTATATTGTCTCTAAAGGAGTAAGTGTTATCACAACCCCTATAGTCAATACATCTACAGCCTCAATACAATCGGATAACACTTTAACATTCTTTTATCCTCTATTCCAAGTTCCAACATATTTGTAGTCCTTGGATGGTCGCAATTATTTCTGCACTACGTCCGCTTTTCAAGATCATAGTGCGCCAAGATCATGACACTTCTCAAAGTTTAGCCAATATGATACAGCAAATGTTATTCATGCCACCCAAAAGTATCTTTTCCCCCAATGTCATTTCTTCACGATGTCATATACTTTGGGAGAGACCAAAAACATACTAAATCTGTGACAGGATTCTCCCTAGTCAGCAAAACAACCCACTAACCTATTAGAGGAGAAAACAAAGGAACACTAAAATCCGAATTAGTTTGAATGAATGTTATTAATTATTGTAGGAGTCAGTTTTATTATTTAATTGAGTTAGCTAGCTAAAATAAAGGGGGCCTATAGGTTTGTTAAGTCTCCTCATCTAGTTGTTGCCAACTTGCCATAAATATGCTGGCAGGCTTTATGACTCTATCCCATAATTGGGAGATTAGTGAGTTCCAATAGGTTTGTTAAGTCTCCTCAACATCGTTTTCTCCTCCAATAGGTCAGTGGGTTGTTTTGCTGACTAAGACAAACACTACCAGCCTGTCTTTCCAAGCATCAACAATGTGTGTTTTTCTAAAGATGAAATATACATAAGCGGCAACAATACCAACAAAGCCTTATCCCACTAGGTGAGGTTGGCTATATGAATCACATGATGTCATTGTGCTCTATCAAAAATCAGATCTTTAGATTATTAATCAAAAGATTCCGCCCTATAACCTCATTAGCACAATTTCTTTGTTGATCCATGTTTAAAAAAGATTTGACAAAGTTTTACGTTGGTATGTCGTGGCCCTAACACAACCCTCCTCCTTTACCCGGGCTTGGGACCGGCTATAAAACATAGGCGGAGTTAAAAAATGGAATGGACAAAAGTATGGGAGTGGGAATAAAATATTATTTAAATACAATCAAATCGGAAAAACTATGCTTGCAAGAATAAAAATATGATATGAAAGAAAACAATATAATAGCAATTTACCAAACATTTTCTATAGCTCTCACAATCCAGAATTATCCAAATACAAAAGCATAACTTAACACTAACGATGAGAAATTCGTACTTCACCCCAGTGTTTAACCTACTTAAGGAGTGTTCTTCCCTAATGAGGAAGACAACCAAAATAATTAAACTGATCCTAGCCTTCCTTAATGAGGTAGTACACAATAAATAAATATCAGGGGCACCTACATTAATGGCTTTACTAATATCAAGCAGTATCTTCTAACAACTGAATATTTCCCATTTACATACATGGTACAAAGATATACAAGTAGTAAAGTACTACTCATACTAATTACATATGGGGAGAGTGAACTTTAACTCCCCACAGATCTTTCCGGGAATACTAGTACTGTGGGAAAGAGATTGGGTTACTTGTATCATAACGGCGTGGCCTATACCGGCTAAAGCTATCCACCAATGTTGGCTCAAAAACTCTTCGGTTGTATTCATAATCGTTGTTATTGTAGAGAGATCCATGCTCACTAGATTGGTCAACTACTCGGCGGGCAACTGGAAATAAAAGTTGAAGGAATTTAAGGGGAAAACAGTAGTTTAATAATCTTGAACTATGTTCTGGTATTTAAAAAAAAAAGAGTCTACCAAGAGAAAACGTTAGTTGGGAAAGTAAAGCAAATATATTACCTTGGGAGTAATTTACAGGGTAATCTGAAATTCGGCTAGGTGTTGGTAACCTAGCAGAGTGCGGAGAAATTTCAGTAGTATTTATTGGCACAGGGTGGGGCCTTGATCGGTTAGAAGAATTTGATGACGGCGTAGCGACTGCAGAACCATTTGGAGTAGCTTTGTCTTGGCCAGATTTCTGTACATTAGTAGACAAAAAATTTCATTCATAAATCCTATCAGGAGTTATGAAAAATCAGTTATATATAACACAGTTCAGCAGACAAGCCTATGGAACTGTGTTATACATTCAGCCATAGCTAATACTATAATTTCATATGACAATTAAGGTTCTTCTGAGGTTCCCATCAACTATGACAAATTCGAAAAATGCAAATAAGTTAACAAAATCCAAGTATCAATAGGAGGTAAAGAACAGACCGCAAACTTCAGTGTTCTCTTGTAGAGTGTCACAAGGCCTGAGAAAAGCTTGATAGCATAATCTGCAATCTCCTCACTTTCATATTCTGCAAAAGCGAATCCTTTAGGTTTCTCAGATTCCTTATCTCTAGGAATATACAGGTCCACCACTCGTCCTGCTTGAATTAATATATCATATAAGATCCTCTCCGTGACCCTCTCATCTAGATTGCCTGAGTTGAAAAGAAAGAACCAAATCAGCTCTGCATATGTATAAGTTGGCTATACTTTCAGATACTCTAAAAGCCCTTAACACTTGTATTGTCAAAATAATAAAGTCTCAAAAGGTTCTTGAAATACCATGTTTTAGATACACTATAATATCTCTCAAATTACATGCTACTTTACATCCATGAATTAAAACATAATTCAATAAAAATGGAAACTTTATATGTAAATAAAGGACAAAAGTTACATTCTGAATTTCACCAAAGTTTTCTTGACAAAGCTGAACCTTAAGCTTGGAGTGTTAATTAGATCCAAATTCAAACCATACAAGGATAAAAATAATCTTTCAAGCCAATATCACCCATGTTAACATCCAGATGGAAAACATAAAAAGACTTGCAACTTATTTGGCAGGCAGCACACACATCACATGCAAAGTCTCTTTTAATATCAAAAGAGAAAAAAATATTTTTAAAAGTTATTTCCTGATTAAGAAGTTCCTAAAACTACAGATAGGAAAAGAAAACAAAAGGTATTTTCACACATGGCTGTATATGGTATTATTCAATGGTGTGAGACAAAATAGGTGCCTCACCTATGTAAACAGCGCAACTTGTGTTTCCAGACATGGCTGTATATGGATCTGCTGTGAATCTGTACCACCAAGGAGCCTGAGAGCTGGATAATTTATTAATAGAAAGTAAAGAAAGGAGAAAGAGGGAATGATAGAAAGCAATAGAAGAGACTCTGGAATTGCTAATAATTCAAGAGTTCAAGCATGAGAAAATAAGACCGGTTAGTGATTACCCTTATTTATAAGTCACGGGTAATCTAAAATTATCTTATCCGAATCCTTAAGTATCTCATCCAAAGGGATTCATAATATCCAATGATATTAATCTTAATCTCTCATAATATTAATCCTAATATTTCATAATATCTAATACTAATGACATACTCAAAATATTTCGAATTCAGATGCTTTGCTTGTTATTTATTGAGGAATAGGGTTTTGGACACATTATCCGAATCAGAAGACAGTTCCTAAGGAATCAAAGACCTAATCTCTACCGTTAGAGAGTTGCATAATCGAACTGTGATCCACGACAAAATCAAAGGGCAAAATACGTTCATAGTCCCGGAAAATGGATGAAAAAGAAATTAGGTTAAAGATAGGAATTACCTAAAGGGTTGAAGCCTCAACCTCAAGATCCCGACGACGAGAGATCGTTCGAGAAAAGAAAAGCACGCTCGCTGTACTCAACTGGCGACGATTAGTTCCGGATCTGACCTCCGGTTTGAAGGCCTTCTTACAATCTAACCTCAGGCCCAAAACATATCCCGTAAGCCACTAAGCCCTATATATATATATATATATATTATGGGAAAAATATTTGTTTAATGACCGGAGATAAGTTATCATAGGTGATCCTCAAAACTACTTACGTTTTGGATTAATGAATGGTGTACTTGTAATTTTAGATGAATTCACCATTCATTAATTCAAAACGATGTAGTTTTAGGGGTAACTGAAGATAACTTATCTCCAATGACTAAAGAAATCTTTCACCCATATTTTATATATCAATATTGTGTATAAAAGAAAACAGATATCAATGTCCAATAATGACAGGATAAGTTTCTATGGTTAAGATAAAATTTACAATGTTGCCACCAAATTACTTTAACTACCCCTCTATTTTACTTTAATTACACAGGTTTCCTCTTTATTTTAAAAATTCATATATATCTTTTTTAAAATTAAAATGGATGTTACATAAACCTTTCTATATAGTTTGAGATTCTATATCCATCTATTCAAACCTTTAGTTGACTATTAATTTCTATTTTTGTTTTATCAAATGCTCATTTTTAACATTAGAATTATTTTTTAAAAAACACACATGGAAAAAAAAAATTATACCACCAAAATTTTATTGTAATCTTTTTTTTTTAACTTTCTAATATGTTAAAAAATTATTGATTTTTTTGCAAGGACTCCCTTCTTGGATTTAATGGGTGGCTAATAGTGGAGCCCAAATGGAGGAAGCCGAGTTAGAGTTATTGGCTATGTTTGAGCTGGCGATATGGTGAGCCTCGTCAAAAACTAAATGTGGCATGGTAAACAAATCTTAGTAAAAAAAAAAAAAAAACCAATAATACGTGTTTGGATTGGCTTTTTGTTTTTCTGGACTTTTTCACAAAAAGCTCATTAATATAAAAGCTCTTGGATGGAGCTTCTACGTAAGCATTATGTGACTTTTTGAGAAAGATACTGGGGCCAACTATTTTTTTGGGTTGGAGTGGAGAATTCTAAATGTAGAGCTAGAGAATTCACTGAAACTTCCGCTTTTCTTTACAAAAAAAAAAAAAAACCAGTTTTTTTATTTTTTTATAACTTTTAAAATAATTTTTTAATCATATATATAAATATATATTATTCAATCAAATTCATGTCATTTTCGGTCATTTTCTATCTCAACCTGGTTTTTGAAATAATAATCCAAATACTCATAATTTTAGAAAAAAAGCCACTTCTACAAAAGCCAAACGGCAATCCAAACACGAGATAAATGGGTATGTTTGGGTTAGCGGTAGGAATGGTGGCTTAAAAGCCATACGACTTAAAAAAGTTCGGTAGGAAAAAAGTCATATTATAGATAATGATTTGTGTTTGGATTGTCCATTTGGCTTTTTACGAAGTGGCTTTTTTTCTAAACGAGGAGTGTTTGGATTATTATTTCAAAAGTCGTTGAGATAAAAAATGACTAAAAGGTGTATGAATTTTATTAAACACTCCCATTGAACCTAAATATAAGATAGAATTAATATTTTTTAAGAGATTGGAGAAGCTAATTAAATTACTCAAGCTAATTAAAAATGACGAGAAAAAGAGCATGAATCAAATTCATATATATATATATATATATATAATATGGTGTACAAAATGTGATAATTTGGGATAAAAATTAAAAATAAATATAAATTTACCAAATGAAATAGTAACATTACCATTACAAAATTTACAAATCTAATAATTATGATTATCTGAAGAAAAAAATATATTTGTGATTCTTATATGATACCTCGTGATTCTTTCTTCATTTCATTTTTCGACCAAAGAAAAAAATCTGCATATCATTTTAATAATATATTATATCAAAAAACTTACCACACATGACGTTCAATATTTGACAAATTCCTACCACTAAATATGGTTTTGCATTATTCGGTACATGCATGTATGATTAACAATAATGCAATTTACTTTTTAAATAAAATAATATTATATCTACAATCAATAATTCATTCATACATTAATCTCCCTCATCTTTCTTTTCTTCCCTGTGAATCCGTGATACCTCTGTCTGCCACTTCTTTCTCATTCGTCTCACACTCTCACTTCCTTCTCTTCTTCTTCTTCTTCACAGCGCCATAGATGAGAACGGATTGGATCATTCTTGGCAAAGGACGATGAGATCGGCGAATGAGGATGAGATCCGGCGAAGGACAAATGGATCATGCGAGGACGAGGACAGATGAGGCAGGCGAAGGAATTATTGAAGATGAGGACATGAGGTAGTAATTCGAGGAGATGAGGCGAGGCGAAGGAATTATTGAAGAGGAGAGAATGGGGGAGAGAATCGGCAAATGAGAGGAGGAAAGAGAAGGCACACGATGCTTTTTTCTCTTTGCGCCTCTTGGAAGAAGACCATGAACAGTAGCCTCCACGGTGCGTTACAAGATAAACTCTATTTTGGAGCGTTCAAAAAGCTCAGCAGCGTTGATGGTTTTGGAAGAAGCCAACGGATCATCCAAACACTCCTCATCTGCGTTTTTTCACTGTTGATCGTTTGCTTTTCCGTCACTGCACTCTTTTGCCTTCAACGCTCCCTTCAACGTGCCATCCAAATAGGCCCAATAAAAGTGACTTATATTAGAAGTCACTTTTTTTTTTCCTTTTAAAAAAATAAGCTCATATGAGATCACCATTTGTTGGGTTAATGTGCTCTTTGGTCACTTAAGCCCAATAAGGCTTAATTGAGACTACTGACCCAAGAACTCTAAGGCCCATGTGGATTAGGGTTAGGTCTTGGGGTGTAGTAGCATATAAACTAACTTTCGATCGCTTGAAAAGATACGGCCGCACAAATAGTTAGGAGGCTCTCATCGAAACAAAAACCTAGAGGCGAGACGTTCATCATTTGAACGGTTGCCCACACAACCATCTCATCCCCCTCGAGAGATAGTCCGGAAGATCAATCATAGATCGCACGAGGACCGTTCGTAGACAAGGATTGTTCGTGGAGAATCTTTCGGATAACTCTTCAATATCCCGTTAAGCAAAACGATGAAAGGTTTCATCTTTTCCTACATCGCGTGGTACGATACGCTTCCGCGTTTCTGATAAGTTTCCTACACCATTATCCTAAATCGTCCAAATTATTTTCTCTGTTGGGCTTAAATCACAGTCCGTTAGACTTTTTTCCTCCATCACTGTTGTACCAAACAGACCGAAAGAAATTGATGCAGCATTATCCAGTTGTTCTCATTGAGCCAGACGAGCATGTTGGATGGCGCAAGCCCTGGAACACAAGGCCACTATTACAGTATTGGGAAAGAGATGCAATGTGTATACATTGAAAGATCACTTGTGTCGTACATGGGATTCAAAAATAAATTATAAACGGTTTAATATTTCTATTTTTACTGTAAAAAATTTTTTTTCCAACATTCACTTCTCTCATTAATATTTTTTTCTCTTTTTCCTTTATAATAGAACTTACTTACTTTTATATAAGTGTTACGAAAAAAAGATTTTCTCAAGTAAAAAGTAGAAACATTAAATCTAATTATAAATATGGAAAAAAATAGATTGGGTTTGAGACTCAAGATATTTCCAACCAATAACAAATCCACTATCACATTTTAGGAGGGATTTGTTCAATGGGATTGAGAGTGAGACTTTAAAATTAATAATAATAATAACTTAATTATATTAGCTTAATTTTAATTTTTAAATTCAAATCACAAAATAAAAAATACAATTATCTTAAATAACAAAATGTTTCTTATGTTTAATATCTTTAGTTTAGTCTTTATTTATATTAACTCAAAATTACCTATAACCTATGCTTTTTTTAAAAAAATAAAATAAAATCCAACTGTAGGTATTATGCCAATAATAACCCTATACTTTTTTTTATAGGAATAACCTTATACTTTTAAAGGGTTTTAGATTAGGTCCTTATACTTAATAACGGTAACTTAATAAACCATTTATTAAATTATGGGGACCACAAACAATAAGTTGAAATTATATAGGGGTTAAAACTAAAATTCATCATACAATAAGAATTTTTTTGGCCTGACCATTTTTTATTGAGTAAAATCAATGGAAAATGAAAGAAAAATATTGTCAAAATATGTAAAAGATAAATAAGAGTGTTTAATTTCAATAATTTCAAATTGACTAATTTGAAGTTTTGAAATTTAAAAAATGTGAGAAATTATATAACTAACTTTTTATGAAAAAAAAAATCCTCATGCCTTCTTACCAGTTGTTAAAGTTTTGACAATCTTATCAAATATATATACCAAAGTCATTAATAGAGTAGACTGAATTTTAAATAGTCTCATGTATTTTTAAATCTCTTAAACAAACCTTATTAATAGGGATACTTAAGTTAATAATATTTATATTTTGAGTGGTAAATATGAATATATGATTTAATTAATATGATTTACTCCCTCCGGTCCTAATTATAGAAACACATTTAGAGTTGGTTTTGGTCCTAATTATAAAGCAAGTTTTAACTTTTGTCAATTTTTTTCCTATAATACCCCTATTTATACTTTCTCAATAATAATTAAAGAC
This sequence comes from Acacia acuminata, assembly GCA_019022655.1. NCBI lineage: Eukaryota > Viridiplantae > Streptophyta > Magnoliopsida > Fabales > Fabaceae > Acacia > Acacia acuminata. Next base: position 668,414 of record JAFJYI010000075.1, read on the forward strand.
AATAATAATTTAATAATACACCTATATATTTTATAAAATAAATAATGTTTGCAACCCATTAATGTCATATACACCTAAATTATAATTTTTATATAAAATAATTTTGAGCAATTTTTGTCATATTTTTCCCATATCGCCTTACTAATACTTCTTTCACAATAATTATTTAACAACACACTTATATTCTATCAAGTGAGATATTCTACTTTATTTTTTATCATCACATAAATGTCATTGGATTTGACGATTTGACATTCAATACTAGCAGTTATAATCTCTAAACTTATTTATTGCTTTTTCTGTGATAGAATAAAAGTTTATACCCTGATATCATCATATGATTCTTTTATAACAACAAAATAATTATATTCTTAAATCAATTATATGATTTTTTCGATTCTTCCCCTCGGATTAAAATTACAACTAAAAAGTAGGAAGTTAAACTGTGGAAGGATATAAATTGGTCTCTAAATAAATTATATTTTTAATTATTTTGATAACCAGCTTCAAAGGAGAGTAGATTCTTAGTTGTATTCATAGTATGATTTTTATTCCATGATTCTACCATCGGAGAGTGGTTTAAGAAAATAAACTTGTATCTGTATTACTTAGTTCTATCTTTGAGAGATGTATTTATATTAAATAAACTCGGATAAGGGTATTTTAGAAAAATACACATAATTAATTAATTTAACTTTCTTCCTTAATTTCTCCAAATTCTAGTAAATAGCTCATTAGGTCCGGATTCTCTTGGAATCGGATCCCTCGATCCTCAATATCATGTCATCCGAACCGTCAAAAGTTGATCTAAGTCGCCCGAATCGTTGTCTAAAAACCGTGTGCGGTAAAAACTACCGCACGCGGTTTTTATAAAAATTTTAAAAATCCCTCTGTGCCGTTAGATTCTTTTTTAGATGGCTCAGATATGCTTTTAAGGGATAATGAGGCTCTACTTCTGAGAATATCCGCTTCCATTAATAACTCAATTGTTCATATTAAAGACTTTCCCAATTTAAAAACATACGAGACTGTCTCAAATCAACTCCAGAGTTTTTCTGCCGTTTAAAAATAGGTATATTCAGTGTCAGTCTTTTTGTCTTGTTGTGCGAGAAGACTATTTCGCAAACTGACAGCAATAGCAACGACGATGTAGATTAGAACGCTGTCTTTGGACACGACTCCTTGGAGTCGTTCTCATGCATCTTCTGGTCCTTTCTCTCTCATTTTCTGCTTTCCAAAGCAGAGAGAAGGCATAACATATTCGAATTCCAATCTCGATCTTGTCCTCGCCACCATGTCGCAGAAACCCATTAACACCATCACCGTTGCATTAATACTTGGTTTCAGTTTCTTCTTTATCTTCTTCGGTTTCCTCCAGTCTCCCTCTCTATCATTTTCACGCCAATCTCTCAACGATCCCGTAAATTCAGAGATCAAATCCTCACCGGAAGCCTTTTCCGATCTGGTGGGTGCCTTCAGAAAATGGGATTCTCGAGTGGGTTGTTCTAGGTTCAGAGAGAGATATGATAATAAGTCAATGGGTCCTTCTCCTTTTCAAGAGATTGGAGGTGATTCGAAATGTGAGGGCTTGAAATTGAAGCATGTTAGCGTTTTGGTGAAAGGGTGGACTTGGATTCCTGATAATTTAGATAATTTGTACTCCTGCCAATGTGGATTGAGCTGTTTGTGGTCTAAATCGCCGGTTCTTGCGGACAAGCCTGACGCGTTATTGTTTGAAACTACTTCGCCTCCGTTTCTGGTAGGTCTTTGATTGAAAACGTTTTTTTGTTGTTGTTATATCAGTTTAGCTGAAAGTAGATATGCTGGGTTTCTTTGCCATCAAAATATTTTGATGTGGAATAAGAATATTGAATGTCTAACAAGGGCAATAATCATGACTTAGTGATGGTGCAATTGACGAAGTGATCTCTTTAGACAATAAGCTTTTGGACTTTTGGTTGTTTTACTGGTGGAGGGTCTAACATGTGTCAAATGCTCTACATAACACGATCCTTTAAATTGTATTCATTAATTATATGCATCTTGTTTTGTGCTTTCCGTGTCAGAGTAGGATCGGTGGTGTTTCTATAATTCTATTGAAACCAGTTATTGCTGAATGCTGATCCTCAGATTTTCTTGAACCATACACATTCACTTGTTTGTCTAATGATTTTATCTTTAGAGTTCATTAAATGAGATTTGTCCATACCGTACTGTTTACCCATATGAGTCTATCAGATATTGGTACTTCTTAGTTACTAGGTCTGCTGGACTCCTATTCTGGGTCGGATGATGATTTTTTTTTTTTTTTTGAGCTGAAGAACACATGCAGTTGTGATTCTCATGTTTATATTCTTGTAGATGAAGTTTAAGTTAGTGTTAACAATTAAGAAGCTTGTTTCTTCATCTGGGTCCCTACTCACTGGAATTACATTGCACATAATTATCCTGGCATAGTCACTCTGTAGATGCTACTGTCATCAACCCCTAATTTCTATGTGTATTGCATGTAGGTATAAGATGCAGGAAATTTATTGGCCAAAAAACTTGATGCAGGACATTTTGATGGTGATGATTTATGACATGAACCTTATAGGAATTCAGGGGATAAATGTCAGTAAATTTAATTTGACTCATAAGTTGGCTTGGAATTGAGTATTAAGTATTATAATAGAAAACTGAAGGAAAATTTTAATGAAAGTGTGGATTACTTGGGATTTTAATTAATTAGAGAAATCAAGTAAAAATCTTACAACTGCTATGTATCCTTGAATTCTTTTTGAAAGATGTTGCTGCTTTAGTTGTACTCATGAAAAATGGAGTTCTAAAGCAAACTGCCAGGTACTGAATGTTTTGTCAATGAAATTTTAAGAGCTGTGGACCCAATTGTTGTTCAATAACAGCTATCTATCTTTCTAATTGCCATAGGACGTAACTATGGACAGTGTTGTTTTACATACGAATGTTAAGCTTTTGTTGCCTGCATTGATCATCTTCTCAACCAGAGATTATTGACTGATATTTACAACCGCTATAAAGTTACTGGCTTATCTAAAATGCTCACTTCAGCAGGTGTGGAAGTTGCAATAGTAGAAATTCCTTTCTGTTGTCTGTCACATGATACATGCAATCTAATGATTGAGAGTATCCTGTAGGTTGAGCTTTATGTATTTAAGGTCTTAGTTTTGACTTTATTTATTGATTGATTGCCTCCTGATGGAGTAATTCTGCTGTTCTTGCCAGTTAGAGATGTTTAACATAATCACTTGCCGTCATAAATGCTTCTCCTCATTTCATAGTGGGCTTTCAGGACTTTATTTTGTTGATAATAATGCACTATATGAGATTCCATTTTCTTCACTTTTTCATGCCTACTTTTTTTTATTTCAGAGACGTATGGGAGAACCACTTCGTGTGTACATGGATCTTGAAGCTGGGAGGAAGCGATCAGGTCGAGAAGATCTGTATATCAGTTACCATGCTGGAGATGATGTCCAGTCAACCTATGCTGGTTCTCTGTTTCATAATGGTCGAAACTACCATGTCTCACGTCATAAAAACAATGTAAGTAATATGCCATATGAGACTGAATCAGAATGTCAAGAATAGGATCTTGTTGTAACTTGGCCCAATTTTTCATTTCTAGGATATACTTGTCTATTGGTCTTCATCGCGATGCCTTTCTAAAAGGAACGAACTTGCCAAGAAACTCTTCAGTTTGCTACCTCACCATTCATTTGGGAAGTGCCTAAATAATGTTGGTGGTCTTGACATGGCTCTATCCCTTTACCCCGAGTGTGCAAACGATGCCAACATTACCCCAAAATGGTGGGATCATTTACACTGTGCCATGTCTCACTACAAATTTGTTCTTGCAATTGAAAACACTAGGACTGATAGTTATGTGACGGAGAAGTTATTTTATGCTTTAGACTCTGGTGCAGTTCCTATTTATTTTGGCGCACCAAATGTCATGGATTTTGTCCCTCCACATTCGATAATAGACGGTACAAAGTTCAGATCGTTGGAAGAATTGGCTTCTTATGTGAAGGTCCTAGCTAATGACCCAGTGGCATATGCAGAATACCATGCATGGAGAAGGTGTGGTGTGATGGGTAACTATGGGAAAACTCGAGCACTGAGCCTTGACACACTACCATGTCGGTTATGCGAAGCTGTTAGCAGGAGAGGAGGAAGAAATGCAAGGGGCTAGGTTGAGTTTTTTTGGCAGAAGTTGTAGGACTTCATGTTAGTGATGCCTTGAATTCTGGTTGGACAGGCAGTATAGAGGCTAACTTCTTGTTTTACAGGGGAAAGTTATAGAATTAGATCACATAGCATGCTCAAATCACACGGTAAAAAATCATAAGGTATTTCTTTTAGTTCCTTGTTTTACCTTTAACCCCTCCTGGTGAATCCAGCTTTACACTATAAAATTTGTTTGATGTTGATGATGTATCGTTTTCAAAGTGTACATATGAAAAATTGGGATGTGAAAACTTTTTGCAGTTTTCAGATGAAAGTAATATTAACTGCATTTCTAATGTAATCAAGTGATATTGAAAGTCGAAGATTAAATTGTCAATGCTTTAGATCTTCTTACCTTCAATTTAGAGAAAGTTACATGGAAGGACTCAAAATTAATTTTTTAAAAAAGTAAGTTAAAAGATATTAAGGACTGTAATTACTTCCAAGGACTAAATTTCTGTTAGGTTTCACAGACTTGCAAGGTTTTAAGAATGTTGCCATCGAGTTCTTAATAATGTTATGTTATATGTAACTTTGCTTAAATTTACAGTGACATTAAGTTCTTAATAATGTTATAGTAATATGTAGCTTTGTTTAAATTTACAGTGATTCTCCAAAACCTTGTAATAAACTTTGGTTCTTGCTGTATTTATAATTTTTAAGATCTTTTGATGTAATATTTTTGTGAATTTTGAGTCCTGAAAAGTGACTTTCCCTTTCACTCACCCCAGTTCTGCTTAAACCTTGGACTATATAGCTTCCTGCTTCAGCTTTTATGTCATCATTATATTGCCACAATTTTGTGTAACCACCCATAGTTTTCTCTATTACGAAGTGGTATGAGGATCGTGGGGCCCCAAGTATTTTTTCCATAATTTATTTATATATTTGTTAATTAGGTAATTTTCTTTTCTGAAACATTTCCCTCCTTAAAATTTTTGGGTGATGTGGCCAAGTGCAGAAAACTTTAGCAGACACCTAATGCAGCAGATATCTAAGCTATTACTACCGTCATGAAAAAGACATTTTTGGATAGATTCAATCTAAAAAAGATTATAAGTTAATCAATAATCTTGAATATAATGTAGGAGATCTAATGAAGAGAGTGAAGATATAAGAGGTGATTGATTGCCTTATGGATTCTAGTCCTTGTGGAACTTCCAAACTGAAGCCAATATCCCACTATAAGCTGAAGATTTGGACTTCCCAACATACTGAATCTGCAGTATAAAACTCATCTGATTGAACATCTAGTGCAAATAAAAAAGGGAAAAATGACAGACAAATACCATTTGAACTACAAAAATCTCAAAATGTCTACTAAATTAGCAAAAGGACAAATAAGTAATCTAGTAGGAATATGAGATTTTGAAATTTGGGTGTTGACAACTTAAGTATAGCAATTAGAACATAGATATAGAGACTAACAATAGGAGATCCCCAAGTTGCTACTTGCTATTTTGAAGTTGTCCACACCGAAACTTCAAAATCCTAGATTCCTATCAGATTACTTATTTATCCTTTTGCTAATTTAGTAGACATTTTTAGGGGTTTTTGTATTCAAATGGTATTTTTTGGTCAAAAAAAGACACCCAGGGCATGCGGCTTTCACCCAATGAGGTTTGAGGAGGGATAGCTATCCGCAACCTATGACCACTATCCCAAGGCTCATCCTCATCTAGTGCATTAGAAGGGCCAAAAAAATTATACCCTACAAATTTGTAATCCTTTCTCTTACCTTTGTCTTGTTCTTATGGCTCTTTTGGCATGTTTTGATCTTCTTCAAATCATCAGGTCTGTTCTGGAGATATTCCTTCACCTGCTGATTGTTCATGGATTGCATCATATCAACCTGTGAAAATCATACAGAATAAAAAAACTTTTCGTGAGTTCTTGAGAAGAATCATGGGTTTGTTCAAAAAGCCTATAGATTATTGAAGGAAACTTGGTAGATAGAAGAAAGCAAAAGGGAAGTAAGTACCCATGTTTTGAGGTTTTCAATGTCCTTTCTTAGGTCATCTTCTTCCTTATCAGCAACTTCCTTCTTGTCCTTCCATGACTGTACCTTGGCCTCTTTTACTTCTCTCTTCTTGTTCTTTCCTCCACCACCAATATTCATTGTTTCAGAATACAGACCAGAAAACAATTCTATGCAGTTAAATAGAATGAGATTTTTTTTTTTTTTTTTTTTTTTTTTTTTTGGGGGGGGGGGGGGGGGGATTTAATGCAGTCTTTGAAAATAGTAACAAACTGAACTGAAGTCAGTCATTTTTTATCATATATAGGTTACACATGAGACTTTTTGACTCTAAGAATATTAAATGTTTGTTAAAGTAACTCGGAGATCAAATTATTTGTTCAAGTGATTAAACAGAAGCCTTAGCCAATGAATTTGATTATTTGGTCAAATTGTAACTGAAACAGCAAGTGGCTGAAATACTTGCAGCTTCCAATACATACGTTAATGGCAAAACGACTCACGTGAGTGTATGAGGGCACGTTTTCTTTGATAAAACTGAACTTAATATCTACACAATGCACTCAGGTGATTCCAGATCATTATCATCAAATTTTTTTAAAATGATAAAAGCAGCAACAAGTCTTATTTGGCCAAGTGAGTTCGGTTACATAGTTTGGATAATGTTATTATACTCCATTAACAACTAAATCTTTTAATAGATTAACTAAAAGGTTCTGTTTCATCTACCTCTCTTTAGAAAACTTCATACTATCTTACAGGGGTAGAGTCAAGATTTGAAATTAGGGGGTGAAAATTACAAAATAGAACCCAGTGGAGTTAACATTTGAAATTAGGGGACAAAAATTACAGAATTGCACCCAAAATTTTAATTATGCTTTAGCCTCATAAATATTTCAATATTTTCATTTTAGTTTCTCCATGAGACTTTTTGATTGGGACTAAAGTGAAAATATTTAAATTTTATGAGACTAAAGCATAATTTCCTATAATTTGGGTCAAATTCTGTAATTTTAGGGGGGTCACCTCTAGCCCCTCCTAATTCCGCCCTTGCTATCTTATCTACCTTCCAGATCAGCACATGATAACAACAACAAGCCATATTTCGCTAAATGAGGTCGGTTACATAGTTTGCATTATATTATTTTACTCTACTAACAACCAAATCTTTCAATAAATTATTAATTAAAAAGTTCTGTTCAATAGCGTCATTGAGCGTTTTCTTCAGTCTTCATCTACTCCTCTTCAAAAGACACCATACTATCTTATCTACCCTCCTCATCAACGAGTTCACATTTGGTGTACATTCTTATGTGCCTAATTATGTGCTCATACCTCTATTAGAGGTATGAGTATTTTTTTATTTTTTATTTTTATTTTTTATATATTATATTTGTTTAGATTTAAATTATATCTTTGCTTTCGGAATTTTTTTGCGAGATCTCAAATTAATTAGATTCCATGATACTTGGGTGTTATAGATAAATGCGGATTGGAAACTAATAATTTGAGATACTGAGTGCAAAAAAAATTCCAGAAAGTGGCATATAATTTCAATCTAAATAAACACAATATATAAAAAAATTTTAAAAAAAAATGCTCATACCTCTAATAGAGGTATGAGCACATAATTGGGCACATAAGAATGTGCACCCCCTCATCAACAACTTCAACGGCTTTCTCTATATATATACAAATCATCTCAAATAATTTTTTACCAGTTTCTCTTGAATATGTGTCGCTCCTACTACCTGTTTTTTGACAATTTTTTAAAATTATGACAATCACAAGAGAAAAAAATGTTGAACTCAAATACTTATTCTCCTATAAGATAAGTAACCATTCATCAATCATTCTATCCTGCCCATAAATTACAATATCAAGTAATTTTTGATACAAACGATATATATATAAGTGAATCACAAAGAAACCCAAGACATATCATACACATAAAAGTCTGAAATATTCTCGTACTCTTATGGGTACAGTTAACTTAATTACTTTACAAAGAGGTATAGAAGGAATCTCACTTTCCAACGATCTCAGATCTCTGGCCTAGTAACATGAATACTTCCAAGTAAATGAAAAATCATAAGTTGGGTCTCATTTGTAACATCATGTCGTACGTGAGTGCATGTCCTAAAAGCAATCTCAATTGGACTACGACTCTGCATTTCTTCCTCCTTTTCTGCTAACAAGTTCACAGAGCCTACAAGGCAAAGAGTCAAGGCTAAGCCCTCTGGTTCTTCTATAATTCCCCAAAACACCACATCTTCTCCAAGCATGATACTCAGCATAAGCCACAGGGTCATTAGCCAAAGCCTTAACGTACAAAGCCAAATCCTTGAGGCTGCTGAACTTGGAGCCGTCGATGACGGAATGAGGCGGCACGAAGTCGCCGACGTTGGGGGCTCCGAAGTAGATGGGGACGGCGGCGGAGTCAAGGGCGTAGAAGAGCTTCTCCGTGACGTAGCTGTGGGTCCAGGTGTTTTCTATGGCGAGGACGAACTTGTAGTGGGACATAGCACAGTGAAGGTGGTCCCACCATTTTGGGGAAGAAGATTGAGCACAGTGAGGGTAGAAGGAGAGAGCCTTGTTTCTGCCATTAACGTTGTTGAGGCACTTTCCAAAGGAATGGTGCGGTAACATGGAGAGAAGCTTTTGAGCTATCTTGTTTCTTTCGGATACACAGTGGGACGATGACCAGTACACAAGTGGGCCCTGAACAATAATGAACTCCCAAATCATGAAAAATGTAACACACTTTTGACCAAGTTAATACATAAACATTATATATAGAAAAAAGTCAATACATAAACACTTAGTCAATCCTAAATATAAGAGTTATTTAAACCTTTTACTTTCGTCCTACATATAAGATGTTACTTCACTTTGTCTTAAATTTATAATTTTTTTCCAAAAGATCATATTGATTGTACATGGTAAAGGGAATGCATATGATTAGAAATTGCATTTTATAAAAATCGTTGGTTTTATTAATTCTATATAGTTTCATAAAAAAATGGTCTATTTTTAATGACTCATCCCTAAACTTTTAATGAGTTTTTGTTTTGATTCTTATACTTAAACTCAACGACTAAGCCCTTATGAAACCATAGTGATTAAAACCAACTATTTGAAATCATAGGGGCTAAAGTCAAAATCTGAAGGAAAAAAAATCCATTAGCAATATTTACCCTATAAAATTTATTGCAAGTTATATTTTGTTTTTGTTTTTGTTTTTAAAAAGAATCAATTATACATTACAAGCAAAAGATACCTGAAGTCCAAAACAAGCTTACACAAACATAATGGACAAGACTGCTTCATATATACATGGAGGCCTAATGCCACAGTAGAAAGTAGCCCCAACCAACAAGCATCGAAAAAGTTTTTGCAGAGAAGTAATGTTGCTGTGAAAGTTTTTTATACTCAACGTTTCTCTTAAAGTATTAAAATGGAGCAATGTCACCCTTAAACGTTAAAAAATTAGTTGTCAATATCAATTTTTTAACAGTATTGTATGGGGTAAAGTTGTTACGTTTTAAAACTTCTGTAGTGACATTGAGATTAAAAAAACTTCCAGAGCAACATTGCTCTTCATAATTTGATACTTCCGGGACAAATTTTCCCCTTAACCCTATATTATTTATAGATTATGAAAAATGCACCAATTTCTCAAACTTTTATGTAATGAAGAACCCAACTTATCTAGTTCTGAGTAGCTACTTGGTTTAATGGATAAGGGATTATTATTATTATTATTAGGATGAAGTGTATATGTGTGTGTATGTATATGCATATGAAAGAAGACTTACAGTGTTCTTGTGAGAGGAAACATGGTAGTTTCGATTGTTGTGAAAGAAGGCACCAGCATAGGTAGTCTGAATATCATCATCAGCATGATAACTGATGAATATGTCCTCACGCCCTGTTCTTTCTCTCTCTGGTTCCAGATCCATATACACCCTCACTGGTTCTCCCACTTTCCTCTGTTCAACATCAATATTTTGTCATAAATATTGTGTAAAGGTGTGTCAAAGAAAGAGTCTGTCTAATATTATTGGATGTTTTAAAATGAAAATATGTGTTTTGAGAAGTCATATCTTTATAAATTAAGGGATTTATGTTGGTTCATGAATCAACATGGTTCATAAATTTAAAAGATAGTTGTGACTTTTAAATTGAAGAGATATATGCTTCAAGAGGCACCGTTTCAATGCATCTATTCATTGTCTATAAATACCCCACTTGTAACACTATTTGAAAAGAGAGAATAAGAAGTCTCAGTAACCTCTTATTGAGTTATTCTATCTTTGGCCACTTCTATTACCTTATATCCTTATTGGAAAGGTTCATTTAATCTTGGGGAGATGTCACTTCCTATTTATTAAGGGGCTTACAGAATAACTTTTTAAAACAATGTCTTTGAACACGGCTCGAACCAAACATTTTATTAATTTTTTGTAGATTTCGAGAACATATTCATAATCAAACCAGCCTTTCATCAATTCATTATTATCATTTCACTACTTCTTCATCTTCATATATTCTTGTACTCCCCTCATCCTCATCCTGTTTATAAGTTAATTCCAATATATTTATGTGGAACTAAGAAAAACCTCTTAAATCTTGTTAACTCTGCTGTAAACAATTTTTTTCAACTTTACCCCTATTTAATATGACCCATCCCCTATATATAAGAACCAAGTCTACACAATAATTAACAAAACGTAAAATTGTATATTGATATAAAAAATTAATATGACTTAGAAATTGGATAAAAAATATTCGGTCTTTACCTTACAAATGATAAAATTGTACATTCATATAAATAGAATTGGACTATGGGAGTATACTTTTACCCACCTTACACTGTTTTCAACTACAAGCAAATGTAAATGTGTGTGTGGGTGTGAATCATTATTATTCTAGCCAAGATGTACTATTGTATATTCAACTATCATATTTAATTTGGTGGTTCATAATTCATACCCTACTCAAGTCTGATCCACACACTGATCATTCAGGTCATTTAGTTCTTTTTCTCAGGCCTATTAGTACATCTTATCTTATTGTACAACAAGTGATCTAGCTGGAACGGTGGAATATTCCCTTTTTTGAATCACTCAAGGATCAGTCAAGAGTAGATACAATTCTGATCTAAAGTCTTTTATTTCCTGCTAATAATAAGGCCAATATTGACTTTCACTTGGTATAACCCAAAAAAAGAAGATCAAATTCTGATATATATGAATAAGATTGAGTTTCATCAGCTTATCCAAGAGACATCAATTCTTAGTTTCGTCCAGAAGACGCTCAGTTCTGATCATTTTCATTGGTGCGCTGTCACTAACAGGATACAGAATCAGCATATATATTTTACTGCTTCTTTCTTTAAAAAAAGAAAAAAACACATCTAAACAGCACAATAAGCTCCGAAAACACAATTATTGTATATACTAATCAAACATATATCTTGATCACAAACAAAAGAAGCCATTTCAAGTAGAATACACACACACACACACACACATACATACATACCTTAAGTGGAGGCTTAGTGTTTTCAAACAAGAGAGCATCAGGTTTATCAGCAAGAACTGGAGATTTAGTCCACAAGCAGCTCAAACCACAACGACAAGAATACAAGTTATCCAAATTATCAGGAATCCACGTTGGCCCTTTCACTAGAACACTCACATGCTTCATCTTTAAACCCTCACACACTTTATCATGACCACCATGAATCTCTTGTTTCAAAGAAGAAGAAGGAGATTCTGTATAATTCTGCATCTTCAGTTTCTCCTTAAACCCCTTACAACCCACCTTAGCATCCCACTCCTTAAAGGCACCAAGCATATCGCTGAAGCCATGACCCTCATCGTGATGAGGATGAACATCCTCGTTGTTGAAGATGGTGAATGAAGGTAATAATGATGATGAATAGAAATATATCGAAGAAAAAGGAAACTCGATGATCCCAGAGATCATCAGAATCAGCACAACCAAACACACCACATTGACAATGGTTATGAGTTTATTATAAGCAGGGCAACAACGTGTAATAATCACTCTCTTTCTCTCTACCATCTTAAATATCAATTCCCAGGAAGAAGCAAGCACATAGAGAGAGAGAGAGAGAGAGAGAGAAGTCAGTTAAGGATTGTTAGAACGAAAGATCAAGTGGTAAGAGCCTCAATAATAATGCAGATATATAGATACAAAGAAAACGGGGTCCAGATTTGTGAAATTTCAGAGGAAAGTAGTGAAGGGAAATACGTGTTGACTGGAAGCATGCAGAAATTTCTGAAGAAGATGACACACGCGCGCGTCGATGGCGATTTAAGGCACCGTGCCCGCGTGCGTTCATGCATAATGCTACTCCAAAAAAAAATATCAAAGCCTGATATATACGTATATATATATATATATATATATGAACGGTGTGGTGTTGTGATTTTGGAATGATCAGTGGAAAGGGACAATACTGATCGAGAACAATATTCAAACAATGAAGGTTTGAAAAGTCACATATGGAATTGTCCAATGGCCCAAAACCCTTAATTGGACGGTCATATCAAGAATTGTTGAATGCCTTCTTAAAATTGAGGCTGTATGTATGAATATATGTTTGATTTGTTTGGAGATATGATCTACAAACCCAGAAGAGACATTTTGAGGGCAAAGAAATCATTAGAGATTATGCAGAAGAATTAAGGTGACGATCGATAACCGTCGTGACTCGTGAAATGAAGAGGAAAGGAGATGTACGTAAACTGAGTCTAACGTTAAAAGAACAAGGCTGTGTCAGCAATTCTAGGAGTAGGTGTGGTGTCGAGATCCGAAATTAAGGCTGCTAAAAGAGTTATGCGATCATGATGATGATATCTTATTATTATAACATGCTGGGGCTTTATTGTTTGGTTCTTGAGAATTGATGAGATTGATTATCTCTGAATATGGAAGAGTAAAAAAATTTAAAACGATTTATGATTTACTGTTTCAGAATATTTGTCCGGGTTAGGTGTAAATCTACTCATGAAGGTTTTTCCAAAATTGTAGCTGGCACTATAAAGTTTACCTGTGTATAAAAATATACATGAACTTTTTAAAATAAGGGAAAAATGACAAAACCGTTAATTTGGGCAAACACAATTACTTTACATGGAGAAAAGTCTTGTAAGCACCACAAACATAAAGTAATGGCGTTTGCTTAAATTAACGATTTTGTCATTTTTACTTCATTTTAAAAAGTACATGTGTATTTGTTCTCCTACTTAAATTTTAAGGTGCCAGTGCAATTTTGGAAAAACATTCCAGTAGATTTGCATCTTAACTCATATTTTTTAAAATTAATATAGTACTAATTGTTTTCTCAATTTTGCATGATTAGTCCTTTTTTTTTTCTTTTTAAATATAACTACTCCCTCCGGTCCTAAATATAAGATATAATTAACTTTTTTATGAAAAGATTAAGGAAGCTTAGTTATAGGTTACTTAATCATATCATATGTTGTGTGTAACATCCCAATTTTCGAAAGCGTTTTCAAATTAGTTTGATCAGAGTAGAGCATCGGAAGTATTTAAATTGAAGAGTAACTGATAAACATCCACCATAATGTATATGTTTGCTTCCACAACGGTACAAAAATTTCGAATGACTACAACGTTAAGTACATATCAAAAGAACTTTCTCCGGCCAATCCTCATGCCTCGCGCTTACCCTTGTTTTCGATCCTGTTCACACCGGATCCTCGAAGCTATAGTAAGAGTTGAGGTTCAATACCCATTGAATCTCGGTAACGGTCTTAACATCATGCTTATGTATAGTTATGTATGACAGATATTCATGACATTACAACAATAATCACATATGAAAGATAATAACAGAACACAGCCACTGCATATGAATGTTATTATAGTCTGCACTATTCACCAGTGCCACGATGTACATTTGTGTCCTCAGCGCTAGGAAAATTTAACGGTATTATCAAAACCATAACCCGTATATAGCTGAATGTATGAAAATAGGTGATCTAAGCCCCATAAACTTAGTCACGAACGGCCCAAGACCTAGTCTTGTCCATCACTTTATGAAAACATCTATCACATATAGCATACAATAAGCATCGAGTTAGTGTTACGATAAAGACGCGTCGTACCTTCGCCCGTTGACGCTATCGATGTCGTTCAGCGGTCGGAATGTGATCACAAGTATCCTATAATGGTAATATCGCATTTATTAATTCAAAATAATATCCTAGTAGATATCTTAGGCACAAATTCCCTTTTTACTCTTGGTGGGATTATTTTTCAACTTATTTCCCTTATTTTTCAGAAAAACGCTGATACAGTATTTTGGGCAGATTTTTCGTCTAACTTTGAAAAATCATAATTAATTCTAGAAAAATCGAAACGAGGATCCGTAAAATTATTTGGAATCCTTAGGATGTCTATTTTTAAGTAAAAATACTCAAATTTTCCCAGATTACACGAGTCACTCCCATTTTTTAATTTTTGAGCCTCTGCCCAGAATTTTTCTAGAAATTCGCAGCCTAATTTTGAGAATTTTTATCTCACTGTACAGAACTCATTTTAACATGTTCTTGGCATATTTGAAAAGGCCTATATGTCTACTTTAACCATGAATTTTACCAGAATTTTTTAACTTCATTTTCAACATAAAATATTGACATTTTTATCATTGGTTTCAGAGATTTCTATCCGATGAATTTTCGCCAGAGCTTCGCTACTTTGCTCATACTTTTCAGAAATTTTGCTATACCATGTGGCTCATCTAATTTTCAAAATATAAATATTTTTTACTATAAAAATATGATATTAAAATTACTCTAGCATATTTAAAATCAAAGCTACTTCTAACTATGAATTTAAAACTAAAACTTAAAGAACTTAAAAGCTAGAGCTAGATAACTTACCAAGAACTTTGCTCCTTCTTTCTCCAAGCTTCTTACTCTCAATTTCCCTCTATGTTTCAGTTCCTATGCTTGTGAATTGGTGAGAAAATATGAAGCATATGGCTTGCTATTTATAGGGAAATGGTATGGTAATTGTGTAATTATTTGAAACTTTACTCTTATCAACTTTCAACCATTGGATTTAGGGTTTTTGTAAACTTGAATCCTATCCATTCATAGCACTCCAACCATCCCCTCTCCCTCTAGTTTCTTTAACTAAATGATCCAAGTACTAGTTACCTTGGATGCTTAAGTTTACTTTAATGAAATCTATTTTTGATTGCTTGATCAATCACCAATATTTTTGAATTCTAAGTATGTATCTTGATTAGTAGTTGGATATCAAGATTTATGGTCCAATTAGATTTCTATAATTGTCCTTAATCATCTCTAATCTTCTTCATCAAAGTTTGCGAAAATAACTTTAATTAGACTTAATCTCGAGATTAAATTATGTGGGTTCAAGATAAGTCCTTATATTTGATCTATGATTAATGTATCTCAAGATATAATTTATTTTATATAGATTCTCATTTATCTAGTGATTTTTAACTCACAACTCAATTTACTCCACACTCTTCTCTTTCCTCCACTAGACACACACACACTCACACTTTTCATACTACACACACACACTTGCACAACAATTGTACACACACATGCACAACACCTATTAACCTCCATCCCCCTCTACTTCTCTCATCATTTCTTTTTGCCCCAAAAGTCTTGATTGGTACTTTGCCATTAATCACCAATTAATGTTTTTGATTTTGATGGATTTATACATGTGCTATAATTACTTAAACAATTCATTCCTCCTCCTTATATCTAGATGCACCGATTTTTTACTCCCTCCATTCCCTTTTTAATTTGTGTTTTGATTGTCTCTTATTATCATGAAGAAAAGTCTTCCATTGGTTGTTAAATTTTCACATGGATTATGCTTTATGAAATCCATTTTCAAGTCTTTAGATTAGCTTTATTAGATTTAATCCAAGCCTCTAATTTATGCTAGAAATATCTTAATTACTTTTGATGATATTTGTTCTTATTTTATGTGCTAATAGGATTTACTAATTGTGCAATTATCTTGGTTAATTAGGAAGGAATTTTCGCCTAGCTATTTAAAATAAACTAGGGAGATTTAAATTAATATTGAGAAAAATCCCTAATATGGAATTTTAGATGTTTTTAGGCCTAATTTGCTGGTTACAAGTATTTTTATGTTATTAAATTGCCTCTTATGGATAAATTAAGACTATGCTTAATTAGGATAATTTTATGATCCCTAAAAGAAATTAGAATATTTTGGTCTTTAGCTTATTTAATTTCAAGAAGAATTTACTTAAAATAACAACCAATAAGCTTCTAAAGCTTGAGACCACATACAAGGACGGACCTTGGAAGAGACAATGGGGGCCATGGCCCCCCCAAAAATCGATGAATGAGGGAGAAGAAGATAATCCACTCTCTCTCCAGCTCCTCTCACTCCTCTACTCGGTTCGTCATCGTCAAAGGTTGAATAAGAGGGTGAAGATGAGCGCCTACTCCTCCTCGGGTCCAGCTTCTAGCCTTCTCTCGTTGAGCCATCGATGGCCACAAGCTACTATGCTTGACAAATTCCCTTCGAATTTAAGCCTCATTGTTTGGTGGCCCAAAACTCGATAGCTAATAAGACCAATGACTTCCAAAAGCAAGTCGCTAGATCCCACAAGAAAACGAATAATGGATGGCGTCCCGAAATAGAAAAGGAAATTATGCAGATTATTGAAGTGATGAAGAGCAAAGGCTTGGAGGACTATGACAAGACTAGGCAACTTGGCTCTCAAGGTCAACAAAAGTACAAAACCTTGGCTCTCATGGTGATTTCTTCAAGTTGCCGCAAGATTCTGTTTTTCGCCGTGAGCAATGGTGGCCTCTTTGAAGGCCGTGAATGAACAAGAAACGCGTGGCCCCCCCCCCAAAGATTTGTGTCAAGGTCCGTCCCCGACCACATATTCATTTATTTTTAATAGGTATTATTTGTCAAAATATGACATTTATAATAAGTGAGATTTTTAGGGTATTACATTGTGTATTATTAGATTATATATCAGTTTATAAGTTAAGTAACATAGTTAGAAGAAAAAAACGATAAATATAATTATTTTAAAGTAATTTAATTAACTTTTCTAATATGTTTAAAAAAATCAATTATGCCTTATATTTAAAATCGAAAGAAGTATCTATTATTGGTCTCGACATGATATTGGGTCTCATCTAGCCCCACGTTATTCAATTTATTGCCAAGTCGCCTACTTCGGTTGGCTTCCTTAAATGATCCATAAATCTCGACTTAAAAAGAATATAATGACCCGTTTGGATTATCCACGGCAGTAAATGACTTTTTTTAGTCTGATTTTTATAAACTTAAAATAGGATAAAAATTAGATTGTAAATATTATCTATGTTTGGATTGGTGGTGGTAGAAGTGTTATTTTTTTTTTTAAAAAAAAAACTAAAACTTGTTTAGATAATTATCTCGAAAAGCATGTGTAAATGAAGAATAATGACTAAAAAGACATCAATCTTATTAAATTATAGCCACATATCCTAATTAATGTCTTTATTTTTCCCTATTATTTCTTAACAAGTCGCCAAATCTAAATTTTGTTAATAATTTAATATTGTCGATAAAAAAACAAAATTGTAAATACAAAAAAAAAAAAAGCACCTAACTAATCCAGCAAGCCAATTTGTGTTTTCCCAATTATAACTCTGAGACAAATATTGTTAACAATTTGATTATGTAAATAGGATTTTTTTTTTCAACTTTCTCGTATTATTTCTCAGACAAATAGTCAAATATCAAAAAAAAAAAAAAAAAAATCTCCAGAGTAACCATTACCATATACCAGGAGCGCTCCCACTGACCCACTCCTCCAACTCCCATTTATTGAAGAGCCTTTTTTTTTTCATAATCATGACTTTCTCTCTCCACGGTGTCCAGAGGCGGAGCCAGAAATTGTAGTTTGGGGGGGCGAATTTTATAGAATAGAACCCAAATTTTTATGAAAATACATTTCAACCCTATAAAAATTTCAATATTTCTATTTTAGTCCCTTCACTATAGAAATAATAGGGACTAAAATGAAAACAGTAGAACTTTATCGTGATGAAATACAATTCTATAAAAATCTGGGTTGTCATCTGCAATTTTTTTTTTTGGGGGCGGGGCCACCCCTAGCACCCCCTCCCTCCGCCCCTGACGGTGTCACCATGAAAGCACCAAATTTCAACTCATAAGGTACTCCCTTTGATCTTTATCATAAGGTACTAACTAGTAAATTTATTTAATCTTTTTTAGAAGGTACTTGCTTGTCTCCAAGAAACATTAATTATCTTTTTTTATATATGCCCAACTAGTAACTTTATTGACTTTAACTACTTTTATTAGTTTGTGAGAATTATTAATTAATAGTTTATAATAAGAAAGAGAAGAAGTACACTAGTTTTTGTAATGAAAGCTCATTAATGTCATCGTAAACCCAAACACTTATTTAAGCCTTGATGTGCTTGCCCCCTCCCCCCCTCCTTCTAATCTTGCGTTGGGATTTGTCAAATAGGCTCAATAAATCATAATTGTGGCCTGAACCTAATTTATCCTTCTTTCTTGAATTAAATGGGTAGGTTGAGGTTATAAGTGAGATTAAATTTTCAGCCTTTCATTAGGATTTGTTTGATATGAGGGATTTAGAGAAGAGGAGAGAGAAATTTTTTATAAATTATATTAAATAAAATTGGAGATGTGGGGTTATAAAATTTTAATGAAGAGAAGACGAAAGATAAAAGAGTAATAAAAAGTAATTAAAATTTTTTAACCCCACTTTTATCATTTCATTAAATCAAACTCAACAAAAAAAAAAAAAAAACCTCTTCGCTCACTTTAAAGAAGAGTAGAGAAGAGAAAAGAGAGGGAGAGAAAGGAAAAAAGAGATAACGATATTGAGAGAAAAGAGAGAATTCTTAAAAAAACTCTCGGGATTTATTAATTAGTCAATAGTCAGGTTTGGTACAACAGATTAAGGACTATTTATATAACCTAGAGTATTTGCCTAACCCAGTGACTAATGACCTATTAAGAGTGTATTTGGTTTGAGCGGAGGGAAGGGGGAGGAGAGAGATTTTTTTTTTATCTCATATTGACTAAATTGCTCATAGAAAATTTTCAATATTTCAAAAATGCATTTTCAACAAAAAAGAATATTCTTCTCATTAATGACAATTTTGTCAATATTCTCCTTCCCCTCTCATACCCTCCCCTCAAACCAAATAGTCCGTAACATAATTTAAAAAAATAACAACATAAGTGGAACATAACCACCCTTTCATATTGTTATTTATATATCAAGTCATTGTTTACTCTATGGACAATACTTTGCAATCACATTCAAATATATGGTTGCCCCCTAAAAGATCTAATATAATATAGCTTGTCTGAATATGTCAATATATGGTTGCCCCCTAAAAAATAAATACTGTTTCATTAATGTGTAACTCCTAAATATGTATTAGGCGCGTTATGCAAAATGACATTTTGTTACCTTTAGACATTTAAGCAACGTGTAAGTTGTATTGAGTTTAGTCCCTTTCTTTGTTAAAAATATAGAAAAAGAATAAATAAGGTGACATAGAAAGTGTATTTAGTTTTATAGGAAAATAATGTTACGACCCAAACTCCAAGTCATGGACGGTGCATAGGCTAAGCCAGATATTCCACTTAGCCTAATGAGCCTTAAACAAAGTACACCGACACTTGAATAAACATTTGCACAACAATAACTTTGAGGATGCACATGCTATCCCATTTACTACATAACACAATGACTCTAATAACATCATAGTAGTCATGACATCATGCAATTCCCTGAGGCTCACCAATACATTACAATATGCTCAATATCGACCACAATCAACCTCATTAGCTGCATTATCTAAAAAAGAAAGAAAGAATATATATATATATATATAGAGAGAGAGAGAGAGAGAGAGAGAGAGAGAGAATGAGTCTACTAGTGACTTGATGAGAATATAAATAACAAAGTACGTGGAAGGAAAGTAAAATGCGCATCGAGTTTTTCGCAAATGGCTTTCCTCAAAATAAATAAATTTAATAAAATTGAAATGTTGAATTGAAATCAATGATGAGAGTAAAGGTTCACTTGATCTCTATCTCAATAAGTCCTAAAAAATTAATGATAGTCAAATATTCAACTACAATCTTTCAATTAACATAATTATTCAGTATTAATCATGGTGGGGAATAACCGTCCCACCTATATTATATTTCACATACTATATACTTTTAGTAAGGAATAACCATCTCAATTACCTATACATATATATCATATACTACATACATATAACCTTCAATAGGGATAACTATCCCACATATATTTTATTTCATATACCATATACTTGTTGTGAGGAATAACCGTCTCACTCATATCTCCCCCACACATATATATAAACATTCCATAAAAAAATAAATGAGTGTGTGTATCATATAACTCCAAAAAATATTTGTCCTTCATAAAAATAAATCGGTCAAATTTTTTGAAAACATAAAGAATGCTTGAAATCAAATTGATTAATGAGAAAGAGAGGCTAAAAGAAGGCAAATAAAAAAAATAATTGAAAAAACGTTTCTCTTTTTTAAAAATTAAATCAATTTAATATTTGAAACTATGAAGGACGATTTGAAAACAAAGCTAATTGTAATGCTCCAGATTAATAATAATAATAATAACAACAACAATATAATATAGTAATAATAAAATTAAAATTTTAATAATATTGGTATTCAAGTATTTTTGTAATTAATAAGAATGAGTTGATAATAGTCAAATTAATAAAAAAATTAAAAAGAAAAGAAAAATAATAATAATAAGCCCAGCCCATATCTAAATCCTAATCCTAAACCTAAGCTCTAAATCTAAATGGCCTAACCCTAGCCAGCCCTTAGTATTCCTCTTCTACTCCTCTTCCCCTCTACTACTCCTTCTCTTCTTACTTTCAAAAGTTTATTTTAATCTTTTAAATTTTTAAATTTTTCTAATTACCAACTGGTTCTCTGCCCCTAATTACTCTTCTAGAGACTAGTGAAAATTGGAAACCAGGTAATCCTAATATCCAGGTCAATAGAAATCAATTGTTATATGTCATATTTTTAAATCCAAAACTGTCATCTCGGTTTCTTGTGAATTTCCTTATAGATGTTGCGCTGCATGTGGACATATTGTTCACAAATTACCTTCCTCGAATCTCATGCATCTCTTTAATTTGAATTCAGATTGTTGTGCAATGTATATACATATATGTCGTGTGTGTTTCTCCATGTGTGTTTGTATATATATGCATGTGGTTGGTGTTGGCTGTATCGACACAACAATTTTATGTTGTGTTGATTACAGTTGTTTGTCTTTTTCTCCATGCATATAGCATGGTGCAGCATATATAATGTATACAAGTGTTTCAAATATATATGTACAAGTACGATTTGAGCTCCAATACAAATCAATTTGTTTCAAATTTGCTTTGTGCCTCAGTATATATGTATATTATTACCTATGGTTTGATTACACATATTGGAAATAATTTGGGAATTTTATTATGTGTGTATTTGAAATAATTTAACAGTGGGAGGATAGCTTAGGGATGGTACCTCCCAAAGTAATGAACACAAGGGCTTTATGCCTTTGATGTTTAATTTATGTGGAAAAAAAAAGATAGTATCCATTTTTCCTAAAGTGGTGTCTGGTAGGATATCCGGGACACAAGTAGCAACTTTGGGAAAAGGTGTGCACACTAGGAAGAGATGCTTTTTATAATCGCCAATTGTGATTTGATGACTTGTGATTGGCAAGATTTCCGGTCACAGGGTAAACTGACAGGATATCCGGGTCTACCATAGTTCTCTTCCCACTAAAATAATTTAATAAAAATAGTTCATAATGTTGATTTAATTAGGCAGGATGACTATTGAATTATTATTTGAGTCAAATCATTATTGGTCTACATTTCATTTTTTTTTTAATTTTACAATCATATTTGAGTCATATCTTTGTTTTGATTAGGATTACCAGCTCTACTGACTTTTATGTTTATGTTGGTTTGACTGTGATGATCCTTTGAGGGAGCAGACTCTCAGTGAAACAGGTTCCAAAGGTTGGGGCTAGTAGTAAGCAATGAGGATAACGACATAGATATTTCTAGCTTGCTCCAGAATTCAAATATTTGTTTTTATGAGTTTTAATAATTTTATAAGACTTATTTACTTTAGTGAACTTAGTCCCTAGTTTATTTTAATGTAATAGATTCTAGCTTTGCGCTTGATAATCGTACAAGTGCAGTGGTAATTAATGTAATAGATTCTAGCTTTGCGCTTGATAATCGTACAAGTGCAGTGGTAACACTTTCCAAATTTTGTAACACCCCAAATTTGTAACAATTATAATAACATAAAAATTTCAATAGTTTTTATAAATAATTGTTAAAATCCAAAATAATCAAATTTGGGAAGTATTACCGTCGCATTTGTACTATTGTCAAGCGCAAGGCTAGAATCTATTACATTAAAATATACTAAGGACTAAGTTCACTAAAGTAAATAAGTCTTATAAAATTATTAAAACTCATAAAAACAAATCTTTGAATCCTAGAGCTAGTAAGAAATATCTGCGTCGTCATCCCCACTACCCACTACTAGCCCCAACCTTTGGAACCTGTTTCACTGAAAGTCTGCTCCCCTAAAGGATCATCGACTCATCGCAGTCAAACCAACATAAACACAAAAGTTAGCAGAGTTGGTAATCATAATCAAAACAAATATATAACACAAATAGGATTGTGAAAAAAGAAAGAAAGAAATGTAGACAAATAATGATTTGACTCGAATAATAATTCAATAGTCATCATGTCTAATTAAATCAAGGGTTAAAGGTCATTTTTGCCACGGAAGTATTGCTAATGGAGCAGCACACGGAAGTTTTTCGGGTACCAAATTTGCCCTGGAAGTATGAAAAAGGTAGAAAATTTTCCCCTCCGTTAATTTTGACTCTTAAGTTTGACTAAGTGTCCACGTGGCATGCCACCTCATCAACCAATAAGAGTTAAGTATCATTTTTGCCCTGGAAGTTTTCATTAAGGAGCAATTTTGCCCTGGAAGTTTTCATTGAGGAGCAATTTTACCCCGGAAGTTTACAAAATGTATCAATTTTGCCCTTCTAAATCAGTCAAAGACCACACATGTTATGCCTTGAAAAGGTCAAACTTAAAATCCTTGAGATGTTGAGCTCAATGCAGCTAGAATTTGTGAAGCCGAACTGGTCACAGGAAGCACCACTTATGATTTAAACAAATGATCAGTCTATACAAACGTAAGTGATACTTCATCTGGGTTTTGTGATAGACCTTTAAGTCCCTTTGACCAGTTCAACTTCACAAATTTTGGTCGCCTTGAGCTCAACATCTCAAGGATCTCTTTCTCTGAATCCAAGTTTGACCTTTTCAAGGCATTACATATGTGGTCTTTGACTGATTTAATAGTCAAATTTAATATTGGGAGAAAGAAGGGCAAAATTGCTACTTTTGTAAACTTCCGGGGTAAAATTGCTCCTCAATGAAAACTTCCGGGGCAAAATTGCTCCTTAATGAAAACTTCCAGGGCAAAAATGATACTTTTGATTGATGAGGTGGCATGCCACCTCACATTTTAACGATTTACGTGGACTTCCATCACTTTTGAGTAAATTTGATACCCAAAAAACTTCCGGGTGCTGGGCGCTCTATTAGCAATACTTCCATTGCAAAAATGACCTTTAACCCTTAAATCAACATTATGAACTATTTTTATTAAATTATTTTAGTGGAAAGAGAACCATGGTAGACCCGGATATCCTGCTAGTCTACTTGTGGCCCTAAAAATCCTGTCAGTCACAAGTCATCAAATCACAATTGACCATTATCATAAACATCTCTTCTTAGTGTGCATACCTCTTCCTAAAGTTGCTACTGATATCCCGGATATCCTGCCAGACATTACTTTAGTAAGAATGGATACTATCTTTTTTTTTTCCCACATAAATTAAATATTGGAGGTATAAAGCCCAAAAGTTGTGTTCATCACTTTGGGAAGTACCATCCGTAAGCTATCCTCCAATTGTTAAATTATTTCAAATACACACATAATAAAATTCCCAAATTATTTCCAATATGTGCAATCAAACAATGAGTAATAATATACATATATACAGAGGCACAAAGCAAATTTGAAACAAACTGATTTATATTGGAGCTCAAATCGTACTTGTATATATATGTTTGAAACACTTGTATACATTATATATGCTGCACCACGCTATATGCATGGAAAAAAAGACAAACAACTGCAGTCAACACAACATACAATTGTTGTGTCGGTATAGCCAACACCAACCACATGTGTAACATCCCAAATTTTGGGATTTGAAATTTGAAATATATTATGGGAATTAAATTATGAAATTTTGGCATAAAATAATTATGAGAATAATTATTGGGAATTTAGGCTTATTTTTCCCTTAATTGATTTTGGGAAAAGAATAATTTAAATAAGGAATAATTTATGCCTAAAATTATAAAAGCAATATATGAGAATTAAACGATGGAATTTGCCCAAATGATTAAATTAATTAACTGAAAAATTAAGAATTTATTTTCTTGTAAATAAAATCAAGAAAATTTTTGGGAGAGATAAATTGTTGGAAAAAAAAAAAAAAAACTAAGGCATCAAGTTCAACACTTCCACTCCTCTTCCATGTTTGTCAAAAGTCAAAACACATATACTCACAAAATATACACATTTCTCTCATGTATTCACGTGGCTCTCCTATGCACAATAAATCCATGAATCATTTATTGGGCCAAACATGCAGCCACCTCAATTATTCAATAATTCCCTCTTCATTTTATTCTCAAGCCCAACACGTGAGGCAAGCCATGTCTTCCTCAATTTAATTAATTCTAGCAGCCACCACGCAAAGAGAACAACAATATATGTATATATATTTATGAAGCAGCCCAAATACTCCTTCCTTTATCCAACAAAACCTACTGGCTCATACGCTCAATGAAATATACAACCCAGGAATTAAAACCAACTCATTAGATCCACTCAACCCATATGCATCATTCACTCTCAGCTTTGACCCAACATGTTACAGGAATCAAATCACAATCCTACACTGACTGCAACACGTAAACACAAAATCAGCGAAAAGGAAACCAGATCAAGTCAGCAGCAACTCTCCCATGCTTCTTGAGCCTCACCCACGTCTCATCCACTTCGGACCGTTAGTTTCTCTTCTCTCGAACTGGGCCATCAGAGTATTATATATTTAATTGCTCCTGGGCTTTCCATCGTTCATTACCACAAAGAGAGCACGAGAGTGAAGGAGGCCGAGAGACAGAGAGCCCGAGAAAGAAGGAGACGCGGACGTCGTGAGAGCTTAAAACCACAAAATCCCAACGTGTGTTTAGGCTCCTCCCCTTCTATTTTCCGTAAGTTCCCAACGTTAGTGCTCCCGTATATATTTATGCACATCATTTTTCTGCATATAAGTCTTTGTTTCTTTGAAGCTAAAACAGAGGAAGAATTTCTCACGATTGGAAAACTCAAAACAAAGAAACGAACCTAAAAGCTTTACTGTTATAGTATATACTCATGCGCATAGAAGAGAGACTTAGCTGATATATATATATTCGCCGCTTGTGGTCCTTTATTCTGATGATTTATTAGTTACATTAGCTTACTAAAATTTATATATATAGGTATAGTATAAATCATAGGCTACAAAAAAAAACAAAAAAAAGGAGAAAAGTTTGACATATGTATTGGGTTAAAGAAAAATAAGCTTACTGATATATACAATTGGAAGTTATATCATGAAATAAGTATACATATGCATACACACGTTTCATATATATACATAAAAGTGAAGGAAAAGCTCATCCATGAACTCATATACTTTTCTGGTTTGTATATATTTTCGCTTATGTATCTATATATAAAAGTTACACACATATGAAAGTGAGAAGCAAGCTTACTGTGTTGAATTTTCAAAGCTTAGAAATGGGAGTGGTGGATTTTTCTCAACTAGCTAGAGCGTTTTTCGTGTGGATAATGGATCACCGTGTCTATTTATATAAATTGTTATGAATATTTCAAAGACCATTTTATCACTTCTTATTTTTAAACATCCTTTTGTGTGTATTTTCTCTACTATGCTCGAAACTCATTCCACAAACATGGCCATGGACACATTTTTGCACCGTTGCTCTCACTATATTAGAAAATTGCTATCTTTGTCATTCAATTTATATAAATAGACAAAGTGAGGCCTGATCCATATATCTATATATATGTCTCCTGAGATTAGCTATATATATAAATATATATTCTATTAAAGTTTATTTTATAGGGTTGTTAGCATTTATTAATTCAAATTTCTATTTATATATATATATATATATATATTTATTTATTTATTTAAAAATAATTTTTTTATATGGTATCATGTTTATTTAAACTCCTAGATTTAAAGTGTTAATGACGTATTTAATTTTGAATTAGCCTCTAGGAGTTTAAAGTAATGGTAGAGTAATAATAAAATGAATAATAGAAATAATAATAAATTGCAAAATAATAGTGATAAATAGTAATATTATTATTATTGTTATTAAAAAGAGGAATAAATCATAAATAGAAAAGGGAGGTATTAACTAATAATAAATCGAAAGGAGAATTAATAGTTATAATGGTCTCACTAATTTTTTTTGTCTCATCATAATGTGCTCATTTCAAGCATTTCAAATGTATTATTATTAAAATTTGTATATCTTAATTTTATGAAATTATAAGTTATAATTCTTCATTATGTAGAGTTTGAGAAGAGTCATTAATTGTTAGTAAATTGGTTGTGGTAGATTGATTTTTGGCGTGTTTTTGAGCTCTTAGATTAGGAGCAAGTGTGATAATAGTTAGCTTCGGCAAGAGGTAACCACTTTCCACTTATTATGTGTATTGATATGTTGTTTGTGAGTATTTTGTGAAATCATTATGAATATTTTTAATATAAATTGCCTTGCGGAACCTTATGATTTAAATTATGAATTTATACATATTTATTTATTTATGTATGAGAATTGAGAGTTTTGATATTATGATATTTATTATGATAATTATGGGAAGAGTTGAATTGGGAGGAAATGAAATAGTATATTCCACCACGTGGTGAGGCCTCCATTGATGCATGATGGTTGGCTTTATATTGTCCCACCTGTTCAATGAGGGACTCGCCCACTAGTTCAATGAGGGCTTATGACACCCCACTAGTTCAATAAGGGGGAAAGACCCATGGTCTGGGACACGTGCTCTGAGGATTTTGGCCGGTCCTCATCACATGACCAGTGAGCTTTTGAATAACCAGTAACATGGATGTAACTTAGCCCATGGGTCTAGTCGGAGGAAATAAGGCGGTTCGGTTGGATTGGTGGGAGGCATCTTGGGAATTGTGTTAATGAAAACCTGTGATACATAATTTCGATATGAAATTTTGTGATGTGGATATTGGCAAATTTTACATATTATTATTTTTAAATACTTTGTTATATAAAATTGTTCCACATGGCACCTCACTAGCACATATTAGTATTCGTAATGAGTTGGATTGATGGTTACCACATTTTTCCCAGGTGATAGTTCCGGTCCGGGTCCATCAGGGAAGACTTCGGAAGCTTAGGCTACTTCTTCTGACAGTAGTGCTTCCATCTTTTGGTATACGTTGGATGATTGTATATTGCCACGTTAGGGCTCATTTTGCATACTCTGACTTATTTTGTATATATTTTGGTAAGTGATGAAGCATTACCACGTTATTGATCACCCCTTAATTTGTAATTACGTTAAGTTAAATAAAGGACGTTATAACATGCATATATATACAAACACACACATGGAGAAACACACATGACATATATGTATATACATCAATCTGAATTCAAATTAAAGAGATACATGAGATTCGAGGAAGGCAATTTGTGAACAATATATCTACATGTAGGCAACATCTATAAGGAAATTCACAAGAAACCGAGATGACAGTTGTAGATTTAAAAATACGACATATAACAATTGATTTCTATTGACCTAGGGATTAGGAATTTAGGATTACCTAGTTTCCGTTTTTCGCTAGTCTCTAGAAGAGTAATTTGGCAAAAACCGGTTGGTAATCAAAAAAATTTAAAAATTTAAAAGATCAAATAAACTTTTGGAAGTAAGAAAAGAGGGAGTAGTAGAGGGGAAGAGGAGTAGAAGAGGAATATTGAGTGTTGGCAAGGGTTAGGCTATTTATAGCTTAGGTTTAGGGTTTAGATATTATTTGGGCTTATTATTATTATTTTTCTTTTATTTTTAATTTCTTTTTATTTTGACTATTATCAACTCATTCTTATTAATTACAAAAATACTGAATACTAATGTTATTAAAATTTTAATTTTATTGTTACTATATTATATTATTATTATTAATCTGGGGCATCACACTAATAAACAAGATAAAAGTGAGAAAATATATGTTAACATAAATTTATGGGAAAATTAAGGTTTTTGGTCCTTCAACTATATATTGAATCACTTATAACTTAGTCACTTAACTATGGCTCAGTGCAGCTCAATCACTGGACTTTTACGTCACTTAAAATTCAATCCCTCATCTTTTCACATTTAATAATTCAATCCTTTTCATATATAATTTGTTTTGAGTCATCACTTGATTATCCTATGTGGCAAAAAAATCATTTTAGCACAATAAAAATTATACTTGTGGCTTCCACATCAACTCATGTATATATGGTAGTCTCTCGCTCCTAATTATAGGACAATATTTGAGAGTTAATCTTAATTCTAATTATAAAACAAAGTTCTAATTTTTGTCAATTTCTTTCCAAAATACTCTTATTATTTTGTAATGGCTGGGTGTTTCACAAATTTGTAAGGGACGTTGGAGTGGAGCAAAACAAAGCACTGAACATGGATGCTACACTGGAGGGGGATGTTGAGAGGGAGGGGGGAAAGCGTAGATTTTTTTTTTTAAATAAAGACATTTTAGAAAAAAAAATGGGTTAAGGTGCATATTTACCAACAAACTATTACAAGAGGAGCATCTGACACAAATATTTATTGATGGTACCTTAAATACAAAAGAACAATTAAAATGTGGTAAAAAACACAACGCCGTTAGTTTTCTCTTTCACGGACGTTTAGCGCATCGGATATGATAATATAGTGAAGATAAAAAGCAGATGTGGCAAGATTGTGTCAGTTTAACTCACAGCTCTCGAGGAAGACGGGAAGCAATGGCCAAAATGAAAACGCAATCTTGGAAAAGCAGAGCTGGCTAAGAAAAAGAGAGAAAGGTGATACGGCGAGACCTGGGATCTATGTTTAACTTTTGCTAACTCCCCAAGTTCCTCTGTTTTCATTTTCCAGCTTCCGTTTCTCAAATTAAAGCTGTACGGAGGAAGGAATCGTTGGCCATAGTCTGCTATAAACTCCATGGCAGTTAGTATGAACTCAAAATCTTCTTGGCTCATGTAGTAAGAAAAAACTAACTCGGTCCCTCCAGTTTCACTCCAATATACCCCTGTTCATGATATTAACAAAAACTTTTCTTTACAAACAAATGCTTTGCATTATAAAGTTCAAAAATTTTAGTAAGGGTGAGGCTTTTTACCTCTTCAACTTGTTGATCTAATAGCAAGAGAGTGACATTTGTTGAGGCTTTTTTCAATCTATTTGTAGCTAATGTATTCTTTGACCCAAGACGCCAATGCTACTCTTATCGTCTGGATTATTTGAGAGGTTCCTGCATTTTCCCTTTCCTATATGCTCTCCAAATATAATGTATCCTGGATTAATGATCCCAAAAAATTCACCAAGTTTGTTAAATTATAATTTCTATGTGGAATAGTTCAGGATTCCCCTATTAGTGAAATTAATTGAGTTTCCCACCCATTTGCATTTTACAGAGTTTCTGATAATGATTTTCTCATATTTGTGAGTTGCCTTTTCATTGAAGCCATTGACGTAGCTCACGGTTCCACTTCCACAAGTCAATGGCGGTGAAGATCTCAACCCATGAAGAGCCTCGTTCAAAAAGAGTACACCGGAGAACCGGGACCACCTAGAACCTTGTGTGGGGATCGAGGAACACAAGCATCATACCCATCACTCTATCCCGATCTCATGTCAATCTCCATGTATGGCCCACTAAAAAACCAAAATCATTTCAAGTTTTGAACTTTTCAAACACATAAAACAGAAACAGTCCACCAAAAAAAAAAAAAAAGAGTTCAAATACCCTGCGGCGAAATCGAAGCACGCAAAGCCATTGTAATGGTGAAGAAGTGTGGCAATTGCTCGCGTATCTGAGTAGATTCCAGTGACATTGCTAGAAGCAGGGAAAGATCCCAACATGGGTCGACCGATATTTTTATATGCCTCAAGTTTAAGCTTTAGCGACTCCATATCTGGCAAGGCCTCGTCGTCAAGGCTAATCTCAATTACTTCGGCCAAGCTTTGTCGCCATGAGAGGAGGTTGGAATGGTGTTCGTGAGGTCCAACGAAGACGATCTTTCTTCTAGGCTCAAGATTTTCAGAACTCTATCCCTTAGGATTGAAGGTACAGTAATTCCCATCACTTCTTGGAGCCTTCTCGCCACCGCAGGCATTAGAAGTAATGGGTTGCGCCGTATCGCCTTTCTTTCATTTTCTCAGCGTTCTCATGCCAGAGTCAATTCTTTTCTGACACAATCTTGCCACACCTACTTTTTATCTTCGCCACATCACCATATCTCATGAGCTAAACGTCCCTGAAAAAAAAAAAACTAACGGCGTTGTGTTTTTTACTATATTTTAATTGTTCTTTTGTATTTAAGGTACCATCAATAAATATTTGTGCCAGATGCTCCTCTTGTAATAGTTTGTTGGTAAATATGCACCTTAACCCTAAAAAATTTCCTACCACGTCCGAACTTTCCTGTCAAGTTTGAATTTGAGAGGTAAATTTGTCAAAAAAATGTGAACAGTGAGGTGGGGGACTTGAGATCCCACCAATTTTGGTGGGATTTGATCTTCCTACATATAAGGGAAGATTAGTGGGCTCGAAAACTTGGGTTTCCAAGAAGATTTGTCGAAAATATATATCAAACGGAGGAACTTATTAATCTTCCTTTTCCTTCCCACCGAATCCATGTACCAAATAGGGCCTTAGAAACTTAAGATCAATGACCAGGGGGAATTACTCAAAGAAATAAAGGAGGAGGGAAAAGAACTTTGGGAAAATCACACAAACATCCTCATTAAAAAAAAATATTAGAAAAGTCGTTGTCATTGATAAGTTATTAATAATAAGTAAAAAAGCAATTATTAACAAATGAAAGAGTTACCATTGATAAGTTACGAAATTTTTTTAATATATAGATACATATTTTAACTGGAAGTTGTTATCATCACCCTTAAACATTTTTTGAACCCAGCCGTGTAAGCTTTTGTTGGGCACGTTAACGAGATTGAGGATGTCTTAGGAGTAGAGCCGGCAAAACGGGCCAAGTTCATCGGGCCGGCCTGTTTAAGCCCTGGCCCTTTAAGGACCGGGCTTGAAAAATGGACGAGATATTTGAAATTAGCCCTGGAGGACTAGCCCTGACAGGCCTCGGGCTTAAACGGGCCGACCTTGGAGGGCCTCGGGCCAGCCCTGTAGGTCCTTTTCACTGTTTTTTTTCCTTTTTAAATTTATTAATTTATATATATTTTGTATTTGTTATAGAGTTATTTATCCATTTAACTACAAATACATAATAACTATACTCTAATTTTATGATTTGATTTATTATTTGTTGCAAATAAAGATTATGGATGTGTTCATGATACGGGAGAAGAATTTCATGATATTCTTACTCATGAGCTAGAGGCTACTACTCAAAGTGAAGAACAATCAAATGTCGTTAAAATTGATGATAGTGACGAAGATGACGATAATAATAGTCATCATACTAATGCACTTAGTGATATGCTTTTTATGTTTTATGTGAGTTATTTGTGAACATAGTTTGCTTTTGATTATGAATTAGTGATTGTGCTTATTTATTGGATGATTTGTGTTGTAATTTACTAATTATATTTTTTTTAAAGTGGAGGAAAAATAGTTAAAATTTGGAATAGTAATTTTCGGGCCCTGCGGGCCGACCCTGGCCCTGGTGCTCTCGGGCCGGGCTTTGAAAAACAGGTATTTTTCTTACTCCGGGCCCTGGAGGCCCGGCCTTGTGAGGCCCTGGCTCTTCACGGGCCGGCCCTGATTGCCAGCTCTAGTATGATCAATCTGACTTCCCATTTCTTTTTTGAGGTTCATATGGATCCAATCCCTCAAAGATGTAGCAAAAAAAAGAGCTAAAGCATTTTGGATGAATCCGAGTCTTCCACATTTGCTTTGCATACTACAATCACGCAAAATAGGAAGAGTGCTCTCAACTTGTGAATCACAAAAGGAGCATGAAGAAGAAAATGATCACCGCTTATCCACCCAATCGAAAACCGTGCTTGCATTCTCAGTGTCTTAGACAAGGATCTCAAGCATAGATCCTTTAGCTTCTTCCCTTGAAAGACCCCGTCCTAGAAGAAGCTAACAAAAGTTCCATCTCTCACTCGCCACTTAATACCTTCTTGAAGCAGTGTTTTTTATTGCAAATGAAATGCCATAATTGTGACTCACCCGGTGTTCATCACGATTCACGTATTAAGCTGGGAAGACTGAGGTGGTAGCAAGAGAAGCAATTAACCCACTAATAGAAATACCCAATCGGTCTTAGAAAAAACACCGTCCATCCGCCCCTTTTGAGCATTGACACGCAAATAGGCCGGTTTCCCTACCCATCCTAGGAACCCTTCCCATCATCTAGATTTATTTATTTTTATTTTTTTTAAAAAATAATTATTTTAATAGGTAGATAATTTAAAATAAAGATAATTTTTCAACTAACATATTTTAAAAAAATAATTTTTTCCATTTAAAATTTGATAGTTAAAAAAATTAAATTTGGATCGTCTAGATCAAATCTAGAAGAGCTCTCCCTACCTATCTTGGGATAGGTAGGGAAACTGGTTCCCAAACAGACCCATTTCCCCAAACAAATATTCCCCACTAGGCCACTTCACGACTAACGTCGGTCATTTTGGAACCTTGATTCGAGCCTTTAAAAATAATTTTTTGATTATAATTTACGGATATATTTAAAAAAAATATAATAGATGAGTTTTGTCTCGATTTACATATACAACAACTTTTTTTAAAAGTGACCACAAACATGCTGGCGCGCCTGAAAAGACCCTTTCTCACAAATAACAATTAACCATAATATTTTCTTAAAATTGGATTAGCAGGTAATTATAGAAAACCCTTTTTCTTTTCAATACACACACCTCGGGGTCTAGGGCACAAATTTTGCCCACAAACCCACTATAGGAAATTCATGACTCAGGGCACAATTATCGAACATGAGATTTTATAGTCCACAAGTCATACAACACGAACCTCACAACAAAGGGTCTTCACAAAATATTGTTCGCACAAGATAGGAAAGTGGATCCACTATAATTTGATGGTGTATAAAACAAGACATTCGGAAATCAACAGTAATCAAAAAGTAGTTAATGTAGTATTTCAAAAATATAAGGGCCTTATGATGGCAATATATAAATAAATACAACACTAATATCCAAAAAGAGGCCTATAAGTTTCAGGACGTCTATGCCCCTGGCTGCTTCCCTTGTCCCCCAGTAAGGTTAGAGGTCTCGCCTGAAAAATTGAATACTAATTGGATGAGACATAAGGTCCTCGTAACCGAAATCAATTTATCAAATATGCAGGAAAGGATTGCAAATCAGAGAAGCAGGTTTATTAACATAATTAAAATATCAATAATAATTAACAAGATTTAAAATCACCCCCACTCATTCATCTTGCTCCTCCTTATATCATCTGGACGTGGTACAACCTATCAGTGCTAGTATACCCGGCCAAGGTTAGCTAGTCACTTCAAGAATACCGTCCCCTCCCATATCACCACTAATATACCGTAACAGGTGTAAGAACCGGCTGAACCCAAGAGGGGGGTGAATTGGGTGAAGAATAAAAACTTAGGAACTTTCAAAATCTTTTTGCAACTTAGTAAAATCAGTTTGTATGACAGTAAAAAGTTATAAAGCAATAGACGAGTCATTCAAACATATATCTTTGGAAATATAAGAGATAAGGGAAGAGAATATACAAACCGAGATTTATCCTGGTTTGGTCTATCCCGGACCTACGTCCGTCCTCAAGCTCCACTTGAGATTTTCAATCCACTATCCTCTTGTTTAATTCGGGCACAAGAGAAGCCTTTACAATCCCACCTATTCACCCATGCACTTGTGAAGTCAAATCTCTCACCGAGATACTCCTCCTTACACAATGCAAGGTTACAATCTGTTTCCCTCTCAAGATTACCCAATCTTGAGTAACTCTCAAATAAACAGATAGAATGTTTATAATGAATCTTCTCTCTCAGAAGTGAATAAGATAAACACTGAAGTGCAATACAAATTATCTTACTCTCTATGCTAAGCTATATAAACATTGAAAACATAGAGTAAATAATGTGAAAAACAGAGTATTAGCATGTTGAAGATGTAAACTTGTGTCTCTCGTTTTTCTGCTTGAATCTGTCCTCTTTTATAGGTAGAGAACAATATATGACTGTCGTAATCTTCAATATAACCGTTGCCTTTATTAGACAAGGTTTTGGTTAAGCTTTGGTCTTCTTTTCTCTCTAATCTTCACTTAATCCAGCTGTGCAGAAGTTTAGAGTTGACTTCTTGAAAATAAATCCGTTGGAATAGCAGCTGCTGGATGTGGAAATCATTCTTTAATCCTTTGTAAGCGTGTGCAGATGGATTACCCAAAAGTATGCAACTTTCTGGGTTTGCATTTAATGTGCTGACATCACTTTTGCTTTTGCTTTAAACCTTCAATAAACATCCTCTAATTTATCTGAAACTCACCAATAAAGTGTTTAAACATATCTAGAAACATTAGAGATTAATCATAGGAAGTATTAAGATCAAACAAGAAGGTATTAGAAATTTGCAGAATTTGAAATTCTGAAGACACCCAGAAACCTCGAGGTTTGTTCTTCAAACCTGGAGGTTTTACAAGGTTGCAGAAGGTGTTAGTCTCTCTACCTGACAAAACCTCGAGGTTTATCAGAAACCTCGAGGTTTCACTTTGAATTTGAAACCTTGCAAAAACGCGCTAAGAGCAAACCTGGAGGTTTTCAACCTCAATGAAAAGTTGTTTGCTCTCTGTATGCCAGAAACCTCGAGGTTTTCAGCAAAACTCAAGGTTTTACTTAAATGTTGAAATTTTGAGTTTTGGGCCAAAATAGAAACCTGGAGGTTTAAGAGAAAACCGGAGGTTTTGGAAACTTGGAAAAACATAGAATGAAAGGACCCTTTCTCACAAGATAACAATTAACCATAAAGTTTTCACAAAACCGAATTAGTAGGTAATTATGGAAAACCTTCCTTTTCAATACACACACCTCAGGGCCCAGGGCATAAATTTCGCCCACAAACCCACAACAGAAAAACCATAACTTAGGGCACAATTATCGAACATGAGGTTTTATAGCCCACAAGTCATACAACACGAACCCACAACAAAGGGTCTACACAAGACAGGGGTCACAAAGATATAATGGTGGATCCACGATGATATGATAGTGTATAAAATAAAGCCTTCGGAAAATCAACAGTCATTCAAAAGTAGTTAATGTAGTATTTCAAAAATAGACGAGGGCCCTATGATGACAATATATAAATCAATACAACACTAATACCAAAAAGAGGCCTACAAGTTTCACGATGTCTATACCTCTGGCTGCTTCCCTTGTCCTCTAGTAGGGTTAGAGGTCTCACTGAAAAATTTAATAATAACGGGGATGAGACATAAAGTCCCGTAACCGAAATTAATTTATCAAATATGCAAGAAAGGATTGCAAGTCGAGAAGCAGGTTTGTTAATAATATAATAATAATAATAATAATTTGAATAATTAAATAGCCACAAATAAAACAATTAATACATAATAACCATAACAATCAACCATCCTCACTCATCCATCCTGCTCCTCCTTATCTCCTCGTGGACGCGGATCAGCCCATCAGTGTTACTAACCCGGCCAAGGTTAGCTATCACTTCAAGGATACTGTCCCCTCCTATGCCACCACAACCGTAACAGGGAGGTGTTCGCCCAAAACACTCAACTCAAATCCGGGCCAGGAATATGAGAGAGCCGATGGGCACAATTTCACCCTAAATCTCTTCCACACAACCCAACATATCCCACAACAGAAGAAATAATATAATATTAAAATCTTCAACAACACTTTATTCAACAAATTTGTTTCTGTTTTGTAATTTCGGATTCGATTTACATTCGGATTGGGTGTTAGATTCAACGCCCAAATTGAGATATCCCAAGGATTGAGTTCGAACTAGGTTTAAGTGTTTACTGTGCGATCGCACAGTGACACACCACTGTTCGAATAAATGCTAGGCGATCGTGTAGTTGAGGGATTTTCTGGGCGAACGCAGAGATTTCAGTTCATCAAGAATCAATCACGAGTTCATTTCAAAATCTGTTTTCGTCCGAGGAAGGGAAGTGATGGAATTCGAAATCCTAGGTTGATCTTCCGTTTATCTGTTTAATCTGTGTTTATTTCGTTCGTTTTTTTATTTCATTTTTATTTTGTTTGAACCAAAAAACCCTCCATTTTTTCGTTACGTTTTTATTTAAGGCGACAATCAAACCCGCGTAAGTTCGTTATTTTTGCAAATCATGTTCAAACTTGGTTATTTTGAGAGACACGAAAATTCTCTTTCAAAGAGATTGAGGGTGAAATTATGCCCATCGGTTCTCTCATTCCTGGCCCAGAATTTGAGTTGAGTGTTTTAGGCGGACACCTCCCCGTTACAGTATATTGGTGGTGACATGGGAGAGGACAGTATTCTTGAAGTGATTAGCTAACCTTGGTCGGGTATACTAGCACTGATAGGTTGTACCACATCCAGAAGATATAAGGAGGAGTAGGATGGATGAATGGGGATGATTTTAAATATTGTTAATTATTATGTATTATTTAATTATTATTGATATTTTAATTATGTTAATAAACTTGATTCTCTGACTTGCAATCTTTTCCTGCATATTTGATAAATTAATTTTGGTTATGGGGACTTTATGTCTCACCCTGTCATTATTAAATTTTTCAGGCGAGACCTCTAACCTTACTAGAGGACAAGTGAAGCAGCTAGAGGCATAATAGTCGTGAAATTTGTAGGCCTCTTCTTAGTATTAGTGTAGTATCGATTTTTATATTGCCATTCTAGGCCCTCATATTTTTAAATACCACATTAACTATTTTTTGATGACTGTTTATTTTTCAAAGGCCTTATTTTATACACTAACATATTATGGTGGATCCACAATCATATCTTGTGCAAAAATAGTTTTGTGTAGACCCTTTGTTGTGGGATTAATGTTGTAAGACTCATGGGCTATATAAACTCCTGTTCGATAATTGTGCCCAGAG
Organism: Acacia acuminata; assembly: GCA_019022655.1. Classification (NCBI taxonomy): domain Eukaryota; kingdom Viridiplantae; phylum Streptophyta; class Magnoliopsida; order Fabales; family Fabaceae; genus Acacia; species Acacia acuminata. The sequence continues at coordinate 706,385 of JAFJYI010000075.1, forward strand.
TTATGGATTTCCTGTAATGGGTTTGTGGGCATAAATTGTACCTTGGACCACGAGGTATGTGTATTGAAAAGAAAAATGGTTTTCCATAATCACCTATTAATCTAGTTTTAAGAAAAATTATGGTTAGTTGTTGTTTAGTGAGAAATGGTCTTTTCATTTACTAACCTGAGGAAAAGTATTATCTCCACAATTATACTTAGTACGAAGACATTCAACCCATAATGCATTGGGTCTCGCGATCATTCCCAACACAACTTCATAATGAATGCTTTATTTTGACATTTAAGATCTTTTATACCCAAACCTCCCACAACTTTGTTTCTCTTTATCACATCCCAAGATATAAGGTGCATCTTCTTTGCCTCCCTATTTTGGTTTCAAAAGAATTCTTTGCAAATCTTTTTAAGAGTTGAAAGAATCTCTTTTGGTAGCAAAATAGATTGCATTTGATAATATGGAATTGTTGATATAATAGATTTAATAAGCACTACCTTCCCTGCCATGTTCAAGAATTTTCCTTTCCAATTTGCAAGTTTGGATCCAACCTTCTAGAGTAGTGGTGCATAAGTAATTTTAACTACTCTCTTATGAAGTAATGGAACACCCAGGTATTTTCCTAGATAAGATGTAAGACCAATACCCAACAATTGACTTAATTCATATGCCCTGTTAAAATGCACATTCTTGGAAGCAAACATTTTGGACTTGTTTAGATTTATCCTTTGTCCTGAAACCTAACAAAAGAGTTCCATGACTTTTCTCATTACCACCATCTGATGCGAAGAAGCTTCACCAAAAAGCACCAAATCATCAGCAAAGAAAATATGAGATATTTTGGGATTACTTGATCGGAGTTTGAGCAGTTTTCGAATTCCTGTATCCAGTTCATGGTGAATAAGTTGCCCCAATCTTTCCATGCATAATACAAAGAGGTGGGGACTCAATGGATCACCCTGTCAGATCCCTCTAGTAGGGTGAAAACTTTCTGAAGCTTGTCCATTCCATACCACCCTCATAGATGCTGTACTAACACAATTCATGATGAGTATAATAAAATCCATCCTGAAACCCAAGATGTGAAGAGTGAGCTCCAAGAACTTCCAATCTAGTCTGTCATAGGCTTTTTCCATGTCCACCTTCACTACTACAAACCCTTTTTGACCCTTTTTGGTCCATATAGAATGGATCGCTTCTTGGGCAATGATTATGTTATCACACCCTTGACGCCCACTAATAAAGCTGCATTGATTTTCTGCCACCAAATAATTCATTACCCCCTTTAATCAATTGGAAATAACCTTAATAATGATCTTGAAACTTACATTGCAAAGGGAAATTGGTAGAAAATCTCTCAACGATTATGGGTGGTCAATCTTGGGGATTGACACAATATTTTTCTGGTTAATCTCCTTCAAATCTTCCGAGTTATCAAAAATTCCCATCACTAAATCGTAGATTTTTGGTCCAACCAATTCCCATTGTGTTTGGAAGAAATGGGGCTGAGGACAATCAGATCCCGGCGCGTTAAAAGCACCCATTTGAAAAGCTGCATTCTTTATCTCCAGTGGAGTTACTTCTTTCTGTAACCACTCCAACTGATAATCAGCAAGAGGGGGAAAACTTACTGGCCAAGTCAAGACTTCTACAGTAGTACCATCAGACGTGTACAAAGTCTTAAAGAATTCAAGGGCCATGTCTCTCAACCTACATTGATCTGAAACCCAATTACCATTCTCATCTTGAAGAGACTCAATCTTAGCCCTTTTTCTTTTAATCATTGTACTAGCATGAAAGAAGCTAGTATTTTTGTCTCCCCATTTAAGCCACTTACAACGGGATTTCTGAAACCAAAGAAGCTCCTCTTGTAAAGATATTTTGTGATAGTCCTTCCAGAGTTTATTTTCTAACCTAAAAAGGCCATTTTGGCAGTTCGTCCTTCTTGCACGATCAATCCCCTCTATCCTTCTGATAAGATCTCTTTTCTTCTTTGCTATATTTCCTACCACCCTTGTATTCCAATCCGCTACCACTTCTCTAAAGGACTCACTTCCATGCAGTCAATTTTTACCATCCCATGATGATTTAACAAGCTCTAGAAAGTCATCTTCAAGGCACCAAGCCGCTTGGTATTGAAAATGTCTCTCCCCCTGACCCAAGTGGATGAAGAACTATTTGAAACTACAATCATCCTATGATCAAACTTAAAACGGAGATGGTGGAAGGATTTAGCCTGGGGATGTGGAATTTCCCACTCGAAATTACGAAACACCCAATCGAGCCTCTCTTTGATGCCTTTCCTTTCCCAAGTGAAACGATCCCCAGCTACTGGCACCTCCAACAAATTACATTGATTAATGCAATCTTGAAAGTGTGACATTAAACTAACTATGGGAGCAACCCCACCCACCTTATCTAACTGACTAAGGAATGCATTAAAATCCCCTAGGACGAGCCAAGCTGTTCTTACAGTTCTAGCAATACTTTGGAGAGCAGACCAAAGTTCCCTTCTCTTTACTACACTAGTGTCCCCATAAACAAAGGTGACTAACACATTCTCATTTAATTTTTTGTCTACCATTTTATAGTGCAATAATTGGGTGTTCGAAAATAAATACTCAATTTAGGTTTGACAATTTTTCCACATCACCCAAATACCGCCTGCATATCCTGTTGCTTCTACTCTAAGCCAATTAGTGAAACCTAATTGTTTGACAACCTTATCTTCTCTAATCCCACTAATACGAGGCTCTAAAAGACCCATGACATTAATTCCATATTTACCAATAATATCTTTCATAATTCATGGGAACGCTCTACCACCCACCCCACGACAATTCCAAGAAGATATAATCATCAAAAAATCACACAATTGAGGGCAAGTAAAATGTAAACTTACAGGTCAGGTGGCTTTTTTTCTTGTTCCGCACTTGCATTCTGTCTCAACCCGTGATCTTGCATTTTGCTCACCTCAACGCCATTTTGCCTTTCTTTATTTTTCTCAACAATGACTAACGGCCAATTTCTATTATTTATGTGTGAATCATGCTTCCCTGTGGACTTTTCTAGCGTCCTTGTATTGCCTTGAGAAATTACTCCATCATTTTTCCTTGTAAGGTCCACTTCATTATTTACTTGATGCATTAAAGACGTGGACTCATCTTTATCTAAACTTCCTTCTATGATGTTATGTTTCCTTTGGGTCCCGGTAGTATGATTACCTTTATCTAATCTAAACCTCCTTCTATGATGTTATGTTTCCCTTGGGTCCCGGTAGTATGATTACCTTTATCTATTGGACCCACAAGTCTCAAATCTTTATTTCTTTTATGCTCCTTGCTGGTCCCAACTCCATCATTAATCCTCAAAATTTTCTTTTCAACTGACACAACCCATTTCTTTCCTTTGACGGGTCCTTTTTGCTTCAGGAAATCCTGTTCATATTTGACTTGTAGATCACTATTCTTCCCTCAATTTTTTTTCTCCGCTAGACTACTCTGGTGTCCTTGCCCTACATCTCTTTTTTCTCCTTTAGATAAATTCACACTTTCTTCAAGGCCATCACCCTCTAACTCCTCTGTACACCCTAATACAGCAAATCGAGAGGAAAAGTCTCTATTGTCACTTCTCATATCTTCCCCTTCAACGCCGCCTCTCCTACCTACTCTGTCATTATGCACCTCTCTCCCTGGAAATGTCGCCTTCCATGTTTTCTGCACGAACATCCACGGCCCAAATTGATCTTCTTTTGCCGGGAGGGATTTTTCCGGTGACATGCTCGGCACTGGAGGAGCGTGGCTCTATGTTATTTGAGTATCTTGGGGCTGCATTGTGTTCCCTAAATCAGTTCTCCATGTACATCACTCTCTTCGGTGACTGTACCGGCCACAAGAAAAACAAATGAGACCAAGCCCTTCATATTCAATATTGAAGAGGGCTGAAGCAGATATAATTCGTGGAATCAATTTTTTTTGTAAGTCAATCTCCACGCAAATCCTTGCATACCTCCCTCTTTCAATTTGAGCTTCTCTATCCTCTATATTTGCAATGGTATTCATATCTACCTTGAGTGTTTTACCAATCATATCTCCTAGTCTCCACATACACTATTTTGTATAACAAAGTAATGGAATGTGAGGTATTCTTACCCAAATTGCTACCCGTCCAAGAGGGTTGTTAAATGGGTCAAAATAGGGTGACCATCTTTGCACCAAGATTGTGTGTTGAGCAATTATCCATGGTCCTTCAAATAACACCTTCTTGTAGTGAGTACCCCAGTTCTCTTTATCCTTGAACTTGACCAGATAATAATTATTTGGTAGGTCAATTAAGCTAAAATTATTGAACCTCCATATTCTAGCTAGATGTTCCTTGAGCTTGTAAAGATTGAATCTTACTCCTAACACTGTTATAATGAGTGTATTGTTCCATGGCTGACTCCACCTATTGTACTCTTCAGGGGTAATGGGCATCACTGGGTATACATCCATTAATTTCTTTAACTCCTCCGAAGGTTCTAGAATCTTCCACTCTTGATCTAGAAGATCAGACATCAATGGATCTTACTCCATAGTGGAACTCCCATATGCTACTCCATTATAATCTGTTCCCTTAAACCTAAGAAGAGAATCCCTATACGATGGCACTTGGAATTGGTTACTTGACGTTGTCTTATTAGCGTTCAAGACTTCTTCTTTTTCATATCCATCAGCATCCACCATTTTGTCAGACATTATAGTATCCTCTTTCTCTTCTTTCTTGGATTTTTTAATCCTTCCAGCAGTAGCACTTTCCTCTAGTGTTCTATCCGGCAACATTTTTCGGGCAACGGGATCATCCATCAAAACAAAAACTTCAGACACAGGTTTCAAGAGAGAGCACAGCAGCACTAATTTCTTCCCTTGATATTTTCTAGACACCTTTCCTTTTTTTTTGGGGGGGGGGTTTGTTAAGAGAGTGGAAATAGCTCTTAAGGTAAGTTTGGTTTGAGGGGAGAAGAGGGCAGGGGAGGGAAAAAAATGAGGAGGAGAGAAAATTATAATTAAAAAAAAATCAGTCTAGTGGGGCTTACAATTTTCCCCTCCCTGGCCCTTCCCTCAAACCAAACTTACCCTAAAAGTCATGTAGTCACCTGCCACGGAGTCTACGAAGACTTAGACTTGGTGCATGTCAATGATAGCGGGCTAATTAATTAATTAGCAACTAGCAAAATCAAGGGAGAGATGTGCTCCATTACTTCCTGTTTAATTAACTAAGAAGGTCGGAATAATGTGGGATCATGGCTTGCTAGCTTGGATTAATGGAGAAACTGGTCTACAGAGACTTGTGTGTTTACCCCAATTAAAATATGGCAAGGTAGCCACTATCTTGTCTTTAAAATTTAATTGAAACGCAAAGTGTGTTTGGAAATTTGTTACAAGTTGAACTAACCCGTCATTTAGACTGTAAAACCTGAGTGTAGTTGTTATTTTAATAACATTAACTGTCTTGCTTTCATTTACGCAACCACATCATTTTAATCATTTTAACTAGGTGTGTATCTGAATGGGATTCCCTGTCTATCCAAATGATAGGTAGAGGGAGCTCCTCTCCCCTGGACCCTTCAGATCTCGATCCGAACGGTCTAGATCTTATTTTTTTTACTTTTATTTTTTCAAAAAAAATAATTATTTTAATGGGTACATAATCTAAAATAAAGATAATCTTTCACCTAACATATTTTTTAAAAAATGATTTTTTTCATTTAAAATTTGACAGTTTTTAAAAAAATTAAATTTGGACCATCTAGATTAATTATGAATGGTCCAAATCAAAAAGCTCTCTCTACCTATCCCAAAATAGGTAGAAAAACTGGTTTCGTGGGTACCCGCAGTACTACAACCAGTTTTATTGCTCCTTACAATAATAAACACTGAGAACTAATTTTTAAAATGATGAGATTTGTATAATTTAAGTAAAATTATGACATTTCACATTTAAGTTGTTAACCAATAAATTTTAAATAAAAAATTATTTTTTAAAAAAATTAATATTTAAAAGATAATATTTATTTTAAATTCTGTACATATTAAAATAATTTTTTGAAAATGTAAAAGTAAAAAAAGTCAGTATAGTTATAAAAAGAATCCATATAAATCATCTAAATTAGATTTAAATGGTTTTTGATGAGGAAGAGTTCTCACTGCGCAACCTGGTTTCACTGTGTACTCGTCCCTATAAGGTGTGTCCATTAATTGCTTTACTCATCTTTGTATGGTGTGATCAGCATACAAATATATATCATCTTTGTCCCGAAACAGGACATTTCGGTTTTATGTTCCATTGTCATCCAGTGTTATTTTTTGCTTTCAATTACTCGTTATAAATAGGATGCTACTTACATTTCATGTCACTATTCATTTTCATCTAGGCATATACTGAATTTGTGAGGGAAATGTGTTTACCGGAAAAAAATTATATCAGAATTATATTTAGTTTTTCAAACAAACCTGGTATTTTTTTTTTTCTCAGACATACCTATTACCTGGTATGATTTTACAGTTTTGTTTTATTTTATTTTCTCTCTCTCCAATTTCTATGCTTTTTCCTTATCCCAGACCCATATAAAGATAGCAATGCCGATATAATGGGGCCCCCCTGTTCAATCTAGTTTCTTTCTTCTTAAGTTTCCAATGTTGTACTGTTGGCATGCTTTCGTGCATCGACGCGCGAACCGTACTGAAGAGCCGCATTTATATCGTCAGCCCAATCAATTCTTTGCCCTCAAATGAAGCACTTCGTAAACTGTGTCACACTGACATTATAATCGTCCACTCTTGGATTTCCCTTTTTCTTTTTGTTCCCCCTATTCCTCTGCTTTTCCCTTCATATGTATAAACGTATTGTCTCAGTTTTGAAAACTTCATAACCAGAGAGTTCGACAGAAGGAGATGGGCGTGCCTACCTTCTACAAATGGCTGGTCAGGAAATATGAGAATGTTATAGTGAAAGCCCGCCCGGACCCTGCAGAAACCTCTCATGATGTCCAAGTCTTTGATAACTTGTACCTTGACTTGAATGGGGTCATCCACCCCTGTTTCCATCCCCATGATGATAACGTAACTCTCTACTCTCTCTCTTCCTCCTCCTTTTTTTGTTTGTTGTGTGTGTGTGTGTGTGTGTGTGAATGCATTGTGATATTTTGAGCCTGCATAAAAAAACTTTGAATAAGATGCGCAGAGTACACCGACAACGTTCGAAGAAGTCTTCCTCAATGTCTTTGACTACATTGATCGGCTTTTCAACATAGTTAGGCCTCGCAAGCTCTTGTACCTGGCTATAGGTGAGCACATAATATTGTATCACCTAGTTAGTTTAAGTTAAATAGTACTAGCTAGAAGAGCTTTGTCTCCTGGTTCTCTGGTCGATCTATGTATGAATAGTTTTCTCCTTAAAAATGTGCTTCTTTCTCATACAGACGGGGTAGCTCCTCGGGCCAAAATGAACCAACAGAGATCGAGGCGGTTTCGATCAGCTAAAGAGGCTGAAACGAGGGTGGGTTTGAGTCATAATAATGTAATTCGAATATTGGCCACTTTTGTTGATCATGGTGCTTGATAAATATATTTTTAATTTCCTCTGTCGTTTTTCATAGGAACGCGAGGAAGACAGGTTGAGAAGGAAGTTCGAAATGGAAGGGAAACAAGTTCTTCCAAAACAAAAATCGGATGTTTCAGACTCCAATGTCATTACACCTGGCACCGTGTTCATGCACAAACTCTCAAGAGCCCTTCAAGACTATATCTTTGAGAAGATTACCCACAATCCCTCTTGGAGGAATATTGTTGTGCGTCTTGGTTTCATACCTTAACGTCGTCTTGGAATTACTTTTTCTCTCATAAAGACTTTTCAGCACATTTGTAATATTTGCCTGTACATCAGGTGATTCTCTCTGATGCCAGTGTCAGTGGAGAAGGAGAACACAAAATCATGTCTTTCATAAGAAGGCAGAGGTCTCTCAAAGATTATGATCCAAATACTAGACATTGCTTATATGGGCTGGTACAAAATAAATTCAAGAGTCTGACTAGTATTTTATATTGCCTCATTCTGCTGAAAGCTTCTAGTATCTTCCTCGTTTATCTATTTATGTTGGAAACCTGTAATGCAGGATGCTGATCTCATAATGCTAGCCCTGGCAACCCATGAACCTCATTTTTCAATACTACGAGAGGTGACTTTGATAATTTTGATGCCTAGAAGTGTGTTTATTTACAGATGACTTAAGATCCATTTACTGTTATATTTGATTTGATGTTATTTTCTAACAGTTGTATGCGCTAAACAGGATGTGCTCACTCAAGAGCAGCAACCTAAAGGTGCTGCTATACCTTTCGAGGTATATATATAAGTAATTGATTTCACCTGTTGATGGATATGGTTGATTTAAATTAGTTTCAACAGTCTAATTTTCCGTTTTGCAGTTTCTGGACATTGGGTTGTTGAGGGAATATCTTGAACATGACTTGAACATACAAGATGCACCCAAAGACATCAACATCGAATTTGAGAGGATAATTGATGATTTCATCTTCATCTGCTTTTTTGCTGGAAATGATTTCCTGCCCCACTTGCCTTCTCTGGAACTCCACGAGGTGATTTCACCAAAATTGATTTGCGATATATATATTATATGGCTTCAACCTGCTGTTAATTATGTTCTTGTTGCCCTTCAGGATGCTGTTGACTTACTAATGACAGTGTACAAGAAAGAGTTCAAGAACATTGGAGGGTATCTTGTTGACATGAGCAAGGTAAACTTCCTCTGATTCCTTTTGTAAATATATTTATATATAAATAATATAAATTTTATTTTCCTAAGTTTGAACTCTGTTTTATGATAACTACATGTGCGTGCCCCTATGATATACTATAACAGGTCGATGATAGAAAAGCTGCTTTCGTGAAGTTATCAAGGGTCGAAAAGTACATACTTATGGTTGGAACATATGAAGAGAACATTTTTGCAAAAAGATCCGAAATAAGAGAGAAAACATTGAGAAGATTTATGAGAGAATATGAACAGTCTGTAAGTTGAAATACCAAACTTTGAAACATTCATTTTTTTCACGTTAATCTTGTGTAGATCCCCGTAATTCACTCATTCTTATCCAGGAACAGGAAGAGGAGAATTCAAGTTCTGAACCATATGACAAAAGTAGCTCTACCTCTGTTTCTACTGATTCAAAAGTAAGTTGGCAAGTCTTCCTTGGAAGAACAATTTAGCTGGTATTTACAAATACAGGCAAACTAAAGTACTGTACCTCGTGTCAAATGATATTTTGATCTGCAATGAAGGAGCAGCAGATTTTGCAGAACACAAATGAGTTAAAAGAACAAGTAAATAGTCTCATCAAACGCAAATCGGATCTCTTTAGAAGTGGAGAGTTCCCAACTGATAAGGTATGGACTCTTGCACAGTGAAGCTCCTAATTAGTTTCTTTGAGTGATTCTTTTATCTCTACCTGCATGCATTTTTTAGAAAGTAACAGATTTCAGTTAGTATGTGCTTGCTCCAATTGCAGGTAAAATTAGGAACAAATGGTTGGAAAGAAAGATATTATAAAGTGAAGTTCTCCGCAGAAAGTATCGAATCCAAGAGAAAAGAAATAGTAAGTGTTTAATTGTCTCTTCTTCATACAACTGCCCGCAAAGGGCAAATCAGCGTGTGGTTGTATTATTTTTTTATATTTACGTTCTATGTAGTAAATGGATTTGACTAGTAATATTTTGCTGCAGGTTAGTAAGTACACAGAGGGACTGTTATGGGTGCTTAAATACTATTATTCTGGTGTTCCGTCGTGGTCATGGTATGCCCATCGATTTGGATATATATAATATACTGAACTATTAGCTTTTGTATCATTTCATTTGATTATGAGTTGTGAAATGAGAACTGTATCGTGCAGGTTTTATCCGGACAACTATGCACCTTTTGCCTCAGATTTTAGGGGCATGACTCAGGTGAGATTGAACTTTCAGGAAGGTGTCCCATTAAAGCCGTTTGATCAGCTCCTAGCTGTTCTGCCACCGAGGAGGTATCTATCTGATATTTGTTCCCTATTAATTTTTCTTCCCTACGAAAAATGAAACTGATTTTGCTTCTGGGCCAGCGCTCATGCACTATCAAAATCCTACTCACAATTAATGATTGACGAGCGATCAAACATAATTGACTTTTATCCTCTTGGTAAGGTTCATGTTAGGAATCTAAAGCATTCAAAATTTCAATGGTTTCTACTTTCTTTATCTTATTTCTGTTGCTCTGAACTTTTAGATTTTGAAGTTGACATGGAGGGAAAGCGGTTCACGTGGCAGGTGTTTTTTTTTTAATCTTTAGACTCTTCACTAATAGTATTTAGTCATGAAAATAGTTTTTTTCTTGTCAATGTAGTGCAATGTGTTAACATAACCATCGATTCTGTCTCAGAGCTTCTTGAAACTTCCATTTATCGATGAAGCGCGGCTTTTGACTGAATCAAGAAAACTCGAGAAGGAATTAACTGTATGGTTTCAAGAACAAGAATTCATTTTTTATGGAGATGGAATAAAAGTGAATTTATCTTTCTTAGAAGCTAGAGTAATATCCTCAAACCCCGATTCCTCTGTCGTGTTTTTTCAGGAAGAAGAAGCAATCAGGAATTCAGTAGGTTCAGACCTATTGTTTGTTTCAAATACCAACAAGCTGGCAGCGAAAATCAGATCCTCCTTGCAAAATGTAGCAAATAAAATTGAGATAAACGTTAGGTTTGTGGAATATGTCACATTAATGCCATAATTGATGAGATCCCTTGGATCCCATGACTTGACCCTTGTCATCATTAATTCTTGACAGTGATGGAATCGAGGGCTTCGCAAGACCCTGCACTGACAATGTTAAGGTTGATTTGGACTCTGAAGAAGAAGATTGTGCCATGTAGGATCTCAAAACATAACCTTTTTTCCTTGATTCAAATTCGTGTTTCAATTTCTTTTCATCGTTGCATGATGTAACTTTATTCTGCAGATGCGCATATTACGAGCTACCTGTTGGTGGCAAACTTATTCCCGGTTTACTTCACGGCTTGAACCTACCGGAAAAGGTAAAAACTAGCGATCGTGATCTGGTTTAACAGAAGTTGGAACTTTGGCAATTAACTTGTGAAATTATATATGCAGAGAATCTCTGGAGGTGATATCATGGACACAATTCTGTGGCATGAACGGTATTAGCTCTTGTTTTGTTTGCCGTCTTCCTACCTTCCTTTTTTAATGCAGTCTTGAAAATGCAGGTCCCGGTATCAATATGAAGACAAGTATAGAAATGCAAACAATAACAACAACGATAGAAGGAAAAGTAATGAAGGAAGTAGAAGCAGGTTTCAATCCTCTTCCAGTAGTGGTGGTAGCGTCGTTTACAAAGTGTCAGGTGTTGGGTGGAGTACTTCAGGTTCAGGTAGAGGCAAGCAGCCTCATACTCCAGATGGGAATGACTTGGGACTTAATCGGAAAATGACGTCACTGGGAATATCACAATCACAAACCAATCAAAGTAGCAGAAACAGTTGGGCGTATGAGTCCAGAAATAGTAGTACCTCCACTACATACAATCATGGCTTTCAATCTGAAGCAAAACCTTTCGTTTGGGGTCGAGGCAGAGGCAGAGGCAAAGGCTCTGATGCCTGGAAGAATAACAGCTTTCCCAATCAGACATGGAAAGCTAAGGAGTGAAATGTTGTTTCCTGTTCTCTTCACAGATGACTGCTTAGCTTTTTTGGCTTAAATAACGGCTGCTCTTATATGAAAGCCTTCGCTCTTGGCGGACAGAAAGCTGAATAGCTTTTCTGCAAATATAATGCTAAACAATGCTTCATGCCTGATTTAAAGAAGCGTTATTTTATTCAATTAAATGGAGATAAACGCAAACTGTACGTGGTGCAGTGTTAGGTAAAAAAAGTGTACACAGAGTTCTGCATATTTTAGCTATTTCTTCAAAGTTAGGTTAATTAGAATAAAAATTCTATATTTAAAATTAACTAATTTGGAGAACTTTGCCTTGGTTTGTTGTTTGAATTCGGTGATGATAGAATGAAGTTATTATAATTTTTCTACGTTTGGGTGTTTGAATCTCTTTTCCTTAGCTCCAAAAATCTACACTTTTTACATGCATCGATAGACCTTGAAGCTGTCCGGTAATCCGACGGTTGTAGCTCACTTTGAATTGAGACAGACAACTTCTATATCCTTTCACAAGTTCAACAGTCATGCTACATTAACGTATTGACATAATATTTTGTCTCAATCCGCAAATACAAAACACTATTTTTTCTTTTTCTTTAATTTTTTATTATAAGAATATGAAGACAGCGATTGGCGAAAGAAATTAATAGAAGGAATATAAAACGCATAAAAGGGACGTAGAGAAAACGATATGTTCCGCGGGGACGACGTCAACTCTTCCCATCTTTTTTATCGTTTCTATTCATCTACAAGTTGTTACTCTTTTTTTTTTTTTTTTTTTTAAATGATTTAAACGTCTTTTGCACAGCCTCCAGCCTTCACGAAAGCACACATTAAAGTTTTAAATTATGTTTATTCTCGGGTTATCACCTTTGATTATATTTTGGGGTTTATAAAGATAAGCATTGACACTAAAAGGGATAAATCAATTAAAAAAAAAAATTCAAACTCTTCCTTCCCATATAATTAACGTGTAGGAGGAAGCTCTATTACTTGGAAAACAATAATAGAATTGTATATAAAACAAATATATAATAGGTACCACTCGGGTCATATTTATAAGTCCTCTTTGATCAAAAAATTTGGTCCTATTTATAAGTCCTTTTTTACCAAATAAATGATATTGTGATACTTTTGCCCATATTATTGTACCAATGAAAATAGAGAGTTGAAAGGTACCCATTCATAAATCGCAGTAAAGTTAAAAATTTACCCCATAATCATTAAGCTACCTCCTTAATATATGTGATTTGGTCAAAAAAGACTTATAAATAGGACCAGAGTGGTATTGATAATAAATCCAAAATTAAAGAAGAGGGTCTTGTATAATAGAGTGCCTTGTGGAGGATTAATTGTTCACATAATGACGGATGAATCCCTTGTCCACTTTATAAGGTCAACTGTTAGGAGTAGGCGATAAGGAGTAGGTTTAAGAAATTAGGGATTTTTTAGAAATTCAAATAAGATATTTCTATCATTATTGTTGCTGAAAAATACTGCTAGAATTTATATAAATCTTTTTGTTAATTCTATAAGGTAACTTCTGATATGATGAGATTTATTGTTATCTAAAAAATATTTTATGATATACATTAATTTATCTTAGTATTTATATTTCAAAGGCTAAAACCTACATTTGGTCCTTTATGTTTGCCTTTAATATCTTTTTAGTCCCTTAAGTTTGTAAAGTGCACATTTTTTTTGAATTAAAAAAAAAAAAAAAGGCAAGCCGAAGCTTGAGGGGGGAGGAGCTAGATTATAGAACTCTAGCTCCTAAAACAATAGAAAGGAAAGCAAAATAGAGAAGCCGATCCTTCAAAAACATATCAAGGCATCCCCTGGGGATATCCGGAAACATAGCCACGTCGGCACCAACAGTATCGTAATGGCCCTGCTTTGCCATGAAGTTAGCACAAGTGATGTTCTTTCTCGAGGTATGATGGAGCTCCAAGTCCCAGTCTCGGAAAAGCAGGTCTCTGGTCTCCCCAATGATGTCTTTGAGGGGGTGATCAGTAGGAGAGTCTCGCATAAGGATATTGATAGCATCAAGAGAGTCAGAGTAGATAACAATTCTCTGAAGATCCATCTTGAGACCAATCTGTAACCCTAGGAAGATAGCGTAGATTTCAGCTTCAATGACAGACCGGAGGCCAAGGGATTTATGGAACCCCATCAACCAATCTCCATTGGAATTCCTAAGCACTCCTCCACATGCCGCATGATGGTGCCGAAGCACCGATCCATCCACGTCAATGCGAATTGTGCTGGCAGGAGGGGGGTCCAGGATTCTTCTTCCAACATGCCAAGTTGAAAGATGAGATGCTTAAACTTCTGATTCGCTCCGTCTTCCATAAGGAGGTAGTTGCAGTGATGCAGCATCTCCCTGGTTTCCGTGCTTTGTCCCTGAAAAATAAATTTACATCTGGAAGTCCAAAGGATCCAGCACCCAAGACTGAAGATGGTCGTCCATGAGAAGTTCTGAAATCTTCCCTTTCAGGCTTATGGTTGATATTCCAATTGAGCTAAACCTGCAAGCTGCCAGAGAAAAACTGAGAGAAATAGTTAGGTTTTAAAATTTGTTTCCACAATTCCTTAGCACACGCGCAATCACGAATTATGTAAACCACACTTTCCTCGCAGTTACAGTGGAAAGGGCACCCACTATCATTAGTGAGGCCCCTCCTAGCTCGAAGAGAGTTGGTAACCAGACGCTCGTGACCAACTTGTCACATAAAGTATTTGACTTTCTCGGGGATTTTCCATTTCCACACTTGGGACCAAAAATTGATATTTGTCACGCCCCCGCCATCAGAGAGGTAATGGTAGGCTTGTTTCTCCGTAAAGTGCACATTTGGTCCTTTAATGTTAACACCATTAGTCTGACTTAACGGAAAATATTGACTCAACAATTTTAAGTGATGACTGTGCAATTAAATGCTGACAAAGTAAGTTTATATGTTAGTATTTTAATAAATTAATATTTTAAATCCTATTAATTAATAAATATTTAATTTTCATAGACTGTTTTAGGGTTTTTCATAATTTGTGAAGATTAAATATATATTTTTTGGTCAAAGATTAAATATTTTTCAATTAGTAGGATTTAAAATATTAATTTATTAAAATACTAACATATAAGCATATTTGATCAAGCATTTAGTTACATAGTTATTGCTTAAAATTATTGAGTTAGTATTTTCCATTAAGTCAGACTAACGGTGTTAACATTAAGGGACCAAACGTGTATTTTATAAACTTAAGGGACTAAAATGATACTAGAGGCAAACATAAAGGACCAAACGTATACTTTAGCCTATTTCAAAATATCAACCAAAATTAATATAAATCTTTTTGTTAATTCTATAAGGTAACTTCTTATATGATGAGATTTATTATTATCTATAAAATATTTTATGATATACATTAATTTATCTTAGTATTTATATTTCAAAATATCAACAGGATATTCATCTAACAACTAAGTAATCAACTAGCAAATATCCTAAATAATTATCTATTAACGTAAATTGAATGCATATTATAAATATTCATAGATTTATAATTTCTGAGGATATATCTGAGAAGATGAAAGTTATAAAAATTTGGATTTTCTGAGCCCATAAACCCAATAATTATCTTTATGATTATCCTTTAAAAATTTAAATGATAGTAATTTAAGCATTTATTACCATACTAGAAATACTACATGTGTCTAAATACTTTTCGTTTTTTTTAAAAAATTTGAATATCTAATATCATGTTTAAAATATGTTCACTAAACAAATTAGCGCGCTTAATTCATTCAAACATTATCGCAAACTTCAAGTTGCATTCTTACAAACTTCCGGTCGTAGCTAATAATCTCACATGTAACCATCTTACGGATGCATCTTTCAAATTTGTATGGTTTACATGTCATTTCAACGGGCCCATATAATAATGTTTGATATATTTCCGTAGATCCATTACCAATCATGACCAATGATATTCTCATAGTTAAATCTATTTGAGAACAAAATGTAAGACATAATACATAAACAATATGTTGGTTATTCATGAAGAATCTTCTGGTTCTTCAATGGATGTTAAGACATAATCTTATTTGCATTATATAAATATATGACTCAGATGATCAAACGAGTCATGCCAACAATAAATTTATTTAAATCAAGAACTTCTAGTTTACTATAATATATCTCAACCAATCATAAACTTTGATTTAAATCATAATCCGACCTTCATTTTGGGATATCTATTAGACTTTAGCAGAAATATATAACTTTTCAACTTTTCAAAAATTAGCTCACACTTGTATTGTATTATAACTCAACTCACAACTCACACTTGTTTTCTAATAATCTCCCCCTCAAGTGTGAGTTCTGTATGTCAAAATTACTTTCAAATCCTTTAAACCTCGAAAGGGAAAATCATGTTGATTTTTCAGAATAAACATATAATATTGCATCACTAGATGATCTAATAATATACTTCAATTTGTTTATATATGCAAAATATATAGTCCACCAATATTCATAATCAAAATAACTTAAACCACACATATGGTAATTCTAGCTGGAAAATCTCATATCAATAAATTTATGGAATGTGATAACAAAATAACAAATTAAACATCGTATTACCTTTCCTCGGGCTTATTCTTTCTTTTGAGCCTTGACTTCAAAATAAATAATTCTACGCAACTTATTGCCTTTTTAATATCTCAATAGTTGCATTAGCAAACATTTAATTTGCTAATATGATATCCATTTCTATATGATATCTTTAAAACTCAATTAATTATATCTTTATGATTATCCTTATAAAAATTTAAATGATAGTAATTTAAGCATTTATTACCATACTAGAAATATTTTTTTTAAAATTTGAATATCTAATATCATGTTTAAAATATGTTCACTAAACAAATTCAAGCTGGGGGTATACTATTTGGATAAATATAATTTGGATGAATTATATTTTTAGTATTATATATATTTATATATTAATTTTTGAAGGATAAAATAAGACAATTTATATTTATATTTTGTGAAATAAACAAAATGGATGTTTTCCTAATTTCAACGGGACGGGACATGGGCGAGAAGTTAGGACTTTGGGTGTGAGAATTCAAAAGCCTCATGAGAACCGCTCTGATGAGAAGTGCTATAAAGCTCCAGCAGCCACTTCACCGTCTACTTCCCTCGCATAACAGCCTTGAGGAATTCTCAAAGTTCGTTTCTTTCTCGCATTCTCTTTCTCTCTCTAATTCTTGGAAACCCGCCAAATCTAGCCTCAGAGCCAAAACCCTTGGGATTCTCAGTTTCGCTTCAATGGCCACGAGCTCGCCGTTGCACCATCAAGTGAGGGACAGGATTGAACTGTCCGATACCGAGAAGAAGATCTTCGATAGGCTCTTGGCCACCCTTCGCCGGTTCGGTTTTGAGACTCAGCTTCGAGTTGCTGGTGGATGGGTTCGGGACAAGGTCTGTTGATTAACTGAGGCGTTTTTTTTTTTTTTTGGTTATATTTGTAATGTTTAAATGCATTTTTTTTTTAATTGCGATTAATTGATTGTGCTTGTTTGCTTTTGCAGCTTCTGGGAAAAGATTGCTATGATATTGATATCGCTCTCGACAATATGATGGGTACTGAATTTGTAGATAAGGTGAGGGAGTACTTGTTGTCAGTGGGTGAAGATGCGCAAGGAGTATGTGTTATTGAGAGGTATGTAATGTGTAACATGCCAATGCCCCGTTTTCAATATTGTCCGCTTTGAGGTTCATCACCCTTCACGGTTTTAAAAAGCGGTCGAGAGGGAGAGGTATGCAGATTTGTTCTCTTCCCATTGATGCGGGACATAACACTCTACCCACCTTGAGGCCAGTGTCCTCGTTGGCATGTTAACCTGAGCCCGGCTGTAACATCCCAGCGCCTCGTCGTTCTTGATATTGTCCGCTTTGAGCTCATCACCCTCAGGGCTTTAAAATGCGTCAACTCAGGGCTTTAAAATGCGTCAAGAGGGAGAGATATCTAGACTCTTACAAACAATCTTTCGTTCTCCTTCCTAGCCATTTTGGGAAATAACACTCTACCCACTTTTAGGCCTAGCGTCCTCGCTGGCACGTTAACCCGACCCGAAGCCTGGCTCTGATACTAATTGTAACATTGCTTTGGGATCGAGCTCTCCATGACTGGGGAGGGGAACGAAGGATCCTTTTTAAGGGTCTAGATAACTCTTCCTCTCAACGCGATTTAGAGCCGTGAGGGGTGATAGCCCCAAAGCGGACAATATTGAGAGCAAGGCGCTGGATGTTACAAAATGTGTTTTTGTTGAATGAGATATTCTTTCGACTAAATGATTTTGAATGTCCTTTTATATAATTAAAGGAGTAATGTTATGGTGGTTGGTCCTTTCACTATTCTAGTGGGTATGTTTTACATAGAACTTCAACTTTTGCAGTAACCCAGAGCAATCCAAACACTTGGAAACAGCAAGGATGCGTCTGTTTGATATTTGGATTGATTTTGTAAACTTGAGGAGTGAAGAGTACGCTGAAAATAGCCGCATTCCTACCAAGGTATGCGATTGGGAGTTCTTTTGTTTTTGAATAGATTGTTTGTTGTACCAGGATTTCAAGTTTTCTTTACATGTTTAGTTTGGCCTGAGAATGGAAATCATTATAGTTTTCTTGTTAGATTGAGGGATTTTGTTGGAATGAAACTTTGCGCCTTTATTCCCATAATTAGTCACCTGCTTTAACTAAAAGTTGTTGTATGTGCACCTGTGCCCTTCTTTCTTGTTTTGCTTGGTACTACGTGTATTTTTTTTGCAAATTTTAGTATGTATCTTAGAAATCGTTTTAAATGTACAGTATCCAAATCAAATGCCAGCATTAAAATTTATCTTATGTCTAACAGCAAAGATTTGGCACTGCTGAAGAAGATGCGTATAGAAGGGATTTGACCATAAACAGGTATTTTCTTTACTTAAAAATTTTAACAATTTTATGCACATGGCATGACACAATTAACAATCATAAGATTGAGTTCCTTCTATTCATGTTTTGGTCACATGTGCATTTAAATTCACTTTGCTCCTGCTCATATTCTGGAGGATAGTCTCATTTATGGTTGTGCTTTACAGCTTATTCTACAATATCAACACTGATTCAGTTGAAGATTTGACTAAAAGAGGTGGGAACAGATCATAATTCCTCAAATAAGTTTTTTTGGGATATGCTCAATTCCCATTTACCTGTTAATCTGATTTTCTTTTTGGTGCCCTGCAGGGATCTCTGACCTGAAATCTGGAAAGATAGTGACTCCTTTGCCTCCAAAGGAAACCTTTCTGGATGATCCATTGAGAGTTCTTCGAGCCATTCGTTTTGGTATGGCATAATTTTCATGAAGTTTTTGTTTGCACATAGACATCGACGTATATTATTAGCCAAGGATGATATAGTTGTATTTGTACCTCATGTCTATTCCATTCCATCCTTGATCCCCCAATTAGGACGGACACAACAATTGGGAGTTTGGATGATGAGCAGTGTGGACTTGGAGGCCGACCAAGCCACTCCGCTCCATCCTTAAAAAATCTATCAAATAGTGGCCCAGTCTACTTTAGCTATTTCACTCTGTTATAGATCATCCCCTACCATTAGTTCTTGACACCATCACAGAAACCTTTTTTGTTTGCTTTTGCTTACATTTTGATTGCTGTCTCTTCTAAACTGATAGACATTGTTTATTGTCGTTTTAGGTGCTAGATTTGATTTTACTCTTGATGAAGACCTGAAGAGAGCTGCAGCATGTGATGAAGTGAAAGAAGCACTGGCTTCTAAAATTAGCAGAGAGCGAATTGGAAATGAAGTACTTTTGCAATCCCACATTTCACCTTTTTTGGTTCTTTGAGATTCCGTCTGGATTGCTTATAGAAAGTTGCTCTTATCTACATTTAATTAGGGAAGTTAGTTATACTTTTTTGTCTCTATTTTGTAGATTGATCTAATGATATCTGGAAACCAACCTGTCAAAGCAATGACTTATATATGTGATCTCACATTATTCTGGGTTGTCTTCAGTCTTCCTCCTGAGTTTGAGCCTCCCATTATTGATGGATGTGACAGGTATAGTTTATAAATTGGAGGCCAACATTTATTCTTTTATCATGTTTTAGAAATTTGTATATTAAGATACTGGTGAAAAATATAGGTACTTTATTTTGGAAATAAGAAAAATATAGGTAGTTTAGATGCCAGATAACAATGCAAAACTATTATTTTTCATATAGACTCTAAAATGAAATTGTGGTGAAAGTGCTTCAAACCCTATACCTGTCTATGGACATGAAGCAGTTGGAATGACTTGCAATAAGATTATCCTTCTTTTATGTCTGAAGATTTCAAGTTCCATTGAGGTTTGGATATTTTGGCTGGTCATGATGATCAATTGATAATTCTTCTCTATTCAGGCACTGCATTACTTACCTGGATACTGCATGGAATCTTATCCATTTAGTTGGAGAATCAACCTTTACTGTAAGTAATGGTCTAAGTTAACCATTCTTGATCCATATTCTTGATTTATTATTACCCTTGTAACTCGGGAGTTGTATTCAAGGCCATTCCTTTTCCTTTTAGGTTTTCATGATAGTAAACAATGCTTTCTGTGTGTTTTAGGATGAACAGAGGAGATTAACCCTATATGCTGCTTTGTTTCTCCCCCTGAGAAGCACCACTTACAAAGATAAGAAAGCTAAGGAGGTACTTGCTTCTTCTTATTTGAGGTTGTGCTATAGTAGCTTGGAATGCTAAGATGCAAATTGTAATTCTTGAGGCTTGCTGATTGTTAACGTAGCATAACCTGTTGAAGTGTATGTTACACTTACAATTTATTTGTTTGTTTTCTTCTGGTATGTAGTTATTGTGCTTAGTGTTCTTTTCTTCTTGCAGCTAGTATTTCAAGCAAATTACTTGTTCGGCTGCCTAATATTTTTTTTAACTGCAGATTCTTGTTGTCAATCATATCATTCGGGAGTCTCTCAAGAGAAAAGCTAAAGATGCAGAAAAGGTCAATTCTTATCTCTACCAAGTAAATTCGGAATGACTATACATGTTGCAACTCTGGCTAATATTTGAATTATTTTGTTTGTTTGTGTTTGTTCTTCTTGATACAGGTACTTGATTTACACCAATCATCATATAAATTGAAGTCATTAATCCCTTGCCTCACTTCAAATGAGGATGTCAATCTAGATGATGGGATGAGGGATTTGACTGATGTCCCTATATCTTCTAGGCTCCGTGTACTGACAGGTACACTGTTCTTGTGACCTTGATGCTGCATCAGCATTTTGAAATTTCTTGAGCAGCTGTTGAATATAAGCCTCAGCTAATGCCTTGTGATTTGGGTGATAGTTTTTCATGATTATGTTGATACGTTATAGTTTTGGTTGAGTCAATGGATTTCTATTGCAAGATAATATATGGCTGGGTATGTACATGGAATGTGATGCAAATAAGATTTGGGTGAACTGGCTGGCGTTTTCTATATGCAGAGTGCCAATATAATATATCGTTGGGCTTGTGAAGCTTTAGCAAAATATTGAAAGAAGATTAATAACATTAGCTATAACTATTTTTTTTAAAAAACTAGTAGGACCTCAATACAAATTCTTAAACTATAGAAACCAAACTCAAAATTTAAAATTTGAGTAAAACTTTAGGCACTGATGGTATGCTCACTCTCCTCTTGCTTGCCTGAAGGCTAAGGTTTTATCTTACCTATGAGCATTTATACAGGGTTTCTCTTAAGAGAACTTAAAGATTATTGGCGAGTTGCACTTTTAATATCCACATTAGTACATCCCATTGACACTGGTGATGCGGAGGATGAGCAATCGCAGCTATGTAAACGAAGAGATCTATTCAAGATGCTAGAGAATTCCATAATCAAACTAGGTGAGCTAAGTGCCTTTTCTTTTCATTCTGCTATATGTGCTTATCTGGCTGTCGTAATATTTCCTGTCTACTTTGCATAAATCTTTGGGAGAATTGCTATCAGGTTCTAAAGAAGGGATTTAATTACTAAAAAGTCTCAATGACAAGTGAGCAGCATAGGCTTGCTGTCACTTTCTGCACTAAACTTGTCATTACTTGCTTCTTAACTGTTATCATACTTTTGAATGATTAAATCTATTCCTTGGGACCTTATAGTAATTCCGCTTAAAATCTTTCGAGGTGGTAGATTGACACTTTTTGGTGAATTGTAGGTCTGGAAAATATTTGGGACGTAAAACCATTGATCAACGGGAAAGAAGTAATGAGTGTCTTGCAGCTTAAAGGAGGACCACTTGTGAAGGAATGGGTAAGCTATTATGCTGCTGCTACCATATTTTTTGAAACTGTTCAAACATGTTGTATACAATTGCTCTCACACGGTTTTTTTTTTCCTTTTTTAAACTCTTGGATTTTTTTTTTTTGGCTTACAGCTTGACAAGGCAATGACTTGGCAACTAGCAAATCCTTCTGGAACTGCAGAGGAATGCATTGATTGGTTGAAGCAAAGCAATTCTAAGCGCGTAAAGATGGAGTGAGTTTCTTGATCATTATTCTCTACAGTTTGTGGATTCAATTGCTGAGACTGAGATAACACAATAGAGGAAGCAAATCCAAGCTAGTCCCTTGATGCTGATACAATATATTTAGTGTATTATAAGTGGGGCAAAAGAGAGATATATTTAATCTAGATGGGGCTTGTAAATGTATCACATCAAACTTATTTATTTATTTATTTTATTCTCTTACTGTGGGGTTACTATATGGGAGCTATAGAATGTAATTTGAGGCAAGTATAATCAGATAGAACTTGAGGGTTTTGTTAGCTTATTAGGATTAGATTTGGTTAGTCTTCATCTTTTTTGTGAGTTTCAAAGGTTCGTTCTCCTTGGTGATTTCACAGATGGCGTTTCATGGTCTGACTTTTTTTTAAAGCTTCTGAACATATGTTTTGCATTCTTAGCTTGATAAATCATTTTTAATAAAAATTATCATTTAATTCTTGAAGTTTATCTTCGTTTTCGATTTCAATGGAGTACTTATATTTTATCTTCAAAGTATTACAAGTAGACTGGTCATTGAACTGATCAGAGCATTAATTTATGTCAAATTGTGTATAGAAATATTGGAGTGTGTGAAAAATGTTGATGAGAATGATATTTCACCACTTGGATACCATTCTCCATATTCAATTAATTAGCCGTTTGATTCATGGAATGAAAGGGAATGTATTGTAATGGAGTTAAATGGGAATTACAAGGCATTTGTTTGTTATGTTATCGATAAATCATGAAACAAAATTTATATTTTATCCAGGAAAAATAGAAATCAATGTGAAATAATATAGTTTTTTTTAAAACTCTATTAAGGCAAAAAAAATGAAGGGTATAAATGCCTAAATTTTGATTCATAATGGGTATAACTATCCATATGTTACTTTATGTAAACTTGAAATTGGATTATATAGTCAAACCCTAAGTAATAGGGATTACCTGATTTGTTGTAATGCGTTGCAATCAACATAGCATTGGATTGTTTTATATACTTTCTTTTGGTCCTAATTATAAGATCAATTTGACCTTTTTAGAGAAATTAAGGAAGCTAATTAAATTATTTTAGGGAATTTTATTTGTTTTTTTTTTCCTCAAAACTAATTAGTTTGACTAATAAACTAATACATAATCTAATGATATATAACATATGATATGATTAATTACTACCTCCAGTCCTAATTATAAGAATATTTTTATAATGCAATTTGTATTACAAAAGTGTTCCTATAATTAGGACTGAGGGGAGTAACTTATTTAGCTTCCTTAATCTCTCCAAAAAAAAAAAAAAAATAACCCAGTCTTATAATTAGGATTAGAGGGAATACAAACCAAGCATCCGGATTAGCGTATGAACTTTGTCTTAAGCGGGTGGGATTTAGTCCTCATGTTGGCAAAAGAATGTGTATTAAGATTAAAGTAAGTAGAGTATTCTTGCACTTAAAAACAAAGATTTTTCAAATGTTACTTACGTTAACAAAAAGCTCTCCCCGCGCACTCGTGTGGGAGCATAGTTCTCTCCGCCCAGCGTGAGAGTGATTAGGGTGGGTGGTTTGGAGGGGGATCGGAGTCGGAGTCGGAGTCAGGAGGCTCGGCGGGGCTACCGGTGGCTCTCTTCAGGAGATAAATTCGACTGGTGCTGGCTACGACACAGCTAGCGCCGATTTGGTTCTCATGGAGGAATTACAAATCTCGAGTCCGCTAGTCTGGAAGGAGGCGGAGGTAGAACAGATCTTGATCGGTAAAGTCTTGTCAACCAGGATGATTACTCGATCTGCGATGGAGGCGATACCGCAGAAGGCTTGGAACTTGCAATCTGGCTTCGATGTAATCGAAGTCACCGGGAACGCCTTTATGTTCAAATTTTCCAGTGAAGATGAACGCGTCAGGATTCTCAGGGGACGACCATGGTCAATTAATGGTAATCTGTTGAATATTTTGGAAAGGTCGAAATATAAATCGTGTGAGGAGTATGATTTCAGTCGTTGTCCTGTATGGATTCAACTACACAATGTTTCGATGGAAGCGCTGTGTCTGGATAATGCAATCAAGATTGGAGGCCATGTCGGAGAGGTGGTGGTGGCTAAGGACCCTCTGTATAACGATAGGTACCTCCGCAGCTTTCTACGAGTTCGAGTTGTGCTAGATTTACGTCTTCCTCTTGCTTGTGGTTTTTGGCTCTTTAATCCGGATGGTAGTAAAGTATGGATATCTGTCCGTTATGAAAAACTTCAGAATTTCTACTACAATTGTGGCAAAATTGGTCATGATAATCGGATTTGTAAAGCTGAGAGGCTAATGTCTGTGGTTGATAACAAGGAACCTAGATTCGGGGCTTGGATGACTATGAATGTCTGTCGGAATTGGGAGGAGGCTCTGGTGGTGGTGCACGATGGCTGGGATGAGGCGGATTCCTTTAGGAGGAGGAAGGCTAAAGCCATTCGTAGGCGAAAGGCTGAAGATAAACGGATGAATGAGGAGACAACGTTGGCTGAAGACAATGATTTATTCTGCATCAGATTAAACAAATCATCAGCAGCTGGACTTCCACGTGAAGTGGAAAGAAATCAGGATGAGGAGGAGTTGCGTAGTCGGGAGCAGAGGCCTACCGGCGAAGTTTTCAATGGTGCGAGTAATGATATGGTTAACATGACTAGGGGCAAGGTGTCAAGGAGAGGAAAGGGAAGGATGCCCAAGGGGAATAATAATGTAAAACCTGCATTAGTGCCATCCTCTATTGATGTTCGTGAGATAGGTTGTATGCCATTAACTGAGGATCTGAGCTGTATTGTGAGGAAGCCACTGGAGGTGCAGGAAGAGAATCCTTTGGCTATGGTCTTATACTGTGGTAAAGACTTAAATGAGGTTATTAAAGGCTTCAATGATCTTGGCTTGAAGTGTCGTCGAGGAGGAATTAGAACCGATGGATCTCAAGAAGAGGAAGATTAGTTCAGGGGTTCCTATTTCCCCTAAACTTGATATTTCTTTTTTGCGGCTAACTTGCGAAAGGACAAAGAAAAAATGAGAAGGTGTACTAGGAAAAGGATCAGGCAGGGGAAAGAGAATATGGTTGTTGAAGAATGGGACCTTGATGAGACTATGAAGGAGTCGGAGATGCCTAATTCAGGGGATACTACATTTGTTTTCAAGGCCAAGGGTGGCAAGAAAAAGATAAACATCGCTGAAGGTGACGATGGCTGGCCTCTAACAGCCACCAAGGCATCATGAAGCTTCTTTCATGGAACTGTCAAGGTCTAGGAAGAGCCTTGACAGTTCAAAACTTAAGGGACATGGTGAAGTGCTACCGTCCCTCTATCGTCTTCCTCATGGAAACAAAGAGTAAGTCTACTAAAGGCAGTAAAATCAAGGTGAAGTGTGGTTTTTCTCACGAGTTGTTTTTGGATCCTTGGGATTGGCTGGAGGCTTAGCTGTGTGGTGGCATAGTAATGTCATGCTGACGATTCTTTATAAATTGAAGACTATTATTCATGCAATTATTGAGGCTGATGGTTTGTCAATACCGAAATTTGTTACGTTTGTGTACGGTCCACCAAAGGAAAGAGAAAGAAGAGTTGTTTGGGACTATGTAAGGCAGCTGGCGGCGAGCATCAATGATTCATAGCTAGTGATTGGGGACTTCAATGACCTCTTGTCCCAAAGTGAGAAGGAAGGTGGCAACCCTCACTCTATGAGGAGGATCATCAACTTCCAGAGCTTGCTATTTGACTGTAACCTAATGGACCTTGAGTTTAAAGGATCCAAATTTACTTGGTGCAATAACCGTCCTGGAGCTATTGTTCGTGAACGGCTTGATCGGGCCCTAGGTAACACTGAATTCAAGGAAGAATTTACTCATGCTGTGGTATTTCACGTTGAACCTGCTGGATCAGATCACCATGCATTGGTTGCTGATTGTTATTTTTGTGAGGACAAAGCACCCAAATCCTTTAAGTTTGAAGCTAATTGGATCCATCATGATGACTTCTAGCAAATTGTAGAAAAGGGCTGGCATGATGTTATCGAAAATGTGGATAGCAGGGTGGTGGATCTGATTAGACGATTGGATGCGTGTAGAAGGTGGCTGAAGGAGTGGAGTCGAAAGGAATTTCCAAACTTCAACAAAGAAATTGATCAGCTGAGACGGAAATTAATTATCTGCCATGATGGGCGCATTTCTGATGGGAAATTGGAGGAAATTGATCGACTGGTGGGGTAGCTTGAAGTATTGTGGAGTAGAGAAGAGGCTTATTGGTGGCAAAGATCACGAATTGTGTGGCTAAACTATGGTGACAAAAATACCAAGTTCTTTCACAATAGTGTTCTCCAAAGAAGACAGTGTAATAAAATACTAAGGCTAAAGGATGAACATGGAGTCTGGTTGGAAGAGAGGGCAGCGATAAATAAATCCTTTAGTGTATTCTATAAACAGCTGTTCAGTTCGGTTGGTACAAGGCCTTTGGAGCTAGCTACTTCTTATGTACAAAAAGTGATTCAGGAAGAGGATAATGCGGCATTGTTGACACCAGTGACTGACCTAGAGATTGAAGAGGTGGTTTTTTCAGATGGGGGCCAATAAGGCACCTGGGCCTGATGGTTTCTCTGCCTGTTCTACCAAACTGCATGGAAGGAGATTAGCGCTGAAGTGTGTGGGATGGTTCATGGTTTCTTTGATGGAAGTTCAGATTTTACAAGACTTAATGAGACCAATATCGTTTTAATCCCAAAGATTGACAAGCCGGAGGGTGTGCATCATTTCAGACCTATTGGGTTATGCAACGTTTCTTATAAGATTGTTGCAAAAATTTTGACTAACAGGATGCGAAATTTGATGAGTAGAGTTATTTCTCCCAACCAAAGGGCTTTTCTGGCTGGACGCATGATCCAAGATAACATCCTCATTACGCATGAAGCTTTTCATTACCTCAAACATAAGAAGAAAGGGAAGAAGTGGGAGCTAGCCTTGAAGATTGATATGAATAAGGCGTATGATCACATTGAGTGGGACTTTCTCGAATCAGTGATGTTAAAAATGGGATTTTGCACCAAGTGGGTTGGGTGGATTATGAAATGTATTACTACAGTGGCATTTAACTTGAAGGTGGATGGCCACAATGCGGGAGTCATTCATCTCGGGTAGAGGTGTGAGGCAAGGTGATCCATTATCACCTTTCATGTTCATTATCGTTTCGGAAGTTCTATCGCTCATGTTGCAGTTCCATATGGATAGAAAAGATCTGACAGGGATTAAACTTGCAAGTAGAGCTCTTATGCTTTCACACTGCTTCTTTGCCGATGATGCTATATTATTCCTCAGAGCTGATGAACTGAATTGTCAAGTCCTAAAAATGATCATGGATGTCTATTGCAAAGCCTCGGGGCAACTTATCAACTTGGAGAAGTCAAGTATTTTGTTTTCTTCTAATACTCCGGTAAATATTAAAGATAAGATATTAGCTTGTCTCGGTATAAGGCATTCGGATTAATCTGGAAATTATTTGGCGCTACCGGTTTCTTGGGGACGTTCGAAATCTGCTGCCTTGGCCTTCGTAAGGGATAAGATTGGGTTGAAACTTCGAGGATGGAAGCAAAAGTTGCTTAACTTTGGGAGAGATCCTCTTAAAGGCAGTGGCTAATTCCATTCCCACCTATCCCATGACTTGCTTTATGTTCCCAAAAAAAGCATGCAAGGAGATTGACTATTTAGTCTCCAAATTTTGGTGGGGGCAGAAAGGTGAGGAAGGTATTATCCACTGGAAGAGTTGGAGCCGTATGACCTTGAGGAAGAGTGAGGGGGAATGGGATTTAAAGACCTTCTCTGTTTTAACAAGGCTTTATTGGCGAAAATAGCCTGGCGGTTACTAGTGCAGCCAAATGACCCTTGGTGTAAAATTCTTAAGGGGATCTACTTCCCAAGAGGTGATTGTCTAAGGGCGAGGAAAGGCAGGCATGCATCTTGGGGCTGGTATAGCCTATTGGAAGGAAGGGATTTGTTGTTGAGTGAACTATGCTGGAAGGTGGTGTTGGAAATTATGCCCTAGGGGCAATTCATTGTACTTTGGATATTTAAGTTATTTAAAGTATTCTCTTTTGTTATCATTTTTCGTTTGCATGTTCGTATTGATAACTGCATCCCTGGATACATCTTATAGATTATCCTAAATGTCCTCGGTCGGTCATCTACGCGGGAGCGAAGATGAATTAAGACCGATATGACTTTGATGAGGTATGGAGATACAATCAAAGTCATGGGCACTTGTAAGAGTACAAGGTCTTTGGACCGACCCACTATGAGAAAGCTGCATGGATCTAGTCATAAGCTTATCTCATGTATAACCGCGATCACGAGGCCTATGACTGAGATCGTCATGGATTCCTACATGATGAGTCACTAGTCTTTGACCTAGTCAAAAGTCACCTTTGAATAGGGTGATGATAAAGGCTGGATCGGGATCGGTGGTTTTCATGCGGAGGAATGTGAATGGTCAAGATGGAATTTGTCCCTCACATTTGTAGAGAGATAATCTGGGCCCTCGATGAGTGTGTCTAAGAAATGTATAGCCATACCGTGATGGAAAGGAGTTTCCATTTCACTTGTTAGACTACTCGAGAATCGAGAAAGTAATGGTCGAAAAGGAAGTTGACATTATCCATGCCTCATCCTTGACCGAATTATCGCGTGACAAAAGGGACGTGACATGGTTGTACGATAGGTTGTATCGTGTCATCGATCCCCATGTGAATTGGGTAGTCGCAATGTCTTGCTAGAGGCCGCTTGCGACTTGTGGGTCGACACGTTGTTGGCCCACCGCCAATCTCATATGGGCCTCATAGGTCGCACACAAGAATAATCTAACACGGGTAAAAGTGTCAGATTCATTGAATCTCGCATTAATGCGAGATTAAATGAATGCTGAATTTAATCTAGGATATATATATAATATATATATATATATGTATATATGTATATATATGTATTAAATTCGAAATTAATATGTATTACTATTATTAATGGAGATTATAATATTATTATATATAATATTTGTTTTGTATTTAATTTATTTGATAAATTAAATATAAAACAAATAGATATATTGTATCTCATTTAATTTCGAATAAAGATATCGTATATTTATTTAATATTAAATTGAGATAGAGTATCTCATATTTAATTTAAATAGATGGATATTATTTCTTGGATTTAATTTATAGAGATAAATTAAATCGAAGGCTTTTAATTTGAATTAAATAAATACATTAGATTAGATCTATAAGATAGATTTAATTAATATGTTTTTAATTCAAATTCAAAATTCGAATTTCAGATCTGGTTTTAATTGGATTAAATAAAAACGTTACATTAGATCTGATAGATTTAATTGACATTTATTAAATCCATATATTTGAAATTTCGAATATAATACGCAGAGAGGTTTTGGAAAAACTTAGAGTTTTCATTCGAGCATATTCGAAAGCCGCAAAGAGAAACCCTAGAGAGGATTTTGAGAGACACGCACAAGAGGCGCTAGCACGCCGCGTAGCCGTGTGTAAGGATTGTTCGTGTGGATATCTTGGTGGAGGAAGACGATCCTACGAGTCGTCTTCGTTGATCGAGGAGGTAGCCCCCTTTGTTCAACGAAGAACGAGCCACGAACGAATTCTCCAAAGTAATTTCGGATTCCTTACCCTAGGTTTAAACGCACCCGAGTGATCCCGGGGACGGGATTCGCAATTTTTTTTGATCCGCTGCGTTGTACGGATCCTACAGGTGGGTGATGGTCGGTCTATAAGCGTTTGGAGGGACCAGTGGGTGTTGGGTCTGCCTGGGTTTAAATTTTAGCATGTAGAGGATGGTGTTGAGGCTAATGAGAGCAAAGTGGCCAGCCTAATTGTCAATGGACACTGGGATCTCGGCTCGATTGCGTCAAGGACTAATGTCTTGGAAAGAGAAAAGATTATGGAATTGCCAATTTCTATGACTCGTGGGGATCGGGCTGTATGGATGGCTAGCAAGGACGGATGCTACTCTGTCAAAACTGGTTATGCAGTGGCAAAGGGCAAGGTGGAGTGTATCGGAGTCAAAGATCCAGGTGTGTCATTTGCTACTCCTAAAAACCTATGGAAGGGCGTATGGAAAGTCACGGTGCCCCTTAAAATTCAGCATTTCTTATGGAGGCTAGGGGCAGGGGCTGTTGCGACAAAGGATAACTTGTTTAGACGTAAGTGTGCTTTAAATCCCCTCTATCCTATTTGCTTGGTTGAGACTGAAACTATTGAGCACCTTCTATTTCTTTGTCCCTAGACCAAATATTGTTGGTTTGGGTGTTCATTAGGCCTTAAATTTAGTAAATGGGGTATGAAGCGTTGTGAAGAGTGGCTTTGTGACATGCTCTATGACAAGGAAATTCTAGATGAGTATGGGAAGTCTTTATTTGCTGTAACATGTTGGTGGATTTGGAGGAAACGGTGCAGTTGGGTGTTTGAGGGGGAATATCCTGATGCACTAGATGTTGTTCGGCTTGTTAAGGGGCAGGTGGAGGAATTTTGGAAATCAAAGGCAAGGCTAGAAGGCGATCACAGTTGGGTATTTGCGGAACCATTGATGAGAAAGACGCACTGGATGGCACCTCCTCCTGGAGAGATCAAGATTAATGTAGATGGGTCATTCATTACACCATCAGGTGAGGCAGGGGTAGGGGTGGCATGTAAGGACTGCAATGGCTCTTTTGTTGTGGCCTGGGTAAGTTCGTGACAGCTGAATCACCTTTTATGGCGGATGTCTTGCGTTAAAGGAGGGCTTACTGTGTAGTAATAAATTCCATGGCTGTAAATTGACGATTGAGACAGATTGTGAATTACTATACAGATCTGGGATTCTTTGCAGGAAGTCTTGGATCTATTAAAATCAAGGAAGGAGATCTCTATTTCCCTTGTAGCTAGGTAAGGTAACAAAGTTGTTGATATGTTAGCAACAGTTGCAACAAGGAAGATGCACCAGCATGATTGGCTGGCTTGTGCTCCATCTTCCTTAGGCAAGTTTTTACTCCATGATTTTGATGTATCCAAGAAATTCTGTGACAGCAGGAATAACGTAGCTGATAGGGATGGAATAGGTTGAATGCTGGTATATAATATGTTAGCTGAGATAGTAGTTTGTTTCATTCATTTACGTGTTGTTTCTTTTTGTGTTTTGTGAGAGTGATAGGTTGTATTTTAGGTTTTTTTGAGCGTTTCTTGGCTTCGGCTATTGGTGCTTGTAGTTCTCTTTTGTTATTAATAAAATAGACTTTGTTTGGCCAAAAAAAAAAAAAAAAAAAAAAAAAATTAGGTGGTTTTTCCATTTGGTGTCAGTGGAAAAAGAGCATGTAGCATTCATATAATTCAATTTTATTTCTTTATATATGAACTTGAGTTTGCGTGTATGTGAATATAACAAATGTCTTCGGGAGAGCTATCCACAATTGGATTTTAACAATGTTCGAATACAATATAGTCAAACATTTATATTAACAAAAAAAATGCGTGGAGGTTATATTTTTCATTTAGACTATTGAGTTGTGCAAGAAATTAAATTTGAGAGATTTAAATGAGCAGTACAAATACAAATTCTATACTATCTCAAATATTAAATATAAGATTTAGTTGACTTTTTTAAGAGATTAAAGAAGTTAATTAAATTACTTTAAGTATTAATATTTATCTTTTAAAAAAAAAATTAACTTGTCGACTTATAAACTAATATATAATTTAATTTTTAACTTATGATATGATTAAGTAACTTATTTAGCTTTCTTAATTCCTTTCAAAAAGGTTAATTAAGTCTTACATTTAGGACCAGGAAGTAGTACATCTTTGATCTTCAAGATTTTTGAGCTTTATAAATTGATATATAATTTAATTTTCCAACTTATGATACGAGAGGTTGTGCAGGCAGGGGTTTAAACTTTAATCGATATGATTAAAAAATTCAATTTTTTTTAAAATCATGGATAGGATATTGTTACTAAATTTTATTAGAAAAACACTTTAAATTATCAAATTGAGCTAATCAAATCAAAAATATATAAAAATAATATTTATGTACTCTTATTCCAATTTAACATTAGATTTAAAGTCACTATTTATTTTTTCTTCAAAAGTAACTCATATTGATAAATTATAATATTTAATTGTTGTATCATACTTTTCAAAATTAATTAAGAGTGTAATGTTTCTATTTTTGCTATAGAATTTTTTTTTTTTACCACATTCATATAAAAGTTAGTGGGTTTCATTGTTAAGAAAAGAGAGCAAAAATATTAGTGGAACCCACTCATTTTTATGTGAATATGATAGAAAAAATATTTCTATAGTAGAGGAAGAAACATTAAACCATTAATCAGTTAATCAATTAATCATAAATGATTACCCTCCCCCGATAGTCAATAATATATTAATATATGTTCTCTTTCCTCTCTCATTTTTTGTATAATCTCATCTCTACTCTTATATCATGAAATAGATAGTTCAAATTTGATATTTTATAAAATTATTATCATAATATTTTATAAACTAAAATTTATTTATCTTTTATATTGCAGCTATGAAAAAATTGGATGTTAAGAGTTTAAAACAATCTCTTTATGTTTATAGTAATAATTTCATAAAATATTGAGTCTCAACAGTTTTTTTTTTCCCCTATCTTAACAATGTATATAAGAATATGAAAAGAAAATAAGAACTCGGAAAATGAGACAGACCTAACGGCAAAAAACAACAATTCATATTCAGACCTGGCTTGCACACCTGACTATGGTGGGTGAGTCTCACAGCGGAGCTTTTCTGCATTCACAAGGCTCGAACTTGAGACCTTGCTTAAGTGACACAAGCTGCTTACCACTTGCATCAACCCACATTGTTTCATTAGGTGCTTCTTATGTGCTTGTCTATCTAATTAAAGGGATGAGACATTTTTTTAAAATTTTTTATATATTATATTTATTCAAATTAAATTATATGGTGTATCGTGAAATTTTTTTTGCAGTCAGTATCAAATTAATTAATTTCCAGGATACTGATATTATAGAAAAAATATTTCTAAATACAGGACTGAAAATTAATAAATTTGAGATATTGGGTGCAAAAAAATTTAACGCAAGATATAAAAAAAAGTTAATGTGCATTTTTGCCTTTAAAGTATGTCTTCGGGAGCAATTTTGCCCCTAAATTTTTTGGCGTAACAATGTTGCTTTCCTAACATTTCAAAAACGGAGCAATGTCGCTTTATAAGTTAAAAACCCTAACGTTGACCGTTAGGGTTTTTAACGAAGGGGCAACATTGATCCGTTTTGAAACTTTTTGGGAGCGGGAGCAACATTCGTTAAAAACCCGTTTGAAACTTAAGGTTTTAACGAATGGGCAACATTGCTGTTTTTTGAAACTTTGGGACAACATTGCTATGCCAAACTTCAAAAAGCAAAATTGCTCCCTGAATACTTTAAAAGAAAAATGCACCTTAACCCTAAAAAAAATTCAGAATGTAATATATAAAAAATTAAAAAAATTGCCTCATCCAACACATAGAAACCACCTAATGGAAAAGCACAATGTGAACCTAAAAAAGGACCAAACTCGAGGAAGAGAAGGAAGGTTTCTTTAATTGTGTCGCGAAGTTTAAACGAGCGAAGAGAGGCAATTCGAAGAGATAAAGAACGTTCAGAAACCTTGTGATTGCAATTTGGATCAACGATGAAGCATGCACTAGCATTTGCGGTTCTTTTGATTTCCTTTTCGCTCTTAAATTCCTCATCTTTTTCTTCAGTTCAGCCTTTCTCGGTGGACGGGACGGTGTTGCAATTGGACGAATCCAACTTCGATTCGGCCATATCGACGTTCGATCGTATCTTGGTTGACTTCTACGCTCCATGGTGTGGTCACTGCCAGCGTCTCTCTCCCGAGGTTCACCCTTCTCTCCTTACTTTCTAATTCGTACTCTGAATAATTGCTTCGGATAATTTGAAGGCATTTTGATACTACTTTAACCATTTATGCTTCACCTTTGGGTTGAGAACGCTTATTGAAGTTTTGATTCAACTTGACTCATTAGGAAGAGCTTTTTTTCCCGCCTCAATTCAAAATGTGGGATTTGTGGGTTTATTCGCATGTTGTTAGCTAGTTGCTTCAGTTTGACCACCTAAAAAATGTCTTCTTAATGTTAGTTTATGCTTTTTGTAATGCATGTTAGGAATTGCAGTATCCATGCTTAGAAATATTTAGTTTGATAAACTATGAGCCTGTTTGGGAAGGCGGTGAGGGCTGAAAAAGCAGGTTAGAAAGGGAAAATTAGGTGTATCAGTTTATGGGTTTACATTTTTTCAAATGGGCTTTTACGCCAAAAACTACTTTTGAGAAGAAGCCATTAAGACCTGCTTTTCACAGTGTAGATAGGCTTTTACCATCACTAATCCAAACATAAATCACATTTACAATTTGACTTTTATCTTATCTTAAGTTTGTAAAAGTCAGATTGGAAAAAACTACTTCGCTACCGCTAATCCAAACGTGCTCATAAAGGAAGGTTGATGCGGAGACGATATTGAAACAAGAGATGAAGTGGTCCAGGTGGCTGGTCATCATGATCTTCTATTTTATCGCCAATTACCTTTTTTTTTTTTTTTTTTGTACATAATGATAAACGGAAAATTTCTTCTGTGAAAAAAAAAAAAAAAAAGATAAACGGAAAATTTGGGAAAGGTATTAAAAATTATGTCCTCTTTTCACTTTGTGCTAAATAAGACAATTTAAGGAGGGATATGATCCCATTAACCCTTTAATACTAAAAAGTATGGCATTCCAAGGACCATGGCATTAAGCCATTAACCCCGTCACCCACAATGGAATGCATTCCCTAGTTAAATTTAATAAAAAGAAGAAAAACAAAACAATACCATTGGTTTGAGCCATGCTGAAGTATACTTTTTCTTCTTTGTATTTCCTGACAAGATGATAACAGAACAAAATTAAACATCCTTATATAATATTCATTATAAATGCTAGGCACAAGGTGCCAAGTTGTTAAATTTGATCAATGACTTGATAATCCTAACGTCATTTCATAGATCAAGAGTTTTCTGCAAAGGGTATTAGAGTTGTAATATCACACAGCAAATTCATGTTTGACTTCTCTTCTTTAAACATGCCTGATTGCCATTTATGTTTCATTTCAAGTGAGTAGGATGAAATATCTTATTTGTTAATTTTTAGTTAGATGCAGCTGCACCTGCACTTGCAGCTTTAAAGGAACCCATAGTCATAGCAAAAGTGGATGCAGACAAGTATAGCCGTCTTGCAAGAAAATATGATGTGAGGTATGTTTCTTTTGTCCTGTATATTGCTTGTTGAAACTATATTTATTTCCAAGTGATATTAATGTTGTTTTCCCACTCCAGTTTCCATTGAAATGCGAAATGTCTGTCATGTTTCTCTCTTTGTTCTGGCCCCCATTTTTACCACTTTTTGGAATTAAAATTTATTTTTTAAGGGAATTGGTTTAGAGTCTTATTATTTCCTTACTGGAGATGAACTTATGCTAGACTTTTATTCTGTGATGTAGTGCTTATCCTTCCCTCATGCTGTTTATACATGGTGTACCCACAGACTATCATGGACCAAGGAAAGCTGATCTACTAGTTCGTTACCTAAAGAAGTTTGCTGCTCCAGATGTTATCATTCTTGATTCAGATTCTGCTGTTAATAACTTCGTTGAAGCAGCCGGCACTTTATTCCCCATATTTATTGGTTTTGGGTTGAGTAGTTCTATGATAGAAAACTCAGCTATAAAGTACAAGAAAAATGCATGGTTTTCCATTGCAATGGATTTCTCAGAGGATGTCATGGGATCATATCATTTTGATAAGGTTCCTGCTTTGGTTTCCATTAATCAAGAATACAACGAGTGGAACACTTTATATGGCCCCTTTGAAGGTTAGTTTATTCTCAGATCTTGAATTGTTTATTTAGATGTAAATATCAGTTCATTGAAACTTCTCTTCTCTCTTAGGCATCTGTTTCTCTGTTTATGATATGTTGAATAATCTGTTCCTTATATTTGTTTTTTCTAGAAAGGATGTCATTAAGTTCCACTTATAGATTGAAAATAAAGATAAATAAAATCATTCAAAAGATGAGAGTAAAAGAGTAGCAGTGTGTTAAATCCCAATAATTATGCTTCAATTGTTCCCACTTCTATGTGTGATGATGGTTCATATCTACTTCCAAACAATATCTGAATGATGAAGTCAATATCCTAATGTATTTTGAGCAAAAAAATATCCTAATGTATTATGTGTATTTGAAATATTTTGCTGCTTTCGTAGAGTAACCGACATGGAGTTGAGTTTATCAACAACATGTACTAATATATACCATCACATTGCATGTTGCAACATATTTGCTGTCCTTCAATTTTAATATTTTAGATACCTCAACTTGGATACATCATTTTAAATTTTCTTGGTAATGTTCTTGTCTCAAAAATAGAGAAGATAGTGGAAGATTTTGTGAAACAAAACCTGATTCCTTTAGTGGCACCTGTATCGTTTGACACAATAAAGTTGATGGAAAGTGATGGGAGGAAAATTGTCTTGACAATCTTTGAGGACGAGGATGAAGAAAGATCAAAGGAGTTCATTAAACTATTGAAGGCTGGTGCATCTACAAATCGTGATTTAATATTCGGTCATGTTGGTATTAGACGGTTGGAAGATTTTGCTGAAAAATTCGACCTCAACAAGTTACCAAAAATGGTTGTTTGGGATGGAAGTGATGAGTACCTATCTGTAAGTTTTCTACCTTGAAAGAGTTTCTATTACGTCAAGTTCGCTTTAATTTAATCACACTATATGATAATCAGTTTCCATTTGTTTTACTTAGAGGTGTAATCTCAACTCAAGTTTACATTTTTATCTTGCCCTGATACTCCTTATCATAAGCATGTCTTTATCTATAAGAAGATAACAAAGATAGAATGCCATCTTATTGTACGCACAGGTTCTTTTGATTATATACTCATTCTGGTCCTTAATATAAGATCCAATTTAAAGTGAGTGGATCTTATATTAAAGACTAAAAGGAGTATTTGGTATCTGATATGCCAACATGTTAATAGGTGTCTTATGACCCTCGTATCCCAAATATAGGTATAGATGATCTGGGATGTCTTGCTTAATCTTGGTGTACCAAATGCCTCCATAATGTTATTGGCTACGAAGTTCATGTTTTTCATCGTCAGTCTCATGATGGTTTGGTAACTTGGTCCTCAAGATTTGTAATTAAAACTAAGCAGGCGTTACACTGTTTACTGACGTAAAAACTTGAATGAAGTGATTCTCTGGTTTCTAAATCAGCAAGGGGGAATCCAAAAGGCTAAACACATGTAATGTAACTTCTTTTTACAGCAGCGTATGATGCTCTCTCTAATCCTTAATATAAGATCCCCTCTAATGAAGAAATTAAATTACAAAGTTGATCTTATATTAAGGACCAGAACTAATTATGGTTTGTTTGTTGTATACTGTCAATATGTCCTTTTCCCTAGTGGAATATTCATATATCTTCTAGCCCTTAATTAATGCATTGGATCATTTGATTTCCCTTGTGTTGTTTACACTAGCTAACTTCCTTCTCATGGTACACAAGCACATGAATTGCATCTATGTTTAAAATCTGCTGGCTGGATTTTTCATTTTGCATTAAAATTTCCTCAAGAGAGAAGCCAATACAGTTTTTATATGATCTTCAGGTTATTGGTTCAGAAAGCATTGATGAGGTGGATCAGGCAACTCAAATCAGTAAATTCCTAGAAGGATACAGGGAAGGAAGAACAACACAGAAAAGACTCGATGGCCCATCGCTCTTGCGTGTGCTGACAAAATCTCCAGCCCTTAGAATCTTGTATGTCTTTATTGCTGTCATTGCAATATTGATGCTTGCTCTGATCTTTTGTTATGGAGATGATGAGCACCAGAGGGTACCAAGAGAAGACCAGGTGGATCATGCTAGCAGCTCTGCCTTAGAGGCTAAAGGCAAAGAGTATAAACCAGAAGATAAAGAAGATTAAATTACCATTTCATTGACATAATAATTCTGCTTTAGGGTTAAAAAAAATAGTTCTTGGTATCAGGTAGATATCATTGGATGCGGTTTCACAATTCTTGTGCAGTCCAGAAAAATTATGCATTTTATTGATGTATTTAGGTACTTATTGCAATCAATATGGGTTTAGTTATGCTAAGATGTTCTAGGGATTTTAACTATCAATGCTGATTACTCCTCCGGCCTTATTATAAGGACTAAATTCTTACAAACTAATAAAAACAGTTAAAGTCAATAAAGTTGTCATATAATTTAAATAACTTCTAATATTACCTCTACTAATTGTTTTAAATTCTAATATTATATTAGTTATTACTCTCACCTACTATTTTTATTAATTATAGGTATACATGAAAAAAATAATTAAAGCGTCTTGAAATAAACAAACGCCTTATAAAAAGGGTTAAATACAATTGTTAGTTGGTGCCTTATAATAAGGACTAGGGGGAGTATTATTCATTACTCCTTTCGATCTTAAATATAAAATAAATTTGACTTTTTTGAAGAGATTAGGGAAGTTAATTAAACTACTTTTAAATATTTGTATTTTTCATTTTTCTGCAAATTATTTTCTTAACTTATAACCGATATATAATTTAAGGATATGATTAATTGACTTATTTAACTTCCTTAATATCTCAAAAAAATAATAATAATTTTGTCTTATATTTAGGACCAAAATGGAGTATAGTGGTTTTCTCCCCTTTTTTTCTTCTTCTTGTTGTGCTGCATAATTAGGCACTTTGGCCAAATTGAGTTGACTTGTGAGTAAGCTTGAGCGAAGGGAAAAAAAAAAGAGGGAAGAAGAAAAAGAAACATAGCACGAGTACTAAATAAGACGTCGGTTTTGTTGACCCTTTAAAAACTACAGTACAAAAATATAAGAAGTGTTATAGGAAAAAATTTTAATTCAAAATATAAGAGGTTATCACGATAATTAATTATTATTTTTCCACACTTGTATCCCAGGAAGGTGACAGATAATAAATATATAAAGCATTTAAAAATTACTCCCTCCGATCTTAATTATAAGAATTATTTACAGAATTTGGAGAGATTAAGGAGAGATGTTACATTAGTTAATTATAATTATTTTCCCAAAATAACCCCGCTTAAAATTAAAAATTACATGAAGGCAAATTTAATCAAACGATCACCGCGCAATTGGTATTCGGACTCGCGATTTCTCCATGCTTACCGACAACGATTTCTTCAAGCGTGATAGAATAAAAATTATACTCTTTTATTAAAAATTTATGCTAGTGGACCAGATGGGTGGTTTAAATAATAATTAAATCTAAATATAATAAATGCAATGTACTATTTTCAAACTTTTTTTAAAACTGTTCCAAACAAAAATTACTACTACTCCCTTTTTAGGTGAGCATGAAATCCAAAACCATGAGCCCGCCCAAAAAAGATTTTATAATGGGTTGGGTTAGAATTTTCATTTAAAATTTAAATGGTAAGCTATGAAGCACACCTTTGGTCGCCCATACCCACCCATTTAGTGTAATCTTTTTTATTAACTACCATCTCATTCCGCATTCCACTTAAAGCATTCCTTGAATTCCTTCTTATTTAAGTATTCACCAACTCTAATCTATAACCATAATGGCTATCAAATCTCAAGATTATATAATGATGGTACTTGTTTAAATTTATATTGTTTTGTGTGAATTGTAATTATGGAACTTTGAAAATTCAGATTTCATAAATTGAAATGATGAATTTGGATGGATGCTTAATGCTTATGTATGTTTTTTTTAAAAGAAAAATAAACAAGTAAAATGTAAATCCTTACCCTAGGTTAGTTAGCCCATTTATGTGCTAACCCATTTACACTTTGGTTTAAATGGGTTGAAGAGAGGTATGGGCTAACCCATTCCCATTTAAAATTAAATGGGCGGGCTATGGGTTTGACCTTGGGTTGTCCAACCCGCCCTTTGCTTTGCCCTACTCCCTTTAAAAAATAAAGTAGAATCTTTTACTTGATAGAATATAAGCGTGTTGTCAAATTAATTATTGTGGAAGTAGTAGGGGTGATATGGGAAAAAATGACAAAGATCACTCAAAATTATTTTATAAGAAAAAAATATAATTGAGGTGTATATAATATTAATGAGTTGCAAACATTATTTACTTTATAAAATATAAATTATTATTGTCTTTAATTATTATTGAGAAAATATAAATAGGGGTATTATAGGAAAAAATTGACAAAAGTTTAAACTTGCTTTTATAATTAGAATCAAAACCAACTCCAAAAAAGTGTTCTTATAATTGGGGGAGGAGAGAGTACATTCTTTAATAAGGATAAAATATATACTCAATTTTAACCATTCAAGACACATTAAATTATTTAACCAACATTCTTATATTTATGTGAATTAGTTAACCTCGTCCTATAATTTTAACCATTCAAGACACATTAAATTATTTAACCAACATTCTTAAACCATGTCCTCGTATCCTTTTGTTAAAGGATGATGATTCGATCTCTCTGTCGTTGTGGCGCTTTTTGGTAGGTGATCTTATAAGTACTCTATAAGTCTTCAAAGAGCGCTGGGTCCGTCTCCTAACCTTGGTGGGGGGGGGTGCCGAACCCACCTAAACTTTTATTTGATCAAAAAAAAAAAAAAAAAAAAGGATCAAGCTTAAGAACATTCTACTTAAATTATATCCTAATAATCAATTTAAAAAATTTTGGAAAAAAAATAAATGCTTTAAAATTAAAATTAAAATTATCATTAAGACGTTGATATTTTTTTAAAACTATCACTGTTTCCTAAAAATATAGTTTAATTATTTCTATATCACATGTATATTTTGAACCCGTAGCTCAAAAATATCTGACCTTCTAACTCAAAAAAATTGACATATTCAAATTTATCATATTTAAAAATATTTTTTGCCCGCATTTTTAAAAATAATTTAAATTTATATTTAAAGCTGCTATTATTTGTTGATAAGTGATAACCGTGGTGTCATTCACTTAAAAATAATTTCGGTTGTTAGTGAAGTGGCAGTAATCCAATGGGCTATGGCCTATTGTTTTAAAATCTGTGTGCGGATAAACACCAAACACTTAGATTGATTGTTCCTTTAATCTGTCAGTGCCTCAGTCGTTACTCTAAAAAATATAGAAGTGTTTGGTGGTAGAGTTTTCCACCCTTGTGGTCTAACTCGGTTCGATCTAGACCCCAATAAATCCTCTTTCTTAAAAAGAGAAAGGTCCAAGATAAAATTTCTACTCATAAAAAAATAGTAATAATCTATGTGCAGAAGATTCAAACTCTAAGAACGTAGCAGTATTTGGTGGTAAAACTTTCGACA
Organism: Acacia acuminata; assembly: GCA_019022655.1. Classification (NCBI taxonomy): domain Eukaryota; kingdom Viridiplantae; phylum Streptophyta; class Magnoliopsida; order Fabales; family Fabaceae; genus Acacia; species Acacia acuminata. The sequence continues at coordinate 748,212 of JAFJYI010000075.1, forward strand.
TTTGTAGTCCAACTCGGCTCCATTTGAACCCCAATAAATCTTTTTCCTTAAAAAGGAGGTAGGTCAATCAGATACTCATAAAAAATAAAAAAAAATAAAAAACTGTGTGCAGGTACGGGAGAGGACGAGACAGAAAAATTTACTCCTTTTATCTTAAATATAAATATAAGAAATGATTAACTTTTTTTTAGAGATATTAAGGCCACTAATTAAATTATTTTTTTAAAAAAGTATATGTATCATTTAAAAAAAATTTATTTTGTCTAACTTATAAACTAATATATAACATATGATATGATTAAATAATTTATTTATTTTCCTTAATCTCTAAAAAAAAAAAAAAGTTAACTTAGTATTATTTACAAGGAACATTTTTTTATTATTTTACGCAAACTGCAAATACAAATAAAATTTTCATTAGATTTATAGGTTATATATTTTCAATTCAAACTTCATTTTTTGGGTATAAATTTAATACAAACTTTACGTCACAATAAAATCGTGATTTTGGTACAATAGTAAATTATGACAAATATTAATTTATACACAGAACGTCTTTATATATATATATATATATATATATAGAAATAGATGAACAAAAAAAGACTAACTACAATTCTTTAAATTGTTTACTTATCATTTAAGGGTGTTTGTTCCGTTTATAATTCTCAACTTGTCCTTGATTTTTTTTTTTTTTTTAAAAGCATTGTTTCAGATAAGAACAGAACAAGTCATCTTAAGTTCATCCTTCAACCGCGTTGGCATATTCCCGCAATTAAAGCTCATTACCAAATATCCAAGTGGTCCCACTTTCATCGATTAATCAACTTTATCTCGTTTTCTCTCTTAATTATTAATTATGGGTTGATTAATTGATGATTAATCAATTTTTTTTTATTAATTTCCCTTTCAGGTCGTACCTACCTGACCCATTTAGACTAATCTAGTCCATTTGGCGGCGTCACATTCTTTTCTTTTTTTTTTTTGAGAAAATTAGGTTCTGAATTTGAAAGGTCGGATTTAAGATTTTTGTCTAAAAATTAAAAACGAGTCTAAAGACTGATCCTTGTAGGTCTGTATTTTTTTTAAAAAAAATATTTATATGATAAAAATATGGGGTTTAAACTTCTCATGTTGCATGAGAAGAAGAATATTCATATACACACATGAAATAGTGGAACCCACACACACACATATATTATATAATACTAATTATATATATATATATGTGGATCCCACCATTTTATGTGTGTATGACACGAGAAAACATTTCTCCTACAACATGAGAAGTGTTTTTCCCTAAAAATATTATTGATTTTTTATACTTTATTAATGATATTGTAAATATTTAGTTGTTATTATCTTTTTAAGAATTAATTTTCATAAGAATATCTTGTATTAAGAATTCTTATCAATTGTTGAATACTTATACTTTTCAAGTGATATTTATAAGAAATATTTTTAATTTTATTAAGTCTTCCATTAATCATTTATAATTGTGGTATGTGGACAATAATTTATCTTCGATTATAACTTACTAACTGTGTTTGTGGATTGTATAATGCATATCGTTCACATCTTAATTTTAACAATATTTATGTGTTAAATTAAGATTTTCATTATTCTAATTTTTTCTGTAAAAAAATAAAAAAAACAGTAAAAATTTGTTAAAATAGCTTCAATTTAAAGGCTGAATCCTAAAAAAAATGATTGTGTGTGTGCGTGTGTGTGTTTTTTTTTTTTAACGGTCTAAAAAGCCACCGGCTCCATGTATCATATTCACGTATCCATGTTCTTTGAATCCGCAACATTTGGCAATCTTTTAATTTAAAAATTTATATAAAAATAATGGTTTTTGCCTTTTTTCTTTTCCTCCTTCCAGGAGCTTTGAGATTGAAACAATAATTGCCCATTATGATAATGATATTCTTGGTTTTTCTGACCAATACTGAGCTCCGTAATAACCATTCGAATAACAACACTATTATCTGCAAAAATCTGATTCCTTTTTTCTTTTAAAATCTTCCTTTCTATGTCAAGAGAGCAATCAATTTGACACAAGTAGCAAGCGCGAGCGTCACTGAATAGATGATCCATTTGATTTGAGACATGGAAGCTGATGTATCCATTCTTTAGTATTTTCTTTCGCTGAACCCTAAGTAGCGAACAATCCCATCTTCCTCTGCCTCTTCTTTGGATGAGATTTACCCAACAATTTTTGCTTTGTTGAAGTTCGATCGCTTGATTTGATGGGGATGGTGAATCTTCTTGTGTTTTTATTCTTATGTGTGACGGCTTCATGCTATATGGCAGTGGCCAAGGTGGTGCTGATTGGGAACAACGTCACTCTATCCTTCGACGATATTGAAGCTAATTTTGGTAAGTTTGTTGGACTTTTTTTTTAAAACCCTTTTCCACTTGGCATTCTCTCTGGGTTTGGGAATTCAGATGAGCTGGGAGTGTGGATGCTTTCTAGTAAACTCGATGTTGTTGAAACTGATTCTAGTTTGGTTCCTGTGCTCTTGGGTTTTTGAAGTTTGAGCATAAGTAGGGACTTTGGTTCAGCTTTATAGCTGGAAAACATTTTCAGCCGAAGCTTTTATGTATTGAATTTAGGATCTCATCTGAAAAGAAAAAAAAAAGTAGTAAGTTGACTTGTGGAACGGGCAGAAGAAGTAAGAAAATGAGAAACATAAGCAGGCTTTTGCGCATATTTATGTAAGAAACAACCTTTTGTGATTAAACTTGTTTAAATCATATGCACGTCGTTACAAAGCTAGTGCTATCTTCTTGTTTTTGTTTCTTGGGAAGCAAATCGAGAACAAAGTCAATACGTTGTTTTGTATGTGGTGTCATTAAATCTCTCTCTCTCTTCCTCTCTCTCTCTCTATATATATATACATTTATATATATGTATCCATCTTTCTATCTCTTGACATGAAAGACATTTTGATTTCAGCTCCAGCGATGAAAGGTTCTGGAGAATGCGGGGTCTTGTATATAGCAGAGCCGGTTGATGCATGTACAGAACTGACAAATAAAGTTGAACCGCTTTCAAATACAAGTTCACCTTTTGCTTTGATAATTAGAGGGGGCTGTAGCTTTGAAGAGAAAGTCAGAAGAGCACAGAGGGCTGGCTTTAAAGCTGCAATTGTCTATGACGATGAAGACGATGGCATCTTAGTTTCAAGTAATGACCAGTTCCCTCGTTTTGGCATTGTGTGGTTTCATGTTCTTCCCAAAGTTGAAATTTCGTTATACACTAGTTTTTTTTTTTTTTCATACTTTAGAATTTTAATTTCCTTTGAAATTCAGTGGCAGGAAATTCAGGCGGTATAAAAATACATGCAGTATTTGTAACTAAAGCCTCAGGTGAAATACTGAAAGGATATGCTGGACTGACTAACATTGAAGTGTGGCTAATTCCAAGTTTTGAAAACTCAGCATGGTCTATCATGGCAATTTCATTCATTTCCCTACTAGCAATGTCAGCAGTTTTGGCTACTTGTTTCTTTGTCCGGAGGCATCGCATTCGGAGAGAAAGGCCTCAATCTTCTCGTGTTCGTGAGTTTCATGGGATGAGTAGTCGCTTGGTGAAAGCAATGCCTAGTTTGATATTTACTGCTGTTTTGGAGGATAATTGCACATCAATGACATGTGCAATATGCCTTGAAGACTATTGTGTTGGAGAGAAGCTCAGGATTCTGCCCTGCTGTCACAGTAAGTCCTTCCATTTTATTTCTTTCTCAGCTTCTATGTTTTCAACAAAGTTGTTTCAGTTAGTTGGTCTGGTATGACTAAGGGAAACATTTTTGTGGTCAAAGTGTTGTGTTGTTATGGTAGAATTTGCATATATTTTGGTGGGTAGATTACTGTTAGAGCCAGCATTTTGACAGAAAATATAGAAGAAATTCAGTATTGTATTCTCTTTAATATAAGGAAAATGAGAGAATACAGTTACTACACTTGTCAGGGTTCACTCTCTAAACAAATCAAGAACAAACCAGAAAGAAAAACACTCTGCCAGCAATTCGAGAGACTAGCACGCTCTCCTCACAATTCACTCCCTGCTGCACACACCTCCATCCCCCTATATCTCACCCCACTACCTGACAATGTCAGGATTCCGTTACACTGCTGTATTCCCATTTTGCCCCTCTTCCTCCAGACCATGCTGAGTTTGAATTGGGCCCTGGACTCCTTTTAGTCCTTCTCTTATAAGTCCTATCCCAATACTTGTTGGGCCCATCATTTCCCTCCTTTGTAAGATTCACCTTGTCCTCAAGGTGAAATTCTGGAAAATGAGTTCGAATGTCAGCTAAATCTTCCCAAGTGTTCTCATGTTCAGGAAGATCCTTCCATTTAATTAGTAACTGCAATTTCCCATCTCTGGTTCTGCGCGTGCCTTTGATTATATCAGGTTTTACTTTCAGCTCCATCTCGTCTGTAAGGCCTTGGGGCAGGGGCTGAGCTGTCACATAATTTTTTTAGGCCTTCTTGAGCTGGGAAAAATGGAAAACAGCCTGTATGCCACCTTTCCCAGCCTTTCAGAGATCTCATAGGGACTGTAGTATCTAGGAGATAGCTTCTCATTGGGTTTTCAGGCAAGTGACTTGAACCGATAAGGCTTCAACTTAAGGTATATAGATTCCCCAACATTAAACTCCACATCCCTTTGATGCTTTACCTCTTGGCTTTTCATTCGGGGCTGTGCTCACTCCAATTGTGCCTTAAGTTCTACTTGCACCTGATTTCTCTCCTGCATTTTGAGAAGATTGGGTGGGTCTCTTCCATAAAAGGCCTTGAATGGTGTCATTTCCGTAGCCCCATGGTAAGATGTATTATATCAATATTTAGCCCACGGGGGCATCCTAGACCATTTTTTTGGTGTGTTCCCAGCCGAACACCTCAAATAAGTCTCAAGGCTTCTATTGACCACCTCTGTTTGTCCATCGGTTTCAGGATGACAAGAAGAGCTAAATTTGAGAGTTGTTCCTGCCATAGCAAATAGCTCCTTCCAGAATTGACTCTCGGCCTCGGTCAGAAACAATAGAGCTAGGAAAACCATGAAGTTTCATTACCTCTCTAGCAAAAATTTCAGCCCCTTCCTTAGCATCATAGGGGTGTGAGAGTGGAATAAAATAAGCATATTTAGTGAGTCTATCTACCACAACTAGCATGGTGTCGAATCAATTGCTTCTTGGTAACCCACCGATGAAATCCATGCTTATATCCTCCCAAGTAGCTTGTGGTATTGGTAGTGGTTGTAGTAAACCAGCTGAGCTCAAGGACTCATTTGTTCTTTTGGAAAACATCACATCAAGCTACATATTCTTGCACGTCTTTTTTCATTCCTGTCCGGTAGACTACTGCAGTTAACCTCTTATAAGTTCTCAAACACCTTGAGTGTCCCCAATTGGAGAGTCATGGAACTCCCTTACGAGCTCCTTGGCTTTTGGTAAGCTACGAGGCAACACCATTCTTCCTTCAAAAAACAACACCCCTTCCGCATAGAGTACCCTTTGGGCTCTTCCTTTCCTTGCAGCAGTTGCTGCATAATGTTCTTCAAACTGTTATCTTTTAAAATTTCATCCTCTAGGGTAGCAATTCCTTCATATTGCCACAAGGACACAGAATGCAACTCCATCTCTGTTCCTTGCCTTGAGAGAGCTTCTGCAGCACGATTTTCCTTCCCAGGTTTGTATTGAATCTCAAATTTATATCCCATCAGTTTGGAAACCCATTTTTTCTGGTTTGGAGCGACTACTTTTTGTTCTAGCAGATATTTAAGGGCTTTTTGGTCCGTTTTAAGGATGAACGATTGGCTAGCCAAATAGTTCTGCCATTTCTTGATTGCAAGTACAATCGCCGTGAGCTCCCTCTCATAAACGGAGCATTGCTGATATCTTTTAGATAATTTTTGATTGAAGTAAGCAATAGGTTTTCCCTTTTGCATTAGGACAGCCCCAACCCCTTTGCCGGATATGTCTGCTTCAATTTCAAATGGTAACTTGAATTTTGGTTCTGCAAGCACAAGAATGGTTGTCATGGCAACCCTAAGGGCTTCGAATGCCCATGGAGTGCCTTCGTCCAATTGGAAGGCATCTTTTTTAAGAAGCTGGTCAGTGGTGCAACAATTTTCCTATACACCTTGACAAATTTTCTGTAGTAACCGGTCAACCCTAGAAATCCCCTTAGTGTCTTCAAATTGGTTGGCTTTGGCCATGGAACCATGGCAGAAATTTTGGAGCGATCTGTCTTTACTCCTTCAGCTGAAATAATGTGCCCTAGATACCCAATTTGCTCTTGCCCCAAAACGCTTTTGTTTTGATTTATAACAAGTTGGTGTTGCTGAAGTATTTTGAATGCCATTCTTAAATGCTCATAGTGAGTTTTCCTGTCTTTGCTATACATCGTCAAAAAACACAAGTATGAATTTTCTTAGGTGTTCTCTAAATATATCATTCATAAGAGATTGGAAAGTAGAGGGAGCATTTGTCAAACCGAAAGGCATCACCTTAAACTCGTAGTGGTCGTCATGCGTACGAAAGGCAGTTTTTGGTTCATCCCTCCTTTAATGATATCCGACTTCAAATCTAGTTTAGAAAATATGGTCCCCCCCCCCCCCCCCCCCAACTCGTCCGATATACTTAACCCAAGCAACTCATTGATGGCCGAGAATGGGGTATTTGTCGAGCACGGTTATCGATTTAGAGCTCGTAGTCTACGTAAAACCTCGAGCTCCCGTCCATAATAAATTATTTTTTTTTTTCAAAACCAGGACTTGAATAAGGACCATTGCTAGGCTGAATTATTCCCACTAGCAACATTTCTTTGACCAATTTTTCCATCTCTGTTTTTTGACCAATGGCATGGTCTTGCATTCTCAAGGGTGTTAACCCTTTGACCGATGCACATACTTCTGGGAATTCGTCCATAATGGCTTTCATTTCCTCATGGATAGTAGGCTGTACAGATTCCTTTCCATTTTCGGTGGCACACGATTCTGTGAGATACCCTCCTCCTTCCTTTCGTATGTCCTTCTTGAGTGATTGGTAGCTACCTTGTGACTTTGTGAAAGTAGGGTCCCCTCCTTTAAGACACACCCACTCGACCTCCAATTCTGACCTTCATGTAGAGTTGTCTGCAATTCATCCTTGTTTCACCTAGAGAGTCCTACCATTCAACTCCTAAGACCAAATCTACATTGCTCAGTTTGAACGGGTAGAAGGGTTGCTGGATTTTTTGTCCTTGTATTTCCAACTCGATTTCTGGGCATTTAAGATTTGAGATTGTCTTCCTTTCGTCTCCCACCGTCACTGAGTAGTGTCGCACCAGCTCAGTGGGGATTGCGAGCTCCGTTACGAGTGATTTTGAAACAAAATTGTGGGTAGCGCAACAATCGATCAGCACCAACACCTCTCGAGTTCCAACCTTACTCTGTCTTCAACGTTCTTTTGCCGATCTGTCCCACCACTGTGGTAATCGAAAATTCCAATGAGACTAACTCTCGGTCCACTTCTCCCCCTTCCTCTACTTGGGCTTCTGCATGTTCTACTTTAGGCCTGAGCTCCTCCTCCAAAACTATCAATCGTGTTTGTTTCAAGTTGCACTTATGGTTGGGTTCGTATTTGCCCTCACATTTAAAATAAAGGCCCAATTCCCTCCTCTTGTTTATCTCAGCCTCTGGAAGTCTCTTCCGTGCCGTGCTCCCTCCATTACTACTCACCGCCGACGCTGTGGATGAAGCCGCACGTGTTGGCGTCCCCTTATTCTCGTCTCCTCCTTTCTCCTTTATCTCCTCCATTGGTGTGGAACGACTAATATTCTTAAATGTTTCAGTGTTGCTGATCCTGGCGAACCCAAGTTTGTAATCATTCCATTTGTACTTCTCACCGATCTCATATCTCTGTTTTTCTTCTCCTCTAGTCTCGCCTTCACCAAATTACGGTCCTCTACCTGATTAGCAAACCCATCTCTTGCTTTAAATTCTGTGGTTGCATCAGCTTGACATCACAACAGATGTCCTCCTTCAGGCCTTTCACGAATGCCCCGAGCAAAATCTCATCGCGCACGTTCTCCAAAGGTGTTGACAGCAAATTGAACTGCTCTCTGTATTCAGCCATGGTGCTTTCTTGCTTGAGAGCAAACAATTGCTCATACTCGTCTCCTAGTTGTCGGCAATGGAACCTTTCGATGGCTTTTTTAAATTCATACCACAATGTCACTGGTGTTCCTGTCTCTAACCATTGAAACCAGGTCAATGCCTTCCCTTCCCTACTAACCACTCTAGTATCCATCTTCTCCGATTCAGTTATAGCATTGGCCATGAAATATCGCTCCAACCGAAATATCCACCCTAGTGGATCCTCCCCTAAGAACAATAGAAGCTCTAACTTATGGTGTTTGGGCACTTCATTTTGTCCTATCTCTTCGGCTCTGCCCCTGGCCATGCTCCTCTGGTTGGGGGTCAATGTGTGGCGGCCTCACCTGAATTTGGTTGTTGTTGGTTGTGTTGAAGGCTGCTCGACATTCGCTGAGTTGCTCAAGGACGGTATTTACTGTTGCATCCCCCCAATAAGTTTCTCATTAGACTCTGCTTGTCCCCTCTGTATGTCATCCACCACTCTCTCCAATTGCTCCACCTTATTCTCCTTTCTAGTCCCCGTCATGCATAGGATGCTTGCTCTGATACCAATGTGTTAGAGCCAGCAATTTGACAGAGAAAATATAGAAGAAGTTCAGTATTGTATTCTCTTCAAGGAAAATGAGAGAATATAGTTCCTATACTTGTCAAGGTTCACTCTCTAAACAAATCAAGAACAGCAAGAACAAACCCGAAAGAAAAGAACTCTGCCATCAATTTGAGAGACTAGCACACTCTCCTCACAATTCACTCCTTGCTGCACACACCTCCATCCCCCTCTCTATATCGCAGCCCACTATCTGACAATGTCAGGATTTTGCTACACTGCTTTATTCCCATTTTGCCTCTTCTTCTTCCAGACCATGCTGAGTTGAATTGGGCCCTGCACTCCTTTTAGCGCTTCTCTTATAAGTCCTATCCCAATACTTGTTGGGCCCATCAAGTACCAAGTCTTTTGTCTCTCGCTGCATATCTATGATATTTTGCTACGCAGAGTAAACTTATGACAGATCATTACCTGCCAAATAAGGTTGGTCTTGAAGCTGGTTATGGCTATCTTCCCAGCCATTTCTCTTAGGGTTCATTGAAGATTAAGAATATAGTGCATAGGATGCTCATAATTTGACAACTTAGTATGCCCTTTTCTTTATATTTTTTCCTGAATTTTCTTCTGTTTACAAGTGCAATTTCCCAACTTTCATTCCTCTGACATGTCTCCAGTGTTCTTGCTACTTAAGCATCACAAGTGGGAAGTTATGTTCATGTTTTGGCTTCTTTCACACTTTTGGTCCACTTAAATGTTTTTTATTGTTTGAATTGCAGATGATCTTATATGCTTAGTTGGTGGTTGATGTGGAATAAAGATAGGAAAACACGGGATATAGAGAGGGAAGGGAGAGAAAGAAGATTAATAGGCTGGAAGGGGGGGGGGGGTGATAGAGAGAAAAGAGATGCAACTCATTTGGTTCATCGTCATCATCCTAGCTTACAGATTCTGGCCCTATCCTCTTATTTAAATACTATACAGATTACCATAGAATCCCCTAAACACACTCTCAATCAACTAACTGACTCTTAACTAGCTAACCCTCATTCTTTTAAATATTATTTACATAACATTGGCATTCTAGAACAAGCAAGTCTTAGTTGTTCTGCGATACAATTGTAATTCCCAGATTGGAATAATGAGAAATTGTGAGATCTAACCTCATGAGTTAGCTTTTGTGGGGTGTTTCTGTTAAAGATTCTTATCAGCTGATATTAGAGCCTTCCATTTCGTCCTAGTTTGATTCCTACCACGTTGGCGGTGGTGCCATTATTATCCCAGATCTAGAAAGTTAGCATGAAGTTGGCCTGCATGTGTGCTGGGTCTGCAAAGTGTGGTTGAATGTTGGAAACTAATTGCGAGGTACAAATATTGAGTCCTATGCTGGAAGTATGAGATTTTGATGAAGTATCTATGAGGACCTTAGCTTCTCTCCCTCATGAGCTAACTTTTGGGGTCTGGTTCTCCCAAAGTTTCTTAACAGTCACCACTGTTTGCATTTTCTGTGCACTTTCTTGGACCTGTCTGGTTAGGTTGATATCTTATATGGTGCCTCAACGTTTTGTTTTATAATTCACATGTAATTAAAAATCATACTTTTTGGACATGGAAAACTGACTGTTATAGTTTTAAGAAACTTGGTAGAATATCAAGAAACAAATTCCAAATATAGAGAATTTTTTTAGTATAGTTAATGCTTAACTTTCTTGACTCTTGTGTGTTTTCTTTTATGTAGAAAATTTATAGTCTCCTAAAATATTAGGAACTCCACTTATTGATCACCTCTGTAGCTCTCCAAAACTCGAAATTATTAATTAATAATAAAAGGTAAGTGTATGTTAGGGAAAATGGCTAAGAAAGAGAGAAAGGGGAAGAGAGAGATAGAAACAGAGGGAGACAATCAGAGAATGAAGGAAGAAGAGGGACAAGAGAAAATGAGAATACATTGGGATTCATTCTTATGCCAATCAAATCTGGACACAATAGAGTTTGGGGTCTTATTTATATTCCTATGTCCCTCACCTACCCAATGGCTACGATTACCTAACTAACAAACTAACAAACTTCATATTATTATTCCATAACAGTGTATTTGAAAATAGGATGATATTGTTTTCAAAAATATGAAGCGAATATTCAATGAGGTTATAGAGCGTGTTCTTTTGGTTGAGAATCTATCTAAAGATCTGGTTTTCAACAAAGCACAATGGCATTGTGCGATCCATGTAGTCGATCCCATATAGTGGGATAAGGCTTTGTTGTTATTGTTGTCAAAAATATGCTTTGGTGACGATACTCTGGAGCTTATGGTTTCGGCTTTCTTTGTCCGTATACTTGTATAGTTAAAGTCGAGATTCAATTCAAGCATGCAGAAAATTAGTTGGTGTTTTTTTAGATGAGTTTTTTTTTTTTTTTTTTTTTTTTTTTTTTTTTTTTTTTTTTTTGGTTTTATCTTCTAGGAAACATTTGGGAAGGGTTTGGAACACTTTTTCTCCTCCTTTTTTGCATACAATGAAAAGAAATATAGGAACTTGTGAACGCCATTATCCAAACTTACTCTACCTAAAGTCCTTATTTTGGCATGAATATATTTCCTTTGGCCCTAGAAATGTCTCTACATCCGTATTATAGTGCATTATCAACAACAACAATAACAACAAAGCCTTATCCCACTAGATAGGGTCGGCTTCATAGATGAAACGAAAATCTCATTAAGAAACAACAAATTGGAAATTGGTTCCCTTTTTCCTAGTTGATGAAACAGCAACCCATTAAGAAAATCTCAATCTTCGAAGAGTCCTACTTAGGATAATCTTACTCCAAATAGAAGAAATTAATACAAGAGCAACAACAACAAAGCCTTTATAGGTGGGGTTAGTTACATGGATCGCACGATGGTGTTGTGCTCTTTTGAAAATCATATCTTTAGAATATTATTAACCAAAAGCTCCCTATCTATGACCTCATTGATCGTTCGTTTAGGCCTTCCTCGACCTCGTTTTACAGGATTCTATGTTGCTTAATCAACCCTTCTCACTGGAGCACTCAATGGCTTTCGTTGAATATGTCCAAACCACCTCAAATGACTTTCTAACATTTTTTCTTCAATAGAGGCCACTCCAACTCAATCGCATATGTGAGTATTACGAATCTTGTCCTTTTTTGTATGACTACATATTTATCTCAACATCCTCACCTGACTACCCCCATTTTATGTTCATGATGCCCCTTTAAAGCCCAACACTCACTACCATATAGCATTGTTGGTCTTATAGCAATGTGATAAAACTTCCCTTTTACCTTATTAGGTACTTTCTGAACACAAATAACTCCAGTAGCTCTTCACCATTCATACCTCTAGCTTGAATTCTGTGATTAACATCTCCAATAATTTCACCATCTTGTACAATTGATCCCAAATATCTAAATTTTGTCACTTGTGGAATGACCCCCCCCAAAAAAAAAATAAAAAAAAAATAAATAAATAAATAAACTTCCACTTCACTTCTACATTTTCTCTTATCAAAATTGCAATGTAAATATTTAGTTTTGCTCCTACTCAGATGAAAGCCCTTCAATTCTAGAGTCTGTCTCCATAGTTTAGAATTAATTTCCTCCCTGGATTCAGCCAACAGAATTATATCATCCGCAAAAAGCATGCATTTAGGGATCTCCTCTTTTATAGGCTCAATTAGAACATCTACCACTAGGTTAAACAAACAAGGGCTCAAAGCTGATCCTTGATGTAGGCCAATCCTTATAGGAAAGTCTTTTGTAACACCTCCAAGTGTTCTAACATTGATTGTAACCCCCTCTTCAATGTCCTGAATGGCTTTGATATATGCAACCTGTACCCCCTTCTTTTCCAAGGCTTTTTAAAGTACATCTCTTGGCACATAGTTATACGCTTTTTTCAAATCATTGAAAACCATATGCAAATCCCTCTGTTTGCTCTGATACTTTTCCATTAGCCCCCTTAAGAAATTAATAAAATGAAGAAAAAAACTGCATGAGAAAGCCCAAAAATCTCACTGCACATTTATATGAACCCCGTGAGGATTTCTGATAGTGTCATAATTAAAGCTCTTTTTACGTATCTAATCCTATAAAAATGTTGGGGCATGCAGAGAAGACTTGTTAACTTTCTCTGCTTTAAATTCTAACCTGAAAAACTATATACTTCCCAGTGCTGCACAAGCAAATACAATTTTCGTTTCTATCTTCAGTTTTAGTAAATTTAAGCTGAAAAATAAGTACTCCTATGTCTGGGTGTTTACCCAACTTGCTGGAAATACCTCGCAATAGAACAAGGCAACAATTCATGAAAAATGTCTTAGTTGGCCTGGGCATCTGCTACAGGTCAATTAAGTTTAAAGCAAATGAAGGACCTATATATGGAAATATTGTGTTTGACTTGAGACGGATATAAAATTGATTACTGGAGGGTTGATAAATTAAATGCCCCTCATCCAATAATCTGAGTGCCCCTAGTGTTTATTTGTCTATGTGTACCTTTTTGGCATGATCTCAATGGAAATTTGGAAGACCATCTTAATCTTTCTTTAGGAACAAATATTCTCGATTTGAGCTTCTTCTGTTGATTCTTGTTATTTGTTGATCCATTATTTTATGTATTGTTTCTTGTTCAATAGTGTGATGCAAATGCATTACATGCATATGAAAATATGATTTGGCTATGTAGTTTAACCAAATTGTATTTCTGATTACTTCTTGGTAGAGTTTCATGCTGCTTGTGTGGATGCTTGGCTCACTTCATGGAGAACCTTTTGTCCAGTTTGTAAGCGCGATGCACGGACTGGTCTACCTGATCCTCCACCTTCAGAATCAACGCCTTTGCTTTCATCTGGTGCAGCATCTGCAGCATCCTCTGTAGCGTCATCTCTGAGATCATCATTCGCATCATCTGCTGCAATACAAATTGGCCGGGCATCGTCACGGTCCCCATTTGTTTCTCGGGACCATTCGGTGGCTAGTACTCCCTACATTCAGCCATCATATAGTTCCCTTCGCCATTCTCCTTTCATGAGTGTCAGTCGAAGCTCAGTAGATCTTAGGAACGCATCCCAAAGATCTCAAGCTTCTCATTTGAATTCTGCACATTCTATGGTTTACCCATCAATGTCATCAATGAACTCAAGGTACTTGTCTCCACATATTCGAAGCCCGAGCAATGTTTCAGCAAGTTATCTTGGTTCTTCTAGTCATCATCAACACCCACTTCGTTATAGCGAGTCAGCTGCGAGTTTTTCTCCATTTGCTTCCGCCCAGTCCCTTCCAGAATGCTGAGTTATTGAACCAGATTTTGGGTTACAATTGTGGGGTCTGCACTGCATTTGCAGATAGTCATGAAGAAGAGACATGAAACAGCATTTGCAAATTCTCATGTCCTCTGCACTAAATCAGATAGTTCGTTGCCATGTTATGACCAATGGTCTGCTTCCATCCCATGTTGTGGTCGCATCTGGCGATTGATTTCTTCATGCTGAGGTGTACACTACTGTAACATCGATGTGTGATGTTTGTTTCATTCTGGTTGATGTTTTTGCATTTTCAGGTTGATGTGGTTGCCTAAGTCATAATGGGTTGATATTCACCATGTCATATTCTTGGTTTTCAAAAATATAGTTTAACTGCTAACATGAGAAAAATGTTTGGCCTGTACATAAAAATCGCTGTTGAATTAGTTCTGTATGTTCTGATTGTTTAATAATTTTCTCAGCTGGGCTCTCTCTCTCCGCTCTTTTCCAATGTGTTACTAAAACACCCGACCTCTTAATTTGTTCGTGGGCCTTTTTGTATCATATATAGTCACCATCTTCTACATTTTCACATGCACCTGGACAGAACTGGAAGGAAGTCAACTGCAAAGAATCTTGTTCTGAAATGGTGGTACGGTTTGTGATTCAATGAAGTTTCCGAATGATGGCAGGTAAAATGATACATGAAGATTTGTTTGTATAGAACATGGAGTTGTAGTGATGATAATCTATAGGTGGTTATAAGTTTATATGCCAGCAATTGTTGTTAGTCTTGAGCCCTAGTAAAGATCAATTTATTTTCCTTTCCTCCTCTAACTATGGGACTAGATAACCATATGTTCTAAGTACAACTTACAATGATGACGAAGAATTTGGTGAGGTGCCAGTGAATGAATGTATTCTTCAAAAAAAATTTAATAACAAATGAGTAGCATGAATTCGTTGTCCTTTTTTCACATTAAAACTTGTGATTTTATGTTGCTTATTTGTTGTGAGATTATTTGGTGATTTCATTTCTTTCTTGAGATCTAAGTACATCTATATAATATAAACTGGGAACAATCGAAAGAAATACAATTAATCTAATTAATATGAGTTATTGGGCATGGCAAAATTTCACTTTTTGATATAACTCAATTATATTACTATTACTAATGTTATTATTCTAATGTTACTTCCCAATGGTTTTCATTTTTTTTTTCTTTTTTTATAATAAGAATAGTTTTCTTTTTAGAGGTCTAAAACACAGAGAGTCTTCACCTCTCTTAACAAGTGTGTTTCTAGGATTTGAACTTGTACTCTTACGGTTGATGCCGCTTACTACCTCGACCAACAACTTGTTGGTCCCTTTAGTTTTCATTTGATTATATCTGACTTTACTTGCATACTATCCTAAAGTCAAATCATAATGTTACTATAATAAAACAAGAAGAAGTTTTATTTCACTTGGTGAGTTTAGCTATATGAATCACAATGATTTTATACCCTATCATTTCAAATTTTTAGAAGGATTTTTACTAAAAAATTACATTCAACATTTCATTGAGTGTTTAAAGCGTAAATTAAAACATTGGCACTTTGAAGTCAATTCTAATTAGGTGAAATCTTTACAGCTAATTGGCACTATTGACATTTGAGGCTCCCAAGTCCCAACACTGTAAGGTTTTTTGGGATCTAAACGAAGAATACATTATGTATTAAATAAGCCCGAAAAAGGGAATAATACCTTATAAAACATTTTGTTATTAGTAATATAATCATAATTATATGACAATAAGTTCTTTAAACATTGCCTGCCTTCACAAATAAGTTTGTGTCTCTGCAGCATGCTTTAATGTCTTAGGAGACTGGAAAATATCCCTTTTTAATTACGCTTTTATATATATTTTCATGATTATTTAAATGGATCTGTCAACTATAAATTGAGCACATGAAATGAAAATGTCAACTTTTACGTGAAGCATTTGAAATAGTCAACATGAGAGATCGGGATTGATGCGAAGACTTTAGCTTATAAAGAAGACAGGTGACCTATATAATTAATTTCAATATTTTTTATCATTAAAATGATGATGGTAATGATGTGATTGCTTCCTGATTGTAATATTTTTATATAAAAAATAAATAATTTCAATGACATCAAACTTACCACACAAAAAATTCAAAGATAATTTGTAAAAATACTACTAAATTGTTCACCAACAATAACAAGGTCATTATATTTCAGCAGTAGTATTTGAAACCACGATTATGTAAGTTAAAAATAAAATTATTGCTTTTTTAACCAACAAATTATTACCAACTAGATCAACATTTTTTGGCCCGATTATAATTCTGACCTGCTCTTATTTTAAACAAATAGATTTGCCCTTCCAAATTATAAAATAAAATATTTTTTGATAAAATATTTAAATATAAAGTTCTAAAGAAGTTATGATTATTTTAGAGACTAAAATTATTATTAAATTATTTCCAAAACTCATTGTGAAGTGTCAACATTAGAAAAGACTAATATATTGAGAATATTTATATTACAATTTCACATATAAGATTCAATAATATTTTTGGCTTTCAAAAATAATTTCATTGAACTTAAATATTTTTAAAAAATCCTCAAAATTTATAATTATTTGGTTAAAGTGTACATTTAGTTATTTAAAAGTATTAATTTGGTCTCTTAAGTTTAAGAAAGTATTTAATGCTAGCACTATTAATCTTATTAACAGAGCATGCTGATTCATTAAATATAGATGGTACCTCCGCAATTAAATGTTGATAGACATGTTTAACATTTGGTTCTTGAATATGATATTTTTATTTTTACAAGGTGAGTTTTGATATTGAAATTTTTTTAGATTTTATTTTTAATAATTTTTTATTTTAAATTTAATTTAAAAATTTTAAATTAAAGATGTCAATATTTATTTCTTGATTCACCATTAAATTTGTTGACTCAACTTTTCCTGTTAGTAAAACTAACGGTATTAACATTAAAAGATTAAAAATATACTTTATAAATTAATGACTAAATTAAAACTTGATGTAAATTTAAAAGACTAATTGTATATACTTTAACCTAATTATTTTAAAGATAAAAATTAAAATTAAAATTTTATGGGGACATAGGACATCCGATCAACTTTTAGTAAATTTACTGCCAAATTTAAGAGTAGTTATAACTTTAATTAAATTTGTAATACTTTTTAGAAAAGTTCTATAGTAAGTTGTTTTTAACATTTTTTACAAAATTCAATGATAAGTTATTTCTGCAAACAAATTTTTAATGTTTATGAACTATTGTTTTCTGTTGATATAAAAAAAGTATTAAAATTTACTCCCTCTTGTCAAATACAAAAGGTGCTTTTAGAAAAAAAAAAAAAAAAAAATTCTTAGTCCATAATATTAATTACCATATTTCTAATATTGATGGTACTACCGTACTTGTACAAATTGGATATTGATAAAGAGAAGAGAGACGAGACATATTTAAACAAAGCTAAAATTAGGAAAATAAATAATTTAAGAAAATTTAATAAGTTAACCTTTTTTAATTTGCGTGAGATGGTTTTAAAATGAGAAATAAGTAGGTGTATATGATGAATACCTAATCTGTTATATTAAATTTTGCGAATTCTCTGTCAAAATGAATATAAATTCCTTAAAAAATAAGAAGTAGAAATATTGGCTCTACGATTAGTAAATCGAAGATGATTATCCTCCTTGACTAATTGTAAATATGTTATATATGATTTTCACTTTCTTGGTGAAATTTCCTATTAGCTTTTCTTATTCAGATTATCTGTAATATCCAAAAACTTCTTATTTAATATGATTAAAAACAGTGTTAATTAATTATGAAATACTACATTCACCTCAAAAATTTTTTTTGGTAATCACTTTTAAAGTAGTTTTTTTTTTTTAATTTCAATATATTTTTGGGGCATTTAATAAAGGCCTAACAAAGATCCAAGTTGTTAATATTGGTGGTAGAAAACTTAGTTCAGTGCTCGAGGAAGGAGGGTTTGATTGACATATAAAAAAAAATATCTCATTATTTTATAATAAATAACATTATATTATATTAAGATTGGAGGGAGTATTACCCTTCCTTTAGTTCTTTCATTAAGCGAGCAAGGCCTTACTTATATTGGTACAAAGTTACACTTTAAACGTGAATATTTTATTTATTACTTTCTCATGTCTTTATTGTAGAACCAAATTAGAAATTGTTAATAAATTGATTAATCAAAATATAAGATATATTTTACATTTTTATCCATTTTTTCAAATTGGCCATATTGACATTGTCCCAACAATAATCAAGTAGGAGGAAAATGAAGGAAATTAACACTACAAAAAAAAAAAAAAAAAAAAAAAAAAAGAACTTTTAACTAGTAGTTACAAAAAACTTCTATAAATATAAGGATTTGTAGCGTTACAAAAAAATCACTTACAAAAATAATAATTTCTAGCGGTTTTTAGGCAAACCACTATAAATTTATAAAGGTATGACTTGCGCCAAATGGAGCGCTGGTAAGCCATCGTAATATGTAGCAGTTGGATTATTTAAACCGCTATAAGATATGACGCCAATTTGACATCACATTTGTAGCCAATGGTGGAGCTTGGTATAGATATTTGGGAGTTAAATGTATACTTATTAACTAATTTGAAAACAAAAATATTTGGGGGGCCAAATGTATATTTATTAACTAATTTTAGAACATAAAAATTTGGGGGCCAAATGTATAAAAAAAAATCCAATATGCATTAAATATTTGAGATTTTTTTTTTGGACCCCCACCCAAAAAAAAAACTGACTAACAAAGCTCCCTCCCTATTTGTAGCGATGACTTAGTAGTAGTTGGACCATATAAACCGCTACAAAAAATGGCACCAGTTTGATGTCATGCACACTAGCAGTTGGATCATGTAAATTGTTGCTGTGACTTAGTAGCGGTTGGATCATATAAACCTGTAAAGATTCTTAGGTACTTTTCTTTGAAGTCATGGTTGCAAAGATTGTTTATATCATCTAAAATAGTTGAGCATATGAGGTGTCATGAAATTAACAAGAATCAAGATGGTAAGTTAAGATATCCATGAGATACAAAAGCTTGGAAAGCATTCTATTCAAACTTTCTACCTTTCGCAGATGACCCTAGAAATGCTCGGATTGCTTTGGCGACAGACAGTTTTAATCCATTTGGGAATCTTAGCACAAGTTACACTATTTGACGGTAGTCTTTGTTCCATACATTTACCCCTTGGATGAGTATGAAACGTAGTACCAATTTTGTTAACACGTGTAGTGGTTTCAAAAAACCGTTACAAAATCGTTTGCAATAATGTATTTTGTAGTGGTTTGCTTAACCGCTACTACTGACATTTGTAGCGGTTAGAACCACTACAAATCCTCCATTTTAACTACTACTAAAAGGCTTTTTTTTTTTTTTTTTTTTTGTAATATAAGGAAAATGATTAAGATGTTTTAGGAAAAATATTATATTAACTAATTTAACTAGCATCATTAGTCTACTCAAATTAGTTAATTAAATATTACATTAAAGACTAAAAGAGTATAACATAATTATTACAAATTTACAACCCAACTTTACCACCTCCCTGCTCATAGGTGAAGGGCGAACGAAAAGAAGAGGTGAACAGATGGTTGGGAGAAATAAAGATTTAATATATTGAGTTAGCATTTTCTATTAATGAGATTAACAATGCTAAAATTAAGGCATTGAAAAGTTTACTTTATAAAGTAAAGGATCTAAATTAAATTAAAACTTAAGATAAAATTAAAAGACTAAATGTATACGAATAAAATTAATTAAGTCATTTATTTATAATGTGTGGTGTCCCAAAAATACCTCCTTTAATTATTATTTTACTTTCGTTTATAGAAACTCCCTCTATTATGTGCAATTAATAGAGTTGTTTATAATACTCCTCTATGGCTGTTTCTGATTGCTTGTACAGAGATAATTGTTCCATACTGATTTAGTAATAAGAATGGGCTAATGCCCCGATATGTTAAAAAAAAACTATAAATTTGAAAGAAAGAGTGGATTAAGGTTTTATATTTAAAACCAAAATAAACATCTTAATTACTCCTTTCATCCTATTTATAAATAATTTTCAACATATTTCACTTTGAAAAAAAAAAAAACCTTAAACCTTGATAACTCTATTTTAATTTTTTTAAAAAAATAATTTTTCAAATTTATCTATATTTAATATACATTATACCTTTATGAAAACAAAGTTTAATAATAAATGAAGAATAAAATAGTACTCTCACTATCACTAAATATAACCTTCAAATTTAAGAATAAATTTGTCCTAAAATATATGCTTTCATTTTAGGTTTGTCAAAGTATTTATGATGCTTTTTCCAACTTTATCCCTTCACTTTATTTATTGCATTTGTTGTCTCTCTCAATTATCATCTTTCAAAAAAAAAAAAAAAAGGTATAGTTGCTCTTTAAAAATTTTTACTATTTTATTGATGAATGTTCTTTAACAAATTAAGGATTTACATTTATTTTTAATGATGTAATTTATAAATTAGGAAAAAAAATTTTCTATCTCTATCTTATAAATAAGAAAGGATTATCTAGGCAACAAGAAAAAAAGAAAAAAAGGACCGGAGTTTAATAATGTTAAAAATGTAAGCCATTAGGTTTAATTTTCACTCAATTAAATGGCTAGGCTAATTATGGGTTTGAATTAGTTGGTTTCTTCTTTTCATGAGGCTTTTAAGTCCACTAGCTTGAAAGGAGTGAAACATTGAGTCCTTCAATTCAATCAAAGTGTGGTGACCGGCGAGAAAACATTCTATTTGTGGCGGAAAAAAATATTACAGATGTGGCTGAAACATTTGTAGGTAAATGTACAAATATAAATAAAATAAATATTACCCTATTATTAGTGGTTCAATAGTCATCTTCAAGTGATGTAGCATTTAATATAAATCTGTAAAAGAAGCATTTATTGAATACGACAATGCTGTCCATATAATTAATGATTACAGAAAGACACAGGGAAAAAAAAAATTTAACAATATTTTCTTTATATATTTTCTTAATATATACTATTTGGTCCTATTTATAAGTTTATTTTGATCAAAAAATTTGGTCCTATTTAGAAATCTTTTCAGGATAATAAATGAAATTATGATTATTTTACCCATATTAATTATACCATGAAAATAAATATAGAAGAAATTGTTGAAAGGTATTTATTCATAAATGAAGGTAAAGTTGAAAATTTACCTTATAATCATTAAATTAAATTCATCTCTTTGGCATGTGTGATTTAGTTAAAAGGGACTTATAAAAATAGAACTAGAGTATATACACACACATACTAAAAGAAAAATAGTAGGTCAAATTCTGTATATCTATTTTATCAAGTTCTCTATTCACATATGACAATATGATATCCTAGTTTTCAATTATTATCATTTAACTATAAACATATATGGAAAAAAACAACAGAACACATTGTAATGTATAATTAGATAAGTTGATATAATGAATATAAGAAAGTTGATATACGTATAATTCATATTAAAATAACATCATATTTGTCACCTTTAAATTATTCACGATATCATAAAACTTTGAGCTGCTATTTTTAGATCAAATTATAAAAAATTTCTGAAATGTAAACTCTTATAACTGATGTTATATTCAATAAAGTGAAAGATTAAAAAAATATAACACATACAAATGCAGAAATTTCATGCTAAATTTGACAATTTAAATTATGTGAAAACATTCTCAAGTCGTGTTCTAGTTTTTAAACACGAAAGAGTGAAAAAAATGTTCATTATTACATGAAGCAGCCGAGATTTCAATTTTAATCTTTGATCATTCATTGTGGACTATATAATAATTTTTCAAATGACTTTCTAACTTTTAAAATGATATATTTTAAGAGAAAAGATAATTAAATTACATCATGGTATTAAGTACTTTCATCATCCTATATATATTTTATGTAGTAATTTTGAACATTAACTTCTATACTATAATAATCATTACTTGTTGTGTGCCTCTGTATTCTTAGTTTTAAATTGCTTGTTATATTTTAAAAAAAAAAACTTATGTACTATAATATATAATCATCCTAAAATATGATTTTATTTGACGAGAAAATTATTTATATAAATTTATAAATTCAGATATACTTATAATCAGGTATTATTAAATTGATAAAGTATTTATACATGAGTCAAAATTTCAAAAGTACGATTTTAATCAACTTAAAAATATATTAATTAATTGTCAAAATTTCTACTCTGCGCATCTTTCCGGGGATATATACCAGCAAAAAGGATATATATATATATATATATATATATATTAAGGTGCAAGAAAACTGTCGGTGTGAAAAAAAAATATAATGCAACTTTGATGATTAAAAGAAGAAAGGTGGCGATAATGATGATGCCTATATAATTATTTATATGATAATTATTATTATAAATAGTCCCATGCACTTTCTTCAGTTTCTTCCTCGCGCACAACATCCCCACTTTGGACCAACTCTTACAAGTAACCTACGTATATCATCATCACACCCTTGTTTGTACACGAACTCCTAATTCTACTTATACTTATACACACACACATACATATACACATTGTTGTTAATTAAACTCCCAAGTTGGTTTATTGAGCTTGTTTGTATGTTTAGCTTAATTATAATATCGTGTGAATTTATTCTTTAAATTCTATTAGCTGCAAATTCGGTTATATTCACAATTTCACTTACTGAGTTATTGTTTTTCTTGCATTTTTAGCTTAAACATATTAGTGTTTTTTTTAGCTAGTGAACATGCATGCTAGCCTTTTGGATTTAGTTATGTCCAGTTAGTAATTTATTAATAAAAGTTTTTTTTGAGTTGAATAGGATCTAATTAAGTTTATATTTATATCTTAAGTTATTTTAAATTTTTGAGTTTGACAATTTCATATTATATGAATAATATTACTTCTAATTTTTAATAAAAGATCTTGTTTGAAGTAGAATTTTGCATTACAAACCATATCCCATATTAAGGACTAGACCTAGTGTGTGTGATATGGTTTATATACATAATTGGAATTTGAGACAGCCATATCCATATTAATGATAGTAATATACAATATAAAACTAATAAGAAGACATCTACTTACATATAAAATATTGTAATTTAGTTTTTCAGATTTCATATAATGAAATATATATATTTATTTAAAATATAAAACTTATAATAAATTATATTATTTTTAGAGTCATAAATAATATAGCCTATATTGCACAAAGATATAAAATCATTCTACCAACAAGTGTTTAGCTGTTTGAGCATGTTTTCAATAAATTATATTATTTTTTGAAGTAATAAATAATTTAGCTTAATTATAGACTATAGTGCTCAAACATATAAAAATCATTCTACCAACAAGCTAAGTGTTGATCGGTGAAATGGGTTTTAGCTACTTAAACATGAGGTTCCTATTTGAATCAATATGAACGTAGAAAACGTCTTTGAATGAGTTATTTTAAATTGGACCAAATAATATTTGAATCTGACCTAATTGCTTATCCTTATTAAAAAAAAACATAAATATAAAACCAACGGAATAAAATCGTATGAAGGGAAAAAGGAAAAGAAAGAGATATAATTATGCTGATATATGTTTGATTGTATTATTAGTTGGAAACAAAATGGATCACCAATAAACCAAAAATAGAATAGTTTTTTTGTCCCTTCCCTCCCAAAGTTGATCCCCATAAGTCAATAATTAACAAGTATCTTACACAATATCACACACACACACACAAATGAGAACATCATATTAAAAATAATATATATCAAATGAGAAAACGTTTTGAATAATAATAAAGAAAATAGTTTTGCAATTAAATAATTAAAATGAGAAGTTGTTAGTGATTTGGTCTTGTCAACGTGCATGATGATGATGATTAATGAAAGCAGGGTTTGAGTAATCAAAAAGTGATTAATATAGCTGTTTGGATTTCCAGAAAATTAGACAAGAAAACAACCATATGCACGAGCATTTCACTTTGTCGCACTCAATTGTTCCATTTTTCACCCTTCTTCACTCTATTATTGCCACATATTAAGCTTTTTTGTAATTGATTTTGTTAAATTATATTCACTCATCAATACATACACAGTTTCACACACCATAGAATTAAGAACCCAACTCCAATTAGTAGACCAGTTTGATTAAGAGTTTTGAATAAGTCGATTAGGTTAAATTTTAACTTACATATTTCTCCTCCATTTGCTAAAGCTAATAAAGGGGAATCGTTTTGAGTTGAAAAAAAATAGTAAATGATCATGTTTGTGTTTTAGTAACTTTATATGTATATGCACGCGGGCCCGAATGCCTTTAGTGGGCAATTTGAACCATGCTCTTATTGAGACATGTTTTAGTAACTATGTTTTGTTGAATTTTGTGTGGTTTATTATACATTAATACCACACTTAATTGTAGGTTAATATCTTTTATTCAAATATTACTCTTCTCAAGGTTGTATATATGAATATATTTTTATATATATATATATATTTTTTTTTTTGATACAAGGAAATGAAGACAAATGAAGCGTAAACAAACAAAACAAAGAAACTAAAGGAGGCTAAATCTGCGGCCTCTTCTCACATGATGTACTCCTGCCATATCAGCAACAAGGAAGCAATGAAGACCAATAGGTGGATCCGAGAAGTGGGATTCGTCCGGAGACTCCGAATGTGTCAAAGCAAAGTTAGCCAACCAATCTGCACACTGGTTACCCTCCCTACGAATATGGCTATAACGTATAACCCACTGTACGCGGGTTTGCTCGTATCCGAGTCACTAAATGAGACTCACGAGCCGCATTACCTTGTTTGGAAAGTAATGCAATGACCGATCGCGATCACTTTCAACAACTATATGCCTCCACCCTGCCTCCCATGCCAACTCTAATCCTCTCAGAACACCCCACAACTCAGCTAGCATCGCTGAGCACCTACCAAGTCGAGAAGCAAAGCCTCCAAGCCACTTACCAGTGAAGTCGCGCAACAGACCCCCACAGGCTGCTACCTGCTCTACGCCCTTTGAAGCCCCATCTGAATTAAGTTTCACAAATGGAGCTTCTGGAAAAGTCCAACAAACATTCAACTGAAATTGTGCTTCACGCTGATACCTCCCTTCATCACTTCTGTTTCTTAACTCTCCCAATACCAACAGAATGGGTCTCAGGCAATATTTAAGCTGTGAGGCCTGGGTGTTATGAATAGTGTCATTTCGCCATTTCCAGATAAACCAGCAAGAGACAAGGAATAACTCATGCCAAAAGAATCCGCCAATAGTAATTTCATCACTCTTCCAATTTTCCGTTACCCATTCAATCCAATCGTAGCTAAAAAGGAGAGGGAATAATCACTAGGTACCACCTCATACCAGTAAGCTCGAACCACATGGCAGATTAATTAAGTTACTACTATTGGTTTAATGACAGATTAATTTTTTCTAAGGCATTAGAAATATCACTCACAAGTAACAAAGACTAATCTTTAAATGATATCTGTCAAAATAAAATAAAAAACCTTTAAATGATACACTCCTCCTGATTAAATTTTCCTGCGTGCAGATCAAAATTGGGAATCACAACCATAAAAATGATTTAGCTTAAAATAATACTAACAAATATAACAAAAATTCGATTGCCAGTGATTAAATTAAATTAAATTTTCCACTTGAACAGAGACAGACACAAACAAATGATATATCATATGAGATTCACATTTTTTTTTTAAAAAAAATCTTCCAATATATATTGTCCCATAGAAACACACATATGTAGTTGCCCTTGTTGAAACTAATAATGTCCGAAAGTATATGTTATATAACAAATATATTTATTGTAGGAAACTGATCAGAAACGCAGAAGCGTATCGTACCACGCGATGTAGGAAAAGATGAAACCTTTCATCATTTTGCTTACCTGGATATTGAAGAGTTATCTGAAAGATTCTCCACGAACAATCCTTGTCTACGAACAGTCCTCGTATACGAACAGTCCTCGTACGATCTATGATTGATCTTCCAGACTATCTCTCGAGGGAGATGAGATGGTTGTGTGGGCAACCGTTCGGGATGATGAATGTCGCCTCTAGGTTTTTGTTTCGATGAGAGCCTCCTAACTATTTGTGCGACTGTCTCTTTTCAAGCGATCGAAAGTTAGTTTATATGCTACTACACCCAAGACCTAACCCTAATCCACATGGGCCTTAGAGTTCTTGGCCTGTAGTCTCAATTAAGCCTTATTGGGCTTAAGTGACCAAAGAGCACATTAACCCAACAATCTCCCACTTGCTCTTTAAGATACCAACTTGAGTTCGTAAACCCAAGACCATGTAGCCCATAAGCCATCATCATCTGATAATATACCTCATCCCTTGTCTCAAGCTAGCCTGGGGACCTACCATTTGTCATTCATCAAGGCTCATGATAATCTAGAAGATTATCTAGTTCGGTGCTACTCCACTAAAAGCCCGAACGTGATCTCCAAGAACAATGATACTTATAACAAGAATATGCTTGCCCCTTTATAGAATGTCTATAATTTGATTGACTAGTTTTACGTAACCCAATCAATTATTTATTCCCTTGACTTTGATAGTTTCTCTAATGGATTACATGCACCTGCGCAGTGTCTTCAATATCCAGTGTACCGAAACATATCAAGGGGACATTTCCTATAAATTCCATGTTGTTTATCTCATAAACACCGATAACCAAATAGTCTCAATCCCAAAATACCGAGTTGTTGGCCGTCATATAGATCAAACCTCATCCGTTGGTAAATCAAAGAATGAAAACTATTCGACTACTGTTTAAAATAAACTCGGGATTAAGAGCAACTACATAACTATAGTTATTTGGAGATTTGATTCCTTATGACAGAAAGAACAACCTTAATCAAATCTCTCCTTGATCCATTCAATGTGAGCATTAACTCACACCAATATTTTATAATGATTCGGACAAAACCATTTCATAAAACATTGCACCCTAAATAAAGTGCCCAATTTAATTTAATAGTTGTGAACCATTTCATCAATTGTGAGAACCTATGACCATGTCCTCTACGAACGTATTCATATGATCATATACTCCACAATTGATCCGGACCTTAGAGTTTGTAAATAGTGTGCGAAAAAAATACTCCATTTATTAACATTCAGAAAAGAAATGCAATGTCATAATGTCATGCTCAAAAGCACAAAATAACAAAGTGAAATAACAACTGCCTAAAGCTACAAAGACAAACTGGAATCCTCCTAAGACCCATAGATGAAACATGCCTCTCGAACACACGCTCGGGCAAACTCTTAGTAAAAGGGCCGCCGAGATTCTTGTCGATGCTATCCTTGCTACCACTTTGTATCTCCTCTTTTAATTATTTCTCGGATCAAGTGGTATTTCCTCTCTATGTGCTTCGTCTCTTATGACACCTTGGTTCCTTGGATGCGCTACCACCCCACTTGTTGTCACAAAGTAGAGTGTGATAGGACAATTTACACTGGTATCACCCGAAGATCCGTTAGGAACTTCTTTAACCATGCGGCTTCCTTTGCGGCCTCGTATGCGACTATATACTCGGCCTACGTAATCGGCAGTCAGCCACACATGTTTGTTTTACACTTCTCTAACAAATGACACCGCCATTAAGGGTGTACACATATCCCGAGGTGGATTTTCTTGAGTCAATATCTCCTTGGAAATCCGAGTCCGTATAACCAATGGTTTCAAGACTCCCACTTGAGTAGACCAACATATAATCTCTCGTTCTCCGTAGGTACTTGAGTATATGTTTAACCGCTACCAGTGTTGCTCTCCGGTCCGATTGGTACCGGCTTACTACTCCCAGTACATAGCAGATATCTAGTCTGGTACATAGCATAGCATACATGAGACTACTTACTGCTGAAGCATAAGGTATCCTACTCATGCGTTCTCTCGCTTTCGGGGAGTTTGAGGAGATTGCTTCTCAGGAGAGATGAATCCCATGCACGAAGGGTATAATTCCCCTCTTTGAATTCTCCATGCTAAACCTGGCAAGTATTTTGTCAATGTATTGAGCCTGGGATAATGCCAAAACCCTGTTCTTAGGTCTCGTAAGAGTTTAATACCAAGAACATAATTGGCTTCCCCATGTCCTTCATATCAAAATGTTTGCTCGGCCAGGTTTTTATGCCCAACAATACCTCTGTATCATTTCCGATAAGGAGTATATCATCCACATAAAGTACCGAGAAAAGATACCGCATTACCTTGGATCCTTTTATACACACGGCTCATCGGGCTTTTCTCAAAGCCATAAGACTCAATGACTTGATCAAATCGATGTTCCATGATCTGGATGCTTGCTTAAGTCCATAAATGGACCTCTCGCAACTTGCATACCATTTCTTCTTGCCCTTTGGCTATAAACCCTTTTGGTTCTTTGCATATAGATTTCCTCTTCCAAATTTCCATTTAGAAAAGTAGTTTTGACATCCATCGCCAAATCTCATAATCAAGATTGGTTGCAATTGACTAAGAGAATCCGGATAGACTTGAGCATGGCAATCGGCGAAAAGGTTTCATCATAATCCACTCCTTCTCTTTGGGAGTACCCTTTCGCCACCAATCTAGCTTTGAAGGTTTCAACCTTCCCGTCCGATCCTCTCTTTCTCTTGTAAATCCACTTACACCCAATGGGTCTTACCCCTTTAGGTGCATCTACAAGAGACCAAACCGAGTTGGAATACATAGAATCCATTTCACGATTCATAGCCTCGAGCCATTCGAGCATCAACATCTCCTAGTGCTTTGTCATAACTCGTGGGATCACCATCTTCTGTGATGATGTCATCCTGATTTAACT
Organism: Acacia acuminata; assembly: GCA_019022655.1. Taxonomy (NCBI): domain Eukaryota; kingdom Viridiplantae; phylum Streptophyta; class Magnoliopsida; order Fabales; family Fabaceae; genus Acacia; species Acacia acuminata. The sequence continues at coordinate 777,127 of JAFJYI010000075.1, forward strand.
CACCCAACAAGAGATATCTTGCAGGTTTACAAATCAATCTCCCACTACGACTTTGTCGCACTTGATGTCGTGCATCTACAGGGGGTCCACATTTTGTGGGTTGACAATTTCTAGATGAGGACCTTCATTAAGTGGATAAACCAATTCATGATTTTGTTCTTCATTTAGTTCAACATCATGCTGAACTTCTGGTTTTGTCTCTGGTTCCTGTGTATGTTCGGATACATTTTCCCCTCTTTGAACAACCACGGGAACAAAAGCTGGAACCCCTCGAGGTTGTGGTGAAACTTGATCGAGACTAGCTCATCAAGAATAACCTTACTTCTTGGCTTATAGTTTGTCATATAGTCCTCCTTTAAGAAAGTCGCGTGAGTGCTCACTATGACCTTCTTTTCTCTTGGACTATAAAACAACCAACCTCTGGTTCCTTTAGGATAGCCTACAAACATGCATACTTGACGCGAGTCCATCTTGTTTGGTTTTGTTTCAAGACATGTGCCGAGCACCCCAAATCCGAATATGATTCATGGTGGGCTTACACCCTTTCCACAATTCAATTGGTGTCGTTGAAATCGACTTGGACGGAGCTAAGTTCAATAGATACATAATTTGTTTCTAAGGCATATCTCGGAATGAATCGAGAAAGTGATGAATAATCGAGCATAGATCTTGTCATTTCTAAAAGGGTTCTATTTCTCCTTTCGGCAACTCCATTCTTTGGGGGGTGTCCCTAGAGAAGATAATTGTGAAACTATCCCCTCTTTGGTCGGGTAAGATTGAACTCTCCGAGATAGGTATTCACCCCCTCGATCGGATCGAAGAGTCTTAATTTGAACACCTAGATGCTTTTCGCTCTCGACCTTGAACTCTTGGAATTTTCCAAAAGCTTCGGACTTGTGACGCATCAGTACACATGTCCAAATCTAGAGTAATCATCGGTAAATGTGATGAAATCGATACCCTCCTCGGCTTGGACATTTATTGGTCCACATACATCGGTATGTACCAATTCAGTGAAGTGTGGTACGTTTTCCCTTGGCCTTGAAAGATCTCTTGGTTATTTTACCCTCTAAACAAAGGATTCACACACCTTTGGTATTGGTTCAAAGTTCGGGGATTTTAAAATCCCACTTTTGACCAAACCTTGGATCTGTTAGAGTTAATATGACCCGATCTCAAATGCCAAAGATAAGTTTCATTGGAAACTTTTCTTTTCTTTGACGAATTGATATGCTCAACATTTTTTAATTCAACATGATTAACTTCGGGGAATAGGACTAAGGAAATAAAGACCATTAAACTTTACACTAGAACAAATAAAAGAAGATGAACTTCTTATTGGCGAGGAATCAAACTGACCTTGTCAAACCATGTTTATCTAAACAACTAAGAAATTAAATTCCTCTTAAAATCTGGAATAAATAAACAGTCTTCTAAAACCAAAGTTCTATAATTATTAAAAGATAGAACAACTTGTCCCATTGCTAGTGCGAGACACAAGCTTTGCCTGTTCCAAGCTTCAAATCTCGTTGTCCTTTACTCATGGCAAGCTATGTTTAAACCACTACAAAGAGTAATAAACATGGTTAGTGGCTCTGAATCAACGATCCATTTGTCATCGTGATTCTCCATTAAACAAGCCTCAATCACATTTAAATTACCCATACCTGGTTTATTCATTTGTGGGCAATCTTTCTTCCAATGCCCCTTTTGTCCGCACTTGAAGCACTTGGCTTTTGGCTGCTTCATTGCAACTGTTTTGGTAACCGGGAGTTTTTGATTTCTTCTTTTTCTTGTTCTTGTTCTTTCCCTTGGGTTTCCCCGAGGTTTCACAGAACTTTCACTAACAAACAATGCACTTCCTTGCTTGACTAGAGTCCGCTCAAGCACTCTCAAGCTCGTGCATTAGTTGAGTGAGGTCAAGATTCATTTTGTTCATATTATAATTCATCTTGAATTGGTTGAAGTATTTAGGTAGTGATTGTAAGAGAAGGTCAACTTTTACTTCTTGTTCAAACTTGATACCATGGTCATCGGCCTTCTTGAAGTTTACTATCATTGTTAGACAATGATCCCGCACACTTCCTCGAGACATGACTGTCTTGGTGGCGAACTCAGCGCATTTTGCCTAGCGAGCGCTAGGTGTAGCAAACATGGCATCAAGAGTGCGGAGCATTGTTGCTCCACTCGAATTATGTTCATTTGCTCTGAAGGTGGCGGGCGAGGCGGCCAAAATGTAGCAATGACCGACACATTCGCCTTCTCCCATCTATCCTTCTCGCTGAAAACGAGTCCGAATTGCATCGATGCATCTGCCCCGTGACGCAGTACGGCATAGGGGTAGTGAGAACAAAGTTGAGCTTTTCATATTGAAGAACAATATCTAAATTGGTTCTCCATTGTTTGTAATTTGTACCATCCATAGGTTTTTGGCTCAAGATTGTAGCTAAAGGATTGAATGAAGACATTTTTCGAAAATAAGGAAAAACACACTAATTTCAAACTTTAAAATTAACAACAAAAGAAATATCGCTAGTAGATTCTAATAACTACTATTCGTTCATTGTTTAACAATCCATTAGTTATTCTACAAGACTTACGATGGGCAAGATTCTTGTAAAACTAATATTATTAATTTGGGCCTTCGGTTCCATTGCGAGCCTCGATGGGAGGGTTAACAATTTTACCAAAGTTGAATGTATTTAACCATTGTTTACTTTCAAAATTATCTTTAGTATCCAAGTGTTGCCGACGATGGGCCGTACAAAACTTTACTAAAATTTTGAAAATATTAGGGTTTAATCTAGCAAAATCCGATCATCCTTATCCGATGGGGCTTCAACGACAACCATTTCACTAATAAACCCACAATGGGGCCCGTAGGTTTTAAAATTAAAAGCTTAATTTAAAACCTTCACCCATTCAATATTTTAAGTTTAGAATTTTTAATTTCCAAGAATTTGTTCATTTTAGAGTATTCTATAAGATCAACATCTTAATTGAAATCATTAGGTACTTTAAAATCCAGTCATGATTGCGCAGAATGAGCTTCGCATGATCATTTTAAATAACCCACAAGATATTCTCAAAAATACAATTCTCTTGGGAAATTTGTTAGATTATTTATCCGGATAACCCAAATAATCTCTCATAATAACTATCACACTAGTCGATTGAAAAACATAATAGTTATCATGCATTTATGACATGTGATTATGCAACAATATGGCATCTTCCTATTCTATATGGCATGTTATTTCAAACATCACGTTAATCGTACATATAATTCATACAATCCAATAAAAGCATTAAATTAATTAAGCAAATAACTTTAATCCATGGTTTTCCTAAAAAAAAAATTTAAAATTTTTTACAACTTTGGAATTTCTCTTTTGTCCCACCCATAGGATTTATCTGAAACCCCTTCAGGGTATCTATGAGGCCAAAAGCCCAAAAACTCAATCCTTGGCTAGAAGCCCTAGGACACAAAAGAGGAACCCTAGCCTTCGCCTGCGCCACGCAAGCGGCGAAGTCATCTCAAGACGAAACTCTAGGGGAAGCACCGGCACAGGGAGACGATCAAACGGCCTCCGGAACCACCCCAAAAGGGTGGCCCACGCGCCCTCACGCGCCGGCCGTTTGCCGGCGCATGACGCCGCGCGCAGCCACTTGTGGCGCGCGTGGATTATCTTTGGCGGTGTTCGACCGCCACGTTGTTTGTCTTTCCGTCCTCTTTCCATCCATATATGGTTTGTCCAAATCCGAGATCCGAAGTCCACGAAAAGTGTCGCAGGTGTTGTTTGCTCATATTCTTCGCGTTTGTTGATCTCCAACTTTTACGGGAATTCGAAAAATACATAGAAATTCGAAAAGAAATCATAAAGCGACAAGGAGGAAACCTAATCATATGGGATTAGCCTCCTTGTTACAAATCAAGAATTACACGAGAGAATCTAACCATGGATTAAAGTATTCATATGATTTATAAACAATAACTACTATGAAACAAATAACAAATATAGAAACAGATGCCATCTTTTCAAAAATAATTTTCGAAAATAATCACATGAAATTTCAAAACTCGGTTCTTTTCCTCATCGCTATTGGCTCTGATACCAATTGTAGGAAACTGATTAGAAACGCGGAAGCGTATTGTACCACGCGATGTAGGAAAAGATGAAACCTTTCATCGTTTTGCTTACCGGATATTGAAGAGTTATCGAAAGATTCTCCACGAACAATCCTTGTCTACGAACGGTCCTCGTATACGAAGCGGTCCTCGTGCGATCTATGATTGATCTTCCGGACTATCTCTCGAGGGGGATGAGATGGTTGTGTGGGCAACCGTTCGGATGATGAACGTACGCCTCTAGGTTTTTGTTTCGATGAGAGCCTCCTAACTATTTGTCGGCAATTTTTGTCTCTTTTCAAGCGGCGAAAGTTAGTTTATATGCTACTACACCCAAGACTTAACCCTAATCCACATGGGCCTTAGAGTTCTTGAATTTGTAGTCTCAATTAAGTCTTATTGGGCTTAAGTGACCAAAGAAAGCACATTAACCCAACAATTATATCAAACAAAACAAAATCAAATAAATTATATAACACTTTAAACAAACCTAGAATAATTAATAATTAGGCCTGTTATAAGCTCAATTATATGTTTTTCGGGGGGGAAAAAAAGGAAAGAGTTTACCAGTAACCTGGAATCAACCTGTATTGTTTCGACAAGGAATAACTAAAAAAAGTAAAATAAAATTACTTTTAAAAATAGGAAAGAAAAAAAAAAGTTAATGAGCCTACCACTACAGTGCTATATATTTATTGACTTTTTTTATTTTAATTTTTTTAATCAAATCCACTTTATTTTTTTTTTTTTTTTTTTTGTCCTTTTGATCATAGGTAATGATAAACCAAGAGATGCCACAAACAGCTTTCATCATTCTCAACACAGCACTAAAGTCGTCTAAGAAGCACCAATGGTATTATATTAAAAGTTAAATATTTAAGCACCAATGGTATTATATTAAAACACACACACACATATATAGAAGAATACATTAATATAATTTAAACAGATCAAATGTGATTTTTTTTTTTTTGAGGGAATTGAAAAATACATGATATGATTGTGAAGAGAATAAAAAGAAATAAATGGAATCTGGAGGGAAAAACAAGTGCATTGAATGTGAGGATATTATATGGAGTAGTTATGGACCAATTTTCCATATCTTCAGTTCAAAGACTGTCTCTATATATTCATTATTAGTGTACATATCATATCATCATCATCGCTTGTATAGTCCTCAAGATTCGTATCTCGATATCTCTTGTCTTTTTATATTGTTTTTGATCCAAATCAAGCAATATTGTGTTTGATACATAAGAAAGATCAGCGTAACCTCCTAATCGCTAGAAAAAAAGGAAAATGATAGAAAAATACCAGTTAAACTTTAAAATCTTAGTGTCCGCAAGAGTAATGAGATTAGCAATAATAATAATGCAATTGACAACTCATTTTAGTGAGAAATCATTTATTTGAGATTTTAAGGTTTATGTGTTTTTTTAGGATTTTCGCTAAAAAAGGAAACAAGTTTCATTTTCAAATATTCCTAGCGGACTAATCTACGTTAAGTTTTTTAAACTAAAGTGTATGTTTGGTTATCTAATTTTTTAAAATGAAAATAGAATTCTACTTATTTAGTTTTAAAATAAAAAAAAAATTATTTTAAAATATTAAAATTTAAACCTACTTTGTTAGCATTTTATTGCAGAGTCACCAATTAAATTCACTGAGATGGCATTTTTCATTAATATGATTAACGGTATTAAAATCAAATAACAGAAAATACAATTTATAAACTTTAGGGACTAGACTAAAAATTGATGCAAATTTAGATAACCATAAATATATACTTTAGCTAATTTTTTAAGTTTTAATTTGAACTTTCTATTTTATAAGTTGGCAATAAAAGTTGAAGTTTCTTATGTCTTAATTAAAACAACATTATCAAAATGATCAAATTGTGTGTTCTTCCATTTATAACCCACATATGAAAATTTCAACACAAAATTTAACATTTTGTCAACAACTATGGGGAAAAAAACATAAAACCACCCCCCAAATCCACAAATTTTAATTTAGAACTTCAAAAGGATCTAATGATTTTCAATTTTCCTGATTAACTCGAGATTAAAATTTGTAGCGAAAATATTAAAATGCTCTTAATTTTAAAAAATAAATGAATATCCATTATTTTATTATTAAAAAAATTGTAGAATCGGGTCCATCTATTATATTATTAGTTGTAAAACATTTGATTAAGCCATCACTTTATTATTACTGTTAATTTTATTAACAGATTTTATTACTCAAATGTTGAAATATTTGTCTAAACAGTTAAGTTGAGGTGAAAGGACACATTGGGAGAAGTATCGTTAAAAAAAAAAGGAAGATGAAACATCATAATTAGTGAGCATAATAAAAAAAAAATGTATATTCATCCATTACTATTGAATTCCAAAAGTTTCTTGGTAAAGTGGATGAGAAGAATGTATAAATCTCAGGGATGTCTATACATTTCATTTCAATCACATCCCTTTTTTCAAAAATCTTTTTTGAGGTCTCAAGTTTTCTTCATTACAAATAGTAAGAATCTAATGATATGTTAGTTCGTGAATGTGGCTGCTATGGTGGCAACTGCTACTAATAATTGTACTGATGACTTTAAGGGTTGGAACCTCATTTTTAGGACGGAAGCAAATCCTCTCACTATCTCTCATGATCCTATATAGGTCGTTGATTGGGAAGATGAGAGAAAAGTCAAAGTAGTATTATTGTAACGTTTCAGATAAATTAGACCAGGGGTGGAGTCAGGAATGGAAATCAGGGGGTGAAAATTACAGAATTAGACCCAAAAATTTTAGGAAATTATGATTGAGCCTCATAAATATTTCAATTAGTCCCTTTATAAGATTTTTTAATAGGGACTTAAGTGAAAATATTTAAATTTTCATGAGGCTAAAGCATAATTTCTGAAACTTTTGGGTCCAACTCTGTAATTTTAGGGGGTAGGCCACCCCTAGCCCCCCTTGATTACGCCCCTGGATTGGACGGATATGAATTAGAGATTATGAAATATAATCAGAAAAAGATGGTGAGAGAAACCTAACCCGTGTAAATAAGGGAAGGGGATCTTCTCCTTATCTTATTTCTCATTTTTTCTCATATGAAAGATAATCAGAAAAAGATGGTGAGAGGAACCTAACCCGTGTAAATAAGGTGTTGCCGAATTTGAACAAAATGTACTTTGTCCCAAATGTTATGGAACACATGACTGGATCTCTAATACTATGGGGGAGGTGGGTTTAGGAAATCACACTCATGTGATATTTGTTAATCCCCACATTTTGGTGTTTTAAAAATGGTTTGGAAAAATGGTCACTTAAATGTTAACTATGAAATAGCAAATGTGTTTATGAAGTAAGAAGTTGAAAAGCCACTTCAAAGTTACCTATATAATTATATTGCATGGTTGTTAATGTCAACATACCAATGGAATAAGGAGTTGAAATGTTACAAATAATGTTTTTAAAATCTAATAATTTTATTAATGATTGGCCATATTCTTCGTAATATAGGATATACGTATTACGCATGAGTTTACATTAACAGGCAAGTGTTTTAACAAAATTAAAACATACAACAACATACATGAATAAGAACTACTAACAAATGTTTGATTTTAAATTCATATCCTACAATACACACTGATCCCATAGCACAGTAGAATTCTCTACTTTAATTTATTAAATGACAATAGCAACTAAGGCAATAATAATTAGTTTTATTAAATTTTTGCTGAATATCAATAACAACAATAATTAAGATAGAAACGCTAAGGGCAGTTAAACTATAATATGAAAACTTAATTCCAAAATAGTTTTTGTTGTGGACCTGAGTAATAGGCCTAACAGAGCGTAGGCCCAGCAAGGGCACTTTATGACAAGATCTTCCTCAATAAGGTAAAACATCGATCATCCCATGATCATGATTCATGCCTATAATCTTGGGTAATGCAGATAGGGGAGCAATCTCTGCACCGATCGTGGAGGCGCGTATGCCATGGGGAACGGATGCATTACCGGTGGGTTGAAACCCTAGGTAATCCCTATAAATAGAAGGATATTCACCAGGTGCACTCTCTCCATTCTCTATTAATTATTTACATTCAGTCTCACTATGCACATACCCTACCCCACTGGCAATACGCCATAGTTGTGTTGCACGGTGATCTCTGAGCATCCAGTGTTATCTCCATCATAGATAACAGTGGGTAATCTTCTCTTGGGTATTAAGCCGATAGACATCCTTGGAAATTATCTGATCCAATATAAATCATTCACTAGCCCTCAGAGACTAGACATTTATGTTTTACACCATAACAGTTTTTAAGAATTTCATGAGAATCAGGCCATTATAAACAACCATTATAACTAAGACATATTTTGACGGTCGTTATATATTTTTCCCCCTATATTATTTTAGGTCTAAAAGCGCATTTAAGAACCACGTGTAGTTTGGCGTAAAATGTACGTTTTACTAGTAAGATGCAAGTCATAATAATCCAAACAAAGAGAGAAAATTAATCACTGTTTCCTAAGCGTGGACGTGGATGTTAATTAGAGTCATTTTAACCAATAAATATAAGAGACTAATTAAACACAGTTTATAAATGCTAACTAAAATATTTTTTCCCCCTAATGTCAACTTTTGCATTTAAGAATTCACCTAACTTGAGGGATCAACTAGGCTGAAGAGATTATTTGAATCTCGATCCTCGATAAATTATAACTAGTTGATTTTTTGTTTTTTTTTTTTGAAATTATACTTGTGTGATTAAATTATATACATTTTGTAAACGAGACAAATTAATTTGGAGGAAAAACAATATATATAAACATTTTAAAATAATATAATTAGGAGTAAATACCCTTTTGGGTCCTTGGAAAAAAAACACGGACTCTATTTTCGTTCCTCAAACAACGAAAACCCCTTTTTAGTCATTGAAAATGACGAATAAGGGTTGATTGGTGAACATTTTGGTCCCTCAAAAATTTCCAAAAATCCCTTTTTAGTCCATAAAAATGTCCAATTTTAGTGCCTGGGGACAAAAATGGGGTCCTTTTTTTTTCCAGGGACCTAAAACGGTATTTACTCTATAATTAGCTTTTATAATTTCCCAAAAAAATTAACTGGGGCCTATATTTAAGACAGGAGATAGCTGTTATTTTTTGCCCGTGATGCTAAATAAGTTTTATGATAGTTTGATACAGTGAGTAATTAAAAAATTTGTACATATAGTTAATACTAGTTTTATTATTTGATAATACTATCTCTTAATTATGACAAGAAAATTTTTATATAAAGACGGTTGAATTTCTAAAATTCTAATTTGGGCTATTGGACTTAATAAATTATATATCAGGTTATCCGTCATAATTAGATATTTAAAATTTGGATCAGATTATCTCGTATATCACCTAGTTATTAAAACAACAAAATTGAAAACATATCCTTATTATTTCCTCTACCAATTAATTACTTCGAAAGTACTGTAAAAATAATTTATTATTACTTGTTTATCTATTATTTTTTGCTTTATCAAACAAAATTACCTCAATATCCCTTAATTATTAAAACAATAAAATTGAAAAAAATGACCTTATTATTTACTCTATCAATTAATTCTTCAGGAAGTATTGTAAAAATAATTCCTATTATTACTGTACGATGGAGCACTAAAAGTAATAGATAAACAAGTTATAATAAATAATTTTTACAGTACTTCTTAAATAATTAATTGATAGAGTAAATAATAGGGTTATGTGTTCAATTTTGCGGTTTTAATAATCAAGGGATATAGAGGTAATCTGACTCCAATTTTTTAACCCTTAATTATGACACATAATCTGATATATAATTTGTTAAGTTTTGACCTAAATTAAAATTTAGTTAATTTTTCTTTATATAAGATTTTTTCATTTTCACTTATGATAATAAAATTCAATAATTAAGATTCACTTTGCAAGATGGAAATTTTTGTGGCAGGACAATTTATAATGCGTTTTTTATTAAGAAATTATTTATTTTTTTAATTAAGTTATTTCTCAACACTAAAAAAATTAAATTAAAATTTATAGTAGGACATAGTAAAAATTAAAAACTAAATACATGATTAAAAAAATAAATTAAATATCTGTCGGTTATTATTTATGGAAAAAAATTTATAAAAAAAGGTAACTCATCAACATCAGCACGCACACCACAATTTAAAAGTTAGAAAAAGTCAAATCAAATAATTCATATCATCATCAGTCCCTCTCATCACCTACACTGTGGTCCTATCCATTGTTCTCACATGGGATCATGGAACCTTCACTCATTTAATTTCCTCCATTATCACATCAAATTAGTTCCATAGATACACACACAGCTATACATACACATATACAATAAGATATAAGGAAATTTATATACATACATGAAGCAATGCTGGTTAGGTCAAGTGAAAGAGACTGGATTTTCCTTAATTAACATTGAGAATTGGAATCTACCGTGTTAAGAAAAAAAATATAATCATCTAATAGTATTTTTAACGTTATACTACCTTTACTCTTCGATATAAGAGTTTATTGAAGGTTGAATTTGATTTAAAATATAAGAGCTCAATTCATTTGATCTCATGTATTTGTCATTTTTCTTAAACTAATTTACATATTTTATAAACTAATACTAATACACACATACATAATATCTAACATCTTTTAAGGATATTATGTTACATTTATTTAAATTTAACCAATTTATTTTATTTTTTAAATATATTCAAATTAGTTAACTAACTTTTATATAAGGAATCATGTGAGCTAGCTCAAGAATCTCTGAAGACAAGCAGACAAGCTTCCTATACGTGTATTGACATGTTACAATAATAGCTTTAGTTTCCAAAGACATAAACTTGTCTTCACATACAATATTCCGAGTTCTAACTCGGGAACTTGGAAATAAGAAAAAAACAGAGTTCACTGAGAGAATAAAAACAGAGCAGATTCCGATCCTCTCTTTTTCCCTTGTCTCGTGATCATATAACAACACAGGTCTTCATGTGACTACATTAAATTCAACTCTCAAAGTTGATATATATAGATCAAAGTAATTAACAACGGTAAGTATGCTAGATTATATTGTGAAGAATCACACACTAATTCACAGTATACAGATATATATCTAGCATAATTACTAATTATCTATTTTAAATTTCATACAAGAACTCATCAAGAAAAAGGAAATTACATTAATTAAGCTCAGATCAGAGAGACCTGCGACGGCTAAAATGCTGGTAATTGGTTCTTAATCTCCTTGAGCTGGGAAGGTAGATTATGGATTCAGAAACTGCAGAAGCATTTTTGCATGATGAATAAAGATTCACGAACCCGAAACGATCAGTGATACTTCTGGAAACTTTATTATTTTTTTGTTGTTGTTGTAATTAGATCGTCTTCCATGATGATGATTTCCTTCTTCTTCTTCTTCTTCATCGCCCTTGGAGCATTCAACCATGGCTGCGAAAAAAGGATCTCTCTCAAGAGAGTTCTTCTTCTTGTAATTGTAAGAAGAAGTTGTGTTGCTATTATTATTACTCGGTGGAGGCAATGGGAGGAGTTTCATGGAAGATTCCTGATGAATATTATGAATCTTCTTCTTGAAACTTGTTTGTTTCTTGGGGATTCCTGGAAGATGTTCCCATGAAAATGGGACACCGCAGCCGCCGGAGAATCTGGGAGGAGAATACGAACTTGGGTCGCCGTCGTTGTCATCGGCATCCCCACTGCCGGCAAAGTAGAGTACTGATTCAAGGGAGGAAGATGAGTTGTACGGCGAGAAGGAGGAGGTCGAGGAGGAGAACGACTGAGTCCGGCGACATGACTGAGGCGGTGGAGGCTGTTTTCTGGCGGAGTCGAGATGTTTTTGGAGAGGCTTGGGATGATGGTGATGAGTTGTGAGAGTTGCTGAAGAATCCATGGAAGAAGAAAGGGGAAAGAGAGAAGGTGGTTTGAGTTTTTATTTTTATTCTCTTTGGTGTTTGTTTGATCGATTTATATATAAGCACACACATGACTCAATAAATTCCATGTTAGGTTGTCTCTTCATTTTTTAAATAAATATTTGACGGAACGTATGAGAACAAATTACATGTTAACCCCGAATTAATGTCTAGTTACAAAATTGACACAGAAATTTTAAATCATTGATACCCATAATTTTTTTAATTACAACTGTATGGTTTATATTTATACTAGCTATTATCATATTAAATTCAACTATCATCAACCTTTTTAACTGCATGAATTTTAAGGGAAAATATATAAGTTTATTTTTTACAGTGTCATATCATTTTATATTTTTTTTTTAATAAATAGTAGCTCAAGTGTAAAATAGAGAAAAGAAGAGAAAATATATGCCTATTGGAAAGATAAGGTTTTACTTTATTTGATTTGGACCTCTTTACTTAATGTACCAAAAAAAAGTTGATATGTTATTAGTGACAGAAATTGCTTTTCAAACGTAATTTATGATTTAAGAGTAAGTGTGTGTGAGAATTTTTTTGCGGAAGAACATGTTTTTTGAACGTTAATTTAAATACATGAGTGGAAAAATTTGCTGTAAAAAAAAAAGTGGGAACATTAAAGAAGGGAGAGCAACAGAATAGGAAAACAAAAAGGTACAAGAGGTTGGAGATAATCAATCAAAGAGCTGTAACAATTAAGTACTCCTTCGGTCCTAATTATAAGATATAGTTGACTTTTTTTGGAGAAATTAAGGAAGCTAATCAAATTACTTTAGAGTATTTTTATTTTTATTTTTTTTTTCAAAGGTAATTAGTTTGACTAATAAACTAATATATAATTTAAAGATACACAATATATAAAATGATTAAGTAATTTATTTAGCTTTATTAATCTCTCCAAACAAAATCAACTATGTCTTATAATTAAGACCAGAGATAATAGAAAGTGTAAAATAATTAGTTAACGACCTTATACTTATAGCTCAGTGACATAAAAACTCTTCTATAAAAATGAAGTTACAGATTTGATCTCGTTTATACATCATATATATTGTTAGTATGTGTTTCTTTAATTTTTAAAAAATAAAGTATGTTTGAGTTAGCATTTAAGAAGTAAGTTCACGCAAATTGTGATAAAATTCTTCTCACATATTTATTTTTTATACTATAAATTATGTTAAAAAAATAGTTTTTACTACTAATCTAAATACGCATTATAAAGTAAGAGGAGAGGAGGATTGAGAAGGAAGTTATAATTATAATCACATGGAGAGGGACATAGGCTGCTATAGAGTGTCTTTTTGATGAATTTATTGTGCATTTAACCTCTTACCCAAATCCATAACCATCACCCCCTTCAATTCCCTATTTGATAGGTTCTCTTTCATTTTTTTTTTAAAATTATTATATCTTCTTAAAAATAATAAAACCAAAATATGTTGTTTTATTTATTCCTAATCCTTTTCTTTTTCTGATTTAGATTGGAAGGAAATTTTATTATTGCTTCGAGTTTTTCTTATAGTTCTGTCAAAGTTGTGTTCTTATCTCTTTTTTTCCCTAGTTTATTTAACAATCTTATTTACACATTAACTTAGTGTACTATGTAAGACTCTTACTTTCTTAATATCATTTTTTATTATGGCAAAAAAGAAAGTCATTTGTAATCAGAAAGTACCTAATAAACTTAAAAGAAAATTTTATCAAGCTCTTATAATATCAACAGTATATATATGCATACAATTGACACCGAAAAGAATGGAATCAGAAAATGGATTGTTTCCCCTTGAAGGAACAGCAACTTCACATCCTATATTTAATCTGAGATTAATTGATGAAGTGACAAAGATAAATCCATTTAATTTTTTTGAGAGCGTCATGAATGACAGTTCAATCGCCATCGTTGTTTTGGTTTTTAATTCGTTGATAGACTTCGTAATAAATTAAAGGGTAAATCACGTTCATCCATTTAATGCTGTAATAACTTATTTGCTGGATCACACCATATATATGCTGCTTTTGTACTATTTTTTTCTTTATATTATTATCACGTATCGGTTTGGGGCTCGTGGCTATCCCAATTAACATAAGTGTCTTTTTTATGACTCAAATTTAGCGAGGCCTTATGTTATTAAACCAACTCTGTATTGATCACACTTTTTGTACTATACTCTTTTTCCCTTAAATTTGATGAATTTAATTAATGAAACTATTAAAACACACTCCCTCTAATTTTTAGTATAAGTCACGTTTAAAAACCTTATCGTAATTAATATGGTTTGGATTAATTTTTGTTACTCTACTCTTTTTTGTGCTCGTGACTAGGGTGAAATCTAGTTCAAATGTAATTGCAGTGGTTGAGATTTAAAATTTTCAATTGATGATTTTTTTAAGCAAAATAATTTTTTGAAAACCTATCAGTTATGAGATTATTTTATTCCAGATTATGTAAGAATTAAAAAAAATAAATAAATAAATAAACTAAATCTAGACCATCTAAATTAAAGATTTGGACGATTTAAATTAAATTAGGTGCTCATCATTGACACCCAAGCCGAATTTCCATTGTACTTGTTATTGCGATAAGCACCGAGAGTCATTATATATGTTAGGTATGGATTGTATTATGTGTATTGATTGATATGTATTTTTTAATTTAAAAGGGCAGCATACCATCGGCCTAACCTTATAAATGTGATCAAATCCTCATTTTCTTATTCATAAGGGAATTTTTATGCCACTAAGTTATAAAGTTAATAATTAATTTTTCTTCTGGTTCTTAATATAAAAAATATTTGTGAAGTTGATTTTAACCTTAAATATAAGACACATTTTTTATATTTGTCAATCGTTTTTAATTTATCCTTATTGATATTCCATCAACAATAATTAAGGAGGAGAGGGAATAAAGAAATTAAAGATGATGGCTAAAGTATTTCAAAAAAAAAAATAAATGACATATTTATAATATAATTAATTTCCTTAACCTAATTAAATTAGGTAAGCATGTCTTATACTACCTCCGACCCTAAATATAAGGTCTAGTTCATTTTTTTTGGAAAGGTTAATGAAGCTAATTAAATTACTTTAAAATATTTATATTTATTTTTTTCTTTAGACTAATTTAAGTTATTTGACTTATAAACCGAGATACTACAATTTAATCATACATAACATAGGATATGATTAAGTGACTTATTTAAGTTTCTTAATCTCTATTGGATTTTGTGTCTAAATCCCATGGGTTATTAATAAGAAGTCACGTCGGTTCGCCATAGTTGGTCGTGTCAGTTTGCCAACGGGACTCCATCTGATCATTTCATTGTCTATAAATAGACGTGCGTATGATAGAAAAATTAACTTGTTTTTCCAACACTACGCTCTCATACATATAGTTTAATGCATTTTGCTATAAGTCTCATCTATGTGATTCTAAAAGTAGACTCGTTGTGTTTGTTTGAGTTTCTGATTGAGAGTTCTATAATTCTGAAGATGAAAAATCTATCCTATCTTGGGAGACAATTGTTCATTAACCTTGGGTATCCGTATAGAGGGAGCAAATTGTTTTAAGGAGATAACGTACGTTGGGCTCGGATTTTACCAATTTCATTATCATTATTTTTGGCAATCTTGTGAGTTTTTACTGGTTTTCTTCTTTTGCAAAAGTAGTGTATGTTTACAGATTATGTATATTGATTACACAGATTTTGACCCTTGTGAAATTTTTACTTATAAAGTATTTTCGACAACAATCTTAATACAATTTATTCCCTCTATTCAATAATTTCTTCTTCTTATTCATTACTTCTTCTCTAGTAAGACAATGCAAATGCCTAGACTACTTTATACTTATTCACCTATTATAATAGGGTTACATCTATTCGGATTTTAATTGCATTAGCAACATTGAATGGGTTGGAAATACATCAAATGGATGTAAAGACAGCTTTCTTAAATTGTGATGCAAAGGAATATATTTATCTAGAATAACCTGAAAGATTTATTGTCTCAAGACAAGAACGAAAAATTTGTCGCTTGATAACGTCCATTTATGTATTTAAGCATGCAAGCCGAAACAATGGCATGCGAAATTCAATGAAGTTATTATGTCATCAAATTGGTTTTAGTATTAATGAATGTGACAAATGTGTCTATATTTAGAATACTAAAAATGGGGTTGTCATGGTCTATCTTTATATGGATGACATGTTGATAACGAGTAATAATAATCAAGTGATTAAAGCTACTAAGCGGTTGCTTACCAGTAAGTTTATCATGAAAGATATGGGTCTAGCAGATGTTATTCTGGGAATTAAAATCCATAGAACTTCTGATAGATTGGCTTTATCGCAAGCACATTATATTACTAAAATTTTTGAGAAATTCAAGAGTTTGAATATAGCTCTTGTGATGAATCCTATAGATTCTAGTCTCCGACTGTTGAAAAATACTAGCGAAGCTGAGAAACAAAAAGAGTATGCTCGAGTTCTTGGTAGTCTTATGTATGTTATGAACTGCACTAGACCTGATATTGCATACACAGTAAGCATGTTGAGTAACTTTACAAGCAATCTAGACGAATTTCATTGGAAAGCTATGATAAGAGTTTTGGGTTACATTAAGCATACTCAAAACTTTGCTTTGCATTATGAGAAGTACATTGCAGTGCTCGAAGGGTATTGTGATGCAAATTGAATCACCAGTTCTAATGATACAAGATCTACAAGTGGATATGTGTTCATCCTTGATGGGGGTGCTGTGTCTTGGAAGTCATCCAAGCAGACTTGCATTGCAAGATATAAACTATGGAAGCAAAATTTATTGCTTTAGATAAAACTGGTGAGGAAGCCAAGTGGCTTCATAAATTTCTTCAGGACATTCCGAATTGGCAAAAAAGCTCATACCGGCAATGTGTATACATTGTGATAGTCAAGCAGCTATTGTTAGGGCCAATAATGTCATGTACAAAGAAAAGTCTAGACATATACGTTGTAGACATGATACCATTAGACAACTACTCTCGAATGGAATCATCTTAATTGATTATGTGAAATCAAAAAAGGATATAGCGGATCCATTGACTAAAGGATTCCTAGAAAGTTGGTTAGAAATTTGTTGAAAGGAATGGGTTTAAGGCTGATCTATTGTTGATTATTTCGGTAAATTTATCTAGAAGAGTGGAGATCCCACAAACTAGGTTCAAAGAAACAACTAAGTGATGATCGACTATAAACACTGTGGAGTTTTAAACTCATACGCATTCCTATGACAAGACAGTGCATATATATAAGGGTAAGCTTTTGGGGCTTTTAATGGTTTCTTAATCTGATGTGTTCAGATGATGTATGTTGACTTACATCACAAGGAATCACCTATGTGAGTGTGAAGTGTGGGCCGCTTTTATGAGAATTAAAATAGTCGATTCTCGAGAACACTTGCAAAACCAGGCAGGTTCCAGGGCCAAAATGGACATAGCATGAAAATCAACTATGCTAGAAGAGCGACTGTATGACTCCTATTATCTTGGTATACACTAAAAGGTCGACGGTTCAAGACAACGCGTCCACTGATTGACTAGTATATTCGATAGGTTTTTACTAAAGAAGGTACAAAGGTAACCACTATCTATTTCGATGTAGTTGCTTCTTGTAGAGGAATTACACTTTGCATACATATTCATTTGCACTTGGTCACGATGGACTAACTTCTTATCCATGTGGGGGATTGTTGGATTTTGTTTTTAAATCCCCTGGGTTATGAATAAGAAGTCCCGTCGGTTTGCCACCACTAGTCGCATTGGTTCGCCAACGGGACTCCATCTGATCATTTCATCATCTATAAATAGACGTGCGTATGACAGAAAAATTAACTCGTTTTTCTAGCACTACGCTCTCATACGTATAGTTTAATGCATTTTGCTATAAGTCTCATCCGTGCGATTCTGAAAGCAGACTCGTTATGTTCGTTTGAGCTTCTGATTGAGAGTGTCCTCATTCTGAAGACGAAAAATCCATTTATCCTGGGAGACAATTGTTCATCAACCTCAAGCATCCGTATAGAGGGAGCAAATTGTTTTAAGGAGACAATATATGTTGGGCTCGGATTTCACCAATTTTATTATCATTATTTTCAGCAGTTTTGTGAGTTTTGCTGGTTTTCTTCTTTTGCAAAAGTATTGTATGTTTACAAATTATGCATATTGATTACACATTGACCCTTATGAAATTTCTACTTATAAAGTATCTTCAACAATAATCTCTTCAAAAAAAAATTAAGTAGGTCTTATATTTACGACCTGGATGGAGGGAGTAACGTTATTGATATATTGATGTGAGGGCACACGTGTTTCATGTGTCATGCTGAGTTCATCGCTCTTGTCGGCCATACGCGTGCAATAGCATCATTCTTCCTCCATCTTCTTCACCATTTTTCCTCCATCAAAAATCAACTCATCAATTTCGCCAGATTGATTATATTCCCTGCCTCACCCAAGTCAGATCAGACTTTCAAAAGATTCCACTTTAATAATACTGTTAGGATGTGAAACTAGCTATAATAAGGAGATATATATATAAAAACATGGAGAGTAACTTATAAACTTACCATCTTAAGTAGAGTTTTGAATTAATATATGGTGTTAATTAAGACGATCCTAGCTTCTAACCTGGTCCTCTTTTTCTCTTTTTGAATTAAATATATTAGTTATGAAATTACCAACATGACCTTTTCTTTTCTCTTTTTGTTACGATGCTCCAGAATATATAGACATATATGAGAGACAATACGAGAGGGACATGTATTGACGTGCCGTGATGCGAACAAGGGAAAGGTTCCAACAATAAGAAATTAAGAAAGGGAAGTAGTGGCCATGTGATGAGCATAATAACATCAAGCTTTAGTGGCGCTCCATAGTGTATCGTGGTCAGGGGTGGATCCAGAAATTTATGGAAGGGGGCACAATTGATGGAGGGTGCGGGGGTTTTGAGGCAGCGCCCCCGAAATTTCTTTTTCACTTGTCATTAAAAGCACAAGAAATAATACAGGATTCTGAAGGTTTTCACTTGTTATTAGTTGCAATTTTTATCATGATCAATAAGAAAAAAAGCAAGTGTTAGCTATAAAATGCCCATGGTAGAAAATTAGCAACCTACATGCTCCAAGCAAATTTTTGTACTGGGAATATCCACTTAAAATACAAAGAAAAGGCTACAAAATGTTAGGAAAGTATCTCAAAAAAAGAAGCAGATCTTTCCCAGTTGAGGTCACAATGCTAAAATGTGTCTGCAAGTATTTTTATAGAGGAAAAAAGAGCAAGGAGCAGAGTGAGTCAGACGTGTTGATCTACCTCTGATGGTGGAAAATAATTAAAATAATAATTATTATTTTATAATAAAAAAAATCAAGGGCGGGCACGTGCCCCCCTTATAATATATATAGATCCGCCTCTGATGGTGGCTGTAGTTGTTCCTCTCAAAGATAGGTGTCCTTAATATAAGATTAAATTGAACTTTTGGGAGGATATTAAAGAAGCTAAATAAATTACTTAATTATAGTATATGTTGTGAATCATTAAATTATATATATACTATGGTGGATCTTGGGATAAATATTTAGGGGCTAAATGTATACTCATTGACTAATTTTTTTAAAAATAAATTTGGGGTGCCCAAATGTATCACAAGTGCATAAGATAATATATACCTTTTTACATTATATTAATTTTCTTAAAAAAATTTCTAAACAATTTTTTTTATTTTTGGGAGCCATAAACCCCATTGTCTCTACCAAGATCCGTCACTGTATATATATTACTACCTCTAGTCCTAATTATAAGAACAATTTTGTAGTACAATTTGTACTAAAAAAGTGCTCCTATAATTAGGACCGGAGGGAGTAGTTTTTAAGTCAAATAAATTAGTTGAAAAAAAAACTATAAATATAAACACTTTAATGTGGCTAAATTAGTTTCCTTAATTTTTTCAAAAAAGTCAACTAAGTTTTATATTAAAAATCGAGAGATAGCATAGGATAAGCTATATAAATTACACAACACCATTGTTCTATATCAATAAGTAAATTTTTGCATAAATCGGTAACCAAAAGATACCACTCAATAATTTTATTGAATGTTCTCTTTGTTCTATATCAAGTCCTTTTACTTACACCTATTTTTAATCAGGTCCGTGTAGTTGTTTTTCTTTTTATCATGTCCTTATTGTTTCATCTATTTTTTAATCGGGTCCTTATAAGTTTTTTAATTTTAATTATTAATTTAATTGAAAATTAAATAAATGAAAAATGTTAAAATATAATATTCTAATATTAAATTTCAATTAATAATTATATTAGTATAAAAATAGTTAATTAGTCATTCTAAATTAAATAATTACTATTCTATTCTATTTTTAGAAAATTTTATTATTATGATTCGAAATTTGATATTATAAAAATAAATAAAAAGCTAGAATTAAAAAATAAAGAATATAAATATATGTTCAATAAAAAAATTAAGAAGAATATTAAAATAATTCATAAAAAGAAAGTGCCAAAATAAAATTATCATATATTATTTATTGAATTATAGTATTTTTAATAATATTATATTATATATTTATATAAGGAAATTGTTAGAATAAATAAAAAAAATTCAGGGATCTGAATAAAAATCATGTGAAATTATAAGGAGTTAATTAAAAAGATAAAACTACATGAACCTGATAATAATAAAAAAAGTAGAAGTATAAAAACATGGTAAAAAATAAAAAACTATAAAAACCTAATAAAAAATTGTTTGAAACTGTAAAGACGTGTTGATTAATTATCCTATTAAAAAATATTGGGGAGAAAAAAATTCAGTCCTGGGTGGGTCTGTACCAATAACTGCCTAACTGAGGGAACATCAAACCGGTCCGGCCATATTTACCATTATATCTGCGCTTATCCATGGGTCAATCAATAATTCAACGTGACCACACAAAAAAAAAAACAATAATTCCAAGCATTTCTTTTTGTTTTTACTACACAAATCATGAATTGTTATGAATATTCTAATATTGGTGTGAATGTCCACAACCTTTTCAAGAAGAGTCTTTTGGAGTTTCTAAAGCCATATAACCTTATGACATGAATGGCATGGGAGTTTTATATGACTAATGTTAAAAACTTACAAAACCTCATAATATACCATTATGTAGATTTATTCTTTTGTAACTCTTGTAATAGAAATCCTTGCCTATATATAGTAGGCATGTATCAAAGGTTAAAGAAGAGAACAATAGAAAGAAGAAGCACTCTCACTTTGCTCTCCATTTCTCTCTTTGCATTTCTTTATCTCCTTCATCTTAATCTCTCCTGTTATTTTACTTAGTTTCATAACACGTTATCAGCACGATTGCTATAATGAAGGTATAATTTCTTTAACGATTTCATTTACTTTCTCTAATGATTTTATTATATGTTTATTTGTATATCTGGGATAATCTAAACTACTATATGGAATTAAAAATACTCTTTTACCGATTGTTTTTATACATTAGGTTCCATGGTTAAGATTTGAGATTATTTACTATTTTATATAGTAATTTTACTATTTATCATTATTCATCCATCAATTTTATTCATGCACAAGTAATTGCATAGTAATTTATGATTGTTTTACTATTTATATTATTGTTACTAACATAACATTTAAATTAAGCATTTTACTTTTATGTTACTAACATAACATTTATATTATTGTTACTAACATAACATTTAAATTAAGCATTTACTTTTATGTTACTAACATAACATTTATATTATTGTTACTAACATAACATTTAAATTAAGCATTTTACTTTTATTGTTGCTAACACAACATTTTACCTTTATTGTTATGTTATTGTTGCTAACATAACATTTTACTTTTATTGTTATGTTATTATTGCTAACTTTTAATGTTATGTTATTTTATATTTAATGCAATCTCTTTTATTTTATTAATATTATTATGGTCAAAAGCCATACACCTTTGTTTTCCTATTCTAAAATTATATGACCAGAAAGTCATATCATTTTAATTTCTTAATTTTATGGCGGAAGCCATATAAATTTAATCTCTCATTTTGAGAACTAAATGGCCGGAAGCGAGAAAGTTTTAATTTTAATATCTTTAATTTTTATTATTTTTATTTTCATATTCTTTAATTCATTATTATATGATGCTATATATATATATATATATATATATAATTTTTATTTATCCGAAGATAAATAGATGGAAGCCATATTGATTTAATGTTTTATGAAACAAATTGGCCTGAAGCCATGAGAAGACATAAATTGGCTTAGCCTACGAGGAAACACAAATTCGCTTGAAGCAATGTGATAATTTGGCCACGAAGCCATAAGACAAATTGAAGTAAAGCCAAATAATTTGTCCTAAAGCAATGTGATAATATATTATTATTACTATTTACATACTATTTTACTACGCACACCAACTTTTTAAGAATTTTCATTTGAACTTTATGAGATACTTGGTCTTTAGTCTTTTATACCTACGAAAGAGATATGGGAGCTTGTTCACATCTAGAGATGAACGGTGGACAAGAAAGTGATATTTGTTTGTTATTAATATCAAAGCCCTAAAGACTTATGTTTCAAATATTGTATAAAAAGATTTTGATAGCCTTGGAAAAATATTGCCCGTAAGACAATAACTTACTTGAGAGATTTATGTCGTAATAAGCTTAAAGGCTAATAGTCCGGAGACTAATTAGCATATTTTACCCAATTTTAAAAGAAAGGCTAATGTTCGGACAATATATGCTAGTATAAATTTGATTGAAGGCTCGGAAGAGCTAATATTTTGTTACCCGAAGGAACAAAATTATGCATTAATTATTCTACCGAGTATAAAAGAAACTTATTAAGTTTCAAAGATATCTCGAGAAATGGATATCATAGAAAACACGCTATTGTAAACCGAAGTTTACTAAAAATAATGTAAGAAATTGTAATTATAAACTAGAAGTTTATAAATATAGCAAATGAAATGTTTGCTAATCTGCGAATGAGATATCAAAGAGGCCAAGAGTTGCAGAGAAATATTCTAGATTTATTTTGAAGCCAAGATAAATAACAAATAAGCCCATAAGGTAATACGATGTTTAGTTTTGTTCTTATTAAAAAAATTATTATTATTTACATTTATTGTGATCTCATCTTATAAATATGTTGCCATGACAATTTTCTCATTGGAGAATTCTCATATGTGTGATTCTAAATCTGTGAGATTCGAGTTATTTTGATCATAAATATCTTCATATGTAGTGGATCGTGTATATTTTGCATATATAAGTAAATTGAAGTATATTATTAAAAAGTAATGAGATTATCTAGTGATGTAGTCTTATATGTTTGTTCCTGATGAATCAACATAGATTTTTATTTCTAGCTTCAAAGGGTTTTAAAGTGATTTTGAAATGCATATATATAGAAAGTATGTCTATATAACTCACACTTGAAGGGGAGATTGTTAGAAAACAAGTGTGAGTTCAAATACAAGTATGAACTAATTTTTGAAAAGTTATATTTGAAAAGTTATATACTTCTCACATAAAGCCTAATAGATCTCCCAAAATGGATGTCGATTATGATCAAAAGTTTATGATTGATTGAGACATATGTCACAATAAACCGAAGTTTATTGATCCAAAGAAATTTATTGTTGGCATGACTTGTTTGATCATCTCGAGTCATATAATACAAATAAGATTACATTTTGACATCCATCGAAGAACCGAGAAGATTCTTCAAGAATAACTAACATATTATTTATGAATTATGTCTTTGCTTGTTCTCAAAACAAATTTTCTATGAGAATATCATTGATCATGTAAAGCCTCCATAAATAGTTAGATCAATTCTTATGAGAACAAAATTTTTATGTTGGTATGTTTGATCTTACATATTGCAGCACTTATAAGCCTAACAAAATTCTCCCGATATAATTGGCTTTAGGTCGAGCAGGACAAATTCCATCTTATAAAGTTTGTATGTGCAATGATTATTAATCCACCATAATGCACATAGATGGATATGGAAAGAAAGTTGAGATAAATGTTGTATAAGTACCTTCTTCTTGTTTGTCTCTATATGAAACAAAATGATGTTTCTAAAGGAAACAAATGGATTAAGGAAAGTTATACGGCATGATTAGTCAATTGATATTTGACATTATTTTCTCAACATGAGGGGGAGAAATTGAATAGCTGGACAAGAGAATACATGGAATGCATTATAGCAAAGTATATATCCTCGAATAAAGAAGTATGAACCGGAAGTTCATCGGGTTATGCATTCATGATATATTTGCCTAGATAGAATTATCGACCTAAATGAGATTTATTAAATCTCATATTCCGCTTAAAAATGTTCAAATAAGTAACATGCCGAAGCATGAGTAAGTATTCGGTTCCAAATATAAACGTTATGGATAAATTGGAGCAATAATTAAGATGATCATATTAAGGAGGCAAATACTCCGGAAGAGTATCGAGACATAACTTATTGCAAAACCTCAAGAGGGTTCAAAAGTACCTAAGTAATATTGATATTGTTATGTCGAATTGGAAAAATAGAACCGAAAAGATAAAGTTGTCGATAACAATTTTGATGATGATATCACGTGATCAAATGAGGATATTATATAAAGATTATTGGCCAAGAGGATAAGTAAAATTGAGAATGACGCAAATATAATCATATTATGATAGTTAAGCACCAAGTCCAAATTGATTTTGTGGTGGATATGATAAATCTGGCAGTTTATAAATGATAAATTATGCGTCTATTAGATATTGTTATATCGCATATGCATATGGCTTATTAAATTACGAAGATTGCATAAGAATCTTCAAAGGATCCAAGAATGCTAGTAGCACATGTCCCTGAAGGACTCAAGATGCCAGAAGCATCTAATTCAAAGTTCTCGAGAACAATACTTAAGAAGTTTTGTAAGACTTAACACTATTAGAGCATGTATGATATAATCATTTTAATGAATATCTGTTGATATGCATCTAGATATATCTTATAAGAATGCCTAAAAATCATGTTAGTATTATTATGATTTTCTTTGGAAATATTTAGTTCTTGCAGTACACAATAGAATGTTTGATGACAAAAAGAAGATATGCTCAAAAGACATTGGAAGTAATGTAGTCATCAGGGGGAGTAATATTGATGTTGTCAAAAGAGGGATTCGATACACGCTGTACTCTTTTTCCCTTATCTAGGTTTTGTCCCACTGGGTTTTCCTAGAAAGGTTTTTAATGAAAAGCATTGGACAAAGTGTATCAATGGATGTTGTACTCTTTTCTTTGACTAGGTTTTTATCCCACTGGGTTTTTCCTAGTTAAAGTTTTTAATGAAGCACATTCATAATGGACATTCAAGGGGGAGTGTTATGAATATTCTAATATTGGTGTGAATGTCCACAACCTTTTCAAGAAGAGTCTTTTGGAGTTTCTAAAGCCATGTAACCTATGACATGAATGGCATGAGAGTTTTATATGACTAATGTTAAAAACTTACAAAACCTCATAATATACCATTATGTAGATTTATTCTTTTGTAACTCTTGTAATAGAAATCCTTGCCTATATATAGTAGGCATGTATCAAAGGTTAAAGAAGAGAACAATAGAAAGAAGAAGCACTCTCACTTTGCTCTCCATTTCTCTCTTGCCTTTTTTTATCTCCTTCATCTTAATCTCTCCTGTTATTTTACTTAGTTTCATAACATGAATATTATTTTCTTCTATAAAATTGATTTTTATCCTATTAATCTGAGTCTGAGACAAGCTCACATGGGCTTGAGAAAAGTAAGTCATTAAGTTGGGCCAGCATTAAGACTAGCCTAAGTTTAATTGGCCTGGTCAAAGTCCACAGTGAGAAGAGTTATAATAGTGATAGAGTTCTAATAATTCTACAAGAATGTATTGTTTAAGTACAGGGCATATCCTGACCCTAATGAACCCCTAAGACCTAACTCGCCTAATCATTTTTGTTTCAAAAAAGTATTTTTATGTCGAAAAAATTGTCATTTGGGCTGCAAAGCCCCAACAATATGAGTTAATGAATCTGTTCTTTTCATTAAAAGAATAGTGAAATGTCTTTTATTAGCCATAAAACATGTAAAAATATTAAGATTATAAAATAATTTAGAGTTAATATAATCTTTGATCCCTCAATTTTGCCTTATTTTAATTTTGATCATTCAAATTTCAAACAAGAGATTTTGGTCTCTCAATAGTCCAAATTTTTATTTAATGATAGAGATCATGTTTTAAATAAAATAAAACTTGAGAGACCAAAGCTTACTCTTTAAAACTTGGAGACCAAAACTAAAATGAGGACAAATTTTTAGAACAAAAAGTTGTATAACCCAGGAATTTAAAACATACATAACTTTACACCAACTAAAATTATGACTCCTATCCCAAATCAAAACCCTGATGCCTAAGGGACTAATCCAATAATTGCCAGACAAATCACAATTAAGCTCAGTCCACCATACGACAAAAAGTAAAAATACCGACTACAAAACAAGCAACGAGTTCAGATGGAGGAGCCATGCTTCATACTATATTCAAATCAAATGCCTTTTCAAACACTATATATATACATTGAAAGATGCGTCTATTGAGATTTAAAATCATGAATTAAGACTTTTAAAGCCTGTCTATTGTATGCATGATATCCAATATTTTGACAGTTTATTATGCAATTGAGAAGTGATTTAGTAGAGAAGTTTCTTTCTAGAGGAAGGATAATCAACTTGAGTAGTATTCCTCATAATAACCCTTAAAGTTTAGGGTTAGTGGTTCATTATTCTCAAATGAGTAATGATTAATTAGTGAATGTAAACCAAGTGGATTATACAGTGGTTGTACGAGCTAGTGCTCTTCTATAAATAATATTCTTGATTTTGGTTCTTCTTATTTCTCTTCAGTCACTTTAATTACTTAACATGATGGCATTTGTTTTTTCTTAATTACTATTCACAACAATTTTTAATGTTTTACTTAAAATGTTAAAGTAAATATATTACTAAAATATTTATAATTTGATTTCAGCAATTAAAAACAAACAATAATAATTAGAGAAAGACCGATCGAATTGCCACGCTGCGTGTCTGATATAATGGTGATCATGACTGCGAAGTGGTAATAAACCCAATGATGACATCTCCAAAAAAGAAAAAAGAAAAAGGAAATTATTATTATTATTATTTCATATTACATATTTTTGGGGAAAAAATCTCTTCATTTATTCCCTCAACATCGGCTTCAAACTGATGATCCAACATAATTTGAAGCCCCAATGTACATTGAATCAAATTTTCTTCTTCATTAGATATCCAAACTCTTCTGCTAAGTACCTCTCTTTGTTCACTTACAGTTGTTAAGAACCTGCTCCTACATAATAGTCTTACGTCTTAAAATTAAACTGTAAAACCCCAAAAATCTCATCCTTCCATTTCTTCCTTCTTCCTTCTTCTTCTTCTTCTTCATCATCATCAACCTGTGTGTTAGAAGACGCGTTTATATCTATATCTTCAAGTCTTGATCTTCCTCAAAGCTAAATAAGCCAACATTCTGTAACCCACAAACATAAAAACCAAAGCCCCAAAACAAACCGAAGGGCTTAACTGACCCACCAAGTCTTGTTCCACAAACTTACAGTGTCCTCTGTCACTAATAATAATCCCTCCATGGTTAAGACAACCCAGAAAGTCTGCGATTCTCTTACCATCACCATACTGAATATAAATCAAAAGCCTGTAACAATAAAAAGTCATGGACACATACTTGAGCCACCCCATGCATGAAGGCACCTTGTGCACATAATACCCGCCAATCAACACGAACCCTAGCATCACCACAGCGGCCACCGTGGAGGCCTGCTTGGCGTCCATTATGGCGGCACCGAGGAAAAGGCCAAGCCCCTGAGAGACGAGGACGTAAAAGAGGACGACGAGTAGGGTTAATAGGAAAGACCATAGGTCTTGCCGGAGGCCGCTCATCCAGTAGGTGATGGTGAGGAAGATGAAGGGGAGGAGGAGCTCCATGGGGAGGTCGCCGACGATACGGGCAGTGAAGTAAGGCGAGAGAGTGTACATGCCAGAGGCTCGCTCCTTGACGAAGAGGGCGCGGTCTTGTGGAAAGGCGAAGACGGAGTTGAAGGAAGGAAACACGCCCCAGAAAATGGAGATGAAGAAGAGGAGGCCGAGGTGGTCTTGGATGTCCCCGTAATCGGAATGCCACCACATAAGGCCAGCAAGGAGGGCGGCCGCCACCACCTGGAAGACTCTGAGCGGGTTGAACGATTCGTGCTTTCGTTCTTTGAGGCTTCTCTGGAGGAGGACACTGAACTGGTTGAACCAATTAGAGAGGGAGATTGTAATGTTCATGTTCTTGAACTTACTATAACTTCTTCCATCTCTGTGACTGGTGATTTCTAGGGTTTTTGTTGTTGTTGTTGATGAAGAGTGTGTTTTGTTGAAGTATCTGTGTTGTTCAATATTGCTTCTTTGACTTTGGGAGCTAGGATGGTGTTGTAAGAGTGGACTAGGGTTTGCTTTATATTATTTGGCCTCTCTCTTTCACTTACACTACTATCAGCCTGATGCCAAACACCTGCATGAATCAAAGATCAAGCTTCGTTAATTAACATCTTCTTGGCAAGAATATTTGTTAAGTGAATAAAAATGAAGTAAAATATGATTTGATAATGAGATTATTATTACATCCCATCAGAAGCATTTACAAATCATCACAACAAACCAAATGATATGTCTAGTTCTAGGAGGGGCGTGGATCAGATTCATTTAAGTACCAAATCTTAAGAATAAAGCACTAATCATTATAACAAAAGCTTAAGCTAGTAGTAGAGACCTACGCCAATTCTTTTAACCCAAGTCACATATTAACTAACCTCTTTTTTTGGGTGATGTCACTATCTTTCACAGATTACACTAAACCTAGCTATGAATTAAGACCCTTTAATTAGATGGATTAGGGTTACTCACTATGCACACAAGATCTAGGCTAAAATCTTAGCTAACTAATCTCATATTTCTAACTGGTAAAACTCCAATCACTGAACAAAATAAATTATGCAGTTTCATTATTTCCTGAATTTAAAGTACCCAGTATAAGGGAAAATTAAACCAGGAGAATACTGATGATGAAGTGTCCCACAGAGCAAAGGAAAAACAAAAAACAAAATCAATAAGTTTGAAAATTGTATTCCTTTTTTTCAAAAAAGAAAAAAAGGATGCGTTAGTTTTCTTTTATGCTGGCAAAAATGATAGGTTATTCGACTTTATGACAGAAAGATAATAAAGAAATTAAAGCTAGCCACGATCAACCTTCCTACGAAACATCCTTGTCAACGCGTAAGACCACATTATCTCAATCAATTCCGTAAATATAATATATTCATCCAATACTAATTATGTTGGCAAAAAATTAAAATTAAAAAATCTATAAATACATTATGATTGCTAGCTGTAACATGTATGGCAGAATATTTTCACAGAATAATATTGTATCAAAAGTAAAATATAAGAATCATACCCAAACGCACAAAGAAGATACATACATACGTACGTGTCATAAATATAATTAATTCATTAAACATTTTATTATTCTTAAGTGTCAGATTTATGTTGGGTGATAGTGGAGGTTGAAAAAGCTGGTTTGTGTTTGCTGTTTTACATATACACACACACAGAAACATATATACATATATATATATATAGATAGATAGATAGATAGATAGATATATATATATATACACACACACACACATATATATGAGTCTCCACTAAAAATGGTGCTATGAGTGATATCAAAGTTTGGGCCACCACTTGCTGCCACTTTGATTTTTATATGATGTGTAGGTGTGTGAAGATGCTTCTGTAATCTTGCCCAATTCAAATACTTTATGTCAAATTGTTGCTTCACTTTTGTGGGAGAAAATAATGTATGTTATGACGGAGAATTAAAGGCAACCCAACACGTGTAGGTGTAATCAACAGATTCTAATATGTTTAAAAGATATTTGAAAAAGTTGAGGCAATTCAAAAGTGAGAAAGGGAAATAATAAAGCGACCATTAAAGAAAAAAAGAAAAGAATCATCCATCTATCTCTATATATATTGCGACAACATCATTTTCAAAAGAAATATAATTGTGGTCAAATTTTGACATGTCTAATGATGGATATGGAACATCCTGGGGTAATTCTACTACTTAATTAATTGGAAATACAACTTTTTTGTAATAAATCAAATTAACACTTAAACATATTGTGTTAGAGTAATTTTTAGATTATTAAATATTCAACTTAAATCTCAATCTAATTTGACCGACTTGATGAACATCTCTTAAGTTAATTAAGATGCATATAATATAAATTAACAAATTTAAAATAATTCAGCATAAAATTCATCTATAAAATATATTAATAATTAAATTTTTTATAACCCTTTGGGCCATTAGTATCTAAGTTTTTTTATTTTTTTTTTTTTTATAGATAACTCTTAAAAAATTGGGATTCAATCTCAATTCATCCACTTTATAATTCAACTCGTTCACCACTAAACTAAATGCTGTAATACACGCACGATATGCTAATACTACAGACATGTAAATATGAGAAAACACAAAATTAATGATGATGATCCAAAAACCCAACTTTAATATAGAATAACACCCCATGAACTTTTGTTTCCCAATAAAATTGAAGATCACAATGGTGGATCAAATAAGAGATTACACTAATTATTTATGTTTGACACACCAATTAATTCAAGGGCAGAGGTTGATTCAACGTGCCACTTTTTTCTCCTTCTTAATCCAAGTGCTAGCTCATTAATTTATTTTCTAACTTTTTAACCGACATACTCCTAAGTTTTGATGATTTCTCACGTTACCAGTGTCGTCATCAACTTAAAAACCACTATATATATATATATATATATATCTCTGTGTGTGTGTGTGTGTTTGTATATGTATATGTATGTATATAATCACGGTGCTCAAGAATCAATCAAAGCCCAACAAAGCTTTTAAGAATTGATCAGAAAATTAAAAAACAAAGTATGTCCAGTCAAAGAGCACTAAGTAATATATTATCACACATTACTACTATTGTTTGCTTTAATATTAATCAATTGTAGACCATGCTTAGTGATGCAATACTAATAAAACACTATAATTAACACAGATACGTAACTACGATCCATTATTATTGGTCTTGAGCATTTTATTTCCTAGCTTTATTTCTTTGCCACTTTCTTCTTTAAGTTTTAACCATAAACTATTATTTTGTTTGACCCACTTGAAGAACTTTTTCTATGATACTTACATTGATCTAATCTAGTCCCACCAACTTGTATATTGTCTATATATATATATATATATATATGACTGTATGTGTATGTATGACCAATAACCCAAAAAAAGAAAAAGAAAAGAAGTGACCCAATCAATGAGCTAAAGGCTTTCGATTTTTCATGCTTCACTTCTTTACTGAGCTTAGTTTATATATTTGAACTTGAAAAGATACGTATCAAAGAACAGCAAAAATGTACAGTAAGAAAATTAATTATTGATATGAATATATGTATATTCTTTATGATGCATGGATCGACCTATAATATCCCCACCAAGTGGTGGATACCTTTTGCAATAATTTAAGGTATATCTGTTTATGTATCTTAGATTTGTGATCAACCTTCTTTAAATAAATTTTATCTGTATAAAACACAGATGTCATACTTTTTTTTTTTCTAAAAAAAAAAAAAAAAACTTTTCTTTAAGACTCATACATATCTACAACTAAATTTTAATTTACTAAGACTTTTAGGAATTATACTGAAAATCAATAATCAATTATATAATAAAAGTTAGTTTTATAGATGTCTATAAGTTATGTCAAATATATTGGTCATTATTATTATAAAAGAAATATTTTCCTATATTTCCAGTACGACAACAAAAGTAATTTCAAATCGAATGGATGTGGTGCAAAAGCATATAATATACATTTTGTGATGTTATGCATATAGCATATGATATGTTGAAAAAGTAGATGGTTATAAAGAAAATAGGGACCATACTATATCCAAACCCTTTCTTATATCTACAAGTGTATCATCATAACTACATATATTTATTTCTTTTCAAAACAAGGAATATAACTCCACACTCTCATACAAACACATGACATGTTAACATTATATTTGATACTACCCAGCCTTAAATATAAAACATAGTTTGTAGTTTGTAGTTTGTAGTAGCCGTAGTTTGTAGCGGTTGGAGGAGTGTATTGGAATTGAAAAATCTGTAAAGCTTTCTTTAAAAGGTTGATATTATAAATTTTTCCCTTATTTTTCATCACCTTTCCTAGCCTTCCAAGAAAAGCTTGTTCTTTATTTTTTTTTTGTTTTAAAAAAATCAAGTGGGTCTATACCTAGCCATTCTGTCATTTCCCCCATCACAGAAAATAATAATAATAATAATCCTCATACACACACACACATACACACACTCCTCTAATTCTAAATACAAAAATTAGTTGGAGGTTGATTTTTAATTTTAATTGTAAGACATCCACCAACTTTATCTTTCATATTTATTATTTTTTCCAAAATTACTATAATTGGTACTCACTCCACTATAGTATAAATCAAATTCATAACATTATTGTATGATATTTGTTATTCAAATGTATTTTGAGAAGATCAGGTCACATTTATTTAGTTTACCTAAATTTTTTTAATCTATCCATCGAATTGGTTAAGTAGTTCCTAGATTGAGGATAGGATCAGAGTATTATCATCAGAGTGTCTTGCGTGAGTAAGTACGTATGGAAGATCTTGATGAGTTATATTTGGATGGAAGCTAGGAATAGTCGGTGGTTATGGTTTGGCCATGTGGAAAATTGAAAGGGAAAATAGAGTAAATGTATGCTTGGATTAGCTTTTAGAAAATAAATTTTACGATCTACGATATAAAAGAAATCTCAACTTACAAGAAAAAGCTTCTAAAACCAGGGTCTTGTGATCTCCGAGCACTCACTAACTAAGAACTAAAAACTTATAGTATAATGCAAGGGAAAGTCAAAGTGAGTTTGGTATTTTGAAAAAGAACAAAACACACTGTGTTTGTGGCTAAGGCTGATATGCCAAGTGAAGTGACTATGAGTTCCTAAAGAACAAGACACGTGGTTGTATCCATATCATGGAATTTTTCTTTTTCCCCCACTCACACTTAAACCTTTTTTTTTTTTTTCCAATTATATCATGCATTTTCTAAAAAGAAAACCCTTTTAACTAATATTCTCCATCTAACTAGGGGATACTCTTCTCACAGGAAAAAAAAATTTTAATTATGATATTTTAGTACATATGCAAAATCAATCACTAATGATGCTTTTGATTAATTTAGTCATAAATTTTTTTTTTAAGAATTAGTTTCAAGTGAGTTGAATCTGAAAAGTATCAGAGACGATGTATATCTCAAGACTCAAACAACGCTCATAATTTTTTTGGAATTGTGTTTCATATTACTCTAAGACTCTACAAGTGATGGCTTCTACGCAAACTCGATTTGGAGAGACAGGTTCTATGTACACATCTAAAAATGCATACATGATAGTTTTTGCTTGTTAAATAGATTTATTATTATATATTGCATTAAAAGGGATAATGTTAATAAAATTGAAGAAATCAACAAACAGAAAACGTTGTTGCATATTGCAAGCAATAATGACAACAAGGATGTGTCAGAAAAATGTATAAAGCATGAGATGATTCAATAAGTCATCACATAATATATCTGTGTGCCCACATGATGTTGTCCTTCTTGTCCCTATTATTCTTTATCCCTACACATTCTTATTTTATATATATAAATATAAACATAAATATATATTTTTAATTCTAATTAAAGCCTGGCTTAATATTTTGTTGTGTTTTCTATATATATAACCAATATGTAGGTTCCAAAGCGGAGAAAACAGATCCTTTCATACTTTTCCCCCATCACTCTTGAAAATATGTAACTCACTTAATTTACCACTTCATCATTGTGATTTTTACTAAAACAAAATTTTAACAAAAAAAACCTATAATTCACACATTGTGTAATACTTATTCTTTATTCAAAATGTCACATTCACCTCATAAGTGGAATTTGCATTTACCTATAGTTTTTTTTTTTTTTTTGAAAAAAACAAGTTGACATATATTATAGGTCAAAAACAAAAAATCTATGATACCCTCATAAAATCAAGCAGCAAATCATGAGTTATCATCATTCACATAAGCAAAAGAAGAAGAAGAAGAAGAAAACGACGACGTACCGTTAGCGAGATCTAGCAGAAAGTCGGCGGGGTTCATGGGAAAAGACGGTTTGAACCCAAGCGTTTCGAAATAGCTCATCGCTTCACTACCTTTGCCAAAATACAAACACTGTCCCTCCGATAACACCAGAATCTTATCAAACATCTGAAACACTCTACTGGACGGTTGGTGTATTGATGCCACCACCGTCTTCCCTTTCTGCTGCGCCACCACCGTCGTCAGCGTCGTCATCAGCCTGTGCGCTGCCGTCGAGTCCAACCCCGACGTCGGCTCGTCCAGTATCAACAAGCTCGGATTCATCAACATCTCATGACCTATACTCACCCTCTTCCTTTCCCCTCCGGATACACCTCTTATATACGCGTTTCCGATGATGGTGTTTTCGCATTTCACTAGTCCCAGCTCTGCGATCACTGAGTCGCAGACTGATATCTTCTCGGCTTTCGAGAGTGTTCTCGGCAGCCGGAGGAGTGAGCAGAAGATCAGAGTCTCTCGGACCGTTAGATGAGGGTAGAGCACGTCGTCTTGGGTAACGAACCCAGTTCGACGGAGAACAGGTTTGCTGAGTTTGCATCCGTTGGCGAGGATTGTTCCGGTGAGTCCCTGGCCTTGGCCGAGTCTCCCTGCGAGTGCGTTTAGGAGCGTCGATTTCCCGCTCCCCGACGGGCCCAGCACCGCCAGGATTTCTCCCGGAGACACCATCCCCGTCACGCCGTTCAGAATGATTTTCTCTTGCCCGCAGCCGCGGTGGCTCCCCCGTCGACCGATATCGACGAGATCATTCGCTTTATGTTAATCCCTCCTTTCTTTCTGTCCACCTTTACTCTGTATCCCACGTCCTCGAACTGCATGAACAAATTAATAATCAACAAAATCCGAATTAAATATATGTATATATAAACACACACCAGATTGAAGCATTGTGAGGGAAAAAAAAGGAGATGAATCTGTGCACTGGTTCGTGAAATAGTACCTTAAGAGTGATTGGATAAGAAGAAGATAATAAAGGAGGAGGAGAGGAGCGTGCATTGGGGGTTTCTCGAGGAGCACCGAACGGTGCGGTTGGTGGTGGCGTTGGCATTATTTTGGAGTTTACAGTAGCACTGTATGTCAGGGATTGAGTGTGATATATATATATATATATATTGATTGGGAAGATGTAATTATAGAGAGAGAGATTGAGAGAGAGGGAGAGTGAGTTCGTGTGTGAATGAAGAAAGGAGATCGATCGAGGAAGGGAAGGGGGAGGGGAATATAAGGAGGGAGGGATGGGAGGAGCTATATTGGGGAGCCACGTGGAGAGAGACAGGGGCGCTACGTGGCAGCCAAAGGAGGGACAGTTGGCGGCATCTTGAAGAGCTTCATGCAAAGTGCCCCACTTCTCTCTTTCTATATATATATATATATATATATATATATACACCTCTTTCAGTCTTTATAAAAACACACCAACTATCTATCTCACAAATCAATAAAATTAGTTAAATGTATTAAAGTTGTCTTAAAATTTCCAATACTCCATCTAATCCTTATTATAAGGTACCAACTAACTTTTCTTAGAAATTAATAAAAACAGTTAAAGTCAATAAAATTGTCTTATAATTTAAGTAATTTTCAAATTACCCTTACCAATTGCACTAAATTCTAATATTATATTAATTATTTCTCTTACCCACTACCCTTATTAATTATGAGCATACATGGAAAAAATAATTAATGCTCCTTAGGAATAAGCAAGTGCCTTATAAAAAAGACCAAATAAACTTATTAATTAGTGTCTTATAATAAAAACAAGAGGGAGTATTACCTTTAGTAATTACCCTAAACTCAAATATCATATAAATTAGATTCTCTCCAACTACCCTTATTAAATATGGGTAGACATGAAAAAATAAATTAAATGCACATTGGAAACTTGCAAGTGCATTATAAAATGGTCTAAGA
Organism: Acacia acuminata; assembly: GCA_019022655.1. Lineage (NCBI taxonomy): Eukaryota > Viridiplantae > Streptophyta > Magnoliopsida > Fabales > Fabaceae > Acacia > Acacia acuminata. The sequence continues at coordinate 813,621 of JAFJYI010000075.1, forward strand.
ATACTTTTTAGTTGGTATTCTCTCTGATCCTAATTATAGGAACACTTTTATAATGCAATCTACACTACAAAAGTGTTCTTATAATTAAAACCAGAGCTAATATCTTATAAGAAGGATCAAATGGAATATATTACTATGGCGATTCATAATGTGGTTAAGATCAATAAATGTTTAAAATTGTACCTTTTTTACTAAAATTCTTTTATTTATGATGGATAGAAAATAAAAGAGAATAAAAAATTATTATAATAAAGAATATTGCGAAGAGAGAATAAGATAATAAATATGGCGAAAGTAATTAATAAGTATATAGAGGCATTGTAAATAAGAACGTAATAAGTAAAAAATAAGATACTCTATAAATATTTTTTATAAAAAGTAACAGCGTGAGGGTGTATATATATATATTTTTTGTTGCCATTATTCTCCCTCTTTTGATTTGTTGGCTAAATGAATGTGACGATCAAGTTAGGTCAAAGGAGACAGAAACAGAAAGAGAGCAGCAGCAATGATCAGAGGATGTGAATTAATGCATGAGTTCATCTGAAAGCTACATAAGCATGGAGATGAGGATAGCAAGTTGTTCCTTAAATAATGTAAATAATCCTTAGCTTTTTCGATCGACTTTGAGATATTTTTTCTTTGTTATGCTAACTTTGGTACTAAATATAAGACTCAGTTATATTTTTTAAATAATTAAGAAAGCTAATTAAATTATTTTTGCCAAACTAATTTATCTGACTTATAAACTGATATACTTCCTTTGATCCACCATATAAGTCATTTCATTTATTTCATTGGAATCAAGAAATGATAGTTAACTCGTTAAATTTGTCTTAAATTTAAAGAAATTTCCAACTTTACCTATACTAAATGAGGTTTCGAATGAGAGAAAAAAAATATAAGTCATGTTTAAACATTAATTATATGGGCGAAATTGACAAATAAGCATTATTGCTTTCAAAGTAACTTATATTATGGACTAAGTCTTTCTTCTAAAGCGACTTATATTGTGAATTTAAAGGGAGTGTAATTTAGTCATACACAACATATAATATGATTAAGACTTTATTTAGTTTCTTTAATCTATATAAAAAAAAACTAGGTCTTATATTTAGGATCGAATACAGTATTTATTATATGCATGAATGAGGGAAGAACAGATGATAAATATCCCCCTGATCTTATTTATAAGTCATTTTTTAAAAAAAAAACAATTTAGTCTTATTATAAGTCAACTTTCAAACTAATTATGCGATTTTTACAATTTTTCTCTATTAATTGAAATAAATAAATAAAATCTATTCCTATTAAATTTTAAAATTATTCATAAATGGGAACAAAAGTTAAAATTTAGCTTATAATTGTTGAGTTAACAAACTCTTGTTAATCATGAGAGTTAGTTAACTAGTCTCATGAGGTAGTGGGCCACTTTGTACCATTAATTGAATTGAGACTGAGATGGAGTATGGAAAAATGGCCCTCTGACTATCATTTATGAATACGTTATGGGAAAAGAGCGATTACACTATTACAGCCTCCTTACTATTCCTGCTTTTGGATTATGATCCCACAGCTTTGACCAAAAAAGGTTTCGGTTTCTGAACTCTCTGCGTGCTAATTGACTTTCCTCACATATGCTAATACTCCCTCTTTTCGTTTTTTTATAACCACTTGATAAATGATAACCAAATTGCATAGTTTAACAAATTAGAGTAGTTCAAATTAGTTGAAAGCACCATCTCTGATTTTTTTTTTTCTTTTATAAAAGCTCAAAATTTAAATTATCTTGGTCTTTTTTATAAGAATCCAACAATAATTTCTAAAATACACTTCACGAGTTTTTTTTTTTCTTTCAATCTTGCCCTTTATTGATCACTCATTCCATCTCTAAATGTAAACTTTAAATTTGTGAATAGGCTTGTCTCAAAATATAAGCTTCATTTTAATTTTGCCAAATCATTTATTATGTTTTTTCTAACTTACCCCAGAATGTATTTATGACATTTATTATTACTCTCACACTTATCCTCTTTACAAATAAAAGCATAGTTGAAAAAACATACATACATATTTATTATTGTTAACTAATTTTAACTATTTTTTTTATAAGCGCAAATTGATTATTTAAAGCTTATATTTAAGGACATAGGGAATATATATATATTTCATTAATTAAAATGTTTGTAATACGTATATTTTTAATTTTTCTCCTTTCCTTGCCTCTCATAAATAAAGGCATACCTAGAAAAAAAAAGTTTATTGCAGACACATTTATTGTTTTTATTAATTTTAATCACTTTCTTAAATCATATAATTCGGTTATTGAATTATCATAAATAGGACCAAAGTGAGCAATAATCATATCAAAAATAATTTTTTTTCTTTCTAAGTATGCCCTTATTTATAAGGAGGCAAATAAGAAATAGAAATAGAGTAGTGATGAGAAAAATTAAAGTGTTAAAGAGAATGTAATATGAAAAAAAAAAAGATAAGAGATAGTATAATTAATTAAGGGCAAACATGGTAAGAATCAATTAAATGCTTAGACAACCTCTAGTGGTGTCTTATGAAAAAGGTTAAGGCAATTTAAATTTTAAACTCTTATACAAAAGAACGGAAGGAGTAATTAATTATTCAAAAATGCTAAACTAGAGATAGCAAGCCATAGAGTAGAATTTTTCTTAAATATGACCAGTAGACACTAATATTATGAAGTTATAAGTGAAATCAAACCAATGATCTTTCACTTGCTAAAAACCTATCATGTTGTACTAGGTTACAAGCTCATTGTCAAGACAAAAATTCTTTGTTCGGTTGTGCATTAGCAATGAAAATTATTTCTCTAGTTCTTAAATTATTTTGTCATATTTATAAATTACCGCGTGTAATTTTACCCAAGAACATACAATTTTATTTGTTATTATATAAATTTTGTGCTGATAGGATATAATATATATTAAATGAGATAAAACGTGAGAGTAATAAAATTTTAAGTATCATACAAAAAAAGAGATATAAATAATATCATATGTACTCCATTTAAGTGGGAGGATTTTCATTGGTTAGGGTGGGGAAGAATTTCTCTAAGTGAATATGGAAATCAAAATATGAGGCTCTCATTCATTGAAGCGTGGAGTGGTGTGAAGATTCCATAGCTAAAGCTATCGAGCTATAGCTGGACATCCCCTGGAACCCTAGCTGGCTGCTACAACTTTTCTTAATAAATGGGTTACATCAAAAACTGATCGTTGATTGAATTAGTATGGAGAATACTCTATAATTTATTTTTTAAATAAATTTTTGTACATTTTTTTCTGCTAAAATTTTTTTGTACATAGAATATACTCCACTTTGGTATTATCAGCACACAAAAATCATTGGTCATAAATAAGTCACCACCGCCAACAAGTATTAAGAACCTTAGAAAATATAGTTCATGGATGTGATGTGGAGGAACATGGAATATTAGGAACCAGTCGGCACGTCTTGGGTCCTTTCTCTATTCGTTCAACAACTGATGGCCTTCATCGATGCTCCCTAATAGTTTAAGTGAGTTAGAAAACCTTTGTTTATGTACCAAAAGTAAGAAACCTTATTTTAAACAGGCTAGCGCCATGGAATAGGGCCTTAATTATATGTTAGTAATAATATTTATAAAAAGTTACCAATGCGCATGCATACTTTCTTTGACCTGCCATTGATGGGCTTGTTTGACTACCATTCATAAAAGTGATTTTTATTAGTTACATCTAATTTTTGTAAATTGAAGTTGGGGTGAAAATCGATCAATGTAATGTGACTTATATTTGAATAGGTTTTTTTCCTAAAAGAATCAGTTTAATATATACTTATTTTGATGATTTATTGAAAATTCATTTTTAGAAAGTTTGAATATGAGGGGAAAAAACCAAAAGTTAGAAGTAAGTTTTTTTTATACATGACAAGTTGAGGTGAGTTGGGTCTTGGGGGCTTATTAGGGTTAGGGCATGCCTCCAAACTCAAATAGCACTCACAGACGTACCTATAGGTTGCTCATCAACAATAATCTCATATCGACAACATAATTTAAACTCACGACCTTATGGATTATGAGTCAACTCCTTGTTACCAATTGATCCAAATTTTATTGGCAAGTTAGAAGTAACTTACTACTTCAATTTTTATGGGATACATCTCTGGGATAAGGGGAATGGAGGGCTGGAGGAAATGGAAAGAAATTTTTACAAGTTCAATTTAAAAGAAATGGATAAGCGGGGTTAAAAAAATTTAATAAAAAAAAGATGCAAGATAAAAGAGTTAAGAAATTAATTTACAACTTTTTATTGCACTTCTTCAATTTTTTGAAATCAAACTCGTTAAAAAGAATTCTCCTCTACCCCCATTTCTCCCATACCAAACAAACATTATAGTAATTTTTAGACCAAAAAAAAAGTTCAGTTGCCTTCAAAGAAATGCATGACAAACATATCTTTTCATCCAACTGGAGTTTGAAGTATTTTTTAAAAGCTAGGTTGGGATGGATCCAAACAAATGTTATGGCTAAGGCCCCAGCTAGCCTTCTCTCATCTTATGTATTTATATGTATGTATTATATAATATTTTGTTTTGGCCAATAATTTGGCTCCAGCTAATCTCTTATTTTTTTTTCTATAATTATACTCTTTTTTTTATTTGGACAATGTTTGGTTTATTACTCATTGGGATGTGAGAGGAAAGAAATTTTTTTGTTTGAGATACCTATTAAAAATGTTAGTATCATCTTATATCCGATGCTATTCATCTTCATTTTAAAGACTAAATAGGTACTCAAAATCACTTTTTTCACCTCATTCCTTTTATGAAAGTTATTCTACGTATTTTTATCTTTCTAATGAGGATAATATTTTGCTAATTAGTGAAAATTTTAGGGTTATGATTTTGAGAAAGTCTTGAGTTTTGACAATAGATGACTATATATATGTAGAAGATGATTAATAGCTAATTTTAATCGGTTTGGATTTATTATTTGGTTGTCTTATGATTTTATAATGAATTTCTCTTTAAAAAATATATTATAATAGGTTATTTGCTTAATCGAAATTGAATCGATTTGTATGTTTTGTTAAAATATTTTTTGGGGTTTATATTATATATTTATTTTATTTTCTCTAATTATTTTGTTTTGAGGTAGGTGAAATGCGCATTTAAGTGTTAGTTTTGTCGATTGAGTAGTAGTATAAGAATTAATGTTTAGTGACACAAGATACTAATTAACACTGACATCAATATATATTCTGGATCACCAAATTTGTTGTAGGTTGAAAAAGATAAATAAGGATAAACAAAAAAGCATATAGATGTGTTCTTTAAGAAGAAAATAACTTCAAAAAGTGATATTTCTAAGAAAATAATTTCTGAAAGTGACGCACCTTGTAATGAGTCTCTTTTCAAACATTATAGAATTTTTATTTACTATGTTATCTTTTGATTTATAATTGTCGGTTATTACTTATTTATATTTATAATAATATACGATATTATTTAGGGAAAATTCCACTAAAATACCGGATGAATTTGTAAAACCCCTTAAGTCCTCCGAATTTGTAAAAAGACTCTTAGGTGATTTGGACCTTTCGGGGTTTTGCAAATTGGTGACAAAAGACCACACTACCCCTTACTAACTTCTCTTTATTTCATTCTCAATCACAATCGACACTTCACTCGATTCCCTTTCGAAGATTTGCTTGTTCTAGCGTCATTGTCGCCGAACCGATGCCGTCCCTCGTCATTTGAACCACTTGCCGCTCGCCGTCGTTGCCATGTTGTCGTCGCCGTGTACGCGTGCGTGTTTCGCCACCGCCGTCGGGTATCTTCCTCATCTCATTAGTTTTGAGCCCTCATTCTTCCTCTCGTTTTTCTTTGTGTTGCATTTTCTCCGTGTCGCCATTTTGATCCGTAGACCTTAAAATTTGCGGCTCTCTTTGGCTTCGGTTTTATTATATTGCCTTACTTTGGAATCCAGAAAATTTGGGGCTCTCTCAAGCATCGCCATTTTGATTTTTAGTAAGGGAAATTTTAGTTAAGTGCCTTCAAAAATTGAAAATCCGAAATAAGAGATTCAAATGTCGAAATTGCTGTCTTGGATTTTAGTTAGCTTCTAAATGCTTATATCTGCGATTTTAGCTTCAATTGATAAAAGCCCCGATGTATCTCTCCCCTAGATTTTTCAAAAGCGCCATATCCCCTAATCATGAGGTTTCGATTAAAAAAGCACACCCAAATCTGTGCATCATAGTCAATCACTATTCATGCACGAGAATCGAAACGTATCTTAATTCCTCCTAGTGTTTTCTCCAAGACACTCACCCCGACTAAACAAACAAGTTAATTTCACTTCAAGCTTAGTTTATAAAGAAATCTGCGTTGCGTCTACCGACAAACAACACAAAGTTGAAAAATTAATATGTTTCAACCTATCGCAAATATCCTTGTCCCTCCATCTTCGAACCAAGCTAACCGTTAGGTCCCTTTCCTTCAAATCATACTTTCAATCAATTAACAACATTTAGTCAAGATTAAACCAGTCCCTAATTAATCCGAAGAAAGAAGATTTTACATAGAAGTAAATTTCTAATAGGTTAGAACAAGGCAAACACACCATGTAATATGCCGTTTTTGGTGGATCTCCCTTTTTATGTGCATTTAGTGAATTTTCATAGGCTTAGATTTACTTCCAAATATAGGAATAGTCGTGGTCATTCAAGCGAGGCTTAGATTTTAGGATGTATTTTACTATTGCAAGTGAGGGTAGGACAAGGATTTGTTCCTTGAATGTTTGTTCCGTGTTCAAAATTTTGATATTTCAGATTACTTAGTGTAGCACGGGTCTACTTGGAGCGATTGCGTAATTTATTTGGAATGTTTGGCAGAAGGAGCATGCTTTGAAATGTTTTCGTGTTCACTTATTTTGCTTATCCGAACATTGGTTGAATAATCACTTATAGGATTGTCAAATGTTATAATCCATGAAATCTTGAAGGCATTCTTGCATCTCGTTCATAAGGAAGATGTTAATTCTGTTCAATTTGAATTCATATTTCTACTATTATTGCCATCCCCTCCAACAATTTGGTGACAGTTACTAGTGTTTGGTTAAACCGCATATAATTGGGGATTTCAAACCTATGTTGAGATAAACTTTTCTTCCAAGTTTACTTGTTTATGGCTTGACTCGTTGCTAATTACCTCCTTCTTTTAACCATTTCACAAACTTTGGCATGTATCCCGCAAGTGTACATATTGCATACTCTAGGAGAATGATGTGTATTACTTTTCTTACTCATTACTACTTTAAGTATATCAAAGGACAAATCACCTACTTGTTGCAACAAGTGTGCATTTGATTTATATGCTCTTAGAATATTACTTTGTCTTTGATTGTTTATTTAGATACACTCGGAAATTGGTTGCATTTCATTTGAACCACCTTTAGTGTAGTATAAATATATGACTCTATTCTTACAGTTCCATTTGCTGAAATATCAGAAAATTATCCTCTATACTTCTCCAAGGTTCATTATGCTTTTTCATTATTATATCATCATAACTTTCTCAACCCCAAAGTAATTTTTTTTTTTTTTTTTTTTTTTGCTCACAATAAACTTATAGCCTTCAAGATACCGGGTTTATACAAATATTTTCGCTTTGTTATATGTGGTGCATGAACTCTCATAATTTTGTGTACCGCCATTTCATTTTTTCGGGTTTACCAAAGCAAAAGTGTAGCAACATGTCCACTACTAATGCATACTTTATGTTTAGCAAGGAGTATAAAAAAGAGAATAAAGTAGCTGACTTTACTGACATGAGTCGGGAGTGCGCAAAAGCGTGGAGGGGATTGAGTGTCGATGAGAGGAAAGTATACTTTGATAGAGCCAAAGAAGGAAGGCTCCAGAGCAAGAAGGGCACCTCCACCTCCTCCTCCACCACTCCTTTTCCATCACGATGCTCGCTGAACAAATTTTCCAAGCTGGTAGAATTTGTGAACTCGACGAAACATTAAAGAAAAAGGTCCAGGTTAGGGTTTGGGCGGTTGCTTAAAATTCGGAGTATGAGACCGCCCGGAAATGTTAGTCCCCATAATGAGAGCTTATGATCCCCCGACCAATCAATTCCGAATAAGGGGGAAGACACAAGTCATAGAAGCAAAAGATGTGGCTAAGTTGCTTGGGGTGCCACATAGTGGGAAGGAGGTAACAATGACAGTGACTGATACAGATCCAGTTTACCTACAACGAGAAAGGAGTACGGTAAAATGAAGTATGACGACATTTTAAAAGTCATAACTTCGGGGAAATCGGTTGAGCAGCTTTGAAACCTTATTTATGATGCACATGTTGGGGACTTTTCTCGCTCCAACATCAAGCACAACTCCTAGTTTGCGATTCTTGAAGGTATTAGCATCGACCGTAAAGGATTTGCGTTCGACTGGGCCACATATGTTGCCAATGACCTCCGAACGCGCTCTCTTATTATGTCAACGCAATAAGAGAAAACAAAGATTGCAACTCCTACGTCGGAGGGTGCATATATATCTTATTGGTAAGTATTATGATTGTCATTTGTGTTAACATATTTTTTTGACATAACATTTATGTGTTTAACCTTGTCGTTGTAGTTATATTTGGGGGAGCGGTTCCCATTGGGGAAGGCAGTTGATCATAAAGGAAAGAGTCCAATTGAGTTTTGGACCAAAGACAAGGTCAATGAGATGATTGACAAAGAGAAGAAGAGCGACCGGATGGGATGTTGTATACCGTGAAGGCGGGTAAAGAGGCTAAGAAGGACGTTTGGAACGGATTTTGGGGCCTCTTTAGACCCAGTAAGTGTTTTCACATAAGAAGTTTAATTCATGCTTGGCTATTATGTTATTGGCTATTATGTTAATGACTTGTGAAAAATTGTGTTAATTGTAGGTTTTAAAGGAGTTGTATGACAAGTTGATGGGTGCAATCAACGAAAATCACAAAAAAATTGTTGCTGTTGTCCAAGATGAGCTGCGAAAAGCACAAGTTAACATTAGAAGGCAGCGGAAGCAGCAAGACGGTGAAGATGAGGATGGTGAAGCTGAGGATGATAAGGATGATGAGGGCCAACATGCTCATGGTGATGATGAGGGCCAAGAAGGTGATGGTGATGGTCACCATGATGGCGAAGATGATGTTGAAGGTGGTTATGAGGATCACACATCGGCCGGAACGCCAATCAACATTTATGATGACGATGTAGAACAATCAATTGTTCCATACCACGATGAACAAGAAGATGCAGCACAAGAAGATGCACCACGGAGGTCACAGAGGCCGAAGAAGCCCAAAAACATGTCGCCGTGGACGTTGACGAAGCCAATAAAGCGGCGTAGAGGGAAGGCAAAAGAAAAGAGGGAAATTTTTTTGACATTATCTCCGGATCCCGCACCAAGGATGAGTCTGATGAGTAAGTAATAAAAAAGTTAATTTCAATGACTATTCATTATTAAAACCCGTTTTGTATGGATTTGGCATGTGTACGATTACATGATGACATTGTTTATCTTTTACAGGATTCTCATACAAATAGACGACGAGGACATAACCCGGAGAGCCGCGCAAACACTAGGCCGGAGGAATAGATTAAGCAATCGGGTAGGTACTAAAAAAGCTAAAATTTCAACATTTTGAACCGCACTTATCAATGTGTTCGCACATGCAGGTTATGTCTATTGTATGTAAAACATTGATGAGAGATATGCAAAAGGCGAAGTGAAGAGGCACATTTTCAAAGTGCCGATCAAATGGTAGGCATTTATGGATCTTCATAATTTATTTCCCATTGACATAGGTATGTTTGACTTCAATATTTGTTGATTATGCAGAATTATTGGCCGTAAAAACCGGAATGGAAAGTTTCTCAGTGGAAGGAACAACTATTGCCTGAATATATAGATTACAACATTGGCGATTGTGAATTGATAATGGGACCGTATTGGTTGATCAACACCGGTTTTGCACCGCCATTGATCCAGCCACAAAGAATTTTTATGTCTTAGACTCAATGAAGACAAACATCGCCATGAGTATGAATGAGTGGGAAAAAAAGAAGAAAACGCATTTGTTAATCCCAGTGCAAAGGCGATTAAACATATTGTATGTTACATGTATGCAAATTTCATTTACCATTGAGTGGAGTAAACACTTATTTAATGCATGTGTGTTGTTTACGAGAGGGATCGTTTTGAAGAGATTATACAACTTGTGAAACCAAATGACAAAGCCAAGATGCAAAGAACAGAAATTAGTTGGCCCGGCCGTTCCACAACAACCAAACTTGTGAGTGTCACTCGTGACGTAAAGTCAAAAATGCTAGGCTATTGTAAATTTGTTAATTGGTGTGTTCATGTGTTCTGTAGGCAAGACTGTGGCGTGCATGTCTTGATCTGGTTGCACAATTGGAAACCCAACGAAATTATGCAGTATGGTGATGACCAGCTGAATGAGTATAGGTGTAACCTCATGTGGTGGCTGGTCAACCATGAATTGAATATCGCCAAAGATGTTGCTTTGGGACTCCTGACTCCTCCAGCAACCCAAAGGAAGAGAAGGAAGACATGAGCATTATTGTTAGATGCTTATTATGCAGGAATTATTTTGACACTTTTGTTACTTATGAGTCAATTCATTTTTTTTCATGTCATGTATGTTTGCAAATAACTTGTAAATATTGGAAGTCAGGATGACTGAAGGATATGGAATTAACACTAAATATATTATTTATAACATACTTTGTATAGCCATTTACAAGTGCTTGAAGGGCTTTGACAGGTGCCTTTAAGTGTATTTACAAGTCATTCTGGGATTTTTAGTCATTTTCATTACCAGGGTTCACTTTTTTTACTTCTTCAATCAGTGTATGTCACAATGGTAATTTCAAATGGTTTTTGTAAAAGTTCAATTTTTTTTAATGTTTTTACAAGACATGCTTCATGTAACAAAATTGAACCTTGGCGAAAACAATGGTAATTGTCACTTGTGGAATGGTAATTGTCACTTGTGGAATGGTAATTGTCACTTCAGGTTTTGTAAAAGTTCCATTTTTTTTAATGTTTTTACAAGACATGCTTCATGTAACAAAATTGAACCTTGGCGAAAACAATGGTAATTGTCACTTGTGGAATGGTAATTGTCACTTGTGGAATGGTAATTGTCACTTCAGGTTTTGTAAAAGTTCAATTTTTTTTAATGTTTTTACAAGACATGCTTCATGTAACAAAATTGAACCTTGGCGAAAACAATGGTAATTGTCACTTGTGGAATGGTAATTGTCACTTGTGGAATGGTAATTGTCACAGGTTTTCGGGTTTTGTAAAAGTTCCATTTTTTTTAATGTTTTTACAAGACATGCTTCATGTAACAAAATTGAACCTTTGGCGAAAACAATGGTAATTGTCACTTGTGGAATGGTAATTGTCACTTGTGGAATGGTAATTGTCACTTCAGGTTTTGTAAAAAGTTCCATTTTTTTTATGTTTTTACAAGACATGCTTCATGTAAAAAAATTGAACCTTGGCGAAAACAATGGTAATTGTCACTTGTGGAATGGTAATTGTCACTTGTGGAATGGTAATTGTCACTTCAGTTTTGAACCTTTACAAAACCCGAAGTGACAATTACCATTCCACAAGTGACAATTACCATTCCACAAGTGACAATTACCATTGTTTTCGCCAAGGTTCAATTTTGTTACATGAAGCATGTCTTGTAAAAACATTAAAAAAAATGGAACTTTTACAAAACCCGAAGTGACAATTACCATTCCACAAGTGACAATTACCATTCCACAAGTGACAATTACCATTGTTTTCGCCAAGGTTCAATTTTTTTACATGAAGCATGTCTTGTAAAAACATTAAAAAAAATGGAACTTTTACAAAACCCGAAGTGACAATTACCATTCCACAAGTGACAATTACCATTCCACAAGTGACAATTACCATTGTTTTCGCCAAGGTTCAATTTTGTTACATGAAGCATGTCTTGTAAAAACATAAAAAAAATGGAACTTTTACAAAACCCGGGCGACAATTACCATTCCACAAGTGACAATTACCATTCCACAAGTGACAATTACCATTGTTTTCGCCAAGGTTCAATTTTTTTACATGAAGCATGTCTTGTAAAAACATTAAAAAAAATTGAACTTTTACAAAACCTGAAGTGAGAATTACCATTCCACAAGTGACAATTACCATTGTTTTCGCCAAGGTTCAATTTTGTTACAAGAAGCATGTCTTGTAAAAACATTAAAAAAAATTGAACTTTTACAAAACCCGAAGTGACAATTACCATTCCACAAGTGACAATTACCATTCCACAAGTGACAATTACCATTGTTTTCGCCAAGGTTCAATTTTGTTACATGAAGCATGTCTTGTAAAAACATAAAAAAAATGGAACTTTTACAAAACCCGAAGTGACAATTACCATTCCACAAGTGACAATTACCATTCCACAAGTGACAATTACCATTGTTTTCGCCAAGGTTCAATTTTTTTACATGAAGCATGTCTTGTAAAAACATTAAAAAAAATGGAACTTTTACAAAACCTGAAGTGACAATTACCATTCCACAAGTGACAATTACCATTCCAGAAGTGACAATTATCATTGTTTTCGCCAAGGTTCAATTTTGTTACATGAAGCATGTCTTGTAAAAACATTAAAAAAATTGAACTTTTACAAAACCTGAAGTGACAATTACCATTCCACAAGTGACAATTACCATTCCACAAGTGACAATTACCATTGTTTTCGCCAAGGTTCAATTTTGTTACATGAAGCATGTCTTGTAAAAACATAAAAAAAATGGAACTTTTACAAAACCTGAAGTGACAATTACCATTCCACAAGTGACAATTACCATTCCACAAGTGACAATTACCATTGTTTTCGCCAAGGTTCAATTTTTACATGAAGCATGTCTTGTAAAAACATTAAAAAAATGGAACTTTTACAAAACCCGAAGTGACAATTACCATTCCACAAGTGACAATTACCATTCCACAAGTGACAATTACCATTGTTTTCGCCAAGGTTCAATTTTGTTACATGAAGCATGTCTTGTAAAAACATAAAAAAAATGGAACTTTTACAAAACCGAAGTGACAATTACCATTCCACAAGTGACAATTACCATTCCACAAGTGACAATTACCATTGTTTTCGCCAAGGTTCAATTTTTTTACATGAAGCATGTCTTGTAAAAACATTAAAAAAAATGGAACTTTTACAAAACCTGAAGTGACAATTACCATTCCACAAGTGACAATTACCATTCCACAAGTGACAATTACCATTGTTTTCGCCAAGGTTCAATTTTTTTACATGAAGCATGTCTTGTAAAAACATTAAAAAAATTGAACTTTTACAAAACCCGACACAACATTTGATAATGATGCTTCCCATAAATGTAACTACCATTACATAGTCTCCACCAAAGATAGTCATTTTGTCACGATAAGTACACAATTACAAATAGTTATAATGGGATGACAGCATTCACAAAATAAAGTAAAATGACAAGAGAACATTACGATCCACATTGACGTAATGTTTCCGTGTCATTCCCATGGAAGAACATATTGTCTGCCATTTACAATAATTACATTTTGAGTGATTATATAAATATTATAGCCCTTCTAGCCAAAAAGATGTGAAGGGATCCAAGTCATTGTATATATACCAAAAGATGACTTGTACAATATTTACCCCACGAACCCAACTGCTCACCTAGTTAACTTGGGTTTGGATTTTTACAGGTTCTTCTTGTGTGCCCTTCTTTGTGGCATGAGCTGCAATGGTAAATCTTCTTGTTGCTAAATTGTGACTCTGTCCTTTCAACTCTTGGCCTTCCAGGTGGACGGCTAGTCTTGGGAGGTGCCAGGAACACTTGACTTCCTATGTCATATAGGCGGAAGTCATTTGGATTTGGCATGTCTATTGTGACAACAGGAGTCATGGTTCGGCTATAAATCTTTTTTTGGGCTGTTAATGTAAGGGATTCATCAACATAATTGTACACATTACCATGAACACCCTTGATGGCTGCACACGCATGAGGACAAGGAATACCTGACATTTGCCATGCTTTACATGTGCACTCGCGCAAGTTCAACTCAACCCTTAGCGCCCACTTGTTGTACGGACCAGCACCCTTCCTCCTCCATAGATCTGAACATCCATGTATTCAGCCCTTGCCACATTTTCTAGCACCTGTTGTTCGATGTTGGGGCCAACACCATTTTTCCACTTACTCATTGCCATGCTTGCTGCATACATCTTCTTTGCAACTTTGTCACGGTGCTCATGTATAAGTTGAGCAACATTATGATGTCTCTCCTTGACCATCCAAGCGTTGAAGGACTCGCCTAGGTTTGTGGTAATTTTATCCCACAGTTTAAATGGGAACTTGCTCATAGCCCATCTATCAATATCTCCATCATGGATTAGCCACTCAAATGCTTCCTTATTGAAACGCCTCATTTGTTCCATTGCAGAGTCGAAGTCACAATCAAGTCTTGCATATGCAATTGCATCAAGTAATTGAAGTGCGGTTTGCCTGTGTTGCCCACATATCTTCCTCTTTCCTTTATTCAGTTTAATCATTTGGGCGCTAAAGTTCTCCTTAATGTGCCTATAGCAAGTATGCATGTCTCTCGGACCGAAAACTCCGCGGACAAAAGACGATAATTGCATTGTGTCGGTCGGACACAATTGTAATCTGTAACCCTCCAAGTGTCCTCCTCACCATTTCGAGGAACCATGTCCAGTCCTCAATTGTCTCTCCATGGACAATAGCAAGGGCAAACGGCAACAACTCATTGTCTGCATCGAAGGCGAGAAAGCGATAGGAGAGTCCCCCTATATGGTCCACTTAAGTGACTTCCATCGATGTACAAAACAGTCCGGCACCAAGCAATGAACCCCTCTATACAACAACCATACGCTATAAATACACGCTCAAAGGTGTTGCTCCCACTAGCCACCCATTCACCCACAGTCTTGTCATCAAATATCCTTCAACCTATCACATATCCATGGTATCAACATGTATGTCTGTTCAGGTCTACCGTGAATTTCCTCCATGGCCTTCTCCTTTGCCCGATATGCTTGCTTATATGTCAAGTGCACACCGTACTCTCTTGCCAAACCATTCTTTATATCATTCGGTCGCTTGTCTGTGTGATTTCTAACCTCTTCAATAATAATTGCACTTGTCAAGGCAGCACTTCGAGCATGTGTCACCTGAAGATTGTCTTGTGCTGTATGATCATGGTCTTCGGTGTATTTTGTGACACGTAAGAAATCATTGCTCTTCCCAATTGCCCTTGCAGTTATCCTCCATGGACAATCTTCAACCTTGCATTTAACATACACACAGTCCCTTGCATTCTTCACATATGTGTACTCAAAGTTGTGGGCAATACTGAACTTGTGCAACACCTTCTTGAACTCATCAGAATTTGCAAATGTTTGATTCACTCCTATGACCAAGTCCTTCCACTTGTTAGAGTTCATCTCGGCATCGGTGTTGGTGCGCTTTGACTTGCAAACGGAAGCCTCAAGAGGTATTCCATCGCACTCCTTGTTTGCATAATCATCACTCCCTTGGTATGACATTGGCTCCTCAATGTCAGTCATTTGCTCTGTAAGATCCACGAATTGATGAACCCTACATAGATAATGACAACTTTTATCAAGATATTACCAACAACTCTATATGAGATTATTCTTGTTCTAACTAAACTTACTAGGACATACCTTTCTTGCTCATCCATCTCCCTTGCCGCAATGTGAGTACCTTTACATCCTACATACACATGTGCACTTCTTTCATTATAAGAAAAAGATTTTCCATTTCATCATCATCAACCATGTCTACTAAAATATTCTCATCAAAGCTTAGAGTGTATTTAATGTCACCATCTATACCAAACCATTCTTCTATCATTACCCTCAATTCTTCAAGTTTCGTCCCCTCCTTCAACGATTTTACCCTCACCATCCCACCATTATATTTAACTTGACCTTCACTATTGGCTACTTAAGTCCCCCGAACATGGAAAAAACAAATTAGTGACTTTGAAGAATTTGTTGCCATCTTGCATTCCAACCTCGCAACAAACAAGAATATTTCATCACAATGTTACACCATATATATATAATATTAATGGTTTTCTAAAGTTTGTAATGATTTTCACAAATTTTATAATGGTAATTACAAATTCTTCAATGGTAATTACAAGTTCAAGAATGACATTTACCAATAGTATGAACTAGTCAATGACAACTATAATAAATATGTTGTAAAGAAGGGAAGGATAATATTAAACGGCAATATTGCATAGCTCATGCTCCAACGCCTCAATGAGATTTGGTCTGATCCTTTTCACAGTCATCAACTCATCTACCACCGTACCCTTAACCCCCTATCCATTTAATGGCATTAATTTCTTCAAATATTCAATGCAGCAAACAATGGCAGAAAACAATGAATGCAGAAAACAATGAATGCAGAACCCACTGAATGCAGAACCCACTGAATGCAGAAAACAATGAATGCAGAAATGCAGAAAACAATGAATGCAGAACCAACTGAATGCAGAACCCATTGAATGCAGAAAACAATGAATGCAGAAATGCAGAAAACAATGAATGCAGAAAACAATGAATGCAGAACCAACTGAATGCAGAACCCATTGAATGCAGAACCCACTGAATGCAGAAAACAATGAATGCAGAAATGCAGAAATCAATGAATGCAGAAAACAATGAATGCAGAACCAACTGAATGCAGAACCCATTGAATGCAGAACCCACTGAATGCAGAACCCACTGATTGCAGAAACACAAATTGCAGATAAATGGTTCCAGAACGAGAGAATAATTACAAGACATGCAGAAACCTTCCATAGAGCAATATAATCGAAAATCAGTCTAAGCAAACAAAAGGACTTTATATGGCCAGAATATTGAAAGGGAAGTTAATCATTTCATGAAGATATTGGGGCTCCGTTAAATATTAGGATCGTACCTCTCGATTTTTCTTGAAATCCAGGAAGCTAACGGCGGCGGCGGCGGGCGTCCTCCACGACGATCGGTGCGGCGTCTCAGGTAGTGGGTCCGCCGTCGACGGAGGGTCACGACGGTGCTACGGCGATTAGCTAGGGCAAATGAGCCTTTTTTCCTTTTTCCATTAATGGTCAAATGGCTTATCGTGAGAATGAAGAATTTGCCTTTACACTTGCTAATTCGAGAGGTCTTTATAAGGTCAAGTATGGTCATTTCCTTTAAACTTGCATAACCCCGAGAGGTCCATGTCACCTCTAAGTCTTTTTCAAATTCAGAGGACTTCTAGGGGTTTTATAATTTCATCTGGTATTTTAGTGGAATTTTCCCTATTATTTAGTAAATAATTTAATATATTTATTTTTCAACCCGAACTTTAATAATTTCCTATTTCCGCCACTATCAAAACCTGAACAACCTCATTTAAGAGGCTTTTAAATGTGAGAGAGATTTGAGATATCAACCTAAAAGAGCGTGGAACTAATAAGAGGATTGAAAGTCAGAAAGGGAACTTCCATTGGAGGAACCCTAAGGCAAAGCATTAAGAAATTGGTTGCAGGGCGTGGAATAATAGTCATCAATGTCGTCATGGCTCGAGGAGACCTTAATTATTATACTATGTCATCTTTAATTTCACAGAATCGACTGGCCCCTCTACATATTTATGTTTTGACTTTAGATAGTACTCCTTCTCATTTTTATTATAAGACACCAACTAACAATTCTTACAAACCTATAAAAAAGGCAAAGTCATTAAATTTATCTTAAAATTTATGTAATTTTCAATATTACCCATACTAATTACAGTAAATTTTAATATCATATTAATTATTACTCTCACCCACTATCCTTTTTAATTATCGGCATCCATGGAAAATAATATTTAATGCTATTTGACATGGTAGTGAAAACTTAGATTTTACCCGAAAAACGGAAGGAGAATGAAAAATCGTAAATCGTAAAATCGTAAAGTAGCAAAATCGTAAAAACATAAAAGCGTTTGAAAAATTAGTAAAATCGTTTTAATGAAGAAAAAAATCGTAAAAACGTAAAATCGCAGTGATAAATCGAGATTTTAACTACCATGCTATTTGGAAACAAGCAAGTACCTTATAAAAATGACCTAATACACTTATTAGTTGGTGCCTTATAATAAAAATTAGAAAATCACTTGTGAAGGTCTGGCCCCTCTGCATATTTATATACGTTTTGACTTTAGATAGTATCAGATTTTTGAGAGTGTACACCACCATCATGTTCGTTTAGTAGACAATGATGTCTGAGGTAAACAAATACACTTGTGAAGGTCTGATTAGAGATTCTAATAAAAAATGGACAATTGGATTTCAAGGAATCAATGGTCTCTCTCTTTAATTTAGCTATTGTTAAATTACTTGCTCCTGTTACTATGCTAGTACGTACTCTTCAATTATGTAAGTAACATGGATTTAGCAAGACTCTTGATACTGATTCCTTTTGGAAGTCTTTCAACTGTTCACAATGGGATAACAACAACAAGCCTTATATATTTCACTAGGTGAATCGGCTACATAGATCATATGTGATTTCATTATACTCTATCGAAAACCAAAATTTAGTTAAATTGTTATCCAAGATATCTCTTAATAATTTCAATGAGTATTCGCTTTGGCCTTCCTCTTCACTTTTAAGTGGTCACAAAGGGATGGAGAGCCTAGCTAAATCCTAATTAATTAATCACTCAATGAGGTCCAAAATAAATGAGGTTAGGAGTATGATCCACTTGAACTAGGTTATTGAAGTTATTTAGTGTTTGTGCTGATTAATTTTCTGACTAGGAAAGCTCATCAACTAAGTGAGGAGAGGGTGATATGCACAACCTAATTGTTGTGGTAGTATGAGAGAAGATCTCATATTCTACCCTTTTCCATTTGAATTTGTCTGATCAATTTTGTAGTTTAATTTCTATGTTTTAACTCAACTTACTTTCTTGGTCAAGAAAATGTTTTAAGTTTTAACTAATTATTTCTGTAATCCAAAGGGGAAAAAAGTTGAAAGTTTGCAAGTGATCCCAAACTATCTCATAAAATTTTAACTAATTTTCTAATATATATCAAGAAAGTTTTTATTAGTTAGATTTTATTAATAATCTTGAAATTTATCTAATCTTTTTAATATTATCTCTAATTAATTAATAATAATAAATTCTAATCAAATTTTACTCATCTTATTATTTGTCTCACCACCATAAATAACATATGGACTATACTTACATCAAGTTTTTTTTATGTCTATTGTGTCAAATTCTCTAATCACACATAATCATGTGTGTACGTCCTATTTTTTATGTGAATTTATATTAAAATGATAATATTTCAGAAATAGAATACATGGCTAATTATGATTGGATGTGAGAACTTTCATAGTTTGACGTTAAATAAATAAATAAAAATATATATATATATATATATATATATTAAAAAAAAAAATTGATTATTGTTTCACTTTTTTATATAGGTATATATTCTCCTCCTGTGCGATGCACGAGACTGTCACCGACAGAAACATTAGGATATACTTATGTGGATTGCATTAGTTTATTTTATGTTTTCTCCCATGAAGCTCGCCTATTTAGGTTATGTCGCCTTTGAAACTTTTCTGAATACATGTGTAAATTTGTTTGATTAGGTAGGCGCACATATAAAATAAAATAAACGATTCTAAGGAAAACAACACGTGTACTCTACCATATTTGTAGAATATATATATACACACACACACATATGTTATAAGAATACAGATGTCTAGCCCTAATAGCCTAGTATGTTGATAGAGAATCATTTAACTCTCTCTCCTAAGAATCTATGGAGCAGATACCTATGAGGATGATAGATCACTGTACACGAATAGGTGTTTAGCCAAAGGGGTGGTGTGTGTGCACGGTGACGGCTGAATTGTCAATAGCCACAGAAAGCGTGCGTACCTTTAGGTTTTACCTCTTACTTATAGAGTGTACCTTAGGGTTAGGTTTTAGACTTGTGGGCCTTTGTACCTCTAACCCCAAGTGATACGTCGTTAAATCTGCTTCACGTGGATTGCCCGTTGTTAGGCCATATATTGAAGATGGCCTTATACATGTCTGTAACAGTTGCCCCCAGCCTGGTAGTCCAGGTCTCTGGGCTGCCGGGGTGCATTTATTGTTTGACCCGGACATCGTATCCGAGTTGCTTCAACTTGGTTTTCATTTGGCTCTCGTCCGAATCTTGACGACCTCAAATTCATTCGTATTCTGCTACTGAATTGCCCCAGCATAAAATACAGGTTACTCCGCTTTGAAGATTTTCTGCGCTAGGCATCCCAATTTTTGGGTTCATGTTTTAGCAATGGGTATCCCCCATTTCGAGTTGTCGTGAAGAGGGATAGACTCCATTTGCTTATATCGCTGACAGCTTTACAGCTGTACACTTATTGTCCCCTAGCCTAGTAGTCCAGGTCTCGGGGCTGCCGGGGTGCATTAACTTTCTAACCCGAATCTCATGTCTGAGTTTAATCTTCATCTCAATAATAAGTTGATTATATGAACTCACACATATGTTTAGAGTTCTATTAAATGACCGAGCCAAGATCAAAAATGTATTATGCAGAATCTGCTAAAATATTCTTCCGGTATTAAAAACTAGGTATAATATTTAGGTGAAGGTCTTTAATTAAACCTCCACGCTCCGTTATGGTTCCGTTGACCAGGATTCAATCTGGAATAGGGGCAATTCGTCACATGTTCAAACTCGATTTGAAATGGAGACGTTCAAACATTTCGACCTGATCAGGGTCAGCATGACAATTCGCATTGTTATCCCAAAGCAAGTTTTGATGCATCAGAGTTGCGAAGGCTTACAGTAATGGCTTCGCTTTGTCAGAGGCCACGTTTCACTACCCTGGCTTCCTTTATTCAATTTATCCGGGTTCCAAACACAACGTAGACCCCGGATTTAACTGTATAATTTTCAGTTTATCTGGGGTCCAATTAAGGAGTGCGGATTTAACTGTATAATGTTTAGTTTACCCGGGGTCCAATTAAGGAGCACGAATTTAACTGTATAATTTTTAGTTTATCTAGGTTCCAAACTCAACATGGAACAAGTCAATTTATCCGGGTTCCAATCACGGAACACGGTCAGTTTATCTGGGTTCCAATCACAAAACGCGGTCAATTTATCCGGGTTTCAATTATGGAACATGGTCAGTTTATCCGGGTTCCAATCACGGAACACGCTTTAGTTTTTAATTTTCTCCACAAATCTTTGGATTATATCAAATGTGAGGCTGCAGCATGATATCTCGTACTTGAGCTCCATCTTGCCACATGAGTCATGATATATTTCTCTTCATTTGCGTATTGCTGATAATTACCCTGCCGCGCCAACATTGATTTGGTCTTCTCTTAGCTTCCAATACAGATCTAGTCACCTGTAATTGCTTTAACTCCTTAAAAAGGAATATTCTTCCCCTTGATACGATGAGCCATCCTCTAGATCAGCATTACACTTAGCCATAAACAGAATTTTTCTCTCCTCCCGCAATTTAAATGTCGCACGTGAATGGAAATTCAGCACTTCAATGATGCCTTCTTTCACAGCATCTTTTAGTTTGATGAGACTTGGAATATAAAGAATTGGTTTCACAGACGGCGCCAATGTTCTATATAAGAACACAGATGTCTAGCCCTAATGGACTAGTATGTTGATATAGGATCGTTTAACTCTCTCTCCTAGGAATCTATAGAGCAGATACCTATGAGGATGATAGATCATTGTACACGAATAGGTGTTTAGCCAAAGGGGTGGTGTGTGCGCACAGTGACAGCTGAATTGTAAATAGCCAGAGAGAGCGTACGTACCTTTAGATTTTACCTCTTACTTATAGAGTGTACCTTAGGGTTAGAATTTGGACTTGTGGGCCTCTGTACCTCTAAGCCCAAGTGATGCGTCGTTAAATCTGCTTCACGTAGATTGCCTCTTGTTAGGCCATATATTGAAGATGGCCTTATGCAGGTCCGTAACAATATATATATATATATATATATATATATATTATTGTGATTAGTTTGGTGTATACATCTTTTATAGACGGAAAATGCTAATATAACTACTCATTTATATCCAACATCATTTTTTCATTGGGTTAAGTAGCAAATTCGCTTTAGAAGTATAGACCCAGGGGCAATGTTGTCCTAAAATTTTTTTTTTTTTTTGTCTCAATGTTGTCCTTGAAGTTTCAAAACGTAGCAATGTTGCCTTACTCTGTTAAAAAACTAACATTGATCGTCAAAAAATTGACGTTGACCGTTAACTTTTTAACCGAAATGGGTAACATTACTACGTTTTGAAACTTCTAAGACAACACCGAAATAAGAAAAACTTTCAGGGCAACATTGCTCCTCCGCGAAAACTTCCTGAGCAAATTTGTCACTTAATCTTTTTTACATTTTAAATATATCAACTTTTGAAAATCATTACTAGTCAAACCCGCCAAGAATTGCTGTTCATCTAAACCCTGAAACAAGGCAGGGTTTATTGTTCATGTCATATTCAAATATAAATTTTCTAGTTAGAGACAATATAGTGATCTTAATTCAAAGAATTTTCAAATCATCATTCACATTTGTTTGTAGATATTATGTTTTTTCACTAAAGACGTTAAAAATAAATTATTTTCATGATATACGTGAACGAAATGTTTTTTCAAAAGGAAAATAACAAAATATAGAATACATTCACTTGAAGTTCCTAAATAAAGTTTATCAGCATGATAATTATCAGTTGAATGCTCTTCAATCTCCCTTCCATATAGAATAATGGGACAGGGGAGTGTACATTGACATCCCTCTTCATTTACTCTCCATTTAATATCTCTATCATTAGATTAATTAATTTTTAATGGTTGAGATTTAATAATAGATTTTTATTATATTTATAATTATAATAATACTTTTACATATATAATTAAATATCAACCATTGAAATTTGATCTAGATATATTAAATGAAGAGTAAATTGAGAGAAAGATCAATGGGACACCCTTCTCGATAGAACTGAGTCAACATGGTATTCACTTGTTTGTCGATATTTGATGTATCTCTTTACATCAATAACCCTGTACAGGAATATGAAATTATATGAACACAATTTTTTTAAAAAACAAAGCCGTACGTGAGTACAAGTCTGCTTTATGATACAGAATGTATCCACCTTAAATTTGACCAATGAAATTTGTGTCGTCAAAGTAAAAATATTGAAAAGACTCATCTGAGTCGCTTTATCTTAGGAACTTGACAATTGGAACTGTTCCCGACAAAGCCTTAAATCTTTAAGAGTCAACAAGTGATTGGAGTACCTACCAAACAATTAAAATGTATAGTTTGAGTTTTATCGATGTCCTTAATTTAAGTCATAAATCTATCCCATAAATTTTTGATTATTAGTAATGTTTTTTCTATAAGTTTTTTTTAGGTTTAATGTTTCTCATTACCGTTAAAAATTTAACAATTAACGTCAATTTTTTTAACAGTCAATATTAGTTTTTCAATGGTACGAGGCAATACTGCTCATTTTTAGTACTTTTTATCTAAGACAACGTTGCTCACCGGCAAAAACTTCTAAGAAAAATTTACACTTTAACCCCCTTAAGAATTATCAGCAACTTTTTCAATAAATAAAGATGTGGCACCCTGGATTAAACGAACCATTCACGTAGAAAGTAAGGCGATAGAACGATAAAAATATAACAGTAATGTAACTCAAGAGGAGAGAAAAGGGGAGTTCAGAAATAGAGCTCGCTGCTTGTTACACATTGTCTTTTACAGGAAAAGAACATGTGACTGTTGATGTGCTTTAAAGGCCAAAAAATTGATTATTGTTTCACCTTATTATGCAAAGTAATTAATATTTGAAGTCATCATTAATTTTATTAGGTGACTGATATGATTAGAATTGAAGTAATCATGCATTCTTAAAAAACATGAACAAAAAACAAAGAAACAAGAAGAAGATGGAATCAAGGACGCATGAAAAAACAAGATTGTAGGTTTTCGCTATCATCCAGTTCATCACTAGAGTTAGGTTAGTTTTTGTGCTGTTATTCCTAGTCGTAGATTAAGATTTTATAATTTAACCTAGTATCGGTAGATTTAGGTATTGTTTGTTATTGTTATTTTCTAAACCTATAGGTGTGATTTTTTTTTTCTTCTTTCCAATTCAATTGTATTGTTTATAATTTTTCGATTCCTTTTTTTTTTTTTTTTACAAATCATTGAATCCATATTAATATTGATGAATGATGATTATGTTAACATTGATAATTTTTAGAATTTTTAGATTAAAATTTTGGGTTAAGGTGCAATTTTATCAATGAACCATTGGTCCAGGAGCACCCAACACAATAAACTCTTCTATGGACCTAAAATACCAATTAACTTTTGAATTGATTAAATGAGCACAATGCCGTTAGGTGGGAGGAACGTCCGTCTGTTTGCCTTGTACGGCCTAGAAAAATTCAAAGGCTCCCCAAGTATCTCCTCCCTCGTCTTCCCCTCCTGTGGATACTTCCCAGCAGGAAACAGCCCTGGCATTTCAACATGCTTCACTCCTTTCGTTCCCGGCGGGGGAGGATTGAAAGAATCGAAGAGTGGGATTTTCTTCTTCGAGCTCTTCAATGGCGCTTTACCTGTCCAAGGCCTCGGCATTGTGGGCGGTGCGAATGGCAAGAACGCCGGCTCCCGAATCGCCAGCGGCTTTACCTTCGGCGTCTCTGAATAACTAAACTGGAATTCGAACGGAGCTCCGGGGAGAAGGTAGGACACTCCGGACTCGCCAATGACGACACCTATAGGTGTGAATTTTTTTTTTTTCCATCCAATTCAATTGTATTGTTTATAATTTGTCGATTCCTTTTTTTTTTTTAATACAAATCATTGAATCCATATTAATATTGATGAATGATGATTATGTTAACATCGACAATTTTCCATTGATAATTTGTAGAATTTTTAGATTAAAAAATTTGGCATATGCTAGATACTACTTCTTCTGATCATATATTCAAGTTACAAATAACCAAATCATGTAGAATGTAAATCAAATTGTTGATCAGAAAAGCGAAATGTGTTAAGCTATGATCTGTCTTATATGTAAAATACACTTTCTTTTATTTGAAAATTTAATCTACGCCTTTTTTCCCTCATTAAATACATGAATCATGAATGTAAATTAATTATATACTCATTCTCTCTCATTCAATAACTTCTTTATACAAATATAATTTCTTTCAATTTTTTCTACTTATTTTCTCATTAAAGACGGTATATTTGGGGGAAAAAAGACATCTTATACTTTTTTTTCACTAACACATTTCGCTTATAACTAATTCTGATCAACAATTTGATTTACATTCTACATGATTTGGTTATTTGAAACTTGAATATATGATCAGAAGAAGTAGTATCTAGCATATGCCAAAAATTTTAATCTAAAAATTCTACAAATTATATTTCGGCATTTATAACATCTAATACATAACAATTATAGCTAATAAAAGTCATGTATGTTGAGGTGGAAGTCGAACAATGATATATAACACTTAAACATAAGATTAATTATGCACACCATCATATATTGTGAGGTATAATTTGTGAAAACACAAACATAACAGTTATAACTAACAACTGTAATTTATTTAATGAAAAAAAGGACGATTCTTAAGAAACAACCACACTAGTACAAAAAAAACTTTTTAGACCAGATGAAAAAACGCCTCTAAGACCGGATCTGGAACCAATCTTGTTACAAATGGTCTAAAAAGTCTCTTACTTTTGAGACAGGATGCACGACTGATCTTAAAATTAAGACTTTTAAAATCGGATGTTTAAAACATCCGGTGTTAAAAAATAAGTTGTCAAAAAAAAATCTCCTCCTTCCAGCAAATCCACAACCAACATCGGAGCAAATCAACCCCGTCATTACAGACCTCCTCCTCCGTCAATGGTGGCGTACCACCTCCACTGATAGCACATGAACCAAAATTGAAAAACAATAATCCAATCATGAACAATCAAAACCAAGATCGAAGAAAAATAGTTGAAACGGGGAAAAATAATTGAAATCGAAGCTAATCTCTTACCTTAAGATCTGTTGCTTTGCTTTTAATTCTAGATCTACACTTTTAATTCTCAGATCTGCATGTCACACATGAAGTGGCGGAAGTGGGAGCCGGAGAATCGGGTGGTGGAGTTTCGAACCAAGTAAGCAGATCTGACGTGGAAGTGTGAGGCTTCCTCATCGGAGTGGCTCTCTCCATTGTTATCGTTAAACATCGGCGAAAAGTGGGAAAAGCTATAAAGATAATAACAATCGGAGTCGCAACACAGGGAATGAAATGAATAATGCAAATGAGTGATTTCCATTCATTCTGGACTCTTCACAGTGAGGAGGCCCAAGTCTCATATGATTAAAGGAATGGAAACAAAAAAGAAAAATAAAAAAGTAGGAGGATGGAGAAAAAGAGAAAGTTGCCAGGTTTCTGGGTGAGTGTGAGTTTATCGAGTGTAAATGAGGGTGAGGAGGAGGGCAATGGTGAAGATTGATATGAAAGCAAGAAACAAGTCATACTTTTAACTTTTAAGACCGGATCCTTTATAATCCGGTCTTAAAAATACTTTTTAGACCGGATCTTTTATAATCCGGTCTAAAAGATGTTCTCTATACTTATGAAACTGCTACTGGTCATATTTTTAAGACGAGATCTTTTATAATCCAGTTTTAAAAGCGTTATTTATATTTACAAAATTACCACCGGTTATACTTTCAAAACCGGATGTTTTATAATCTGGTCTTAAAAGTGTTCCTTATATTTACGAAATTGCCACTGATCATACTTTTAAGACTGTATATTTTATAATCCGATCAAAAAAGTGTTCTTTATATTTACGAAACTGCCACCTATCATACTTTTTAGACCTAATCCTTTATAATCCAGTCTAAATAAGGCAATCTTAAAAGCCTTTTTTGTATCAGTGCCATCATGTAACACTTACAAACGATTTGTTTTCCAAACACTTATATTAGCAAAGACAAAACATAACGATCTTTAAAAACAGTCGTAATCTAACTCTTTAATAGCCCTTAATAACATTCGGACCGTCAATATCATAACTCATTATAACCCTTTATAATCATGTTAAACCTTTATAAGTTATAACACATAACCCTTCACAATTCATTTAAACTCAACTATTTATTGTGATTCTTACTACATGATCTTTATTGACCTCCTCCTTCTCTCCTTCATCGTGTTAAGATCCTAGGGAACTCATCCTTCGCCACCCTCCTCCCTCCACCACCTCCTCCTCAAAGCTTGATGGTGGCAACAAATGGTTGAAGTACTAAGAATCCTAACCATGTTGCCCCCTTTGCCCACTACTACAAAAAATGATAACTACTTCCCTAAGAGACATTCTAAATTTTAAAAAGGAAGTTAAAAATGAAAGTAGTGGCATTCTTGTAAATAAATATTGATATTCTCAAATTTGACGTCCCGAAATAACTTTCGAACGTCTAAAATAAATTAAAGCGTCCTAAAAAATATCAGACGCCTAATTTTAAAATATTTTCCGCCAAATTGGTCTTAATTATTAGCGCCATTTCTGAATTTTTTTGGCGCGTAATTTTAAAGCGTCCTGATGTATATGTAGGTCTTCTTAATTAGGTCAAAATTTTAATTTTTGGGCTTTAAAGCGTCCCGATAATATATCGTGACGACTTAAAATTTATTCGTAATGTTCATGTTAGGCGCCTTAATTAATTTTAAGGCGCCCTCTACTCTATTTTCGTGTCGCCTTAATTGGCGAAAAATTTTTTTTTTTTTGGTAATTATTTGGCTTTTAAGGCGTCCCGTTTTATCAATTAGGGCGCCTTAATTAATTTTAAGGCGCCTCTCTCTATTTTCAAATTTTTTTTTTTGGTGTCGCCTTAATTGGCGACAAATTTTTTTTTTTTTTTGGTAATTATTTGGCTTTTAAGGCGTCCCGTTTATCAATTAGGGCGCCTTAATTAATTTTAAGGCGCCCTTCTCTATTTACTGTGTCGCCTTAATTGGCGACAAATTTTTTTTTTTGGTATTTATTTGGCTTTTAAGGCGTCCCGTTTATCAATTAGGGCGCCTTAATTAATTTTAAGGCGCCTACTCTATTTTTAGGTCGCCTTAATTGGCGACAAAATTTTTTTTTTTGGTAATTATTTGGCTTTTAAGGCGTCCCGTTTATCAATTAGGCGCCTTAATTAATTTTAAGGCGCCTACTCTATTTTCAAGTCGCCTTAATTGGCGACAAATTTTTTTTTTTTTGGTAATTATTTGGCTTTTAAGGCGTCCCGTTTATCAATTAGGGCGTTTTAATTGATTTTTTGACGTCCCGGTACTTGATCGACGCCTTAAAAACCCACTTAACCCTATTATTCACTCATGTGCTTACTCACACACACATATCATCACCCCGCCGCTCACTCACGCCGAAAGCAAACCCAAAATCGCTCACCCTCACTCACCCGCTCTCTCACTCGGCTCCTTCCCTACCAAAAGCCCTTTCATTTTTCCCTCTCATTGTGCGCGAGAGCTCCGTCGACTTTGCGTGCCTCGTATTCTCTCGTCGTCGTCGCGCGAGAGCTCCGTCGACTTGCTTCATTGCTCGTTGCCGTCGCAAGAGGCGGAGTAAGGTATTTTAATTTTAATTTTTTTTAAGAAATTGCCCATGCCTTCTGTCTCATTCTCCTTCTTCCTCGAAATTCCCTTCTTTTTGACCTAGCTAGGGATTGAAATTTCAAGTATATTTAGAACTTGCCTCAACATGACTTCCTATACCGTGAAGCTACGATCATGGTTTAATTTCCCAACTTATTGGATATTATTTCTCTTTTCAGTGGGGTGACTCATTTAATGACTTGCCGGGAGAAGCCCTAACAAAAGGAGGAAAAAGGTAAAGAAGAGGATGCATTAACGGAGGGTGTAAAGAAGTGAGTTTTTGTGTTTTAATTGTAAAACAACTTATCCATGGTTAAATATGTTGGGATTTAATTCTGTTGTGTGTTTAATTGCTCTTGGAAACTTTTTTCGTTTTGGTTGTATTCCTAGTAGGAAATAGGAGTTATTTTTATTTTCTTTGGTCAAGAAGTTGCAGACATTGTGTTATCAAAACTTAGAAGTCAACATTGTCAGGCCACTATTTAACTACTTAAAGTGTGCTGGGCTTATAAGATATTTTCTTCTTGGCGTGGTGAATATGAATTAACTGTTCAAAGTTTCAAACACCATGATTATATGTTCACATTCTTTTTATTTCTTTATACAGGTTTGCGAGGAAGCCGGAAGCAAATCCTAAAATTTCACGGTGAGATATTTAACAAGGCAGAAGAACAAGTAAGCAACTAACAATTTTGTCATGCTCATTATCTTAAGTGCCTCGTGATTGAATTTCTTGCCTAACCCACGACCGGCTTGATAGATAGGTCGTCTTGAGTTATGGTGGGGAGTTTGATTTCTTGGTTAGTTTTTTTGGATTTTTGTTCAGGTTGTGGCCCCCTTCTTCATCCTAACACACACGTTTTGACCATGCAGCTGAAATCAGAATTTTACTGTGATAATGCCTCCGTCCTCTTTGTGGATTTGTATTGCCACTCTAAGTTTTTTTGCAAGAGTTATATATAAACATTTACAAATTTTAGTGAGAAACCTTATAATTCTAGTTGGAATAAAAATATTGTTCTACATTGTAAACTTTAGGTGTCAAGATCCTCAATATCCCATTGAATATGCTAACCAACTACTAACAAAGAACCTCTAACAACTAACAACTATAAAGTATACCTTCCTATAATCCTAACGACTAACTACTAACAAACTACCTCTCTAACTTTCTAACTCCCTAACTAATTAACTAACTCTAATATTTCTATGCTTTACATATCAATCACTCATAGGATTTGGGTCTAACCAGGGGATTAGTCCCTTGTACAATTTTGTGAACAAATTCAATTACCAATATTTGTTGGGAGCAAGTAATTTATAGGTGTTATTTAAATTGCAATATTATTTGTGTATGTCCATGATCTGTCAAGAGGTGTCTCTTAGAGCTCTACACTTAAACTTATGTAACCTACAACATGAAACTTAGATAAATTTAAGAGACAAGTGAGTTCCTTATAGATTAATTATCAAAATAAACTCCTTTTAGAACTTTTACATTGAAGATAGAGGCACGAATAAACATATACTTCTCCGGTTTTAATTATAGGATATAGTTTATAATATAAATTACATTATAAATTATTTCTTATATTTAAAATCGAAGCTAGTATAGTATCACTTGCGTAAAGGCAATCGCCCGTGCACGTCCTTGAAACATAAACAACTAGTTTTGGCTGCCTTATTTAGTGTGAGCATAATTTAAATCTCCAGAATTTGATCCAAAGTGGCTAATATTAATTATCAATGAATGAGAAAGTATACGTGGGATCCGAGGCATGAAATTTGGGTCTAACTATATGCTAGTGCCAAGAGTGTGTGTATAGTTTTTCCTACACCGTGATTTGCCTTTTTAACAGCTTCTCCCTAGCTACTACCTCTTGATGTCATTCTACATCAATTTTCCTTCTTCATTTTTCATTTCCCGTGAAACTTTATGGTTGTTGGGATATATCATAGAAGTTTACTATCGCAAATTTGCGTTTTAAGTTCTCGATTACTTCTTTTTTGACTACAGAAGCTAATAACCCTTTTGACTATTGTGACTTTGCCACGATAGCAACCCACAAGAGGTAGCTTGAGGGGTCATAGGGTAGGTATTTGTAATCATGTTCCTTTTGTCATACAATTATTCCCTCTCACATATGTTAGTTTGAATAATTCTAATGTTCTCTTTATTGTTGTTGTCTTTAGGTTGAATAGAGCAAATAAATTTCAAGCATCGAATTTAAAGTTGAGGTAAGTATAGTTAATTATTGTTGTTTTTTCGTTGATGTGCATTGAACTAGGTAAACTTTGTTGTATGAATAAAGATGATTAGAAGTCCATAATTTAATAGTTTATGACTTGGACAATTTAGCTATATTTTTATACTTTGTATTGATGAAACAATTGGATTTAATAGCCGATATTGATCTGAATTGGCTTAGTTAGTAAGTTTTCTTGATTGAAGTTGAAATTGTTTGTTGT
This sequence comes from Acacia acuminata, assembly GCA_019022655.1. Lineage (NCBI taxonomy): Eukaryota > Viridiplantae > Streptophyta > Magnoliopsida > Fabales > Fabaceae > Acacia > Acacia acuminata. The sequence goes on from JAFJYI010000075.1 coordinate 845,000, forward strand.
TGAAATTTTGGGATGTGTTACTTTTAAGGGGAAATGTCACGAAATTTTAGTTCAAGATTGACAAAAAAGCATGTCGTTCTTTAAATTGTTATAAACTTGAGTGTTGGTGGAAATATCGTAGGTGGTATTAAAATGGGGCATAGTTGGATGAATGCTTTGAGAACTAGTGAAGAATATGAGAATGGGGTGGAAGAGTTTATTGAATTTGCTAGAAGGCATGTGGCTACAAAAAAAGGGATGTATTATTGTCCATGTGTTAATTGCTTAAATGGGGTTCGACGGATATTCCTACTATAAGGGATCACCTAATTTGTGATGGAATAAACCTTCGATACACAACGTGGATATGGCATGGTGAGGAGGTAATAAGTACCAACCAATGTGTCGGACGAAAATGAAGTTGAGGAAGATGACGATGGAATGGAGAGAATGATTCATGATGTTGAGGTCGAATCTTTTGCACAACCGCATGAATATGATAGCGCATGCGGAGTGATGCGTAGACACCGTTGTTCCCCGGGTGTACTAAGTATACACGGTTGACGGGACCTTACATTTGATCAACTTAAAGGCAACTTGTGGGTGGACCGATAGTAGTTTCACGTCCCCGCTTCAATTGTTGTGTGATATGTTGCCGTACGATAATGTACTTCCAAATCGTATGTATGAGGCCAAGAAAATCTTGTCTTCGATGGGTATGGAGTATAAAAAGATACACATAGTTGCCCTAATGACCGCATATTGTACAGAAATGAGTATGAAGGCTTGAGTAATTGTCCGAAGTGTAAAACTTCACGATACAAAGTGAAGAAAGGTGGTGGTTCGGGAGATGATGAGACAACAAAAAGGCAACCCGTGAAGGCATTGTGGTATCTTCCAATAATACCGCGGTTTAAGCGTCTCTTTACTAGTGAAGCCACGGCGAAGCAGCTTGAGATGGCATTCTCGATGAGAGAATATCCGATGGAAAATATCTCCAAGACCCTACGACTCTCTCGCAATGGAAGAAAATAGATGAAATGTTCCCTCAATTTGGCAAAGTGAGCCAAGAAATCTTCGTCCGGGGCTTTGTACAGATGGCTTCAATCCGTATCGGACTCTTAGCAGCACCCATAGTGCATGGCCGGTTCTCCTTGTAATATACAACTTACCTCCCCGGCTATGTATGAAACGCAAGTATGTGATGCTCTCTATGATGATTTTCGGACCAAAACAGCCTCGGGAACAATATCGATGTGTACTTGGCGCCCTTGGTTGAGGATTTGAAGAAATTGTGGGAGGAAGGCGTAGATGTGTTTGATGCATATAAGAAGGAGTCCTTCAAGATGCGTGCAATGATTTTTACCACGATAAATGACTTTCCCGCATATGGAAATTTGTCGTGGTACAAAGTTGTCAAGGGTCATAAAGCATGTCCAATATGTGAAGCAAACACAAACTTCCATCAACTAAAGCACGGAAAAAAAAAACGGTCTATCTCGGTCACAGGAGGTTTCTTGATCGGTTCCACCCATATCGTAAGTTAAGAAAGCGTTTCAACGGCTTACCGGAGCATAGAACGGCTCCAAAGGCATTAACCGGAGAGGATGTTTATAGTCGGGTGAAACATATCAATGTCATATTGGGTAAGCAAATAAAGATTGTGGGTGAGAAGAATATATGGAAGAAGAGATCAATTTTCTTTGATCTTCCATATTGGCGTAGTCTTGATGTGAGACACAGCCTTGATGTGATGCATGTGGAGAAAAACGTTTGTGATAGTCTTGTCGCACTCTTTTGCACATACCAGGAAAGACTAAGGATGGAATTAGTGCGAGACTAGACATGGTTGATATGGGAATAAGAGAACGGTTACATCCACAAGTAAAAGAAGATGGTAAGAAGGCATATATGGAGCCAAAGCAGCCCATACACTATCAAAAGCCGAGAAAAAAGTTTGTGTGGGTGTTTATATGACATTAAGGTTCCACAAGGATATTCTTCAAATTTGAGAAGGTGTGTTTCAATGGACGATCTGAAGTTAGTGGGGATGAAGTCCCATGATTATCATGTGCCGATGCAACAACTATTGCCCGTATCTATTAGGGGCATTATGAAAGATGAAGTGCGAAACACTATAACAAAATTGTGTATTTTCTTTAATGCTATCTCGTAACAAAGTCATTGACATTGAAAAGTTGGATGAATTGGAAAATGAGGGTTATATTATTTTGTCTCAACTAGAGATGCATTTTCCTCCCGCATTTTTCGATATAATGGTGCACCCGATAGTGCACTTGGTAAGGGAGGTCGCTCATGGGTCCCTTTACCTAAGGTGGATGTACCCTTTCGAGCGATACATGAAGATCTTAAAAGGGTATTCTAAAAATCCTTATCGCCGAAGCCTCAATAGTTGAGAGATATGTAGTTGAAGAGGCTATGGACTTTTGTAAAGATTATCTATCGTGGACGATGATACGATCTCAAGATGACAAGGGGATAACCGAGGGAACTCGAGGAATCAAACCGAAGAATAAGGGTCGTGAAGAGGTGTTGCAAGCACACCCGTACATCTTGAATAATATGGAAGAAGTTCAACCATACATTGATGATCACGTAAAGAGTTTGAAGAATAAGAATCCAAGGAAGAATGACATGCAAATAGCTCATGAGCAAAAGAGGACGTTCATAAAGTGGTTTGAGGAGAAGGTATCGCACGAGACCGGAGTGTCGGATACAATCGAGTGGTTGGCCCGGGGGCCTTCTTTTCAGGTCATCACTTGGCAAGGTTATGAAATAAACGGGTATACCTTCTACACAAAAGGCCAAGACGACGTAAGTTCTCAGGCAAAATAGTGGGGTGATGGTTGAAGCTGAATCCATGCACTTTGCGAGTACGAAAGACAAAAACCCGGTATTAGCATCAATGGCTTATTATGGAGTTATTGAAGAAATATGGGAGATGAGTTACAACAAGTTCAAAGTTGCTCTATTGAAATGTGAGTGGGTTAGCAATAATGCCGTTGTAATAGATCCACAATTTGGAGTTGTCTCGCTTGATCTTCACAGAGTTGGTCATAGAGATGAGCCATTCATTCTAGCAAGCCAGCGAAACAAGTGTTTTATGTTACGTAGACCCCGCAAATAAAAAAATGTCCATTGTACTTCAAAGTAAAAAAAAAAAGTATGGTGAAGAATCCTTCGACCTTGAAGATACACCCTTTCACAACAAATCCCCCTACAACGCATGATGTGGAATTGGTAGATGATGAAGAAGATGCGCAAGAAAAGATCATTGTGAAGGAATCGGGAAACCATATAGTAAGATCTTAAGTTATGAAATAGTAATATGTCATAACTTAAGATGGTTTAACATTTTAGTTTATTTTATTAATTTGTTTATTATTTAATAACCTATCTAACATTGATTTGTCCTTGATGAACAGAACATGTCTAGCTCTAGCTCGATGAGTCGAGGTGAGAGAGGTGGCGAGCCGTTGTGAGAGAAGGGGTAGAGGTTGCACACAGATGAGTGCGCTAGTGGCCCGTCGTGATTACCAAAAAAAGAGGCCGCATGTGGACTTTGATGACAAGTTGAATCCAATTGGCCCGGAGGAAGACAATTTCATTAGCTATGTAGGCTATTTGGCTCGAAGCAAAGTTCGCATTGTGATCTCTCGCTGGAAGTTCGTTCCGAGAAAACGAAGCAGCTTGATTTGGGCACAACTTTTGGTTCGTCACTTTCAATATATTTGCATTTGTATCATTTGGCTTGTTACTTGAAATTTAATTATCTTTCCTTTTACCTTGCAAAAGAAACGTACGACGTCCCTAACACTAAGGAAATGGAAAAGCATTGGATGGGGAAGTCCGTATACGTTGGAAAGACTTCAAGAATAAGCCGACTAAAAAGTTTGTTCGAGGGCAAAGGAGGAACGAGGATCCATGTCGAAATATCCTTATATTTCTCCGGACTGGAGGGAGTTTGTGGCGTCACGGCAAAATCCAGAGTTTATTGTAAAATTAAAATTTCTTTCATTTCATATCATTTCTTTTATTTCACAACTTAGTTTTAATTGTTTTTGTGTCATAGGAAATGAGTCAAGCCAATAAAGAGAGACAAGCGGCAAATAAGTATCCGCATTGTATGTCTCGTGGTGGGTACGTAAAGTCGGAACGGAGAATGATGGAAGAGCAAGCTTAGAGAGAATGAAGGAAGCTTCCGAATCCGATCCTTCCACCGTTGTCCAGCCCTCGAACCTCCTCCTCGTCACAAGAAATGGAAAGTCGCGAGGATGAGGGGCGACACATACATAAATGCAGATGTTGCCGAGGTTGCCTCCAAGATTGTAAGTAGTTAAATTAGACGTTTTAAATAGCCTCAGCTTTTTTCATATTATAGGGTTTAGTTGTTATTTATGAAACATCTTATGATACAGATGCACTTGAGGAGCAAAGTTCCCAAGGTTCATTTACGCCGGGTTCACGGATGGACATTTTGTCAACGGCGATTGGGAAGCCGGATTACCCTGACAACATTCGAGGGGAGCCTAGGGGAGTTACAGCCGCAAAATATTTTGGACGGCGTTCACGGTTCTATGACGATAACAACCCTAGTCCTCGCCTTGTAGCCAAAATACGGGCGGGACTATTTGATGAAATCATGCAACAAGTACGATCCGAAGTGAAAACCATGATGGATTCGAGGGACAATACGGAACATACAACTCGTGAATCCCCGGCCTTCCCCCAGAAAGAGAGTTTTCACCCTCCGGATGTTGATCTCGGCGAACCTTCTCACACGCCACGTAGAGGACAACCTTGCACTCTCTATTTGGATGTCCCACACAGCGTATTGTTGCCGATGCTCTTATTTACACGGATCACACCATCCACCATAATATTGAAATTCCAAAAGACCTACGTAGGTGACCGTGACATGTGTTCGAGAGGGGGAAGACAAAACAGACATCCCGATTCAAGATGACGAGGTTCCCGATTTAGGCCGGCCATAGGATCGTTCATCCTTTGGCCGAATCATCTTATTCGATGGCGGCGGCGACACCTCCAATGGTAGGAAATACATTACTAGAACTTGCGTTTCATTGGTAACTCACTCATAATATGTTTGTTTATGTTTTCATAGAATGAAGTGGATGAGGGCAAATTTCCACACTTAGCACCGTTGCGATCCATGTACAAGGACATTAGCTATCTCTCCTTCAAGATGCAACCCGGCATTGTCGGCGTAGACAAGACCTATGATTTTACAGCTTGACCAAAAAGATCTTGTCGAATTTTTGCATATGGAGGATTTAGATTTAGTCGTTCTTGAAGCCGCGATAATGTACGTTTTTTCCCCTTTGATTATTGCATTGATCTTTTTTGTTTGCTATACTTAACAACGTTTATCATTTTATTTCGATCATAGTGTCTCGTTACGACATATGCGTCCGTAAAGGCCGAAAGGATTTGTATGGATTCTTAAGTCCAATAAACACGGCCGCGCCACAAAGGTGTTAACCAAAAGGACGCTTTATGTTGGTGGTACAATTGTCCAAGAAGATGATCGTTGTTATCTAGCCCCAATACTTGAAGGGTACGTAATTTAGTTGTCTATTTAAGATTTTTAAGAATAAATTCCTTTCTTATCTTAATTAATATTATAATGTGTTTGTTGTAGTGGTCATTGGACCCCGTGTGTTGTTTGTCCCTCCAAGAACGCATGTTATTGGTTTGATCCCTTAAGAGGTGGCAAGCCGAACGATGAAATCAAATCTATGTTTGCCAAGTAAGTAAATTTTTGTCTAAATCATTGATTCTTCATTTATATGATCTGTTTTCATGTCTCGTTAATTTCCATTTTAATGTAGTGCATTCGTGGCGGCTAGATCGATTGCCGGAGCACTGAGAGTGTGGCGGACCAAAGTGGTTTTATCCGAAAGTAAGTAGTTTCATTTCAAGTTATTTCATTGACACAATGGTAGCTTTCGATATGCCTTTATCCGTTTTAACAATTTTCTTTTGATTTATAGTGCCCAAAACAACCAGGGAACTCGAGCGGATACTTCGTTATGTTTTATATGCATACCATCGTTACGGGCGGGCGTATTTACAGGTTTTCAAAACGTACGTGATCGCTTCTCTCTGTTTCTCAAATGATAATATTTTTTGTTCTACTTGAGTTAATTATTTTATTCGCTTCATTGGTTTAACTTATACGTTGTTTTCCAATTTATAGCTTTTTGATAGTCCGGATCCGTGCTCGGAGGAAGAGATTGATACAGCTTCGAGACGCTTTGGCTGCAAATTTTCTTCAACGCATATAGATATGTACATCATGTGTTGCCTTGTTCGCCTTTAATAGTCTTGGTTTCTGTGGAATTGGTAACTCAGATTTGTAAATAGCCCCGAAAATTAAATCATATCAATCATTTAGAGTTTTGTTGTTGCTGTGATCTTTGTTCTGTATTGGAATTGAAACTCGGAGTTGAAAGTTGAATTTTTGGTCAGTTTAAGTAATAGTTTGTTGTTGTTGTTGTTGGTCACTTGCTATTGTTGTCGTTGTTGGTCTTGCTGGTTGCCAAGTGCTTTTTGGTCTAAACTGATCTATCTTATTGAGTCTTAAAAGTTTTGGTTATCACTTAGCTTGTCGTTGTTTGTTTGTTGTCGTTGTTGGTCTTGTCGGGCCGCCAAGTGCCTTGTTGCCGTTGTTGGTCTTGCTAGTTGCCAAGTGCGTTTTGGTCTAAACCGATCTATCTTATTGGGTCTTAAAGGTTCTCGTCACTTAGCTTGTCGTTGTTTGTTTGTTGTCGTTGTTGGTTTTTGCATCTCATATATATATGCATTTTTCTCGGGTTGCCAAGTGCCTTGTTGCCGTTGTTGGTCTTCATTGGTTGCCAAAGTGCCTTGTTTTGTTGTTGGTTTTTGATGTTGTTGCTGTTGCTGTACGTTGTTGGTCTTATTTGCATTGTTCTATTGCACACAGGTTTCAGTTTTATATCAATGCAAAAGGGGGACATTTTTTTAAAAAAAAAATTATAATATAAGGCGTCCTGATTACAAATAAGGACGCTCAAAGTGCGCTTTTTTTTTAACCAAAAAACCAAAAAAGGCGCTTCTAAAAAAGGCGTCCCATTTTTAACATAGGACGCCTAAAAAAGGCGTCCTATATTTATTGTAGACGCCCTAAAAAAGGCGTCCTATATTTATTGTAGGACGCCTCTAAAAAAGGCGTCCTTTTTTAAACATAGGACGCTTCTAAAAAAGGCGTCCTATTTTTAACATAGGACGCCTTATAGGCTATTTTTTCAACTACCCCTAGTCGACGTCCTTCGCAAAAAGGACGTTAATTGCCTCTAATTCAGGATATTTTTGACGTTTTTTGTAGTAGTGATACTTAACGGTTCTAAGTTAATATTGTGGTTGATCATGCAATTAATAGTAGACACCAATAATTTTTTAAGAAAAAAATTCAAATATATAATGGTTATTAAGAAATAATCGTCGTCGTTTTTAAAATATAATGATCTTTAATACCAAAAGACGCGAATGCTCAATAATCTATAAAACCCTTTCTATATAAACGTTTGAAAATTGAACTCCACTTCTCTATATTTCCATTTCAACTTCTCAAAGCCAACTTCTGATTTAACAAACCATCATAGACAAACACAAGAGAACTTATTCATTATCTAGCCAAAAAAATCAAAAGATGAACTCCATTTGCCGATCTTTTTTTTTTTTTTTTTTTTTTTTGGTAAAATGGTGATTGCAAAATCAATCACCAAAATGTCAAACAAAATGTATATACATTACGGTTATTAAGTGACAACCGTCACCTATTAGAATACCATGTAAATACATAACTATTTTACTTTGTAACTGTCATATATTATCTCACAAGAATGACAGCTCTTACGGTAAAATTGTCCTGAAACGTTAGATGAACAAATAAACAATTTGTCTTCCAACTTCATATCAAAAAAACAACATAATGGTTTCTCTTAAATAACCATTAACTAAATAGTCCAAACATTTCCCCTTTCCCACAATCATGATGAGAATACTTTGTGCTTCTTCATTCTTCGATAATAAACAGAGATCCAAGTACCTTTTCATTACTCACCACTACGCACGACTGCTTCTCTTCAACTTCTAATGTATACAATGATGGCCCAAACCCATCACTTCCAATCTATATAAATTTTCAATTTCATTATGCTTATCGTCCTCCTCAGTTCTTTCAATCATCAAGATGAAACGCCATACTCAAGACTTTCTAGAAAATCCATGGTGCCATCCTTATCCTCCACAACCACCACTACCTCCTTCTCCCCCTCTCCTCCTCCATAACCTCCGCCCCCACCTCAAGTGAGGCAATGATGCAGCATTCATAGTGCATTGACCATGCAGTGAGGAGGCTGGCCGATACTTGTCGAGCATGAACAAGAAGGGCAATCTCATTCTTAATGAGTATGAGATTGGTCACCATGATTCTGACATACTCCCATATGATTTAGGCCACCCCTCTAGTGACGAGTAACGTGATGATGTATGGTTTACTGTGAATTTACAGAATTTCATTTTCAAATTGAACGAAACAAAAGTTCATAAATCTGCAGCTAGCTAGGGTAGGCATGGGCAGGGATGAGTAGTACAAGGCCCATGCCCGATGCCTAACCCAAAGGATGAACAAGCTGCATTTTGCAGCTTGATGCTCGGGCCTACCCAATAGAAGCCCTAACCATTTCGGCCAAGGCAAGGGTAGGTTGGGTAGGGCGGTCTTCCCTACCCAAGTGTTAACTCCCTAACCAATACCCTATGTACATAAACTCCAATTATACCTAATAAATACTATTAAAAATTTCAAAAACATTTCATAATTTCACACTTTGAGATGTCTTAAAATAAATCTATAACTTGAGTCTTGATTTTTTTTTTAAGAAAAAAACTTCCATATATCTTAACAATTACATGGAAAATTATGAAGTAATATGTGTTTGTGTATGAATATTGTTTGATATTAATAGATGCAATTGTGGGAGAGACTTCAAAGAAACTAAATTTCTTGTCTTTGATCTCAATTTTTTAATGCTTTGTATCATCCATCCAAATCAAAATCCATGTCTATTTAAAAAGCAATAACTTATATGTAAACTACGCTGGATAGATATTAAATAATAATATAAAATGTTTCATAAAAATGAAATTATATATATATAATTAGATAATATGTACAAAATATATTTAAAATAATATATATTTTAAATAAATTCTATATAATTATCCGGCGGGGTATTACTCTCTATCTAATGTCCAAGCCCTACTTGATAGTTAGCTCGATCTAAATATACCTCTTTTTTTTAGTTACTTTTATTGGGCTAGCAAGGCAATTTTTGATGAAGCTTGAGTGGGCATAACGAGCTCTTGGGCACCATGCTCACCTCTATTTGTAGCAGACCTTAGATCATCTATCAAGCAACTAGTGACCAAAGGGTGATATATTTTTTTGTTTTATTCTTACAAAATATAAAAATATAATTATCTAGGCACTAGCTGCCCAAATTGTTTTAAAAAAACTTGATAACATACCTCACGATTATTAACTAATAATCGTGATGTATGTACACGTTAAAACAATAACATAACTCATGGTTATTTACAAAGAACTGTAATAAATATAAACAAATAAATAACAATTTTATTGATATAACTGTTATATAAAGTTTTCAGCATGACAACCCAAAAAACCACCATTCCTCTCTTCTATTTAAGCGTCTGCAACATAACACATTTGATACATAGTATGTAAAAACAAAACTCCCCAACATCGTAACCATAGTACTCCTTTTGTCTTTTTCGGCCTTGAAAGTCATTTTCAGTCGAGACTCACCATGAAAAACCTTTGTCTTACTTCTCAATGATAACTGCGCTAGTTAATACCTCCTCTTGTCCTAGCGATTGCCAAACGAGTTGCTTTCACATACCCTAACTCACGTTTCATCATTCATGAGTCCTCGCTAGGTTGCATTCCTTTGGTGCTTTGTTCTCCTTATTCAGTTGAGGTGCTTTTGTGAAGTCACGATGTGATGATAAGCATTCAAGGTGATATTAACTTGCTTTTATGAAGCTATGTTTTTTTGAAAAATCCATTATTACTTGATCGAATGTTCATTCCTATTACAGGAAGTTGTCAACCCATTGCTTTGACTCAAGGTTCCTAATTTATTGATCTTTTTTGAAGTAACTTCTAGAGATATGATCCCTAAGAAAATACTTCTCCTTTTTTGGAAGTATCCATATCTTCAGAAGTTAGCTTAAAAAGTTAAATATGTGTGATTAATAAACTAGTTCATGTATACCGATGAGAGTCATACATGAACAAGCTCTGTGAATAAACTATTTCAAATATACCGAGAGTTATACATGAATAAGTTCTGTGAATAAACTAATTCAGGTGACATATTGAATTTATTGTTGTAAAGTTTTTTTTTTTTTGACATTCCATTATTGCTCTTATTAAAGGTTCGTCTCCTATTTTTCTATTGAGCAAATGGCGCATCAAATTAAACTCAATGAAATTCAATATTGTGATCACTTCTGGACTCTTCAATATGAGAGTTTCTGAGCTACTTGGTCTTATCTCACGCGTGTGCACACACACAAAGAAAGAGAGACGAATAGTGATGCAATTTGGATTGATCAAGATTTTTTGGGCTTTGTGGCTAGTATCAATCACACTCATGATCTATGTATATAATAATGTAAGTTTTCACATATACCCTATGTCTCTTGAGCAATTAAGCTAGAAAGCAAAGGAAGATGGGGGCAAGAAATATACCTATCAGAATGGATGCAATGGTTATGCAAACCCTTGAACTCGAGTTTTTGCATATCCCCTCCTCCGCCCTTTTTGTTAGGGGTCTATGTTTTTTCCTAGAGTCCTTTACTTTACAGGGACTAATTCCTTTGAAGAGACACAATTATATATAGGTCACCAATTATATTATCACTTATATACGTCAAATGTTGCCATCGATTCTCCCTACAAAGTTAGAATGTCTTGATCCATCCAAATTGCATAGCCACAAGATATAGAAGGTACTACTGTTCTATTATATATTGAGAGGAGGATAACTAGCTCAAAAACTCTCATTTGAAGAGTCTTATATCCATACATCACAGTTATTCTGATCTATAAAAATCATCATGTATTATAAATGTTACAGTTCTTATTTATAAACCGGTATTTATGTACTTAATATATAACAGTTGTCTACGTGAGAGCATTATTAAATTTTATTAAAAGTCAAGTTCTTATATACAAATTATTATATATGTTACTGAATAAATAACTATTGTAAAATGATATCGTAATATATCATGCAATAATTACAATATATTATGTCAGTTGTTTACGTGTGCCCATTGATTATTATCACATCAATGTGTAGATTATGGCATTATTAAACCCCAATATATAACGGGTGTTATATTATAATCATTATAATAAGTCCGGAATAAATAATGGTTTGGAATCGTAATGTATTTATGCCGAGCTTTTTATAGTGCCTACTTATATACCAGTTCAAAACCGTTGTGTATGACCGTTAATAACTGTCATATATCACAATTTCTATAGTAGTTATTTAATACTTTCCCCAATGTCTAATATAAGTTATTTTCAATTATTTTCCTAGGATAAAATAATTAGTTAATTACATCAATGAAATTATCTAAAACTTATTTTGGTTTCTACCTTTATTATAAATCAATATCAAAAATTAAAAAATATTTTTAAAATGAAAACACAAATGAAGAAATATTGTCATTCTTCCTTTATTATTATATGAGGAGTAATCCTATTTATAAGTTACTTCTAATATTAAAAAAAATTAAATTTCGTCAACTTTATCATAACATTTACCTCTATTTATTATGTATGAGTGAGAACTCTAAAGAACATAAAACTACAAATAAAATTGTATATCTATATGATAGATTCAGTTAGTATGTGGCATATATTAATAGGATGAGACTATATGGGCATTGTCTTGGACAAAATCACAAAATACAAATAAGCCCTCAACTTTTATCTCTTGCATCTAACCTCTCGTTCCCTTTAAACATTTAAAAATCACACATTGAACTTCATATTCTGGCATTTAACCCCTTACCGTTAAAATGGCAATTGAATCTAGCAATATGTATGTCAGATCAGATTTATTGAAAACTATTTCACAGATAACATGTACTAATAATAATTAGTTTACATGATGTGACTTGCAATATTTTCTTTGATCTTGGGTTAAGGTGTAAATTTATTTAGAAGTTTTTTAGGTTTAATATTAGTCGAAAGAGTAAAAATAGAACAATATTGTCCTTTACCGTTAAAAAGTTAACAATCAAAGTCAAATTTTTAATGGTTAATTAACATTAGTTTTTTAACAGTGGCTACATTTTGAAACATCTGGGATGACATTGAATTTGAAAAAAATTATGGAAAAACATTACTCTTTAGCAAAATTTTTGAGATAAATTTGCACCTTAATCTTAGATTCATTTATCATTTTAACAATATGGAGTCGTATAGAGTTAAATGCCCAACTACAAAAGTTGAATATGCGAGTTTTAAACTTTTAAAATTGACACACACAAAAAAGGGTTAAAGTGTAAATTTCTTTGTGAAAGTTTTTATTTGTGGAGCAATGTTACCCTGAAAGTGTTTTTTAAGTTCAATGTTGCCCCAGAAGTATTAAAATGGAGCAATGTTGCCCATTTCTGTTAAAAAATTAATGGTCAACGTCATTTTTTTTAATAAGATCGGGCAAAAATTTTCGGGGTAACATTAAACCTAAAAATACTTTCAAAGCAAATTTACAACTTAACCCAAAAAAAATGTAAGAAAGCTGAAATGTGTTTTTTGACTCGAGTTACTTTTTTTTTTTCTTTTTAATAATCAAAATGCACTAAAGATCAAATGTTTGTACATCAAATTTCAGCAGTCATTACAAAAACATGATTGCAGAATATTTCAAACATGACTATCTAATTATATAACTTCAGAAATAAAACGTTATTAAAATCAAAATGGGAAAGGAAAGAAGAGATGTCCTAATATAAGATGTTTGAATATTCTTTTCTAGCATCTTCTGGAGGCAAAAATCTTTTTCCCCAATAAAGGGTTAAGGTGCAAAAATACACATGTGCTTTGTTTAAAAGAGCACTCAAGTAGCAAGTGCTTTTTTTGGGTGCAAAAGTGACTATGTAGTTACAAAATAGGTGCAAAATTCACATATCACCGTTAAAGTTAGATAACTCCGTTAACTTTTAAAATTCTTGCCAAATGGTGTCCACGTGGCACTCCTTCTTTGAATAGCTATTGACGTGGCAGCTGGCAGACAGGCAGTCAAAAATCATCCTTATTCCTTGAGCTTTTCTTTGAGGTTTAGCGACAACATAATTTTCTTCCGATTTGCAGTGGAAGCTTCAAGACGTCGACAACTGTTGCTAACCGGGCTACTATTTCATGGCTGGACACCGCTCACCGGGGTGGAGCTCACGGGCATGACGCTGCACGTGCTTCTCCCTAACGAAATTGAATGCTACCTCCTCTCCTCTCGTTGATCTTCTTAGTGAAGATGATCCTTCCAATTCTTTTCCTCATCTCAAATCGGGCATCCTCATCCTCACCACCCACCGCTTACTGTGCCTTCTGGATTAACACCGCCACTGGAAGCTCCACTTTCACGATTCCTCTAGGCGCAATCTCCTACGTTTTCATGCCAAAGAAATCTCTTAAATCCGTGTTTGCTTCCCCAAGGATACGTTTCCAGCTTTCTTTGTCATTCACGAACGAACACTGCTCACTCACCAATCGCCTTCTGTTCTTGCAAAACCACTCACCCTCATCGATGAGTGGCTGTGCATGTGATCAGAACCAATCGTGGCTTAGTGAAACCGGCAGAGCAGAAAGCATCAACCACACTTGACTTATCACCCATCGATCGATTACCTGTTCTAAGGTGCAATGCTCGAACCTTGCACGTGTTTAGATATGGCCCTCAAGCTTTTTCGCTCATTAGAGAAGCCTTGTCCAGAGCATTAGTTCTTTATTATCCTCTTGCCGGAAGACTCTCTCAGCCTGAACATGGTCCACTCCAAATTGAATGCTCAGGCGAAGGCGTCTGGTTCGTCGATGCTTCGGCCTCTTCCACTCTTGCTTCTGTCAATTACTTCGACGACGTTGAATCCATCCCCTACGATGACCTTCTTCCCGATCATATCCCCGACCCTGAGACTGAACTCGTCGACCCCCTCGTCAAAATGCAGGTACAAATTACTATGTATTAACTCTGATCCGGACTTCAAGCGAGAATTTCAGCAAGTAACTGGTCAAAATTGCTCTGCCTTCGAGATTGTAGTTGCAGGGTTTTGGATCAGTCGAGCTAGAGCTATAAACTTGGGTCCCAATACCCTAGTGAAGTTGGTGTTCTTCACGAATTGCCGTCAGCTATTGAATCCGCCTTTGCGAAGGCTTCTACGGGAATTGCTTCTTCCCTGTGACAATCACTATTCCATCTGATTCGATCACACAGGCATCGATCATTGAAGCGATTAAGTTGATTCAAGAAGGCAAGGCCAGGCTTCTGGTGGAGTTCGTCACCCTCGTCGTTGTCGTCAATGCGGTCTATCCTTCGATTCTCTCTATACTCCTCTCCAGGATTTTGATCGATTCTCCCCAGCTGCCACGTCAATAGCCATTCAAAGAAGGAGTGACACATGGACACCATTTGGCAAGAATTTTAAAAGTTAACGGAGTTATCTAACTTTAACGGTGATATGTGACTTTTGCACCTATTTTGTAACCACATAGTCACTTTTGCACCCCAAAAAATCACTTGCTACTGAGCGCTCTTTTGACCAAAGTACATGTGTATTTTTGCACCTTAACCCCCCCAATAAATCACTTGAAGAGTTTGTTTAGGCAAAACATTGAAAAGGTGATATTCATGCATCCATTGTAACGATGCTTTAAGACTAAGCAAAGCCAAAAAAAGGTTGGGAGGAGAGATTCTTCCAGAGTAAGGATTCTATTGCTTGTCCTTCGAAGTAGATCCAAGCTTGAGAGCAAGACTTCCTATAAAACTTCCTTTTTATTTAAGAAAATGGTCCATCTAGTATCATTAGTTGACTCTCCTCAAATTATAAGTACTCAGAGACGGGCCTAATTCTGTAGCCTTCTTAACAGAATCAACGGAGAAAGTAAAGGCAGTCAAAAGAGGAAGCGTGAATAAATTCCTTAATGACGTGGTTGGAGAAGCCCTGATATTTTGATGAATGGAATGATCTTTTTTATCCAGATAATGGAAATAATTAAGTTTTATGATTTTGATGGTCATAACCATATTCCAAGAGTTATTTAATGTAATACTGATACTAAAATTAAATTTGTATTTCCTTGATTTCCTTCTCGTAGTCGGTTTGTCACTTTACTTTCCTTTTTAGATTCTATCGTGTGTTTGGATTAGTTTTTTAAAAATAAATTTTATGATTTACTCCTTCTGATCTTTATTATAAGTCACCAACTAATAATTTTCACAAATGAATAAAAACAGTTAAAGTTAATAAAGTTGTCCTATAATTTAAGTAACTTTCAATATTACCCCTATTAATTGCACTAAACTCTAATATTATACAATGATTACTCTCAGCCACTACCTTTATTAATTAGAGGCATATATAGAAACAATTAATTAATTCTCTTTTAGAACAAGCAAATGCCTTATAAAAAAGACCAAATAAACTTGTTAGTTTGTGCCTTATAATAAGAATCAGAGGGAGTATAAGGTAAACATGTGGGAGGGGTTTTGTCTCGGCTTGCAAAAAAGGTCTTCTAAAACAAGGGTTTCAGAGTTACCACTCACTACTAGAAGAGACTAAAATTGCGACAGATTTTAAGACGGAATTATTTCCGTCACAAATTTTCCGACAAAAAAAAAAAATGCAACGGATTTTAAAATCCGTCTCAAATCCTGAGGGATTTGCAATGGAAACGTTGGGGATTTGCGACGAAAACGAATTCCGTCGCATATCCCCAAGGGGTTTGTGACGGAAACCAAAATTTGGTGTTAAGCCCGATTTCGGGCTCTCCTCCCCCATTTTCCAGTTTTCTCTCCCTCTCCACCGTGCCCTCTCCCAGTGCCTCCTCCGCCAGCATTCGGACGACCGTGCAGCCTCCTTCCGGCGTCAGCCTCCTCTCCTCTCACCTCCAACCTCCTCTTCATTAGCGTCATCTGGTGAGTCTCTATCCCCCTTTTTTTTTAGTTTTTTGCATTAAATATTGTTTTTTTAGTCAACTTCTCCAATATAGTTATCTATCTCTACACAGACACACATGAATAGTGTATTAGTTCTTTAGATTTTTATGTGACCTATGAGGATAGGAAAATGTTTTAGTTTATTCTGTTTATTATTGTTTGATTTATGTTCTTTAATTTTTTTATTTGTAAAATGTTTTAGTGTATGTGCTTGTGTCTTGTTAATGTATCTTGTTAATGGCATTTGTAGGTAAAAGTTTTCATTAAGTGTCAGATCGTGTATGTTCTTGACTTTGTCATGATTTGTTTCCCTCCGATCTTGTAACTAGTTGTCTTAAACCATTTTGCAATGGGATTTTTTGGGGTTTTAATATTATGATAGTTTATATATATAAACAATTTGTTGCTATTCTCGTGGCTTCTTATTATCAAAATTTGAAAAGTGATATCTTTGTGTTTTAGTATGAACATTTTTTAGAAAGAATCGAAATTAAATATAAAAATTGTGATTAATCTTATAACATATAAAAATTTGTTATAATTTTTAGATCCCATAAATCAGGATTTGTTGGCGTTCATGTTGTTATTATTGTTGCAAATACATAACATGAGTTATAATTAAACATTAGTATCACTTTTTATCAACAGTATTTTTTTGCCCCCATTAAGAACTCCAATAATCTTGAGATATGTTGTTATTAATACTTACAATAAGAGTTCATTGAACAATTTTAGTTAATATTTATTTTATAACCTTGGTTATTAGTTTGTTGGGATCTTCTTAAAATGATTGTTAATTTTTTTTAAAAAAAATCTCATTTAAATTTTTTATTTGAAACATGGATAATTTGAAAAAACAAATTATAATTACGTTTAGATTAAAAGGTAATTATAAATACAAAAGATAAAGTTGATTTTGTATATTACATTTTTTTTATAATTTTTAATTTTTAAAAAAATTTAAAAAAAATCAAAATTTACAACGGAATCCCATTCACGTCACAAATTACGGGATTTGCAATGGACTGATTTCCGTCCCAAACGACTTTTTGCGACGGAAAAATTCGTCAAAATTGGATTTTTTTGTAGTGACTTTGGTCCTATTTATAAGTTCAGTTTCATGTAATAAATGAGATTGTAACAATTTTATTCATATTAATTGTACTCATGAAGATAGAGAGAGAGAAGAAACAGTTAAAAAATATCACCCTGATCCTATTTATAAGTTTTTTTTTACCAAATTACACATACTAAGGAGAGGTAGGTTGCTCAATAATTATAGGGTAAATTTTCAATTTTACCCTCATTTATAAATGGGTACCTTTCAACTCTTTATTCTCTCCCTATTTTCATTAGTATAATAATATTGGTAAAATTGTCACAATCTCATTTATTTAGTTAAAAAGGACTTATAAATAAGACCAAATTTTTTAGTCAAAAGGGACTTATAAATAAGCACAGAGTGGTACTCAATTATCAAGGAGGGTAAAGTTGAAAATTTATCTCATAATCATTAAGTTAACTACCTCTCATTGGTATTTGAGATTTGGTTAAAATAAACTTATACTCCCTTTAGTCCTTATTATAAGACATCAACTAACTTTTCTCACAAATTAATAAAAACAGTTAAAGTCAATAAAGTTGTCCTAGAATCTAAGTAATTTCCAATATTACCCCTACTAATTACACTAAACTAATATTATATTAATTATTACTCACATCTACTATCCTTATTAATTATGGGAAACATAAAAAAAAACATAATTAATGTTCATTGGGAACAAACAAATGGTTTATAAAAAATATTAAACAAATTTATTAATTAGTGTTTTATAAAAAGAACAAGAAGAAGTAAATAGGATCAAAATGGTACCGAAATAAACACTCAAGCGTTTAGTTCGAGTTGAGCTAACGGACTATTCATTTAAAGTGGTGGCGATTGGTCAACCCACAAGATCAGTGACATTTTACTGTTTCCCGCTTCCTCATTGGCTTTTGACGAATCAGTATCGTGGAGGGTCCCGCACCCTATAGTTTCCTTCTCCCCCTAGTGGGACTCACCCCACGATAAAGAATAACACGTGTCCGTTCCTTAGGGGTAGGAGCACGTGCTGCCCACTGAGTTCCCTGTATAGTTAGTGTTCCACAAAATCTGCTCCCACTTGCTTTTGTTTTCTTCCTGATAATGTCGTTTTTTTTTCCTGTTCATTTTCACGATCTTTTCCAGACGCGGTGATCAGGCGCGTGGAGAGCATGCAGTGGCCATAAGGTAATGCGCACGAGGGGGCATGGAGGTTGTGTGCTGGGAGCATCTGATTGGACCACATAGTCTACTCAGACTGAGCGTTTTTTCCGCTTTCCTTCTTTGACCTCAACTCAGCTTTTGTACTCTTCAAGTGAAGGCTGATTTCACCACATACATCATCCATTTCTTTTCAAGATATTTAATTCCATTTATATACAGCGCCTGAGTTAATGGGGCGAAAAGTGATTTCTATCAGTAAAATAAAAGTTCAAATTATAAATATGATTTATATTTGGATTAGTTATGGTAGAAATAACTTTTTTCTAACTGAAACGTATTCGAATTACTATTTAAAAAGTTAATTGAGATAAAAAATTACTAAAAAAATATTAATCTTATTGAATACTATATATATTATTTAGTATATATATTGTGATAATTGAATATGAAAAATTAAATTTGAATTTGAAAAAAAAGTTAAATTATAATTTAAAAAATAATCAACAATAAATTATTTAATTAAATATAAATGGATATATTTAATGGATAAATATATATGAACTAATTGATATTAAATAATCACGTTAATGAATCATATCCTATAAGAAGTTGGTCTCTGATTCTATCACGAATATAATTCACTATGATGAAAATAATTTAGGAATATTTAATGAGGATGTTATATCAAGTAGATCATTATTATTTTCATCACCCATATCTCACACTTCACCTTTAAAAAATCCAAATGGAAATTTCTCCGGCTAGGATCCAAACTATGTGACCTTGTGGAAACATCCCGTCCTTCAAAAAAAAGCTATACAACGCCATGACCTCCTCTATTTTGAAATCAAAGAACAGGCTGGAGGAAAGAATCGAGAACGAGGAAGAAGAGGGAGGGAGGAGGAATATCACATCTCATCACCATTATCGGCCTTCCTCCCTCTGTCCTCACACCCTCCATCTCCGACGGCCTTCTTGTACGTGAGGAGTGGCGGGAGAAAGCTTGAGGCCGCAAGATTTGTTGGTGTGATTTGTATTGAGTCTATCTATGTGTGATTTGTTGGTGGGGAAGATGAAAATCAAATGGAGTGGTCGCCAATAAGAACCGTCGTGGCAAACTGGCAATGGATGGTGAAATCGCAAGTGGGTGTTGCAGACTTCAAGGCCAGAAACCACCGTCGGACCTCCATCAACCAGCATCACAACGCCTTCTCCTCCTGCCGGCATTGCTTTCTTTCTCACCACTGTCAACCACTACCACTAAAACACCACTATCGGCCCTCTTTCTCTTCTCCATCTGCAGATTCGTCAAGCTGCCTCTAATGGCGCCTCCTTCGGAAACTGAAAGAATCCATTGCCAAAGGGTGATGAAAAAAAGCTATAGCACCGAGAAGCTTCAGCACAGTGAAAAAAAAAAGCTTATGTGATCAGCTTCAAGTCAGAAGCTGCTTTTACCATTAAAGCCCATCTCAAATGATGCCTTCCCAAACAGTTACCACTGAGCTTCACCGAACTTTTCCATTGCACTATGCTTTTTTTTTTCCCCTTGCCAAACGCCTTCCCAATTAGGCTGATAGTCTTCATATCTTATTTAGAATAACTCTTAACATATTTTTCTAGGGTAATAAAGAAAAAACTTTAAATTCAATTAATATTTTCTTAAAATTAAATAAACTTTCAATTTCCCCTATTTGATATGAAGAAATAATGAGAATTGAAAAGCATGAGAACAATTAATTAGGGGATAAAATAGTCAAGGTCATCAAATCTGGATCAGGACTAAACAGATTAAGGTACTAAATCAATGGGTCGATAGGAGTCAAAGCGGAACTAATCCGGTGAGAGAGTGAAGATTTTAAAGTTATTTATATGAAATTCTGAATAAGATTTTTTTTTTTATAAAAAAAATGAATTAATTTATTTTTTTAATTTTAAAAAACTTGAACCAGTCCAACTTACCTAGCAAGACCGGTTGGACACTAGTTGGCCCGGTTCTGATAACACTGAAAAGAGTACATTCGAATAATAATTCTCTATACCTTGTATTATGATTTCTTTTATATATCTCTCATCAATTTACACATGCATATAGACACACAATTACAGGGAATATATATAACACGCACACTGTAAATAAATATTAGAAGAAAATTACATTTCAATAAAAGATATTCATCATAAAAACTTCATTTAATCTGTTCTTGTTCAATTTCAGGCAAGATATATTCTTTTTGTTAGATTTCTATGACATATAATTATGTAAATACACAAAAGTAAAAATAAGAAGATCAGATTATTTTCAAATACATAAAAATAGAGAGAGGAGAGAGAGAGAGTGATAGAGATTTGCCGTAATCTCCAAAAATAACCAGATTAGAAAAGGATTTGCAGTATAATGTAACTGGGTCGTTTCCCAACAAATTCACAAAGTCGGTTTAATTTGAACAAAGCAATAGAACGAAACAAGTAAAATCGGGGTTTTTGATTCAAGAGATTAAAAATGAAAATATGCGTAAACAAAACAAAACAACATAGATTAAACGAGAAGATTAACAGAGGATTAACCCAGGATTTCGAATTCCACCACTTCCCTTCCTCGAACGAAAACAGATTTATAACCAAACTCGTGTTCGACTCTGGACAAACCGAAATCTTTGCATTTGTCCGTAAATTCCCTCAATTGAACAATCGCTCAAAATTTGTTCGAATCGTGTGGCGTATCACCGTACGATCGCACGATAATACTTTAACCTAGTTCGAACTACGTCCTTGGGAAATGTCGATCCGGGTTTTTAATCAAAAGCCCAATCCAAATCCAAAAATCGAATCCGATTAAAGATGCAGAAACAAGTCAGACGGTTACCGATTAAGCGCGAGTCCTCTGGATAGTGGAATCCTCAATCCATGGGTCAATCACAGTAGCTTAGCTAGTCATGGATTTGCAGAACGAAAATCGAGCAGAAATGAAGAAGTTCATCATGAACACGAAGAACAGAGGAAGAACAGATGAGAGAAAATAAAACTTCTATATTTGATTCAAAACTGTCTAAAAACATGAATGAGAATGTGTTTGTGGCTGCTGCCTCACTTAACCTAAAATGGCAAAATGAAATGGGGCTCCAATCCACAATTCAGGCCCAAAACGGAGAAGAATAAAAAAAAATGGGTTTTAATTACAAAATTCGAGCCCAAAAATGCATATGACTTCGGCTCCAAAATCAACCACCCTCTTGTCTGAATTTGCTCTTCATGTCTTCATAACAATTGTAGCTTTCTGAATCATCTGAAATATGAGACAAAAATGAGGCAAATCCGATGTCTGGTTCAAGAGTTATGGTAAAAATAGTGAAGCAATGTAAAATTGAAATTTATTATTAAATAATGGCTAAAATATAATAAAATGCCCAAAGCCCAATAAGTATAAAAACCATTATTTATTAGTTAAAAAGTCTAAATTATAAATCAAGAGACAAAAAGTAGTGTATGAAATATTCAATTATCAGATAGCCCCAAGAAGAACAAGGGAAGTTTTTATAACCAAGACTTTGGAGTGAATGATCTTGATATAGTTAATAGAAACTTGCAATTTAGATAGCTGATCTCACTCAGTAATAATAACACTTGTTATATATTCAATTTTATTTAAAATAAAATAAAAATATTTTCCCTAATTTAGAAAAATTAACACACATACTTTAAAAATAGTGAACTTTATATTTATGATTGAAATGAGTATAGAATTAGGGAAAAAGTATAATTGAAGTTCATGAGACTAATTAATTTGAAGCATGTGGTTGGAGTAACATGATCATGGGATGAACGAACGCGAGCACACACACACATATATATATATATATTGTTTAGAATGGATTGAGTTAAGTGAAAGGAACGAAAGAGGGAAATAAAAAGAAAACAAAGAAGAGTACAGCACAATTGGGAATAATTAGGGAAAGGAATTACTTAAAGTCTTTGTTTTGTTGGGAAGGTCGAAGACACATAAAGATTGATATGCTTCTTTTAATGGGGACAATATGGTGATCTGTATTCTCTGAGTTATGTTCATTGAACTCTCTCTCTTTGTGAGATTTTCATTATCTTCTTTGAAAGCATTCTCATGATTTGGACACTTCACCTACGATCATTACATGTTCTTTCTAAAAGTAAGGGATAAGGGTAATGGAGGAGCAAAGTGTTTTCAATAAATAAATAAACAAATCATTGTTATATATATATGGCGATCGACCTCAAAGGCAAATGAAGAAGAATAAGAAGAAGAGAGATATAACATGTGATATCACAATCGAATATTTGATATTTTCACGTCTGTAGTTGTTGTTAGCCTACATGGCACGTACGCCATTATAACATTTGTTATAGAAAAGACGACGGAATATAATGATGATCCATATCTTTTTCCTAATTCAATGATTCTTATCTACTTTTTTTATTAATTGACATTTTCGGGCTCTTTTCTTTTAAGAATGGCACTTTAGAAATCTTACATATTCTTAAATCTAATTAGTTTAGAAAATTCTGGAATGTTGTTTGGCAGGACATCATCTCTTCAACAATTAAAGCCTTCTGACCACTAATACAAATTCATGAATATATAACACTAAATACTTAACGTTTAAAGCGAAGCACCGTCAATTATGGAGAGTCGAAGTCAGCAAATATGAATAAACGACGGTTCTAAACAAGAACGTTAAGTATTTTTGTTAAATACTGAACAGCTAAAAAGAATAACCATCAAGAATGGAAAGGCCGAGTCCGTGAAAACTAATAACTAACGGTTCTAATTAACAAAACCATTATGTATTATGTTCGTATTATGCACATTCTGATCTCACTAAACCTTAATACATAGTGTGTATTATATTAGAACCATTATTTATGCTAAAGAATATATCACGGTTTGAAACTGTTAAGTATTTGCGCTAAGAATATATAACGCCACCAGACATAATAATCATGATGTATTGTTGAAAATAAATGTGATATATGACCTTTTCTATAGTAGTGCACAAGTCTCATCATGCTTAGCGCACAATTCCCTCGGAAGAACATCATCTCCTCATCTTTTTTTCATTATCTTTCATCAGCCCATTTTGGCCATTGATTGAAAAGATAAGAGAAAAGTCAAAGTAGCATTGTAACCTTTCAGATTGATTAGACGGACATGATTTAGAGATTATGATGAGGGATGATGAGAAAAACTCAACCCCAATTCCCCCTTCTTTTAACTGATTGGATTGAATTCTTGTCCTTTTTTCTTTGTAGAACTCTCATTTTACTTGTATTATAACATTTTATCTTATTATAAAAATTATTCTTAATGTTGGAGATATCAAATGATTAGTTAGTCGAGATCTTTACTCTTATTCGTTAAGATCTTAATAAGGTGGTTAATTATTGTAAGATCCTATAAATAGATGTCTAATTATATGAATTAAAGTGTGAATGATGTTAGGATCATCACCCAAAATGGAAAGGTTAATGTATGTAGGTCTTCACCTCTTATTAATCCTAGAATTTAAGGTTTAATAGACTTACCCAAAAGGAATTAATTGTTGTAATGACATAGTGGCTTGTAATTCTTAATAACATATTAATGTATTTCTCCAGTTATGGATTTATTAAAACACACACATATAGATATATAAGATTTATTTCAATGAAAAGGTTGAACTACAAATTGAATAGGAGGGAATATTATTTTATCATCAAGTTGAATTTGCTTTCCAACTAAACTTTTGACATGTTTGAGTACTTATCACTGATTTTACGTGAGTGGGACCCACTCACTTTTATGTAAATATGATAGAAAAAAAAATATTTATACAATAAACTAGAAACACTAAACCCATATTTAAAATGTAAAAATGATGTTGGATATAAACTTTATCAAAAGTTACACAAATTTTCAAATTAAAGAAATATTTATTTACTTCAGGAGTACCACCTCATCTGAGTAGCTAATTAAAATACAACAACTCATCTTATTTTAATATTAAATAGTAGATGAGTCATATGGAAATATTCAAATTTTATAATTTGAAAAAGCATAAACTTTTTAATTTAGAAAAACAAAAGACGCAATTCTTTCTCATCATCTCTAAAATCATAAAATTTGAATTTCTTCATATAATTATCTGCTATATAAGATTAAAATAGGATGAGTTATTGTATTTTGATTGGTCTGAGTACAAATGAGTTGCCGCTCCTAAAGTATATAAGTATTTCTCCTAATTTTCATCATTTTTTACAATTATTTTGCAGAATGTCAAAAATAATCTACTGTTGATTACACACATTCATTAATATCAGCTTTTGGAAATTACTCCTCTTGTCTTCACTTCATCCTAACCCACTTCATCGAAATCAAAAAGAATCTTAAACCTTAATTCTGCCATAAAATATAATAATTTTTTAAGACCCATATTTAATTCATGAAAACAAAGTTTACCCAATAATAAATGAAGAGTAAAATTGCAATTCATTATTTCATCCACAATATAAAGTCACTTCTACAAAAACTCTTTGGTTCATAATTCTCTATACAAGTTATTGAGAGAATAATTAATGCTTTTTTATCAAATTTGTCCCGGTAATTAATGCGTCAATGTAAATTTTTATATTTTTTCTCTCATTCTAAATTTTATTTAATATGGGTAAAGTTAGAAAACTTTTCAACTTAAAACATATTTAATGATTAAACTATCATTTCTAAACTCACATGAATTAATTAAAATGACTTATATTATAAAAGAGAATTGCACTTGTATAAAAAATTTAAATTTATTGATATGATTCATAAATAATAATAAAAACAAAAAATCTCTACCTTATAGTAGGTCTAAATGATTAGTTATATTAGCCTTTTCCATCTATGAAAGATGTTCATATGATATATACCAAACTAATCACAATTTTATATATATAGACACGTTTTTGTTTTCCTTAGAATCGTTTATCCTATTTTATATGTGCATCTACCTAATCAAACAGATTTACGATTGTATTCAGAAAATTTTCAAAGACAACATATCCTAAATAGGAGAGCTTTATGGGACAAAACATAAAATAAACTATAACTAATACATGCAATCCACGTTCATGACTAGTGGCTACCTCATGCTAAACAATTTTAGAAACTATGTAGTTGATTTTTTCGATGACAGTAACTATATATTTAATTAATTAAAAAAAATCATCATTCCTTTTGAAAAGCATCAATTAACTGAACATCAGCCTAATCACAAAACCACATACTAGATCCCACATTCCAGGGTTTCCTTATCTTTTGTTTTTGTTTTTGAATATAAAATGGACACACCTAAAATTACAGAGAGAGTTTGGGCTTGTTTGTTTTCCTATTTAAACAATTTTCTTGCATTTCTTATCTAAGATTAATGCTTCATTGGATTATCCAAACTGCCTCAAGCCCTCCTCAACCTTTGCTGCCTCCCTAAATCACTTTTTTTTTCCCACCCTATTTATCGGAACCTTTGGTTCAGGCTAATCCGGATTCTCCTTGAGTCAAGTCTACGATTATGGAGAAAGAGCTCTCAACATCATTTTCTCCATTTCCACACCTCAAAATGAGGACGTAATTAAGAGAGAACAAATTCTTTTCAAATAACTCCCAATGAATGTTGGTTAAATCACATTATTGTCATCACATATAAGAAGAATTTGCTCAATAGTTTCCTTCATTCCGATCTAAATCACTTGCTTTTTTCCAGTTATTCTCTATATAAATCCAATGTACTTCTTGTTCCTCATTTCCCGGACCCTTTTATATTAACTTTAGATGTATAATTTTGCTTCATTTTTATAAAACATTTTATCAAAATAAAAGGTCAAGTGTCTTGTAAAATTTTTTTTTAAAAAAACTATTTGTTTAAAAAATATAAAACAATAAAAAATTTTTTATACAATTTCTTACCCCCCCCCCCCCCTTTCTTGTTTTGTAGATGGAGCAATAAGTAGAGAGCCCTATTTTAGCACTTATAAACCTGCTACTTTCCAACCTCAATCTACTCGTTGTCTCCGTGCTCATTGAAGTTGATTTAAGAACAATAATTCAAGTTTTTATATTTTTGTTGTCTTCAAATATGATTTTTCAGAACAATCATCTATATATATATATATATATATATTTACTTTCTTCTTCCCAAACCTTGTTCAAGAAAACAATTTTATGAAATTATCCTAACATTAAGAAGGAAAAAGAACAAAGACAAACAAGACCTTTAACTTCAGTTATTTCCAGTAATTTTGCGTATAATATAATTACTTAGCTTATAAAGCGCAAAGGAATTTTTTGTTTTTAAGTGGAGGCAAACAAGCACTAAACAATTTTAGGGCATGATTTAAAGAACCCAGGACTTCTATGACAACGTTATGCAATAGATGTTCGCAAACTACTTCTTAACTAGTGAAGAATGAAGACATCACCTTTTTCACCAAATTACCTCCAGGCGACTTAGAGAATTAAATTAGGGAATCTTAGAAACCAAAAAGAAAAAAAAAATAATAATAAAAAGTCCTAATGTCCTATCTAAAAAGCTGTTAAGAACCTCAGTGATACAGATTATAAATGTAAATTTATCTTATTGACAAATATATGTAATTATATTGATAAATCTTATAGTGGTAATTGACAAGCTTATACATGTTAACTAAGATAACTCCGTTGACAAGTCATAAAATAACAATTGACAAGTCTATATATGTTAAATTAACTCGTTGATAAGTGTATGTCACTATATCGACAAATTATAGAATAATCATTGACAAGCTCATTTATATTGATTAAAATAACTTTCACTGACAAGTATATATGATTATATTAACAAGTCATAGAGTGATCATAAATAAGTCCATCTATGTCATTGACAAGCCTAGAGACTTTTTTGATAAAGCAGTCTATACTGGGACTTTTTTGATATTTTTTTATCTTTGGGACCTGAGTGAGATTTTCCCATTAAATTAATCTGACTAATATATTAATAAGTAAAAATAATTGCCAGACTATTGACTAAATTAAAACGCAAGAGCCATGTAGGAACAGTCCACTTTTACCATTAACAGTATTAGATTTCAACATAAGTAGAATAATCTGTCTCAAAATAACATTTATTATAACATAACAAATAAAGCTCAGGCCCTGTAGCCCACCCAATGATGATGTCTCCACTCAAAGGCCCTCAAAGAGCCGCAAGTGATCTTCAAATGTCTCTCCATGTCTGATTTTGGCCACAGTTCCATCATCGTCAACCTAAAATATTTTACAAATCTTATATTAACCATATCATTTATGAGGGTAAATTGTAATTCTCAGGAAAAGGTTTTTTTGGTATGAATTGGCTTACAAGGGTGTAAACTTTAGAGCTTAGAACCTCAAACATCACAGTATTTGTAATTTCAAGGGGAAATCATTACAAGGTCCCGAGGATGAAATGTAATCATCAAAAAGTCTTGCAAATGACATGCAATGACAAGTTCTAATACATGAAATAACAATAGGCCCATGTTATTCACTTGTTACTCAGACTTTATGTTTATTACGTTCATTCCTTGTGACCTTAAAGTGATTATCCCTAATTACTCCCTCCAATCCTTAATATCAGATATATTTGGGAAGTTGGTCTTGATCCTAAATATAAGACAAAGTTTCATATTTGTGAACTTTTTTCTAATTTACCCCAATTGATACTCCCTTGACAATAATCAAGGAGGAGAGGGAATGAGAAAATTGAGGAAGATGATTATGGCATTTTAAAAAATACATATAATATTAATTAATTTAACTAACTTCCTTAATCTAATAAAATTAAGTAAATATGTCTTATATTAAGGAGAAGGGAATATAAAGCTAACAACATTGTAGACAAGTCAATAGTTTATCTAACGTTCACTTCCACAGTAAAATTAGCAGCAAGCTGGTGTTCACCCCAAGCTCCTATATTTTCATTTCAAATATATATTTTACAATTATAATTATAATTTTCACATAAAACAGAACCGTACCCAGTACTCAGGAGGCCGCATCTTAAGATTGTAGGTTGATGCCATGCTCATGCAGTAAGCACCAGCATCATGAACAACTAAACCAGTACCCTACAAAATGAAAGCAATTCATACAGTTGAATTAAGTTGGGAAGAATCATGATCATCATAATGTGGCAGATTGTGCAACAATGTTTTTGCTGAACTAAAGAATTATGAGGTCAATTCATCACATTACCTTGTGTGGTGTTGGAAGTACTCTTTCTTTTCCTAAGAAATCTGCAGACTCACAAACAGGGCCAACCACATCAAAAGTTGCCACCTCAGCATTTTCTGGTGCAGGGGAAACCAGCTCTATATGCTGCAATTAAACAATGAAAATTCAATTCCAGAGTGATCTTTTTTAAAACAAAAATTCAAGCCCACATTTAAAAAGAGGAAGAAGAAGAAATTGTATCAAAGGAAAAGACAGAATTAACTTGGAGCACACAGGGCAGCACATGATATCCTCATCAAACTTCCTAGTCTTGGGCTAAAGGCCACTGCACAGTCCATTTTCTTAGAATGCGATCTTTAGGAGCAATAAACAGAATACAAGAATTGTTCTATCAAGTAGCTCTCGAAAGGCACTTTCAGAGAATTGTTCTGTCTCCCTTTCCCTTGATTTGCTCCCATAAAGTGGGAGACCGGGACACAGGTTTAGGAATCAATTGAAATCTATTGTGCCAACGCATCCAAACTAAAAATACATGCATCCAGAGAGTCAACATGCTTTTACCAGCCTTCCATATATTAGAGGAGGAGCCATTGCACCAAAAGATCTAATGAGAAACAAGCTACAAATAAAAAACCCACATCAGAATCATTGTAGATGAGCCATAGGAGGACTTGAATAACTACCTGGTAAGCATCATACAGACTAGGACGGATAAGTTCAGCCATACTTCCATCAATGACAATAAAATTTTTAGATCCATTAGTTTTGACCCCCGTCACCCTGTTTACTAAGCAGCAAGTGTTTGCTATGAGTGATCTCCCTGGTTCGATGATGAGATTAAGATCCCGTGAAAGGACAAGCTCCCTTACCTATATTAGGGATTAGTGCAGAAATATTGAATCAGCAGGAAGATATTATCAAGTATGCAATGAAATATTTTTTTAAAAAAAAAAAAAAAAAAATCTACCATTTCACTTATCAAAAAGCATTTAACTATTGTTACTATGTCAGCAGCAGAAAAGACCTGATTTCATGGAATGGTCGTCACATTATGAGTCAATTAGAAATTTTAAGCAGTAACAGATTCTCTTCTACATATGCTATTTAATAACAACCAAAGACGAACTCAAAAAATACATAAGCATATGCAAGCATCTCACAGCACATATGAAGATAAGAAATGTGGAAATGGATGGTTACTAACAAGAATGCAGCTGACACTCAGATTTAGTAACCCATATTACATATGCCTCAAGAGATGATGTTGATCATGTCCCTCAAATTTTCATTATCTATATATTATTGTAGCAAATGCACACAAGACACAGTTCTTCAGGCTAATTAACCACAAATGCCTATATATCAAAGCATATAGCTAAATATGTGAATTTCAAAATAAAGAATTTATCAATTACTAGCCATTCCTTATTTCTTAGGAGTGGCAATTTTAATCATATTAAATATGGGAAGATGAGAAGAGATGTCAATGTTGAGTCCTCACCGTATCAATGAGATCTCTGGGTGTAGGAAGGACAGCATCAGAATGATAATAATCTATCCCAAGTCCACCACCAATATTTAAATAATTAACTTCAAAACCTTGAGCTCGAATTTGGTCCATGTAGTTGACCATGATAACAGCAGCATCCCGGAAGATGTCCACCTGAGAGAAGGAAAAAAAGGTGCAACATTGACTTGAATATTTATATTTAGACTGGGATTGAGAAACAAACTAAGTTATCCAGCAATAAAACTTAAGTGCCAAGGTTACTGAAGAAGATGATGGTAAAAAGCACCCAGAATAACAAAATAACAGTTAAAATGATTAAGCAAATCAAATAATAATAATAATGACTTAGTAAGTATTCTTAATTTTTAGTCCATTTTTTTTGGGGGTTGACAAAGAAACATGTAGAAGTATTGTGGATCTACCTTGGTAATTGTTGACCCAAGATGACAATGGGCCCCAACAAGCTTTAACTCATTAGGATGTTCCTTTACAGAATCCAAAAACCATTGAAGCTTCTCATTTCTAATGCCAAATTTGGAGTTTTTGTTCCCAGTGGCAACATAAGGATGGACCTACAAAAATAACAAAAGATCAATGTAGAGCCAAATTTTGAGAGGTCAGCATAATTAAAACCTGAATTTGTATAGTCAAATGACAGCTGGGAATGTAGAGTTCTCAAGTTGAGACAATAGTCATGGCCAAAAAAATAAAAGCTGAGCCAACTGTGTCTTTGATATGTAAGTTGTAAATAAATGAATAATTAGGGGAAATTGTCAGTTAGCCTTAGGGTCAGGTAGGATTAGTTAGTTATAGTTGTTCAGTCTGTTATGTTGTTATATCTGTTATTTTGCCTTGAGAGTCTGCCTATATATAGAAGAGGCTAGACCAATGAGAGGAGATGTATTGAATCAGTTTATGATAAATGGATAGTTGAATGAGTTAGCAGCAGTTCTGCAGCTCCACCTTCTCTGTTTCCCCACTTCTTCTACATCCTCCTTATCAGTCTTGTATACAATATTCAGGTGTTAAAAATGAACACGGTTTTGGGGAAACAGTTGTGGCTTAAAAAAATAGAAATAGCAACAGGAGAGCATCCAAAATTATTAGAAAACTTTATAATGTGACAAATGTTTCAGGTTATGTATTTATGACAATTTGTGGAAGCAAGAAATCATAGGACAACAATTCGCCATCATGAAAAAGGTAGCCTTTTTATCCTTCACATTATTAAAATTATGAGCAAAGTGATGAATTTTCAGTCAAATGCCATCATTAATACACCGACAAGAACTCAAGTCGGTGTGATGCTAAATAAAAACTTTCAGCTCCAAGTTCCTAATGGAATTGATCTGCTTCAGTCACATTAATGACAACGCAGGATAATCTTAGAATTCAAGAATCCTAACCAAAATACAATATCTATTGAAAACATAGCCAAAGAATTGGTTTGTTTCTATAGAGAAAACAATTATGAGTTATGTGAAGGAGGAAAGGAAAAACAAAGAGAACACTCAATGAAGATCTTGAATAGAGCCTGCTAATTATCAATATATCCAAATATTTGATCATTGATAGAGCACAATGGTGCCATGCAATCCATGTAGCCAACCCTACCTAGTGGAATAAGGCAGGTTGCTGTTGTCAAAAGCAAAGCCAACATTTATTGAGTTTCTAGGAAGCCTTATTTTGTATATATTTTCATCTTAGTTGTGTATCTATTTGTGATATATGCTTGAAAAAAAAAAAAAGGTTAAACATGTTATTGGTAAAAGTAACACAAACTTTCAGTTCCTATATCCTACTAAACATAGAATCTATATCAATCTTTATCAATGTCCATGCAGGACATTTTATAATTTGGCCAAAATACCGCATCCATTTTTCAGTTGTATATGATTTCACATCAGTAAGGTATTTATTAGCAATACATAGAAGAAATTAACATGTTATCAATAAAAAATTTAACAAACTACAGGCAGCATGCAACAATACTTTACCACTTAGAGAAAACTCTTCCAGTAAATACCTGTGGGTCCACATCAGGATTAATCCTAAGTAAGACATTAACCCTTTTACCAGCAATTCTTGCTGCAGCTACAATGTTTTCCAGGTCAAATTCACTATCAATATTGACAAAAACACCTTCTTGGGCAGCTAGGACCAAATCCTCAAGGATTTTTCCATTCCCGTTAAAGATGCACCTATTCATCCATAAATCATGAAAGAATCAAACTGAGTAACTGACACATATAAAATAAAAATTAAAATAAAACCATTAATTACTGAAGAATACCAATGAATAAAATTCCTAGGTTGTGCAGAGCTAAGATGGCATTCTCGAACAGATTGTTCGCAATAAAAATATTCTAAAGAAGTGCAAATGGATTAACACATGAACAAACATTCATGAGCACACTGTAATCTAACCTTGTGGGATCAAACCCAGCTTGAAGAGCCAGTCTTAGCTCATTTCCACTAACAAGCACCGCTCCACAACCCAAACTCCTTAAATGTTCCAGAATCTTCAAATTATTGTTGGCCTTGATAGCATAACCAATAATAGACCTCAAGCCTTCCAAGGCCGACTTATAGGCTTCAATATTTCTAGTAATTTGAGGCTTACTGTACAAGTAGAAAGGTCTTCTTTCAACTGATTCCATAACTTCCTGCACTTTAAGCCCCTCACAATACAGATACCCATCTTCAGACTTGGAGAAACAATGCTGAAACTTAGTTGTCTTAGGGTCCTTTGTTGAAGTTTTACCAGTATTCTGGGACAAAACCGCTCTAAGAAGACATGGTCTAGCAGTACGTTTGAGGGATAGAGTTGGGTTTTGGGTAAAACGGTTATGGTTTAAATGGTAGTTTTGGGCTTTAGAAAGTGAAGCAGAAAAAGAAAAAAGGTGTGTGGCTGCCATGATTGTACTATGCAAATGCTCGTCACCAAGGCAAAAGAGTTGATGCTGTTGTGGGTGGCCTTAATTGAGTTCCTGAAAAACAATTAACAATCTTAGCTATCGCTACCAATCCAGAATATGCAAAACAGTGTATGCTCCGTTTTAAAAATTTCTCACTGAATTAACTTCACATTAGCTACCATTGGACTGAAAAAAACTCAGATACTTAACATGAAACATTTAATAGGAACAGGGCTAGGAATAGATTGGGGGCGCAGGCAATAGAAAGTGGCAACATCGTTCTAGTAAAAATTTCTTTTTTTATTACAAAGTATGTCTGATTAAATTTGTGCATTTAGAAGAAAAAAACAGAGAAAGGGGCCGATTGTGTTACAGGGGAGGCCTAGAACAAAATATACCAATACAAAGCTGAAGAATGGTTACGCCAATCTTACTTTCCAATAAGCTAGGACGACGACGGTCACGGAGGAGAGGAAGCTCGGAGTCGGAGGAGCTGCATGCTGCGACGAAGCTCGAAGAAGGAGGAGGAAACGGTGATTTGGGGGAAATGACCGTTTGATTAAGAGTGAAACAGTGCGAAGAGTGAGCTTCAGGTGCAGGCGTGTAGCCGACAAAGGTCAACAAACAAAGTGTACGGTTTTAAGCGGAAGGGTTCCATTGTTTTCCCTTACGTTTTGTTTGGGCTTCAGTGGCCAACTATGAAGGCCTATGCCAACAGACTGTTGTTACAAATCAAACGTGCTATAGGTTCGATATCCATCAATTGATATAAGGATTTTATTGGTAGGTAATTTATAAATATTTTTATAAACGCTCTTTAAATTTAGAGGTATGTCTTGATCCCGATAGAATACTGATGTCTACCCCACTTTAACTTTTTTATAAAAAAAAAAAAACCAATAAACAAAGGAAAAATTCCATTTAATACTTTGAAAAATATACCAAACCCAAAAGGGGACTCAAATTTCAATAAGGCCTAGGCCCAGGCCCAAAAAATTATTTTTGATGTTATTAAACCCAATAAGGGTACTTGTCAACCCCTTCTTGTTAAAGCATGAGCAATTCTATTATCAATGAAGATTAGTATAGTTGGCTAAGGCGTCGGCCTTCATCTTAAAATGGAGGAGGTTCGATACCCACCGGGTCTATGTGAGGGCCTCATTGATGGGCGATCTGTAAGCGCTCTTTGAGTTTAGAGAAAGCATGTCTTAGGGAAGTGAGGGAAGACCGGTGTCTACCCACACCTAAATTTTATTTTGTATCAAAAAAAAAAAATCAGCAATTCTATTTTGTTCTCTTTATCACACATTTACAAAGTCCAATCAAACATAATCGTATTATAAATATGCAATATTGGTATCATCTAAGAAGAAGGGAGACTTCTCCCTACCTTTAGATTGTAAGTAAACCCAACCCTTTTCTAAAATTTCAATAGCAAAAAAAAGAACAATAGAGATGACATTGCTGTTTTGTTGTTTGCCATTAACATATCAATTAAATTCTTGGCATCTGATTCCATGGCAACATTTTCTAATCTTAACTCTCAATCTAGTCTTAACCTATTAAAAACGTCTCATTATTCTACTTCAAATACACCATCTCTTTTAAGGCTTAAGGTGCAAAAATATACATATACTTTATTTTAATGATTGCCCAACACAAAGTTCCTTTTTTAGATGCAAAAGTGTACACGTGATTATAAATTAAGTGCAAAGATACCGTTTAACGGTTAAGATTGATTTTGACTGTTAAGTTTGACTTTTTTCGCTGATTGGACGACAATATGACTTTCAAAAGGTGTAGGAATACACATGGTTTGGTCAAAAGAGCGCTTTAACACCAAGTGTTTTTTTAATTTAATATTTTATTTCAATTAAGGAAAATTATTATTTGTATAGGTTTAATTCCGGAAGGCTAAATTTTTTCTTCTGATTTGTCATGTTGGGAAGGAGGATTTATTCAATAAGTAAAAACAGTAAAAATTTTATTTCCATAATTTATTTTCTTTTTTAAAAATTCTTGTTAAATTTTCTATAATAATTGATAAATGAGTATTTATGCATTTAAAATTTGATATAATAAATAATATATTTACTTAAAAATAATTTTTATTTTTTGAAAAATAAATAGTTAAAGAAATAATTCATTTATTATATTAAAAAATAATAATTTATTTACTTTGAAAAAGTCAAATTTATAACTATAAATCTATAACATTCCTTGATTTATTTTTATTCATTATATAAATAGAAATAACTCATTTAGAAATCGTTTATATTGCATATTTGTTAATGCAATAAAAATTAAATAATAAGTTTTGATTGAAAAATTATTTAAATAATTCAATTGTTAGATAAAAAAATTAATTTTTTTAATTAAATATAGTATTTGTGATATCAAATTTCAAATGTATAAATACTCATTTATTAATTAGAAAATTTAATAAGGATTTTTTTAAGAAAATAAAATAAATTATGGAAATAAAAAATTTGGCCTTCCAAGAATTATACCTAAATAAATAATATTTTTTCTTTAATTGAAAAAAATTATTAAATTAGAAAAAAATGGTGTTAGGCACTCTTTTTGCCAAACCACATGTGTATTTTTTCACATTTGAAAACCACATCATCGTTAAGTAAGCAAAAAAAAAAGTCAAACTTAATGGTCAAAGTTAAACTTTTTAACGATCTAATGTATTTTTGCACATAATTTATAATCATTAATACACTTTTACATTTAAAATTAGCATTTGATGTTGAACGTTCCTCGGGATAAAGACATATATACGTTGTTGCACCAAAAACCCTTTCTTCTAATTACTTGCATAAAACTGGCTATCCATTGTTTTTCATTATCTTTTATATCCCCACCACAACTAGGATCGGAGTTTGTTGCAAACATAGCACCATCCATATTTAAATTAAACCAATCACACAGAGAAGGAAGCTAAACGGAGGCTTTTTTAGGTGTAGTGACATTCAATACAACAACTCAATAATTAACATTAACAAAACTTTTCCAACTATATATGATCTATGACATTTGTTGGATCAAATGGTTCTTCAAATTGATTCATCCTGTTTCATAATTTCCAACTATGTACTTTTTTTTTTTTTTGCCCAAAAAAATATGCCCTTGTTGATTTTCTTTATTCTTATCCTCCTCCTACTTCTTAAGAAGACGGGTCCTAAGGCATTTTCATCAATTTTTTACTAAAAACAATCGTATTGAAAATAATTTAATAGAATGGTCCTTGTCTCCTTGTGATGAAAAGCAATAAAAACAGGCCTTGACTCTCTTTTTTTTTTTTTGGGTTAGAAAATTGCACATAGGTCCTAAACAAGACAAAATACTATTATAAGGTCCTTTGAAATCTAGCAAATCCCAATGGACATTTGGATTACATATTCCAAATGTGAAAAGACGCTCTTACCCTTTATAATAGACATTGAGTAAGGCCCAATTAATATTCTAACAATTTGTGTTTCAGCCCTAATTGAACAAGCCTCGTGTCACATTTGATATCTCTGTCTCTACATTTGTGGAGTCTTTTCAACTTCGCCATCATAATGAGACCCTTTTTTAACCATTGCTAACCATTGCATTGCCGTCACGTTGAAGCTCTTGGTCGTGGTTGTCTGGTTGAAGGTGTTTCTCGTCGTCATTGAAGTTCTTCCTTGTCGCTACTCATGGTATTGAACATCACCATCACTGTGTTCATCCCTTTTCTAAAGCAAACTCTTTTAGGTTTATTATTTATATATCAGAACGTCACCATTGAACTTTAAACTCTTGGCATGAATGCTTGTTCTAAGATATAAAGTTGGGAATTATGTCTGGGACCTGGATTCTAATCCTTCAACTAGCTTATTACATATCAAAACTAAAAAGGAAGTGATTATCAGCAAAAACTAGGGATTATCTCGAAGGAACTCAAGTTTTTTTTTGGTTTGGTTAAGTTACATTACTAAAACCACCAGCCTGCTATTAACATTGTTTGGTTGAGCATCTTGGTAATATCTTGAACTATTATTGAAATTTAAATCATGATAAAAAGATTTTCTCAAAGGGTGCGTTAGTTATTGAACGGCTCAGTTATGTTATTACATGTAATCTGTAACTAAACAAACTCTAAAGCAATATTATACTTCTAAATGTTAAAGTTCCAAGCTTCTTGAAGAGAAAAGCTAAAAGAGTTTGCTTTAGAAAAGGGATGAAGAGAGTGATCGTGATGTTGAATACCATGAGTAGTGACAAGGAAGAACTTCAAACAATGAGGAATACCTTCAACTAGACAACCACAATCAAGAGTTTCAATGCCACGGCGATGCGATGTCGAGGCTCTCACGATGATAGCGATGATGAAGAGATTCCATGGATGTGGAGACAAAGATATCAAATGTGATTTAGTGTTTGGGTCAATGAGGGCTGAAACTCAAGTTGTAGGACATTTAATCAGGACTCCCTCAGTGTCCATTATTAAGGGCAAGAACGTCTTTTAACAATTGGAATATATAACCCATATGTCCCTCAGGATTTGTAAGTAATTTGAAGATTTCAAAGGGCCTTATAATAGAATTGTGTCTTGCTTGGGACCTAAGTGCAATTTTTAACCCATATGTCCCTCGGGATTTTTTTTTGGATACTTTATTTAATGGATTTTGGAATTAAGTAACTCACAAGAGTTACGACAACAAAACATAAAAAAGCTTGGGATTGTTTGTTTCTGTTTTCAGTTTTCTGTTTTCAAAACAGTTTTTTTTTTTTAATTGTCTTTAAAAATAAGTTTTGAAGAAAAAAAAAAAAAAAAAAAAAAAAAGTCTAAATAGTTGTTTTTAAAAAAATATGTTTTTGAAGTGGGATAATTAATTTTTTTTAAAAGTCTTTTTTGTATGAGGTAAAATTAGAATTTCATATTTATTTGTTACTGAATCGACCATAGACATATTCCTTTTTTATTTGAGAGTCTTAAATACACCCATAATTCTGAGCTTCATGTTAGTTACC
The DNA here is from genome assembly GCA_019022655.1 of Acacia acuminata. NCBI lineage: Eukaryota > Viridiplantae > Streptophyta > Magnoliopsida > Fabales > Fabaceae > Acacia > Acacia acuminata. Next base: position 883,212 of record JAFJYI010000075.1, read on the forward strand.
CCAAGAGACATGTAGTTAGCTCAAGAGCATCCCAATTCAATTGAATGGAATGGAATGACAGTTTCTGGCCATCATTCATGGTGATGTGGCGGTGGTCAACGAGATGGTGTGATGTCGATAGTGGACAAATGACGGCCTGAAAAAAAAAAGAAAAACTATCCTATGTGAAAGTTTAACTAACTAGCCAACAATGGAAATTTCTTCCCTATTGACATGAGTAAAGATAATGTCTCTGTCCTTGTGGATAAGAAATCTAACATCATCCACCAAGTTAACAGCTTCTATACAATTAAAAAAAAAATGGACGAACTTACCTAAAACCCTTGTCCAACACAAATGAAGACATGAAAACCATGAGGGATCCCAATTATCTCTGTAATGGCAGAAGGAACATTTGTTAGTTTATAGTTGAAACCACAAATCTAGTGATCTTCTCTATCTTGAATAACTCCACCACATCCACTTTGCCACTCTCCAATTTACACCCATCACATTGAGTTTGTATACTCTTCAAAACCATGATTTGGATAGAATATCATGGTTTTAGGGGGGAAAACAATTCAAACACTCTCATTTTCCACCAGAATCATGGTGCTTTCTTTTCTCCACAATATATTTTTTACAAAACCATGGTTTAAGGGTGGATTAGAAGCCGATTTTTTTCTGCATTTTAAGAAGTTATTGTCCAAAAACTATTATCTAAAATAAATTTTTATCACTTTTCTCTAGCTATTTTCTGAACGCTAAGTACTTGTTTTGATTAGGAATATAACTTGATTCTCCAATGTGATTTATGATATATAAGGAAAGTTTGTAAGAGAAGTTTTATCTCTTTTTTTTTTTGTAGAAAAATTTTAGGAAAGGGGTTGGACTCACTAACAATCTAAGGAGAGCGAAATCTTCCTTCCTCTTAGTTGATACCAATATTGGATAAGGCGAGCTATCTATTACTCTCAAACAAACATGGTTGTTAGAATTGCACGAAATGTGATACGTATCGTGCGAGTCGATACGAGTTAGGGAAAAAACGAGTCGAACCATGTAGATGAATCGTCTTTCATAGGAATCGCAGTATGGAATCGACAAATCGTCCGATTCAAAACTGAATCGTGAATCGAGGGAATATTTCCGATTCAAATCTTTTTACCCACGAGGTCACGACTCTTGGTTTTTACAAAACCAATAGCCTTCGTGGGAGTTTAATGATACCTTGTCTTCAGATGATACCTTGTCTTCAGAAAAGAACAAAAAGAAAAAAGAAACCGAGAAGGAGATGAGAGTTTAAGAGAAGAAGAGAGAGTGCATACACTATACAGCGATTGCGCAGAAGCTGAGGTACCTTGCAGAGAAGACGACTTGAAGAAGACGCCTTGAACTTGAAGTTGCAGAGAAGACGCGTGCCTTCAAGAAGAAGTTGCAGAGAAGCATATCGAGACGACGACGAGACTCGAAGTATGCTTCTACTTTCTTTTCGATTTTAAAACTCATCTTCATCTGTTGAATCGTCGATCGCTTTGATCGAATGTTTTTGACTTTGTAAATATTACTTTATTTCCCAGTGTATTTCTTATGTCGTTTTCTTGGTTTGATGGGACCTGAATACCCAATATAACTTGACTACCCACAATAACATGTCATTTTCTTACCTTTGCAGTACTTCTGAATTCTGATATAACCTTTTTCTAAAGTAATGCATTTTCGAGACTTGTTCAAAAAAAAAAAGTTAAATCTGATTGTTTTTTTTAATTTGATGTTCAAAATCTCGTTAATATGCCAACAGAGATTTGTGCCAATTAGGTGTTCAATAAACACTGTTTTTTAAATTTTTTTTATTTCATGTACAGAAAGTTAGAAACAACAAAAATGGCTCCAAAGAAAAAATCTCAAAAGCAAAAGGATATAACTTGGGATCATTGTAAATCCCTTGGCAATAGGTTGAATGTTAAATGTAACTATTGTCCCAAAGCAATGTGGGGAGGAGCATTTAGAATGAAGCATCATCTTTCGGAACACACAAAGAAGTTGCTCCTTGTCCGCAAGTGCCGAAGAGATAAGGAATCTATTTATAAAAATATTGGATGATGCAAGCAATGATGATGAACTAGAGTGCTTTGATGATAAAGATTCACCAAAAAAGGGGAACATGGATAGTTTTATGAAAAACAAAAAAGGTGGAAGTGATTCACCTACTATGAAACAAAGACTTTGAACTCAATGGTGAAGGATAGAGATTTGGTAGTTCGAGACATTTGTAGATGCATATATGGCAATGCATTGCCATTCAATTTAGTAAAGAGTCCATTATTTATTAATATGGTGAAATCTATTAGTGAATATGGTAGAGGCTTGAAACCACCAACTTATCATGAAATGAAGGTTTCATATTTGAAGAAAGAAGTTGATTTAGTCAATGCTAATTTGGATAAATATAAGCTAGAATGGAAGAAAACTGGTTGTACATTGATGTCAGATGGATGGACTAATGGAAAGGGTAGATCTCTTACTAATTTTCTTGTTAATAGTCCTAGAGGAACTGTTTTTATAAAATTTGTTGATACAAGCAGTTTTATTAAAGACGCTGAAAAAAAAATGTTTGAATTACTTGATGAGATGGTGATGGAAATTGGAGAAGAGAATGTCGTTCAAGTAGTGACAGATAGTGCTGACCCTTCAGATCAGATTGGACAAAAGTTGATGGCTAAGAGAAAACAACTTTTTTGGTCACCTTGTGCGACCCATTGCCTTGATTTGATTTTGGACGATATTGGTGGCATTACAGTGTTTTATAATACCATTTAGAAAGCAAAGAAAATTACAACATTCATTTATAGGCACACATGGGTGTTGAATTTGTATATAACTTTTTCCAAAGGTAGAGAGTTAGCTAGGCCAGCAATAACGAGGTTTGCTACATCATATTTGACTATAACGTCAATTTTGAAACAAAAGACTGCACTTCGATCTATATTTACATCAGACAAATGGGTTAATAGTGCCTATTCCTCTAGGTCGGAAGCCAAATTTGCGAGAAAATGTTGTTTTGATCGATAAAAGATTTTGGAAGTCAATACATTATTGTTTGAAAATTGTGTCTCCTCTTGTGAAAGTTCTAAGACTTGTGGATGGTGATTCAAAGCACGCAATGGGGTACATTTATGAGGCTATGGATAGAGCAAAGGAAGAAATAGCAAAGAGTTTTAATCATGAGGAAAAGAGATATAAGGATGTATGGGAAATAATTGACAAGCGTTGGGATTTACAACTCCATAGGCCTCTTCATGCAAAAGATATTTTCTTAATCCAAAGTAAGTATTTTTTATTATATAAAATTATATTTTTATGCATGTAATAGAATTTCTTTATATTTGATTTATTATTAAGTCTTATTGTAACTTTATAATAATTATATAGGTTCCATTATGACTCAAAATTCAACCCACGATCGTGAGGTTAAAATCGGCTTGTGGAAGACATTGGAGAAGATGTGTCCCGATATTGAAACAAGGATCATAATTGATTCCCAAATTGAGAAATTTGATAGGGCTGAGGGACTCTTTGGAAATAGTTTAGCAATTGCAACCAGAGATAGGAAGCAACTCGGTAACCATTTAATTGTATTTGTTGATTTTTTTTAAAGAAATATTTATAAATTAAGTTATTAACCAAGTATTTATTTATAAATTATGATTTCTTTTTGTTAGCTTTATGGTGGAATAGTTTTGGAGACGATTGCAAAGAGTTACAAACAATAGCTATTAGCATCTTAAGCCTCACTTGCAGTGCTACAGGGTACGGGAGAAATTGGAGTTTGTTTGATCAAATTCACTCAAAGAGAAGAAACTGTTTAGAGCAACAAAGGTTGAATGCTCTTGTGTTTGTTAAATACAACCTCCAACTTGAAATTAGGTAAAAACAAAGGGAGGAAAAAGGAGACACATATGATCCTATCTGTTTGTCAGATATAGATTCCGATGAGGAATGGATTACTGAGCAACATGATCATTGCCTAATGGATGGGGAATCTTGGATGGATATACATGAGTGCTTCAATGTTGATGAAGGAGACCAAAGCAAAAAGAGAAAGAGAGGTATATTTGCATATATAATAATATTCTTTTAGTCAAATCCTTTATCTAATGTATTTATTTATTCTTTTAGGTCATCGAAATCTTCAAGATGATAGGAATAATAAAGGCAAAAGCATCGTCATACAAGATAATGCCAATAAGATTGATAAATGAAATGACATTGCCAACAAGAATGATAGCGGAAAAGGATCTCAAATTGTTGAGCAAGATATGGGAGATGAGTCAGATGACTTTTCTAATGAAGGGGCTGAAGGATTAGATATGCCAGAGCTAGATGCTGATAGTGATAACATTATGGAGAATTATTTGTTTCAAATTTGATTACTTATATATTTTGGAATTTGGATTTTTTTTTAAAATTTAGATTTATATGATATTATTTTTCCATCATTTTTCATTTATTCCTGAATCTTACGATTCGATACGATTCACGATTCAAAAAAAGATCAAATGATTCTCGATTCGTATTGCGATTCAACAACCTTGCTCTCAAATGTTTACCTAGGCACTCAAGTCTTTAGGATCTTCTCCAAGCGCTTGATCAATCAACTGCAAGATCGAATCCCCTCCTTTTAATAAGAGTGTCCGACCTTTAGGTGGAAGTGTGGAACTTAAGGATGGGGGATTATCTTGACTTGACCTTTTTTTTTTTTTTTTTTTTGATATATTCGACTTGACTTGTTTGAACGTATTTCTGAAACGAAACGCTAATTATTCATATAGGCCCAAAATATGCAGCAGATCCTGATTCAAGGCCCAGATTTAGGCCCACGAGTCCGTTGTGTGGTAGCTATAGCCCATACACCTCGCGAACCAAATTCCAGAATAGAACAGACGAGAAAATTTAAACAAACCCAGGCTGTTGATGGTGCGCTGCACGGTTTGCGTGAAACGACACGATAGGGAAGCTCAAGCTCGCATCGGAAAAATTAACAGTCGTCTACGTCACCGGAGTCTGGCGAGACTCAGTACTTCCTCGTAATTGCACTCTACAGTTCACCTCAACTGAAATTACGACAACAATCACATGGCGTCATCGTCCTCTTCCAGCTCTGATAGCTCCTCTTGGGAGCTTCAGTGCGTCGGAACTCTGGAAATCGTCACCCCCAAACCTGTAGGCTTCCTCTGCGGTTCAATCCCGGTTCCCACCGACAAATCCTTCCACTCTTTTGGTTCCGCTCTTCTTCCTAATCGTCAAACGTACGCATACTCTCCCTGTGATTATGTCTTTGATTCTGTAATTTTTAATGTGTTTAATTATTCAAATTTGGCCTGGCTATCTTGTGATTGTAATTTTTATGCCCAGTTTACTAAGCAATCATTTTGCTTCTTTTTTAAATTGTTCATTTTTTTTTTTTTTTTTCATTCCGTAGAGTAAATGCTCCGCGGTATCGATACCGGATGCTTCCGACTGAGACTGATCTCAATACGCCTCCACTTCTTCCGCATTTCCCAGAAAAGGTTCTTCCTCTTGGTGCTGTGCAGTCAAGGACCACTGGAGGTACTTATTTTGGACTAGACTAATTTTTTCTATTAGACACTTCGCAATTTGAATGGTGGAAGATTTTTTTGGACTTGTGATCTTCACTCGTTTAGTAATAGAACTACTGGCTATATATTGGGTTATTAAGTGAGTTCAAATTAAATCACTACCATTTGATCAATGAATATGAAATGCGACAACGGCAAGATATTCTCTGTCTTGTGGGTATCTGGCTAGACTAAATGCTGATTTTCTGGATTATATTTACTTTTGTATCGATGCCTCCTAGTCCCATGAATGCAAAGCCCTTTCTCAAGGGAAAACAACCTGGCTGTATTATAGCTTCTACTTATTTCATCACATCCACGATTATATTTCGATAAAATCTATAGTTTAAGCAAGAACAACATTTTGCTAAGCTCAAGCAAGAAAAAGGTATGATGTTGACTCCAATTCAAACAAATTTCATTCCCATTCTTCGGTTACCAAAATATTCCTGTTTATGTCAAGGCAGGTTCTTCTTTGTAACTGAGCATTATTTCTTGGGAATAACGGATTAGAGTGGGATTAATTGTTTAAAGTTTCCCGTTTTATGTTCATTGAATTTGGACCTCTGGATTTCCTTAGAGTTCTTATGGGGACGGGAAGGTGCCAAATTATTCTGACATGTGATCATGCTTTGAGTTGTGTTTCATATCATAAATAAACTTGAACACTCACGGAATCTGGTGCACGGACAGATTTACACCTCTTATGACTAGGTTGCTTGATGAGAGAAGCCAATGCTTTTGGAAGTTCTGATAAAATTAATATCTTCTGCCACTAGAATTCTTTGAAGCACAAACACCTTTGTTATTCACAAATGTATGCTGATGCTTCTGACATGTGGCATGCGACAGATTTACCTTGGGATAGTGCTGCTGTTGCTTCTAATCTCACCAGAAAATGCGAGGCTCTTGCCGTTTCTGGTTTGGCAGAGTATGGAGATGAAATTGATGTGATTGCTCCTGCAGACATTCTGAAGCAGATTTTTAAAATGCCTTATTCAAAGGCTCGATTATCAGTTGCTGTTCATCGCATTGGTCAGACTCTTGTTTTGAACACCGGGTGTGTATCCTTTTGATATTCCAGATTCATTTCATTTCACCACCACCATCATTTCTTTGTCATTGCAATCCTTAGAAACATGAGAATTTCAATTTGAAATTTGAGCATTTCTCCTTCACCTTTCCTCGAAGCAAAATACATCATCATTGTACTTAATGATCTGAAGAAAAAGGATAACTGTAGTCTTGTAAATAATCAGGGACTTGCTGATTTCAACAAGAAATAGCAATGGCCGGAAAGCTTAATTTATTTTAGCTGACGAGTATGTTATGTATGATCACGTGGAGATGTTTCACCTTAAGATTCAGTCATTCAAAATTAAAAAGGGCTTCAACTGATTATTGCCTTTCTTAGCTTAGACTGCTAGCCTGTCAGCATTTTTACAGATTTAATTCTGTTACTTGTGTGAAGGTCATGGTTGTACCGACAGTTTTTTCTTCTTTAACTGCTGTTTTGTTATAATGATAATTATCGAATTTATTTCATGTGACCAAATATTATCTGAAGTGCAGCCCTGATGTTGAAGAGGGAGAAAAGTTGATTAGAAGGCATAACAATCAGTCAAAATGTGCTGATCAATCATTATTCTTAAATTTTGCTATGCATTCGGTCAGAATGGAGGCTTGTGATTGCCCTCCAAGTCATCATGTATCACCAGAAGAGAAGTCAAATAATTCTGTTCTTCCTGGAGGAAATACTCCTCAGATTGTGAAACAACATGATGATGTTGTTCGAGCTGAAGGATACAGTAGTTTTACTGATTACTCAGAGGTTAAGCAGGACAGTTTTTTGTGGGGAAACAAGAAGAATAGAAGAAATAGGAATAATAATCCAGTCAATAAGGTGGCATCGCAAGTTGGTGAAAAAGCTAGGTCCTTCGTGCAAGAGTCTGAGAAACAAAGAAAAGCAGGCAGTGACAACTTTTTGAGGGTTTTGTTCTGGCAGTTTCATAATTTCCGTATGCTATTAGGTAGTGACTTGCTTTTGTTCAGTAATGAAAAGTATGTTGCTGTGAGCTTGCATCTATGGGATGTTACCCGCCAGGTGTGTGCACTTTTCTAAAATCTTGCCTCCTAATTTATGATCTGCAAATTATTCATTATGTTTTCTTGATTTGACAGGTAACGCCATTGACATGGCTGGAAGCTTGGCTTGACAATGTCATGGCAAGTGTGCCTGAGATGGCTATCTGTTATCATCATAATGGTGTTGTTCAAGGATATGAGCTTCTGAAAACAGATGACATATTTCTATTGAAAGGGATATCTGATGATGGGACACCCGCATTTCATCCTAATGTTGTCCAGCAAAATGGTCTTTCTGTTTTGAGATTCCTTCAGGATAATTGCAAACAGGATCCTGGATCTTACTGGGTACTTTTACTGTATCTTTCTTGCCTTTTACTTGATTATTATTTTTCACAATTTTTTTATTGCTTTATGCTTCCTATATGCAAACTCTTTTAAATTTTGTTGTGCTTTAAAATGCTAGCAAGCCTGACTCAGTTTTGCAGCTTTACAAAGGTGCAGGTGAAGATGATATACAGCTTTTTGATCTCTCTGTTATTCCTAAAAACCATTCTTCTGATGGCTGTCATGATCGTTCAAGCTCCTTGCCTACTTTAATCAGTAGAGGTAGGAGTGATGCTGTATATTCACTGGGAACTCTCCTCTATCGGATTGCCCATCGCCTTTCTCTTTCAATGGTGTGAAATGGTCAAACTTGTCTCTAGGTTAATTGTGCTTTATTGAAATAGCTGGTTTCTAACTATTTCTGCTTTTGCCACAGGCGGCTAAGAATAGAGCTAGGTGTGTGAGTTTTTTCAGAAAATGTTTGGATTTTCTTGATGACTCAGACCATCTGGTATGTTTTTTGGAATTTTTTTTTTGTTGTTGTTGGCTTTTCCTTTAATTTGTCTTAATATCTTGAATATGATAACATTGCTAATTGGTGTTCTGCTGAACAGGCAGTACGAGCAATTGCTCATGAACAATTTGCCAGGCTGATTTTAAATTATGATGAAGAACTGAATTTAACATCTGAATCTCTAGCTGTAGAATGTGATCCGATTGTTACTGAAGCTGAAGAGTCATCCCTTGATGCTGAAAACAGAAGATCTGAGTCAGCTTTCCATGAAGAGTTATTATCTCATGATGAATCATGTGATCAAGGACAAATACCTGAGCACTTGGAATCAGATCCTCCTGCTGACATGACGTCTGCTATGAACACTGAGGAATTATTAGTGGTAGGTGACATGAAATTAAGCACTCAAGGAGTGGCTCTGCCAAACTCTTCTGATGATGAGAACTACTCTGCACACGAAGTATGTCCAGTTCCTGCACCTGTGGTCCAAACAGTAGCTGATCCTGTCTCATCCAAATTAGCTGCAGTGCACCATGTGTCACAAGCCATTAAATCTCTTAGATGGATGCGGCAGCTTCAGAGCAATGAACCACAGCTAATGGATCAGTTTATTGAAAATCGTAATAGGCAACCATCATCATTTAATGTGTCTGTTTGTGCTTGTGGAGATTCTGACTGTATTGAAGTTTGTGACATTCGGGAATGGCTTCCAACATCCAAGTTAGACCATAAGCTCTGGAAGCTAGTTCTTTTGCTTGGGGAATCTTATTTGGCACTTGCAGAGGCTTATATAGAGGATGGCCAACTGCATCAAGCTTTGAAGGTTATACAGTTAGCATGTTCTGTTTATGGATCAATGCCTCAGCATCTTGAAGATGCAAAATTCATTTCCTCAATGGTCGGTAATTCTTCCTTACGGAGAAAATTCTCCAAAAGAAATGATAAGACTGCATTGTTGGATAGCAATATAAAAGATGAGAATTGCATCTCTGGTAATGGGTATCTTGCTAATGAGATGAAGTCTTCTACTTGCCTATTTTGGGCCAAGGCATGGGCTCTAGTCGGGGATGTATACGTTGAGTTCCATAAGAGTAAAAGTAAAGAATCAATACAAGAATTGAGAAAATCTGCAACCAGAGAATTGAGAATGCCATCTGAGGTTGTGAAGGAAGTTAAAAGGCTGAAGAGTAAATTAACCCAGTTGAGCCAGAACTGTAGCTTATGTTCCCTGATAAATTGCAGTTGCCAGGGTGATAGAGCGAGCAGTGGAAGCAGTGCTAGCAGTAGTAGAGCAGATATGAGTGTTATGGCTTATGGTAGAAAGCATAGTAAAAGATCGTATAATAAAAATGTCACATACTTGCCCCCGAAAGACACAGAAGAAGAGTGCATGCATGACGACATTGGTGATAGAAAAGAGTCAGAGATGCATGAATCTTGTTCTAATGTTGTTACTCAAACTCAATTTAATTCAAAAGAAACATCAGAAGTAAAATATGGTGGAATCTTTGAGTACTTAGAAGGTCCTCAAGTTGGAGAAGTGGAGCACAACCTATCAGCTGCTCTAAAATGCTATGAAGAAGCTAGAAAGTCGGTGATTAAAATTCCTTCTGGTTTGTCTGATCTACAATCTGTAGTTAAAAAGAGAGGGTGGGTTTGCAATGAATTGGGTCGAATCAGACTTGAAAAGAAAGAACTGAATGAAGCTGAACAGGCATTTACTGATGCCATAAATGCATTTAGAGAAGTTTCAGACCATACCAATATTATATTGATATATTTAAACTTGGGCCATGGCAGACGGGCTTTGGCTGAGGAGATGGTATCAAAAATTGAAAATCTCAAGTCACATTCCATCTTCCATAATGCATACAATCAAGCAGTAGAGACCACAAAACTGGAATATAGAGAATCTCTTAGATATTATGCAGCTGCAAGGTTAGAATTGAATGCCATCAGTGAAGATGATGATGGTTCTGTGACAACCAACTTAAGGAATGAGGTACATACACAATTTGCTCATACTTATCTGCGTCTTGGCATGCTTTTGGATAGAGAAGATAGTACTGCTGAAGTGTATGAAAATGGATGCTTTGAAGATACATTTGTAAGCTGCACCATTGCCCATGACAGAAAAGTCAGGAAGGAACTGAAAAGGCATGAGCTTTCAGCTAATGAAGCCATTAGGAAAGCATTGTCTGTGTATGAATCACTGGGTGAACTACGTAAACAGGAGGCTGCATATGCTTACTTCCAGTTGGCTTGCTATCAGAGAAATTGTTGTCTAAAGTTTATGGATTCAGGTAGTAAAAAAGGTGGCTTGTCTAAAGGTGAAAACAGGATTCTGCAACGAGTCAAGCAATATGCATCCCTAGCTGAGAGGAACTGGCAAAAAGCTATGGACTTCTACGGAGCAAAAACACATCCTGTCATGTATCTGACTATTCTTATAGAGAGATCGGCTCTTTCACTCAGCGTTTCAAGCCATTTGCACTCCTATGCGGTATTTTTCTGAACTTTCACCAAGTTTTTTCCTTATGGTTATGACTCACACTTTTGTTTTAAACTTGCAGAGATTATTCATCTGGTCTGTGTATGAATGAATGCATCTAATATCTAGTACTTGTATTTGTTAAAAAAATATAGGGAAAATTGCACCTTAGTCTTGAGTAAGGGAAAATACAACAAAATGGTCCCTTGAAATCTCAAAATTGTAGTGAAGTCCCGTGGGGCTTTTTTTGCAATATTTTTCATATATGAAAAGATACAAATGTCTCCATGGAGGTTCATTGACTTGTCAACACGGGCATATGGACTTGTTAAAACATACTCATAGGCTTGTCAAAACCGGCTCATGGGCTTGTCAAAACATGCTCATTTGTCAAGATATTCACTTGGACTTGTCAAGACAGACAAATGGATTTGTCAAAATATGCTTATAGACTTGTCAAAGCAGGCTCATAGACTTGTCAATACAAGCATATGGGGGCATTTGTGTCTTTTCACATATGGAAAATATTGCAAAAAAGTCCCATAGGACTTCACCGCAATTTTTAGATTTCAAGGGATCATTTTGTTGTAAATTCCTTTATTCGAGACCTAGGTGCAATTTTCACAAAAATATATAGTACCTGTGTTAATTACGGTATCGTAGAGTAATGTACAATGGAAGAATATGGGTGAAAACTTTCACATACCCTGATATACCATCCATAAATTAACATATGAAAAGATTAACGGTCTTGCGACGTTTGGCTATGATATTTAAAGGTTTGGCTAGGTTTAATGGCTTGCTTTGTTTTCTTTTCCAAAAGGCACAAGTTTCAGTACTGTGCTCAGTAACTTATTCTAGATGCTACCTCCAATCTTAAATATAAGACCTTATTGACCTTTTTTTTTTTTGGAGAGATTAAGGAAGTTAAATGAATTACTTAATCATATTATATGTTGTGTTGGTTAAATTATACCAATTTATAAATATACATACTTTAAAATAATTTAATTAGCTTTCTTAATCTCCTCAAGAAAGTCGATTGGGTCTTATATTTGGCACTAGATGTAGTAATATGTAAGGGAGAGTTTAGATTATTTTAATAATAATTCTAGGTAAAGATCCTCAAGTTCTCTGCCGAATCCTCTTGCAAAGGAGACCAGTTTTCAACCTTTTGTTTCTGTATCTAGTTGCTGAATCATCTTGAATGCTCCTAACTCTTAGAGGCATTCTTTGCATAATGGTACCCGTTTGTATGAAAGATAATGTAGGAGAAAAGAAGACTGGGATAATGAAGTATTTTCAACTGCCCTTCCAAAATATACGGAAGTCCTTTTTCTTTATGTTTTAATGTTCTAATCTGGGAAATTTTAACAAGAGAGTCTCTTCAAACAAAGGGAAGCTATATTATCATGTAACCATCCCTCCTCCTCCTCCTCCTCAAGATTCCCTGAATTTTCTAAGCCATTGTCTCTCTTTTTTTCTGCTTTCACTCTGTGATCTGCTTCTGTCATAGGCTCATTGGTGGTGCTTATGAATTTTGTTGCAGATGTTGGAATCCGCTTTGGCTCATATGCTTGAAGGGCGTTATGTTTCTTATACAAATGCTGATACATACAGTGCCAGCGATCCTGAGCTTGAAGCAAAATACTGGAGGCAGTTGCAGATGCTTCTGAAGAAAATGTTGGCCACCACACTTTCATCAGGTACCAATAAATCGCAGCCATCTTCAACATCTAGCAAATCTGGTGATGGTGGAAAGATCAGGGAACTCTACAAGATGTCTCTGAAGGCAAATGACATGGCCCAAGTGCATGCAATGTTCAACTTGTGGATATCGTAAGGCGAAAAAAACTCGTTTTCGACTTCAGTCTTTATGTTTACTTCATCTGACCAAGGAATTGTTCTGCCCCTCCACTTGATTCCCTTGCTCTGATATTTATGCTGGGGGCTATTTTCATTTGAATCTCTTTTGGTAGAAAAAGGATTCGTCTTCTAGTCCTCTTCTTTGAAGAGGCTGCTGTGTAATTGTAATTGACCTGAAGTAAAGTAATGTTGGCTGGATATTGCACTAAAGTTATTGGCATCCATGACTATGATTTATTGATCTCAAGGGTGATTATTCAAGTGAATGGTTTACTTGATAATTTTCTTTCTTAGTAAGTGTTTAAATCAGAGGCATCACACTCTTTGTTGTATATTTGATAATGAGAATTACAACATACTTATAGGGGAAGCAAGGGAGAACAAAGGAGGTAAATTAGGAAATATAATAAAGCCTAATTAAGACTAATAAATCACTAATTAAGGTCCTATAATCAGATCCTAGTAATCAGGTCATCAATCACGGGATCCTAATAAGTGGGTAATAAGTGGGTGATTTTATTTCTTATTCTAACACTTCCCCTCAAGCTGGAGAGTATATGTCGAGCAATCCCAGCTTACCACGAAATCCTTCAAACTTGGTTCGACCGAGTGGTTTAGTCAGGATGTCTGCAATTTGTTCTTCAGATCTTATGTGAGACATGGTCATAATGTCTACTTCAATCTTTTCTTTAATGAAATGTCTGTCTATATCAACATGCTTGGTTCGATCCCGATATCTTGGGTTCTTGACCATTTCAATCTTGGCCTTGTTGTCACACCGAGTTGCATTGGTCCTTCATGTTGAATCCCCAACTCCTTTAGTAATCGATGATCCACATTCCTTCACAAACTCCTTTGTTAATGCTCTCGTTCGCTTCGCCTTCCGCTTGTTGACACCACTGTCTGTTTCTTACTTCTCCATGTAACCAGATTTCCTCACATGTATGTACAGTACCCTGAGGTTGACTCCTGGTCTCTCTATCCCTTGCATGGTCTGCATCAGTGTAGATTTCAATGTTTCTGGTAGTACCTTTTTTAAAGAATATTCCTCTTTCAGGATTAAGCTTCAGGTAGCTCAAGATTCTGTATACAGCCTCCATTTCAGGACAAAGTTTAAGGTTGTGGAATATTGTTTTGTCACGGTCATGTGATCCGTAGCTCCTGAGTCAACAATCCAGGTATCGTCACTAGTCATCACAGTGTTGAGAGCGATAATAGAGTTACTTGATTGTACAAGGTTCACGTTGGGAACATCTGTAGTTCCTTCGTACTTAGGCGATCGTCATTCTCCACCTTTGGTTCAGCTGTGGTGAGGTGGCTTTGGAAGTTCGATTTTCCCTCGGAAGGTTTGCCATGGAGTTTCCAACATTCTTCCCTATTATGGTCCTTCTTCTTACAATAGTTGCACCATTTACTAGCTTTTCGTTCCCCGTGTGGTCCCTGAACTATGAGTGCGGAGCTTTCAACGTGACTTGGTCTACTTCGGTTCAAGAGCTTCCTACTTTCTTCAAATTGCACAAAGTTAACCACATCAAAGAGTTGTGGGAGTGGCTTCAGCCCCATGATTCTGCCCCTTATCTCTTCGAAAGAGTCATTTAGGCCTAACAGGAAGTCATGTATCCTTCCTTCTTCCACAATTCACTTGTACAGTTGTGCATCTTTGAGACTTTCCCAGGGATGAACCTCAAACAAGTCTTGTTGCTGCCACAATTTTAGCAATGCATTATAATATTTAGTGACAGACATATTACCTTGTCGTAAATCCCGAAGTTGTCTCTTCAGGTGAATCAAGGCAGCAGTGTTTTCGAGGGAGGAGTAGGTCCTTCTAGCGGCATCTCATATTTCCTTTGCCGTGTGTGCAAGCAGATATCCCTCATTGATCTCCAAGGTCATTGAATTACACAACCACGTCATGACTTGGTTGTTTTCAAAAACCGTGTGTCAAAATGAGGGTCATCTGGGCCGGTTGAGGGGCTGCCCCATTAATGTATTTTTCCTTTCTTTTACCTCGCATATACCTCAGCACGCTTTGTGACCATTGGAGATAGTTCCTACCATTAAACTTATGGCTAATAGCCATAACGTGATGGTCTGAAAATTCTGAAGTCATCTCCGAGGTTCTGGTTGCTACTGGGTTGCTGGTTAGAGAGGAAGAAGATGAGGAATTTTGAGTTTGAGAATCGGTACCGGACATAAAAACCATGGGAGATGTTCCGGTTGATTTTCCTGGAATTGATCCGAATACAAGAGGGAACTGAGGAGGATCCATGTTTCTGGAAGAAGAATAGTCGCCGAAAACTGGAAAACTTCACCGAAGAGTCGCCGGAAAATCCAAAACTTCACCGGAGGATGCAAAGATCACTGGGGTTGGCCGGAAATCAGATGAGGAGCCCAAACGAGGAAGTCGCCGTTGAAAACGATGCTCCACGCGCCGCCACAAGGTCGCTATCCGTCGAGCGCGTGCACACCACTCGCCGCCGTGGAGACTCTGGTTGGCCACCGGCTTCTGGGTGTTCGCCGATCGAAGCCTCCTGGTTCTTCTGGGCTGGGCGGTGTAGTGTAACTCGCCGCCTATAGTGAACCCTAGACTCGCCGGAACTTCTACTTCACCGTTTCTCTTAGCCTCACCGTCACTCACTGTTTCTCTCGCCTTTCCTGGCCTCGGACAGATGTCCTTGGCTCTGTTACCATGTTTAAATCAGAGGCATCTCACTCTCTGTTGTATATTTGATAATGAGAATTACAACATACTTATAGGGGAAGTAAGGGAGAACAAATGAGGTAAATTAGGAAATACAGTAAAGCCTAATTAAGACTAATAAATCACTAATTAAGGTCCTATAATCAGATCCTAGTAATCAGGCCATCAATCACGGGATCCTAATAAGTGGGTGATTTTATTTCCTATTATAACGTAAGCAAATATGGCAGCAGATTGAAAAGTAGCACTTGGACGGTTCGACCCTTCCTTTTCAAGCCCTTTCTGAGCTTAATTGGAGAGTGATCACGGGGTAAGAGGAGGTTTTGACCTCTTAATTTTTAATTTCTTAAATAACTTATAAATATATCATGTGCATGGGGTAATAGATTTGAAATAAAAAATAGAAAACATTCCAGAAAAATACCCTAGAAATATTAAACTCCAAACAAGTTTTGCATCCTACAATTCATTAGTTATTATTTACTACTTGTTGAATAAATGACAATACATTTTAGTATGAATTATTGATTCCTGATTTTTGGGATTTTCAAACTCTGAAGGTATTTATTTAGAATTTCTCCTTAAAAAATGTGTTTCTAAACATTAAAATGACTCATGAATTTTAAAAAACAAAATTATCCAAGTATCCATTTTTAATGGAAAAATATTTTTCCTTGAAAATAATTCTTCATTAAGAAATGAGGATATTAAATTAAGTGGGGAAAAAACGGAAAAATTATTATAGTTTTACATAAACAATTTAATCACTAAATAGTTTGTAAGAAGTGAGCAACATACAACCTATCGTTATTTTTTTATTATATTTTAAAAACTTTTTAGTAATTATATTATTTTTATTTTTAAAAAACTTTGGCCAAAAGGATGTGGGTGAAAAAGGAGAAGACAGGCTTGCCTCTTGTGAAAAAAGAAAAAAAAAATGAACAAAACGTAAAAACCAACAGAGAAGTAATCAATGATGTTGGCATCGATTAGCATGACGTGTCATTCCGATAATATCAACGTGGCAAGCCAACGTGGAATACAGAAGAGTTGACGCGTAAACAGAAGGATGAGAAATGACAAATGCCTCCCCCAAATTCGCATTGTGCTTTCTTCGTCCATAAGCATAAAGCATTTGAAAGGGTCTCGAGGAGACTTCAAAGCCCTATATAATCCAGAAATAATCACTCGAAAATGCACGCGCAATCGTTTCGTTCTCTCTCAGTTTGCTCTTTGATTCTTCTTGTTTTCCTGATCGTTTCTACTGCAATGGCCGAATCCGCCCCCAAATCTGTTGATTCTGCTGATTCTTCTACTCCTGCCGTTCACATCATCTACGTTGAGAAACCCGATAATGAAGAGCCTGAGGCCTACCACATCAGAACCCTCACCGCCGTCCTTGGCAGGTTTGTTGTTCTGATCTCTTTCTCGAGATAAGAAAATAGGGGTTTTGAAATTGATCGTGTGGTTGATTGTGTTTGTTTGTTTGATTTGCTTGATCGTAGTGAGGAGGCTGCTAGGGAGGCTTTGTTGTACAGTTACAAAAACGCTGCTAGTGGATTCTCCGCTAAGCTAACTCCGGAGCAGGTCTCTGAAATTTCAAGTAAGTTTGCTTATTCTTTTTTCTCAATAATTTTAAGAAATCATCATATTTCTTTAGATGTTTAGTGTGGAAAACAATTATGTTCATGGTGAAAAGGAAGATTCCTTGGCCTTGATTCTTGAGGTTCCATGCTTGTTCATGTGAAAGCTGAATTATGTAAAAAGGAAGCCTTCTATGTCCTCTTTTAAAAAAAACAAAAAACAAAAACCAAGGTGTTAGAATATTAGGAAATAAAAACATTTATTAAAAATCAAAAACCTTGATTAGTGCCTAAGATGGCCTCTTAATTACTGAGTTATTAGTCTTTATTATAGTTATTGTCTTTATTTCTGTTTCTGTTCTCCCTCACTTCTCCTATAAATACTTTGTAATCCCTTCATCTTTCATACATTTTAAACACAAGGTTGGTGTTTCCCCCTCTTTCATCCTGTCTTAAGTTAACACGAGGGGAAAGCTGTTATGTTGATTTTCTACTTTTCATTTTTAAAAACTAAAATTTAGTTTAAATTTAGGATTTCTGGAAAATATTCAGGGGTTTATATGAGAACTGGAATTTATATTTAATTTTTTAATTAATTAACTAATTTGTATTTAGATGGGGGAAATACCAATAGTCTTTGGTAAAAAGAACATTAATTGTTCAACCGACTGCAGCTTGAGTATAGGAGAGTGAACTTGTTTAGCTGAATAGAAATGCTAAACTTAATACAGTTCAAAAGTTGAGAAGTTTGCAGAAGAGGAATACTCCCTCTGATTTAACACATAGGGCGACATGTAATATTTATATTTTGTTTCCCAATCCTACATTTCCATCGTATATTACTGGTTTGAGTTTAGTATTTTTATTTCCGTTGTGTTATTGGCTTGTTTTTAATTCCAGGATGGCATTTTATTTTGGCCATTTATTGCGTTGAAGGGAAAAACTGAAAAGATAGACATTTTATGACAAGATTAAATATAGGGAAAATCACACTAAGGTCCCAATTAAAGAAAAGAATATTTGAAAAGTCCCATAGCTTGTTAATGACAAGTATGACAAGTGAATGAGCAATCATTGACAAATGAAGGAGTTATTATTGACAAGTTATGGGACTTTTTGATATTATGTTTCTTAGTTGGGACTTGTCATTTTCCTTTAAATATATAAACTCTGGTTAACGTTGCTTTATATTTTGGATTAACTGGAGTAAATTCTAATCTGACATGAAATTGACATGATGGCTGACTGCCTGAATTTGGGATTGTGGTGGAAAACGGAATATGTACTGTATTTTGAAGATTGATATTTTACTCTTATGATTTGTCTAAGAATATAAAGCCCAATTGTAGATCCTGCCCACCTCTTGTGATCTAGTGATTCACATCTTCATGAGAGAGATTTGTTTCATTGCTTTGTTTGTGGGTTCTCATACATGCTATATACCATGTAACGATGTTCTTGATTGTACACTTATCTCGGCCGTTTTATCTTAGTAAAGACAGCCGCCACATATGTACTTCTATTTCTATTCCTCTGTAACGCTCAGAAGATTCAAAATTTTGGTTTATGTTTTCTCTAGTTACATATTATTTATTTATATTAATTTAACCTCTTTTGCGATGTAAAGCCTTATGACTGCTTAGATTGTAAGATTATTGTCACATGAATAATCTGCTTATTACCGTTAAAAAATATGAGTATAATTGTAGTTTGATTGTTCATTCTTTACTTTTGCAGAGCAACCAGGTGTTCTTCAAGTTGTTCCAAGCAGGACTCTTCAGGTTCATTCTGGTCCAATGCAACTGCATTAAAGGATATGAGTGGATTGTAGGTGAATCTTTCAAGCAGTTTCCTATACCATGTATAAAATAGTTTTACCCAACCTATGTTTATGTGTTGGCCAAAAATAAACCTATGCTTATGTGGATGTTAAGAAAAATATCTTGTACAAGCTTATGATCACCTGCAATACCCTTTTCTGGGCTGATGATGGATGGAATAATAATGGTTAGATGCTTTGAAATGTAAAACACAGTGTAACACATCTCTATGTGTATTACCTTATTTAGCTCACTGCATACGTATGATAAAAAAAATATTACTACCTCGAGTTTTTAATAAAAGACCCACTTT
Organism: Acacia acuminata; assembly: GCA_019022655.1. Taxonomy (NCBI): domain Eukaryota; kingdom Viridiplantae; phylum Streptophyta; class Magnoliopsida; order Fabales; family Fabaceae; genus Acacia; species Acacia acuminata. Next base: position 902,530 of record JAFJYI010000075.1, read on the forward strand.
GGTAAAAAAATTGAACTGCAAACTGATATTAAGGACCAAAGGTAGTAATAAATATAATACAAGTTTTTTAAGTGTTAGAAACATAATAATCGTTGGATTGCATGAGCCATTCCTGTCATCCAAGGCTTGTAGGTTGAAGTGTGGGGGATGGCATACTCCTGTCTGTTCTCCAAAGTTAAGTGTTTGTTTGGATCACTTTATTTTAAGTGATTTTGCACATACAAAATTAATATTGAAAGGATTTTTGTCTAGTAAAAGTCAATTAATTTTTTGGTATCCCACCCGGTCCATTGGAACCTTTTTTTTTTTTATACACATAGTAGGGGAAGGGGGCAGGGTTCGAACCCTGGACATGGGGGAAGGGAGCCAAGCTCCCATGCCACTGCGTTACTAAGGCGCTGGCGGTCCACTGGAACATTTGGTTTCGACTAATCCGTATTTTGCCATGCGTCAAGCCTACGGTTAGGGGGGAAGAGCTCCCAACACCATTTTCACGCTCGAACCGAGGACATGGTGGTGGGAAAGTAAATCCCTTTCTATTTACTTCCAATGGATGTTAGTAAAGTCACTTATTTTAAGTGATCTCAAACCCGCAAGTGTAGTGTACAAGTGTGGAGGGGCAGTTATACACATGTTAGCACCTGCTCTTTTAAGAGCAAGTCATCCCTATTCTCGCACTTCAATCTTTTGTCTTGCTCATGTATTTCCACAACTATCATATGAAATGCTTGCAAAATCATACTCCTCCCAAGTGTTTAATATGAAAAATATTTATCTAATTTAATTAGACTAGGAAAGTTAATTGAGTTAGTTAATATGATAAGTATCTTTCTAAAACATCAAAGTCATTTTCTCTTTTCCCCATTCTCTTCCCCTCTTTTTTATTATTATTGATGGAGATCAATAAGGGTAAATTAAGAAAATATTAATAAATATGAAAATTATGTTTTATATTTTGGATCAAAATTAACCCCACAAATGTGTCTTTATAACAAGGACCGGAGGAGTACTTAGCAATTAAGTTCTTCTTGTTGTTGGTTTGATTAGGACTTGAATCGTGGCTGAAAAAAGAAAGAATAAATTTATGAGTAGTATATAAGAAGTATAACATTCAATAATTTGACATATAAGAAATATGAAAATTTATTTTATAGCATAAAGAGAATTAGAGGTGATATATCACATTTCAAAAGAAAAAAATATATATTATGAGCCAGTTTTGTTCAACTGCTTGCATGCTTCTAACAATAATCATAATTGTATTATGAACGAAAAAGTGTTTGGTTACTCTTTAATATGATAACAGGTTTCGCCATGGTAATGATAATTATCAAAAAAATTGGTAATCCCCATTTATACCTTCCCTATAAATACTCATTACCACCCCCATTGAATAGTTAAAAAGTCCAATTTATCTTTTAATTTTATTTATCTTTGTTTCACTTGTCTCATTTCATCCATTATTCCATACTATCACCATTGTTGCTGCCACCAGAACTACTGACAAAACCAGCGCTACCACCACTACCGCTGCCATCCCCACTACCAACATTTCATTCTACATTTCCAAAAATCCCGTTTGGTCCTTTTCTTTTCTTAAACTAGAGTGTAAGACAACCATGGCAGATAGAACTGGGGGCAATGGTGTCAAAGACAACCAAGGGCAATGACGAGTTCCAAGAGTTTGGAGGAATGATCAACATGATAGTTATGGCGAGATAATATGATAACTCTTAACAATTTTTCTATAAAGATTATGTTAAGGGTAAAAGACCTTGTGTATTATATTGATTTTAAATAATTATTTTAAAAATAACCTATTGTACCTTGCTTAAAAATAAAGCAAACACCAACTCTATAATTAATATTGCATCGTTTTACCATTACATCGCATTACACTATACTATAAGATGCAATGTGATCGAATCAAACGGGCCCTTCTGGTTCTATCCTTTTACGGTCTAATTTAGAAAAAGCAAAGGAACATACTGGATATTTAGAAATATAGAATGACTTGTTGGCTTACATTTTAAATTTATTTATGTTTTTAAAAATAATTATAATGATATTTTTATAACATGCTAAATTTAAACCATTAAAATTTAGTCGAATAGTGATGAAGGGAAAATAAGGGTAAAGAGAGAAGGCTGAGAACTTGAGAAGCCACACTCAATTTCTTCCCCCAGTGAATTTATATTTTATATCAAGCGTATTTGGATTCGAAAAAGTCATTTTGATTCCAAAACACATGTTTGGAATCGCATTGATGCAATTTGACTTTTGAAACAAAAACAACTTAAAAGCTAAAGCTACTTTTAGGTGCTTCTGGCCTCACGTTATGGTACGGAAGCTGGCTGGCTGAGAGAAATGAAAGCAAATACTCTTTGAATATTTATTATTGGTTGCATAATTCATGGTGTCTGCACAATTTTCCTTGCTTCTCTTTGAATATTTATTATTGGTTGCATAATTCATGGCGTCTGCACAATCTTCCTTTTTCCCTTTTTTTTTTTTTTTTTCAATTTCATTTCCTTCTTCAAATTGTGTCGCACTGTGGAACAAAACAATTGTATTTTTATAAAATATAATTGGATTGTAAGTTTGAAATTTCATTTTAATATTGTAATTTTGAACAAGTAGTCTTTTATTTTGCAATTAGAAATTTTATTTTTTGATTATTATTTTATTATAAAAATTAGGGAAAATAATCCTATTTAAATCTTGTAAAAATATCGTAATCCAAATTAAGACTTACATTTTTAAAAAAATTCCTAATCCGGTTAAGATGCCTAATCTTTTTTTCGCTCAAAATTATCATACTATATAAATATAATATATATATATATATATGTGTGTGTGTATGTTATTTAGCAAGGTTCTTGTCATTTTCAATCATTTTATATTAAACTTGTTTTTAAATAATTATCTAAGTAAATTTCAGTTTGAAAAAAAAAAACCCACTTTTACCATTATCAATTCAAATCTAAATCACATTTATAATCCAATTTTTATCTTATTTTTAATTTACAAAAATGATATTGAAAAAGAATCACTTATATCAATACTAATTTAAAAGACCCATGTAATATCTTATTCCATGAAAAATTATTTTATTTTTAATATAATACGATCAATGATGTTTTCTTTTGACCAATTTAGGGTCTGGTCCTAAATTTTCAACATCCTAGGAAGGAAAAAATGCTCCTGGTGGCCCCCACCATATCATCTTGTCATGATGCTAACGCGGGAGCGGGAAGATAGTCCTACAATATTGGAGAACAGCTATATCATTCGTCCTCCTCCGGTCGTTTCCAACCCACCTGACCTGTGATGCGGCAACTTCTCATCCAAGAAATCAAAAGCATCCAATATAAAAAAAAGTAAATGGGAATTTTTGTCATTTGAATTGAGAAAGAAAGTGAGAGAAAACAGAATTTTCAGAATTCCAGAGAGGAGAGCATGAGAGAGAAGGAGAAAAAATAGAGTGAAGGTAAGGGAAGGAGAAGAAAATTAGGAACAAGATCAAAGTTCAAAACAAACCCATTGGGGAAAAAAATCACATTTAGTTATCATTGAATTGAGATTGAAATGAAGAAGAATAGCGTTCCTTCAAAATCTTCTTCAGCAAAATCCTTTTCGGTTTTGCCGCATCAAACCCAAAGACTCAGAGATCATTTCCTTCTGGGCAAGAAGCTAGGTCAAGGCCAATTTGGTACGACATATCTCTGCACCGAGAAATCCACAGGGAAGCAATTTGCGTGCAAATCGATCCCTAAGCGAAAGCTATTGTGCAAAGAAGATTACGAGGATGTATGGAGGGAGATTCAGATTATGCATCATTTGTCGGAGCACCCTAATGTTGTTCAAATACAAGGAACATACGAGGATACTGTGTTCGTACACTTAGTTATGGAGCTTTGCGCTGGTGGTGAGCTTTTTGATAGGATCATTCAGAAGGGGAATTATAGTGAGAAAGAGGCGGTTAAGTTGATAGCCACCATTGTTGGCGTTGTGGAAGCTTGTCACTCTCTTGGGGTCATGCATAGAGATCTCAAACCTGAGAATTTCTTGTTTGAAAGTCAAGATGAAGATGCCAAGATGAAGGCTACGGATTTTGGGTTGTCTGCGTTCTACAAGCCAGGTTGATTTTTTGGACCTTGTCTTCAATTAGAAAATGCTGTCTGATCTCTCACGTTTGTTTGTTTATTTCTGATGTTCTTATGATTTTGATCATTAGGACAAACGATGGTTCCTTTTTGTACCTGTTGTTCAGTATTGGCTGATCGATTCGCATTCTATTATGTGTTACCATTGTTTCTGTTGAAGAGACACTTGATTTCCCAATATTTTGATGGTCGTTTCTTTTCTCTTGTTAAGAACACAGTTCTGTGTGTTCTTACATACGCAGCTTCTTTCTTGGATATCCTCTATCCGTGCTGTGGTCCCATTGTTATTGTTAAGTTTCTTTTTACTATTTTGAAATCTTTTTTTGAAGCTTGGATAGCTGATGGATTTGAATTATATGATGGATTTCCCTGGACCTAATGGATTATGGTTTGTGGTATGCGTCAGAGCGTCGTTCTTCATCGAATTCATAAAATAGGAGTCTCATTTTAATTCCAATTTTTGATTCATTTGTATTGATGTTTGTTATGTATATCCTTAAGCAAATGTCTTGATTATCGCATTCAGTTTGGACTAAGGGGTTAATTATTTCTAAAGGGAAATTCTTCCCATGATGCTTTGGTTCTCATTATTGATTAACAATATTTCATCATTTTTCTTTGTCAGGATTTAGTTTATGATAATTTTTTTTCTGTTTCTCTTCTCCCTACAGGACAATACTGTTCTGATATGGTTGGGAGTCCCTATTATGTTGCTCCGGAGGTGCTGTGCAAGCATTATGGACCAGAAGCGGATGTGTGGAGTGCTGGTATTATCTTATACATCCTACTGAGTGGGGTCCCACCTTTTTGGGCGGGTAATGATTTTAATGTGTATCTGTGGTTATCTTGGACTTGCAGATGTAGTTTTCTTTTTGTCCATATAGAATCTCACCTACGGTTTTGTGATCTTTGTCTTTCAGCTGCATTTACTTTTTCTTATCTTCTGCAGAAACTGAGGCAGGAATTTTCAGACAGATTTTACATGGAGAGCTAGATCTTGTGTCGGAACCATGGCCAAGCATCTCAGAAAGTGCTAAAGATTTGGTAAAACAGATGCTTGAGAGGGATCCCAGGAGAGAATCTCTGCACATAAAGTTTTATGTGTGTTCCTTGCCTTTGTGTAGCATGCTCGTGAATTCTAGAATCACATCTCTGTATAAACCTAATGACCATGGAATTTATGTATTCAGGTCATCCTTGGATCGTCGATGATACAGTTGCCCCTGACAAGCCTCTGGACTCTGCAGTTTTGACACGGCTGAAGCAGTTCTCAGAAATGAATAAACTTAAGAAGATGGCACGACGTGTATGTTATGTTATAATGCTTTTCACTCATAACTGTTTTTTCAGTTTTGATGGATATGGATAATGATACAGTGTATTTTCTATAAGCTTTATACTGCTCAACCAGTCAAATGAGATAAGATCTTCATTAGCTTATAGCATTGTTTGAAACAGTATGGTACTTTTTCTTTGTTTTCTATGTTTTTTTAGTATACTATGAGTTATCAAGAAGAGTATTCACTTTTGTGGTTTGATCAAACTAAAGTAATTTGGTTTCTTATGAAAGATCATGGCTGTCTCATAGTGTAGATTATAGAATGCACAAAGGCCTGATGTGCAATGTAGGATTGCAATCTTAGAATATCTTTTTATCTGATTATGTTGAGAATTGCGTATTTTTATGTTGGTGACTTGATTGCCTCTTATTTTAGAAGTTCATGCATTGATTATCTTTTGCTGCAGGATAATTTTCTATGTGTTTTATTAAAACAAACTAGAAGTTTTTGGAACTGATTTCTCATCTTGCTAAAAAAATATTTCAGGTCATAGCAGAAAGACTTTCAGAAGAGGAAATTGGTGGTTTAAGAGAGTTGTTCAAAATGATTGACACAGACAACAGTGGAACAATAACATTTGAGGAACTCAAAGAAGGTCTCAAGAAAGTTGGTTCTAATCTGATGGAAGCTGAAATCAAATCCCTTATGGAAGCGGTAGGCATATAATTTTAAAAGAGTAGTTAAAAAGGAAAGGCTTTTTTCTTAAATATTAATTCAAATAACTCAAATCTTATTTTCATTGCCGGTCTTTTATGTTGATCTTGGTGACCCTTGATTGTCTTCCCTCACAAATTTTGGTAGGCCGATATAGACAACAATGGAACAATAGATTATGGTGAATTTCTTGCTGCCACACTGCACTTGAATAAGATGGAAAGAGAGGATAATTTGGTTGCAGCCTTTTCCTATTTTGACAAAGATGGTAGTGGTTACATCACCCTTGATGAGCTTCAACAGGCTTGTAAAGAGTTTGGCTTAGTTGATGTACATCTGGATGAAACAATCAAAGAGATTGATCTAGACAATGTAAGTTTTCAGACTTTATGTCTCATCTCTTTAAATCTATCTCCAACTTGTTATGGTTTCATTTTTAGGGGTGATTGGTGAAAATTATTATATTTCAGAGGTATAAACACTCTATTTTAGTATATTATTCAAGGTAGAAAGGTTACAATATATAGGCTCATAGGGAAAGAGCCGTTACAATGAAATCACACAGAAATAGGCAATACAATAACTCATAATAAATTATCATAAAAGGAAAATATTTCCTAAACTAGATGCAACTAGAATCAAGGAATATGATGGAGCTAGGATCAAGGGATATGATGGAGCTAGGATCATGGCTAATATCAATCTGATTTCTTTCCTATTCTAACAAAAATCAAATTAAATTAAAGGAATGTTAAATATGTTTCAAAGAATTTGTATAGAAAAATATTGTCTAGCTAGAAAAACACTTTGCTCTTTTTGAATTGGTATGAGATTGATAATATATATTATGAAAATAATTTTCTAGTTACTCAGCAGGCTTGATGGGAATAACTTTTGATTTATCATTTGAATATCCCTGATCTTTTCAATATTTAAAGAAGACTTAATTGTATTTGCAAAATGTTTCAAGCAATATCACAAGACAAACTTTTACCTTAGCTTTTGAATGAGCACACTTAATTTGCTTTCTTCTAGGATAACACAGGTTATTCGCATCATTTCTTGTCATTGCAGTATTCCTTGCCCTTGCTTTTATAGCTTTCCCTTTCTCTATGAACAAAATTTCTTCGATTACAAGAAAATAAATAATATACGATAGACCACATAGGTTACTTCTGTTGGGAGGATAGGTTGGTTTTGTGAGTTGTGATTGAAGTTTGAATCCCTCTAATATAGTAAGAAAGAAAATATAATAAATAAAAGGATTTTGTGTTATATTCATTGGTATTTAGTTCAGTCAAGTAATTGATGGGTGGCTATAAGATCATGATTTGAAGTTGATAATTTTATTGGGTTTAGATTTTCAAGTTTGCTAGAAGCACTTATTATAAAACCTATGCCAAGTTGCTTATATTCATTAGGTCAAATTTTCCAACTACACTTGTTATTTTGCTATTTTTAGTTGTTAAAATGTATATTTACTTGTAAATTCACCAATGAACACCTGTAAATTTTTGTGTAAGATCTTATAATGTAAATTACAATTGGCAAGTTTTCATATGAACCATTGTTATTTTGCTATGGTTAGTTTTTAAAATGTGTATGTAGTGCACTTGTAAATTCACATATAAAATATAGACACTTGTTATGTTGCTGTTGTTAGTGGTTAAAATGGGGAAAAGTACCAATATAGGAACTTTTTGCAAAAATTGTACCCAATTAGAATATATGGAAAAAGATTTACTGAAATAGGGAGTTAGTGGCGTAGTCGCGTGGCGTCGATGGCCACCGACGCCACTACTCGGTGGCGTCATAGTGTCCGACGCCACTAGTGGCGTCAATGAAATTGACAATTGACGCCACTAGTGGCGTCAGACAGTACGACGCCACTGAGTAGTGGCGTCGTGTACCTTGACGTCACTAGTGGTGTTGTACGTGACGCCACTAACTGCTTTACTTCGGTAAATCTTTTTCCATCTGCTCTAATTGGGTACAATTTTTACAAAAAGTTCCTATATTGGTGCTTTTCCCGGTTAAAATGCATATATATACTTGTAATTCACCTATGAACACTTATGACTTTTTGTGTAAGCTATTATAGCATAAATTACAATTTGTGAGTTTTCATTTGAACATTTGTTATTTTGCAATTGGTAGTTGTTAAAACGTGTACGTATACTTGTAAATTTAGGTATAATATATGGACACTTATTATTTTGTCATTGTTTGTTGTTAAAATGCATGTGTACTTGTAAATTTACCTATGAACTTGACCTAATGGATATAAACAATTTGTTTTAAGTTTTGCTACTTTGACTTCTTTTGAGGGGTTTGTGTTAAAGTTTATAATGAAATTATCCTTAGAGACTCTATGATCTGATAAAGAAGATAAGGTAAACGAGTTTGTGCTTTATCAACATTTTTTTGTGCAAAAGACGTTTGTGTGTGTTGGTTGTTTAAAACTAGAATGGAAGCTACTTATAGAACTTTGGAACATAAGTTTGAGGATCAAAGTAATCATTGTCTGTCCTAGTGTGATAAAATCCATCTTTGTCTTACCTTTTCTGCAGGATGGGAGAATTGATTTTGCAGAGTTCTCGGCGATGATGAAGAAAAGCGATGGCGGTGTCGGAGTTGGATCGAGCAGAACCATGAGAGGCAATTTAAACTTCAATATAGCAGATGCCTTTGGAGGTCAAGACTCGTCCTGATAAGCTAACATAGACCTATCTTTTTGTACAGTTAGAAAGCAATGACTATAGATGAGAAGTCTTAGTCAGTCTTGATAGCAGACAGCTTCAAGATTTGTGTTGAAATGTTTTATTTCTTAAACTCAATTAATGGATTTCATAAATTTAGTCTAGTTATCAAATCGTTATCATTTTGTGTATCTATTAAATTGAATCTTCTTCATTTATACCTAACTATCTGTGAGGCTTATGCATCATGTTTTCCCCTTTATGAGATGATTATAAAATGCATTCACTGTTATGAATATATAAAAGATGGTAAGAAACTGTGTTGGTGTTTCTTACTAATCGGTAAACTCGTGAGTTTAAGAAACTAATGACAATGACATAAACTCGTATCGTGAACTTGAATAGAGTTTACTTTTATTATTAAATAAGTATTAATAATGTATAATTAAATAATTAGAATATAAAAATGACAACAATTTGATTTAAATATATTTTAAATCCAAATAATTGGAATTAAATCCATCATTTATCATATTTAATAAAGAAATTTCTATAAAATTTACATATAAAAAACATGATTCAAATCAAAAAAATTAACATGAGTTTAAGAATAAGTTAACACGATTTTGTAAGTTAGAAATGTAAAAAGCAGAAACTTCGGTGTATAAACTCGTGACTTTAACCGAGTTTATAATTGTCACGAGTTTACCAAGAACTCAACTTGTTGTTATAAACTAGAAACATAAAAACGATAAATTTAGTAAGTCAACTCGTGAATTTGACAATAATGTTTCTAACCCATATTGAATTCTCTATTGGATGAACATATAAATTCTCAACAATAAGCACAGAGAATGGTGAGAATAGATTCCTTATACTGAGAAATAATCTAATTGTCTTCTGTAAAATTAGATGTTATTGTATTTGATGTTCTTGTCATTTGACAAATTAAGGTTTTAAATTATGATTGTGTTTTATTCCAAATTGAGACCATTTTGGTAATTTTGTTGCAAAATTTAATTCCAAACTAATTCTTTGAAACTTCATTAGGTTACTTTAGGATCTTGAACTGGGATTTACATATTTAGGAGAATTTTTGTGCGTTTTCCCCTAGTTTAAATATCTATAATGTAATAAAAATATTTCATATACTGACCATTCATCATTCAACTCGTAAAAAGAGATTTTATACTTTCAAACATCATCATAAATGTCTGAGGTAATATATGGGTTGGTATAATAATTTGGTGACTTTCTATTTAATTTTGTCTAAAAGATAGAAGCGAAAATTACATTTGCTGACATACAATGGTAAAAGGAATAAAAATCAATATATCCATATCTTAAATTTATCATTATATCAACATATAATAAAAAAATTATTCCCTCCGGTCCTTAAGATAAAATCTAATTAAATTTTGTGGAGAGATTAAGGAAGTATAATAAGTAATTTAATTAATACATATGCGGTATATTATTAGATTATATATTAATTGATAAGTGAGGTAAATTATTTTAGAGTACAAATGATTAATATAAATACTTTGAAGTTATTCAACTTGTTTAATTTCTAAAAAAAAAAAAAAATCAATTACATCTTATATTAAAAAAAAAAAAACTAGCGTAGGTTAATTATATCCATTACATCAAGTTTTCTAATCTTACTTATTTGTGTTCTGTTTTTTTCTTATGTGTTTATAGTTGAATGATAATAACTGAAAAATAGGACATATGATTATATGTGATTAGGAACTTGAAAAAATGGATATAAGGGAGTACCATCCAGAGGTCTTAAATATAAGATATAATTGATTTTTTTAGAGATGTTAAAGAAGCTAAATAAGTTATTTAATTATATCATATGTCGTGTATCATTGAATTATAAACTAAAGTATATTTTTAGTCCTTTAAGTTTTATATAAGACATACTTTTGGTCCTATAAGTCTAACGGTTAATGTTATTAACGAAAAACGCTAATGTAATAACTTAAGTAATGATTAATAACATTTAATTACATAAATTTTAGATATTCTTCAATTTACCCATATTTTAAATTTAAGCTTAATAACATTTAATTACATAGTTATCATTTAAGTTTACAAAATTATCACTTAAGTTTGCGTTTTTTCGTTAATAAAATCAACAATATTAGAATTATAGAACTAAAAGTATATTTCATATAAACTTAAAGACTAAAAATATATTTTAGCTTTAAATTTTATATCATTTTATAATTAGACAATACAGTTTAAAAAAACGATAAATATAAATATTTTAAAATAATTTAATTTACTTCTTTAATTTTCCAAAAAACAAAAAAATTACCATGAGAAATTTTCTTCGTTTGTGTGTATGTATATGATTTACGCTTACACGAGGTAAGGGCAAATCAGTCTTCTCGTAGGAAACGGATAGGATAGGCCCTTTCGGGGTCTAAAGAAGATCGCGTTCAAGAGAACGAGACACGAAGTTCTCGTCTCTGTCCTTGGAGACTGAGAGACTCTCTAAGCTGAAAAATGGCCACTGCTTCTCTTTCCTTGTGCGCTTCATTAGCGTCCAATCTCACCATCTCTCACAAACAACAAGCGTCTTCATTCCCCTCCACTTCTTCTTCCTCTTCCACACGCTCTCTCTTCTCTCGCCTTCCCTCTCCCAAGCTCTCTTCTCATTCATTTTTCTCCTCACGCCTTCCCTTCCCATCCCTCCCTAAATCATCGGAATCTGAGACCGCACAGGCCGAGCCTGAATCTCCGGTGGCTCAGGTTGAACCTCAAGCACCGGAGCTTGGAGCCGTCGAAGCTGTCTCGGCCTCCCCGCAAGAGCAGGCTCCGAAGCGGGAAGAAGTTTTTGCTGTTGTAATGGTGAGTTAAAATTGTCTGAATGAATAGTTCATTCAATGTGGTTTGAAATTGTTGATGAATGATGGCGAACTCTTTAATTTTGTTGGTATTAAGTTTCGCCCAATATCTTTTTTCTGTTGATTAAACTATCCATTTGGTAGCTAGATTGTTAGGCCCATTTGGTTTTATTCCCTGGAAATAAAGTGTATTTAGTCCTTGTGCGAAGTGGTAAGAATGGCAGAAGGAAGTTGCAACGAATTTATTATTTTTAGGATTAAAACATGAATATGTCCTTTTTTTATTTATTATTATCTTTTAGATTTGTACGAACTTGAGAGTTGTGGCCTTTTAAACTATTTCGACCGTTCGGTAGATACAGCTTTGAGCTGGCATAAGTGATAATTGATATCTTGTGTTCTTTTGCTTTCAACTAATAATCTTTTTGCTTTGCTCAGATTGGCTCACGTCAGTACATCGTTTTTCCCGGGCGTTTCATTTATACTCAGAGGCTCAAAGGTGCTAATGTCAATGATAAGGTACAGGCCTTGATTGCTCCTATCTAATTGCTACCAAATGACTCCTAGTAATCCGTCATTTACTCTTTTTTTTTTTTTTTCCTGAACTATTGCTCTCCGTCATTCCTTCATTGAAACCAATGTCTTCTGTTCTCTATTTTGGTTGTGATCATTGCCAACTCTCAACTAGGGATTTCGCTTGGGAGTTGACATTCATGAAATTATTAAAGCTGATGCTATTGTTCTGTTATTATAATGAGGGTGGCCGGGTGGAAATTATTAACAGAATAGCAGCAAGTTAGCATAGATCATCACGTATACATACATAAATTAATATATGTTATTCTTGCTATTATCTTTATAACCATCGTGGATGCTTCCTAAGAATGTGGAACTTTTCCAACTGCCTTATGTTGTTGTATAAACCAGGTGATATGGTTCATGAAAGGATTAGTCTCCCAATGCAAAGTAACAGTGCTCCGTAAAATTGTTCAGAAATTGATTATTATAAAGGACTGCCTAAGACTGTATGCTTCAAGTTTCTTAATATAAGTTTGACCTTATGGCCAGGCTAGTAGGTTGAAATGTGTCAGTTTTTCTAGGGGACCCGAAGCTAAAAAAATTCACGAGTTAATTAGACCTAAAATCTTGCAAACCCACTCTGTTAGAGCAATGGTACTATATGGATGGATGCCTTTGATCTTCAAGCTGTTTTCTGTACTGTTAATTGGAATTAAGCTCTTTTGCAGATCACCCTGAATAAGGTGTTACTGGTAAGCTCAAGGACAACTACTTATATTGGTAAACCAGTGGTAACAAATGCTGTTGTTCACGCCACTGTTGAAGAGCAGGTACATCTCTTTTACTTCTACTCGTGCAAATGGCAAAAATATTTCTCTACCCCTTACTTACATAATCTGAATGCAGGGTTTAGATTCCAAAGTGATTGTCTTCAAGTATAAAAGAAAGAAGAACTACAGGAGGAATATTGGCCACCGACAGGTATTGCAGTTTTTTCTTTACCTTCTTTCAAGTAAGCTATTAATGAAAAAACTTTTGCAATTACATTGGGCCACTTCAAGTGGCTTCATAGTGATTTCCGAGTTTTGCACGCGTGTGAATTTTTCCCATGTCAAAGATTCTAAGAGACTTGTGGATTTTGCAAGTGTGGATGACTGTTGGGGATGGAGATTGTGTTTTTAGCCGAATCTAGTTCATAGCAATAAGCTGTGATGATGTATACTTGCAAACTATTTTGATGTACACATCATGCATCTACCATCTCCTATCTTCAGTATTGATTTTTTTTTTTTTTTTTCCCCTCTTGCTTTATTATTATAAAGTTACTCTTCATAAACTCAACCAAGGATGCAAATTTATACACCTTATGACGCTGCTGCGGTAGTGCTTCTGTTCTTATCTATATATTGTTTTGGTTTCTATTGATTATACAATAAATGGGAAAGAACAATCTCTCTGGCATTTTCGCTGCATATTAGAACTTTTCTATACATGAAAATGAAGGACACAGTGCTATGTATTTTCTCTTTGGGGTAGAATCTGGTGATATGGGTTCGAATCCTAGGAAACACATTTGTTAGTAGGGTTTTAATTTTAGTGCTCTCAGCTTGACAAAGATTAAGCTCAAATCCATAGTGACTTGGGAAAACTCTGGGTTCACACCAAAAAAAGAATCTGCTGGTATGGACTGGCTGAGCGTTCCAAATTGCTCTTTAAGGAAATCCTCACCTTTAAGTGTTTTGAACATGTTACGTGGCAGTTGAAGAATAAGACACGGCATAGTAATAAGGTCTGTAACTAATTACCGTTAGAGAGTTGTACCAGAACTAGTGAGCTGCAGAGCATTATAAATAGCTACACCTGTACTCACTAAAGAAGTGTTGAATAGAAATTACTTTTTAGTTCTTCTCTCTTCCGATATTTCTCATTGGTCTGTACCACAACATCACTATTTTATCAGTCTTCTGGAATTCTGGGTTATAGTTATCTTTTTAAAGAAAAGTTCGTGCTCATGATAATCAGTTCTCATCCTGATATGAAAAATTCCTACTGTATCCCAATCCACGACCTAATAAGGGTGTAAATTTAATTTCAGTCCACATCCGGGAGTAATTTTGAAAATCTTTTGTTCTTATAAACTAAATGCTTAATTTAATTCATCTTATGTTGTTTGACTTGGGTTTCCATCTTTTTTGTTACAGCCAAATACACGGATAAGGATAAATAGCATCACGGGCTATGAGGACTACCCAGCAGTTACCATGGATTCTCTGAACTCTTAGGAATATTGAAATATCTACTTTGCCAATGTTTGTATCTTCTTCGGTGTTATATTTAATTTTCTTTAATTAATGATGTGGTTGCTTAAAGTTTGTATCTTCCTCAGGGTTTAGATTCCAAATTGATAATAAAGTGATTTTCTTTTGCTTTGATCTAATTATTTCAGCTATTTGTTGTCCCTCAATTTTCCGTTAATTCGTTTGATTATGTTAGTGTTCATTCGAGTATCTACAGGCAGATATTTGCCGTTAATTCGTTTGATCTATAAGTTATTTTGTTAGTGTTCATCCGTTAACTTGTTTGCTTCAATCTGGATTTGAAGAATTATTCTAATATGTACATTTCCCATTCAATTAGGTCAAATCAGAATGATGATGAAGATATTTTTCGGAAAATCCCCCTTCAGGTCTAAATAAGCAAGATATTGTCAAAAAAAGTTCAAAGAAGAGTCACATGTCAGAAAAGATTAGTTGTTAAGGGGTATTGATTTAGTTGTTAATGTTTTACTTGATATAGTTGTTAATGTGTATTAATTTAGTTGTTAACGTTGTACTTGTATAGTTGTTAACGTTTCTAAAATAATACTAAAAAAGTCCTACCATGTGATTTCTCTTTAGGTATTTTTTTGATAATATTTTACTTATTTGAGACTTGAGAGGGATTTTCCCGATATTTTAGTATATTTAATCAAAATGATACCTCTTTAAGTTCATAAGAGTTAGACAACTGAGAGACTTTCAATTAAGGACCACTAAAGGGACATAATTACAAATCAGGCTGAAAATACTTCAAAATTTCACTGCAAAATTAAGAAAGTTTATATGATATTTTTATGATCAATTGCCAAAATGCTCTTCACTACTTTTTTTCCTTAAAAAAAATCATCATCCACCATCACTATTATTAAACTTGTTAAAATCTTGATTGAACATACATGTGTTGCTTTTATCATTTTAATAAATTTATTAAGATTTTTACTATCATTTATCAATTATACTTCAATTTGTTATAAAAAATCGATAGGGACATTGTTTGAAATTTGAAGAACAAAAATTAAAATGAAAACAAATTTAATAGGTTAAAGATTATGAGCTTGTTTGGATCCGTGAAAATTGAGTGAAGAAAATGAAAAATCAAAATTTTCTAGTGGTGGCAGTCATTTGGCGGGACAATTAGGTAGGAAATCATTTTGCGACTTTCGTATAAGAAAGTAAATGTTTAATTTAATATTATAATAGTAAAATGGCAAGCTGAGTATAATAATAATTTAGAAAAATATATATATTGTTATGAATATTCCAATATTGGTGTGAATGTCCACAACCTTTTCAAGAAGAGTCTTTTAGAGTTTAAAACCATGTAACCTATGACATGAATGGCATGAGAGTTTTCTATGACTAATGTAAATAACTTACAAAACCTCATAATATACCATTATGTAGATTTATACTTTTGTAACTCTTGTAATGGATTCATTGCCTATATAGAGTAGGCATGTATCAAAGGTTGAAAGAGAGAACAATAGAAAGAAGAAGCACTCTCACTTTGCTCTCCATTTCTCTCTTGCATTTCTTCATCTCCCTTATCTTAATCTCTTGTATTTTACTTAGTTTCATAACGCGTTATCAAGACGATTGCTATAACGAAGGTATAATTTCTTTAACGATTTCATCTACTTTCTTTAATGATTTTATTATATGTTTATTTATATATACGGGATAATCTAAACCACTATATAGAATTAAAAATATTATTTTACCGATTGTTTTTATACATCGGGTTCCATGGTTAAGATTTGAGATCATTTACTATTTTTACTATACATCACTATTCATTTTTATTCATGTAGAGTATTTTTAATGATTGCACAATATATTATATATTGTTGCTTATATTATTACTAACTTTATCATAACATTTATATTATTGTTACTAACATAACATTTAAATTAAGCTTTTACTTTTATGTTACTAACATAACATTTAAATTAAGCATTTTATTTTTATTATTGCTAACATAACATTTTACTTTTATTGTTATGTTATTGTTGCTAATTTTTAATGTTATGTTATTTTATATTTAATGCAATCTCTTTTATTTTATTAATATTATTATGGCCGGAAGCCATACACCTTTATTTTCCTATTCTAAAATTATATGAATGTAAGTCCTATCATTTTAATTTCTTAATTTATGGCCGAAGCTATATAAATTTAATTTTTATTTAGAACTATATACGCTACAATTTTCAAGCCATAAAGTTTTAATTCTTATTATTATACTTTACTTGTTGTCTTTCTAAATTTTCATATTATTATCATTAGTATTTCTATGTTAATAATTCTTGTTTATTTCTTTTATTAGTCTGAACCATGACAAACACAATAAATCGAACCTTGCAAAACTTGAATTTGTGGCTCTTGAAATTCTTTGGAAATAATTATTTATCTTGGATCTTGGATGCGGAAATCCATCTCGAATGCCCATGGTCTAGAAGACACAATTAAAGAAGGAAATCAAGCATCTAATCAAGATAAAGCCAAATCTCGATTTTCATTCGCCACCATTTACATGAAAGTTTAAAGATTGAATATTGTGATGAAAGACCCATTGGTTCTTTGGAACAATATAAAAGAAAGGTATGATCACCGGAAGATGGTCATCCTCCCAAAAGCTCGTTATGATTTGGATGCATCGTCTACAAGATTTCAAAAGCGTGAGCGAGTATAACTCAAAGAATGTTCGTAATTACTTCTCGTTAAAATTATGTGGAGAAAAAGTTAATGATGAAGATATGTTAGAAAAAAACATTCTCCACATTTCATGCAACCAATTTGCTCCTGCAGCAGCAATATCGTGAAAAAGGATTCAAGAAATATGCTGAATTAATTTCTTGTCTCCTCGTGGCCGAACAAAATAATGAGCTTTTGTTGAAAAATCATGAATCACGTCCAACAGGTTCGACTCCATTCCCGAAGTGAATGTAGTCACTAATGAATATTTTAGTGGCCGAGGACGTGGGCGTAAAGGTGGCCACATACGTGGACGTGGTCGTGGTAGAGGACATAGTAATTACCGTTATCATGGTGGTAGAAGTAATGATTATAACTCTAATACCCACCGAAGAGGAAATATGATGAAGGGCGTAACAATGACGATGGTGGTCCTTCAAAAGTTGTTGAGAATAAATGTTATCGGTGTGATATGAAAGGGCATTGGGCACGTACTGCCGTGCAGTGAGCTCTAGCAAAACTTTATCAAGCCTCAATTGAAAAGAGTGCAACTAATGTGGAAGCAAACTTAATTTTTCAAGATGACAATGTTGAGACACACAAGAATGATGATGATATTAATGGCGGTAATGCTATGGCACATTTGGAGGTGGTTGATTTTTATGATTAGATGAGTTTGGTTGGAAAAACAATATTTTGTTTTGTTTTAATGGCTTTTTTAAATTTAGTTTCTATCTTAGTTTTTGCTTTACTTTCATTTCCGCTTTCATATGCAATAAGATCATGGTTGCTCATCATGTATTTTGAATTTGTTTTAATACAATTTTTCTTTTTAAAATACTTGAGCTTTAAAGTGACATATAGGTTAATTGGCCCATCATAGATTGATTTGTCTTTGAAATACAAATATAAAGGAAGTATGATTATGTGACTCACATTTGAGTGGGAGATAGTTAGAAAACAAGTGTGAGTTCAAATACAAGTATGAGCTAATTTTTGAAAAGTTATATACTTCTCACATAAAGCCTAATAGATCTCCCAAAATGGATGTCAGATTATGATTCAAAAGCTTATGATTGATTGAGACATATGTCACAATAAATCAAAAGTTTACTAATCCAAAAAAATTTATTGTTGGCATGACTTGTTTGATCATCCAAGTCATATAATACAAATAAGATTACATTTTGACATCCATCGAAGAACCGGAAGATTCTTCAAGAATAACCAACATATTATTTATGAATTATGTTGCTTGTTCTCAAAACAAATTGTCCATGAGAATATTGCAGCACTTATAAGCCAACAAAATTCTCCCCATATAATTGGTTTTAGGTCGAGCGGACAAATTCCATCTTATAAAGTTTGTATGTGCGATGATTATTAATCCACCACAATGCACGAGAGATGGATATGGAAAGAAAGTTGAGATAAATGTTGTATAATGACCTTCTTCTTCTTGTTTGTCTCTATATGAAACAAAATAATGTTTCTAAAGGAAACAAATGGATTAAGGAAACTTATCTTGTATGATTAGTCAATTGATATTTGACATTATTTTCTCAACATAAGGGGGGAGAAATTGAATAGCTGGATAAGAGAATACATGGAATGCATTATCGCAAAGTATATATCCTCAAATAAAGAAGTATGAACGAGAAGTTCATTAGGTTATGCATTCATGATATATTTGCCAGGCAAATTCGACCTAAATGAGATTTATTAAATCTCATATTCCGATAAAAATGCTCCAATTAGTAACATGCACGAAGAATGAGTAAGTATTCGGTTCCAAATATAAATATTATGGATAAATTGGAGCATATGATTAAGATGATCATATTAAGGAGGCAAGTACTCCAGGAAAGAGTACTAGACATAACTTATTGGAAAACCTCAAGAGAGGTTCAGGTACCTGAGTAATATTGATATTGTTATGTCGAATTGGAGAAATAGAACCGAAAAGATAAAGTTGTCAACAACAATTTTGATGATGATATCACGTGATCAAATGAGGATATTATATAAAGATTATTGGCCAAGAGGATAAGTAAAATTGAGAGTGGACGCAAATATAATCATATTATAATAGTTAAAGACACGAAGTCCAAATTGGAATATATGATTTTGTGGTGGATCACGATAAACGGCAATTTATGAATGATAAATTATCGTCTATTAGATATTGTTATATAACATATGCATATTGCTTATTAAATTATGAAGATTGAATAAGAATCTTCAAAGGATCCAAGAGTGCTAGTAGCACACGTCCTTGAAGGACTCAAGATGCGAAGCATCTAATTCAAAGTTCTCAGAACAATACTTAAGAAGTTTTGTAAGACTTAAAATTATTAGAGTATGTATGATATAATCGTTTTAATGAATAAAATGGTTGATATGCATCTAAATATATCTTATAAGAATGCCTAGAAATCATGTTAGTATTATTATGATTTTCTTTGGAAATATTTAGTTCTTGCAGGTGCGCAATAGAATGTTTGATGACCAAAAGAAGATATGCTCAAAAGACATTGGAAGTAATGTAGTCATCGGGGGAGTAATATTGATGTTGTCAAAAGAGGGATTCGATACACGCTGTACTCTTTTTCCTTTATCTAGGTTTTGTCCATTTGGGTTTTGAAAGGTTTTTAATGAGGCAAGACGTTGGACGGTGTATCAATGGATGTTGTACTCTTTTCTTTGGCTAGGTTTTTATCCCATTTTGGGTTTTTCCTAGTTAAAGTTTTTAATGAGGCACATTCATAATGGACATTCAAGGAGTGTTATGAATATTCCAATATTGGTGTGAATGTCCACAACCTTTTCAAGAAAGTCTTTTAGAGTTTCTAAAACCATGTAACCTATGACATGAATGGCATGGGAGTTTTCTATGACTAATGTAAATAACTTACAAAACCTCATAATATACTATTATGTAGATTTATACTTTTGTAACTCTTGTAATGGATTCATTCTATAGAAAAATGATATAAAAAAAAAAAAATACTACTTCACCTATAATATCCTTTATCTTGACAATAATTGATGTTTCATAACATATATAAAAAAAATAAGATTAATTAATAAGAACAGTAAATTAATTGATAAATTATTTTATTAAAATTACTAATTTAAAAGTTTTAAAATTTAAAGTGATAGTATTTTTAGGACAATTAAATTTTTAGTGGCAAAAAAATAACAATTAAACATTCGTATGCGACGATAGAATGGATGACGAATTTGAATATGAATTTACAAGGAGCAGCATTTTTTAAACCTCACTTCTCCTATCCTGACAAAATTACCCATGGCAGTTTTTTTAATATTCCAGTACTACCCTCCAGGTTTAAACGGTTACACCTTCTTCCCGGTTCATTCTCTTCATCAACCTTCAGTTCTTCACAGCTGTTCGTCACCTCAGCGCAGTGCATGTGCTTTGTGGCCGCTCGTACTCCAATCATGTTCGCAACCCCTTGGTCCTCTAGCCGTAGCAGCCGCCGCCGCCGTCTCTGCCTTCTGATTGGTCGTAGTTGATCGTGTCCGGCTTCTCCGCCGCAGTTCGTTCGTTCTCATCGTCGTATTCGGTTCAGGTGAGGGTCTGAATTCGTTCTCCTTGATCTGGTCGATTGTCGATTCTTGTGTTCTTTTTCTTCAGCTCATTTTTCATAAAATTCCATGGTTTGTCATGCCTGCGTTGTGTTATGATCTTAAAAGAGTAGCCAGAGAAAATACAGCCGAATCAGATTAGAAAATCCGTTGAATCCGTTCCATTCATATATTATCAACTATTCTTGGATACTTATACATATATACCACTGGGAATATTACTGCTGCAAGAATAGCTAACATATATAGCTCCTTTCTAGCACAAGTATTTAACATTGCTACCTTCCCAAAGTTGAATATATATTGTCTATTTCAAGTCTTTCTTGAACATCCTCAATCAATTCTTGCAACCATCTCTCACTATCCTCTGTATTGTAACATGAAGCGCTTGAAAGAAATTCAAGAGAAATGCCCCATAAAGAAACAAACAGCATTTGCAAGTTCACATTTAGCAAAATTGAACTCTGGACTATAGATGCAGTGTTCAAAAGGCTTCACATCACAACATTCCAGTCAAGCACGTATAATCCATAGGACATATAAAAAAAATATGGGTGGAATAGAGAGGGCTAGCATGACCAAAAATATTTCTAGCAAAATAGTTGCAACTTAGCTTAGTCACCAAAAATATTTCTAGCAAAATAGTCGGAACTTAGCTTAGTCATTCTTTTAATATTCAATAATTCAAGCCAGCGTCTCTTAGAAGCATATATGGTTGACATGTGGTTAATAGCTTAGTTATAGCAA
This sequence comes from Acacia acuminata, assembly GCA_019022655.1. Taxonomy (NCBI): domain Eukaryota; kingdom Viridiplantae; phylum Streptophyta; class Magnoliopsida; order Fabales; family Fabaceae; genus Acacia; species Acacia acuminata. The sequence continues at coordinate 924,135 of JAFJYI010000075.1, forward strand.
TGTAATTATCAGCACTAAATGACCCAAAGATCAAGTTACCATTGCCATGTGTAATGAGGAGGAGAGCTAAAATACTGGTTGAAAGGTTGTTAATAGCAACTTCCGCAATGATATCCTATAGTTTTGTATTTGAGAAAGTTCTCCTCTTAAAGTAAGCCATAGTTACAGAACAAGCATAATAGCCACAAACAATTAAAATGCTAAGCCCTATCATTACGTGTTATTGACTCATTCTCATCGATTCTTATATGTTCTTTGTCCTTGACCCATTCTGACTCATTCTGATCTTGTTATATGTTCTATGTTGTTGACCCAAACTCTGCCTTCACAGGCTTCTTCCCATAATATTTACTCCACAAACAATAAAAATCTGACTTTGGACCCGACATCTTGGACTCATCTCCTAACTAAATGTGCATTACTAGATAAAATTAACTCGAGCTGGTCAATCCCATTAATTCATTATGAGAACCTGTAGAGCCTGCTGTGGGAATAAAACTCGGAAGCTGGATGAGACGATGCCATTGACACCATTGCTGCCGGTGGTCCTTCTCTTCTTCTTGGGTGCAAGAGTGACGCAAGCAAGGGAGGGGAAGACCAAGGTTGCCGTTTTAGTGAAAGAGGATGGGAGAACAGTGCCACACTTTAGTGAAGATGAGGAACTTAACGGTGGTTTACTTCTGTCTGTTAGGCGGGGCTGTTAATTGCTCCATTTTTAATATACAAGGGCCAGAATTGCACCCTTAAGTACTTCGGTGTGCTCAGCGCAACTCCAAAAATAATTCAGGGTGTTGAATGCACCTTTACCCTTTAAAAAACTAAGAAATAGTCATTTTGATACAGATATTATAAAAGAATAAAGAAAAAATCTAAATGAAATGGTAAGTGTATAATTGCCAACTTATAATTGGCTCCCCTCCCCTCTTGAACCAAACAAGAATTATTAAAATACCTAACCTCATCTGGAATAAGGGTTTAAACATTCAGCAATGTTCCTTTTATATGGAGCATAATAATCACCTAGAATTCTGAATTTCACTTGCTAATTTTGTTTATTGGTTGGGTATGTCTCAGATGACTCTTGTGACAGATTCTCCAGAAAAATCATCCATTAACGATGATTTTATTGCGCATCTGGATTCTGTTCTAGATGCAAGTTCACCAGATGCTGCACCATCAAGTGAAGAAGTTGAGAATCAAGATGAGTCTAAGACTAACAGGTTCTGTTTACAAGCTGTTTGATTTTGTTATGTAATCCTAGAATGGGTCGGTGTTAGCCTTTTCCAGTATAATTTAGTATACTGTGGCAATTTGGAACTTATTTCCAGATTTTCTATTTGCTTTCTAGTTTCTATTCTGTTTAAATTGATTTCTTTCCACACAAATGATTATGAAATTACATTTAGCTATTTTTGAATCAGGATTGATGTTTTTTACATATGTAAATTAATGAAACTTCACTTGTTGCTATTTTGTATGGTTTTTCTATTGTTTTATATTTTTGTTAAATTACATTGATATCTGTTTTTCAAGTTATAAATTGATGCAGAATTAAAAGTGGTAAAGTTGAAGGCACAGAGGAGACTCGGGGGTCTACTTCACATGGATTTGTGGAGGAGAGTTTAGGTGAGTTTGGTGATCTTGTTTGTCATGTTCTTTACTTTGCTGAGCCCAGAGTCCTACTCATTGTAAGCCCAATAAAGTCTGACTTCCCGGATTTTTATATGCACTACCTTTATTTTTGAAGGAAAATTAACATCTAAGAGATATGTGGTGACTTTCATAGTTTTTGTGTGCATCTAAAGCACCCTCGAACAATTTTGCTGGTCTGGTGTGAAGGCATTTGCCTTGGGTCACTGTCTGTAACATCCATTTTAATCAAACAGTCAAATCATTGTTCTCTGTACTTCATAGAGAAAATCAAATGAATTGGCTAAGAATACCGTGTAAACTCAATTGTTTCATTACTAGGATGAAAAAAAGAAGTGTATGTTCTCATTGAATGCAGATTAACCAATGCTCAGTTTTAGTCTTTAGAATACAACTCAGTCGCTTTGGCTTAGAAATCTTATGACTTTGAGGTTTTTTTTTTTTTCCCCTTTTTGTTGATTGTTGTTGTAGAGGTGACTGTGAAGGATGATGTATGTACACATCCTGGTTCGTTTGGAGATATGTTTATACGTTGTGGACAAGAGTTAGATGGAGAATCTGGCAAGACATTTGGGTACATACACGAGGTATGGATAGTCTAAAATTTATTTGTGTGGTAAAATGTTGCTATTCTAACAAAGTTTTGCTGGGGCAATCATTTACATGTATCCAGGTAATAAACTTAGCCCATGCCTGATTGCCGAAGTTACCAGGCTGTTTATTGATTTGGTCACATTTGTTACAAGGCATAGGTAAAAAACTGAAAAAAAGAACATTTACTTGATTGTTGAATTGTTTAGCTATTCAAAACGGCCTCAGACTGCAGCATAGCTAACAACTGAAGGGTTTTTATGCTGTATGGTAGTTTGAAATATGAAGATTCTTTCATGTTAGATTCATTATATTGTATCACACTATTTTTTTTGGGTAAATTGTATTACTTTAATCTACAATACATAAATCTTTTTTTGAAATTCATGATTTGATTAGCTGATGCTTATAACTTGTGACTGGTGTTCAGGGGCAAGCCAATCTAACTGGTCTTAGCTGAATTGTCATTCACTAATCATTATATATGATGGAAATATTTCGAATTTGCAGGGATTGATATTTAGCGATGTGGAAATTTCCAGATTGCGCAGTACAGACATGAAGAATATATTACGCGATGAAAAGCTGTACTTGGTTCTTGATTTGGATCACACATTGCTGAATTCTACTCATCTTGCTGAGTTGAACTCAGAAGAGGTGTATTTACTGAACCAGACAGGTTCTCTAACAGGTTAATATATATGTTAATTGTGTGCTTTTGCTTCTGACAATTATTGTTTATATTATATATATTGGTTTTAGTTATGCATTTATGAATAAATTTCCTTTACTTCCTCCTTTATTGTTTCAATTAAATATCAAGCAATCTACCTTATTGGCTGTAGTTCTCATTATGACTGAAGAAACCTTGATATTCTGTTGCCATTTTATTTTTAAAGTTGTTGGTGACCTTGGTAATGCAAGGAAAGAGTGGTAGAGGAATGAATGTGTCCTTTTTTTTTAACCCTTCCTATGAGAAATGCTTGTCACAAATGTGTCCTTTTTAACTTACATGCTGAGTACATTTTGAAAATTTCCAACAAAACCAATATGCTCATGTAGGCTTTTGTACAATTTTGATAATTAATACTACCTCCGATCTTAAATATAAGACATAGTTGACTTTTTTTTTTTTAGAGATTAAGGAAGCTAAATAAGTTGCTTAATTATATCATATATTGTATATCTTTAGATTATATATCAGTTTTTAAGTTAAGTAAAATAGTTTGGAGAAAAAATGACAAATACAATATTTTAAAGTAATTTAATTAGCTTCCTTAATCTCTTTAAAAAAATCATTTTTGTCTTATATTTAAGATCGGAGGGAGTACCACTTTGAGAAAAGCTTGTCCAATAAGCTTGGTGAACCATCAGAAAATGAGGGCATCATTTTTTAAAAGACATCAGGGTATTTGTGCCATACGTATGGTAATTGGCGTCCATCAGACCATCACATAGAAAAACACAACTCATGAATATGTTAGAATGTTATACTGAACTTGTAATTTGAAAAAGTATGACGTGTCAAACTTGTGAACATCCTAACTGTGTGGATTTATCTTTTGACACCCTTTGCAAGATTTCATTTCACCTTTAGTGTCCCGTTGTTTTCATTGCTTTCTATATATGTCACCTTTCTAAATCTTTGCATGATGAAATGAATAGATGTTTCGAAAGGCAACCTCTTCAAGTTGGATTATATGCCTATGATGACCAAGTTGAGGCCTTTTGTCCGCACATTTCTGAAAGAAGCGAGTGAAATGTTTGAAATGTACATATACACCATGAGTGATCGGTCCTATGCATTAGAGGTGGCTAAGCTGCTTGATCCAAAGGGAGAATATTTTTTTTTTTTTTTTGATACAAGGCGATAGGGGGGGGATTGAACCCAGGGGGAGGGGGAAATTAATGATACAAAGGGGAGAATATTTTGATTCTAAGGTGATTTCTCGGGATGATGGCACTCAAAAGCATCAAAAGGATCTTGATAATGTCCCAGGGCAAGAAAGTGTTGTTCTCATTCTTGATGATACAGAAAATGTGAGTGCATTCCGATTCACTTGCAATTTTGATTTGCTTAATTTGTGATGTTTGTATGAATGGATAGTTGTCCTTTGTGAAAGTGACTTCCAGACTTTTCTCTTTGAGAAAAGAAATATTTACATTAGTATGCAAGAATTGAATGTTTTATCATTGTAAAGCAAAATAATCTGAATTACTTGATTATTTATTTACAGAAATGGTTTATATATACATGAGGAAGGAGCCCTAACATTTATGGCTCTTAACAATAATGTCTAATCTAATCCATGATTTCTAGTGATCCTGATCTCTAATGATTATATAATAATTACAAATATACAGTTCCTAACAATCCCCTTTAAGTTGGAGCATAGATGTTGATCAAGTTCAACTTGTTACAAAAATAGTCAACACGAGTCCCATTTAAGGCCTTAATTAGAAAATCGTCCAATTGATCACTAGACCGTACATGCCCTATAAAAATAAAGTTCTCATTGATCTTATTGTGTACAAAGTGACAGTCAATTTCAATATGTTTTGTATGTTCATGAAACACAGAGTTGGAGGTTATATATAGAGTAGCTTTACTATCACACCACAGTTTCGCAAGCAATGGCATGACAAGACCAACATCCTTCATTAACTGGTGAATCCACACAATTTCCTATATTGATTGAGTCATGGCTCTATACTTAGCTTTTGTACTTGACCAAAAAACCACATCCTACTTCTTGCTCTTCTAGGATACTAAATTTCTACCCACAAACACGCAATATCAAATAGTATGTTGCTCCAAGTTTCCCGGTTTCTTTTAGCAGATCAAGAACATATTTCCTTTATGTCAAAAGGATGCCCTTCTTACTTCTCATAACCTTGAACCCAAAAAAGTACTTTAACGGACCCAAATCCTTTGTTTGGAAATGAGAATTAAGAAAGGCCTTGAGTGATGAGATTCCCGAAGTATTGCTACCCATAATAACAATATCATTAACATATATCACCAAGAGAATCATGATGGCATTCATCCGTAGATAAAACACAGAGTTGTATACTTACTTTGATTCAGACCAACCTTCTTAACCACATAGCTAAACCTGTCAAACCAAGCATAAGGGCTCTGCTTCAAACCCTATAAAGTCTTCTAAAGATGACATACTTTCCATGCTCCATGTGAGCAGCAAAACCAAGTGGTTGCTCGTTGTAAACTTCCTCCAGAAGATCCCATTCAAGAAAGTTTTTTAGCATCCAACTGATGGATATCCCAACCATAAGTGGCTGCCATGGAAATGAAGAGGCAAACAGATAACCGTTTTGCCATAGGAGAGAAGGTTTTTTAATAGTCAACAATGTAGATTTGAGCATATCTTTTGGCAACCGGTCGAGCCTTCAAACATTCCAAGGTGCCATTAGTTTTTGTTTTTATCGTGACCGCCCACTTACACCTGATAACTTTCTTTCCAAGAGGTAAATCAACGAGAGTCTGGGTACCTTCCTTATCAAGGGCCATAATTTCTTCTTCCATTGTAGCACGCCAACCAGGATGGGCTAAGGTTTGGTGGAAAGTAGTGGGAATGGTAATAGAGTTTAAGGATGCTATGTAGGAAGAAGATGGAGGAGACATATGATTATATGAAACAAAGGAAGAGATAGGATAGGTACAAGCACATTTACCTTTATGTAAGACAATAGGCAAGTCATCAAAAGTATCAGGGGTATTAGAAGTATCAGGCAATGATTCGGGGTTCGCGTCGGGTTTACTGTTTTTTTTTTTTTTTTTAAATACAAACGTTGGCCAAGACCCAAAACACAACCCGACCCGATGGTGCGGGGAGGACTAGTTTCGACTTAAGTCTCGAGACCTAGAGGGTGAGAGAGACTCGCCTATTCCACGTGATTGAGTTCTCGACAAGTGGCCTTCGACCTCTTTGACTTTCTGGTGGGCCATGAATATGATCAACTACATTACTATCCCTCGGACGTTTTACTTAGAACCCAATCTTCTCCCACAGTTCTATTTTTATTGAAGATACACAAGATGGAGAGGTGGTTTAGTGGATGTCTATTGTTTAATGATAAAACATACGCTACGCTATGGGATTGACTACTTTGCCTTTATGTAAGACAATAGGCAAGGTGGTAAATGGACCTCATACACGAAGATATCATCAAGACCATTACTATCCCTCGGACGTTTTCGATTCGAAACATACGCTTGTTGTGTCAAGGAAATTAGGTGGAGTAAAGGAAGGAAATAATGGAGTCGACTCATGGAAGGTGACATATGTAGATGCAAGATAGCAATGAAGAGTAGGAGAATAGCTTCGATAACCCTTCTGAACTTTAGAATACCCAAGAATGATACACTTGAGAGACTTGGGATCAAGTTTGGTAACAATGGATGAACACTTAAATGAAACAAAAACACCCAAAGATTTTTTGATCAACAGGAAACAAGGGGTTTGAAAGAAATAGAGTTGTGTACGGAGTGTCGCCATTGAGAACAAGAGGTAGCATACGATCGATAAGAAAACACGAAGTTGACACAGTATCAACCCAAAAAGGTTTAAGAACATTCATTTGAAACATTAGAGCTCGAGTGACTTCTAATAAGTGCCGGTTTTTAAGTTCTGCAACGCTATTTTGAGTTGGTGTATCTGCAAAGGAGGGTTGATGAAGCATGTCATGCTGCAAAAGTAAGTGAATAATTATTTAGCATTGTCACTCCTCAAGGTTTTCATAGATACACCAAAATGAGTTTTGATCTCAGCACGAAAGTTGCAAAAGTGAGTGAATAATTCAGAGCGATTTTTCATTAAATAGAGTTAGGTGGTACGAGAGAAATCATCAACAAAAGTAACCGAGTACTTAAAACTAGGTTGGACTTGATATGACATGGACCCCAAATATTAGAATGACTAAATCAAATGGAGACACAACTCATTTATTGACTTAAGGTGCCAAATGAACACGATGGTGTTTAGCAAACTGACACGACTCACATTTTAAAGACGACAGATGGAACTGAGGCTACATCCTCTTCAAATAAGACAAATACACATAACCCAAATGACATTAAACATAAAAATGGGACAACTACTAGAGCAAGCAACTAAACGCGGCACCCGACCAGCAATAACGCAGCATCTGATCGTCAAGGCCATAATAGCCACTAGACTCAGTCCCTACTAATAACTTGCTTCGTCATGAGATCCTGAATCAAACAATGGTGAGGAAATAGTATGATAAAACAGTTTAATTTTCGAGTTAGCTTGCTAGGAGACAGAAGTTTAAAGGCAAGGTCAAGGACATTAAGGACAAAGGATAAGGAAATGCACGAAGTAGGTTGAACAATGGCATATCCAAGAACACGAGAAGCAGAACTATTGGCAATTGTTATGCTAGAGGGATTGGCATAAGGCGCATAAGAGGAGAACAAATTATGGTTACCTGTCATATGGTCAGTAGCACCGGAAACCAGAATCTATAATCCATTTGGAGGAAGAGGAGACAAGACACGTCTCAGTATTACTTATTGGGCAAGACCGCTAACAGATATGGGAGTGTACTTCTACAATGCATGATACTCCGCATTAGAAATCAAAATCATGTCATCACCACAACAATCATCCACAAAATACCTCAAGAGAAGATTTAGAAAGCCAAACATGATACAGAAATCTAGAAAACTTCCCAGAGCGTCCAACCAAGGACAACTAACCAATAAGCATTCAAACCACAATAACTTTACCTAGAACCCCAATAGCCACACCAAGGACTCAAAGACCGAAAACAAACCAAGAAGTACTGCATAAGCCATTAGGTGAGAGCAAGTACCTACAAGAACAAGAACAACTCAAGATCACACCAATGACCAACCAAACGACACCAAGGCAGCAATAGAACTGCCAAGCAGAAGGAAAATGCCAATAGATCTTATACAAATCAGTAATCAAAGGTGTTTCGTCTAGGTTGACAGAGATGTCTAGTCCGTTGGATTAGTATGTTGATATTGGATCAAATAAATCTCTTAGATATCTATGGATCATATACCTAGGAGAATAGTGGATCACTGTGCACGAATAGGTGTTAGCCAAAAGGGATGGTGTGTGTGCACAGTGACGGCAGAATAGTAATTGAGATAGAATCTTCATACCTTTAAGGTTTACCTCTTACTTATAAAGTTACCTGTAGGGTTAGGGTTTGAACTCATGGGCCTTTGTGCCGTCATATCTGTGTCACGTAGATTGGCCCTTGTTAGACCATATTTTGAATGAGCTTCATATATATGAGTCCATAATAGAAGGTAAGTTCACAAGGTGAAAGACAAACACCTCAAATCTTACCTTAGAACACACCAAAAAAAGGTGCAATAGCCAGCAATCAAACAAGTCACACTAAGAACCAATTAGTGACCAAACAACAAAGACAATTGTCTTAACCCACAATCTGGAGACAGAAATATCCACACAAAAAAGCCAAAAAACACCCAAAACTTGCCGGAAAAATGTGAAAGGAAGAGAACCCAATTACCAAACTTGCGTATGAGTACAAAAACACCACAGCCATGCTGGAAATAAGGAGTTGACTTCTAAAGCACCAAATTGTGCCGGAAAAGGTCGCTAGATGCGTGGGCAAACGATGAGAATTAGAATGGCACAAGAGCCTAACACGTCGTTCAAAAGCTGATCGGAACCTCATGGTGCTCCTTGTCAAGCATGTGTTCACAAATGTCGCCACCTTCCCTAACCGCTGATAGGAAATCTGACAAAGACTTAAGGGAAAAAAGGAATGCTGGAAATTTTTTCAGAGAACCTTAATAAGCGAAATAATCTAAACTACTTGATTATTCATTTATAAAAAGGGTCTATATCTACATGAGGAATGAGCCTTAATATTTATGGCTCTTAACAATAATATCTAATCCAGTCCCTGATCTCTAGTGATCCTGATCTTTAGTGATTATATAATAATTACAAACATACATTTCTTAACAATAATTAATTAATTTAGCCAATCACACAATCTAAAAAGGGAAAACGCACTTGTATACTACTCCTCCAATCTTTAATGTAAGTTCTTTTTAACAACTTTGAGTAGATTAAGAAAGATAGGTAACTTAGTTAATTATAATAAATTTAACGTGTTTTCCTTAAGTACCCTTGTTATAAGTCTTGAAAAAAGTGGCATTCGAATGTGGGTTATTGATAAACAACTTTTCGGTTTCTTGGAATAAACTTTCCATTTCAGATACTGCTATTCCATGTGGTTTTTATGGTGTAAAACTCTTTTCTTTAATTTATATGAAAATTTTATCCTACTTGCAGGCATGGATGAAGCATAAAGAGAATCGATCGATGGAAAGATATCATTTTTTTTCTTCGAGTTGCCAGAAATTTGGTTTTGATTGCCAATCTCTTGCTGCGTCAAAAAGAGATGAATGTGAATCTGATGGAGCGCTAGCAAGAATTCTTAAAGTCCTCAAGCAAGCCCATTATACATTCTTTGATGTATGTCACTTTCATTTTGTCAATCATCGTCACTAATTTCTGATCCACGCTGAACTAGTGTAGCTTGGATCCATTTGTAGGAACTTAAATACGATCTTGCAGACCGAGATGTGAGGCAGGTAGTTTATGTTGTTCCTATTTAATTGTGTTGTGCCTTTTAGATTTTGATGGTAGAAACTCTTTTAATTTAATATTATTTCAGGTGCTAAGAACTCTTAAAGGTGAAGTCTTGAAGGGATGTGTGCTTGTATTCAGCCGTATTCTTTATGCCAAGTTACCCGCTCTTCGGAAGATGGCAGAACAGATGGGGGCAACATGTTTGACAAAAGTTGACTCCTTAGTGACACATGTGGTTGCAACTGATGCAAGAACAGAGAAGGCACGTTGGGCAGTAAAGGAGAAAAAGTTTTTGGTTCGTCCCAAATGGATAGAGGTTGCAAATTATTTTTGGCAAAAGCAGTCGGAGGATAACTTCATCCTCCAAAAGAAGCAGTAGGGGCATTCTTTTCCATTGTATTGAACTGTTTACTCTTCTTCTAGTTTGCTTAGATGTTGTGAACACAGAACAAAACAATCATTTGGGAGAGCAATTGATACATAATATACACAAGAGGAGTATTGAGCAGCGTTAAATGTGATAATTGTAGAGCTTAAATTAACTCCTAATACAATTCTTTATCTAGTCCCAAGCTCGGATAAAGGAAGGGGTTAACGTAAAACTCTATCGAATTTTTGTGAACATGGGTTATGCTTATTTACATCAATCAAACCAAACCATATCATATCTTTAAATTTACCCTCAAGTTGGAACATAAATGTTAATCATAACCAACTTGTTACAAAGATAGTAATGTGAAACAAAGGGAAAAAAGGGGAGGAGAGAGAAGAAAGAATGAGGAGGAAGCTAGGAAATTAGAACTTCAATTCATTTAATACTCAAGTCTGGTCCTCAATTTTGGACCCTATATCTATTTATAAAGCTTAAAAATAATAAATAATAGTTTAAATTCAAATCTCGATCTAAATCAAATCCTAATATGAAATTCAAAAATAATAAAAGAGTGATCTAGATATTCCGATTTGTTGGGAAAATCTAGGTACCCTAATTTATTGAAAAACCTTCTGATTTGTTGAGAAGACCTAGATACCCTACTTTATTTAAATTAAAAAAAATCCTAGATAATCTAAGTAGATATTATTTCATCATTCCCTCTGGTTGGAAGAACTCCATCGAAGAAGCAGACGGTAGTCGTCGACCAAGGTGGAGTCGATGTGACAGAACTCCTCTTCAATTATTTATGGGATCCGGATTCTTTTAGTGTCACTTCTCTCAGTATCCCTTAATATCTTTGTATCTGAGCCGTCCAAAAGTTAATTTAAGGGTCCAAAATCATTAATGTCAAAAACCGCATGCGGTAAATATAAACATTTTAAAAGTCCATCTCTGGATGTTAGATCAACTCTTAGACGGCCCAGATCAAAAGATACTGAGGGATGAGGAGGGGAGGATACTGAGATAATCTGCTTCTATTATCCATGTAGCATCCAAATCCGAACAGCCCTTCCAACGAACGAGATAGAGGTTGACGGGGCCTACTGGAGTCAGATTGTCTGTTCATCCATGATAGTGTCAATAACTTCGTTTGGCGTTGTGACAGTGGGCAATGGTGGAACTAGAGCATGATAGGTACATGCAGAAACATCATAATACAAAGGGAGCAGCTCAAAAGTATGTAAGGATCAAGATCCTTGGTATTAAGGCCTATCTGAAGGTAACTCTAATCAATAAGAATTTAGTCTCAGTTTCTGAGTAATGCAAAATGGGCCAGAAGAACTAGCAATTAACTTTATATAACAACTTCTTAAGAAAATGCTCTGGGCGTATCTGAGCCATGATGTAATCTCCCATCTCAAACTCCTGATGAAGGCGGTGGGTGTTGATGGCTAGCTTTTCCTCATTATTGCTCAAGGCTAACTTGCGCTTGACCTCAAGATGAATGGTGTGAAGACATTGGGCAAAAGCTTTTGCAAATTCAAAGGTACATGTGGTAAGAGGGGTAGGCATAAGGTCAATGGCTATTTTGGGTTATAACCTAGAACTACTTGAAATGGATTCTTACTAGTGAACCGATTGACTGAGTTAATATAAACAAACTCTATTTTAAACAAGATGGAATCCCAAGTTCTAGGTTTATCAGTCCAATACAATATGGAATAAGGTTTATCACCAATTAAGCAGGTCACCTAGGCTATGATTGGTTACATTAATTTGACCATCAAGTTAAGGGTAAAAAGCATAGGAGAACTTTAATTGAGTAACAAAAAGCTTCCAAAAGTAGCTAACAAACCTTACATATTTTTCCGACATGATAGTAGTGGGTAGCCTATGTAGATGGGCAACCTCTCGAAAGAACAACTTAGTAAAATGTGAAGTGTCGGAAGTTTTGTAACATGAAATGAAGTGAGCCATTTTGAAAAACCTATCAACAACAACTAGGGCAGAGTCGTGTAACCCTAAGACAAAGTCTATGCTAATATCCTTCCAAGGCACCTTAAGGATCGGTAAAGGTGTATACCATCCCGTGTTTCACTTCTCTACTTTAGCGGTATGGCCGGTGTGACATTGGGAAAGGTTCCTAGCTACGTCACGCTAAGGTAGGCTATAGTCTACTAATAAGGATTGGGTTTAGTGAAAGAAGTTAGTTTTTTACAATGTAGCGAACTAAGATTCGAATTTTGAATTTCAATTGGGAGAGGCACCAACATTTAGCGCCCCAAGAAGTGAGTGTCATGTCTACAATCCCATCAAATATGCTTTTTACTAATTTATTAGCTAAACCATCGACCTTCTAATTTTTGAAATGATGAGAAAGAAATAACCTGTTAAGATAATTTGAATACAATAATACATGATAAATAACAGTGATGTCACCAGAACGAGCTTTTTTTTTTTTTTTTTTTTTTACGGCATGATTCATGCCGATCAATTGTACTCGTTTTTTTTTTTTTTTTTTTGCTATTGCACCCGGTTCAAGCTTTGCCGACTAGTCCGGATCGAGGTTTTTTTTTTTTTTTTTTTTACGGCATGATTCATGCTGATCAATTGTACTCGTTTTTATATACAAGGTTGAACACAACCCAGTGTGGCCCAATTTACACCTTGCGAGCCTGAACTTGGATGACTTGGCCCAAAACTAGATAAGGTTGGCCTTAAGTCATAGGATTCTAAAGTTTAAATCGAAAATTAGGCTAAATAAATATGGAAGCAACCTTAAATTTGTACTCATGTCCTTTATATAAGACATATTTAGGTAGTTGGTCTTGGTCTTAAATGTAAAACATAATTTTCATATTTCTTAATATTTTCATAATTTACCCCTATTAATACTCTGCCAAATCTCAACAATAATTATGAAGGAAATGAATTGATAAATACGACATGGTATTTTAAAAAAATATATGTCATTGTAACTAATTTAACTAAATCTTCTAATTTATTTAAAATAGGTAAATATGTTTTATAATAAGGACCAAACATAGTATTATGTATCAAGGTTCTTAAATTCCGGACCGCCACTAAACCGGAGCTAAACCGATGAGAAATTAAAGATTTTATGGTTATTAATATAAAATTCTAAAGAAAAGTATTAAAAAATGGATTTTTTTTTTAAAAAAAAAAGAATAACGAACTAGGTTGATGCCCATACCGGTTTAACGAACGGTTTAGTGGTTCTCGGTCAAACCAACGCGGTCCGGATTTCAAAACCCTGTTAAATATTGACTTAGTCCAATGAGAAAGGAGAGGAAAAGACAATAAAAAGATCAAATTTAAACATACTTTTCAGCATTTAATTACAAAATTACCATTTAAATTTTTAGAGACAGTGTTAATATTAATTAAAAGTATAATTTTTAATCTTAAGAGATAAATTGAAACCATATGCAAATTTAGAAGACCAAGCCCATACCTTAGCAAAAGATATTTATAATACTTATCTTTCTATTTTGCATCAAAAAATCATATTTTACTAAGGGGTTTAACTTCTCATGTTGCATGAGAAGAAGAAGATTACTACACACATATGAAATAGTGGGACCCACATATATATATATATAATGAACATTATATATATATGTGGGTCCCACCATTTTATGTGTGTGTGACATGAGAAAACACTTCTCCTACAATATGAGAAGTGTTTTTCCCTTTTACTAAAAGAAAAATGTTCTGGGTTTAGACAAATCAGATTTTGTGAGTTTGATTTCCCCTTACACCCGGTACAACACAAGCCCGGTCCTTAACCTAAGCAAGCTCAAATGGGCCGAATTGGCCCATTACAAGGGCCCAAGCATAGACATGCCGGAAAATGGCCTCGATAAATATTAAACAGAGGCTTGGCAAAATGAGTCTTCTGTGCCAAAAGCCGTCTTCAAATCTCAAATCGCAAAATCTGTATTGGTGCGTCCCTGTTGAGTTCGAGACCGACCATCTTCGCTCCCCTCCATCTCTTTCTCTCTCTAAATTCGTCTCTTTTCGCCGGCGGGAAAAGATGTCGGGGAAGGGCGCGAAGGGTTTGATCACCGGCAAGACCCCTGCCGCCAACAAAGACAAGGACAAGAAGAAGCCTACTTCCCGCTCTTCTCGTGCTGGTCTTCAGGTCTTTCTCTAGATTTCTGTCTTTTTCTTATTCCTTTCTGGATCTTCACATCCTTAGGTTAATCGCCTTCACTCAATGTTACTCTATACGATTCTCGTTTGTAGGAGGAGGAAAGAAATATAAATGTTTTTGTTCTGAAACTTGGTGGTTTTGCTTCTTTGTTCACATAACTGTGTATGAGCGCGACATTAGCATTAAACTTGTTCATGAGTTTTAATTGTTTAAAATTAATTTCTTTATTATGTGTAGCTATAACCTTTTGTATTTGATTATTGGTTAGTAGCCGTTGGAAGGCACGACTGTTGAAATATGGTTCCCAGTCGTGCTGTTACTTGCGCTGTTGTCCATCTTTGAACTGGGCGGCAGTTTGAACTCTTAAATTGAATCTTGATTTTCCTTAAATATTTGTAGTTTGTCTGCTACATTAATGGGGGATTTAATCTTCCAATTAAACATGGACATGTCATGCTTGATGTTGGAATGGAGAATGGTTGGGTAGGGACTAGGGATACAATTAAGTTGGTAGACCAATCAACATCATATGCAGACAAATCAGTCTGAAAGAATTAGTGGACCCCCTGATTGGGTATTTTTGGGGGTTGGGGAGAAAGGGAGGAAGGGGATGAACTGCATTACAGCCTTAGACACTTGACATTGGACATTGATTTTGAAATTCGGAATGCATAAGAATCCAATATTATTTGCTCACTGCTGGAGGGGAGGCTTCATAGATTACAGCACCATTGATTTTGAAAGCTATTTTTAATTTTATGCAACATATTTAGTTTCTTTGACAGTATTTTTGGGGTTGGGGAGAAAGAGGGGCTAGCTTGAACTGCATTGCAGCACCATTGATTTTGAAATTAGTGCTTCCTTGCTCACTGATGGAGAGGAGGTGTTTGACTTTTTTGAGTGTGATCCTAAGAAATAAGGACAAAGATTCATAGTCATTAAAGAAGGCCAAAGGCAAAGTCACCGTGAGTCATAAACAAAATTGAAGGTTCTTATGTTCTATTTACTGTTTGGTAGTGTTTTGTCTGATACAACTGTCCCACACATGTTGGTCTATGGCAAGACTTTTTTTTCTCACAAGTGTCTTTGGTTTTTAGTAGTGTTGTTAAAACGTAGTGTCAAAACGTAGAAACGGACGTTTCTACATTTTTTGGTTGCAAATTGTGTCAAAACGGAGGTTGGAACGGAATTTGGGTTGAAATGGTTGAAACACCATGTCAACTCGGTAAAAACGTAGTGTCAAAACATGGAAATATGGGAAAATCCATCTCAGGTCCCATGTTGGCAAAAAAAAATAATCAAAAAAGACCCAAGAAAAAGTCACATGTCAAAAAAGGCCTCAGGATCTTTTCTGGTATTATTTCATAATCGTTAACAACTAAATCAGTCTCATTAACAAGTAAATCAATACTCGTTAACAACTAAATCAGTCTCATTAACAAGTAAATCAATACTCGTTAACAACTAAATTAGTAGCATTAACAATATCCTAACAACTAAATCAATCTCATTAACAACTAAATCAGTACCAGTTAACAACTATATCAATAGCATTAACAACTAACGTTTTATAAAATAATACCGAAAAGACCCGGGACCTTTTTTGACATGTGACTTTTTTTTAAGCCTTTTTTGACACTTTTTTTTGCCAATATGGGCCCTGAGATGATTTTCCCTAGAAATATTATGATGACTGAGTTTGAACTTAAATATTTCCTTGAGTGTTTGGACTCAAATTTGTGATGATTTTAATGTATTGGTGTGTTTTGGTTTTATATATGTTGGATTTTATTTTTTTTGTAGTATGTAGTAAACTCTTACGTTTTGTTTACGTTTTTGCTCACCCTTATCATTTCTATGTAGACTCTATGTCTAAACAACACTGGTTTTTAGGTATATTTGCAATATTGCAGTAGTTAGCTTCATTTTGGTTGGGGGAGGGGGTTAGAGGGGAGAGAGTTTCTATTGCAGTGTGATATTTCTTTGGGACTCTGCTAAACCATCAGACATGGACTATAGAAAGAAAATAATAGGCAGACAGCTTACTAAAATGAAACAGATAGTGCTGGTGGTTTTGTTGATTGTAAACATTGACATACAGGCTTCTTCTTGTCTTATTTTTGTTTCTTTTATGTGCAAAATTTGCAGTTTCCAGTTGGACGTATCCATAGGCTATTGAAGTCAAGGACAACAGCTCATGGTAGAGTAGGAGCCACAGCTGCTGTGTACTCTGCTGCTATCTTGGAGTATTTAACAGCTGAAGTTTTGGAGCTGGCTGGGAATGCTAGCAAGGATCTTAAGGTTAAGCGTATTACTCCCAGACATCTACAACTTGCTATCCGGGGGGATGAAGAACTCGATACATTGATAAAAGGAACAATTGCTGGAGGAGGTGTTATTCCTCATATTCATAAATCTCTTATCAACAAGTCTTCCAAGGAGTAAATTACAATTAGCCATCTAATTGATTAAACATTCTCTCTCCGCTAACTCTGCCTTTGTTGATGTTCGTTTTAAATAGTGGGGCAAAGAAACCTACAGTTGTCATTTATCATGGATAAACTTGAGTATGCTGTGGATATTTGAGTTTGATTTTCATTCCTATCTTGGGATAGCTGTTTGGTACATTGGATAAATTCAATATTATTAGAACTTCTTTTCCATTCATACCAATGGAATCATACCTCTTGCTTGTTGATAAAGTTCTCATTGGTGGGATATGTTTGAGGTAATGCTTTTGCACCCATTTTTTTCATTGGGTTGGACTTGAAACTTTTATCCTTTTTCTATATGCAACTGCCAAGTGTCACTTGTCGTTCCCTTTTGGATCAATAACACAGGTTTCAACAAGCGGGTTGTTTTTGTTTTTGTTGTTGGTTGGTTGTCTTAAAGCAACATGATTGTGATAAATGAAATTGATAATGGTATTATTATTGTGGTTATGATATATGACTGTGATGATCGGTGTGATGGGATGATGAATTTATCTTGTTTGTTGATCAGCTTGAAAAGAAAATTGAACTTTCTCAGATACACTTTCACACTTTTTAAGCAGATTGGTTTCCATTTTTCAACTCCAACATGGTTTGTGTGTAATAGGAAATTAAGAATTGAAGATACTGGAATATTCAGTTTTAAATCCCTTATAAATTATATTCAAAACGAAGTGACCAAAGCTCCTAAAACATGTGAAATGACCCATATGCCCTTTAATCTCATCCCGACAGTGAAGGAAGGGGAATTAATAAAACCATTAACAGTAGCCTATAATTGTGAGAGAAATTTAAGAAATGATCACTCAGTTTCTGCCACATGCACAGTCCTAGACCTTCCACATGATTGTGCTATAATTGTGAGAGAAATTTAAGGAATGATCACTCAGTTTCTAATATTTTCGCTCAGACGTGTAGAACACAGTATATCATTTCATTTACAAAAGAACTTTCATCCTATTAGATGACAAAACTATTTGATCCGGTGATATGTTAAAGCTCAGGTGTTGTTAAATTTAACGTTGATTAATCAAAAGGAATAGGGGGCTAGTCCCTGATAACATATCGAACCAAGGTTCAAACCCGTGCGGGGAGAGGTAAGTCCTCACATCTAATATCCGACAATACTTTGAGCAAGATTGTTTCTCATCCTCTTTCTTGGTAATGGTAGATTAGTATTGCCTAGAAAACGGAAGAAGAATGAATTGAAAAGGGATTTTCTTCCTAACAATTACCAAGATTAAAACTTTCATTTTTCAATGGTAGATGGACCAGAAGCAAGCAAAAGGCAAAGAAGCCATGAGCATGCGATAATGACGGGGTACGAGTCTTTTTTTTTTTTTTTTTTTTTTTTTTTTTTTTTTTTTTTTCATGTTCTAAGGAATTTTAGGTATTCTTATATTTAGTCCATCAACGTAATTCTCCCTTTATTTATCTCCTACAATTTAAGTTTGAGAATGTCTAATGAACCAGCAAAAAAAATAGTACTACCTCCAATCTTAAATATAGAGGATAAATAAGGGGTTTGCTTTAATCCTAAATATAGTGCCTTAATCCATTTGCCTCCCATTTTTTTTTTTTTAAAATTTAAAGTATCTTTATTGATTACGCATATTATGAGGCTTAGTTCCCATTATTAAAGAGGATAGTTTAGAGAAATATGACAAACAAATAACTTAACTAATTTCCTTAATATTTACAAATTAGTTATTTTTTAATACACTACAAATTAGTTATTTAGTCCTTCTATTAAGGATAGGAGAAACATGTGACCCCATAAGCAAAGACTCGTCATTTGTATATACGGTTTCTTTATACAATTTAAATGCATATACAAATACAAAAATACCAATACCAGGCTCAAGCCTAAGATGTCATCTAAGCATGGCAGGCGGTACTGCCTCTAGGGCAAAAAACTAAGGCGATGGTTAATTACGTAAGAGGAGAAAGGTAAACGATGCCAATGATAATTTGTTTCAAGTTGCACTGCTAGTACCTCTATTTTTTTGGGGGGGAAAAAATACAAATAAAGACGTTTAATGACTATAAGAATATGTTAAACATAAATTGTTTAGTATAATGTTGAATCATGCAAACCATATAGGATTGATTTCCCATATCGAGACAACATGATTTTACAAATTTTCAAGCAAGTAAGCTGCTGTTTGGGATTTGAACCTTGTTTGAAAGCTCCAAGCATTTTACAGTTAAGTTAAACAATTACAGATAAACAAAATGATTCTGAGACAAATCCTCAGTATAATCATATCTCAACCACCAATAACAGCAGTAAAACATAGCCCACCACAACTGGCATCTACCACCACTCTCTCACAAGCAATTCCTACAATCCTATCTCCAAAAGCAGTCATAATAAATTAGAGGAAACCCAAGTAAGATAATTCAACAGGCAAAAATAACCACCATCAAGGGGATTCACAGCATGTCAAGCCTGTTAAAGTTCCTCGCTTTGTGGTTTATGTATCGAACTAAACCACATGCTGCACCGAGGAATAGAATCTATTCCTCGTTTAGATGGTTGACACCCTGGGAACATCAACAGGGAAGTCGTGAATCTCATTCATCCAAGGGTTCTTCTCCTTCTCCGGCTTGATGGTTCTTAGTGCCTTCCAAACTGCACTGTTACACTTAAATCCAGAACCAAATGCTATCTGCCATGTTCTGTCTCCCTTCCTTATCCTCCCTTTCGCTTCTGTGTAAGCCAGTTCGTACCACAGTGAACTGCTAGATGTGTTGCCGAACCGATAAAGGGTCATCCTCGATGGTTCCATATGCCAAGGAGACAGCTGCAAGTTCTTCTCCAATTCATCTAGCACAGCTCTACCTCCAGCATGGATACAGAAGTGTTCAAAAGCTAGCTTGAAATCTGGAATGTAAGGTTTTACCTTCATCTTGAGAAGCTTCTTCCCAACTAAGGTGGCAAAGAATAGCAGCTGCTCTGACATTGGAAGGACAAGAGGTCCCAGTGTGGTAATGTTGGTTTTTAAAGCATCACCTGCAACAGCCATGAGATCCTTTGACAAAGTGACACCAACCTTGCCTTCATCATCTTCTTCTTGGGTAACACAGGAAAAGCACTTGTCATCAGAAGCCTTGTTAGTTCGAACAGTATGGACCAACCGGTACTTGGATCTTCTCCTGTCAGAGGATTTGTTTGAAAGCAGAACCGCAGCTCCTCCCATACGGAACAAACAATTCGAGACAAGCTTTGAACGATCATTACCAAAATACCAATTTAATGTGATGTTCTCCATGCTAATGACCAACGCATATGAGTTGGGATGGACCTGGAGAAGATCTTTGGCAAGATCAATTGAGATCAGTCCTGCACTACAACCCATCCCACCAAGATTGTAGCTCCTTATATTCCCTCGTAACTTGTAATGGTTGACAACCATCGCAGACAGCGATGGAGTTGGGTTAAAAAGGCTGCAATTCACAATCAGAATTCCAATATCCTTAGGCTTTACAGAGGTCTTAGAAAATAGCTCATCAATGGCACCAAACATCACAACCTCTGCTTCTTTTCTGGCCTCTGCCATTGAAGGGTTGGGAGGAATGTTAAGAACAGCCTCCGGAAGGTAACTGTTTTCACCAAGACCAGATCTCTCCAGGATCTTACGCTGGAATGCAATATTTTCCTCAGTAAAAGAACCAGTCATCTGGGATTGATATACAAACATCCTTTTCGTGCATCTTCGTGATTCCTCAGGCTTGTAACAGGAGAAATTGACAAGATAAACTGGTCGAGGGCGGGTCATAAAGTAGAGGGTACACAGAAAAACAAGGAGTGTTGAGCAAATAATAACAGATATTAAATTGTATTGTAGATGCTCCCAAATATCATAGAGGTCTTGGATGGAGAAAGTAGAGAGCTGTGCTGCAATTAGCACCACGAGAGGGGAAAGAAAGAGGTACATCCCATGGGTGATGAGATAATGATAACCAAGCTTGACATACTTCAATTTAACAGACTTTTTGAAATCAGGAAGTTTCCTTGATGATGGTGGCATCAATGGTGTATCCGGTTTATTCTCCGTCATGTTGCCTGTTCAAAAAGTTAAATTCATCTGGTTAGATATCTTCCTGAAATGAAAGTATCATCACAAGGAAGATTAAGACATCCCCAGAGATTAATAGCTTACAAAAAATCCTTCAAAAATCCAATCCGAAATACTTTCTCACACCAGATTTATAGAACCAGGTTAGGAAATCGATTTGTGGAAGATTGGAAACATGCAAGCGAAAAAGAAGCCAAACATCATCGTCTCAACACATCAGACAGCGGCATTCCCAGATCTTCTCAAATCAAATAAGAATGCCTTCACATTCATGCAGAATATAACCAGATTGAATGATGCTGAACATAACAAAGCGGAAATCACAGCGAGATTTCAACTCCCATTAAAGTTTCAAGAAACCAATCGCAGTAACAAGTATCACATACATAAAATAATACTTTTCAAAGCATCGGAAGGAAGAATCCAATCATGAAATGAAACAAAACAAAGTTTTTTTTAACCGAAAAAATAAAAATGGTTACCTCGTAAGCAAACCCGATTACAGATCACAGGAATCTCGCAGAGAGATAGAGATTAGGGAGAACAAGGAGGAATCAAAACAGACGGCGAGTCAAAAAAAAAAAAATGAAATGTGGCAAAAAATGGGAGAGTGATTAAGGCTTTAAGGGCGGCGTAGTCGCGTATTGACCAGATGAGTTCACAACGAAATTGCCGTTGGGGACGCCGCCAGCCTGCACTCGTCTGGAATTTGGATTTTCCGCGTTGGATTCTTCCATAAATGGTGAAGGTTAAAAATATACTTGATATTAAAAAGTATATTTAATTAATTTGATTTGATTAATAAAATGAAATAGATATTGTCACTACTATTTTTTGTCATTACCAATATCACTACCACTTATTTACCATTATACCTTTATTATAAAAAATACTCTAACCATCTTCTTTAATTTTCTCCTCCCTTTCTACTCCATGATTATTAATAAAAAAATATTAATAAGGATAAATTAGGAGATAAAATTTATATTTAAGATAAAAATCAATTTTTGTTAATAAATTTTGGAAAAAATATTTCTAAGTCATGGAGATAGTGACCTCAAAATTACGCGTTTTGAATTAATAAATGGTGTAAGGATGCATCTGTTTTGAACTCCCAAACCCCACTCCCACGGTATGTTGGCGTCCTCCCCCTTCTCACAAAGTTAAATTAAATGTGGATGGAGCCTTTCACCATGGTCATCAGGTGGCTGCTATTAGTGTGGTTTGCAGGGATCATGCGGGGCATTTTTCTTGGGGTTTTGTAGATAAACTGAAGTCAATATCAGCTTTTATGACAGAAGCACTTGCTCTTAAACGGGCCTTACTGATTGTTGTGGACTTAGGGATTGATGATGTAATTTTTGAGTCTGACTGCCTTATTTTGATTAATTGTGTTGTTGATAAGTCACCTTCTTGTTTTGACTGGTGTTGTAGAGGTATCATCCATGACATTATTAGTCTTATTTCCTCCAAAGTTAGGGTTTCCATCTCATTTACTCCGCGTAAATAAGGTTCTTGATCATCTTGCGGCAATTGCTTATAAGGGGGTGTCTCTATTGGGTGGGTGCATCAACCAACACCCTCTTTGCTTCCGTTTCTAACTTTGGATGCTCATCGGCTTCTTGGTCATGGTGATGCTTGTTAGATAGTGAAAGGGGTGTTGTTTAAGCTTTTATGTGTATTTTGTTGGCCTAGGCCTGTCTTTATGTTGTTTCGTGTAATGTAATTGCTTAGTGAACATTACTGTATCTGTTATCTTTCTGAAGTGGTAATATAGCAACTTCTTCGATTAAAAAAAAAAAAAATTAATGAATGGTGTGTTTGTAATTTCAGGTGAATTAATCAAGGGTGTTTTGGTAAAATTTATATGATAAAAAATAAATAAAATTACGAAACCTTCATTAATCCAAAATTTTAGTTTTGGGATCATTGGAGAATAGAAATAAAAACCAGAAGAAATCCTTTATCTATAAATTTTAGATTAAATATTTTATACTCGTTAAGGAATCGGAGAGTATTATAATAAAAAAAAAAAAAAATGAGATCGTGCTGCTTGATGCTTCCCTCCACTTTCGTTCTAAAATTCGTATTCTAGAAGGTCCAGAAGCTTTTGACCCCAAAAAAAAAAAAAAAAAAAAAAAAAAAAAAAAAAAAAAAAAAAAAAAAAAAAAAAATCAGAAAAGAAGGTCCAGAGGCGTGACTGTTCATATTAGGCTGGAAAATGATGTTTAAAGATTCTGACATTGTTGATTTTTCTTTTCCACACTAAGCTTTTTTTTTTTTTTTTTTTTTTTTTTTTTTTTTTTTTTCATATTTCCTCCAATTCTAACCTTTTAAATGTGGAAATTAACTACGTAATTGGGTTTGATTTTAAGTATAAAATTTCAATTCATTTTATCTTTCGAAATTACAATTTTTAAATATGCCTTTTTATTGATGGGGTATTAAACGAAGTTTTCAAAAATAGAAATAATAACTAAATTGTTATAAAACCAAAAGAAATCTAAGATTAAAGAGCAAGAGAGAAATCAAGAGAGATAAAGTGTATAACAATTTTCATTCAGTATCTTGTAACTTAGGCCCCGTTTGGATTAAAGAAAATGTGGGAATGGAAATGAAAAGAATGGAATAGAATGAAAAATATTTTGCCTCGATGCGTTTGGTTGGCTGGAAAAGAAAATGGGTTGATAGGAAAAATTTTGTTTGGTTAGAAGAAAATAAAGCGAGGAAAATGAGCCAAAATACAATTTTACCCCCCCCCCCCTTTTTTTTTATATCACACAAAACCAACCACGCACAGTACACACGCCTTTGGATTTCGACGTAGGTGGCTCGGATGTCTTGACCTTGGGACGATAGGAGGATCTGCGCTTCTTTGGATGAGGCTTGTCGGAAGGCTCTTGAGAAGATTTTCCCATTGTGAGTGACTATCAATCGAACAGAGGAAGAATCATGGAAATGGGTGTCGAAGATAATCTGAGAGGTTTAGTTGACTATGATGAGAGAATGAGATGAGGTGAAAGACAATGGCAATATGACGATTTTGACGAAGAAGGCAAAATTTAAAGAAGGCAATATGACGATTTTGATGAAGAAGGCAAAAGAAAATGACGAGAGGGAAGCCTCGACGACTCATGCAGAGAGGAAGCGGACTTGTGGGTGTGTGATTCTGGGAAATGGGAATAGGGTTCGACGCGTTTTATAAATGAGAATTGAAGACGAGAGGTTTTATGGGAATTCTCGAGAATGCCATGGGAATTCTCGAGAATGGCTCTAATAAAAAAAAAAAAAAAAAAAAAAAAAATTCTCGAGGTCTTCAATTCTCGAGAGTTCGGTGACAATACCCGAGAATGCGTAGTGTATAAGAATATTGGAGAATCAAGATAAGAAAAAATGGTTTCCTTAAATTCTCGAGAATGCGAGACTTTGGCTCACTTTCACTCTCGCCAATTCTCGCAATTCTTCGCTTCAAGATCATACAATTATGGCTGGAATGCATTGCACAGTCCTCACTTCTCTTCCACAATCGCTCTCTCTCTCTCTCTCTCTTCATTGAAGATTATAGTTAATCAATAATGCTCCAAAACAGTCCAGCCCTTCTTTTTATTCATTCCAAAATGGTGGGTCCTTTAAAGCTGATCAACGAAGAGGACATAAAATAAATGAGGTAATAATAATAATAAGAACAGCAACAACTGATTTTCGCCTAAGATTTTTGTCTTCTCCTTCCTTCTTCTTCGCTGCCATCTCTCTCACACACTCTCTCTCTCTTCTGCCCCTTCAGTCTCACTTGATAGAGGTCGTACCCCTCATCAATATCATAATCGAAATCTTCATCTTGTAGGGATGAATGGAAGGTCGCGGTCTCATCCGAAGCTATGGATCACTTTGTTCAATAAAAGAAACAAAGAAAAAGAAAGTAAGAAGTGATTGAGCAAGAGAAGCAGAGACGACGACGACACTAAAAAGGGTAAGTTGGTCTTCTTCCTCGGTCAAAAAATGGGTACCCACCAATTTTGGTGGGAACCGATTTTCCCATGTATAAGGGAAAATGCCTCGCCGGAAAATATTTTCCCAAGAAAATGCGAAGCAAACATTGGCCGTCGACGGAAAATGCCTATTTTCTATTTCCTTCCCCCAATTTTCTTTGAATCAAACGGGCCCTTATATGATCATAATAAAATCTCTTCACTGTACATTTGTATGGGGGAGAGGAGAGTATTTAATATTTATAATAGTTGGAGAGTAGGGAAGTTTTATGAAGCTTCTATCCACTCCCCACCATAAATGTAGTGGGCGACCTTAATACCCATAATAAGTGATTTTAATGTCTACTACATAATATTATATTATGTAATATGATATAAGGGATTAATATTTCTCCTGTCACTGGAGATAAGGTTATCTTCAGTGACCCCCAAAACTACATCGTTTCAATCAATTTAGAATATTAAATAAACAGATCATGGCACTGTTTTCAGATTCTCTCTATCTAGAAATCAACATATCAATAATCATAAACAAGTTGTCGACATCGCATAGAATCCCCTATTATTTTATTTTACCCTTTGCTTCAAACAAATGACGATCGATCAAGGTGATACGAAAGAGGGAAATGAGAGGCTTATGGGTAAAGGAGATTGATGTCCTTGAAAAAGCCACCCATCTTCTTGTAGTCAATGGGATTAAGGGAAGCGGCGACCTTGAGGAGAACCTAATCTTCCTTGAAGTTGGGTATAGCAAAATTAGGGTCCAAGCGAGAGAACATCATATGAGTTGCCATATTCATAATAGACCCAAGCTTTCATGGGAGACGGAATCTTAGGATTAGAAGCAGCGGCCATATGGATTGGACGAGGAGAACGGCGATGAGGAGTGAAATGGCAGAGAATCAAATAGATCCTCTCTACGAGTACGGGAGAACTGAAAGTGAGTGGGGGAACGTGAGAAGCGCGCTTTGGTTTGCAGTAAATTAGATGTTTTTTATTTTTTTAAGTGTCAAACGGTGTAGTTTTGGGGGTCACTGGAGAGAACCTTATCTCCAGTGACAGGAGAAATATTAATCCCATGATATAATGTACACAATTGATTTTCATAAATTGTAACAAAAGGTGGAAAGTTAAGAGTCAATAGATATCCACATAATTTAATATATTCATAACATAAATAAGTTATTTTATAGAAATTATTACAAATAACTAATTTAATTAATTAACTATATTAATTAGTTATCCAATAAACATTAAATGTTTGTACATTAGGTGTAACTTTCGTCAATAGTTTCTCAAAATTAACTTTGATATTTTTAACTTGTACTATTAATATTAGTATATTCAACATTAAAAATTATTTTTATTGAATAAATGAGTTATTGGTATTTTTTTCTTGATTGATTAATCAATCAACTAGCTGTAAATTGATTTTTGAATAAGTATATATATTCTTTTTATTAGAATTAATCTTCTTTAAATACTATCAAACACTAAATGTAAACATATTTTTTAAGGAAAATTAGAACTTTGATCTACCATATAGTGAAAGAATAGTCCATTTCGCGCATGCACACGCAACGCATACGCATACGCACATGCGCACGCACATAAGAGTTCCCTATTGTGAAGAATGGAAAAAAAAAATCCAAACCCCAATAAAAAAAAAACCAACAAAGGCTACAAATTTTGAAATGGTCAATGTTGATATTTTGAAAGAAAGACATTGAATATACATCAACAAATTGAGTTGGAAAAGCATTAAACAAATGAGGCAACGGCAACAGTTTATAATCAATAATTAATAAATGTAACTGAAAAGTGAAAAGTTAACAAATAACAAAAGTTTTCATCGTCATTGAGGGTGAACAAGTGAAGAAAAATGTCTTCATCAACTGTACTCGTAGAATTGATGAGGTGGTCGATCAAGATACAATTTTAAGAAGATGAAAAGATAATTCAAATATAATATATTAAAAATGATTTTCATTGCGATGTTGGTACTTCCTCTAGTCTTTATTATAAGGCACTAACTAACAAGTTTATTTAGTCATTTTTATAAGGCACTTGTTTGTTCCCAAGGAGCATTAATTATCTTTTTCTATGTACGCCCATAATTAATAAAGGTAATGGGTGAGAGTAATAATTAATATAATATTAGAGTTTAGAGAAATTAGTAGGGGTAATATTGGATATTACTTAAATTGTAGAACAACTTTATTGATTTTAACTACTTTTAATGGTTTGTGAGAATTGTTAGTTGATTTATAATTGGAGGATGAAACTACCATGGGTGATGGACCCTAATTTTGTACATATATTGGATGTGGTAGTCACCAAAGTTGACCATGATAATTGAACGACAGGTGAAACAATAGCCATGGAGCCTCAATGCCTCGCACATATTTGATCATGAAATATGATACTGTACTTTCTTATGTTGTTAATATATGAAATATTTATTTAATTTAATTTAATAAGGAAATTACTTTTTTTTTAATTAAAAAATAATTTTTAGAAGATGAACCCAAGAATTGTTATATAGATCACAATCCCAGCCTACCATACACAATAGAAAGAAACTAGCGACCATACAAACAACAAGAACATATATGCATAGTATCATATTCGAGTTCCACATTAGATTCAAAGACTAAAGGTTGAAGTAACCTAAGAATTGTCAAGTATGTAAGAATGGAAGAGACATCATAGTACCATATTTGAGCTTCCCACTAGATTCAACAACTACAGGTTGAACTAATATAAGAATTGTCAGATAGATCACAAGCCCACTCCACCATACACAATAGAAAGAAACTAGCAACAAAACAAACAACAACGAGCATGAAGATGAAAGAAACATGTACAATACCATGTCCGAGCTCCACACACTAAGTTTAACAACTAAAAATTGAAGGATTAGTTAAATCCTCACTCCAAAAGAAGAAACTGGAAAGCAGTCCTTCGAAAGAGACTCTTGTATAGTTGAAGTATTACATACTAGACTATATCGATTGCGGGAGAAAATAGTGTTAGGTTCACCTAGATTTAAGGGTAGGGTGAAGTTTTCCTTTCTCTTAGGTGATATCAATGTTTGGTCGGGTGAGCCGTCTATTATTTTTAGGCGTTTACTTAGGCAACTAGGAGATAAGATGCCTCCCTCAGCACCTTAACTAACTTTAGGATCAAATTCCTCTCTTTGGTGAAAGTGTCTGACCTCTTTACCAATTGAACCTAAGAACATACTGTTGTTCATTCTGAGTTGAAACATTTACAACCTATTTGGTGTAGCGTCCAAACTGACTTTAGTTTAGGGGTGCATAGAAGCCCCGTTGGGGGGAGAGCTTCATTTTACTTATTTGGGATTACATCAAACTTAAATGAACTTATAAGAAAAAGGGAAAATATCGGTGAGGTCTCAAGAAAGAAAAAAATATCAAAAAATTCTCAACTCCAAATCCCCTATTAAAAAAGTCCTATAGACTTTTTTTTATATTAATTACGAAATTCTAATATAAAAAATTTTCGTTGTCAAAATGGTTTTTTTTTTTTTTTTTTTTTTTTTTTTGAAATGGTTTTTCTTGTTGTTAAAATTTCCCTATAAAAATATTGTTGTCAAAATGGTTTTTCTTGTTGCCAAAATTTTTTCATGTTTCTAACATTTTACATGCTAGAGGAAAAACTCAGAAAATTTTTGATAAGGAAAAGTTATTTTGACAACATGAAAAATCATTTTGACAATAATATTTTCATAGAGAAATTTTAACAACACGAAAAGTCATTTTGACAATGGGACTTTTTTTATATTGAAATTCCATAATTAATATCAAAAAAGTCCCTAAGAACTTTTTTGATAGGGGATTTGGGGTTGATAATTTTT
Organism: Acacia acuminata; assembly: GCA_019022655.1. NCBI lineage: Eukaryota > Viridiplantae > Streptophyta > Magnoliopsida > Fabales > Fabaceae > Acacia > Acacia acuminata. The sequence continues at coordinate 953,018 of JAFJYI010000075.1, forward strand.
TGATAATTTTTCTCTTCCTTGGGAGCTTACTAATATTTTTCTTAAGAAAAAAGCAGCTTATACGAGAAGCCCAAAATTGCAGCTTCTGGAAAAAAAAATTATCTAATTAGCAATGTAGTATTATTTAGTATAAACTTACATTTTTATGCATTTTAATTTATATACGTTTTATCAGAAAATATATTTAATTAAGGACTTTAGTGCTTTTAAATTTTTTTAATAATAATTTAACTTCTTTTATTAAATTTAAATTTAAATTTTTATCTTTAATTACCACAAGATATACAACTAATATATATGTGTATGTATAATATTTAATATAACTGATGTATTTTTCGGTCATTTTCATATTAATTGACTTTTTAAATAATAATTCAAATAAGAACTCATTTGGAAATAAATTACTTCTGACACCGTCATTCCAAATACAAATCACATTGACAATTTAACTTTTATCCTATTTTACGTTTATAAAAATCAGATTAAAAATAAGTCACTTCTATCACCGCTATACGCTCGATTATAAAATTTCTAGAACATGGTCCTGACAGAAATCCATAGCTTGGCCAGAAGGAAAGCACGTAGCCCATCTGAAGTAGGGATGTTCATGGACCAGACTGGACTGGGTTGGGGGTCAACCGAGGTCTGGTCCAGGAGGGACCTCGGGCTGGACCGTATCCGGTCCAGTGGGATTTGCCTAGACAGTCCAGCGGTCCAAGACCTATTTCATTTTTTTTTTTAGTTTTTTTTCCCACTTCTTTGGATCAATAATTAAACATACAAACATGCAAATATCTTAAATCCAATCATACACATATAAGAATCTCCAACAACATTGAACAAAAATACAAAATAATAACATTCTATTTGGCTAGCGAAAAGAGAAGAAGACTCGGATATTTTTTTGGCGAAGAAGAAGACTCACTAATGAGTGATGAAGAATCGTAAAGAATATAGTAAAAAAGGACAAAAGGTTAGGTTGTGATTTTTTTATTTTTTATTTTTTAAAAAATATATATATATATATCGGGCCGAACTAGATCGTCCGGGGTTTTAGCCCCGGGACCGAAGTCCGGTCTAATCGACAGACCAATCCGGTCGGTCCGCCTCATATGGTCCCGGACCAAAAAAAAAAAAAAAAAAAACATTCTAGAGACCGGGTTGGATCGGATCGGACCACTGGACTACCGGGTTTTTTAGTCATCCCTAATCTGAAGCAAGCCAGCTGCTACTTTCTCTGAAAGGAAATGAAGATGAACTCGATCAATGCTGCTTAACCATGAAGGAAACCTACTATTTGCACAGCAAGAAATTTATATCGTCCATCTTGATCATGATCTTCTTGTTAAAAATCATTTTCATTGCGATGTAATAATTGACCCTAATTTTGTACATATATTGGAGTGACAATGATAATTGAACGATCGGTGAAATGATAGCCACGGAGAGTCTCAATGCCTGGCACATATTTGATCACGAAATATTATACTGTACTTCCCTCAGTTCTTTATATATGAATTATTTATCCAATTTAATTAAATAAAAAGTTAATTTTTTAATTAAAAAACAATTTATTAAAAAGATAAAACGAGTTACATAAAATACCAAAATCTATTGGGGCTTCAAGGGATGAATCCGATAATTACTATATAGATCACAAGCCTTGTCCATCATACACAATAGAAAGAAACTAACAACAAAATAAATAACAACGAGTTTGAAGATGGAAGAGAAATGTACAATACTAGGTTCAACAGCTAAAACTTGAAGGATTGGGTAAATCCTCACTACAATAAAAGAAATTGAAAAGCAATCATTTAAAAGAGACTTCGATAGAAATTGAAGTATCAGATACTAGATACTAGACAACATAGATCGAGCGAGAAAATAGTTCTCAATCTTAGTGAAGTACAATACATTGTATTTATAAAGCAGGAGTACAGTGATATAAAGTGTACACATGTGTAAGTCTTGAACTAAACTCTAAGCCTGTTTGGTACATGGAAGATTTAAGAAGGAAAGGAATTTAAAAGAGGCAAAGGAAAAGAATGGAAGGGAAGATTGAGAGGGAACTTAAAAAGTTGGGTTATTTGATAGACATGGGAATGGAACTTAAGTTGAAGGAAAATAAAATGTTTGATAGATAGAAAATGAAGTTGGTTAAGTGGGAAGAAGAGGTAAAATACCTATATTACCCTTAAAAAAATAAAAGCCTTAAAAAATCAAACCCCTACTGCTTCGTCTTCTTCCTCGCGTCTCTACTGTCTCGTCTCTCACACTCATCTCTCACTCCTATCTCTGCTTCGCCTACACCATCGCCGGCGCATCTGCTTCCTCCACCATCAACGGCGCCTGTGCTTCCTCTACTATCGTCGGTGCCTCTTCCTCCACCCATATCGCCGGCGTCCTCTTGCATCACACCACCATCACCGACGACTCTTCTTCATCCACCATTGTCGTCGCCTCTTCCTTCAAATCGGAGGGCTTTCTCATACAAGGGGCTTTTTCGTCATGTGAAATATCTCTCCCGGGAAGATCATCAGATCTCGCCACTTTCGGAGGGATTTCATCTTCCCATGTTTAAGGGAAGATGAGGCTAGTCAGGAACTTAGATTGGAGAGAGAATGGCGCACCAAACGAATTTTTCTATGGGAACCCTATTAAGTTCTCATTCCTTCCGGTGAGTTCCTTGTACCAAACGGGTCCTAACTGTGTGAGTCAGTGTGACAACTAACGACAACAGACTCAAATTCTAATTTCACCAGATTGAATGATGCTCAACATAACAAAGCGGAAATCGATTTCAACTCCCATTATTAAAGTTTCAAGAAACCAATCGCAGTAACAAGTATCACTTACATAAAATAATACTTTTCAAAGCATCGGAAGGAAGAATCCAATTACGAAATGAAACAGAACCAAATTTTTTTTAACCCAAAAAAAAAAAAATTTGTTACCTTGGAAGCAAATCCGATTACAGATCACAGGAATCTCGCAGAGAGATAGAGATAGGGAGAACAAAGAGGAATCAAAACAGACGGCGAGTCCCAAAAAAAAAAAAATGACATGTGGCAAACAATGGGAGAGTGTTGTCGCGTATTGGATTCTTCCATAGATGGTGAAGGTTAAAAATATACTTAATATTAAAAGTATATTTATTTAATTTGATTTGATTAAAAAAATTAATTAAATTAGTTAATAATTATTTATATTTTTTTAAATACTCTAATCATCTTCTTTAATTTTCTCACCCCCTCCTTCTCTATGATTATTAATAAAAGAGTATTAGTAAAAATAAATCAAGAAATATAAAATTTATATTTAAGATCAAAATAATTTTTGAAAATAAATTTTATATTAAATATTTTATAATCGTCAAGGAATCGGAGGAGTATTATAATAATAAAAACAATAAAATAAAGAGATCGTGCTGCATGATGCGTCCCTCCACTTTCGCTATAAAATTCGTATTCTAGAAGGTCCAGAAGCGTGAGTGTTCATATTTGGCTGGAAAATGCTGTTTGGAGATTCTGACATTGTTGATTTTTCTTTTCCACGATAAGCTTTTTTTTTTTTTTTTCCTTTTTCTTTTTTTTTTTTTTTTAAGAAAAATATTTCCTCCAATTCTAAAATTTTAAATGTGGAAATTAAATAGGTAATCGGGTTTGATTTTAAGTTATAAGATTTCAATTCATTTTATCTCTTCAAATTATAATTTTTAAAGATGTCTTCCTATTGATGGTGTATTAAAGGAAGTTTTCATCAATAGAAATAAGGATAAAGTATATATTTGGTCCTTTATGTTTTTTCGATATTATTTTAGTTCGTTAAGTTTGTAAAGTGTGAAATCGACTTAACGAAAATCTTCGACTCAACAATTTTAAGTGATGATTGTGTAATTAAATCTTTGACTAAACATGCTTTATATGTTAGTATTTTAATAAATTATTATTTTAAATCCTATTAATCGAAAAATATTTAATTTTCTTCGACAAAAAATATACATATTTTAATCTTCGCAAATTGTGAAAAACCACAAAACAATCTATAAAGATTAATTTTTTTTTCAATTAATGGGATTTAAAAAATAATTTATTAAAATACTAAAATATAAGTATGTTTGATCAAGATTAATTGCACAAATCATCGCTAAAACTGTTGAGTAAGTATTTTTCGTTAAGTGTTTCGACTAACGATGTTAATATTAAGGGACCAAACGCACTTTACAAATTTAAGGGACTAAAATGATCGTAAGAAATATAAAGGACCAAATGTATACTTTAACCTAGAAATAATAACTAAATGAGTTATTTTATAGAAATTATTATAAATAACTAATTTAATTCATTAACTATATTAATTAGTTATCCAATAAACATTAAATGTTTGTACATTAAATATTAATTAGTCAGGAAAAAAAAAGAAGAAATGTGGCAAACATTAGGGGGTATTAAATGTTTGTACTATAAATATCAGAATATTCAATATTAAAAATTATTTTTATTGAATAAATCAGTTGTTGGTATTTTTTTTCTGAGCCGTACAATTGATTTTTCAATAAACATAGATATTCTATGAGAGACAATCTTTTTTAAGTACTATTAAACACTAAATGTAAGAATATTTTTTAAGGAAAATTTGAACCTTAATCTATCATATCAGAAAAAAAAAAAAAAAAAAAAAAAAAAAAAAAACCTAATTCCACACACGCAAACGCATACGTACAGGCGCACGCTCACATAAAAATTTTGTATGGATAAAAAAAAATCCAGACCCCAATAAAAAACCAACAAAGTGTATAAATTTTGAAATGGTCAATGTTGATATTTTGAAAGACATTGAATAATACATCAACAAATTGAGTTGGAAGCAAGTTTTCATCGTCATTGAGGGTGAAGAAGTGAAGAAAAATGTCTTCATCAACTGTGACTTTACTCGGAGAATTGATGAGGTGGTCGATCAAGATACAATTTTAAAAAGATGAAAAGATAATTCAAATATAATATATTAAAAATCATTTTAATTGCGATGTAATTACAATCGGTGATGGGCCCTAATTTTGTACATAACCAAGTTGACAATGATAATAACGGAACTACAAGTGAAATTATAGCCAGGAGTCTCAATGTCTCGCACATATGACATATTTGATCATGAAATATTGCATTGTATTTCTTTAGGTTATTAATATATGACTTATTTATTTAATTTAATTTAATAACAAATTTAGTTTTTTTTTAATTAAAATACAATTTATTAAAAAGATAAAAAGAGTTACATATATAAAAGACCAAAACCTACTAAGGTGTTTTAAGGGATGAACCCAAGAGTTGTTATATATTCCCTTCAGGTTTCGGTCCTAATTATACGGACACTTTTATAGTGTAATTTGTATTATAAAAGTATTGTTATAATTAGGATCGGAGTAGTAGATCACAAGCTCAGTCCACCATACACAATAAAAAGAAATTAACGACAAAACAAACAACAACAAGGTTGAAGATAGAAGATACATGCATACAGTGGCGGATTTAGGGGGGGGCTAGGGGTGGCCCCCGCCCCCCCTAATTTTTTTTTCAAAAATATATATAGTAGGGGACTTTTCTAATTATATGGAGGCGAGGTTCATTGATGCTTCGTATGCCCAAGGAAACTGGGAATCCTTAAACACAGTAGCTGGACCCACTTTTCGGATTAGTCATTTTGCTCCATATACCCACTTTTCGGATTAGTCTTTTTGCTCCATATTAAGTCTCCTTATCTTGTTTTTGCAATTACTCTTTCTTATTTAGTTTATACTATAGTTTGTGGGTAACTTGTCTTTTCTATTAAGGAGGAAGTTTGTACTTACTCTTCCAGGTTCTACAAAGAACTATCGAAAGATTTTTCGCCTCCTATAAAGATAGTCAATAACACTTGAAATATAATAGAAAACTAATTTCTTGATGATTCTTTGACAAAGAAATTGTTTTCAATTTTAGCACGGATTCAATTATAGATAAGTTTAGAGTCAAGTTAAGTGATATTAATTTATGTAATATATTTCTTACAATTTTTTGTATACTAGGTCTATATTATATTTCAAATACTTTTATTTATGATATACGTAGTATTTTTTCGCCCGTTATTAAAATTTCTCGGGCTCCGCCGTAATCGCATGCATAGTACCATATTCGAGCTCTACATCAGGTTTAACAACTAAGGCCATGTTTGTTAGGAAGAAGATTGGAGGAGGGAAAGGAAGATTCCAATCTTCCCTCGGTTTTGGGTGTTTGTTACGTAGAATTCATTTCAGGTGAGCGCACCATCTTCCTTCATCCATAGGAAGATTTCTTCCTTAATCTTCCCTCACATATTGGATGGAAGATGAAATCTTCCCGGAAGATTGTGAGTAAATTCTCATTAGGTCCCTTTCTTCCTCCTCTTTTCTCACTGTCTCCGCTTCCTCTCACCTTCGGCTCTCTTCGTCGCCGGCGGACGACCACCACCAATCGGAACTCACCTGGATCTGACTTTTTTTTTTTTTTCGACGGTCGTGGGGACGTGGGATGAAAAAGGAGGGATTTTTTTTTTTCTCGATGTAAAGGGTATTTTGAGAATTTCAAGTTTTATATTTAAATTTAAATTTTTTTAAATTATCATCTTCCATCCTACTTTCCATATCTACCAAACAATTCAACTTTTTGAAGTTCCCTCTTAATCTTTCGTTAAGTTTCTTTCCCTTCTTAAATCTTCTCTTTAACAAACGGGGCCTAATGGTTAAACTAACCTAAGAATTATCAGATATGTAAGAATGGAAGAGACATGCATAGTACCATATTCGAACTCCACACTAGGTTAACAAAAAGATTGAACTAACTTATGAATTGTCAGATAGATCATGAGCCCACTCCACCATACACAATAAAAAAACTAGTAACAAAACAAACAACAACAAGCTTGAAGATAGAAGAGACATGTACAATAGTATATTCGAGCTTCACACTAGATTCAACAACTAAAAGTTGAAAGATTGGTTAAATCCTCACTCCAATAAAGGAAACCGGAATGCAGTCATTTGAAAGGGACTCCCATAAAAATTGAAATATCACATACTAGACTATATAGATTGAGGAGAAAATAGTTCCCGAACTTACTTAATGGTGAAGTACAGTACATTGTATTTATAAAGCGAGAGTACAGTGATATCAAGTGGACACTTGTACCAGTCTTGAACTAAACTTTTAACTGTATAACAGCTAATGACAACTAAGCACAAACTGACTCAATACTCTAATATTCCCTCTATTATTATTGTTCATTCTGAGTTGAAACATTTATGATTTAACAGCCTATTTGGTGAGGCGTCAGTGAAGGGGCATCGAAGCTCAGTTGGGGAGATGAGCTTCATTTTCCCTGTTTGCGGTAACATCAAACTTAGGGGAGAGAGAGAGGTTAAAAAAAAAAAAAAAAAAAACAGTTTATCCAATTAGCATTGTACTTATTATGACTCATATAGGAGGGTCATTCACTACGAGGCTCAATAAGGACAAAACACACTAGGATCTGCTAATAATAAAAGAGAATCTTAATCAGCCTATAATCAAGGAACAACCCTAATCAGGGATGGTAATTACAGGTGAAATGGCTGAAGCATGGGTCAGGAGGCGCACAAAGCCCAAGGACCCAAATTAAACCCTAAAGGTAATCTCTATAAATATGAGATTAACCTAAAAGGTACATATTCTCTCTATTCATCTTATTTACTATTTAGCCTTACTGTGCACACACCCCACCCCCTTTTGGCTAAACGTCATACTCATGCACAATGATCCATCATTTTCCTCGGTATCTATCTTATAGATATCTTGGAGTAATCATAGTCCTTTTGATATCTTCCTTATAGATATCATGGAGCTTTCCACTGATCCAATATCAATATTCTAGCCCTTAGGCTAGACATTTGTGTTTTTAATATCAACTTATTCATATACATTTGTATGCATTTTAATTTATATACAATTTTATCCAGAAAATATATTTAATTAAGGGCTTTAGTATTTTTTTAATTTTATATTCGTTAAGGAATCGGAGAGTAATATAATAAGAAAAAATAATGAGATCGTGCTGCTTGATGCTTCCCTTCACTTTCGTTCTGAAATTCGTCTTCTAGAAGGTCCAGAAGCTTTTGACCGAAAAAAAAAAAAAAAAAAAAAAAGAAGCGTGACTGTTCATATTGGGCTGGAAAATGATGTTTGAAGATTCTAACATTGTTGATTTTTCTTTTCCACAATCACAATAAGCCTTTTTTTTTTTTTTTTTTTTTTTTTTTTTTTTTTTTTTATATTTCCTCCAATTCTAACATTTTAAATGTGGAAATTAACTAGGTAATAGGGTTTGATTTTAAGTATAAAATTTCAATTTATTTTATCACTCGAATTTATAATTTTTAAATATTTCTTTCTATTGATGGTTTATTAAAGGAAGTTTTCAAAAATAGAAATAATAACTAAATGAGTTATTTTATAGAAATTATTATAAATAAATAATTTAATTAATTAATTATATTAATTAGTTATTCAATTATCAAAATATATACCACTAATATATATATATATATATATAATATTCAATCACATTTATGCATTTTTCCAGTCATTTTCCATCTCAACTGACTTCTTAAATAATAATCTAAACAAGAGTCTATTTAGAAAAAATGTCACTTTTGCCACCGTTATTTTAAACACAAATCACATTAACATAGTGATGAACTCGATCGATGCTGCTTAACCATGCATTAAACCTATTATTTCCACAGCAAGAAATTTATGTAGTCCATCTTGATCATGATCTTCTTGTTAAAAATCATTTTCATTGCGATGTAATTACAATTGACCCTAATTTTGTACATATATTGGAGTGACAATGATAATTGAATGATCGGCTAAATGATAGCCACGGAGTTTCAATGCCTCCCACATATTTTGAAGGTTACAGGCAAGCCTAAGCTTGAAAATGAAAAGGAGGGACAAAACCAAGGTCTGACCCCAAATACAAAGACAAATGAACTTAGCTACTACAAGCTAGTTGATCCTTTAGAACCATGCCAAGGCATTCTTCCGGAGGTGTCGGAATCAACGTCGCATCCTCGTCAACCGAAGCATTGTGGCCTTCTTTAGCCATGTAATCGGCACATGAAATATTATCCCTAGGAGTATAACGAAGCTCAACGTTCCAATCTTGATAGAGAAGATCCCTAGCCTCCTTGATGATATCTCTAAGCGGGTGATCGTCGAAATGGCAATCCCTCATGAGGGAATTAATGGCGTCAAGAGAGTCGGAGTAGAGGAGGATTCTCTGGAAACCCATCTGTTGACCCATCTTCAGGCCCAGTATGATGGCATGTAATTCAGCCTCAAGAACAGTGTGCAAACCCAGGGACTTGTAGAATCCCATCACCCAATGGCCTTGGGAATTTCTGATGACACCACCACAAGCAGCTTGGTACAGATGTCTGACCGAGCCGTCTACGTCAATGCGAATCGCGTTAGCAGGAGGCGGGGTCCAGGCTTTCTCCTCGTCCCTGCAAAGATGAAAGACATGGTGAGATAAATTATGTTCGGTAGCATTTTCCATGAGAAGATAATTGCATAAATGGAGCATCTCTCTGATGTCTTTGTTTTCGCCCTGAAAAAGATATCTGCATCTGGACGTCCAGAGAATCCAGCACCCAAGGCTAAAGACTTTTTGCCAAGAGAAGTTCTGGAATCTGCCTTTTCCAGGATTACATTTGGAATTCCAATTGAGCCATCCCTGCAAATTACCTGCAAAAAACTTGGAAAAATAGTTAGTTTTTAAAATCTCTCTCCAGAAGTTCCTTGCTCTGTCGCAATCTCTGAGGATATGAAGGGCACTTTCATCAGCGTTGCAATGGAAAGGACAGAGGCTGTCGCTCGTAATACCCCTTTTCGCTCTAAGAGAATTGGTGAGCAGTCTGTCGTGTCCCACTTGCCACATAAAAAATTTAACTTTTTCCGGGAGCTGCCACTTCCACACCCGAGACCAGAAGCTATTAGTATTGGTCTGATCTTGACCAGACAGGTAAAGATAAGCCGATTTTACGGAGAAATATCCATCTTTTGCTGGCCTCCAAGTAAAAGAGTCAGGCAGGTTAGTACATGGCGGGCGCATTCTAGAGATAGTCCTTATAACTTGAAGAGGAAGAATGCCCTGCCATCTACTAACGTTCCAACTACTATTTAATGTGAGTTGATCACGAACCGTGTCCTGAGCATCAATTAGAGATGGATTGAGCACATAGTTTCTAAGAGGACGATCAAACGGAAGCCAGAGATCAGTCCAAAACTTAGTCTCCGCTCCATTGTTGACCTTTTTCCCCACTCCATTAAGAAAATTGTCCCAAACTTCAACAATCGCCTTCCAAGCAGAGGAGGAGCTTTTCTTCTTTGAAACATTGGGCACCGGAAGGTCACCACAACTATATTTAGACCAGAGACACTGAACCCATAGAGCTTGATTGTTCGTTAGGAGGTACCAGCACAACTTCATAATAAAAGCCTTGTTTTGGCGCCGAAGGTTCTTAAATCCGAGACCCCCATGTTTCTTGGCCTGAGTGATCTTGTCCCAAGCAATGAGGTGCATCTTCTTCACATCAACGTCTTGAGACCAAAGGAACTTCCTTGAGATCTTGTCAATTTCGTTGATGGTGCAAATGGGAAGAAGCGAAGATTGCATATAGTAGCTGGGTAGAGTGGACAACACAGATTTAATCAATACTGATCGGCCCGCAATATTTAGAAATTTACTTTTCCACATGGAAAGCTTCTTCCTGGCTTTTTGCACAATGGGGAGATATGTTGCTTTTGTAACTCTTTTGTGAATAATCGGCACCCCCAAATATTTCCCAAGGTCAGGTGTAATTCCGATCCCAAGTAAATTGCTAAGCTCAATGGATCTGTTGAAGTTGACGTTCGCAGAGCAAAACATTTTAGATTTGTTCAGATTAATTCTATGACCGGAGACCTCACAGAAGTCTTGCATGATCTTACGGACATGAATCATTTGGCTACAGGATGCCTCAGCAAAGAGGATAAGATCATCGGCAAAGAAAAGATGGGAGATGCGGGGACTTCCTCTTTTAAAGTAAAACGGCTTCCAGCGTTGGCAATCGCATTCAGTTTTAATGAGGTGACTCAAACGCTCCATGCATAGGACAAAAATATACGGGCTCAGAGGATCTCCCTGTCTAACGCCTCTGGATGGGTTGAAGCTAGGGCTTTCGTCCCCATTCCAGAGGATGGACATGGAAGCGGTGCTAATGCAAGCCATGATGAGATCTATGAACCTGTTATCCAAATTCAAGCAAAGGAGAGTGTTTCTGATGAATCCCCAGTCCAGCCTGTCGAAAGCCTTCTCCATGTCAACCTTGATGGCAACAAATCCTTTCTTCCTGCTTTTCTTCCTCATGGAGTGAATGATCTCTTGAGCAATAATAATGTTGTCACAGGTGGATCTATTGGCAATGAAGCTGCATTGCTCAGGACCAATAAGGTTAGGCATGACGTCTCTGAATCTGTTCGCCAAAATCTTAGTAATTATTTTGAAACTCACGTTACACAGAGATATGGGTCGAAAGTCTCTTAGGGTAGTTGGGTTGTCGAGTTTAGGAATAAGAACAACCCTAGATTTATTGATGCAGGTCATTTTGGCGGGATTGGTAAAGCAATCTTCAATAAAGTCACATATTTTGTCTCCCACCACATTCCACTGGGTCTGAAAGAAATGCGCTTGAAGACCGTCGGGACCTGGAGCTTTAAATGCTCCCATAGCAAAAGTCGCATTCTTTATCTCAGCTCTGGTAACAGTCCTTGATAGCATGTTCAACCTATTAGTATCTATGGGTGGGAAATTAGAGCACCACCCATCAGGATCTTTCACCGAAACATCACGAGCATAGAGATTAACAAAGAAGTTATATGCCATCTTTTTTGCATCCTCATGCTTATCCACCCACTCGCCTGCTTCGTTCAGAATGGCTCCAATTCTCTGTTTTTTCTTTTTCAGATAGTAGAGGCATGGAAAAATCTTGTATTTCTATCACCGCCTTGGAGCCATTTACACTGGACTTTTGAAACCGTAGATTTCTTCTTGTGTAGCAACTCGTGATACTCTTCCCACAGCTTTTTCTCCAACTTAAACAAACCATTTTGCAAGTTCATCCTCCTGGTTCTGTCAATTCCCTCAAGACGCCGAATCAACTGGTTTTTCTTTTTGGTGAAATTACCTACTCGGCTGTCATTCCAATCCAGAGCAGTTTTCTGAAAATTTTGCAGACCTTGCAGCCAGTCTTTGTCAAGCCAAGCCTGTTTAGTGATGTCATTGAAGTCTTCTTCCAAGGCCCAAGCTATCTGGTAGGAAAAATTCTTTTTAAAGCTTCTTTTTTGGACCGCTGGATTTGAATTCACCACCACAACCCGATGATCTGATTTAAACTTAAGCCCATGTAGAACGGTGAAGTTCGGAAAGGAATTGATCCAGCTGAGGTTGGAGAACACCCAATCAAGTCTTTCTTTTAAGCCTTGCTTCTCCCAAGTAAACTTTTCCCCTTGTATTTTGGCCTCAATGAGGTCGGTATCATCAATACAGTCTTTGAAATGATTCATTGATGCCCAAGGGGGGTTCGCCCCACCAAGTTTGTCATTTGGAGAAAGATATATGTTAAAGTCGCCAATGACCAACCAGGGGAAGGTGGAATTTGTAAGAGACCGAAGAGAATTCCAAAGAGCTGTTCTTCCAGAAGGAGTGGTTTCACCATAAACAAATGTCACAAGGCTCATGAGGTTGGTAGCATGATCTTTAATTTGGCAATGGAGAAGCTGAGTAGTGGAGGTAAGATAAGAGACATCGAAAGCAGTGTTATCCCACATAATCCAAATACCCCCAGAAAACCCAGTAGATTCCACACGGATCCAGTTAGTGAAGCCAAGTTTGTGACAGACACCATCAGCTCTATCACCACTAATACGAGGCTCAATAAGACAAAGAATATTAACACAATATTTATTCACAATATCTTTAACGGTTAGAGGGAAGGCACGCCACCGCTCCCCCGACGCTTCCATGAAGCAATAATCATTAAAACAGAAAAAATACAAGCCAAGAAAATAGGGTACTTACCTGGCATCCGTTGCATTAGCACCGAATTGTGTCTCAGGTATCATAATTCCGTTGTCCTCCATGAAGTCTGGGGCAATGTCCTCATTTGGATCCCAATGATCTGGCGGCTTCAGGCTGATAGGATGGGAAGAATCACAACCTTGTTCTTTGGATGAATCGTCATGCATGGCTGAGGTGGTGTTGGGGTTTGATGATAAGGGAGAGTTTAAATTCCCTTGAACAAGGATGTGTGCACGCTGGGCCTTTGATTTATTTTTTCTGTCATTTGATTTTTTAGGTCCCAATTGCATCCCATTATTATTGTTGGAATTGTCTTCATGCGCCTGGATGGATGACTTGGGCTGTGCAGAGCAACTGAGTGGATCTTGTGAAAAGATAGGCCCAACGGATTGCTTGTTCTGTGCAGAAATAATACCTGAGTCTTGCAAAATAACAGGCCCATCGGTTGGCTTGTTCTGTCCAGAGCTAATACTAGAATCATGCAAAGTAATAGGCTCATTAGCCTCATTCGGCTTGTCCAGCCCAGCTGCGTGGCTCACTGAACACGTCAAGACCAGCCCATCGACCGTTGGGCCCAAATGCTCCTCCAGGTTACTCGGTCCAGCTCCTCCAGCGGTAATTCCTTGTCCAGCAGAAGCTTTCGGCCTATACTGAACTTTAGCGTCAGATTTCAGCGTAAGAGCCTTGCCAGCTGTCGTCCTCTTTGGGTCTTGTGCTGATGTGACCAAGGCTATCTTGCCCGTTCTGAACCCCGATTTCGCCGCCATTTCCTCAGTACGGAGAACCATACCCACATCTTCCTCGAGATTTTGCAGCGCGGTGAAGCGCGAGTTCGACGTCACCGGAACCACCTTCTGCGACTTTGGTACAACGGCCACCGAACGACGCTGGCCATCTCTGCGATCCGTCTTCTCTGGAATCCGAGCTCGACTTGCCCGCCGATTGACCAGCATCCATGGGCCAAAGTCATCGGCGGCGTTTGAGGGTGGGGGGGTTGCCGATGGACGGACTACAACCTGCGCTTGGGGACCATCGCCGTTGGGGTCTGATGTAGAAGGCTTATGAGGGAATTCTTCCTTCCTGTGACCATATCTTCCGCATGAGAAGCAGATGAGCGAGAGACCTTCTTATTCCACGTTGAAAATGGAGCCTGCTACAATGACCTTAGGGACGAGCTTCCTTTGGAGATCCAATTCTATGCAGATTCGAACAAATTTGCCCCTCTGGATTTTGGGTGTTGCATCATGACAATCATTGAGGGTGTTCATATCGATTTTAAGCGTCCGACCAATTCTATCTCCCAATCGAGAAATGCAATGCTTATTATAGCAATGCATTGGCACATTCGGAATACGAACCCAGGTCGCTACTCTGCCCAAGGGATTGTGATAGGGGTTGAAATATGGCGTCCATCGTTGGATCAGAACGCACTGCTATTTGATCACCCAAGGTCCCTCATAGAGAACCTTCTGGTAATGTGTTCTCCATAACTGTTGATCTTGGAATCTAATAACAAAATAGTTATTTGGAACATCAATCAACTCAAATGAAGAAAATCCCCACTGTTTAGATAAAAGGTCTTTCAATACATATAGGTTGAATTTTTTCCCAAGCACCGTAAGTATTAGTGAGTAGTTCCATGGCTCACACCACTCATTGTATTCCTCCTCAGTACACGGGGCCACTGGGTATTTCTCCATGAGCTTCTTCATCTCCTCAGATTCTTCAGGTAGCTTCCAAGTTATTTCTTTGTCATCAGTAAACAAATCGTCCTCCTCCATTATATGGCTACAATGAGCGATCCCATTAAAACCCATGAGCGAGGCACGATAAGAAGGAACTTCTCCTCGATTGTCTTCTATTTTGTCTGATTTTTCCTTGTTGCCAAAATTGTTGGCCTGATCAATGATGTGCTCTGTTTCGTTCTCAGACATGTTGTCGTCCATGATAACCTGAGGGGCTTCCTCTGTTTTCTTTTTCTTTTTCGGTCGTCGTGGCCCTCTCTAAGTGGCCGATCAGGTGGCAATTTACGTTGGCCGGAGTCAGATAGCACGGGAGCGTTTGCTGAGTCCATCTCTAGAAGTCTCAATGCCTCCTTACACAGTACTTCTGTTTTTTAATACTTCTTCCGATCCTAATTATAGGAACATTTTCAATCTTTTGTAGTGCATTCCAAAAGTGTTCCTATAATTAGGACCAAAAGTAGTATATGTCTTATTTATCTAATTTAATTAAATTAAAAGGCAATTAAATAAAAAAGGAAAATGAGTGATGTAAAAGACTTACTGGGGCTTCAAGGGACGTACCCAAAAATTGCTAGACAGATCAGAAGCCCACTTCACCATACACAATAGAAAGAAACTAGCAACAAAACAAACAACAACAAGCTTCAAAATGGAAGATGCATGCATAGTACTGTATTTGAGCTCCACATTAAGTTTAATAACTAAAGGTTGAACTAACTCAATAATTGTTCGATAGATCAGAAGCTCAGTCCACCGTACATAATAGAAAGAAACTAGTAATAAAACAAACAACAACGAGCTTGAAGATGGAAGATACATACATACGGTGGCGGAGCCACACTTAATTCTTATGGGTGCAAGTGCACCCACAAAATTTTGAAATATATATATTATTTAGCTGAAATGTGTTAGCATCAATGAACCCATAGCTTTGTGGTAGAGCATTTGGTCATTGTTCATGAGGTCCTTGCTTCGAATCTGGTTGGGCCCTTTTCATGTCTTATTTTTTTCCCAGGTTTCACTCATGAAAAACACCCCCAATTTTTTTCCTTGACCACTCTCCCCCTAGTATTTATACTCCCTCATCTCTAAACCAAAAAAAAAAAAAAAACACCCCTTTTTCATTTCTTATTATTTTCCCAAATTTTTTACTCCTTATGAAAAACAAATATAGTAGTAGTTTTATCTGCGATTTCAAAACAGCAGAAATATATATTTTTTATAACCAGCCACTATAAATAGTAGAATTTTTTTTGTGATTTGGTTAAACTGGCAATGATAGTTTCTTTAATTCACAAATCATTGAGTAGTCCAATTTCATTGATTAGCTTTATTTAAAATTGTAATGAGTTTGGTGGTTGAAACTTTGGTTTAGAAAATTCATAGTTTATTGCTAATTTGATGGTAGATGTTGTTCTTATTTTATGCACATATGATTTACATAAAACCCATTGAAAGGAATTTTCTTTTCTTATCTTATCTATATTCATTTGATTTTTAATGCATTTACAACTTTCCTTTTAAAAAAAAAATTCAGGGGCGTTGCCTCTGAACCCCAAAATCCCTTCACAAATTGTGCACCCATAAATATAAATTCCTGGCTCCGCCATTGCATACATAGTACTATATTTGAGCTCCACATTAAGTTTAACAACTAAAGGTTGAACTAACTCAAGAATTGCCCGATAGATCACAAGCCCAGTCCACCATACACAATAGAAAGAAACTAGCAACAAAACAAACAAAAACAAGCTTGAAGATGGAAGACACATGTACAATTTCATATTCGAGCTCCACACTGAGTTCAACAATTAAAAATTGAAGGATTGGTTAAATCCTCATTCCAGCAGAAGAAATTGAAAAACAATCATTTAAAAGGGTTCTCGTAAGAGTTGAAGTATCACATACTAGAAAATATAGATTGAGAGAGAAATAGTTCCGCATCTTACTGAATAGTGAAGTAAAATAAAATGTATTTATACAGCGGGAGTACAGTAATATAAAGTGTACACGTATATGAGTCTTGAGCTGAACTCTAACTGAGTGACAACTAAACACAACTGACTTAATAGTCTAATTTCCCCTAAAGTAATAAAAATTGAAAGGCATAGAAATCTAAAGCAAAGAGTGGTTGATGATGGACTGCAAATCTAAGGCCCAAATGTGAAGCCCAAGATTTCTATCAAAGAAATAAAAATCTTGAGCATGCCTCAGCCGATAGGAATGGGGTATATATTTTAACATTGACGGTGTAGCTTTCATCAATGCTTAGAGGGAAAAAGTTCCTCAAAAGCTAACTTTATATTTTTATTATAAGATATCAATTAATAATTGTATTTGATTCTTTTTATAAGGCGCTTGCTTGTTTCCAAAGCGTATTAATGATTTTTTCCATGTATTCCCGTTATTAATAAAGATAATGGGTGAGAATAATAATTAATATAATATTAGAGTTTAGTGAAATTAGTATGGGTGATATTGAAAGTTACTTAAATTGTATGACAACTTTATTGACTTTAACTGTTTTTATTAGTTTATAAGAATTGTTAGTTAGTGTCTTATAATAAGAACCAAAGGGAGTATACACATTAATATTTTTTAAAAAAATTTATTAAATAAATGAGTTATTGGTATTTTTTTCTTGATTGATTAATATATCCGTACAATTGATTTTGAAGAAAGGCAATAGAACTTTATTTTTTGTTAAAAAAAAAAAAAAAAACTTTGTGCCTATTCTTTCCTAAACGTCAAATTGTTAATTAGGTCGAACTTTATATAGATATGTTGGGTGTGCATGTTCCCTATTCAAAAGAATGAAAATAAAGAAAAAGATCCAGAAACAAAAAAAATCCAACGAGCCTTGAAATGGTCAATGTTGATATATAGTTTGAAAGGGATTCAATATAGGGTGAAGGGTCGATTTTACATACATTTGTCCAAAAGATTATCGTCTGCGACCTTTGTTTTGGATCAAAAATACACACCACGTTACGTTTTTGGATCAAAAATACACGCCGTTATTAGTCAAAGTTAGTTGACGAATTAACTTGACGCCAAGACTGACAAGCTGACGTGGATCTTGACGTGGAATAAAAAAATTTAAAAAAAAGAAAAAAATAGGAAAAAATTCAAATAATTAAAAAAAAATGGGAAAAAAAAATTAGGAAAAAATTCAAATAATTAGAAAAAAAATTAAGGAAAAATTAAAATAATTAAAAAAATTCGGAAAAAATTCAAATAATTAGAAAAAAATAAGGAAATAATTAAAATAATTAGAAAAATAATTAAAAATTCGGAAAAATTCAAATAACTAGAAAAAAAAAGGAAAAATTAGAAAATAATAAAAATAATTAGAAAAATAATTTAAAAAAATTCAGAAAAATTCAAATAATTAGAAAAAAATTAAAATAATTGGATAAAAATTCAGGAACCTACCATTCATTTCTTTAATAATTTAGACACATTCTCGTAAATATTTTAAAAAATATATAGCAGAGGGCAAGAACGACACTTCGATGGCGAACCAAAAGCTCAAAAGGAGCACAGAATTTATGCTTGTATGCTTGAAGGGACAATTTGGAAGGATTACGAATTTACGCTAGAAAAATATCCCAAATGAAGATGGGAGAGAGTGAAGGTTGCTTGAGAGAGACATATGGAGTAGAGGAAATGTGAGAGATGGAACAGAAGCTTTGCATTTTTTTCTAATTATTTGAATTTTTCCTAATTTTTTTTTTTATTTTTCCCTAATTTTTTTTTTCCTATTTTTTTATATTTTTTTCCCAATTTTTATTACTTTTTTCCAATTATCTAATTTTTTTCGCATTATTTTTATTTTTCCCTAATTTATTTCCAATTTTTTATAATTTTTTTCCTAATTTTTTTCTTTATTTTTCCCTAATTTTTTTTTTTCCAATTTTTTCTTAAATTTTTTCGCAATTTTTTATTTTTTTAATTATTTGAATTTTTTTCCTATTTTTTTCTAATTTTTTTAAATTTTTTTCCTTTTTTTTTCTAATTTTTTCCTATTTTTTTTAAATTTTTATTTCCACGTCGGCGTCACGTCAAGCATCCACGTCGCCTTGTGCCATCGTCGTCGTTCCGGTCAACTAACGGTTTGACTAACTGGGTATGGTATTTTTGATTGAAACGTAACGTGGTGTGTATTTTTGATCCAAAACAAAGGTCTTTGGATGATCTTTTGGACAAAGATCATGTGTAAAATTGACCCTTCACCCTTCAATATAACTCAACGTTGACTTGCCACAAGAAATTGACTAGGAAGCATCAAACAAAGGAAACAAATAAAGCAATGGCAACACTTCAAAATTAATACTCCCTCTCTTCATAATTATAGGACATATTTATATATTAATGATAGTAGTTAAATTAGTTAATTATATTTTTTTTAATAAAATGTCCTTATTTAAAATTTAAAATGACATTCGTTACTCGATTCTCTGTTTTCTATTGGACCTCTACTACCTTACAAACGACTTCATTAAACTCTCACACAATCTGGCATCGTCAATCTCCCTTAACAACTTCCAGCCTACTCTTGGAAGTTGGAAGTATAATTTAATAGTGATGTCAATATTAAATATGAAAAAATTGTTCAAAGTTATTTTATTAAAAAAAAGAAAAGAAAAAGTAGTAAAATTGAGGTGTACGTGTCATAAATGAGTTGTAAGTATTGCTCACTTTATATAATATATAGGTCCATTATTAAATTATTATTGAGAAAGTATTAATAGGATTATTTTGGAAAGAAATTGATAAAAATTAGAACTTCTTCCTATAATTAAAACTAAGATCAACTCTTAAATATTGTCTTATAATTAAGATCGTATGGAGCAATTAATAAATGTGACTGAAAAGTGAGAAGTTAACAAATTGTATAAAAGATTGAGTAAATACCATTTCTCGGTTCGACAAAACACGCGATCTCCATTTTGATCCCTCACAAAAAAAAGGTCATTTTTAGTCCATAAAAATGATGAATAAGGGTCGATTAGTTGACATTTTGATCCCTCACAAATTTTCAAAATGTCATTTTTAATCCCTTAAAAAAGATAAATAAGGATTGATTTTTTTTATAAGGAACCAAAATAAGTCCATATTTTTTTATTAAGAACTAAAAAAGATATTTACTCTAAAAGTTTTCATCATCATTGAGGATCGAGAAGTGAAGGACAAATGTCTTCAACTGTCACTATACTTATAGAATTGATGACGTGGTTGATCAATATTGCAATTAAAAAAGAAAAGATAATTGTGTAAATATAATATATTAAAAATCATTTTATTGCAATATTTCAATCGATGATATTGACTTTAACTTTGTACACATATTGGAGGTAGTAAGCAGTATCCAAGTTGACAAATGATAAATGAACGACTGGTGAAATGATATCCCTGGAGTCTCACACGGACATATTTGATCGTGAAACACTCCTATTATTTTTTATCTAAGGTATAATTGAGGAGCTGATCTTTATCTTAAATATAAAATGTATTTCCTATATTTATTAAGTTTTACTTAATTTCTCTTATTGATGCTCTTTCAATAATAATTAAACAAGAGGAGGAGAGAGAGATAATTAAGAAAGATGGTTATGGTATTTTCTTAATCTACTCAAATTAGTTAATTAGATCTCACTAAGCACGGTGGAGTACTATATTAGGATTATTCATTTTCAAAATGATATGTGATTCATTACGGTTTTGATTTTTGGAGAATGGAGCAAAATTTTCCTCTTGTATTATAGACTTTGTTGTTTGTTTGGTTTTGTCTCATCCCTACAAAAACATGGCCTTTTTAAATACATTAAGGTTTCAAATGTAACATTTCAGCATTTAAACGTGTGCTTGTAGGTGTAACCATGCATATGGGATATTTAGGCTTTTTGCTTGATTCCACAATTCCACAAAAGTCTTTTGAAGCAATGAGAAAGAATTCCAAATGTTGGCAAATGGCTTGTGCCTTATCATCATCAATATAAACTTAATAGAAAAATCAAGATAATCCGTTCACTGTAGCTTGTGACTCAAATTACTATTCCTCACAACAGTAGCGGCTCATTCTCAAGTCGTTGCATAATTTCTGACTCAGTGCCAGATGAAGTGAAGAAAGAAGAACGAGAGGCAGACGTTTTGAATTTTGAATTTTCAACCTTGCGAGATTAGGACTTCTGACCGAGCCCCTGCCACTACTTTTGATTTTCAAATTTGAATGTCCCCAGTTATCGCAATTGATCAATCCTGAGAGCCACGAAGATATTAAGCTACGATCCTCCTCTCCCTGCAAGAACTAAAGTATTTGAAGAAAGTTAGGGTTCCTGGTCAGTGTAGTGTTCGGAAGAGATAGGCATAGGTTCTGACACTGTGCAATGGATGCTTTTCAAATTTCAAATTTTGAAATTTAAAATGTCATGAATGAAATCAGCATTCTTTTCTTCCAAACTTCCCCATCGTCTCTCCCTCATCCATTATCGTTGCCATCGTTGCCGTCATGATCACCGCTGCTTCTGGTAAGAGCATTTAAAATGCTTCCGGTAAGAGCATTTCTTCTCAATCGTTGACATTCATGTTCTCAATCAAGGAGGTTCGAAAATGCCACAGATGGAAGCCGACAGCATCATTTGGGTACTTCTCATCGAAGATAAAAAAATCCTCTGTATGTTTATGTAGTAAGTTCTAAATTATATTCAGTTATATCGAAATTGTGTTTGATTTGCCATTCACTGACCTGATTTTCGTGACTAGAGTGTACGAGCTTCTGCATGTCTTAGAGTTCAGCACTAGGTCTGAATGGTTTCCTTTCCTTCTCCCCGAATTTGTTGCTTTACTAGTCGTTGCTTTTGAAAATCATTATTTCGGATCTTTTGTATAAAGGGTCTCTCACCATGTTCAAGCACATATAGCTTATCATGAGTTTTATTCTCTATCTCGGCTTCCTATTTCTCTGACCTTCATATGTGGTCTGAAGATAAATTTGTTATTTGTTTTCTGTTACTGATAATGAACCTGAACTAGTAATTTGGGTGTTGGGTGTGGTCTCTTAGCAAGTTCTTTGTCTTCTTTCTACGTGGCTGAGATACTGACTACTGTTATTACATTTTAAAAATTTGTTCGGTTATTAATTTGATTATTTAATGTGTATAAGGGGCAGAACATACTATCTGAACGTAATGGCCATTACTTAATCAAATTGCAAAGTTCTTGCCGAGGTATTGCAAAGTGCTTCTTTGAAAGAGGGGAAAAGTTAGTACTGGAATGATGCCTCTGCAAAACAGGGTAGTGGTAATTGTTTTTTCATTTCAAGTTTATAGATCATCAGTTTTGGGTTGAGTTAATATGGCATGTTGATTTGATTAAAAAAACAAGAACAACAAAGAGGACCAACTAATGGTATTTCTATGACTGGTATGTCAATATTCAAACCTTATTGTTCTAATTGTAGTCACCTTACCAGTAGTTAATCTCCTATGAGAAATCCATTTTCATCTTACCAGTAGTTAATCACTGCCCAATGCTTGTCCGTATTGTTCTAATTGTAGTCACCTTCATTAGAGTTCACTCCAATGTTTTCTCCTGAGAAGTTTGAACTTCCAAAGGAACTGCACAGAGTGTTTGGGATGCACTCATAATAAACTGGAATGCTACTTATTATTATTATGAGAGTCTAAATGTTAAGCAAGCATATTACCTTTCAATGGAATTTCTTCAGGTCTGTGAGGACTTTAACCATTAGAATGATTTTTACAACTGTTCACAACATTTTTCCATATTTAAATTTTGTTTTATGTATGATTCTATCGTTCAAGCTAGAGCTTTGCTTAACGCAATTGGAAATCTAGAGCTCACTGGTCCCAATGCTGAGGCATTGACCAAGCTTGGTCATAAATTAGAAGATGTGGCATGCTAGGTATAACGTCCTCAAAATTAACTTAACATAATAACTAATTAAATGTTCATTAACCACTAAGTAAGGCTCCATCATTTACCAAAATATGCAAAAGTCATTCAGAGTATGCAAAATGAGCCCTAACGTGGCAATATACAATCATCCAACGTATACCAGAAGATGGAAGCAGTACTGCCCGAAGGAGTAGCCTAAGCTTCCGAAGTTTTCCCCGATGGACTCGGACGAGAATTATCATGGAAAATGTGGTAACCATCAATCCAACTCATTACGAATACTAATATGTGTTAGTGAGGTGCCGTGTGGAACAATTTATATAACAAAGTATTTTAGAAAAATAATATATATAATTTGCCAATATCCACATCACAAAATTTCATATCAGAAATTATGTATCAAAATTTTCATGAACACAATTCCCAAGATACCTCCCACCAATCCAACCGAACCGCCTTATTTCCTCCGACTAGACCCATGGGCTAAGTTACATCCATGTTACCGGTTACTCAAAAGCTCACCTGGTCATGTGATGAGGACCGCCAAAATCCTCGAGCACATATCCGGACCATGGGCCTTTCCCCTCATTGAACATGTGGGGTGTCGTATGCCCTCATTGAACTAGCGGCCGGTCCCTCATTGAACAAGTGGGACAATATAAAGCCAACCATCGTGCACCATGGAGGCCTCACCACGTGGTGGAATATATATTACTTCATTTCCTCCCAATTCAACCCTTCCCATGATTATCATAATAAATATCATAATATCAAAACTCTCAATTCTTATACATAAATAAATATGTATAAATTCATAATTTAAATCATAAGGTTCCGCAAGGCAATTTATATTAAAAATATTCATAGTGATTTCATAAAATACTCACAACAACATATCAATATACATAACAAGTGGAAAGTGGTTACCTCTCGCCAAAGCTAATTATTATCCCACTTCTCCTAATTCAAGAGCTTAAACACGCCAAAATCAATCTACCACAAAGAATTTACTAATTATTAATAACTCTTCTAAAACTCTACTTATAATTTAATAAAATAAAATAAAATAAAAAGTATACAAATTTTAATAAAAAAAAAATATAATGCTTGAAGTGGGCAAATTAAGATGGTACTAAAAAAAATAAGGATGACCATATAATTTCTCCTCTCGATTTATTACTAATTAAGAACTCCCTTTTATTTATTTATTATTTATTCTCTTTCTAAATAATAGTAATTATCAATTATTATTATTATTATTTTACTATTTATTGGTATTCCTATTATTTATTTTATTATTATTATTATTATTGTTTACAATTATTTTAATGAATACTACCACCATATAAGATGTGTTTTAATGATACACGTATGAGTCATGACAACATACATATATATATATAACTATAGTAAGCCTCATCTCTCTTTAATATATATATATAAGTACACATACTATAAGCATAATTATTTGATTCTGATTGACATATATATATATATATGTATATATATATTTAAAAGTAACATGTGTATAGATAACTACACACAGAGAAGATAATATATATACATATGAAAATATAGCAGCAGCAAATGTTAATAATAATATACAAACAGCCACGTAGCAGCAGTTCACATGCATGACATCAACTCCTCTTTTCATATATATATAACATCAAACTTTTCTTATGCTGTATTGTGTTTATACACTTTGTTAATTATATATATATATATATTAAACACACAGTAAGCCATATATAATATTTACCATTCATAATTCAAAAATAAGGCTGTGCTTAAACATACACGCAGAGGTCATACACATGCATATATAAATATACACACACACTTAGTTCGACTATCAATGAGTATTTTAAATAAAAAAAATAAAGTTTAATTTTCCTCAAACTTAGTATAGTAGTATGCCATAGTACAGCAGTGTGTCATTTCAAGAACATAGTTTATATTTAAAATTTTATGTGATTTCACCTAGAAAAGAAAGAAAGAAAGAAAATACCTAAGAGTTTTGTTTTGTATATCTACCCCACTGTGTACAACTGGGGATAACCACGAGGAGTAAGCTATTTACTACCATAACGATGGTTTTTTTTTATCTTAAGAGCATGAACTAAGACAGACTTTCTGTCCTGCACCTACCTACAAGCAATAATTATTTAAATCTCATGTTACTTATATGATTTCTTGCAACCACAGGATGTCCCTGTTTCAGTGTTATTTAGCAGCAGCATACAGTTTGTTTGTTTTTTTTTTTTTTTAAACTCCTAAGGCTTAATACTCATGTGTTTGCATTGGGCATTGGCGAAAACTAAAGGAAGAAGGGGTCCCATGATTTACCTTCGTTGATCAGGCTTGAATGATGAGCAATGGTTTGAGGCTTTACTCCCCTGTTTCAGAAACAGGAAGCAGAACAAGATGAGTGGCTGAAACTCTCTCCCTCAACTACTCCCTCTCTTTATCTCTTTCACGTATAGCATGTCGTCCTCGTCTCTCCCTCTCCCTGTGTTTCTGTCTTACTGGTTGAGGATGAGAAGAGCTATATTTAAGGACCAAGGGGGGTCCAGTCCAATGTGAAGGAGACGCTGGTCCGAGGAGGAAGAAGAATGGACCAACAGACATTCAACGTGGGGCTCGAGAGGTATGGGTGAGAGGTCTGAATTTGCTGACATGTAAAACATGGAGCTACAGATTTCACGCTGATTCTAAGCTTTCGAAGAAGACGTTGCAATCTGATAGCGTGATCTCCTTCTGCGCTTTTGGTGACTGAGATAAGCAATAGGTTAATAGATATTATTATTAAGACACTGAAGGTTCTGTTGGGCCATGAGGTTTGGGACTTTTAACTTGATTTCCTCTTATATTTTCCCTCTAAAACTTTCGTGATGCTGGGTTGCTGATGGGTTGAGAATTAATGAATAAATGTGGGCTGATGGAGGTTTAATGGGTTGGGAGAACTCTGTTACGTTTTGGGCTGGATTGGAGTGGGTTGGGTGAAAAAAAAAAAAAACTATATGGACATAAGCATGTGGTTTGAGAAAACATGGATTTGCTCCTTGCTATTCATGTGTTGGG
The DNA here is from genome assembly GCA_019022655.1 of Acacia acuminata. Lineage (NCBI taxonomy): Eukaryota > Viridiplantae > Streptophyta > Magnoliopsida > Fabales > Fabaceae > Acacia > Acacia acuminata. The sequence continues at coordinate 978,943 of JAFJYI010000075.1, forward strand.
CCAATGGAACATAATTGCAAGACAGGGGCTTTTATGTGATCTGCGTTGTGGGGGCTTGATAAATGAATTGAAAATGTTTGAGTACTATTCATGGCTCTAACTTATCATTTTATCTTTTGTCACTATTTTATTCCATAAATTTTATTTTTAAATATTATACGGAAAAAAAATTAATTTCAAATAATTAACTTGATTATTTGGCCAAATTCCACCTTTCAATTTATGTATTTTTTTTTTTCTAAAAATTTTAGGCGTAATTAATTCCTTATTTGATTTATTCTTTTCCGTAAAATAAATTAAGGGAAAAATTAGCCTAAATAATTATTCCCATAATTATTTTAAGCTAAATTTTAAAAATAAAATTCTATATATTATTCAAATTTAATATCCTAAAATTTGGGATGTTACACTAGGTGAGATATTTCTAGTCTTAAAACTTTTTGTATTTGTTTAAATTTTATAGTGCCTTTTTGTGGTTTGTGTATTTGATTTGTTGCCACTTGCCACAGGCTTGAGTCATTGTCTATCTAATGAAAAGCATAGTATGTCAGCATCCAGTTGAATTGTTTCCTATTTACAACTTGATGGGGCTAAAGCTAACATAAAAAGCTGCAGAACCTTATATGAAAATCATATAAATTTACAGCACCTTGCGATTCTCACTTATGAGGTAGACAAGGTTCATTTTGAATTCATCTACAATGCCGTTGGTTTGGTCATTGCTCACATCAGTGGAGAATGAAAGTAACTACATTTTATAATAATTTAGTGTCTTGCTCTGACTGTTAAATGCTCATCAAATTCCATATACACACACAAACACACACACACACATACATACATACATACATACCTATGATTGCAATCGCGGCGCTATAGCGCGTGATACCGGTTCTGATGCGGGTTGCAGGACCCAAACGCAACTTCCGCTCCGCAACGCTACAGTTTCTGGTAGTGGGTGGTAGCGGACGGTGGTGGCAGTCGCGGGCAGTGGCTTATGCGGCGCTATCGCGCCCGCAACTGGGAATCGTGTAATTCTGAGAAATAAGACGCGGGGCATGGCATGGCTTTGGAAATTTGATTGCAATCAGGGCTAAAATGGGAAAAAGGCCAACTTAATGAAGGGTAAATATGTCAATTTACCTTGTGTTCTGTCTGAAAAAAAAAAGGGAAACCATGTTGATTTCCCTCTGTTTTTTTTGCTCTCAAATCAGATTTCCCTCTTCACTTTCGTTGCTTCCCACGTCTTTCCCTCCTTTTCTCTATTTCTGAAACCCAATTCTGATTAACCAAAGGGACTGTTCGCGTCTCTCTTCCCTGTTCGCGTCCCTCTTCCCTCTTCCCTGTTCGCGTCCCTGCTTCCCATGTCTTTCCCTCCTCTTCCCTCTTTGCGTCCCTCTCCTCCGTCAGCTAGCAACGTCTAAGGCTGTTGAAGGCCTCTTGATCGAAGTCTATTTCTCCCTGTTCAGTTGTCTTTTTTTTTTTTTCTGTGGTCATGGCATCGCAAGTCAAGAAGAAATTAGGCCAGCAGCTTCCGTGGCTTCTTGAGGATTGGTAAAGCCCACTGGTGAAAATCTTGATATGGCATGGCAGTGGAATAGCCTAAAAAATATCAACAAGAAGAGATATGTTACATGTGATTTTTATGGGAAGGAAACAACGGGTGGCATCACCAGAGCCAAAAAACACCATATTGGGTTAAAGGGGGATGTGGGTCCTTGTAAAAAAATCCCACCGGAAATTAAGAAAATGATGAAGGATGCTTATATGCAAAAGCTTGCTGAAAAGGATGCGTATTGTGTTGATATACATGAAGATGATGATATACTAGAAGAAGTGCAAGAAATTCAAAGCATATTAAAAATGGGAAAAGGAGTGGGGCATCTTCAAGTCAAGGCTCCGATGGCAATTCTCAAGCACGCTAAGAGAGTTAAAGGCCCCTTGGATTTAATGTTTTTTAAGAAACCAGAAGCAAGTTGTAAAGAAGGCAAAGGAAAGAGGCAAACAAGCATGAATGATGCTTGTGATAAAGAAGCAAGGGGTAGAACTATTCAATACATTGAAAGATTCTTGTGTACAAATGGTATACCTTTCAATGTTGTTCGCTCAAAAAGCTTCAAATATATGGTTGAAGCAATTGGGAATTACAGTCCAAGTCTAAAGCTCCCAAGTTATTATGAGTGTAGAGTTCCTATACTTAAAAAGGAATCGAATTACACCAATGATTTGTTAAAAGATCATGCCGTACAAAAGAGCCAACTATGAATGTTCCATTATGTCAGATGGATGGACTGATAGAAAGAATAGAACATTGATAAATTTCTTGGTGAATTCTCCGTCCGAGTCTATGTTTGTGAAGAGCGTTGATGCTTCTTCTTATGTCAAGAGTGGAGCAAAATTATTTGAACTTTTGGATAATTTTGTTGAAGAGATCGGGGGAAAAAATGTCGTTCAAGTGGTCACCGATAATGGAAGTAATTACGTATTGGCCGGTAAGACATAATTACTTCCATTTAGTCTCATTTGATTGTTAATTTTTATTTTAATTGTTACTCATTCTAGATTGTTTAATTTGTTCTTAGGAAAATTGTTACAAGCCAAGAGAGAACATTTGTTTTGGACTCCATGTGCTGCACATGGTTTGGATTTGATGCTTGAAGATATTGGAAAAATTGAGAGAGAGAGTTAAAAAAGCAATACAAAGAGGCATCAAGCTTGTCGGGTTCATTTATAATCACACATTGGCATTGAACACAATGAGGAAGTATACAAGCAGGACTGAATTGGTTAGGCATGGAGTGACGAGATTTGCTACAACATTCCTCACATTGCAAAGGCTTCATAAACAAAAAAATAATCTTAGAAAGATGTTCACATCAGATGATTGGCTGAAATCAAATACAACAAAAGACCCTAAGGGAAAAGGGCGACTGACACTGTACTTATGCCATCATTTTGGAATGATGTTATTCATTCTTTAAAGGTTATGGGGCCTCTTGTGCGGGCGCTTAGACTTGTTGATAATGAAAAAAGGCCTGCAATGGGATATATCTATGAAGCAATGGATAGGGCCAAGGAAGCAATTCAAAAATCTTTCAATGGAAATGAAGATAAATACAAGGATATTTTTGCTATCATTGATAGAAGATGGGACTGCAAACTTCATCATCCATTACATGCTACGCAGCCATTATCTAAACCCTGAATACTTTTATGCCAATCCACAGATTGATGATGATGCTGAATTGATAACTGGATTATATAAATGCATTGACAAGCTAAGTGTAAATGAGGAAGAGGTGGACAAGGTACATGGACAATTGGAAAAATATAGGAGTGCAGAAGGCCTTTTTGGTATGAATACAGCAATAAGACAAAGGAATAAGAGCGCTCCTGGTAAGCTTATTTCATCACTTTAAGCTTTTATTTAACACATTTTTATGTTAACAAGTTGTTGCAATTTGGATTACAGCTTTATGGTGGAAGTCGTATGGAGCACATGTTCTGAATTTGCGAAACCTTGCTGTTAGAGTGTTGGGCTTAACTTGTAGCGCTTCAGGATGTGAGCGTAATTAGAGTACTTTTGAGCATGTAAGTAATTATTAAATGACCTTTGTTTGTAGAGTTTCATATCATAATTATGAAACTAATATTCTTTATTGGAAATTGTAAACTAGATCCATTCTAAGAAGAGAAGGAGGCTTGAGCATCAAAGGTTGCAAAACTTGGTCTTTATTAAGTATAATCAAGCTCTTAAAGAACGTTTTGAGAGTTGTGATTTGATTGATCCTATTGTCCTCAACGATATTGATGAAAGTAATGAATGGTTGGTGGGAGAAGTGGATGAAGGTGCAGAAAATGAGTTCGTTTTTTATGATGATATCTTGACTTGGGGAGAAGTTGCTAATGTAACTGGAGCTAATGAGCCTATCACTTTCACTAGGCAGCATACTAGATTCAGGAAGGAAGTTGCCTCTATGCCATCAAGCTCAAGGGGAATAAGGGTTGAAGGGATTGAAGAAGGTGATAATGAAGAAATAGAAGATGAGGAAGAAGAATAGATATACAAATTTAATACTAGTGAAGAAAGTGAGGGTGGAAAAGAAGACCTTGAAGAAATGTTTGAAGATGATTCTGATTAGTTGTTTTCCTGCTTGACTTTGAAAGAGCCATTAAAAATTTGTATTTGACTCTACTTGGATTGTTTATGAATGTTATTAATTTAGTTACTTTCAATGAACTAGTATGTGGCTTCCTTTATGTTCCTTGAATCCTTATTTTGAATGTGTAATATTTTGGGTGATTTCTTATCTTATATTACATTTATATATGTGATATAATTTATTACAAGTATTTATATGAACTTCACAGTAGCGGCTTTACCGCTACCCGGTATACCGCTATACCGTTTTTGGGATCGGCCGCTACCGGCCGCTACCCGCTATTCAAAACATAAATACATACATACATATGTGTGTGTGTGTGTATTTTATAGTAAACATTTTTTTTTTCAGTTTGTTGTTGTATTTACGTGTGTGTGTGTGTTACTGTTCATAATAACAATAATGGCTTAGGACCCCGAGTAGTTTTTGTCCCGTCTGGCTTGGTGCCTTATGGTGAATTTAATCTCATTCTTAATGCTTTCAAATTTCAAATTTGAATGTCCCCCTATTATAGCCATCATTTCTCTCTCTCTCTCTCTCTCTCTCTCTCTCTCTCTCTCTCTCTCTCTCTCTCCCCGATAGTTTTTCATAGTCAGCTTAAATGCTCAAAACACCTTTGCATTTCTTCTCCCTTATCCACAATTCGTAATTGTTGAAAGTTTCTACTCTGATTCATGCTTCCTTCATTGCTGCGTACCATCATCAAATTCGTCCTCTCCTAAAAGGTAGATTTATCCATACTCTATTTGTTTTTCTTATGCATTTTGTTCCTTTCTTTCTAGGCCCTTAGGCAAAATCACCAAAGAGACATACTATATGATTCTGGACATAGGTTTGCCTTTGTGAATGACATATCTCCTTTCATCTCGTGGAAGACAAGGAGATTAATGGTTGATGAAATAGCAGCAAGGAGATTAATGGTTGATGAAATAGCAGCTAAAAGTTCTCTCCAATCTGTGGCTCAAGACATAATGTAGTGAGTTCTCTTTCATTTCTTCTTCATCACTATCTTATCCTACTTATAGATTATTTTATGTCATATTGACATTGTTGTTAATAAAGAAATTTTTGTTTCGTAGAGCGGTTGGTAGATATGTAGAAGCACATAGAAGAATGGCAGCTTCCTTCAGCAACGCGACAATGAAGTATTCATTGTTGTGTTGCCGAAGGAAGCTGCCATTCTTCACTGACATGGTATGTGAAAGCTGCCATTTTAAACATAATTTTCCTATCTCTCAAGTGATGATATCGGCAACTTATATAAAGGGAACAAGAATAATGGAGGAAAGTGAAGTGTTGCTGAGAATGAGAGAAGTATTCGCCCGCTTTCATTGCCTCCCTATCCAAAAAAATTTCAAATCGTGTCAAAGTAATCGAGCAAGAGAAATTCTACTTTGTGTATAAGTAATTAGGGCCTTTTACATTAACATTTAGTTATGACTTTGTATTGAAGGCAGTATTCACACATGGACAATTATATGTGATTTTATCAAGAGTTACCAATATTGTATGATTCTTATACAAGACGGGAGTAATCATGGAAAGAGTACAACTATCAATGTGGTGTACAAGGAGATATTCAGAAATATTTAGCTATATATGTGACATATTGTCAGTTCATATTACATGTATGCATCTTTAAATACTGCTGTGATTTTTGTCCATGTTTTGTGAATATGCATAGAACCATTGAACAAGAGAGACCTGTTGGTTAATGGGATTGGGTTGCCTTCCTTGCCATAACCTTTTGACAATTCCAACTACAGCAATGAACCTCCCAAAAGCGAAGGAGGATATTGCCGTTGGCGAGTCGCATGTGAACATAGTCCCCGACCATGGTAGTTAAAATCTTGATTTATCACTGCGATTTTACGTTTTTACAATTTTTTTTAATTAAAACGATCTTACTAATTTTCAAAACTCTTTTATGTTTTTACGATTTTTTTACGTTAGGATTTTACGTTATATGATTTTTTATCTCTTTTCCGATTTTACATAAAATCTCGATTTTAACTACCTTGTCCCCGACCACACTAGTCACGTGACTTTACGCCAACTTAAAGTGAAACCAACGGAGAGAAGCCAAGTTCGAAACGGACAACGCCTTCGGTACAAGAAAATCAAAGATAGAAAATTATATAATTTATCCAAAAATTAAAACAAATGTTCTTAGCTACGGAAACCAAACTATCTAATTTTATATTCTATAACAAAAACCTTATACATTATTCTCTTTTGGAAAAGAGAATATTTCTTTTTTTTCCCCTCTTCATAATAAACAAAAAAAAAACGTAAAGTTTAATTAAATCAAAAAAACCATACAGGCTAATAAATATGACGAAAATAAGTAAATTGGAATCCACTCTAGAATCACAAAACCCAGCCTGAGCCTGACTTGCTCGATTCGCGGGACTTGAATCCTTCAACGGCACGCGCTTTCCTGTTTATCACATCTTCCCTTTATAATCCTACTTGATCATGTGAAAAGTGATTTCCAATGAATATTCAAGATAAAGCGGTTTATTTGAGCAAAAAAAAGATAAAGCGGTTTAAAAATTCATATATTAATAATGGCATATGAATTAGAAAAACACGAGTTATTTGAGGATTAATTAAATCATCATGTCATCAGAGGCGAACCCAAAAAATTACAGAAGGAGGGACACAATTTGTGCCGGGGGACTTGGGCCGAATATTTTTTTAAGGAAAAATTTTAAATGCATTTAAAAATAAAAGAATATAAATAAGAAAAAATATCAAAAAAATATTTATGAAATCAAGTGAATACTATATAATAAGAGAGACAATTATTTCACAAACCTGTCATTTAAAAAAGTAAAAATAAGTACGGTTAAAAATGCAGCTACATAAATTACAATGAAGGGTAGGTACTCAATAAGTTCAAGTACATTTATTTTAATAAAAATAATTATAGTGTCATCCTTCTAGGCTTTATTTTTTGGAATTCTATTATAATTACCTTATTATCAATACCATCAAATACATTTTTTTCAATATAAAGCATTAAACAATCATTCAACCATTCATTCTCCATCCCATTATGAAGTGCAATCTTGATGTATTAAGGATGGGCACTTAAGGGTGGACAATCATTCAAACATGTATTTAAATTTAAAAAAACTCAAATTCAAGTGCCCCCTTCTCTAACAAGTGGGTCCGCCTCTGATAATTGCTTTATTATCAATGTTATCAAATACATCTTTTTCAATATAAGACACCAAACAATCATTCAACTATTCATCCCCATCCGATTACAAAATGCAGTCTTGATGTATCAAGGGTGGACACTTAATTTAAGGGTGGGCAATCATTCAAACATATATTAGTTTTTTTTTTTTAAAAAAAAAAATCCAAATTCAAGGGGGGCACTTGCCCCCTTCTCTTATACATGGGTCCGCCCATGCATGTCATACAATGAACCACGCAAAGTTTAATTTAGAAACAAATTAAAGGGATGCAATAATATTTACGCGTAACATACGTGTGTCTAAGTAGGAATAACTCAAAAATGAAAATATCAAGATACTCACTACAATATCGTATGGCTTCTTGTATTTAAACTATCAAGCACACAATTTTTCTCTCCGTATTCGGACTATTACAACTATGGTTAAGACGATTAAATAAATGGGAAGCAATAGAATCTAAACCTGTGCTTTCTCATCTATCCCTAAAGCCTCAACTTAGCGGAGCCTAAACCTTCTAGATGTACTGATAACACCTATGGTTTACTGATACCACCTTTGGTGTACTAATACCTCTTTTAGGTGTACTGATACCACATTTGGTATCACTGATAGCACCTTCAGGTATACTGATACCACATTCAGGTATTCGATCTTCACATATCATCTTAATTAAATGAAAAATTGAATACAATTCAATGATAATGCCTTTTTTTGTATTACTAGACAATAAAAAACTATCGGTGCTAAGCACGTCTCATTCATAAATGGATCTCCTCCATAGACTATCACATTACACTGTACTTAACTAAGAAATAGCAATAAAATTACATCAGAAAGGAAAAAATTGAAGCTTAAATCTAACAAACCATCCTGTGTAGACTCTAAGGTTTAAGATATGGACAAAAGCAAGCAGAATGCCATAGGCTGACAACATGTTGGAGTTTAGCAATGAGGGCACCATTTTTCTCTCCCTATTCGAATTGATGTAGTTAAGGCTCCGGCCATCAAGCAAATTAAATAATAGGTGATGACTATGGTCAAGATGGCCATCCTCAACTCCAATTTGCGAGTAAATCTTTTGGAGAGATCATTTATAATGCCCATAGAAAACATAAATCCTACTGCATTCCTAATCATGTAGAGGTCAAATAGTGCCCATTTTTTGTGGCCAAGATAGATAACCCAGCAACGTTGTTTGGATCGTCTGCCAACCAAATACCATCAGGGGATTGAATGCAGCTTGATATGTTGCAGATGCCAACAGCATAGCCACGGTGAGTATGACATTCCGGACATCACTATGCTTATCTCTCCCTTTTTGGTATCTAATGTCTTCCACCAGCTCTTGTGCCATATCTTGTGCTTCTAGATCCTGCTCTTGTCTTCTTGAATCTAATCAGCCATGGTGTGTTGGAAATAAACACAGAAGAGGGATACCTTAGAATTCGACAATGAAGAAGAAGATAAGCTTTCAACCTCACCCAAATTACAACTTTACATGCTGAACACAGAGATAGATATATATGCAGGTATCCCCAGTTTCTGTATATACAGAAAGAGGAGGAAAACTTGATAAAAAATGTTCAACCTTTTGTTGCCAATATTTCCTTTCTCCATGTATCATTATTAGTCTATTCTACTATGTTTTTCTTTTCTTTTTTTCACTATGTTGCAAGGGCTAATCCGATAAGTTCCTATTGTTAGCATGTACATATGATTACTTTTTATACATCTTAGAAATATGATACTAGCTATATAAGGGCGTTTAGATTTTGTCTTTTTAGGCACCCCTATTCATGTCTTTTCATTTGCTTGATCACCAGGCGTCATAGTTCAAGTAGTCCAGGTTCGGAGAAGAATATGTTGCCCTGAGCTTTAGTATCTTTGTATCTTTGTCCAGCAATTTTTTTGTGGCTTCTTATGCTCTTGTTGTATTGAAGAACCCTTAGATATTTGTTTTAGGGCTTATTTTCTTATTATGTGTGGTTGGTTGTTGTAATTTTATTTATGTGACATTGTAACTTCGTTGATTGTAATACTATTTGTTCTTTGTTGGGGAAAAAAAAAGAGTTGTTCGATAAATGTTCTTTCAACCATATTCCAAACCTGACTTATCTTATCTATCCCTAGAGCCTAAACTTAGCAGAGCCTAAACCTTCTTGATGTACCGATACCACCCAAGGTGTAATAAAAACAATTGCGGTATATTGATACCACCTTCGGGTGTACTGATACCACTAATACCACCTTCATGTATCACAGTATTTGATTTTTTTTTTGTATTTTTAGACAATAAGAAACTATCGGTGCTAAACACCTCTCATTTGAAACACTAACCACTGTACAAAAACAAGCATAATGCGATGGGCTAATACTAAAGCACAACATGTTAGAGTTCAGCAAGCTTGTAATTTTTCTCTCCGTATTCAGACTACTGCAACTATGGTTAAGGCGATTAAGCAAATAAGAAGCAACAGAATCCAAACCTGTGCTACCTCATCTATCCTTAGAGCCTCAACTTAGCGGGGTCTAAACCTTCTAGATGTACTGATAACACCTCTGGTATACTAATACCACCTTCGGGTGTACTAATATCGCCTTCGGGTGTAATGATACACTGATAGCACCTTCAGATATATTGACACCACATTCAGGTCTTCGATCTTCACATATGATCTGAATGAAACGGAAAAATAAATACAATTCAATGATAATGACTTTTTTTGTATTACTAGACAATAAAAAAGTATCAATGCTAAGCACCTCTCATTTGAAGCCCCAACCATTAGAAAAAAGCAAGCAGAATGCGATAAGCTGATACTAAATCACAGCATGTTGGAACTCCACAAATATTTCCCAGAGTCTAAAATTAAGTGTATTATTCCTTGTAATGGCTTGTCTCCTATACCTACTGGTTTGAAATGAATACACATCAAGAGACCACATGAGGATGATTTTGATCCTACAGAGTATACTAAATGTAGGAGACTAGATTTTGTTTCTTTTGAGGAAGCGGCCAACGAGAAAATCGTAGCGGGTAAAACTCAAAAAGGGCGTGAGAGGAACTTTCGATCAATTAAAAAATACCTCAAATAGTATAGTTTGTTTGGGTTAGCGGTAGCTTATTTTTTATCCGACTTTTCGAAGCCCGATAGGAAAAAAGTTAGGTTGTAAATGTGATTTGTGTTTGGATTGCCCATTTGGCTTTCACAGAAGTGACCTTTTTTCTAAACTGATGATTGTTTAAATTATTATTTTAAAAGTCAGTTGAGATAGAAAATGACTGAAAATGACATGAATGATATTGTATACTATATATACATATTAGTTAAATATATTGAGATAATTGAACATAAATTACAATTTAAATTTGAAAAAAAAGAAGTTAAATGATTATTAAAAAAAACTGATAGAAAATAAAGTACTAAATAATTGGTCTTTGATTCTCTGATTCTATTTATAGGTTAATACATTGCTAATTGGAATTTATTTCCCATTCAAGGCAAAAATTTAATTTTGGTAGAAGAGGACAAAAGGTTGAGCTTCTGAACACACTGGGCAAAAGAAAGGACAAAGCACATGTGGCTGAATTTTGCTCTGGACGCTCGCATGCTAGTGTGAAGCAGAATGAGCTTTTTTTGTTTAATATAAGTCCACTGAAAAAAAAAGTCATCCCCAACAGGTCTTGGGCTTTTTTCCACTGGAATTTCATCTGGACGCCACTGACCTTTTTTGCCTACTAACGCCGGGTCACCACCCAAACTGGGTGAGAAGATATGAGTTTTGAGTGTGGCTACTATCTCTCAGTTCGTGGCTTTGGTTGACCCGTTGAGGAATTTGCTCAAACATACAACACCACTATAATGTAGCATTATGTTTTACCTTGGAGCTAATTACTGCATATATATTCAGATTTTGTTCTCTTGGCCTTGGTTCTTCATGGTAGCTGCACGTATTAGGATCTGCTCTAAACCTATTCATTTTTTCTCTAGAAATAAGTGAATATCTTCTTTATATTCAGAAATATATAAATTCCCAAATGTGTTTCTGGTTGCTCCTTGCAAGAGATTTGACTGCATTAAGCAAAGGATTCTTACTGCCAGAAGGTATATATAATTATTCCCATGGCAACTTATCATTCTGCGAACTTTGATTTTTTGAAATTCCGTTAAATACATTATATGCTTCGTGTGTGAGCAAAGGAGGACATATGCTTATCCCAGATACTAATGGATATAACAGGTCCCCTAGACCAAACTTATAAGTACTCTCCTACACTTTGAATTAGACACTCCTTTGCAATAGAAATAAGTGAATATCTTCTTTATATTCAGAAATATATAAATTCCCAAATGTGTTTCTGGTTGCTCCTTGCAAGAGACCTGCATTAAGCAAAGGATTCTTACTGCCAGAAGGTATATATAATTATTCCCATGGCAACTTATCAGCTGCGAACTTTGATTTTTGAAATTCCGTTAAATACATTATATGCTTCGTGTGTGAGCAAAGGAGGACATATGCTTATCCCAGATACTAATGGATATAACAGGTCCCCTAGACCAAACTTATAAGTACTCTCCTACACTTTGAATTAGACACTCCTTTGCAACGTGGTCTGTTTGTCCATTAATGCGTTCTTTCATTTTTGATAGCCTCTTTGAGCATCATAAATTTTGCAGGGCTCCTTCTGTGAACTGTATATTGGTTTTGATACCTTGTGTAGACATCAAATAGGTATGATAATGAATATAGAGAAGTAAGTTATTTTGTCGTCCGCATCCTCATAGCTTTCTCCTGTGGAATCCATATTTTAAAATGAACTTTGTCTCTTTGCATAAAAATTTGGAAACCTGTTTCTCCATAGAGCTATTATAAGCTATTCTAAAAGCTTGATTTGCGGATTTTCTAAGTTCAGCCTTTCAGCCCCCAGTTTTCTAAGAGTCTACAAATGATTCTCATTTAGAGATTTTGAGGAAGCCATTTATAATTATCTATGAGCTTAGCTTGAATCACAAATAACTCTGAATATTCTCCCATATACTTATAAATTGGGTATGATTGTATATAAATATATTTTATAAAATAAATGGACTTATTTATATGTATGTGTGTATGTATTGTAAATTACTAAAATATAGTAGTATGTGTATGAATTTCATGTTTGAGCCCACGGTACGTTAATTTGGTCAAGATATTGCTATATTATGACTTTTGAATCTTTCAGGCAAGGCAACATTCTGTTCTAATATATTAATGTTATTATTATTTTAGTATAGTATTATAGTAGTATAATATAGGATTAAGGTGCATTTTTGCCCTTAAAGTATGCGTCCAGGAGCAATTTTTCCCTTGAAGTTTTCGGCGTAGCAATGTTGCCCCTGAAATTTAAAAACGGAGCAATGTTGCACATCCGTTAAAAATCCTAAAGGTCAACTAACGGTCAATGTTAGGGTTTTTAATGGAGAGGCAACATTGCTCTTTTAAATTTCGGGGGCAACATTGCTCCAAAAAAGTAGCAATTTTGCCCATGAAGTTTAAAAGCGGAGCAATGTTGCCCTCCGTTAAAAACCCTAACGGTCAACTAACGAGTTAATGTTAGTTGACCGTTAGGTTTTTTAAGGAGGGGCAACATTGCTTTGTTTTTAAACTTCGGGGCAACATTGCTACGCCGAAAACTTCGGGGGAAACATTACTCTGTAGCACATACTTTAAGGGTAAAAATACACTTTAACTCTATAATATATAAAATAGCTGGCTAAATAATTATTATATTATTTCCCTTTGGCGTGTTTAAATATTATTATAGTTTATATAAGGGAAAACATGATTTATCGTTATTGAACATATTTTGTATGGCGGCTGACTTTGTATTGGGTTGGTGTAGAAGGGATATGTCACGCACGCACGTGAGTTATAAATTAGCTTATGTATCAATTTATAAGTAAATTAGTTTAAAAAAGTTATAAATATCATAAATAAATTAGATAGAGGCCTCATATTTAAAACCAAAATTAACATTCTAAATAACCCCTATAATTAGGACTAGAAGAGTATCATTTTGTTTTCATTTCTTATTAATATTCCTTTGACAGGTGTTCGGTGAATCAGTGACCGTTGCATCATTTGATGTCAATCTTGTATTACCTTTGATCTTTAATATAAGATCTCATTTGTAAAGCAAGTTATATTAAGAATATAGCTTTATAAATAGGAGGGGAAATACTATTTTGATAGCTAATTTGCAGCACTTCGCAATCATGTAGATTTTAATTGTGGTATGTTTAGTAAGTTAAAGTCAAGGGTATTTAGGGATTTAAATGTACAAACGTACGGTACAAATAAAGGAAGAAGCGTATGAATAGTATTTTGCTTTATTGGATGTTTGAGGCTTTTGCCTTGTATCAATTGGCCTTCAGTTCATGAAGATCAGCAGCACAATTTATTACTCAAATGGGAACTACAAGTAGTTAATGTGCTTGTTTGAAATAACGATTGGTATCATGAATTATTCTTTACTACGCAAAAATAGTTTTTCAATTACGATTTAAGGTATATGAGATAAGAATGTGAGAGAATTTTTATCTCGATTTATGTAAATAAATACTTTTGGGACCCTAGGAGTGATCCTAAACAAGCTCAAAAGTTGAATACATTGATATGAATATAATTTTTTGACCTTCCCTGCTACATCCTTTTTCAACTAACTAATGGTAATACAGAGAAAAATCAATAAATTCCTCAGCTACAAAACATATAGTTTTGAGCCTACACGACATTATATAAAAAAGCGCCCACACCATCGTCATTGTACATTATCCACTATAATTCATATATCTAATCTAAAGGGTACACAATCGAGTCAAATGATCAGGTAACTTGCCTTTGATATGAGAAGCAGGGTAAAAATGAGGTTTCATTCGTAGATTCGCTTCCTTTTCAGCAGTGCAGGAAACATGGAGACTAAACCAATAAGGAAGAGAACTGATAATGTCTTCAAATCATATAGATCCTTCACTGAGTTTAGATCCCCAAGAGCAAGGCCAGCCTAAATCAATCAACAAGAAAGCCAGCTATAAGCAGAGTGAGAGAAATGCAGAAGAATAGCTTGTAGATTTAGTCTAGAATTACTATGAAACAATGGAAATAATTTATTTAGATTCTTTATGAAGAAAATTTGAATACTTCCTTTTTTTCGTGAAATAAGTGGGACACATTATTTGACAAGGACCAACAACAAAGAAGGAACACAATTATAGTAGCTGTGTTAGTAGCCTTCTTGAACCAGACAAGTTCATCATATCCCTTCTAGAGTTTGTTCAATGTAAAGGAAGAGCTTTTTTCCAAGTGTTAATTCCCAATTAAGTAGTTTCTAGAAAACCATGGTTGCTAAATGAAGACCCCTCTTTTAAATGTAAACACAGTAAAATCCTATGGCAGGGTTTCTCAAATCTATCAGACCATCAGAGGTCAATACTCAACAAACAACCTTAGTTATTGAAAGCAGTACATCTTAATCATTTAATTTCTATCTTTGGAGCCATGTGAAAAGTGACAGAGAACGAAAGATGAAACTATAGAATTAAGCATGCTCCTTACACTATCCCTATAGGAGAACTGTCCTGTTTCATTAATTACAATCGATAAGAAATTGAACTTCAATCTGTTACAAGAGTTGATGCCTAAGGGAAAGCTTGTATTCTGGACAATAAGGAACTAAGAACACATTAAATGAGAGAAGGATCTTCTATTAGTCTCACTTAGAAGAACTTCTAGTAGAGTCTGATCATCAAGACCAACTAAAAAATTAAGTTGAAATTATTTTAGAAGGACTTCTTAACCAAGACTTTTACTAATTTTTTGGGCCTGAGATTTCCGTGAAACATGACCCTCAGGCCCCAAGGGGGAATAAGAATAAAATAAGCATATCATCGAAAAGCAGACATGTACAAATGGCAGGACATGATCCCACCAGGCAACAAACATATTCCATCGAACATTCATTTCCATCTAAATAATCATCATCATCACCATCTTAGATTGCGTTCACTGTTCTGAAAAAAAAAATAAAACCAAAAGAAAGTTGTAAATGCGTTCATATTTGACCCTGCCAGATCACGATCACATAATGATCCAACATTTTCTCTAATATCATTTGGGTTGGCCAAACATGATATGTCACCGCTGGTTTATAAAGTACTCCCTCGTATTTTAAATATGGGAAAAACACTTCTCATGTTGTAGGAGGAGTATATTCTCATGTCACACACACATGAAATGATGGGACCCACATATATATAATTAGCATTATATATATATGTGTGAGTCCCACCATTTCATATGTGTGTAGAAATCTTCTTTTTCTCATGCAACATGAGAAGTTTAAAACCCTTTAAATATATGATAAAATTTGTAGTTCCTATAACCGGAGCTAATATAAACCATTCCACTAATAATGCCGGCGTTTCACATTTCACGTTCTTCCAATCAAAATTGTTTTCTTGATATATTTTTCATATATTTCTTATCAATTTTTACGGACACTAAAAAACTTAATAAAAAATATTTTAAAAAACTATTGATAGAAAAAAAAGGAAAAATGACAGAAATTTTTTTAATCGAAACTTGAATTTTAATCAATTTATGAAACATCGATGATCAGACTCTACTAGAAGTTGAAAAAAAACTTCCCCACTTCAGGAAACAACAGGATATTGGCTAAAAAAGGTAACATCAGGATACCATCCAACAAAGCTATTTAATCTTATAAGAAGTTCCTGATGCAGAAGTCAAAAGTGCAACCATAAAGAAAATAGGCTAAAGTACCCGTTTGGTCCTTTATGTTTCTTTGGTATCTATTTTGTCCCTTAAGTTTGTAAAATGCTCGTTTGGTCCTTAAAGTTAACACCATTAAGCGTAATTTAACGGAAAATACTAACTCAAACAAATTTTAAACGATTGTGCACTTAAATGCTGACAAAACAAGCTTACATGTTACTTTTTTAATAAATTAATATTTTAAATCCTATAAATTGAAATTTTAAACGATAACTGTGCACTTAAATGCCTCAGACGAAGAACATATACCCAAAGTTTGCTTAAATAAATTTCAATTTACAGTATTTAAAATATTAATTTATTAAAAAAGTAACATGTAAGCTTGCTTTGTCAGCATTTAAGTGCACAGTCATCGTTTAAAATTGCTGAGTTAGTATTTTCCGTTAAATCTGCTTAACGATGTTAACTTTAAGGACCAAACGAGCACTTTACAAACTTAAGGGACTAAATGGATACCTGAACCAAACATAAAGGACCAAACGGGTACTTTAAAGAAAATAAATATGAAATCTGAAAAAGCTAAACATGGAGTTCAGGAGAAAATATAACGTGGAAAATTGACTGTACATTATGATAAATGTAAGATAGGTAGAAGAGCCTTACTCTGACAGTAATATAAGTGGCTGGAATAAGACCAATCAATGTCGCTGAGAAGAAGACTTGAAATGGTATATCAACAATTGGAGACGCCAAATTGATGAAAAGGTTTGGCAATGTTGGGGTTATCCTCAGAAAAAGCATGTAATTCAGGAGCTTATCCCTGCGCTTTGATATCTGATTGAAGAAAAGAAAATCAGGTTAACATTGTAATCACCATGATTGTTTAATAGTTTGTCCGGTCAAAATTAAAGAATAAGATAAGCACACCTCAGCTTGGAAAAATCTCAACTTCTCAGGCCACAACCAAGAAACTAAAGGCCTGCCAATTAACTTTGACAAAAAGAAGCAGGATGATGCTCCTGCAGTGGCATTGAAAACAACTAATAGAAGTCCTTGAAAAACTCCAAAGAGGGCTCCAGCTAATAAGGACATGAAAATTGTTCCAGGAATCATAAATGTCTGCATGAAAATGTAGGTGGAACAGTAACCAAGAATGAATTGAGCGGGGTGATTTTCTGCATATGCTGCAAAGTTATCTCTGTAGAAAAATAGGATAAGAAAAATATTGTTAAGAATAAAGAATGTAAAATGGGGTAATGGACATATATTAATGAAGTAGAGGTAGTTGAGGTAAAAGCTAATAAAAGCATCGAGCAGCTAAAGATTACAACGAAAATTATGGTCTAGTGTCCTCATTTATTTCAACCCCAGAAGCAAATTTAGTAAGCCTCCCTAATAATAGTAACATTAAGTGACCAATCTAAGTATATTATTACAGCTGAAATCGGAGGGAGGAATGCACAGAAAATTTCGGGAAAAGACATTAATTTTAATTTTTGTGGTCCAGAACTTAATTCATCTACAAAAGCCAGAAAGAAACCAACAACACAAACCTCGGTAACGCTAAAAATTAATGATTAAAGACAGTGATAACTACAAAAAAATCGATCCATGAAACGTACTTGAGCATGCGAAGATCTGAAATTGTGCGCGGCAGCTTAATCTTTCCGTACTCCGAAGCTGGCATTGTCAGGTAAATACAAAACAAACCAGCGGAGAAAACGAAGAACACGCTGAGAGCAGCAGCGAGTTCCCAACTATTCAACGGAGACCTCTCCAACTTAGACTTCTTTCCGGACGGCGAATAGTCGTCCTCGGCGGTCTCTTCATCGGTCAATAACCTCCCAGTATCGCCTATCAGATTTCTCTGAGCCGCCATGAGTAGGACGAACTAGTGATATGAACTGCAAATCCAGAAAGGCTCAGCAATCATAGCAGGAAAGTGATATCGTATTTTGGAGAGCAAAACGGAGGCAGAACTGCGATGTTTCGACGAAGAATCGGTTGGAGAATCACACCAACCAGTCAAATGATGCTGATCATATACAAATTTGGTGGATCAAGAGTGTGTATGAAACGAATGAAATGTACTTGAACAAGAAAATTGACGATTTGAAGGTGGGAGCTCAAAACTTGGGTCTAGGATATACTCAAGTAGCAGTAAAGCGTTCCGCTTGAGAAGGAGGAAGGAACGAGCATGAAAGACAATGAAGAGGAAAGTGAGTGAGTGACTGGGAAGGCACTGCGAGTGGTAAGTGACTTTCCACTTTTTTGTTTTTCGGAGCCAAAGAAGTGATTTTTGATAATTGAAAATTGTTGAAAAACTCCCATTCCAGAATTTATAAAGAGGAATTTGGTTTAAATAGTGAGGTGTAACATTGAAGTATAAAACTTAAATAACAAAATCAGTATGTGTAAAATGGTGCAAAATGAAATGTTGAAGTTATCAAAAGAAAACCCACCATGTGATAGTCGGATTACGATAAACCGAAAAAAAAGTTATCAAATTCATAATTTTAAGAAAACTCATGGCGTAAATTTTAATCATAAATTCGAATCTTCAAATTAAACTTTGAAATTATTGAAATTTAATATTGGGAGGATCTCAAATAAATACCGTATGAAATTTCAAAACCCACAAAAATCTGTTAATATTTGTAAAGAATATAAAAGTGACAATGATCAAATTAAAATTTTAAAAAAATTTATCATTATATCCTCTTTTCCTTTTTCTCTCTTCTCACCCTCACTTCCTCTTTCTTTCTTTCTCACTTCCTTTTCTTCTTCTTGGCAACGCCACTAGACGGTGAAAACCTATGGAAGCTCCACATTATGATTGAGGCCAAGCTTCAGAAAAATGGTTGTCTGAGCTTCCCCCCCCCGGGGGGTCTACCTTCGATTGAAGGCGAAGCTCGCTAGAGATAGTGAAGATGAAAGTTTTCCCTAGCAATTGGTGTGGTTGGAGGAAGCCGGGAGGTGAAGAAGAATAAGGTGAAAAATAAAATGAGCTCAGGAGATTGAGGAGGAAGAATGTGAACAATAAAATAGATTTCACAAAATTTATAATGGGATCGACAAATTTAGTAATGATTTTGACAAGAATTATAATAGGTTTTGACAAAAGCTTTTGCTAACTTGCATATTTTCATCAGCAAATGCTTTTTGTCAAAACCATTAAAATTCTTATCAAAACTATTACTAAACTTGTCAGTTTAATTACGAATTTTGGTGAAATGCCACAAATGAGGATGAATGCTCATTTGCATGTTTTTATCAACAAACACTCTTAACAAAATCATTATAATTCTTATTAAAACCATTACTAAACTTGTCATTCCTATTACAAATTTTGGTGAAATGACACAAATGTGGCTAAATCTTGACTTACTTGTTTTCATCAGCATATGCTTTTGTTAAGACCATTACGGTTCTTGTCAAAAATAATTATTAAACTTGTCAATCCATTACGAATTTTGATGAAATGCTACAAATGTGAATTTTGATGGTACAAATAAATCGATTATATGTTTTCATCAAGCAAAGGCTTTTGTTAAAACCATTACATTTTTGTTAAAATCATTATTAAACTTGTCAAGACCATTTCGAATTTTGTTTTGTTTCTTGTTCATCTTATTCTTTCTGTTCACATTCGTTTTCTTGTTTACATTCTTCTTCCTCAACCCCTTAGCTTCCTCTAATAACACCAATTTCAACCTTCCCCACCTTTGCCTTTCTTCCTCATTAGGGACAACTTTCATTTTCATCATCGTTAACGAGTTTCGACCACCATTCTACCATCACCTTCCTCTATTTTTTCCACTAATGACCTTTACAACCTCACTATCACCTTCCTCCATTTTTTCCGATGACAATTCAAACAAGGGGAGCGTTGCAGACACATGAACTTAGGAGACCTTTATCTTCCACCATTTTCACTTTGTTCTATCTCCACCTTCGCTCCACCATCATCATTGCCTTCGTTTCATAGAGAGAGAGGATATCAAGAAGAGGAAGAAGAAGAGAGGGTGATGAGAGAAAAAGAACATGTGAGTAACATTTTAATAAAAACATTTAAATTTCAGATTCCTCTCAATCATCTCAATATCCTTTTAATTTTTTACCAATTTTAATAGTTTTTTTTCTTCCCTTTTTCCATTTTCCATTTGATTATTTCATTGGTCTGGTTGTGTGATAATGGAACTCGGAGTGGGCGAAAAATAAAAAATAAAATAAAATAGTGGGAACTCGGAAGTAAGCCTGTCAGCTCGACCGCTCGTGCGCCGACCATCCTCACCGTCTTCGACCGTCTCTGCCTCTCTGCTCTCATTTTAAGTTTATTCTCCAAATTCAAATCTCTGCTGCCTCTGCCTTTCGCCGCCGTTTGCTTCTGTGTCTGTCTTTATCTCTGGCGCTCGTTCTTCGCTCTCGTTGGCCGTTAGCGTCTGGTGTGACCGTGTCTGCATCTCTGCCTCTTGTTTTCCGTCCTTTTTTCTGGGGGTCCAGGTTCATCGTCCAGCATCTCGGATCTCAGCCTGAGTTCGTGTATTGGTGTGGTTTTGGCTCCAGCCTCCCGCTCTCCAATTTTAAATTCACTTTCTGATTTTTGTTGTGTGATGTGTGCTTGAGATTTGGCCATTGATTGGCATCCATGGGCTCTGGGTGTTTAACCTTCGTGTTCTTTGACTTCTACTGGTTTGCTAGTTTGCTGTGACTGAGTAATCTGAGTATTTGTTCTAGAGCAATTTGAGTATCGGAGTATAATGTATTTGTCTTTTTTTTTTTTTTTTTTTTTTTGCTCAGATAATGTATTTGTTTTACAGTAATCTGTGACTTACTGGTTTGCTCAACCTACCAAACTGATGATTCTGAAAAATATCGTGACATTTATATACCTCTGCAACAAAGTGGTTTTATCAGAAAAGATTACCAAATGTACCAAGCTGTTGAAGATAGTCTTTGTAGCGAAATATCATTACATTTGTCTGTTAGAACTTTGTATACCTCTGCAACAAAGTTCTGTACTTCTCTTATCATAAAAGGAAGAAATATGTTCCCTTTATTGAAAAGAGGATATAGCAGCCAGAATCCATAGGTTAGACTATGATTTTGGTATTCATTTTGTTAATGTTATTAGAATTATTGTGAATTATTACAAGCTGTGAAGTTCCCCACGTTTTATTTTGAGAGCCATTTAAGATTCAAGTGTACTTTAACACATGAAAGAACTAGCTTCTGATTAACAAAGTAATGAAATTAAGGCTAGTTATTCAAAAGGTAAACAAAACACTGAGTTAAGGCTTGACTTTTTAAAAAGCATTGGTGCTTGGATATATGGATAATTATCTATCAAGTTGCTTTTATGGCTTGACTTTTTATCCTTTAAAATTTAAACGTTGCTATGTTTGATGTGGATTGGGAAGGAAAATGAGTAACACACAATCTCCTAGGGAAAACGTGAGAGAAAAAAGAAAGATGAGACAGATATACTGAATAGTTTCACTAAGATTACTCGCAAAATATAACATCTGATTTACAATTAATCCTCTTTATGTAGGTGCTAACTCCTTTCATTCTATAACAGCTATACTCCCTTAACAAATTAAATAACTACTCTATTCTTTATTAATTATAATTCACACATCATTCTCTTTTTAGCCAAATATAGAATATAACCAGTGCCAATACATATTTTATTTTCATCATGGATAGAGCATGAACTAACAGAACAAATTTGTCAACAAGAAACTAAACTTACAATTAGTTTCCAACCTGTGAAACTTCCAACTCCTGTGGGTGAGTGCATGACTAGTTAATTTTATCTATCTGTTTGTTTACGCTTTTGAGGAGTATTGCCTTTAGTTCAGGCATGTCAACTTGTCAGCTTTCCTTCCTCTAGACTGTAGGTAACCCTATTATGCTTGACTTAATTTGATTATATTTACATTTTCAATGCTCAAGGTTTTATTAGGAAGGCCTTGTTATGGCAACAGCAACATATCCGCCGCCGCCACCCTATTACAGACTCTACAAAGATTATTTACAAGACCCTAAATCAGCTCCAGAACCTCCCCCTCCTATAGAAGGGACTTATGTTTGTTTTGGAGGCACTTACACTGTAAGAATTCACACTCTGTGCGACTTTGATTCCTTTTTCTATCTTCACAAATATAGTTAGTGTTTTAACTCTTCAAACTGTGACTAGATATTAAATTATCTTATACTCCTGATGCTATCAAATATGAGAAATAATTTGCTACTATTATTAGTTATCAAATATAAGGAATATTGCAGAGTTCAATGAATATGTAATGCCCTTTTTCCAAAAATGCCATTGAATACTCTATTTTCCCATGTAATTATAGACTATAACTACACTGCTTTAATGGTTGGTAACACAGGAAAGAAAAAAAAATAATCAGACGCCCATCAACTTTTAATCATGTTTATTGATATCTATGTTCTAATATGCTTGTTCCTTATATTTTTTCATGGAGGGAGTATTTATCTATTTATTTTAAAGGTTTATAAAGTTTAAATTCGGTCTTGGAAACCTCCCTTATTTATTTATACTTGCTCTTGCTACAATTTTTTTTAATACCAAAAGCTTTTGCTACAATTGGAATACAATTTTTGATATGTCCCATTTGTTTTCTTTTGCGTTTCTGTGTGTGAATCTTATTGACATCGCCCATTAATTTATTCAATAAATTTTGTAGACTGATGACACTCTACCAACCTTGGAAGAGCAGGGAGTACGCCAACTCTATCCCAAGGGCCCTGATGTTGGTAGGCTGTGTTCTGCCTCATTTTTATTCAGTTTGAGAAGTCTTTTGAGTGAAACATGGATTTAGAGATTGCATATAATTTGTTCTCATACTTCCAGCTACTTGGCATCTGTGGTGAATATTCTGCACTTCATTTGAGGAGCAATTCTTTTGCTGTCATTTTTGTCATAGAATAAGCATCGCTTCATTGCCACTTTTGGACTCTTGTCATGAGAAAATCCCTTTCCTGGATACTTGATCAGTGTAGCTATTGCTTGCAGTCTTGTTAATTACTCCTTTGGTCCTTAATTAGGACCTAATTGGGAAGTTGATATTAGTCTTAAATGTAAAACCTATTTAACATATTTACTAATTTCCCCTCAAATTAGCCCTATCGACATTTCCTCAACAATAATCAAGTAGGAGAGAGGGAGGAAATTAAGGAAGATGATTAGGGTACTTTAGAAAAAAAAAAAACATGTCATATTAACTAACTTAACTAACTACCTTAATCTAATCAAATTAGTTAATTAGGTTTTACATTAAAGACTAGAGGAGTATAATTTAAGTTGATTGAATCTACTGTAAAAATGATTACTTATTTTTAGAGTAGGAAACAATTTGAGATTTGAACCATAATGAGAAAGCGATTGGTTTTTATGGGGTTAAATGGTTCATGTCTTGTGTTTTGTTTTGTTTTTCCTTAATATGATTATCAGTTCTTCACTTCTACTGGGATGTGCATATGCTGGAATCTGTAGTTTTCTGCCTAAGAGAAGTAAAATACCTTGTGTAGATTATAAGAAGGAGCTGAGATCACTTAACGGAGACTTGCAGCTTCACGTTTTGGAGCTTGCTGATATTCTCATAGAGAGACCATCACAATATGCTAGGAGAGTAGAAGAAATATCTCTCGTATTCAAGAACTTGCATCACCTTCTAAACTCACTGCGTCCCCATCAGGTTCGAAATATAATTTTCTACATATGCACATGTATTTGCCAGCAGGTGTGCTGTTAATAGTTTACCGTGATAAGTTTATTTTTGTATTTCAATCTGTAGGCAAGAGCAACATTGATTCACATCTTAGAACTTCAAATACAGCGTCGTAAACAAGCAGTGGAGGACATAAAGAGGTATATATGTTCTATAAGTTTATTAATTGCATATGAATCTAAGGAAGTTTGCTTTCTTATTTTATCATGTTTTAATATTGTCTTTTAGCCAAGGTTATTAAACTTGGACTAGTCACTGAACCAATATATTAGGTCAAGATTCAGTGGGTCAGATTGGAGTCAAACCGGAGCTAACTCAGGGCCAAACCGGTGAAAAAGTGAAAATTTTAGAGTTATTGATATGAAATTATAAAGAAAATAAAAAAATCAATTAAAAAAAAAAAAAAACTAAACCCGGTTAATGTCAAGACCAGATCGATTTGCCTGTTTCCGGGCCGGTTGGTCCGAGTTTAGTAACACTGGTTATAGCATAATGATATCTGTTTAGACAGTAAATCTGGTTTGAATAAACTGATGAACTTAGTTAAAATTAGTTATTTCTTGGAAAAAATATCAAAATTACCTTCAATAAAAGTCATTAGTTGGATAAATTTGGTTAATTAGTTATGAATACTAGATGGAATAAATTAATGGCTCGAACAAACATGTTATATTATGAAACATGCTAGAGTTGTTTATAAAGACAGAAGGGAGTAGAGGAGGTAGTTGCTGAGAGTGGTTTTCTAAGTATGGTAATATCATTATCAGCATGAAGTTTCTGACATCATCTTGTCATAAATATTTGTTAATCCAATTTCTAAATGTATTATATCTAATTTTATTTCAGAAGGAGAAAGGAAGCACGGAGACTTCTTAATGAGGCCCTAACAACACTTGATGGCAATTAGAGCTTCATTCTTTTTCTTTTTTTCCCCTCAAGTTCTGTGTTGTGTAAATTCAGTGGTTCTAACTACTTAATGTAATTGCTGTTTCATCCGGGGCTGTCTTGAGAAAAAAACAAAGAATATTCAACTACTGTAGGATCTGCCTCAATGTTTTTAATAGGAAAAGAAAGGATTTATCACATTTTAGAACTTTCTTTCCAGATGTTTGTAGTCTTTTGTTTGACTTTGAATGTAGGAATTGACAATTTTGTTCCTATGACTGTGAGATTGGTTAGGGTCCTCTGCTGCTGCCGTTCTCTTTTCATCTCTTCCCCCACTAGTCATTCGGCTTTTAGATCCCACTAGTCATATCGGCTTTTAGATTGAAATTTGAGCAATTTAGGTTTAATGTTTATAAAACATTTAAAAAATATTAAATTATTAAAAATAATTAAATAAATTCAAAAACTGCTAAATTTAGTTATAATAATTTAAACCTCCAATAAAAAATATTTAAAAATAATTTTTTTTTTTGAAACATTAAATCTAAACTACTCAAATTTTAATATAAATGTAAGATGAGGGGAAGAGAACGGTAAGAACTGAGGACTGTAGCCAATCGCCGGAGGAACATCTATTTTTTATGAATGATACTTCTTTATCCTTAATATTTATCTAATTTAAGTAGATTACAAAAATTTAATAAATTGCTTAATTATAACACATGATCTTTCTAAAATTTTATGTATAACATTAAATCATATATCGTTTATAAGTTATGGAAATCAATTTTAAAAAGAATGATAAATTAGAAAAAAAAAAATCTTATATATAAAGATTGGGGGAGGTACTTAACAGTATCATAAAGTAAACCCAGAAACAAAGAAGGAAAATTTTGTTTTGGGGGGAGGAATTGTGATGGTTAAAAAAAAAAAAAAAAAAGCTTTTATTTTTGGACGGTTATTTTTATTCCGATTTGCCCATCAGGTCACTTTGATTCAAGTTAGATGAACCGATTCGTTTGAGCATATATCATCTATGTAAATAATATTGTACGCATGCATCATATTGGAACAACATATTCTTATCCATTTCATTTTTAGTTTTTAAATTTTATATTCTTCCAATTTAAGAATAAAAGTTCAGGTAAGAAAATTTAAAAAGAATAAAAGAGATGGAGTGATATCCTCTCCTGTCTAAGGGTGAGTTTGGATTGGGAAGGGGAGGGAGGGGGAGGGGGAGGGGGGAGAAAAAAATGGGGGAGAGGAAAATTTTGTGGGCCCCACCACACTAAATTTTGGAACCCATTTTCTTATCCATTTCATTTTTAGTTTTTAGATTTTTATTCTTCCAATTTAAGAATAAAAGTTCAGGTAAGAAAATTTAAAAAGAATAAAAAGATGGAGCAAACTCTCCTCTATCTAAGGGTGTTGAAATCTTGGGATAGGACCGAGATCTCAATTTCAATTTTTGTCCTGGGTTTTGGCCGAGACGCAAATCGGTCTCAATAGTACTAGGCATCAAGATCACAAATCATTTAAAAAAAAATAAAACTAAACTATAAGATATCATTATAAGTTAAATTCTCCATATTATATTATTTCATATGATAATTTATAACAATTAATAATGTCATAATGATTAACCAATTGATCTAGAGTTGAAGAATAACATATTGGCACCATCATCGCCATCATCACACAGTATATAGTTAGAATTAGTATCACAATATATGGGGGATAACTCCAACTAAAGATATAAGATAACTTAATTTATAACATAAAAAATACAAAATAAATAAATAAAAGGATATGTTAATTTATGAGTGAAAAAAAAAAAAAAACCAGGACTGAAATTGGGACCAGGATCTCAAGGGTGAGATCGGATCCCATCCCAATCCTAGTCCCAGAAGAGACTGGACATTCTAAGATTAAAGTGTCAAGGACTGAGTTGGAACGACAAGCATCGGGACACTTTGAGAGTCCGTTTGGATCCTCTTATTTTTAACTTAAAAGCTACTTTTAAGCTAAAACTAAAAAAAGAGCTTTTGAAAAAAAGCTAAAAACTGTTTGTGATTATATAAATTTTTTAGTTTAAAAGTTACGTAAAAGGCGAAATTAAAAATAAGTTGTTTGACAAAAAATTTTGTCATAAACACTTTTTCTAACAAAAATTATCATAAAAAGTATATTATAATTGGGTGGTGGTGGCGATGGCGGTGGCGGTGGCGATGGTGGTGGTGGTGGTGGTGGCGGTGGCGATGGTGGGGTGGCGATGGCAGTAGTGGTCGATCGAGAGATTATGGGTTCTCTTTTCATTTTTTTTTTTTAAAAAGAGCTTAAAAATAAGCTCCTATGAGGAGTTTTTTTTTTAAAGATTTTTTTTTTCTTCATTATAAAATAAGATCTTATAATTATAAGAGCTTATATAAAATCTTATTTGACCTAACTTATACTTATAAATAGCTTTTAAGCTAAAAATAAACTAGACACTGAATAGCTCCATCTCTATCCAAATGCAAACAAAGAAAAGGAGAGAAAGCTGAGGCCAATCCCACCCAAAAATTCATTTAAAATTGGGCTTTCGACAAAGAAGGCCTTATGATACCCTAATAGGCCCATTGTGCTGTTTACCTTCTTTTTTTCTTTTTAAATTAATGCAGATATACTCCCACGAGAGGCGCTCATATTCATTTCATACTATCGGAAGAAGATCTTTTCCTCATCCTCTTTTTTTTTTTTAGCAAAAAAAAAAAAAATGCAGATATACTCCCATGAGAGGCCCTTGGGAATATTCATAATAATTGGAAGAGGATTGTGATTAATGAATCTTTCTCATTTTCTCTCATTAACCCATGAAAGATAATGATTGGGAAAAGAAGAGAGATAATAAAGTAGTATTGTGATTGATTGATAATATAATTTAAAGATGAAAATTCAAATAAGAAAACGCATTGCACAAGATTAACCAACCAAGACTATTGAGTACTAAATGTAAACATCTCTCTAAGCAAAAATTCAAATCTTAGTTCACAACGCATTGCACAAGATTAGCCCTTCCTATTGGATCTAAAATGGTGATGGCCCAAAATGCTGCCAAACACAATTTTCGGAAAGCTGCCGGCCCGGGCTTTTGTATTACTAAATGTAGCCGTTGCATCCAGGATTTCAGAAAAGCAGAATTTTAATTTTAAATTTTAAAATACAAAACAAAACCCCGTGCTTCTGAGTTCCGATTATAGCCGTTGGACCATTAAGTTCACGGTGTGAACTTCACGCAATCAGAACATTTAAATTCCAAATAAACCCTACATAACATTCGAGCTACTTTATCTGCAACCTCCATCTCCTCCGGCCTTTCCCTTCCTCTCTCCGATCTGGCCTCCTCTTTTCAGGTTCATGTTTCGTTAGTTAATCACCGAAATTACTTTTTTCTGTGAGAAATCTGTGTCTGGGTGCTTTTTTTTTTTTTTTTCCCCACATTTTATTTAATTCAGTCTACATTCTGTTGGCCTTTCCCTTCCTCTCTAGACAGGTTCATGGTTAGCGAAATTACTTTTTTCTGTGAGAAACTTTTATTTAAATCACATTCGACAAAGGAAGCTATACTTAAATCCTACAAGCTTCAAGCTTTTGTTTCTGGTAATTTTAGTCTACATTCTGTGATTTCTGATGCAATTTTTTTTTGTTGTTGTTGTTGTTGCCTTATAACAATCTGTTCTGCTTTCGCTTTCTTTTTCAAGCATATCTCTATGCTCCTTTTGCAGTGAATTCTTCTCTGAAAGCTTGCACTTTTTTTTAAATACTCTTTTAAACTAAGTGGATGTTTTTGCAACATTTGGAAGTTTGAGTTAATTCCAAGGACTATTTTGAATGGGTAATTTGAATTCTGTAAGTGGCTTTTCTCATCTGATGATAAGATGAAAGTAATGTCGTGTGGTTCATTTGAAATTGAAAATAATATGAGACCATTTTACTTTTGAAATTGAAAATAATATGTAGCTCATGCTTGAGACCATTTTACTTTGGTGGTTGTTTTTTTTTTTTAATATCAGATGCTATTTCCCAACTTTTGTGTTTTAGCCCCATCATTATTAGCCACATCACATGTATTCTTGCCATTTGCTTGTATATAGAATTAGAATATTAGGTATGTTAGAATCAAATGCAAAACCAATAGAAATATCCTGCAAGAGATAATGAAAATATAGAAGATTAAACGAACCCTTCTGGATAAAAGACAGGATGACAGAACAACATAAATTAAATAGTTTACTCAGCAGATTACATGAGAGAAGAAGAGAGAATAACTTGAAAGTTCAAGTTTTGAGTATATTGAACTTTATTCTCAAATTCCTATTTATATAGGCCATATTTCATGAGTAGATAGAATGTAATAAATGAAGGATAAGGTTGCCAAGTCAAATGGATAAGATTGCCAGAT
Organism: Acacia acuminata; assembly: GCA_019022655.1. NCBI lineage: Eukaryota > Viridiplantae > Streptophyta > Magnoliopsida > Fabales > Fabaceae > Acacia > Acacia acuminata. The sequence continues at coordinate 1,008,176 of JAFJYI010000075.1, forward strand.
CATGTGAATTAGATTGCCAAGTAATCTGTATCATCAATAACTTAGGAAAGAAGAAAGGGAAAATCAAAAACCCTAAAAAAGGCCCAAACATTCTGCAAATCCCAGAAAAGGCCTTTTTTTGACATTCAATTGTTGTATGAAATGACCAAAAACCCTAAATAGTGTATTGTCACTCTTACCCTCCTCATGATCTGTTTCACTCTCACTCTCGTCCCCGTCAATCTCGTCCCCATCAGCCACCGTCGACCCTCTGAAGCGGATAGTGTCGTCGTCGCCGGTTGAAACCGTCTGTAACCGAAGCTACAAAAAATTTTAGGATTAGGGTTTTTTCTGTCCCTTTGCTGCCAAGCCCTCGACTCTCGCTCTTGTCCCTTTTTTTGTTTTGTTTTTATGAACTTTGTTATAGTGGGGTGTTAGTTAGAACTTAGAATGGCGGTATGAAACGGAGTATTTTGTTGCTTGGGACAGGTTCTCGTTTTGTCCCACCTTTTCTTGGCCTCCAACCAAAGACAACGGTATCTTTGGTTCTCGGAGCTATGACTGGGTTACACATATTTCCTCCATTTCTGGATTTCACATTTAGACTTGCAGTATGCTTTTAGAAGGAGACAAAGGCACTTTGTTATATCCTATTCTTAAATTTTTGAATTCCTACTGCATTAAGTGATTGCTCTATTTTGCATGATCTTGAACTTTTGACTTGCTGCACTGAAATTGATTGAGATCAAAATCTAATTTTTATTTTTATTTGTCTTGAATAGATAAAAGAAGTGGAAGAATTGAATTCCTTGATTTGAACCATAGTAATAAAATGCTAATCTTGATTATGCTCTTCATTTCATAATTATTATTGTTGTAGATTTTGTTGGAATTTCTGGAAATTCACTTTGAGGAATTACTACTCATACTCTTTTGTGCTGAATTTCTGTCTACCATTCTGATTTTGGATTCAAAACCTCGAGTTCAAGCTGCTTTCACTCTTGTTAATGAACATGAATGTTGAATAAATTTCCTGAAAACAACTTGCATGTGTTGCGCTTTAACACATTAATTTTCATATTGTAGTGCTGATATCAACACTTTAACATAAGGACAAGGAACAACAATGGAACATTCTCGAAGGGACGTGAGGTTCTTAGGCTATAACTTGTTCAAGGAAGAATTCTTCAAGCAATATGAAGAAAAACAAAAGGCGAAGGGCAAGACGAAGAAAGCTACGGGAGGTGACCAAAGAACCCACGATGACTTAAGTCTACAAATGAGAGAAGCATGGAAAAGGTTGAGTTCAATTGAGAAAGGTGAATATACCAAGAGGGCTCAACAACTAAGAAGCCCGGTAAAGTGGAAGTATATTGTGTGCGCACCGAACTCTTTCATTCAAGTATGCCATTCCGAGGTCATGGCAAGGTGAAAGCGATTAACGACAAATAAACCGTTCCTTATGTGCACAATATACGGTATGTTTTGACCCCCCAACAAAACAAGTGTCCATTAGAGGGGAGACCCGAGTCATCGGCTGAACATGTGCATCAACTTATGGGTCAGGGGTAAGGGCATAGAAGTTATATTGTGCACATAAGGAACGACCTGAGGTCATGGCAAGGCTGAAAGCGATTGGGTTTGATAGGTTGGTGGAAATTATTGCCGACAAATAAACCGTTCCTTATGTGCACAATATACGGTATGTTTTGACCCCCCAACAAAACAAGTGTCCATTAGAGGGGAGACCCGAGTCAAAAGGGCTGAACATGTGCATCAACTTATGGGTCTACCTGTGGGGGGTAAGGGCATAGAAGTTAAAGTTACCGACCATAACCCAGTTTTTTAGGGACTTTAGGCATGCGTACAAGAATGTAAAGTATAAAACACTCGGTGACACGTTGTTAGGAAAATTAGATGAAAACTTTGAGTATCTTTTTGTGTTATTCACCCTAGGTACCCTTTTGGCTCCAAGTGCATCCATTTATGTTAGTGACCGTATGTTTGTGATGACCGTCACTAAGGATGCACTTGGTGATTTTGATTGGTCCCCATTCATTCTTCAAGAACTCAACCAACAGATCTATGAGTTCAACATAGACTCCCACAAGTCCAAGGGTAACAAGAGCAAAACTGTTGGAGGATGTGTATACTTCCTTATGGTAAGTTGTGTTTAACTAAGTTTGTATGTAAACGTTATACATCAATTGCTGAGTGCTGTTATTAATGGTTTGAAACGTTTTTTTTCCAGGTGTTTTGTTTGCAAAATTTTGCTTTGGGTGATGTGATAGCCTCTGAACTCGAGTCGACTGATGACAAGGTTAAGAGTAGAGTGGTGCTCGTGGTCACTCCGTCGGCATCGTTTAACCCTCACACGATGCTCATTCACCCGGTAATGTTTTTTTTTTTCATTATGTAATTTGTGTAATTATAGCTGTTGTTGTTGTGTTTGATGATTTAACATAGAATTAAATGAGTTCTTGCACTGTCCTTTAACACAGTATTGGTGACTTGTAATTTTGTTGGGTTCTTTCTGGCTTATGTTTCTTAGAATTAGTTCATATAACATGTTCCCACTGGCTGACAATATTATGTGTCCTTAGATAATTCTTCAGCTTCCAACATTTATAGGACATGTGAACTAGGCCTCAAATGATGCAGAGTTTTAAGTCTTACATATTAAAGTTCAAAATAAATGCAAAATAAGTGTCATCTGCATGTTCAATTCTAGCCGGAGACTTGAATCTAAGTTGATGTAACACTTCAAATTATCCATCGATGGTTCAGATCTTATTGTTGTGGTCGTTATGTCATTTTTCAGTGTCCTTGCTAATTAGATTTGAGGCTGTTCTGTGTAGAAAACATACCAGGATTAGTTATTAGTATTGGGATTTGAGGAAGTGGATTGCCTGCAATAGAAGGTGTATTAGAGGAGGGTGTTTCATACTTATTATCTTACAGGAACCCAATAATTCAATTGCAATATGACTTATTTTTCAGACCCCCTTGACTTGATTGGTTTGGTCTTATTTGCAATTATTAGTATCCTTGCAATGCATAGAAAAGTGTGATTAGTTCTAAAAATAAATCATTACAGTGTATTCAAATATGTAGTTTTACTATAAAACTTGGTCCATAGTCCTATGTTTATACGTAATGAGGATTGTGACTTTATGTTGGTATGCAATATTGAAAGAGAATTTGACGCTATTCAGGATGATATGTTGTCAGTTGACATGCCCAGCATTAAGAAGTTGATATCATGCTTGGATAATATGACCATTAGAGGTGTGTATCTTCTTACTGAGATAATTTCTGGTGATTCAGTCAAGTTGAAGAGAACTCGTTGTGAATTGAAAAGGATTGTTAATTCTTTCAAGTGCTTTCAGCAACCAAGACCAACGGGAAATTCTCAAGCAGCTTTTTGAACTCATATATGCTTCAAGATCCCAATTTATCCAAGCTGTAATAAAGAAGGCAATTGGTGACTTAACAAAATTTTCACATCAAACTCTAAATGCAATGCATAGAAAGCTTAAGGAAGAGAAAGCAACTACACCTCAATTACGGAGTGGCAGAAAGTCGTGGAGATCACATAATGTTCTGATCACGAGAGTGAGGGAAATTAGTAAGGAAATGCGTTCTAAACTTGACAAAGGAGATGAGCTACCAGAGCCCGTAGCCAAACCTATGGTTGTTGCCGACTTATCACTAAAACTTGCAAATCATAAAGATAGAACAGGTTTGACCAACTTGCGTCTAAAGCCAAATCCTTGCAAGATGATATTATGAAAACTTATATGGAGACTTGAAAAAGTGAGAATGTCAGAGCTAAAAAAATTGATGCTTTTCTCAAAACCAAAGGCTGGAACATCAGACAATTTATTTTGATCAGCTCTGAAAGACTTGTTGACTGAGTTTCTTTTTCAATGTAACGATTTGGATATACCAAAGAGTCTATTGGATAGGTTGGATGTTATTAATGGGAGTTCGAGTGATAGACCTCTTCAATCATTACAAGAGGAGAAAATCAAACAAGAGGTTGATGACATATTAAACTTCAGTGCAGTAACAAAACAACTTGCTTTGGATTTATTGCTTGACTATGAGTTTGATGAATATTTTACGGATGCATATATGGAACAATGACTATGAAGATAGTCAAATAGGGGAGACTAGTTGCTTCACCAATGGCCACTGTGAGGCAGTAGAATCTGAGCCCACTAGGAACCAATACCGTGCCCTTCAAGATGCTAGTGATCAAACAAGTATGCTTACTCATAAACTTATAGGTGGCGTGTTGTGCGAGTTTGCTAAACTTGAAGGCTTGAACCTAAATAAGAGCCAAAATTTATACTTGATAGGTGATAATTAGATTGAAGATGTAAAAGGTATTCTCGATTTCTCATTTTATACAATTCCTTACCCGAACTAGCTAAGGGACCTGATACTACTACTTGGATCTGGAACCTACATGCTTATGCTCATTAATGATTGAAGGGGTCTATCACCCGAACTCCCATTAATAACATCCAACCTATCCAATAGACTCTTTGGTATATCCAAATCGTTACATTGAAAAAGAAACTCGCCAACAATTCTTTCGTAGCCGACGGAATAAATTGTCTCGATATTCCACCTTTAGTTTTGAGAAAAGTATCAATTTTTTTTAGTTCTCGACGCTTTTCACTTTTTCAAGCCTCCATATAAGCTTTCATAATATCATCTTGCAAGGATTTGGCTTTAGACGCAAGTTGGTCAAACCCGTTCTATCTTTATGATTTGCAAGTTTTAGTGATAAGTAAGCAACAACCATAGCTTTGGCTAAGGGCTCGTAGCTCATCTCCTTTGTCAAGTTTAGAACGCATTTCCTTACTAATTTCCTCACTCTCGTGATCGAACATTATGTGATCTCCACGACTTTCGTCACCCGTAATTGAGGTGTAGTTGCTTTTCTCTTCCTTAAGCTTTCTATGCATTGCATTTAGAGTTTGATGTGAAAATTTTGTTAAGTCACCAATTACCTTCTTTATTACAGCTTGGATAAATTGGGATCTTGAAGCATATATGAGTTCAAAAAGTGCTTAAGAATTTCCCGTTGATAACAGTTATGGTCTTGGTTGTTGAAAGCACTTGAAAGAATTAATAATCCTTTTCAATTCACAACGAGTTCTCTTCAACTTGACTGAATCACCAGAAATTATCTCAGCAAGAAGATACACACCTCCAATGGTCATATTATCCAAGCATGATATCAACTTCTTAATGCTGGGCATGTCAACTGACAACATATCATCCTGAATAGCGTCAAATTCTCTTTCAATATTGCATACCAACATAAAGTCACAATCCTCATTGCGTATAAACACAGGACTATGGACCAAGTTTTATAGTAAAACTACATATTTGAATATTTGAATACACTGTAATGATTTATTTTTAGAACTAATCACACTTTTCTATGCATTGCAAGGATACTAATAATTGCAAAATGTCCTATAAATGTTGGAATTTAGACTTTAATATGTAAGAATTATCTAAGGACACATAATATTGTCAGCCAGCGGGAACATGTTATATGAACTAATTCTAAGAAACATAAGCCAGAAAGAACCCAACAAAATTACAAGTCACCAATACTGTGTTAAAGGACAGTGCAAGAACTCATTTAATTCTGTGTTAAATCATCAAACACAAACAACAAACGCCTATAATTACACAAATTACATAATGAAAAAAAAAAAACATTACCGGGTGAATGAGCATCGTGTGAGGGTTAAACGATGCCGACGGAGTGACCGATGGCATTGTTTAACCTTCACACGAGCACCACTCTACTCTTAACCTTGTCATCAGTTGACTCGAGTTCAGAGGCTATCACATCACCCAAAGCAAAATTTTGCAAACAAAACAACTGGAAAAAAACATTTCAAACCATTAATAACAGCACTCAGCAATTGATGTATAACGTTTACATACAAACTTAGTTAAACACAACTTACCACATAAGGAAGTATACACATCCTCCAACAGTTTTGCTCTTGTTACCCTTGGACTTGTGGGAGTCTATGTTGAACTCATAGATGTTGGTTGAGTTCTTGAAGAATGAAGGGGACCAATCAAAATCACCAAGTGCATCCTTAGTGACGATCATTACCAAACATACGGTCACTAACATAAATGGATGCACTTGGAGCCAAAAGGGTACCTAGGGTGAATAACACAAAAAGATACTCAAAGTTTTCATCTAATTTTCCTAACAACGTGTCACCGAGTGTTTTATACTTTACATTCTTGTACACATGCCTAAAGTCCCTAAAAACTGGGTTATGGTCGGTAACTTTAACTTCTATGCCCTTACCCCCCACAGGTACACATGCCTAAAGTCCCTAAAAACTTGGGTCTCCCCTCTAATGGACACTTGTTTTGTTGGGGGGTTAAAACATACCGTATATTGTGCACATAAGGAACGGTTTATTTGTCGGCAATTAATTTCCTCTAACTTATCAAACCCAATCGCTTTCAGCCTTACCATGACCTCAGGTCGTTCCTTTAACTTATGGCATACTTGAATGAAAGTGTTCGGTGCGCACCTCGTTAGGAATGGCACAATATACTTCTCCACTTTACCAGGGCTTCTTAGTTGTTGAGCCCTCTTGGTGTATTCACCTTTCTCGGTTGAACTCAACCTTTTCCATGCTTCTCTCATTTGTAGACTTAAGTCATCGTGGGTTCTTTGGTCACCTCCTACAGCTTTCTTCGCCTTGCCCTTCACCTTTTGTTTTTCTTCATGTTGCTTGAAGAATTCTTCTGTGAACAAGTTATAGCCTGAGACCTCGCGTCCCTTTGAGAATGTTTCATTGTTGTTCCTTGTCGTCATGTTAAAGTGTTGATATCAACACTGCAATATGAAAATTAATATGTGTTAAAGCGCAACACATGCACGTTGTTTTCAGGAAATTTAATTCAACATTCAAGTTCATCAACAAAAGTGAAAGCAACAATTTTGAACTGGAGGTTTTGAATCCAAAATCAAAATGGTAGATAGAAATTCAGCACAAAAGTATATGAGTAGCAGTGCCCTAAAGTGAATTTCCAGAAATTCCAACAAAATCGACAACAATAATAATTATGAAATAAAGAGCATAATCAAGATTAGCATTTTATTACTATGGTTCAAATCAAGGAATTCAATTCTTCTACTTCTTTTATCTAGTTTAGGACAAAAAAAAATTAGATTTTGATCTCAATCAATTTCAGTGCAGCAAGTCAAAAGTTCAAGATCATGCAAAATAGAGCAATCACTTAATGCAGGAGGAATTCAAAAATTTGGGAATAGGATATAACGAAGTGCCTTTGTCTCCTCCTAAAAGCATACTGCAAGTCTAAATGTGAAATCTAGAAATGAAGGAAATATGTGTAGCCCAGTCATAGCTCCGAGAACCAAAGATACCATTGTCTTTGGTCGGAGGCCAACAAAAGGTAGGACAAAACACGAACCTGCCCCAAGCAACAAAATAATCCGTTTCATACTACCATTCTAAGTTCTAACTAACACCCCACTATAACAAAGTTCATAAAAACAAAAAAAAGGGACAAGAGCGAGAGTCGAGGGCTTGGCAGCAAAGGGACGGAAAAAACCCTAATCCTAAAATTTTTGTACCTTTGATTACGGACGATTTCAACCGGTGATGGCGACGCTATCCGCTTCAGAGGGTTGATGAGTGGCTGACGGGACGAGATCAACAATGGCTGACGGGGACGAGATCAACGGTGCCTGACGGGGACGAGAGTGAGAGTGAGATAGACCGTGAGGAGGGTGAGAGTGACAATATGTGTGTGTGTGAGAGAGAGAGAGAGAGAGAGAGAGAGTCGATTTCAATTTTTCCTTCCCTCCTATTTAGGGTTTTTGGTCATTTCATACAACAATTGAATGTCAGAAAAGGTCAGCCTTTTCTAGGATTTGCAAAATGTTTGGGTCTTTCTTAGGTTTTTTTGGGTAAAAGGGCCCCATATGGATTTTCCCAAGAAGAAATGTTGTGATAAAATTTTTCTTTACCTAAAAAGAAAAGAGAGAAAAAGTGATAAGAATTTTTTCTATTATATTTTGACATCTTTTATAAAGTATGAATAACTTTACGTAAAGCATACTTATAATCTTATAAGACACTTACAAGATACCTTATCTATTTATACTATTCTACTTTACATATAAGACAAAACTTATTACTACATAAGACAACCTATTACAAGACTATCTTACAACATTGCGTAAAGCATTTCAAGATACTATGTACTTTTATTGACTTTTCTTTTTCTTTTTCTTTTTAATGTTGGCAAGGCATATTTTACACGTTCTACTTCTTTCTTATTGTCTTTATTTCTTCAACTTGTCAACAATGTGGCATTGTTGGCAATCTTCCTTGTCTTTTTTTTCTTTTTGTCTTCTTTTATTTCTCTTTTCGTGGGCAACATCTTTAGAGGACACTTGTATCCATTTATGGTTCTTCAACATCATTCATGGCTTTCTCTTTCTTCATAGCATCTACATCTATGATTTGAATATTCTGACATAAGATTACGGAAAGAAAAATCATAGAAAGAGAAAAGGCCATGAATGATGTTAGAATGGTACAATAGGTTGAGAAACAATAAAATGGAAAATTTTGGAGGAAAAAAAGGGATCATGTTAGAATATTCAAATCATAGACGTAGATATTGTGAAGAAAGAGAAAAGGCTATGAATGATGTTGAAGAATCAGAAATAGATATAGGTGTCCTTTAAAGATTTAAAGATGTTGCTGACAGAAAGAGAAATAGAAGAAGACAAGAAAGCTTGCTAACAATGCCACATTGCTGACAAGTTGAAGAAATAAAGAGTAGAGAAGAAAGAAGTGGAACATGTAAAAAAATGTTTTGCCGACATAAAAAAAAATAAAAGTCAACAAAAGTACATAATGTCTTGAAATGCTTTACGCAATGTTGTAAAATAGTCTTGTAATAGGTTGTCTTATGTAATAATAGTTTCTGTCTTATATATAAAGTAGAATGATAGAGAGAGATAAGGTATCTTGTAAGTGTCTTTTAGTCTTATGTAGCAATAGTTTTTGTCTTATATATAAAATAGAATGGTACATAGACAAAAGGAATCTTGTAAGTGTCTTGTAAGCGTCTTGTAAGCTTGTAAGTATGCTTTACGTAAAGTTGTTCATGCTTTATGAAAGATGTCAGAATAGAATAGGAAAAAATAATTAGAGTCGGGTTGGGATGCCATCCCTATATAAAGCCTTGTAAGTGTTTATTGTAACACAACCCGAGGAAAATATTCTCTTATATTCAGTTTGCTTCAGAAATAAAAATTTGAGTTTTAATCATTTTTGGGGAAAATTACATTTAAATGTCAGTTAAATTTGCTAAACCCCTAGAAGCCCACCGAATTTGTTAAAGATTGAGAAGGGACGTGGGGCAATGAAGGATATGCAATTTGGAATAAAAAGTCCAAATTGCCCTTTCCTTGAATGCCACCCTCTACGACCTCTGAACCTTTCCTTTTCTCGTCTCTCTTCGCATTCGTTGCTCTCTCCAGCATTTGGCTCTCCTTACCCTCTCTTCCTTTTTCTTACCTTCTCTGATTCTTTCTCTCTTTCTCTCCCCCCCGCTAGCCAGTACGCACGCTGGGCCTCAAGGGGGGTGGATTGTGAAGTCCCACATCGACTAGGAAGGCAAACGAAGTATGCCTTATAAGAGTGCAGAGACCTTTCCCTTATGGACGTGTTTTAATGGGCTAGGCGCAGCCGAAAAACAAAATCGTGAAGCCTTTATGCCAAAGTGGACAATATCCACTAGCAAGAGATTGGGCTGTTACAATTAGTATCAAAGCCAGGGCTCAAGTCATTGTGCTAGCGAGGACACTGGGCCCCAAGGGGGTGGATTGTGAAGTCTCACATCGACTAGGAACGCAAACGAAGCATGCCTTATAAGGGTACAGAGACCTTTCCCTTGTGGATGCGTTTTGATGGGCTTTGCCCAGCCGAAAAACAAAGTCATGAGGCCTTGTGTGCAAAAGCAGACAATATCCAGAAGCGAGCGCTTGGATGAGAAGGCGAACAAAGCATGCCTTATAAGGGTGCGAATACCTCTCACTTGTAGACATGTTTTGATGGGCTAGGCCCAGCCAAAAAACAAAACTATGAGGCCTTGTGTGCCAAAGCGGACAATATCCACAAGCGAGCGCTTAGGCTGTTACAATTATTGTGAAGTCCCACATTGACTGGGAAGACGAACGAAGCATGCCTTGTAAGGGTGCGGAGACCTTTCCCTTGTAGATGCGTTTTGATGGGCCTAACAAAGGCCAGCTGAAAAAAAACCGTGAGGCCTTGTGTACTAAAGCGAGTCATTGTGCCAGTAAGAAAGCTGGGCCCTAAGGAGGTGGATTGTGAAGTCCCACATCGACTGGGAAGGAGAACGAAACATGCCTTATAAGGGTACGGAGAACTTTCCCTTGTAGACGCGTTTTGATGGGTTAGGCCCAGCCGAAAAATAAAACCGTGAAGCCTTGTGTGCCAAAGCAAAAATTTCCACAAGTGAGCGCTTGGGTTGTTACAACACTCGCGGGGAGTATAGGATGGATCGAAGAGAAGGGAGGGTGAGGAGAGAGAAAGATGAATTCCATTGTTGGAAGGGTTTGGGATGTGGTGGTTGATGGGTTGGACTCCATTGTTGGAAGGGGAAGGAAAGAGAGATGAAGAAGACGATGAACAGTGTCACAAGTGCAAAACCTAACAAAAGCACTGATTATTCCCATTATTGAACTTGTACATACCATTAACGAATTTGTAATTTTTATTACAAGATTTGTTAAAATTGAACCTTATTTGTTGTTTAATGACGAAAGGACTTTTATTATTGAACTTGTAAATACCATTAATGAATTTGTAATTCTCATTACAAGATTTGTTAAAATTGACCCTTATTTATTATTTCATCAGAGACACAAGTGAAAGACCTGACGAAAGGACTAGTAATAAGGACTGGAATAAATAAAATTGATCATTATTACTAGTCCTTTTGTCAGGTTTTTCACTTGTACACTGTTCATCGTCTTCTTCATCTCTCCTTCCTTCCCCTTCCAACAATGGAGTTCATCTCTAACAACCACCACATCCCAAACCCTTCCAACAATGAAATTCCTCTTTACCCTTCCAACAGTGAAAATCCTCTTTCTCTCATCCTCTCTTCCTCTCCCTGTTTTTGATCCTTTCTATACTCCCCGCGAGTTGCAGAGAAGTATCCATGGTAGATAGAGAGAGAAAGAATTAGAGAAGGTGAGGAGAGAGAAAGAGGAAGAGAGGGTGAGAAGAGCCAAACGCCATAGAGAGCAACGAAGGCGGAGAGAGATGAGAAAGGGTTCAGAGGAGTCGTAGAGGATGGCATTCAAAGGAAAGGGTAGCTTGTACTTTTCATCCCAAATTGCATATCCCTCATTGCCCCACGCCCCTTCTCAATCCTTTAACAAATTCAGTGGGCTTCTGGGGGTTTAACAAATTCAACTGGTCCGCATGAGTTGCAGAGAAGTATCCATGGCAGAGAGAGAGAGAAAGAATCAAAGAAGGTGAGGAGGGAGAAAGAGGAAGAGAGGGTTGAGGAGAGCCAAACGTTAGAGAGAGCAATGAAGGCGAAGAGAGACGAGATTCAGAGGAGTCGTAGAGGGTGGCATTCAAGGAAAGGACAGCTTGTACTTTTCAGCCCAAATTGCATATCCCTTATTGCCCCACGTCCCTTCTCCATCCTTTAACAAATTCAATGGGCTTCTGGGGTTTAACGAATTCAACTGGTATTTAAATGTAATTTTTCCTAATCATTTTATCTGTGCAAAAGATATTAGTGTCTGAAGGCATATAAGGTATTAGTTTTTAATTTTCTAAAGGGGTCAAATTAGGGAGTAATATTATAAAAAATTCCATAGTATTGATCCTCTGAAATTGTTCAAATTAGGGAGTAATGGTTATATGCTCAAGTAAGGTTAAGATTTGGTTATGATCATATAAAACCATAAAATCAAGTTTGTAGGAAACAAAGGAAGGTTGTGCTAAATATGATTTGAAGGAGGAAGGTTAGAGAAGCAAATGCTCTCTATAAAAGTATTCCTGTATAAAAGAGGACATGTATCCTTCCAAGACCTGGATATATGGTCAAACCCTGGAACTTGATGGTTGGTTATAACATTGTCATACCCATATCTTTTATATATTTGAGCATATAACCTGGCTATTCCAAAAGTGGTATCAAAGCTATGGATTAAAGATAATATGAAACCGAAGTTTGAACCCTATCGTTTGATATTGTTGAAACTCTCTTTATTTTATTACCTTATATATACTGTTTGTTTGAAGATTTTCTCAAGTATCCTCCGAAGTTACAGTTTAAACTGATCTACTTCAGTAGAAAGAGAAATCTTATTGTTTGTTTATTTATACAAGCTATAGTTCTAAATTAAAGTTGTTTAAAAATGAATATAATAAAAAAGTTGGAACCTAGAATTAGTAAATACCCTTTCGGTCCCGACAAAACGCGATTCCCATTTTGATCTCTTAAAAAAAAGTCCTTTTTAGTCCATAAAAAAGAGGAATAAAGGTCGATTAGTTGACATTTTGATCCTCATAAATTTTCAAAATGTCCTTTTTAGTCCCTTAAAAAGGACGAATAAGGGTCGATTTTTTTGTACGGGACCAAAATGGGATCCGTGTTTTTTTGTCGGAGACTAGAAAGGGTATTTACTCTAAAATTTATGAATAAAAATATGAAAAATTACTTGATAATTTTTATATTCAATATGAAAGAGAAATAGAATCTTGCGTTTTTACACCTTTTATATTAGGAGGAGAAGGAGAATATGCAATGAATCAATTAAACTGGAAAAATATATATTTAATGAAACAATTAGGAAGTTATATAAATCCAAATATAGAAGTATTTACAGAAGAAGAAGATATGAGGAATAGAAAGGAAGATTAATAGAAACATCTAAAACATTAGAACAAAAAATATAAGAAATAAAAGCAGAATTAAAACATAATAGTAAAGAATTAAAAGAAGACATAAAAGATATAGAAGATGCTTTAGGAATATATAACAGACAACCAATAGAACCAATATTTAATCACCCACAAATAAATATGATGAGACAATTATATGATTGGGTAAGAAAAGATCATACAATAAGTAATATAAGAACACAAAGTGTAAATATACATGTAGGACAAACTAGAATAATAGTAGAAGAAGTAATCTTGAACTTGAACCAGAGACTTTGCCCGTGAAGTAAATCATCAAACCTACGGTCCAACCAACTAGGAGAGAATCAATAGATTTCTTTTCGGGAGTGATTCATCCTTCCCAAATGCAGCATACAATTCTGTTGATCGAGACATACATTAATAAATAATAATTTATGGACACTATATCATGAAATACAAAATCTAATAAAATTAAAGGATTAACATATGAAAATTAAACAAAAGATATAGTTAAAATAGAAGAGTCAGGAGTGAAAAATGACATGGAAGAATTAATGAGTAATATTTAATATTTCAGATAAAAAAAAACTATGAAATTGAATATGATGAATAGAAATGATTTAGAATTTGAAGATAAAATTGAAAGATTTATGGGCCAGGAAGAAGAAAATCTAGAAAACATAATAAAAGATCTAGAAAATTTAAGAATTACAAATGATAATGAGATTAATATGCATAGAACAGAGCAACAACAAAACCAACAAGAACAAAACAAGTAGAAACATCATCCACATCCAAACACAAAATATCAGTCAGGCACAAGAAGACGATCAAGCAAGAATAAGAGAATTACAAAGACAATGAAATATGATAAGAGAAAATTTAAGAAACATATCAGATGTAGCCTTTGATATAAGTTATAAAAAACCCAAAACAGGAAAATAATTTCTACCACAACCATTAGAACAATATGAAGCGAGACAAATACCAAATTCTGGAATATGGTTAGATTTATATTGTAATTTAGATAATGGAAAAAGTCGCAATTAATAATTGCCTTAATAAAGAGACAAGTTGAACCAGAAGCCGTAAATATGATAATAAAAGTAAGTTTTGCAAGAAATGTATATCATTGGTGGCTCGGAAGAACTCAAGAATTTAGAGAAGAAGTAAGATGCAGAATTTTTAAGACAATATAAAAAATATATTAAAAAATGAATTTGTTGGAAATACACAAGCATATATGGAATTTACACAAGTAAAAGATGCTATAAGATATTTATATGAAATAGAAACATGTAGTTTAAGCAAGAATAATAGATTATGATAAACAAAAATTTTATTTAGATATGTTTTATAGCCAAGATTAATATCAGAAAATTTAGTGGAAGAATATACACAAGCTATGGAAAATTCACCAAATCTTCAAAGAGTCATGACTCATGGATACAATGGGAAGAATATAAGAATATTTAAGAACACTTATCAGCAACATGTAAGGAGGCCTGGAGAAATATTCACTATTATAAGTTAAATAAAATAATGTTAAAATGTTCAGACCTAGAAAGACCACATAGATGGGGCTGTGATGAAGACAAATTAAAGAAAAGAAGAAGAAAGAAATATAAATTTATAAAATATCCAAAGAATAAGTTTTATAGAAAATATAAACCAAGAAAATATTTTAAGAAAAAAAGGAGATATATTATAGTAAAAAACCCATATAAATGTGAGGTAGGATATTGTCACTACCATCTTATATCACTACCATTTCACTACCATTTTCTCACCTTTAGATCTATTATTTGATCCAACGGTTTTGATTTAACCTACTTAAGACCTTCTTCCTTCCTCCTCTGCGCCCCTCTGCCGTTCTTGTTCTCTCACTCCACGGCTAGATTGAAACTGAATCCTCATCATGAGGAATTTTCTTTCGGAATATTGGTGATTGGAATTTGAACGAAGATGCAGTGTTTTGATAGATCTCGTCATTCATCTGCGATCTGAGTTGTTGAGTTGTGAATACAATTGTTAAATTGGGTTGTGAAATCGGGCATAGTGCGAAATTTAGATATCATAATATTTGTTGAATTGGGGAGTTCTAGATTCCAAAGATGAAGGCATATGTTAGTGATGCAAAACACTTGAAACAGGAGGTATCATATCAAGACAATTCGGATGACATGATAAAGAGAATTCAACTAAAAGAAAAGATTTCCTCAAGATCTTGCATGAACTTATTTCCCCAGATTCATGATAAAAAGAAACTTAGAATACAATCTATTATGTTCCCTTCCCCACAATTTGAGTTTGATCCATAAATTGAGGCTAACATTGGTTACACATAAGACAAAGAAACCCTTGAAATCATATAACTCAAACACGGCATTCACTTTCTATCATTTTTTTTCCTTTGCTGGTAAATTATCGACCACGACATTCACTTTTTATGACGATGAGATAAAAAGTCAAATAACGAGTGGATATTTTTTTTTTTCAGTTTTTCTCATAGACGGTGGCAGCGTCCTGGCCGTGGAGCAAGGGGGCGCGAAGGAGGAAGGAAGAAGGTCTTAAGTAGGTTAAATCAAGATCGTTGGATCAAATAATAGATCTAAATGTGAGAAAATGGTAGTGACATAAGATGGTAGTGACAATATCCTACCTCTATAAATGTAGGTGTTATAATTGTGGAAAATTAAGACATATATATACCAAGGGATAAGTTATTTTGCGGTTCTGCCTACTCTTATTTTGAGTAGTTTTGCCTATCTCTCTCAAGTCTCAATACCATTAGATTATAATTTTATTAAATGATGAAGATTTGAGGGATAAAATAAACCCTTTTACCTATTCTTCCCTCCCACCGCCTCCCACCCTTCCTCTCTCCCGTCAAATCGGTGTGTTTTTTTGCCTTTCTAACCAAGACGGAGAACTCACTATGGCTACTTTGAACTAGGAATCCGAGATCGCGTGGGGCAAGAAAATCTCATGAAGAGTTTCACCATGGCTTTCTCGAAACAGGAAACAATCAATCCCGCCCTCTTTTTTTTTTCTTTTTTTTTTTTTTGGCTCAAAATCCCGCCTCTTTCAGTTAGCAAGCAGGATGCAAATTTTTGAAATTTGTTGAACGGTATGGATCGATCTCACCAAGAATTTGCGTAGATTGATCAATTTTGCCTTGTTTCGCGAGAATCCCAAAAACACTCCTTTGTTTTCGTGTTTTTTCAAAGAAAGAATCTAATGGCGACAATAGAAACTTCAAAGGTCAAAGAAGGGAAGATTGATCCCCCTTTTTTGTGATTCACAAAAACGAAAATCAGCCACGGTGATCATGGTTAAAACAAAAATTATTGATGAACATTTTTTATTAGCAATTTCTGTTGGCAATTCATCAAAAACTCTAGAATCAGATAATATAAAAGTCAGAAAATTCTGTCATTAATTCCATCAATAATGGGAGGAGAGAGAAAAGTTTATTTTATCTCTCAAATCCTTACCGTTGGATGATATTATAATCTAATAGTATCGAAGAGGAAGAGGTAGGTAAAATAAGGTAAGCGAATAACTTATCCCATATATCAATTGTAAAAAACATAAAGTTATCAATATATTAGAATAGGTAGAAGAATATGAATTAGAACCTTTAGAATTTGATGAACCTATTTATAGTGATATAGAGAATCCAAAATAGAAATACATAAATTAACATATGAGACTGAGACTGAAAGTATGAATGAGCAAGTTTAAAAGATGAAAAAGATATGTACTTCTTATGTTGTATGAAAAAAAAAAGAATATTTAGATAATAAAAATCATAATATAAATATGACGAATGTAATAGAAGAGGGAGAAACAGATAATAGAGAATATGAAGAGTATAAGAATGGTTTTCATAGAACACTATGATAAAATAAAAGATAAAAAGTTACGGAGCAAACAAAAAGATAAAAAGTTAGATAATAAGAGCGATGGCATACCTTGAGTCACTCGCTTCCATTGGGCGAACTTTCATCTGTTCTCTTTCTGCATTGATGGTAAAATGAACCACCTTGCTTATCACAGTTAGGTCGATTTTCTTTGATCCTCATCTCGTTCAGTTTTGATGGCCGCTAGTTTCTTTATTACGTCGTTCAGTTCAAAGGGGTGCTTGCTTTCAATTTTTGCTACTAAATAGTGGTTGTCTCTTTGATACCCTCTCGCCCCCAGTCGATTACTATTATAGGATAGGGATTTCACTTACGGTATTAAATGGCTAGTTCTGATTCATGTGCTCCAGCCCTTCTCTTATTGATTTTCGTAGCTATTCATTTTCCTGCTGCCTAGTGAAATGAGATTTCGCTTTTTTATTTTCATAAGAATGTTGGCTCTTCTCTCTGAATGTATGGGTTAAACTGGGATTGCCCTACAAGCATTAATAGTTTCACTGCTTAGAAGCCATTAAGTGCATCTTGGCACAGGTTTAACCATATTCTTTTCATCCTTACTATTGATGTTGTGGTTGTTTTTTTTCCCGCTTACGGAATCCAAGCCTTGAAGCTGTTCTTAGAGATTCATGTGAGCTGGGGTTTTGTTTATATTTCAATGATGACCTGCTCTGAATATTTGTTGATGAACTGTTTCTTAATGTCGATGAATTCATTCCACCGTTGCTTATTGAGAATTTCTCTAGTGTCTGTTTTGGGCTTTTTTTTTTTTGGGTGAGCCGGTGAAAGTAAATATGAAATTTGGTCAATTGTTAAAAGGATGTTGTACATACCATTGTGGTCTATATCCAAATCTAACCCCCTCCTTGCTTTATATGACAACAGAGATTCCATGAAAGGGAGCCCGTTTCTTCTAGGAATTGTTGGTTTTAGTCTAAAGCTTGTCCCAGGCCATTACAAAAGCTACAAAATCTTAAGATACATAAGACATTTATTTCTCCCAAGTTTTGTCAAGTCATCCCTTTTTTCCCCAATGTTACTAATAATGAAGTTCATTTCACCTACATAAAAATAACCTTCCAACTTAACAAAGTAAAATCTGGTTTGTAAATATCCAAATCATTCAGCGAGTTTGCTTTTTTTCAATGGCAAGCATGATAACTTTGTATGAAGCATTTATGGTGCCAACTGCCAAGTATATAAGCAGTTTAGATATTGACATTTCTATTGCAGCAGATACCCTGCTAGTCTTCACTTTTTATCTGTTGAGACTGTAGTATAAAATGAATTTGGACATGCATATTTATATTGTGTATGTTGAAACTGTATCCTTTTTTTACTTTTCATTTATCTATTGTGGTCTTATTGTTCCTCTCATGTCATTCTGACCTAAAACTCATTCAAGTATTGTTCCCATTTCATTTAAGAACATTCTGCTCAAGGAAATGGCGCTACAATTTTCTGTAAGTTGGCCTCCGTCATATTTCATTTCGCCTATGAAACAGAATAAGTTTAACTCCTCCAATTCATTTTTTGGCGCACATCGCCTTCCCAAAATGAGACAATGCAAAACCAGGGAGGAGTATTTGGGCCTTTCATCAAATCTGTTGAGGCTGTCTTTGCAGGTGCGTCCATATCTTTCTCGTAGCTATTACAATTTTCCTTCAGATATATTTGCATAACGTTAAGTCAATCTTCATTTGTTTCTTTTCTGAAATATATACGATAGGAATAACCAAACTTGAAACAGGATGCTATACCCAAAAGAATAAGGATCTCAAGAAGGATTGAAGCACTCAAGTCTAATGATGCCAGTGGGAGGAAAAAGCTTGAAGATTTTAGTGACAGTGATGACGAGACAGATGCACATCCTCCATTGGAAGAAAATGATCCCTATCTAATGAATCTTGAAGAGAGACAAGAATGGAGGCAGAAAATTAGAGATGTGATTAGTATGTACCCTAATATTCAAGAGGAGGTAGACCCTGTTGAGAAAAGGGAAAAAATGCAAAAGCTTCTGAAGGATTACCCCCTTGTTCTTGAGGAGGATGATCCTGACTGGCCTGAAGATGCTGGTGGGTGGGGATTCAACTTGGGACAGTTTTTTGACAAGATTACCATTAAGAACAACAAAAAGGTTGATGATGATAATGATGACAGTGATAATGAAATAGTATGGCAAGATGATAATTATATACGTCCCATCAAAGAAATAAGAACAGCAGAATGGGAGGAGACTGTATTCAAAGACATCAGTCCGTTGGTAATTATTGTACACAACCGATATAAAAGGTTTGTTTTACATTCAGTCTCTCTCTCTCTCTGTAGACATGGCTGCACCCAGGCAGGTTTCATCCCAGCGCCTATTACCTACACCCCCCAAACAAAAAGGGGGAAAAAAAAGAAAAACATGCACAAACACACATCTGTTTTATATTTCATTCCCTGCTTTTTTTTGGCCTTTTAATTTCTCCTAGTTCCTTGTTGTCATACTCTTCCATTCTTCAATGTACTTCTGTATTTGGTCTTCCAGAGGTAGAGAACATCTAATACTATTTGTATATGCTTAGTGGCAGCATGACATGCATCTATATTGTATTTCCAATCATACGCAAACTGAAGTCAAATGCTCACATCTACTGATTTTTTTTCCAGGCCAAAGGAGAATGAAAGAATTCTAAATGAAGTGGAGAAGGCTGTTAATATTATATGGAACTGCAGATTGCCTTCACCAAGAGTAAGCGAAGCATTATAATAATAAATGTCTCTGATTGCTGCTTGCCCATTATATCCATAATTTCGCCATAATTTATGCCATATCTCAGTGTGTTGCGGTTGATGCTGTTGTTGACACTGAACTCGTTGCTGTACTTCAAGTATCAATCTTCCCGGAAATCATCTTTACTAAAGCTGGGAAGATCTTGTTCCGTGAGAAAGGTAATGGCAGTTCCTTATCCTGCCGAAAGAAAGAATAATAAATTACATCCCTAATCTTCCCAATGTCCAAATTACACTTTGTTCCTTCCATTTATTTGAGTTAATTGTTCCTTATATTATGAAAATAGACTTATGAAATCAAAAGATTGTCAAAACATCTTCAAGGATAATATTGATTTGTTTTATTTAAACTATACTATATTGAAAAATCATTTCATAAACTTTTAACATTACTTCGTTGATAATTTGTGTTGGTTATTTATTAATCAGTTTTAGTAATAGATACATGAAATTTTTTTATAAAAACAAACATAACTGCAGTTTATTTTGCTGAGAAAGATGTTCGTTCAGATTTTTGATTTTAAGGGAAGGAACTGTAATTCAGTAAGTTAAGCTGTATTTATTGTTCTTAGGGTTACTTGTTAGCTTTGGTTTGGGCTGTATTCTTGATTTTTTTTTTTTTTATTTCAGTTATAATTTTGTGCTATTCTTGCTTTCTTTTCATTTGAACTCCTTTCTATAATTTACTGATATGGAATTTTAAGTAGCTTATGTAACACAGATCAGAATTTTAATTGTGTAATTTGAGCTTCATAAGGAAGAGGAGTGTAATTTGGTCACAGAAAAGCCAAACAAAATTATAGTGAGCATCGCATTGGTTCTCAATTTCTTGAACAAAACATTACTGGTTGAGTTTCTTAAAGGGCAACAAAACATGATTAGGTTTTTTATAAGAGAATTTCTCTGCGTGATCCATTTTTATGGAGAAAGAGCTTTATTTTCGTTATTTGGGTTGATATTCCTTTCTCTTAGTTCTTCCCAGCTAACCAGACTGAACTTTTCCTTTTGATGGTCTCAGCGATCCGAAGTGCCGATGAGTTGTCCCAAATGATGGCATTCTTCTATTACGGAGCAGCAAAACCATCCTGTTTAAATAACATTACAGATTTCCAAGAAGACATTCCTCCTCTTCCTATCAATAATCCAGTCTCTTGAAAGTAGAGTTCACGTTTTTGGGCCTTTAGCATTTTCTACCTCTGTTAGAAATGCAACAATCTGTGTAGCTCCTTTGATGGTTGTATATAATAATATGTAGTTATTTTATTGGCACAAGTTTTGGTAAGTTCGCTTAAATAAGGTCTCTAGTTCGAGCTTTGTAGCTGCAGAAAAGCCCCGCTAGGAGACTCTCCCACCATGCTGTAGTAGGGTGCGTGACACGGTCGGATCTTAGATTAGTCGGGGTGAAACTCTAAATATTGGATGGGCAAAAAAAAAAAAAAAAAATTACTATGTAGTCATTTGTGTACACGGTCCAAGTATGGATATTACATTATAGGATTTATGTTTGGTTGGGGGAAGAGGAGGGGAGGGGAGGGGAGGGAAGGGAGAGGAAAATGGAGGGAAAATATTAAAAGGGGAGAAAATTTTTGTTTTGTCTTTTTTCGAAAAAGACAAAAAACTTTTTTAATCTGACCGTTGGATGCGGATTTGGACGGTCCAAATCCGATGGGGAGGGATGGGGAGGGATCCCCCCATCCAATTACATTCACTTAGGAGGAAGAGGAGTGTGAGGAGACGATCAATTCGATTGGTAATTGACAGCAGAAGATAAAAGATGAGATATGACAGTAGAAAATATAAAAAATGAGAAATTTATGGATAAAGTAAGCAAAATATTAAAATCTAAGAAAAATGAAAAATCTATGTGTATTATATTAGAAAAGAAACACTCAATAAAATCAACTTTAATTAAAGGAGTCTTGAGAATTCTTTTGATAAGCAAAGAATTAATAGAAAATGAAATATCAAAATTATCTTTTAAGGATGATGTCTTAGAAATATACATTGCAGGAGTATAAATATTAGTAAAAGCATATTTCCAAAGCGGAATAAATTCACCGATAGAAATATTAATCACAGATGGAAGAATAATCAGTAATGTAAGAGATAGTATATTAGGAATGTTATTTTCAAAGAATAGAAGAAAATAATCACAGATGGAAGTAATGTAAGCAGTATATTAGGAATGTTAACCGGAAATTTAATATATCAAAAATTAAAATTTACAAATGCAGAAAAACATATGGATAAGTCAATTCTAATATATCATAAATTAAATCATATAAGTTTGTCACCAGGAGCTAGAAGTATCAGTATTACAGCAATGGTAGGACTTGTATTTACAAATGGACATAAAATATATAATGAAAACAAAGGAAAGATAACTAAATATTTTATGCCAATATTAAAAGAAATAAAAATTAATCCGACCAATATAACTATATCAAAATTGTTACAATTAGAATTAGATAATACAAGGAGTTATTATGAAAATAAAAGATTAATAACAGATAATAATTTTGGACAAAAATCTTTAAGAATAAATACATTAGAACAAAAAACTATATATATTATTATTGATACAAAAAAGTTTAGAATATAATAGACCAACATCTACTAGTAGAGGATTAACAAGGACAAGATCATTGAATAACGAGGGTTGACAAGATCATCGTTCATCATCTCTCGCTCGCCTTCAACCGTCGTCTGTGTCTCCCGGCTTGGCTCTTTCAGTACCGTCATTCTAAGGTTTGTTTCCCTTCTCAGTTGAACTTAGTTACTTGCCGCCGGCCCTCCAACTAGTTACGCACGAGATTATGAACTCTAATAGGCACGAAAATCCATTTACCTTTGGAGATCAATGTCGTGCATTTTTTGAGAGCCACGGTACTAGCTACTTGTTGATTTCTAGTTGAAGTCAAAGGCTAAGGTTATTTGCCCTGGATGTGGAAGGATTTGTGCGCGCGCAACTGTACAACTCTGTTCATTAGTTATGGTATCAATTCGCAAATCTTAATTACTTCACTCCCATCCCATCCCACTATTGATTTATAGATTTTCCCCCCTTTTTAAATGGTTCAAGGAACCTACAATAATTCTGGGGATATTATTGTTCAATACCATTTTCCCCCTTTCTGATGCTTAGGTGTATAACATTTCCGCATGCCTTTTCTTGTTTATTTTTCAGTCCTTGAATCTCCAGGCCCTTAAAGAATGAAATGAATCCATGCTGCTGCCATTAATCTGATATCACCCTTTTGTCCTCTTGTTTTAAATGCTGATAATGTGTTTCATAATCTTCTTGCATGATTAGACACTCTTTTTTTACCTTTGCGTCTTCAGCTTCCTTAATCATGCAATATATGAATGCTGCTGTAGTATATCCCTTGGCGTGAATTCCAATCTATCTACATGTTAAATTTTTGTTTGTGTTAGATCCTTTGGCCTAGCTGCAACTAAACTGCTAAAATTCTCTTCATCAAGAAAATTGAAAGTTAACATGCTGCCAAACCAAGTCAAGTTTGCCCACGGACAGAAGCAGAACAAATGCTGAAAGTGGATTATGTGCACAGTAGAAAGTATGATTATCACCTTGCATTCAAGAATTTTGAAAATGTCTAGTTTATCTCAACTATTACTTTCAAAAATACATCAAATGTTTGCATTGGGCGTTGCTTCAATCCTAATTATGAATCCTCAAATTCTTTTAATGTGGAAAGGTTAAGATATTTTCCTCTTCAAGTACATAATGTTGATCTAGTATTATAAAGGAGTCATTTGTTATTGTGGAACTTCATTCCATAAAGAAGTTACCATGGAATAATCAATATCTATATTGGGATTACCATTCCTCATCGAGTGTCTGCGAGCCTCATGCGGATTCACAACTCTAGCCTAATAGATGTAGGATCCAGGTGGCTACTAACGGTCAACTATATCAACGAGTCCTTCATCTGTATTTTTGCTGATTTTATTCACTTGTTTATCATCATAACTTGACAAGAAACTTTATCACTGCTACGCGATTTTTCTCACATAGCTGCCCACGGACAGAAGCAGAACAAAAGTTTTATGTGACACCCAATTGATTTGCCTGTGCACATATGTACTGGAGAGTTTCTTGTATGAAGTTGTTTGTAGTTGGTAGTAGAAGGTAGATGATAGATGTTGTTTAACTTGATTGTAGTGGATTATGCAGAGGAAGTTATGCTAGAAACTAATGAACTAATCAAGCTTCTTCAACATACAACTAAGTTTAACATTGTTGCAATATAAAGTTACATTGTATGGAGAGTGTGCCGTGAATTTACTGGAAAAATGATGGAATATATATGAGTGTTTTACCATACTGTTGTCTGTCATTTGTTTTTTTAGACCCTGTTTTGGAAATCTAGTTATGGAAATCCAGTTCATTATTAGACTCTGTTTTTTTAAAATATTTTTCTTTTCACTTCAATAATGCATTGCAATTTATGGCTAGTAAAGAAAAACACAGTGCAAGATGGGATCGATGCACTACCAAGAACTTACTTGAAATTTGTGTAAAGGAGATTCAAACTAGTGGAAAACTAGGAATTAGTTTTAAAGGTAGGAGATGGGAAGTTTTTAGTTGATGAATTTAATAAACGTGCTAATAAAAACTATAACAAAAAGCAATTGAAAAATAGGTTAAATAATTTAAGGATTGATTGGACTGCATGGACAAAATTATTGGGTAGAGAAACAGAATTGGGATGGAACCATGAGACAAGAACTATTGTAGCTTATGACACATAGAAGAACTGAAAATAATGGTTATATGAATGGAGTTCGAAATCAAATATCTTCAACATTAATGGAAAATAAAATAGGTGATTTCAAGTGAATGAAATATTGGTTGACAATTTGTATGTGAGACTACTGATGATTTCTTGACTGTGGTTCACTGTTGGCAAATCTATTCTCATAGTATTTTTATTTTGTGAATATATTGATAGTTTAAAGGTTATTTTATAATATACTTTTTATAATAATTTTTATTAGAAAAAGTGCTTATGACAAAAATTTTGCCAAACAACTTATTTTTAATTTAAGCTTTTAAGCTAAAAAAATTTATGTAACTATCAAACAGTTTTTACCTTTTTTAAAAAAAAAAAAAACTCTTTTTTTTTTTTTTTAGCTTTAACTTAAAAATAAAAGGATTCAAACAGGCTCTTATAATCCCAAAGTTAAGATGATACACGAAAGAATTAGGAAAGAAGGAATATTTGATGAAGAAAGGAAGAAATCAAGAATAGTATGTAGTTATGAAAGAAATGAAGAAAAAAATAGAAATCCCAGATACAGATAGATCCTTTATAAAAAGAATGATAAGGAAATTAAGAAGAAAAATTAAACACCAAAATTCAAGATTAACAACGAATAATTTTATATACAATCCAAATTATTTTAATCAGATTTTTAATCAACGAACAAAATGTAAAGGGATATTTAGACCAAAAATTAGAAACATTATCTAGGATATGAAGAAGAACAAAATGATTATACCAAATGGAAGATAAGCAATGAAAGACTAGTAGTATACACATACTATGGAAATGAAGAAGGTTTTATAAGAGTAGGAGAATCAGAAAAATTATTGATGAGGAGATTAGTAAGAAAAGTAATTAAAGCAAATATAAAACTAAGAAAAATAATAAAGAATATGGGATATCCAAATATATATAATTAGGAAAAAAAATATACAAAAAACTATACAGCTTTTAGTACATCGAAAGATTGTACGAATGGAATGTATTACCAATGTGGTATCATAATAGTCCAATTATATTTTAAGAATTTGTATCAAAATTATTATTATTTATAAGAGATTTTATTGTAATATAAGTAAATGACATATTAATATTTTTAGATAATGAAAAAGAGCACGAAGAACATTGCAAGGTATTGAATAACTTTAGTTCTTTCACCATTTTTTTTTTTTTTTTTTTTTTTTTTTTTTGCTCTTTGAGACATTTTTACTTTGTTTTATTTGTTGTGTCTCAAATCGAATGACTTATAATATCATGTTTGAATTAGATATATATTAGGTTTGTCTTTATATGAAAATAGCTTAAACCAATTTAATAATACTCATATGAACATAATAAGTGGTGGTCACAAAAACCCCTAAAGACCCAAGTTTTATGGGATGGGCTTCTCTTCAATACTCTTCCCATCATTTTTTTTTCATTTACCTTCTTATTCGATCTCCATCATTAGATTTAAATTTTATAATGGTCAAGATTTAACATTTTATAAAAATATTATAATTTTTTTACATAAAAAATGTAAAAATAAATATGAATTGCTAAAATTTGATCTAAAAAGTAGAGTCGGGAAAGCGAGGTTGAGCTCGTCAAACCGACTTAAGCCCGAAAATTGCAAGGGCCATACTTGGAGTTTTTGCTTTCAAAATGAAAATGAGCCTAAAATGGGGTTTTTTTTTTAATTGTTCATTTAATACGGATATTGATTTTTTGTTAATGATGTTTTAAATATTTAGTTGGTATTATTTTTTTTTAGAATTAAATTTCATATAAACATTTTGTATTAATAACCCTAAAATTTATAAAAAAAATATTTTTTATTTCATAAATATTCTTATTAATTTTGTAATTTTTTCACTTATTTTCTAGTGATTTTTTATTCATATATTTTAACTTACACTTTTCATGCATATATTAACACACAAGTGTTGTTTATTTGTTTAACTTCTTGCACTTTGTAAGACATATTTATAAGAAGTGTTATTTATTTTGTTAAGTCTTCTCATTGGTTATTCATTTGGTTCTTAATAGTTCTACAAATAGATTTGGGAAAATCCCTTTAAGATCCTAAGAGACCAAAAAAACTTAAAAAGTCTTGAGGGACATTTGTGATATTAATTGAAAGTATGAAATGACCATTTTACCCTCTTCCTTGAAAGGGAAACGATCCGGTAGAACACAATTTTTGGATTGCTTCTCCCTCTTCCTCTCCGATCACATTGGCCGCCTCTTGTCCGTAGCGTAGACTACTGAGAATCTTCCTTTACTTCGTATATTTTCCGTCTCTTTAATTTGAATGTTACGTTTGAATTTTGAAAATTTTTGTTCCGACCATTGATCATTTGATTTTTGCATCATTCGGTTAAATTCTTGATCTGGGTTTCGATTAAAAGTCTCACAAAATTTATTGCATTTGTGATTTCTCAATTTGGCCTAGATAGGATATTTTCACTATCATTTTTTGTCACTACCACTTTTTCATCGTTAGACAGAATCTTTTCTTTATCAATTAGATAATTATCTCAATAAGAGAGATAAATGATAAAGATAGATGAGATTCGATCTAACTAAAAAGTGGTGGTGAAAAAGTGGTAATGACAATATCTTATTACTTATTTTTCTTAGTAACAATTGTGTAGGGGGTGCAATTTTTGAGTTATTTTTATGAAAATTTAGTGTTTCAGGGTTTTTGGTCTCAATGGCATCAACTCAGGTGCTGCCAAACTCAGCCGCTTCATTACATAAGCAAGAGCATTTGAAAGCTGGAAAGCGCGGGTATGAACTAGATCCATATATTTTCCGGTTGAAATTTGTTAAATATGTGAAAAATGAGTTATTGATTGGAAGTTCGTTATTAGTGGGTGTGTATGTAAACATGGAAAGAAAATGAGTCGATGGTATTGGGACTAACATAGTGGGATATGAATTCCATCTTTGTGTTCTCCTCATAAACCCCTATTCTCTAAATTATTGAACGATAATTTTTCATCCCACTGTTGACCTTGTGCACTATGAAACACCGATTCTCGATACGGTGTTTTCGATACATTGGACATCGATTCATTACTTTAAATAATATTGATTTGATTTTAACACGACGTTTTTGATACGTTCCTGATACGGGTGTCCGATACATTGGGAAAAAAGTTTTTAGAGAATCGGTGCTTCATAGCTTGTACATATTATATGTTTTACTGCAGGCTATGGTGATTCTAAGTTCTAGTTTGGAAAAGACCATTACAAGCTCTAACAGTGATTTCCCTAGGGAAGCTATCTTAGTATGATTTTACCTCGGAATCTCTCGAAGCTCATCAAGACGGTGAGAGGGAGAAGAAGTTATTTTTTGTCCGGTTTATTTTTAATTCAAATAGAAAAAAATTTAATTGTACCTTCAGAATTTTTCGTGAATAGTGTTAAATTTAAAGGACTAAAATGAAATTTATGGCAAATATAAAAGATAAAATTTATAATTTAATCTTATGTGTGTATGTTACTTGGGTCGGGCGGTCGGGTCTATGATTCCCTGTTTCTTGAAAGATCCATCCACCTTCTCTTCCCTCCTGTGTCTTCATGAAAAGTTCTTCCAGGTCGTTTCCTTCCTCCATCGGACGAAACCTAGTTCCTTCTTCCCTCGTTTGAAACCAATTTCATTCTACTCGCGAACAAGACTTTGCGAGGTCCCTTCATCTTTCTTCTTATTCTTGTGAATTTTCAATGCGCTGATCTGTCAAATATCCAATTTTTTTAAATCCTGTCACGAAGCCAAACGTGAATAAATTTATGTTAGTTTATCGAAGTGTCGATCCCCTTCTTTATGCATTTTATGTTATTTGGGGAGGTTGATTTATCTATACTGTCAGTTGCTGAACTTGGAAGCAGGAACTTTATTGGTACCATGAATATGTTGCGCAGCATTTTCCATTTTTATATATTTTTGCGCATCTTGTCTCTGGATCTTTAAATTGTTTCTGGTAAATGAACTGAATTTTGGAGCTAGCATAGTTTCTGTTACTCGCACGTATAACTATATTAAATCTTGTCCATGAATTTTGATGGAGAACTTGAAAATGTGGGGCTGGACTTCGAGTTTATAAAATTTTTGCCCATAGATAGTATTTTCAGCCTACGAAAGGAAAAGAAATCTCTTCTGACTTTCAAATTATGCATTTTGATTTTGGTATTTTCTTTTGTTAATTTTGATTATTATATTGTAATATTGAAATGGCTGAATTGTTGCAATGATTCGTACGTTTAGGACCAGTCTTGATGCAATTTAGTTACATGCTCAAGGTATAGCTTTGCTTAAGTTTTAAGAACCTTTATCATCAATATATATAAAAGCTGAAGTGAACACTGAACAGTGTGCCTTCCATCCTCTGGCTCCATGCAATGTGTGAGACTTGATATCAAGTTACATATAGTGATAGAATTTATCAAATTTTGTTGTTTATGAATCTTATAGAATTGAGGTTTGATGCTTCAATCTAGAAATTGTGGTGAAGTTTCATTCACATTTTATAATCTTCTCCTTCATATGCAGACACTTGCAGTATAAGGAAGTACGAGAGTTCATGGAAGAATATAGCAAAAGCAGCGTGAAGAAGGCAAAACTGCAATCAATGCTATTGCTCACTTCCCTGCTAGAAGATCCCATACTTGCTGATGTCCCGAAGAAGCCAACGTTGGCTGATGTGGACACTCTCATCAACCTTGAGCTGGGTAGTGCCATGCGCATATCTGTTCTCAAACTAGATGGAACATCATTTGGTAATAATTTTCTTTGATCCCACACCTTTTACTTTTTTGGTAGTCTACTTACTCTGCTTTTTCACTTTGGTTTCCTGCAAAATGAGTGAGGAAATGGGAAAGAGTTAGTGCTCAATTGGTTTCAATCTTTTAATTTTGGTGGTGAAGATGTGGCAGTGATGAACTCAGCAACGGTCAAGGATTTGAAACTTGTGATTATGAAGAAAGTGAATGACATGGAACAATCCAAGATGGGTCACCGCCATATATCTTGGTGAGATAGAGGTTCTTTTCCTATATCTATAGGCAATGTTGGAAATTTGTTAGAAAAAAAAAGCTAATATTTGGAGATTAAGTTTCTGGATAACTCTATATTACGAAATGTGTAGTCTCTGGTTAGGTAAGAAAAGAAAATGAGAGTAAAATGTTGACATTGTTTTTCATTTCTCTTTTCCTGTGAAAATGATCGAATTGCAGGAAGCATGTCTGGGCAAATTATTGTCTGTCTCACCATAATGAAAAGCTCCTTGATGATTGGTCTATGCTTCAGAATTTTGGTATTCAAAATAATTCTCAGGTCTGCCTCATAAACTGTGTCAGAGGAACTTTCTTTTTCTTATAACTTTACTTCATTGTGGCATTCTTTTTTTTAGTACATTCAAACTTCTAATTTCATTAAAATATTGAAAGAATCTTTTTCATGGAATGGAATTATGCTCATTCTCTTATTTGTGGGCACAAAAACATTGTGAAAATTTCATATATAATTTCAGTCCTAAAACTGTTTTTGATTTTTTTACATGTCGCATTCTGTAGGCAAATAGGGGTATGCCATTTCAAATAG
The DNA here is from genome assembly GCA_019022655.1 of Acacia acuminata. Taxonomy (NCBI): domain Eukaryota; kingdom Viridiplantae; phylum Streptophyta; class Magnoliopsida; order Fabales; family Fabaceae; genus Acacia; species Acacia acuminata. The sequence goes on from JAFJYI010000075.1 coordinate 1,038,249, forward strand.
TTTTGTTTTATTTCTTGTATAAAGTGCATACTGATTCAGCTCAACTAAACCATCATTTTATGGTGTTGCTGTAATCAGGTTTCAGCTAGTATGCTGGTTTCATTTCTTCACTTTTTCTTCCTTTTATAATGTTAGTTTTGTATGAACTTTTTTGTAAAGATATTCTGTTTACAGCTTTTGGGTGTAAATTTGATTATTTTTAAATAATTTAATGTTCATTCATTCTTAATGATATCATATGCCTTGAAATAGAGTGGAGCAATATTGTAATAAATTAGTGGTATCTTGTGCTCATGCAGGTGCATTTTGTACCCTATGTCATGACAAAAGAATCTCGGAGGCACTCGAAGAGGCGAAAACATCGTTTCTTTCATGGCCTTAATAAGCTTTCTTGATCAAGCAATTGTGTGTTCTGGAATCTCTCTGGTGAATTTGTTGGTGATGGACTAGAGAGTTTCATATCAGGATTCTGGAGTGTGGGGTTTGTACAGCCTTTGGTTCTTTAATCTCATGAACTAGCTCTTGAGGTTTGTTTCCCTAATTTGTATATCTGGTTCTATCTTACTAACAACACTAGCAACATGAAGATTATTTGACATCACAGCTTCAAAGTTTACCGTTGTTTCAACTTATTTGCAACCTCATGGCCTTGTGAGACCTGCAGCTGCATTATTCAGTGTTGCAAAAAGTAGTGTTTGATCACACCGTTAACGTAAATGGAAATTTTACCCCATGGCTTGAAATATGCTGATGCTGGTGTCATGTTTAGATGACATAGCCTGAGATCCTTGCTGCCTGAGCAAACTTGGCTGTGAGGAAGAGTTTGCTTTCACGAGTTTGACCTGATAAGACAGAGTTCTACCATGAAGTTTAACTTTCAATGTTAATGATGATTCTTCAGGCCTAAAGTCTAAAAAAATGTAATTTTCCCTGTCAGGTTCCATTATCTTCATCTGATTTTAGTAATTCAACACTGTTTGGGATATGGTGTAGTTGTTATGATTTCAACGTTTAGCTGTTACTTTGATATGAATTATATGCCCTTTCTGTGTATTGAGCTATCAAGATGTCAAAATTCTGATTAAATTTCTGTGCCCAAATGGGGACACAATTAGGTTTGCTTGACTGAGAAGCTGTTGATTTGCAGGATGAAATTCATTAAAAATGTCTGGTTTACAAGTGCTTTATATTGTGTGTTGGATGACTCTGCTTTATTATTCTTTAAATTGTTTTGTATCTGTTAATGCTATACAATTATAGTATTCTCGGCACGTTAATTAATGATTTAACTTTCCCCGCTTCATGCTGAGATTTCAAAGCATAACAGTGCAGAACCTAGACAGCAGAAAGCCAAGTATGCCGTAGAATTCTGCTCTAATACTACATTCTAGAAGCAGTTGGTTTATAAATTTATGTATTTGGTTGTATTCAGAAATAATTCCACAGGCCACAGCTTGACTATCAACTAGAACTTTGGGGCAATCCCCCCCCAAAAAAAAAAAAAAAAAACACAAGACCTCAATAATTTTTTGTTTTTAAATTTATAATTTTTTAAGAACTATTGATTGTAGATATTAATGGGATTTTCTATTTATGTAGTTTCCAATGTAAATTTTTAAAATGGGTACACTTTAGGAAACTAATTCACACTTCTTTATAAATAACTAACTGAGCTTTTTTTTTTTTTTTTTTTTTTTTATAAATTAGTTATCTAACTCTTATATTTAAAATAATAGATAATAATTCCTTGCCATTTGTACGCGGCTTAGGCTATGTTGAATTTAGCTCACTAGCATGAAAATTGCATTGTAAAATTATTTTTCTCGTTTACATATATTCCATTTGTTATTATTTGTGACAATTTTTCTTATAATGGTCTATATTTTTTGAAAAATTGTGATAAAGGATTTTTAGAACTCACATCGTTTTGAAGTCAAATTTTAAATGCCATAAAATAGACACGCTGTGTGTTAATTTTTTGGGGGTCAAATGGCAGAGACATAAATATTCATCTTTTTCGAAAGGACTCTCTTTTTCTTCCTATTAGCAATGGTGGATTGGATCTTCGTCTAATTAGGTGTATTTAATAAGCCTTGTTAGCAAAACAAGTTTGGCAAATAGTGACTGCATTGCCCTCTTCTTTCTTGACTCAAACTCTTCATTTCAAATACATTAATGCCAATTCTAATCCGATGCTTAAAAAGCCTTATAATGCCTCCTGGGTTTGGAAAGGACATTGAGAAATTTTTTATGTTATAATCAGCAAATTAAAGTGATAGGTTGGGCAAAGGAAGTTGGCATAGATGGTAAGGGATTTGTTCAAGTCTCAAAGGGATGTGTGTTTGATCCCCGCTGCCGTCGATGGGACTCCTTTGATAGACGATCTCGTAAGTTCCATTAAGGTCTCAAAGAGACTGGGGTTGTGCCCTAGCCATGGTAAGGGACTGATGTCGAACCCTCCAAAACTTTTATGTATAAAAAAAAAAAAAGTGATAGGTTGGTAATCGCTCATAAAAAAAATTACACCCATTTTTAGAGTATTAAATATTTAAAAAATCATAAAATAAATTGAAAGTTATCCCATTTTTTTGCCTGGAAGATACCAAAATATCACTCATTTTATGTAGAATCTAGTAATAAAAAAACAGAATTTTCTTTTGGGAAGCAGCCCATTTTTGGGGAGCAACAAGGAAGGCAGCATGCAGCATCAGACACCCCATCCTCTAAATTTTCTTCATTATTCTCAAACCATTGATCTGTTTTGGAAATTTCTTTGGCTATCTTTGCCTTATAAACGTCTTCTTCTCACTTGGAAATTGCTAAATCAAGCAGTACCATCATCAAATGACATACTCAAGAAACATCATCTTACTGTCTTAGGATCTCGCACCTTTTCTTGTAACAGAGAAAAATCCTTAGATCACATTTTCATTGCTTTCACGTTCACAAAATCAATATGGTTTGTACCTTTTGTCTACTAGACTCCATGTTTTCAGTTTTAATGGCTTTGTCTGTTGGTTTAAGACTACACTTTAGCTTCATAGAGAAAAATATCGGTCCTAATTATAGGACATATTTAACCGATTTTAGGGAGATTAATGAGAGAAGTTAAATTAGTTAAATTTAATTTTTTCTAAAATGCCCTTATATAAATTTAAAATGACATAAGTAAAAGTGAATTAACAACCCCTACTACATACTTCTCTGACTTAGAATTTTTCTTTCCACACGTTTTTTAATTGAAATAATGTTTTTGCTATATACACATATATGTGTGTATATGTACATACACACATACATGCATACACACACACAATATATATGTATACATATAGATATAGATACACGCACACATATACATACATATATCTACACACATATATATGAACACACACACACAAATATATATATAGACACACACACATATATGTATATATGTGTGTGTTTATATATGTACACACACATATATATATCTACACACATATATATTGATAGGCGCATACACACATACACATATATATCATATACACACGCAGATATACATATATGTACACACACACACTCACTCACATATATATGTGTGTGTGTGTTTATATATGTGTGTGTCTATATATATGTATTTGTGTATATATGTATATGTATTTGTATATAGACACACACACATATGTAATCACAAAAAACCAAACACACTTAAGAAAATAAAATAGGGGCATTTTAGGAAGAAGTTGACAAAAATTAGAATGTTGTCTTATAATTAGGACCAAAACTAACTCTCAAATATTATCTTATAATTAGGACTGGAGGGAGTATTGCCTTGCGAGGGAAAAAAACCTGTCAACCTCAAAAATGGTATCTTTTTATCTTATATTAATATAAATTGTCTTTTGCAGTGTACAAAAAAAAAAATAAAAATTTTTTTTAAACCAAATTTTCCATGTTATTAAAATCATAACGGACCAGCCAGTTCGACCATGAAATCATCAAACCAACCTGACTGGTTTAACCGGTTCAATATTTATTCGGAATTTTCTGATTTGAAAAATTCATATATAATTCTACATATTTTCAAAAATAACAAATTAAAACTCTATGGAAAGCTTGAAAAGTCTACTTTATAATGCAAAAAAAAAAAAAAAAAAAAAATTGCTGAAAACTATTATCATTTGATTCAAAAAAAAATATTATCAAATTCCAAAACTATTCCAAAAAATGTTATTGTTCAAGTTCACTTTCTCACCGGTCTAATTCTAAGTTAGCTCTGGTTAAACTTCAATCTGATCTATTGACCCTTAACCCACTACTTAGACCGGTTCAGTGGCCGGTCCGGATTAGTTTAATAACCTTGAAAATTTTAGATATTTGAAACATATCCACTCCACATGCACATTTTATAATTCCTATGAAAATTCATTCATATTGAAATTTAATTGGAGCACACATAAACCATATCAAACTGTTAGTGGATCAAGGTTACCAACTTAGTACAAAAAATGTATGTAAGCAAACACAGAACCTAATCCAATATATACCAGTTAGCTTTGGTTAGGTATATTATAATTAAATTATAAAACCCCAAAAGAACTATATATATGCCAAGTTATTATTAAATACTAATATAAAGAGGTATGGGACCAACTACCAAGAGGTCGCAGACAAAAGGTACAATAGCCCACAGATAATCATATATCTATAACCTATACATACATAAATATGTGTGTGTATATATATATATATAAACCCATCAAATTCTTCATTCAATCCAATAATTTAAACCAAATAATAATAATAATAATAATAAAGTGCAACAACATAGATTGCGACAGAAGACATGTCTTTATCATGCTTACCATGTCAATTAATTTTAAAGTTTAAAAACTTACTAGAAGGTTAACTTTACTAATTAAAAAAAAAAACAATACATATATCCATTTGTGGATACAGTGAATTCAAAAGTAGCTATTCAGAAATATAATTATTAAATAATTGTAGTACACCAGTAACTGGGTGCGGGAGATTTATTTAATACGTATACTCAATGGTCAATACTAGTGTTAACTATAAGAATAGTATTTGAGAAAAAAAAAAAAAAAACTATAAGAATAGTATATCGTCATATTTATAAGCTCTTATTTGTTGATTTTTAACACAAGACTCTTTCGTAAACTTTAATGAAATATTTATAACATATTTTCAAAATAATAATGGGAGAACTACATTAAGGTCTCAAGGAAGAGAAAAATCACAAACAAGTCCTTTAAAATCATCAAATTATAATGAAATCTTAGAAAGAAAATCCTATAATTATTAAATTGCTGAAGACACTTGTTTCCCTCTCTCTTTCTTAGAAACCTCCCAAGAACTATAAATTTACTTCTTGTTGATTTCATCCCTAATTCGATTAAGTTTGTATGGGATCACTTTTGGGAGTCCCAAAAATGTTTATTCGTGTAAGTAAATCAAAACAACTTTTCTCATATATTTATCTCGTGATATCGTAAATCACAATTGAAAAGTTATTTTTAAATACTCCAATCGTTATTTTAAATAATCACAAGATGATAAGATGAGATCACATGAGAACCTTGACAATGATGATGTTGGGGGCAAATAAGAGCTTCGTGATTCACGTGTAGCACTGTTCCACTTTTTTTAAAAAAATATATTCAATAATTAGTTAATTTTGTGAACATTAAAAATATCACATAAAAGAACATTAGATATGCCAGATAAGATAACTGTATTTTAAAATAACCTGCAAAAACTAAAAATTATAGAATCCAACTCCAGAGCGACGTGTTGGGTTATGAACATTCCTTATATGCAGGGTAATTAAGAACGAGATAACTTTTTACCAGAATTGATAAACTAAATAATGAATTATAATAACTCTTCTAGGACTTTGTCAAGTAATTTAATGTAAATGAAATCATTGAGCAATTTATGACAAGTTAAGGTGTCACCAACGACTTGAAGATTTGTCATTGATTGGCCAATAATTTGTCATTGTGACGCATTGACTTGTTATTAGTTGTTCATTGACTTATCATTAGCTATTCAAATTAATAAGGGCAAAGTAGCCTATTTTCTCAATTCAAATTAATCTAACTCTAGTTATATGGGATTTCAATGTAATTTAGTGATTTCAAAGGATTTGATTTTTTTTTTTTCCAGTTGGGACTTGTATTAATTCCCCTTATTTTTATTTTTTGGCCAAATTTTTTTATTGGTAACTGTCTCTTTCATTCTTACTTTGATTAATGGTCTTTTTATCATGTCTCTCCCCCTAATGAACTACACCCATACTTAAAGTATAATTTTGAAAAGTTATCAAAATTTTTACATTCAAATAATGTTCTTAATCTAATATATAAAAAAAAAAGTAGTATCTAGCATGGTGAGTGAACAATGAAGATTAATGGCATCATACCATGTACTCCTATATGGCTAGCGTCCGGGTTCTCTCAATATCTCTTTTCTCATTATCCTTCAAAATTTTTAAATCATGTCTATCCTATTAAATCTGAAAGTTAAAAATTGAGTCACGTCATCAAATTATCACTCCTTTAACTTTTTTTTTCATCTTTTCAATCAACGGTCAAGATTGCCTCATTTTCCTAATCAACGATCTATATGGGATAACGAGGAATTATGAAAAATTAAGACAATGGGAGGATCTCCTTCCATATAGCTAACGTCACTTGGTGGAATAAGCTAAGTTGTTACTTGTGATTTAGAGTATCCTCTTCTAATTACATCAGAAATTAATCTCCTTTGAGATACAGAAAGGTAAAGAATAGATCTCTCTACATGAGAATCAGAAATAATCAAACCCTACTCCTAGCATCTTTTCGCGGATCAGAACCCTAATCATATTAATTATTAAAAAAAAATTAAAAAAAAATCTATATGTGGGACGAAGCAGACCTACCTGGAAGCAGTAGTCCCACAAACCGCCCCAAAAGGGTAAAAAAGAAAGACTAAACTTGCTTGATCTGCACTATTTCTTGTTGGATGAAGCAACCCCACCACACCAAAATAATGACGAAATTCCAATATTATTAATTATTACTTTTCTAACAAGTAGGGTCCATAATATATACCCGTATTATAAGACATCAACTACTATTTCTCGCAGATCAAGGAATGAAAGTTAAGTCCTTAAATTGTTCAAAAATTGATAAATGTTTTGAAATTTATCCTTATTTTAGTGATGTGATTTTAAAGAAGTTAGTTAAAAATGAGAGCATAATAAGAAATGGTAATAAATGAATTGGTTAAAGACAGTTGGAACCTTATAATAAAAATAAAAAACTGCTGGTAGTTGGTGTCTTTATAACAAGGACAAGAGAGTGTGTATGTGTGTGTATTCATTATTATGGTCATCATGTCAAGTAGTGATGGCCTTCCAATAGTTCTTTTGCTGCGGCTGCGTCCCCATCAATCTATTGGTTAATAATGTGTATCCATTCCCCTTGTTCTGTTTCTATCAGAAAAAGAGATCTCTCAGCTCTCACCTAAATAATTAGTCCCCGGCCTATATCCTTAGATTCTTCATTTTATCTCTATTGCTACCAATATATATATACTAGTATATCTATAGAACAAAAATAAAAGAGGGTGAGGAAAAATAAAAGATTCTATCCTTATTGAGGGCCTAGATGCTTAATTAGTTAGGCTCATGTTTTGTCTTTACCTATACATGTCAAACTTTTTTCTGATTCTTCTTCTGTATAGTAAGACTCACGTAAAGGAGTTCCCTCTTTAATTCCCTTTAAATTTTCTACTTCATCATCACTTGTAATAGACCTATATATATATACACACACACATATGTGTGTGTGTATATCATGATCTATCTAATAGTTCTTTTTGTTTTGCTTAAAAAAGAAACCAAAAAACTCCATAGGTGGTCCAACTTGATTTAATTTCTCTTTTATACATCATATCTCATCTTACTCTTTACCATCATTTTTTATATGGGCACAACCTGAGATTATACTCATGACCTCCTATTTATAAGAGAGCTTTCATGTCATTTTACTATAAGGCTTATTAGCTTAACCTTATCCTCTTAAGTCTAAACTAGTCCCATGTTGCTGCAACTTGATCAAAATGTATATATTTATCCTCATTTGGAATGGGAAATGTAACATATATATAAAACTTGACTTTAATATTTTAATGACAATATTGTTTTTGGGTCAGTGTCAATTGATGCTAACCCCATGTAGAGATATAATCATATCAAGCATCATTATTTCTGAAGTGATATTTGGTCCAAAATCTCAACAAAGCAAAACAATGCATTAATATTAGTGAATATGCCAAAAATATATTTGAGTTGAAGGCATATAATGGTTTAATACTGCAAATTATTACTATTGAAGCTCACTTTGGGTGCATATGAGTGGTGCAAAGCCACCTCCTTTGACACAAGTTGGTGACCGTCCATGATAGTGACCAAATGTTTACCCCCAATCACATCAACGTAACTTAGACTTATTTATTATTTTGTTTTACTTATAATTAATGCGCCATTCACTGCTCACACTCCAATTAAGTTGACTAAACACAGTCGTGGTACATGACAAATTATGAGTTCGATCGACTTATTTAGATTTTGTTTTGTTTTGTTTAAGTTGGGTAAGTCAATGTTTGGTTCAAATTATTTAAGGTTAATCCAGTAAAAACCTTTTTAATTTATTCATTCGAGTTTTGAAAGAATTAGGGGCAGGTCATGCCAAAAAGATACCAATTAAACAATATTATTTCATAGAATTTCATCGTCATAGATATTGTATCTTGTTTAACGTTGAAAAGCAATTTGATTACATTGTTATTTTTTTTAATATTGTAAATGAGGATGAAATTTAAATACAAATATAAGCGGTGATTGGAGCGAGTAGATAAACTTGATTTCCCTTTAATTAACAGTTGATGTAGTAAGTAACATCACCCGGTAAGGGTGACAAGGAGAATATATGTCTGAATTCTGAAAATCACACTTGTTGAAAGAAATAAAAACCATTTTTACTCTAAATTTTAAAAGGAATCAGTCTTAAATCCAAAGTACTACATCTAGTCCTAAATATATGATGTATTTTATAGTGTAATTTGCACTACAAACTATATCTATATTTAAGACCGGAGGAGTAGTTTGGTTGATACCCTTAATCATTTTTTATTTTTAAAAAAAAAAAATAAGGGTTTAGATTTGTGAACTGAAAAAACATACATCAAGAGAGTTATTAAATTATTGCTTTTTGATTGGTAACAGCATATGCCAGGGGGGGATATATAGATTACATTCTTGTTTTACTTAATTCATATATAAAGCATATCAAAATAATGACTTGCAGGCCTAGCTAGTAGCGAATAGTAAAGTTTGTAAATTACTTTGTTTTTGAATCAATATAGGGAAGTGTATAAGAGTGAGAGATGAAACATGATGGGCAAGAAAAAGTAGAGGAAGCAAATGAAGAAGAAAGGAAGGAAAAAAACAAAAGAGAATAAACTCATTATTTGTTTGTATGTCTTTGTTTAGGTAAAGAGAAGATCAATTGAATAAAATCAGGGAACAAAGATATTTCTCATCATCATTACTTATCTTCCTTCCTTATGTTGCATGCTAACTTCATAATTAATAAGTGCCTTTCCTCCTCTTAGCCAATAAAAATGCTTCTTGTTCACACACAAGTAGTCTTCATTCCTAAATGCTTGCACTGAAACCTATGTTCATCATCCATTTTCTTTTTACAGAAAAATATCGAGTGGTGGTCCTTCTGAATACTTTTGTATTTTCTTAATATGGACTTCATGATGATAGCTCTACCTGGTTTATATTATATGTAATGGATTTTAGTGTATTACTCATCTAATTTTTTACTTAATTTAATTATATTAAGGATGTTAGTTGAATTAGTTAATATAAGATGTATTTTCTAAAACACTATAAGTATCTTCTTTAATTCCCTCATTCTCTCTTCTCCTTAATTATATTTTGAAGGAGCATCAATAAGAGTAAATTAGGAAAATATTAATAAATTTGTAAACTATGTCTTAATTATATTTAGGATTAAGATTATCATTTCTCAAATGTTATCTTATAATAGGATAGGGGTATTTGTGCATAAAAGTTAAGTACATTAATCAACTTAATCATATAAATACTTGTGTATTAAAATAATTAGTTTAGTTTCTTGGCATTTTTATAGGCCAAATTAACCTAAATTTAGTCTATAAGTTATATATACACACATACTCTTCTTCTAGTCCTACTTATAAGGCATGGAGGGAGGATATTTTTTAGTCCTATTTATAATCATTAATTTTTTTCATATGAATCTACAATTTTATCATTCATTTATAATTGTAAAGACTTTTAATTCTTAGAATAACAATATATATTAATACATGTGAAGTTGAAAAGTTATTAAATTTTTAGAAAAAATTAATGAGGTTTAAGATTTTTCTTAATTCCGATTAAACATGTTGGAAGTATCTTATAAATAAAATCAGAGGAGTGTGTGTATGTGTATATTTCTATGGAAAATGTTTTGGCAATGACTTAGATTCTAGAAACTTGTGAAGGTGGAAAACTCACTACACTTTAGCGATAGACAAAATTCGTGGCAAATACCTTTTGCAACGGAATTTACATGGAAAAAATGGTCATCACAAAAACCCTTATTGCAAACAAAATTTGCAACACAAAATCCATTGCAAATTGCAATGGCATATTTATGCAAAATTGTGTAATTCCCTCGTAACGTGTATGCTTGCCCACCGTGTTCTTCTGTTGTTGAATGCGGTAGAATTGAGTTGTTTAAGAAAAAAGCTAAAATTAGTTAAAAGTAATAAATATATAGAAAATATATTTTTTCCCAAATAAGCCTTTGTTTATGAGTGAGGAAAGGAGAGAGTAATAATAAGAAAAATATGATGAAAACGAGTGTATGGGACGAAATAGGTAAAAAAAAAAAAAGCATTAATTATGCAAACAAAGCCAAACAAAACCTTATTGAAGAAAAACAAACCATTTCATAAAAGATGACCTTGTAAATAAGGACTAAGAGAGTATATATCCTAACAAGGCCCTTGTATTGGTTATATATCCTCGAAGATCACACCTTTCATGGTACTAGCTAGTGAGTTTGATTCTCATCTACCTGACCAACCTTTAGGTAAGATATAATTTTTGTTAATCATATAATATTTTGTACTATTATATCACATTCAAATATTGTTGAGTCTAGCTAGCTTGGATAACTTTCTGACATGATTTTTTTGTTCATTAACATAGTTAGAACCTTCATCCTTATTTAAATCAAATCCCTTCCACTCGACCCAATTATTGTCAAAATATAAATTTGACAGTGAAGCAAAGAGAGAGAAAAGCTTAGGCTAGCAAGATGCACCAAAAGATTATTATTTCAACCAAAACAAATATTTAGCATCATTATATATCACTTTCTTTTACTGCACAGTATAAATCAAACCCCCAATGGTCCTCAAACTTATGCAGAACATATAAGTACTATATGGAATCATTCGGGAACAAAAAACATAATAGTTTTGCACATGTAATGTCCGAATTCATTCACACACACACACACATACGAGTTTTGGAGCTTCAGTAACAAGTTGAAATTGCATTAGACAGAGAGAGAAATAATAATATTGGTCCCACCTAATTGTACAAAATATGCACTTTTAAGCAATTGCTACATCATTCACTTTCAGACAGCTTTGAGTTCAACAACAGTTCACCACCCGAATCTAGCGCAAAATCCTCACACAATTATATATATATATATATATATATATATATATAATCTTTTTCACACGCGCCCATAATAATAATAGCCTTTGTTTTGTTTCTTTTCGAGTAATTACGTGCCATATACTTATAATTGCTATTTCTTTTGTTTTAATATCCTGATCGTACGTAATATTGTAATATTGGGCAGAGACTTGATATTTTATGCAAGTCCGAAATGATTAGGAATGGCAGAATTTCAAACTCTTCACTTTATTAATTTCTTAACCTAACTTTGATAGTGAAATTTGCCAATTCGAGGAGTGGAAGATCTAGCTAATGACAATAATTATTGCATTCAAATATTATTGAAAATATAAAAGTCGGTAGATCATATCTGATTGTGATGATTTTTCTCAGATATTGGGCTCATGATTTCCCGTGAAGATGGACCCGTGTGTAATTTTAAATTCACGTCTCAGATATCTAATCGTGATTAACTTCCATTTTCTTGGCAAAACTGGAAAAGTTATTGAAGAAATTAATTAGAATAATTTATTATTTGTTTACTACAAATCAAACTTCGAACTTTAATTAGTCTTGTAACAACTTTTTCAAATTAACATGATGTTTACGTCAGGTTTATATGCTTTTTGTCTGGTAACTTATTCTGCACAATAAAAAAAAAAAAAAAAAAAGACTTCTTTAACCATAAATGATGATAACAATGAGTTGAAATGTATTATCTACATTAATTATTTATTTGAATCATTTTTCGTTTTAGGTTGTTTTCATGTATCATATGAAATTTTTTTAATGAGATTATGAATAGTTTTATTCATCGCTTTTCCTTCGTCCATTTTTATATTATTGAAACCTAACAAAAAGTGAATATTATATTAATTAACATAACTTCTATTGAAATATTTTACGAAAAAGTTGTGTTTTGGAACGAATTGTTTGTAAATCTCGAACATTATATCCCATACAAAAAAAAAAAAAAAAAGGAGGGGCAAAAAGAAAAAAAGTTGAAGTTCAACAATATATGCAATGACTAATATTTATGTAATTTATGTAATTTAAAGTGGTAATTTGGATTTGATTGAAATTGGTACAAAAAATTATTGTCTTTATAAGCATAATATGTTCGCCATTGTTCCACTTTGAATAATTTTTCCGACTAATTAAGAAAATGGTACTTCCTCGATCTTGTTCCTAATTAAAATTTTCTAAAATAATCTTACTACCTTTATTAAATATGTGCATATATGAAAGAAAAATATGTAAAGATCTTTTAAAACTATCAAATGCCTTGTAAAAAGAACTAAAAACCTTTTTTTGCAGGGGAAAAACGCCAAAAACACTTTTTAGAAGACAATCTACATATAGAACCAGAGGGATTGAGCGTATCAAAACAAGGAATTTGCTCAAGGAAAAATTAGTATAAGGATAGTTTGGCAAGTTACACCGATCGGAAATGAGTAACATTATAATTAAAGGGGGAACGTTGGACCTCCGCAACCTTCATGAAGGAGAAGAGAATGGTACGGACATGGATATAAAACTGAGGGATTAATTATAACCTCTCTCTCTCTCTCTCTCTCTCTCGCTCATCATTTGGTAAAATGGGTTTCATAGCTATAATCATTTTAATTTGATGCATGAAATTCAGGGACTTGTTTGATACCAAGAGTTCCTAATCTGTAGTAAATTTTTCTTTCGATGGAGGCCTTGGTGGTCTTTTAAGAAAGTAGTCTTGGCCTCTTGGGTCTTTAACCATCCCATATGTAAATGTAACTGTATATTCCCTCAAGTTGAAATGTAAGAGTTGAATAACTAATTTATAAAGGTTAAGAGAATTAGTAGGTCAGTTATTAGAATAAAGATATTATCTCTAGTTTTTAATATAAGAGTTAGATAACTAATATATTGACATTGAAAAAATTAGTTAAGTTGGTTATTTATAATAAATATGTGTTGGTTTTCTTGTAATACTCATTCTATACAAGTACAATGTGACTAATCTTTTGAAAGGAACTTATTTTTTCTGTACAATCAATAGGCATATTTTAAAAAAGAAATTATAATTTGAAAGAAAAAGATGATTGATATATTATATTTAAGACCAAAATGAACCTTTTGTTTAGCTCTTATATTTAAGACAAAAAGACAATTAGGATTGTGTGTTAGGTTTCCCTAAAATACCACTTTTAATCATTTGTATTGGAAATACTACTCCATTGATGAAAAACCTCATTAACATGTGCAATTGATATAAAAGGTTTAGGGGGAAATATTCCCTCCGGTCCTTAATATAAAATCTATTATGAGAGTTGATCTTGATCCTAAACGTAAAACTTATTTTTTATATTTGTTAATCTTTTTTAATTTTCCCTTATTGATGCTCTTTCAATAATAATAAGAAAGAAAATGAAGAATAAAATTAAGAAAGATGGAGAGCTCGTTTAGTGGGAGGAAAATTATAGGAGAAAAAAGAATTGAAGTGAAATAAAGGGAATGGAAGTGAAGATTTTGAGGGATGGGGGGGAAGATGGATTGAGGGAAGATGAGTTGTTTGGCCGGTATGAAAAATCTTGAGGGGTGGTAGTTGGGAAATAAAAGTGAAATAAATACTTAAAACCATTTTACCCTAAATTAATTATATGAGGAACTTGAAACGTATGTGACTACTATCTAACACACCAAGGCAGCCTGAAAATACAAAAAAGATATTAACTTTACCTCACTTGTTCAAATAATCATTAATGGTCATTTGATCATCATTAATTATATGCCTTGAACCATTTCCAGCGCTGATCAGTTGAGTCCTCCGGAATAGGCTTTGGAGTCTTCAAAAGCACTGATTGCCATCTAATTGTAGCATCCAACATAAGTTTAAAGTATCTACTAATAGTTTTCCTGAACTACCAAACTTAAATTGAATCCCTCTATTCTTCACATGATGACCCAATATGTCTACAAACATTGACACTTCCTCATTAACTAACATATGTTTTGTAGGCCTCAATTCACCAATTATGTCTAACATATGAAGCAATCTATCAAATGTCACCTGATACATCCTAATTTAGTTGAAGCAAGTGTTATCACTACTATATATCATACCCTCAAGTTTTTTCTCTTAGCATGAAAATCTAAGTCTAAATGACCTATCCAGTATGTGTGTCAATCTATCTTCTCCCACAACAACTATAATACTCACAATCAACCTCCTTATTGCTGGAATCATAGCTAAGTACCCAACCAAAATTTCAAAAAAAAAAAAAAAACATTTCATCTGAATCTTCATGTATACACAAAAGATTTTCCACAGCCATGTCCTTAAAATTAATTATAATCAACTATATACCCTTTCCAAACCACGAGTTAATACATATAAACAGTTGTCATATTGCTTGCAACTAATTTCAGTCAAAAGGAACAAGATAGAAAGAAACAGAGTATACTTTCAACTTCTACAAAATAAGCAAACTTAGCCTATCTTGTGTGTGTGTCTCACTCTATCTTTATGAGCAACTTGAAACAAGAATAACGATAGACAAGCAAAACAAATAAACAGACCATACTTGCAACCTCTGTGTGTGTGTTTGTGTGGGCAAGGTGAAGATTGAAAAAATAGATCACAAGAGAAACAAATTTCATAGTCAAAGCACACAAATGGAAAGCTAAAAGCCCTACTTTTAGCGTACCAATTTGAAAGGGACGCCAAAAGCTGTCTCATTAAACTTGTCCTTTTTACCTCCACCCATTCATACTCCTCACTTCCATTCAATCACTCTACTTATGCCTTTCATTCTCCTTTCATTCAATCACTCTTCGTCGCCGCCCCCCCTCCTCTACCTTCCTCCGATCTCCTCCATTCCTCATGCATCCATGCTAGGTATCCCTATATGTGCCTGCACACCCTCTCCTCCTACACCTGACCCTCCATCACCCCCAGGGTTCTCGCTCAGGCCTCCCTCTCTGTCAGCCTCCACCACGCCTGCCACATTTCACGCTTCCTCCACTCCCACCCCCACTTTTCCCCTTTCTATGATTGCGATGAGCAGATATCCAACTTCCGTTGACCACCTTCACTAGAGCCTTAAGGAGCTCAAGCACCTCCATAGGTCCTTGTTTTAGCTCAAGAAAATCAACACCAAGACCACCATGACTAACGACGACACCCGCCTCGACACCATCAGTCCTCCCTCCTCCCTCTCCACCGTCACTCCTCCATCCTCCGTCCTCTCTCCCACCGTCGCTTTTCTCTCCCTCACCCATTGTCGGTCCTCTATCTTCAGTGATATAACACCATCGCTCCTCCCTCCTCAATAGCATAACATTGTAGATTTGAGGTTTTTTTTTAAAAAATAATAATAATATAATGCTTTGTATTTTTTTTTTTAATAATTCTAATGTTCTCTTTGTTTTTCTTTGTTGTTAGGGTTGAATGGATAAAAGAAATTTGAAGCATCCGAATTTAAAGATGATATTTTTGTAGGGTTTCATTGCTTGATAGTGCAAAATATAAAGATTTTTAAAAAAAATAAAAAAGAAAAGCCTTATGGTGTCTATTTTAAAAAATGGAAGCCGTAAATTTCTTACGGCATCCCTTTTTAATAGCCATTGTTTTCAGATTTTACTACGTCGCTCACATAAGCGTCTCCCTAAAAAGAGATGTAGAAATGACTTAAAAACGAATGTTAAAAGTGATTTTTATAGTAATGTCATTTCTCTTCCCACCTTTTCTAGGTACCAAATAGGTTGTAAGGTGTTTTAGAAAATACATTTTATATTAACTAATTTCCTTAATCTAATCAAAGTAGGTAAATAGGTCTTATGTTAAGGACCGGAGGGAGCATAAATTTGAAAAACGACAAAGTGAATTAAGATCTTATATCTAAAAGTAAAGAAAATTTATAATAAAAAAATTATTTGAGTATTTATTAATGAAATAATTTTCATGCGTGGTGTGCATTCATTCTCTGCCGATCTGTGATTTTAAAAAGCTTCACAAGTAATTATATGTATAGACGTGTTGTGGTTGAAAAGAATATTTCACAGATGCTACTGGCACCTTAATAAGTTATTGCCAAGAAAGTTCATTATATTCTCATTAAGAAGTAATTAACAGAAAAACTATAGAAGAAATAATATCTTAAATAATACACAGTTCTCGTGCTTGTGGCTGGAGGTTTTTTATTTTAAGATTGAAAGCTGCAATTGTAGATTTTTGTAGTAATTTGCAAGCTAGCACAAACCAGCTCAGAGAACAAACTTCACACACGGCTCGGAAACAAGCAATTGATCAACACCACAAAATAAAATAATATACATATATGTATTCTCATAAAATGAGAAAGAATTAGAAGCAAAGAATACTTTTCGTGTTCAATTAATTTTTCCCTTAAGAAAGAGATGTTGATTGCTTTTGCACTAGTTTCTCTTTTTAGCACATGTATTAATTAATTAATGCCTTCTTTCGTACAAAAACCACAACTAACACCTAATAAACCTAATAAGCTGAATTTTATTTAATTATTTCTTTGTGAACCATCCGGTGTCTATCTAGCTACTAATGTTTAATTTAGCTTCAGAATTCGTCGCATTCCAAAATGAGAAGTAACTTATCTTAATATAAATTTTTGCTTATAAGACTTAAAACCTTAATTAAGATCGAATTATCTTAACTAATTAAACCCAACTATTATTAGTATTCATAATTTCTTAACATACGTTTTTTTCAAAAATATTTTAAGTAAACTATTGGGCTTTAAAATAAAGGGATAACAAGTTTGGAAAATTGGGGTAGCTAAAATGAGAATATTGAGATGGATATGTGATCATATAAAAAAAATATAAAACATTCATAATAAACATGTATGAAAAAAGTTTGAGTGATATCTTGAAAAATAAAATCATTTAAGGTGGTTTAGACACATACAAAGGAAATCATTGTTGGATGCGGTAGTATGGAGAGTAGATCAAGCAATATGAAATTCTATGAAAAAGGATAAAGAGAAATGAAGAGAAAACACAATAAATTGACTAGGGATTTTTTAGCTAACAATTTATTTAAAATTTGAATTATTTTATACTAATAAACCCAATAGTGTTATGAAATCCACGTAACCAACTCAACATGGCGGATACTCTCAAAATCATTTTTCTCATTTTCTTTTCAAAATCATATTTCTACTCTCGAGATAAAAAATGAATAGTTTAGATTTAATATTTTCTAAACTACTATTTATTTTATATATTTTTTAAAATTTTATTTTTATTGCAAATATGAATTGTGTAGATTATATTTTAACAATTTAAATTTACTTATTTATATTTGAAATAGTAGTTTTATACAATATGAAATCCGAACTGTTTTTTTTTTTTTTTATTTGAGAGTGGAGATATAATTCTAAAAGGAAAATAAGAAAATAGATTATAAGAAAACATAAACCCACCCAACATAGCAACAAAACTTCTTATAGTTGCAGTTTTGACACTCATAATTAATCCTTCTGTCCTTCCCACATAATGGTGAATAAATTGTTATTTATAAAAAAAGGGGAAAATTTCCCTATGCATTATACTATCTCAATCCTAATATAGGACATAGTTAGAAGTGGAATTTGCACTATAAATTATGTCATATATTTAAGACCGGAGGAGTATTTTTTTTATTCTAAACTAATCATTATATACATTGATCAATTATTTATTTTCATGATTATTCAGTTTGAAATTTGAATTAATTATGTTATTTTTTCCAAGCTTCCTTTTCTTCAATATATGTATAGGATTGGTATCATCATGACAAATTGCATTCTTTCCCAACATTGTTCATCAAATTTCAAACTTCCTTTTTCATGGAAACTCAGGAAATAATAATATACTATGATGAAAGCAACAGTGAAAATATAAAACAAATCTTTATAGATTTTACACCCAATAATTATGATCCATACACGTTAACCTCTTTTCTTAATTATGACCAAGTCTTTGTGGTAATATATAGATAATACTATTAAATATGATCGAATATAATTGCAACGTCCAAAATAAAGATTATTGATCGTGTTAACTTAGATCAATCGACTTAATTAAACCCCGCCTAATCTTTTTGTATACACGTTCACACATACACAAATACACATGTAGACTTGTAGTCCACTAACCTTAATTATGATAGTTTACAATTTTGGGATTATTAATTGTGATTGTAATGTAAATTTTATAATTAAGTCGATAGTTTCACGGTTACATATGAATATATGTGTGAGAAGAAGTTCATGGCTTATATTTAAAGTTAATTTTTCCGTAATAAGTAATCCCAGTCAATGTCAAAAGTTCAACTCTTGAAAGTATACATGTATATATGACGTAAAAAAATTACTTCTTTTTTATAATAACAAACTATTTCTTATATATACATCATGGATGGTATTATTTACCTCATAATTTTTTTGTTGGACAAGATTGATTCCTTAATTTGTTTTTATTTATAACAATATATGTAGCAGTCGCCAGTCGAGATACATTAACGATTAAGTAAAATGAAAAGAAAATGACCTAGCTAACTAATAAAAACTTAGCATCCAATGTTAGCTTCCTTCTGAAGCTGGGCTATAAATATACTCATATATAAATGTATATAGCTAACCAATAAAAACTTAGCATCAAAGGTTAGCTTCCTTCTGAAGCTGGGCTATAAATATACTCATATATAAATGTATATATTAATACTCACACAAACACACATACTGCATACGGTGTCCTATTTTCAATCGAAGACCCTTTTTATATTTTAATTTCTTTATTAAAATCGATCTTATATTAAAAGTTGGTGTTAGTGTGTGTGTCTATATATATATATAGCCCATGACAGGCAACAAGTATGTGTGTGAATAAGCACGTAGGTGTATATATTGGGACAAAATGACATCATTGTCAGAATTAAACAAATGAGGAATTAATTTTATAAGGCAACAGTGACAAGTTGTAGTTAGTTAATATTGCTATTGTCCAAGGTTGTATATATTGAGTAGGCGAGTGTTTGTTATTAATTATCATTTTTCAATTTTCCCTCTGTTTATTAATGGTACTTGGTAAGTTGGTACACATTGGATATTTTTTTGGCCAAACGTTGGATATTAAAAAGAGGGTGAGAAGTGAGACATATTTAAATAGAAGCAAAATTAATTTTTTTTAAAAAAATTCAGATAGATTTAATGATGAGCTAACTACTATACTCTTTCTTAGTTTTGATAAGATGGTTAAAAATAACTTATATTTTAAACTGGGGGCAGTATTTCTTAAATATAGAACTTTATTGAGGACTTTGGTTTGATCCTTAATATGGAAATCTTTTGTCTATCACATTAATTATTTTTCTCAAAATATCCCTATTTAATACTACATCATTTTTAAAAATTTAAATAAGTGAAAGTTAATCAAATATGGTTCAATAGATTAGATGGGTATTTTAGGGACAAAACTATCATAAATTATCGACACATATTAGTACAATAAAATACCTTAACTTATTTCTTAATGTTTGTGAATTAAATAATTAGGTTCTATATATTAAATATATTTAAAAGAGGAGTAACTAATATAAAAGATACAGTATCGTAAGCTTTATGTACAAGCCAGCCATAGGCTTTTGATGACTGCCCCTTCAAATTAGTGGTAGTGGATGGAATTCGTACACGTCCTACACATGTAGCTTATTTCTATATTTATTTATATAAAATATCATTAAAAATTATCTATATAAAATATTTAAGTAGGTTAGCTTTTGAAAACTCACAGCTATGGCTTGTGATAAATTAATATCCTTGTTACATATTACTCATTAGGGTAATCCTTACGTACATATTCAAGGCTTTGGAGGGTATACAGTAGCTGATTAGCATTTAAAATAATCAACCTTTTTTGTTACAGCTTATGTATTTTACTATTTATTTGTCAGGCTGGTCCACTCCAAAATAAGACAACAAACCCTAGAAAAGTACACATAATTAATTAGCATACCTTCTCAGCTTGTTCTGACCTTAATCTCTACTCAAAAGTACACACACATATATATATATATGTATCAATCGAAAATTATTTTTGAGCGTTTTATCATATGTATATTCTCTTGGAAACGATGAGTTTTATGTTCTAAATAATACGATACTTGTAAATGATTTTTCATTTCTTTTGTATACCCTCCTCCACACACAAAAGAAATTAGGAAAATTTACTTATAAGTTTTAGGTATAGGTCTAAAAAATTTCATATATAAGTCAAATTTGTATTTACATTGCATATATTTACAATTCAATTATTTTTGAGACTTTTATTATGTAATTTTGGGAAAAACTCGCTCAGATCCTAAAGATAAGAAAAAATATTAAAAAAAGTCTCAATGTAGGTTTCTCTATTAAAAAAAGTTTCCGTATAGAATCGTCTATCAAAAACGTTCCTTGTGACCTCATTGACATAGTCAAATACACTTGTCAACTGAGTTTGTTTAGTTAACATAGATGAGCTTGTCAATGATTACTCTATGACTTATTAATACAGTGACATACACTCGTTAATGAGAACTAATTTATTTAACACAGCTGAGCTTGTTAATGATCACTTTATGACTTGTCAATATAATCACATACACTTGTCATCCAGATTTGCTTTAGTTAACATATAAAAGTTTGTTAATAGTCACTCTTTGACTTGTCAATGTGGTTATATACTTGTCAATAAGGTAAGTTCATATTTGAAGTCTATCTCACTGAGGTCCTCGGGGACTTTTTTGATAAAGGATTCCACACTAAGACTTTTTTTTATAGACAAAACTACATTGAGACTCTTTTTATATATTTTTTTTCTAGTTCTTGGGAGCTTAGTGAGATTTTCCCTTTAATTTTCTTACCAGAAACGTATGAATAAATTTTCATGAAATTAAATATAATATGTATAGCTCTGGACACTAGTATTATATAATACGAAGTGTGTAGGCACTGTCCTTTTAATTATAGTAAAAACATACACTATTCATATAAATCGATATATAGAAGACCTTTTAGCTCCACGTATGATCTCTATCAGTTTTTATAATAGCAAAAGAGTGAATTGCTCTCAAAGAAACCTCCGGTATTAAGTATTAATACTTTTCGGAACGGATATATATTTAAAAAATATTATGTTTCTTTCTCATTATATTTAAGTCATTGATCACTAACTTTTGTTTAGGATAAACACAAAAGGTATCTTCTAACTTGAACTATCAAATTTGGTTGATGACTTTACACTGCATATTGAAAAGCCATGACAAAGAATGAACACAACACACACACAGTACATATGAACAAATTGTAACTAGTGTTCTTTTGAAAAATAAATGAAGAAGGACATAGAGGCTGATTTTATTATTATGAATCTCACCATGAGGGAAGAATACCATGATAACAAGGTTAACTAAGGAAGGGGCAATATTAATTGTTTGATCCTTATAAATTTTAACTCGGTTATACGAGTCTTCAATCTTTATAGTTTTGATTTAATTACATCTTTGTAATTGAATTTTAACTCAACACAACTAAGTCTCTATAATTTTAACTATTAAAAGTATTGGTCTTTACATACATACATACATATAGACACACACACATCCAATTTCGTTGCCAAATATATTAGAAAATAAAATTATATATTTAATGAAGCTTGGATACTATAAAACATAGTCAACTAGTGATGAAATTCCGTCACTAATTAATTAGTTAGAGTCTATTTAGCGACAGAATCATACAATTCTGTCACTAATCCATTGGTTTTTAGTAATGGGGATTAAAAAATTTTATTATTAAAACTATAGAGACTGAGTTGTAATGAGTTAAAGTTTTTGATGAGTTGTAATGAGTTAAAGTTTTTGGACTAAGTTTCAAATCAAAATTATAAGAATTGAGTTGTACGGTTTAAAATTTAGGACCTGGTTTACAATCGAGCTGAAACCACATATGCCAAAAGATTAATTTTACAATTAGAGAAAGTATATGCATCAAAAACAAAGATTTTGTCTATCAACCTACAATATATTGTTGGGTTAAAGGACCAGAACTTGATTGTCTTTAAGTGGAATTCAAACCTCTTGTTGATAACAAAAATTATGTTGAGAAAGTTTTTCCAATTTGAACCAGCAATATTAAAATTTGATCCAATAATAACGGATATAAGAAAACTGGATACCCAAAAAAAAAAAAAAAAAAAAATCTTGTTTATTCATGTCAATTGTTTCTTCCATTTTCATTAACGATCTTATTTTTGTTTCTTCCATTTTAACTCTCTCACTCTTTAATTAGCTTCGTTATGTTGAGCTTGATAAGCTAGTTAGCTCATTTTCTTTCTTTTCTAAGAATATGATCAAAACTAATTATTAGTAATGCATGAAAAATTCTCTCATCTCCTAATGATGTCTGTGAGAGTAGGAGTACAAGGTTCAATGAAAGTTTATGCTTTAATTTGAACGAGTTTAATTAATGGATTATTTGAATTGGTTTCAAATTCTATATATATATATCGTAAAGTGCATCCATTGTAAATTAACCTCTATGTTGATCCCACGATTCTGAGTTCTGACACTACGCACTCACAACTTAATTGATGTTTTATGGTTTGTGTAGAATAAAATTATATATTATATATTATTTAGATTAGTATTTAGATTAAGGACATTTATGTAATTGTAGATTAGTTAGTTGTTGAGTCCCAACTTGGGACTTACTGGCTATAAGTATATGAATCAAGGCAGGTTGTAATGACAGATTATTATTCTATCAGTTTGATTAATTACTAAAATATAAGTTTTGGCTGGAACATGTGACCCCCAATTAACAAAACAAAAGGCTGATGATCTGACGAATGTGAGTGTGAGTGTGCATTGTGTGTGTGTCTGGCTAGAACGAGAGAAGGAAAAAGGTGACAATAACTATACATGGTGGAGCTCTAGTGGTAAGCATAAATTAATGCATAAGAAAACACCAAAACAAAGATAAAAGAAAATGATGAAACCTTGGATAACAACAGCTATGGAAAACTGACATGTTCTAGGTGTCAACATGGTAGTGGTGCCAAATGTCGAGGGACGGCGTACCAACCAGACAAGACAAGTTGAAACCCTAGATTGTGGGGTTGTCATATATAATGCAGAGTAAAAATAGAGATAGACATTTACTTTAAGAATAGACAAGAACACATATATAGTTATAGTTTTACTTTGCTTGTCAAGATATATCACTTTGGTCATATCTGGATTCCATCTGTTCTTTCTTAAGACTAGATAACACAACTGTTTACGATGAAATATCTTAATTTTTATATCTATATATTTGGTTTGGCCAAAAACGGTATTTATTATTCCTCTTGTAATTTATTTATACGTCATTCAAACACTCGTGACTTGTTTATTTGCTATTTGATTATTATTTATACCCAAGCATCAGTAACAATAGTTATAGAGAAATTAAAGCTATAATCTCAAAACTAATTATGAAACTATTTAAGATATTATAAGTAAATTTATGAATAAGACAAAAGGAGTTGAATTATGAATGAAGCACTTTAAATTTAGAGAGAAATTAATGCTGATATTTGACCAGATCACAAACGTAATTCAACTATGAAAATTATGCAAGAGAAAAGAAAAAGGCATGCATATTATTCCTTCTAGTCCTAAATGTTATACTACTTTGGATCTTATTTATAAATCTATTTTAACAAAAAAAAAAATTGGTTCTATTTATAAGTCTATATTCATGTAATAAATGAGATTGTAACAATATTACCCATATTAATTGTACTCATGAAGATAGAAAGAGAAGAAACAGTTGAAAAATACTCAATCATAAATGAGAGCAAAGTTAAAAATTTATCCCATAATCATTGAGTTAACTATCTCTTATTGCTATGTAAGATTTGGTCAAAATGAATTATAAATAGGACCAGAGTGGTAAGAGTTAATATAGTGGTTTATGTTGGTCCCAAAAATAATATCTCAATGCAATTTGTCTACCAAATTTTAAATGTTTCTTCTAAATTATTCCCTATTAATTACACATAAATATTTTGGTCAATTATACATGTAATAATTGTCTTTGAGTTCTTAACAACCTTACTTTTTTACACTACAAAAAAATTGATTTTAGTGGCAATATTTGGCGAAGATAATATCAGGAAGTATTAATTGACTACATATTTTGTCACCACTAAAAGTGTTACAATCGGCGGCAACATCAGTAATTGGGTTTAATTACTCATGTTTTGTATCATGGGAGTGGTTTCTAATGAAAATGATTAAAATGCGTATTTTAGAAAAACCAACATATATGTTTTTGTAAATAACGTATTAATTAAATTAATTTTTTTAGACTATGCAAATTAATTATCTAATTTCTATATTTAAGATCGAAGGAGCATATAAAAGAGAGAGTGGAGTGTGGGTTTAGTTTAAAAGCTAAAAGTGGTGGGAGGGGAAGGGGGTGGCGTGAAATGACAGTGTCACGCCGTCCAAACAAAAACACCATTCTATCTATCTGCCACCCCACGCGCAATCAATAACTTCCTCTTCAACATGTTCTAGTTTATATATATATAAAACAGATATTAATATATTTATTATTATTATTATTCTTGTGTTTCTTTTCTGAACAACAAGCGCACATATTTCACATACAATCCATCTAGATACATCCTGGGCTTATATAAATACCTCTCTTTCTCTCTTCCTAACAAACATATTCGCCTCCCTCCTCCTTCTTCTTCTCTTTCTCTTCAAGTTATAAACTTCTCTCTTCCTCATTTTCCTTCTGCTCCGATCCTACATATAACCATCTTCATCTTTTGATACCAATCATCATCAGTCTCTTCATTTAGCTCAAGATCCAACGAGCATGACATCACCCCATCACTTTTCTGTGAGTACCATCCATCTCATCCTTCATATATATAGTTTCTCTTCAAAAAATTTCTGCACAACAACTTTAAAGCTGATCTCATCGATCAATGTTCTTTGTCTGTGGTTATATATATATATCTTATTAAATTCTTAGATCGATGAGCTTTTGCATGTGATTCTGTATGTTATCTTTCATTTCTGAGTTTTCTGTATAAATTTCTATTGGGTTGTGTTTAGGCAGAGCAAATTAAACGAGAAGAGAGTCAAAGATATAGTAATACCGATGTGATAATTATATATTGATGTGAGGAAATCCAAGTGCCTTGTAATAATATGGAAGTGGACAAAATCAAAGTTTGTCCAAATTAGCTGATATTAATGATCATAGGGTTTTAAGGGTCAAGGAGGTGACTGATTATGTCGTCCAATAATAAGTCTGAAAACTTGCTAGATTCTGTCTAGATTAGGGGAAGAAATCAAACTTTTTTTGGTCGGGCATGCTTAATTAATTAAGAGCCCCAAATTTTTTTTTTTTTTCTTTTTCGGTATATATAGACAGGTCTTTCTCCACCACCAGCGTGATCGATCAGACCACGAGTTGATGAAAGTGCACTTCACTCAAACAAACTCACGATCGAGACATGCTTTGCTTCTGCCACCAAAGTCAAGCTTTTCGGCATATTAGCTCCTTTTTTAATTTATGCACAATATATATATATATAGAGCCTTTTTCATGCAGAGAACTACTTCTTGGAACTAATAATATATATTGGTCTCTTGTTAGTTAATATTCTTTGATTGGTGGGTTCCACAAATGGTCTGCCATTTGCGAATGCACATGTGTGTGTTGAGGAAACTGGGTCCAATTGAGAAGTTGCATCATCATCGTCACCATCATCACTTACTACTGTGTATATATCTTAGCCCTAGCTAGCTAGTTACCTACCTAGGCACGAATTGTGTGGTGTGGTTTGATTTTTTTTCAACGATAAGCAAATTAAAAGTTAAGTGGAGAGTTGAATCCATCGTCCTTGGTCATATAAATTCTAGACCACATGTAATTTTCTTTATATTTATATATATCATCAAATGTATTGTGTTTCTTCCCCACGCGCAGTGGACAATATGAAAGAAAATAAAACTATAAACTATAAGCATATATATATATATATATATAGGCCTCTAATGCTCTGTAATTCGTACTTGCAGGAGAGATCTTCAATGGGGGATATGGAATCATGTGTGCCACCAGGATTTAGATTCCGTCCCACAGAGGAAGAACTTGTAGGATATTACCTCAAGAGGAAGATTAACTCACTCAAAATCAACCTAGATGTCATTGTTGAGCTAGATCTCTACAAAATTGAACCATGGGACATACAAGGTACATACACAAGAAATGTGTATTTCTACCTACTCTCTTAATCCTACTTATAATTTACTTTCAAAATGTTTCACTGGAACTAAGAAAGACCTTAATTCTCATTAAAATTTGATTATTTTTCAACTTTACCCTTATTTAATATACACTCTATCTAAGAGTACAAGGTTTACACGGTAATAAATGAAGGATGAAAATGATCAACTATATATGTATTGCAGATAGATGCAAGCTAGGATATGAGGAGCAGAACGAGTGGTATTTTTTCAGCCACAAGGACAAGAAGTATCCGACGGGAACAAGGACGAATAGGGCGACAGCAGCGGGGTTCTGGAAGGCGACGGGGAGGGACAAGGCGGTGATGTCGAAGAACAAGATCATAGGAATGAGGAAGACTCTTGTGTTCTACCAGGGACGTGCCCCTAATGGCAGGAAATCTGACTGGATCATGCATGAATATCGCCTCCAATCTTCTGAACATGCCCCTCCTCAGGCAAGTCCCTACATCTTCTGAATTCATAATACTTTTTTTTATATATGAATTTATAATACTTAAATAAACATGTTACCTTCTCTACTATTAATCTTGGGCTATTGTCGATTTTAAATACTCCCTCCAATCCTAATTATAAGACCTAATTGATTTTTTTGGAGAGATTTGTTAATTAAATTACTTTGAAGTATTTTTATTTTTATTTTTATTTTTCTTCAAACTAATTAGTTTAACTAATAAACTAATATAGAGTATATATAATCTAAGAATACATAACATATAAAATGATTAAGGAACTTATTTTGTTTTTAATCTTTCTAAAGAAAGTCGTTATTAAAGTTTTCAAGTCATTTGTCAAACTCATGACGAAAATTTTATGATTCGTTGTTTTTATAACCCACGTTTAATTATCCAATATGGTTCCTATAAATATTTTTTTAAAAGCTGAATTATAAGACAATATAATGAGTTAGTGTGGCTTACATCACATGACGACTACAAAATTGACATGTATAGCATGGCAAGGTTTAATCCCTACTTTTGAAATAAACAAAGCATA
The DNA here is from genome assembly GCA_019022655.1 of Acacia acuminata. Lineage (NCBI taxonomy): Eukaryota > Viridiplantae > Streptophyta > Magnoliopsida > Fabales > Fabaceae > Acacia > Acacia acuminata. Next base: position 1,066,379 of record JAFJYI010000075.1, read on the forward strand.
CGAGAAGTGGTGGCCAAAAAAAAACAATAAAAGAGAAGGTAATTAAATGTGTAATAATTTCAGTCAATTAACTTACAAAATAATTTTCCCATTTTCATGCTAAATATATGTTAGTCTAACTAGAGTTTGTAAATGAGCTAATATTTGAGAGGGCTAAAAAGGTCTGTGAGCTTTACACACATACATACACCAGTTTCAAACTTCTAGTAATATTTATAGGCTTCAAGTTCAACTCTATAATGATGATATATAGCATGCTCATTAGTCTTTAATTTAAAAGCTTCATTTTCTGATGAGTTTATAAGTTTTTTTTAAAAGAATTCTTTACTATAAGATGATTAAAGTTCAGGAAAAGAAATTAAAAAGCAGTAAGAGAAGACTTTATGTGTATAAGAACTTCAAAGGACTTTTAACAGTTATTGCCTTCTAGAAAGTCCAAAACTCACAATTACATATGCTTGTACTTTCGTCCTGAGATATTGTGCATGACTATGAGCATCCAAAGAGAAACATTGAACTTGGGAACTGATATTCCAATAAAAAGGACTACTTTTTAAAATTCAATTCTAGCTGTAGCTGATACTTTATTCATTAATTATTTGTCTGTTACTTCTACTTAAATATTGAGAGGATAATTAAACAAAATTTAAAGCATATTAAAAAATATAATTATAACTGTTCTTCACCAAGAAAAAATATATCATGTAGAATATATATTAAAAAGAAATCTTAATCTATACATAAATACTTATGTTTCAAGCATGCAATAGAAAACATGCACGTCCACTTTTCTTTAAAGCTACTTTTATGCCCCTTTAGAAAAGCCAAGAGGCAAAGTGCAAATCACAAGTCAGAATATTGCTTGTACTTTTTCCATATTACCTGTTACGCATGTGACATTTTGTACAAGCTAGTCTTCCACATATCGACTTACCTATCAATATGCTTGTTAGTCATGTTTCATTTATTATTACACCAAACAAGATATATGTGTGTCACTGATATCAGTGATCATGAGAAAATTTATCTAATTGCTTGTATGTGTGTATTATTCAGCATCTCTTTTGGCGAAGAATTTATCCAAAAATTAAGATAACATCCAACACCTCGCTCCGCTTTGAATCTCATTACTCCTCATTGGTAATAATGCAGGAAGAAGGATGGGTTGTGTGTAGAGCATTCATAAAGCCAAGTCCAAGTCATATGAGGCCAGGTTTTGAAGCAGCACAGTGTTATTTCAGAGACCATGAGATCAACAGTCATGGAAGGCCCTTGATCTCTTCATTTTCTGAGATTCTGAATCAAACCCATCACTTTCCAATGAATAACAATACCTCTCATCATCATCATCATCACCAACCTTTGATCAATTTGGATCAGCAGAACCAACAACTCGTTGATCTTCCTCAACTAGATAGCCCTAGTCTGGGAATAAGATCATCATCAGATAATAATAATTATGGCCAAACCAATATTAATAATAATATTGGGGAAGAATATTACAGTGACGACATGGAAAGCTTGGACCATTTGTTTGCTTCAAATCTCACAGATACATCAACTTCTGGTTCTGCTAATTTCTTTGCACACACCAACTTTCCCATGAACATGATACCTCATAACAGTGAAGCAAGCCAAGCCCTAGGATTATGCTTTCCTGATTCTTCATAGTGTGTGTATTTTTTCTTTCTTTCTAGGATTTGATCATCTTTCATTATATAGAAGCCAACAATAAAATATAACTGTCTGAGCCATTACTATTGGTTTAAGGTGATGACTCTAGCTATATTCATTATATATGTTATAATTAACATAGTTGACCACATTATTCACACATTTATGTTTCTGTTTCTCTCCATATATATATACGATGATAATTTAGAAGTTGTTTTTGGAGAGAAATGTTGGAAGCCTACTAAGTGACATAGAAGATGACTTGAAAAGTGATCCGATATGATTTATCCCTTCTGCTAATGATGAAGTTTGAAAAATAGGAAGTTTAAGATTTTTTTTTTTCCAAAAAAAAAAAAGTTGTAGCCTGTTTGTGTCTCGTAAGTGTAAATTCCCTTTATTGTATGCTTACAAATGCAATGAATGGCTTGTTCAAATCTCATGTCTTATATTATATTTGTTTGAGTTAATAATAATAAGCTAAAAGAAATGAATTATGAAAGATTGAATTTTAAAAATATTTAAGTGTTGCACGCGATAAATTCGTCCTCTCTGAGCATCACTGTTATGCAGCACGCGCGTGCGTGAATACGTATTAATTATAACAAATCAATTACAGACGGACTTTAATAGTTAATAATAACGTCTTACCGATGGAACCCTTCAATTATGTGTTTAATTTAGTATATTTAACCTAATGACACATATACTGGAGCTACTATCCAGAGATTAAAATTCTAAATTTAGGCTAATAACTATGTGATTATTAGTTATATAACACTTCCTTCTATTCTTATTATGGAAGTTAAGGGAAAATGATCAAGTCATTAACTTTGTCTGAAAAGATAAAAGAAGTTTTGAAGTTTACCAATATTTCATACAATGAATTACATTCAAAAAGTCATAAAATAAAGTTGTAATTAATGAGATTTTAAATAGAAATAATATTGAAATAATTTACTCCTCTGGTCATATATGCTAGGACCCAATTCGTTGCTAGTGCAAATTAGGTCCGACAAAATCTAGAAGTAGTGATTAATTACCCACTTTATGACTTATATCAAAGACAATCTATTTCTTTTAAAAGGTGTCTTAATAAGGGTCGAAGAGAGTATAATTTTAAGCCGTAATATCGTAATCCTTCATTAAAAAACCGTTGATATGAGCATGCAAGTATAATTTCCCAACAAGCTTGATTTTGACTCTGATAATTATTTGAGTAATTGTACGATATAATAATGCGTTGGACTAAGGAGTACAAGAAGAAGAAGACATAAAGAAAAAAGTAGTGCACAATGTTTTTAAGGCGTGTGCAACACTTTTTTTTAAGTCTAATTTGTGACCTATTCCTATATTATAGGTAATTTGAATTGTTAGACGAATTTCTTACAAGATACAATGAAGATCCTTGAATATGAATTGCAATTACAACAAATAGTCAAGACAAAACAACAATGACTTTACAAAATGATAATTTAAGACAATGAATTTGATCTTCTTATTGTATGATGTGTTATGTGTTCTTGTATTTCTGAATGAATTGAGGATGATATATATTTATAAGCCTTGAAGGGGTGGGAACTCATTGCAAACCGTTTAGATCTTGATTTAGATGGTTCAAATCGATTTTTTTTTTTTCACTTTTACTTTTTTTTTTTTTTTCAAAACAAATCTTTTAACATGTACAAAATCTAAAATGAAAATAATCTCTTTATTTTCAGTTTTTCAAAAAATGATTTTTCGATTAAAAAATCATTAGTTAAAAATATTAAATCTAGACCGTTAAAATTTTTATTTAAGCTACGTATATCTCACAGCTATGAATAGCTCCCAGTGCTCATCATTACGATAAGCATTGAAACTAGTTCCTGAAAAGATGTATCTTGAAGTAGCACCTCTTCTATTAATAGTTATAACTATATGCTAAATTTATGAACCATCATGAATCAACAAGACTTAAAATAACTTTTTTCATGAAGAGTTACATCTTTATGGGGAAAAAAACCCCAACACATTTTTCACCAAGAATCTTGGTTATAACCTTTTATATTTGTCTTTAAAAACTTAAAAAACATGGCTGACCTTTTATGTTATAACTCTCTATTCACAACTCTTCACATGTAAATTCCTTAACTTATAAGAACGTGTCTATACAAAGGAAAAAAAAACCACATCCCTCCATTTTAAAATAAGGAGAATATCAGAAAGTGATGAGCGAGAGCGAGAGCGCGAGGAAGGTGAGCGAGAGCGAGAGGAAGGTGACCCAGGATGGTGACGGAAGAGAAAGAGGCGATGGAGACGGCGGCGACTGGAGTAAGGGAAAGGGAGTACGTCAGGAACCGTTTGTCTTTGGGAGAACTGATTCCAACGGGTCTAGTAAGGCTAGTGCAGTGAAGGAGAAGGCTCAGGATGCTAGGCGTCCGATTTCCTTATCGTATAAGGAAAAGTTATTATCACCAGGCGGTCTTGGATACTTGGTTACTCATCTTTGAAGAGGATGATATTGTCGGCGGATGGCGAGGTTACTTTGCTCGGAAAAATGATGAGTTGCCAACCGTGATTGAGGATGAGGAACGGGAGAAGCAAGAGGAGTTGGGGGTGGTTCGAAAAGTGGATATCCCGTCTGTCTGTCACATCGGAGCGGTATACCTCGTGGTGTCGCCGTGGATGAATTATTTGGTTATCAAGTTGTTAGGGCACTCTGTTCCTAAACACGTACTATTTGACTGTGTTCGGCGCATGTGGAGACCAAGGCAGCCACTGAAAGTGGTTCCACTGAGTAATGAATATTACATCGTTTCATTCTCAAGCATGGAGGACAGAGACTATGCACTTGTATGAAGGTCCATGGATGATTGATGATCATTATCTTCTTGTCCAGGAGGTGGCGTCCAGAACTTCAATCCAAAGAGAGAAGATCATCAACGGAGGATCGCGGTGTGGGTAAGGATTCCGATTTGTCGATGGAATTTTGTACGATGGAGGCGCTAGGCATTATCGGTAATATGATAGGGAAGATGATTAAAATAGACCGATCAACATCCATCTACGATAAAGGAGATTTCGCTAGGATTTGCATCGAGGTGGATCTACAACAACCGTTACTACCAGCTTTTACGGCGTTCGGTGAGGATAAACAACTAGTATATGAGGGCTTGCACTTGGTATGTTTTCGATGTGGTGTATATGGGCATGAGCAGGGGATTGTCCTCGGCGAAAGGTGGCTGATGATCCAGTTAAAAGTGTTCACCCGACTCAGGAGAAGGGAGTTGGAGTGGGTGAGCGCATGGGTGTCTCGTCACAAACATTGGTCGATGGTGCGGATAACCGAGTGGTGCAGGAACAGAGCGTGGGGGCGGGAGTCGAAGTAAGCAGTGGGCATCAAAAGGTGAGGTTGGTTGTCGGTGGGATGGAAGGAGGGTCGAACATGGCGGCGGTGAGGGTGACGGTGGCATTCCGAGGAAGGAGCAAATCACGACGGGATTGGAAAAATCAACATTGAATGCGAGAGTTAATGAGATACCGAATTTGGCACAGGATGAGATCGGTGGAAGCAAGTATTTGGGACCTCAAATGATCCTGCAGTGCGATTTGAGGAGGAACAATCAATTACCATTAAAGATGTCTGGCATTAAAAGTGGATCTCCTTCAATCTCGCAAGGTGTAAAGAAGGATAGCATGAATCGTGGGATTATGCGTAAAGGGAGTAATGGGTTGCAGAAAAATGAGGTGGCAGGGGATGATTTAATGGGATCTCCCAATTTACCATTAAAAGAAAAAGAGAGAAATAAGGGGGAGTGGGCTGTTGTGGGCTCCAAAAGGAAAAAAGATGGAAAGCCCAAAAAATATGGGAAAGAAAATATGGCGGGTGGAAGGCCCAAAATGAAACTAAAGGAAGCGAGTCAAGTAGCATGGTGATGACAAATGGTTTTGCAATCCTACATGATATGGGCCTTAAGGATGGTTTGGCGCAGGGTGATACTTAGATGGATGATGGGCAGGTAAGTGAGTTGGTCAATAATTCAACAGCCTGTAACATGGGGGATGGAGAAGCAGGGACGCGAGGAACAAATTGAGGCTAATGGGAAATTAATTAATGGTGTGGGCGGCGGTTTGGCCCCTCCTACTACTTCTCCAAGGTCTTAATGATTGTTATGATCGGGAACTCACGAGGTACAGGGACGTAGTCATTTCCAAGCCTTGTACGGGAACTAAAGAAACACTATAAGTTGGATTTTCTTACAATCTTAGAAACACGGGCAAATGCTCTAAAGACGGATCGGCAATTTGTACTTTAGGATTCAATAATTTTTCGTACACGTCATTGCGGAAAGATATAGTGGAGGGATATGGTACCTATGGGATGAGGGGACACCGAAGGTTGAGATAGTAAAGCAACACAAGCAATTCATACACTTAAACATCACGAGATGAAAAACGACGAGCATGGGACCTGCATCAGTAGTGTATGCGAGTCCCACCCTAATGCGCCGAACGCTATGGTCCGAGCTCTTCCGGATCAAGACTACGGTGCAGGGGACCATGGTGTATTTGCGGTGATTTTAACGCCACCTTGCTAGCTACGGAAAGACGCTCGTGTGCATCTTCAAAATTATCTTCGGACCGAGAGTTCTGTAGATAGGTTGAAGATATGGATCTGGTTGATTTAGGATTTGATAGGCCACCCTTTACAAGGAAAAAAATGGTGATACGGAGGCTCGGTTGGACCGTTTTCTTGCTAATGAAGAATGGTGTATGAGGAACAATGACTCGAAAGTGCTTCATCTGCCGCATTATAAGTTTGACCACCGACCTTTATTGCTAAGAACGGATGGGGCTTCGCCGAAAGGTGTAACTCAGAGGCCTTTCCGGTTTATTGCTTCTTGGCTTCTTCATGAAGAATTTAATGGTTTGGTTAAGGATAAGTGGTGCTCGTCAAGAGAATGGTCAGTAAACATTGAGAGCTTCATAATTGCTTGTCAACGTTGGAATAAGGAAGTGTTCGGCAATATCCAGAGCCGCAAAAATCAACTCCTACAAAGACTGGATGGGATTACTCATGCAATCACGAGAGGTGGGAATACCAAGTTTTTTGAAGACCTCCAGAAGACTCTCTGGTTGGAGCTTGATGAGACTCTAACACAAGAAGCCTTGCTATGGGCCCAGAAAGCTAGGGTTAATTGGGCTATTGATGGTGATAGAAATACACGGCTGTTTCATGCGCAAGCTAATGGTCATCGAAAACGAAATAGAATTGATGCGATTTGTGTGAATGAAGGGGAGTGGTGTTTTGAGGAGGATAGTATAAAAGATCACGCAACGATGTACTTCTCCAATCTCTTCAAGGAGGAAGTAGTGGAGCGCCCAAGTCTCATCTCGTAATATTGGCTACCCGGGATTAACGAAGTACGAAACGAGTATGTCTAAGGGATGTAGAAGAGGGGAGATCCGGACGCCTTGTTTAGTATGGGGGCTCGAAGGCACCAGGGCCGGATGGCTTCCATGCTTTATTTTTCCAACACCAATGGGAAAGCGTCGGAGAGTCCGTGGTTCACTTTGTGAAGCAAATATTTCTTCATCCGAGAGAGGATATGTGAAGTAAATAAGACATTGCGGTCTTAATCCGAAGACGGATCACCCGAGACGTTTAAGGATCTTAGACCAATAAGCCTATGTAACGTGATTTACAAGCTGGTTACAAAGATCGTGGCAAACCGAATGAGGGGGTTTATGTCCCAAGTTATATCCCCAAATCAATGTAGTTTTGTCCCTGTCGGCATAGCTCGGATAACATTATCGTGGCCCAAGAGGTTATTCACTCCATGAGAACAATGGGTGGAAAAAAGGGATTTATGGCTATTAAGATCGATCGGAGAAGGCGTATGACAAGGTGAACTAGAAGTTCGCTTAGTTGCTTGCATGAGCTCAACCTTCCTACCAACCTCATTAGGGTGGTGGAGCAATGTATTAGCACCGCTAATCTTCAACTTTTGTGAAATGGTAGTAATGCGGACTTCTTCAACACTTCCGCGGGGTTAGACGGGGTGATCCGCTCTCGCCCTACGTTTGTGATATGCATTGAGAAGTTGGCACACATGATACAAGAACGTATGGCAGCGAAGAGGTGGAAACCTATATGCCTTACTAAGACCGAGCCACCAATATCGCATTTGTTCTTTGCTGATGATATTATCCTATTTACGGAAGCCTCGCTCCAACAAGCAGGAATGGTAAAAGAATGTCTGGATCATTTCTGTGAATGCTCAGGGCTTAAAGTCAATGATTTGAAGACTCGGGTGTTCTTTTCCAAGAACATAAATCATATCAGAAGTGCGGAAATCAGCGATGCACTTCGTTTCACTCTAACGGATCTTGGGAAGTATCTTGGGGTGCAAGCGCATCATAAGAGAGTGGGATTGGACTCGTTTCAAGCGGTCATTGATAAGGTCAAGGAGCGGCTGGCGCGGTGGACCCCTAAGACTTTCTCCTTAGCTGGAAGAGCTATGCTTGTTTCCTCGGTGTCTTCTGCTATCCCGGCATACACAATGCAAACATCCCACCTTCCTATACGGTTTGTGAGGCCCTGGACAAGCAGAATAGATCCTTTTTGTGGGGTAGCATAGCAGAGAGTCATAAAGTGCCACTGGTTGCTTGGGATGAGGTGTGCATGGAGAAGCGAAAGGGCGGTTTGGGGTTGAGGCAAGCAAAGTACCAAAACCAAGCCTTCCTTATGAAGTTGGGATGGAGACTAGTCACGCATAGGGAGGACCTATGGGTTAAGGTTGTGCGGGACAAGTATAAATGTGGGGATGACTTAATCCCTCGCATTGAGGCTACACGACCTGGTTCAAATGTGTGGACGGGAATTAAGCGAACTTGGAATAAAGTTCGAGGGGGATCGAGAGTACAACTAATCCACCCGAAAGTAAGGAGAATATCATTTAAGTCTTAGCCATTCTTATCAACAACAACAAAAAAAAAGGAGACTTTAATGATATTTTCCATTTTAAGAATATCATTTAAGGCTAATAACTATGTGATTATTAGTTGAGGTATCTCATTCTTATCAAAAAATAATAATAATAATAATAAAGAGAATATCATTTAAGTCTTAGCCAAATAAAATAATATATTAACAAGTCCTATAACTTGTCAAAGATAGCTCTTTCACTTGTCAATATATAGTAACTTTTTTTTTTTTCCTTCATCAATAGTAATTTTTCACTTGTCAATGTGAACTTTTTTAATATCATTTAAGTCTTAGCCAAATAAAATAATATATTGACAAGTCCTATAACTTGTCAAAGGTAGCTCTTTCACTTATCAATATATAGTAACTCTTTTTTTTTTCCTTAATCAATAGTAATTTTTCACTTGTCAATGTGAACTTTTTTAATATTATTTTATATGGTTGAGACTTTAATGATATTTTCCATTTTAAATATTCCAACACAATGTTAACCAACAAGCAATCGGTTGATGTGGTACTTCACTCACATCTAAAAAAAAGGGTTAAATATCAAATTTGTCATGGAAGTTTTGCTAATGGAGCGTCTAGCACCCGAAAGTTTTTAGGGTACCAAATTTGCCCCGGAAGTATGAAAAAGGTAGCAAATTTGCCCATCCGTTAATTTTGATTTGTTAAGTTTAACTGAGTGTACACGTGGCATGCCACCTCATGACACGTGGCATGCCACCTCATCAACCCAATAAGAGTTAAGTATCATTTTGCCCTGGAAGTTTTCATTGAGAGCAAGTTTGCCCCGGAAGTTTTCACTAAGGAGCAATTTTACCCCGGAAGTTTACAAAATGTATCAATTTTGCCCTTCTTTCCGCATATTAAATTTGACTATTAAATCAGTCAAAAGTCACACATGTCATGCCTTGAAAAGGTCGAACTTGGAGTCAGAGAAGGAGATCTTTGAGATGTTGAGCTCAAGGCAACCAGAATTTATGAAGCCGAATTGGTCACAGGAAGCATCACTTATGATCTAAGCAAATGATCAATCTATACAAACTGCGGGCCGGCCGATTAAGCCCGAGGCCCTCCGGGGTCAATTTCAAATTTCGGCTTATTTTTCAAGCCCGAGCCCCGCAAGGCCGGGGCTTAAACGGGCCGGCCCGATTTCCCAGCTCTAGTCCCTGTGACCAGTTCAAAGATTTCCTTCTGACTCCAAGTTCGACCTTTTCAAGGTATGACATGTGTGGTCTTTGACTGATCTAATAGTCAAATTTAATATTGGGAGAAACAATGGCAAAATTGCTACTTTTATAAACTTCCAGGGCAAAATTGCTCCTCAATGAAAACTTCCGGGGCAAAATTGCTCCTTAATGAAAACTTCCAAGGCAAAAATGATACTTTTGATTGATGAGGTGGCATGCCACGTGTGATGAGGTGGCACGTAACGATCAAAATTAACGGAGGGGCAAATTTGCTACCTTTTTCATACTTAGGGCAAATTTGGTACCCTAAAAACTTCCGGTCTTTGGATATTTCCATTAGGAAAACTTCCATAGCAAAAATGCACCTTAACCCAAAAAATATATATAAGTTCGGATCTTAAAAAGAGTACAAGAAAATCGAAATTCTTTCCCTTGTAAACCTGAAAAGGACAACCCAAATCAAACGAAAAATAATTATGCAATGTCAAATCATAAAACTTGGAATATGAATTATTTTGATTCCTATTATATAATTGCCCACCAATTATCACCTACTCCATTGGCCAAGGGGCCAATGCTGTCTCCCCCTTATTCACACACGATGAATGAATCAAGTCCAAATAATAACATTCATTTATGTTGCTCTTCTTCCCACCTCATATTATGTTTTCACCATTTTGCATAAAGAAATACCCCTTATTATAGGATGACTTTTTAAAATGTTTTTGTCCTTTAATTTTTATAATAGGATCAGAGACCCAAAAAAAAAAAAAATTGAGATCTTACATTAAAAATTAAAATGAACTTTTTAATTAACTAGATCTTTTGTTCCATGATAGAAGAGTATCTAAAATTAAAAGAATTAATTTCCTCTTTAACTCTTTGAATGCGTGTCTCTCATGCTTATATCAAGTTCTTCGTTTGATGGTGTGCAAAACTAATTGGAAAAATTCTTTTCAGGTCTTAAAGAACTAAGAAAATATCAAAAAGGTTTTAAGAGAAATGCAAATATCAGAAAAGTCCTAAAGAGTTGTTAATCTCATAGATGGAGTTGTTAATCTCACATATGAAAATTGTTAATCCCACCAAAGGAGTTGTTAACGGGATTTTTCTGATATTTGAATTTTCTTTAGAATTTTTTTGACAATTTTTTGATTCCTTGAGACCTAAAACAAATTTTTCCAAAGTAATTATGTTGAAATTATTCATTATTTACTCATGTAGTAACGTCAATTCACCATTTTTTTAAGGAAAAGTTTAAGGAGAGACACTGCTCGGTAAGGTTTTAAGGAATAAATATATTCACAAAAAAACTTTTATAATAAATGATGACGGGCATGAACTTATCATTTCCTGTATTAAAAGTTGTCATTGCATATTGCTCATTTGTCATAAAAAATTTAGTAATTACATTCACACGTTGAGAACTCATGATTCACTCAAAAATTTATCTCACATATACATTTTAAAGATAACTACAATAATATAATGTGTTAAAAAAAGATAATATCAATTTTATTCTTAAAAAATATTTTTATATTATTACTTTAACAATGAAATAGTAAACATGAGACAAATTGATGACTTTGAATTAATTTCCAAGAACAAAATTCCGATACTCTTACAGAATTATTATAATGTTTGCCAAAAAAAAAAAAAAAAAAAAAAAAAAAGTGAAAATGACAATCAGGTCCCAAGGAATATATAAAATATCAAAAAAAGTCTCAACTCAAAATCACATATCAAAAAAGTCCTAGGAACTTTTTCGATATTATTTGTATTAATAATAGGAAGTGTTATATTCACAACAAAATTTAAAAGCTGGGTCATTCACAATAGAAAAAGCTATATTCACAAGGAAGTGATATATTCACACACAAAATTAAAACCCGAATTTTGTTTTAAACTCAAGTCCTTAAGTGTACAGAGGCCATTCATAACGAGAAAAAGTTAGATTCACAATAGGAAGTGTTATATTTACAATAAAATTTAAAACCTGGCCATTCATAAAAAAAAAAAAGCTATACACAACAACATTTAAACACCTGGATTTTATTTCAATACAAATAATATCAAAAAAAAGTCTCTAGGGATTTTTTTGATATGTGATTTTGGGTTGAGACTTTTTTAATATTTTGTGTGTTCCTTGGGACCTGACTATTATTTTCCCAAAAAGAAAGAAATTAAATGGAAAACAATTTTAATCTAACGTCTTTTTTAAGATTATGAATTTTTGAAACATTTTTTTGTCTTTTAAAATTTTTAAAGTTCTTTATTAGAGATTTTTTTAAAATATTTTTTTTATCATATAAATACTTCATTTGATCCTTATTATAAATTACAAACTAACAAGTGTATTTAATTCTTTTTATAAGATACTTACTTATTTTTAAAGCACATTAATTATTTTTTCTCATGTACACTTGTAATTAATAAAGGTAGTGGGTGAGACTGTGAGAGTAGTAATTACTACTATGATATTAGAATTTAATGCAATTAGTATAAGTTACATTAGAAGTTACTTAAATTTGAAGACAGTTTTATTGACTTTAATTGTTTTTATTAGTTTGTAAAAATTATTGGTTGGTACAGTATAATAACTAAAAGGGAAAATCTCATATAAATACTATTTAAAATTTGTAAAATCGTCAAATGTCATTGAATTTGTTAAAGAACTTAAAGGTATCAAGGATCATATAGAAATTTACAAATTCGGGTGAAATTATCCTTTTACCCTTAGTTTTAAATAAATTTTAAAAAAAATAAAAATCACCCTCGCAGGAGGGCCGCGGGGCACCGGCGATTTTTTTTTTTAAAAAAAAAAAGATTCATTGAAAGTGTGGGAGGTGGGGTTCCCACCCCCCACACCTCCATGGGCCACTTGGTTCCTTTAATATATATATATATATTAACAAATATATATATTCTTCTTAACATTTTTTCAATGATGGTTACAAATTTTTCAATGAAATTTACAAAATTTTCAACGGCATTTACAACTTTATTTTGAGGTTTACTTTTTTTTGCCTCTGAGAGAAAAACAAAAAATTGATGCATTATTACAAATCTTTCAACGGCATTTACGACTTTTTTTTTAGGTTTACCTTTTTTGCCTCTAAGGAAAACCAAAAAAAAATTCATTATAACGAATCTTTCAATTATAGTTACAAATCTTTTTCAACGACATTTACACTTTTTTTTTTGAGGTTTACCTTTTTTGTATCGAGGGAAAAGCCAAAAATTTTTGTAAATGCCGTTGAAAGATTCGTAACTACCATTGAAAGATTTATTATAATGAATTATTTTTTTGTTTTTCCTCAAAGGTAAAAAAGATAAACCTAAAAAAAAAGTCTTAAATGCCGTTGAAATATTTGTAATTACCATTGAAAGATTTGTTATAATGAATTTTTTTTTTTTTGTTTTTTCCTCAGAGGGAAAAAAAGATAAACCTAAAAAAAAAAAAGTCATAAATGCAGTTGAAAATTTTGTAAATGCCGTTGGAAAATTTGTAACTACCGTTGAAAGATTTGTGATAATGCATTATTTTTTTGTTTTTCTCTCAGAGGCAAAAAAGGTAAATCTAAAAAAAAAAATTGTAAATGCCGTTGAAAGATTTGTAACTACCGTTGAAAGATTTGTGATAATGCATTATTTTTTTTGTTTTTCCCTCGGAGGCAAAAAAGGTAAACTTAAAAAAAAAGTTGTAAATACCATTGAAAATATTGTAAATGCCGTTGAAAGATTTGTGATAATGCATTTTTCCCCCTCAAAGGCAAAAAAGATAAACTTCAAAAAAAAGTTGTAAATGCCGTTGAAAATTTTGTAAATGACGTTGAAAGATTTGTAACTACCGTTGAAAGATTTGTGACTGCCATTGAAAAAATGTTAAGAAGGATATATATATTTGTTAATGTACCACTCTGGTTCTATTTATAAGTCCTTTGACCAAAAAAAAAATTTGGTCCTATTTATAAGTCCTCTTTGACTAAATAAATGAGATTGTGACACTTTTACCCATATTAATTGTACTAATGAAAATAGAAGAGAAGAAAAAGTTGAAGGTAACCAATCACAAATGAGGGTAAAGTTGAAAATTCACCTCATAATCATTGAGCTAACTACTCTCCTTGGTATGTGTGATTTGGTAAAAGGGTTTTTATAAATAGGGCCAGGAGTGGTATATATATATTAAAGGAACCGGGCCACTTGGCCCCATGGAGGTGTGGGGGATGGGGGTTCGAATCCCACCTCCCACACTTTCAATGAATCTTCAAAAAAAAAAAAAAAACCACCCCCCCAAAAAAACTACCCATAGTCAACGGGTCTCCGGGAGGGTGATTTTTATTTTTTAATTTATTTAAAATTAAGGGTAAAAGCGTAATTTCAACCGAATTTATAAATTCCCATATGGTCCTTAGTACCTTTAACTCATATAACAAATTCATCAAACATTTGAGAGTTTTACAAATTCAAATAGTACTTATATGGGATTTTCCCTATCTAAAATTATTTTTTAAGATAATTTAAAAATGATTATTTTTTGACCCAAAAAAAGGAACGAAGCGCGGAAGATGTGATTGGACAATGGTCGCGTGCATGGCAAGCATTTACTGGTCAGAATGGAAAACTGTATAAAGTCTGACCTCTGTCTCATCTCATTCACTCTTGCTTCTGCACGATCGGCTTCTGCTCGCAGATCAAATTTCAAACCCTCACACTGCTTCAAGGTGAGACAAATCTCTCGTTTCCTTCTCTCTGTTCTTCGATTCACGATTTTCTGGTCATCAATTTGTTCCCTGCTTTTCTTTTCTCATACTTCCTTTGCGGGTTTCTGACAAGGTAAACGGTACCTTTTTTTTTGGGAACTTTCATGGATTTTTGTTTTGCGTTTTTTAGGAGTTTTAAGACTCTGATTTTTTTTTTCCTTACTTTGTATTGGCTTTTGGATTCTTGGTTATTGTTGTATTTCCATGCTCATCGATGCTTTAAAGCGGTGTGTTCGGCTCGTGGATTTATTTGGGTGCCTATATATGTTTATGTTCGTCTTGTTTTGAGCTACTCTGTGCTAGTATCCACTTCAGTGTGTGTCTATAGTGTGCTGCAAGCAACTTTTTGCGTTGTATGGACTTTGCTATTCGACTTATTAATTATCTAGATGCCAGTAATTACCAAGAAAAAAAGAATATTTGTTTGTGAAGTCCTGGGTCTTTAGTAATCTTTACAACAACCTTTTATGTTATGTTTCTACTCCGAAATCATAAAGTTAGTGACCTATCTTCCCCTCTTTCGTTTTTTCCCCTTCTCTATTTTAATGTTATTATGGTGTTTCTGTCTGGTCAGAGAATTTAGATAGGTGGTGACCTATCTTCCCCTCTTTCGGTTTTTCCCCTTCTCTCTTTTAATGTTATTATGGTGTTTCTGTCTGGTCAGAGAATTTAGTTAGATGCTAACATTTATATCCATTATTGGACAGTTGGGTTGCAATAGTTTTGTAGGTCATAGTTACACTTTGATCTGAAAATAACTAGAAAACTAATTGCATGCTTTTTTAACAGTACTTGCTTATATTTGTGAATGATTTGGGTGTTTAGTTTTCTTGGAGTGACTGAGAGCAGAAGAGATTTTGTTCTCTTTTAACTTTCTAACTGAAATTTCGTCTGATAAATAGGTGAAAGTTATTCTCTATGAATATTTGTTATGTTTGTTAAAGCAGATGTGAAGGTGATGGTTAAAGCTTTTTCTTCAGCAGATTTATAATTTTGCTATTAATTTTTAGGACTGAGAAGCTTTAAGTAGTTCTTCAATTTTGCATACTGGTGATGGCTTCAAAACGCATCACTAAGGAGTTGAAGGACCTACAGAAGGACCCTCCTGTTTCCTGCAGCGCTGGTTTGTTTTCAATTACCTTCTCTCTATTCTTTTCCCTTTTGTTTGATCATTATCTACATATGTTTTTTCTTTTATTTCCATTGCTCATGACTTGGACTTCATCTTATTCGATGTAGACATGATTGAGCACAAGCAAAATCAATTTATGACAAATGCTGTCAATGTGTGAGGGCATATCTTTGATAATTGCATGCTAAGTTTTCTGTTATGAAAAACCTAAAAAATATTTAATTATTTTTGTATTCAGGCCCTGTTGGTGAAGACATGTTTCATTGGCAAGCTACAATTATGGGGCCCGTAGATAGCCCCTATGCTGGTGGTGTCTTCCTAGTGTCCATTCACTTCCCTCCGGATTATCCTTTCAAGCCACCAAAGGTTGCTATTTTTGCATAAATGTTTGTGAAAGCTAATGCCTTGCCAAGATATTTGCCATTTTGTTTCTGTTGAATTTTGTCAATTTTAGGGTATAATGGAGTCTCATGCCGGGAAGCTGTATCTATGCTGGTGGGTTTCTGTTAGAATCACTTTTGGAAATTTAGTAAAATACATGAAAAGGGAAAAGTTACTTTTGATGGTCAGAACTTTGACGTAGAGATTCCTCCTATGTTGGAGAAAGAAATAGGGAAGTAGGGGTATATGGGCTTGCTGTAGTCAAAATCTATGAGAGGGGCTGAGATTCACTTTTTGGGTCTTTAAATCTTCATTCTGGTACTGGGGAGAGGCAGGGAAGAATTTTGAAGTGCGTCTTTGGTCTTTGGGAGGAGAGTGCCGACCTCTTGAAAGTTTGGCAAACCTGTTCTGTTTTAAAGAGTCTGCAGTGTCTGTATGTCTGTTCTGTTTTAAAGGGTCTGTAGTGTCTGTGTGTTGTGACTTGCATCATTTTTATGTTGTTTCTGTTGTGTGGTAATCTGAAGTTGTACTCCCCTTTTGTGTCTATGTATGTATCAGAATAGTGTTTTATTTCTCATTGTAAATTTGTAATGTATTTTAGCTCTTTTTTGTATCTTCAAGTGTAAACTTGTCCTTAATACAGTAAGGATTTTTAAGTCTTTGGTCAAGGGTCCTAACAGTTTGCCACCCTTGCTTAAGTTCCTATCTGGGTTTTGATTGTCTTTGACCAAATATTTACTTGCTACATGTGCAGGCTATGACATTTAGTAAACCTTTTCATTGTCTCATTAACCGCTAACCCTGATTGCTTGCCTATGTAACCTCAACAATAACCTTGATGTTGTAGACATGAAGTTCTGAATGTTGTCTATCTACTGCCGTAAGAAATTTTAATCCATGGCGCAGGTGGTGGATAAACCTTGTAAACTCTTGCTGCTGCTGTGATGTGGTGATCGAAAGGAAATCCATTGCCATGTCTTTTTCATAATGACTATTTATCTGTCATTATCATTATTCAACAGTATACATCCCTTCTTAATATTTTAGTTGGGACATGAGGGTCATTTTTCATCTACAAAATCTTTTCTTTTTAATTTTCCTTGCCACTTCATTCTATTCTGTACGATGTTCTTATGTCATGGGTTGATCACATTTATAGGATTCATTATAAGATATATAAAGATATATGTATTTATGATGTATTGTTGATACTTCTGTTTTGTGTTATGTGGATTATGTAATATCTTCTGTGCGGCCAGGTTGCTTTTCGAACAAAGGTATTTCACCCTAATATCAACAGCAATGGAAGTATCTGTCTTGATATTCTGAAAGAGCAGTGGAGCCCAGCTCTTACAGTTTCCAAGGTACGAAGCTTTATCACCCATAATAGTCTAGTTCTAAAGAAATAAGTGTAAAAGGCAGTTAATGCTTTAGTAAGGAAAAAACTTACAGCTTCTATGAATTTGCTATATGATTCTGCATTTTTAGAGTTGAATATCATATAATTGGATTTTTTTAAAACAGAAGAGTTTATGTGCTGTATCTTATATCTTTGCTATCAGGTTACTTGGTGTGATAAATGCATGGATTATGCAAACAAGTGAATGGTTTTTACAAACTAGCCCTACTTGTTTTTTTTTTTTTTTTTTTTAAAAAAAAAAAAAAAAAAAAAAAAAAAAAATTGCTACACATTGAAGAGCTTGATGATGAGGGCATAAGAAATGGTATTTCTCTACCCAAAAAATAGAAAATGGTATCTAAATTTATATCTTTTTGAAATATGTTCCTTCACAAAATTGAAAAGGGGACGGTTGCTTAAAGATCACATGTTCAAATCTTTGAAATAGCTTCTCATATCGAATGGTTTTTGATACGGGTATATGTTAGGGCTATCTCTCTATCAGATAGGTTAAGCTATTTGATAGGACTTTCTTTTTTAATCTCTCCTCAGACTCCACTTAATGGGAGTGTTATGCACAAGGCTGCTATATATGTCTTTGCTAAGCTTACCCTTCAAGGGCCTCGAGGCTGTGCGTGTGTTTGTGTGCGTAGACTTATCTAATACTTTAATTTGTGGTAGGTGCTGCTGTCAATCTGCTCACTGCTGACAGATCCAAACCCAGATGATCCTTTGGTGCCTGAGATTGCTCACATGTACAAGACTGACAGAGCCAAGTATGAGAACACTGCCCGTTCTTGGACTCAGAAATTTGCCATGAACTAGCAACAGCAGTTCTTGCTATGCTTTTGATTTTGGCTTCTGGGCTGGTCATTGTGCAAACAAATAGGTTTATACATTAAAAAAAAAAAAAAAAAAAAAAAAGTAGTGTTGCGCTTTAATGTCATCTTAATAATTATCCATACTTAAAGATTCAGGTTTATTATGGGTTTCAAAACGTCCGCCCAGACCTTGTATCTCCCCATTTTATATATTTTAATATGCATTCTAGTTTTCAAATTTAATCATTGCCATCACGTATCATATATTTCTGTTCTCTAGCCACTCCAGGCAAGAACCAGTTTTAAGGGACTAAAATGGATAAAGCATGGAATCTTATATGTATGTGTGTCCGTTTGTCTGTCTGTGTCTAACATTTGCTATTGAACAGTCACACGAATGAACACTTGCCAAAGTGAATCCTGCATCCCTTGCATTTTACTCCTGTCCTTGATATAAAATAAATTTACCTAATTTGATTAAATTAAGGAATGAGGGTGAGCTTTGGTGCAGTGTAAGCTTGCTGTCAATGTGACCTCTGGTGTAAATCTCGTGGAAATAACTTCTCTGATTGTGGGGGTAAGGTTGCGGACATGTATTCTTCTCTAGACGGGACATTTATAGCCAAAAGACACAAGACAACTTATTAGAGAGATGGATTCCCTCATTTGCTCACTTGTTTAAGTAAGGAGAGATATAAATAGATGTGGAAGTGAAGAAATATAAACCAGTACAAATCAATGGAAACAACAATTTGGAGTTAGTTGTCTCCAAAAACTCACAGGAAAAAGAACGCACCAAGGGATGTTAATGTTAATAATCAAGTACGAATAAAAATGAAATGAGGAGAATCAAGAGGAAAAATTATGCAGAGACAAGAAGGAATATATTTCCACTGCAAAACTTGAATGGAATATTCAGGAGCTGTGCCAAAGTCTAGGAGACGATATCAGAAGAAAACTCACAAGTAAAAGAGCCCTAACCTTTTGTAAACTCAAAAAAGTCTATATCTTCAGATTTCATCTGTCTCTGCTAAAATGTCTAGATTTCTTGTGGCAGAGAAAGTGTATGCTTTTTGTTCATAACCCACCTTAAGCGTACATGACTAATGTGAAAAAACATCATGTATGTGGTGAGTGCCTGAGTGGGACAAAACCATCGGATACTTGCAAGCACGGCGAAATCCTTTTAGAAATCAGAGGAATCGAACAAAGGCGATTGTTGAGGCCGAACAAGAACAAGATCCTTTGTATATAAGCTTGTCAGTATGTTCTTACTTTAATGCTATTGCACTAATCACTGGTATAGCTCACTCCTCACTGTTTTGGGACTTTTCTGCATATCTGTTCCTAACTTTTCCCCACTTCAGAATCTTCTTGTTCCATACACTAGTTTTATTTCACATTCATATAATGCAGCACCTTGTATAC
The DNA here is from genome assembly GCA_019022655.1 of Acacia acuminata. Taxonomy (NCBI): domain Eukaryota; kingdom Viridiplantae; phylum Streptophyta; class Magnoliopsida; order Fabales; family Fabaceae; genus Acacia; species Acacia acuminata. The sequence goes on from JAFJYI010000075.1 coordinate 1,086,140, forward strand.
AGCTATTTCCTGGCTTAAATTTTTTTACTTTTAATCATATTTCCTGGCTTAAATTTTTTTACTTTTAATCATAGCATATTTTTTTTTTTTTTTTTTCAAGTGTTCAATCCTATTCACCCTCTTGTATCTGTAAATTTGTCAGTCAGGTCAGGTGTTTTATGCTTGGAGAAGATAATCTGTTTGAAGAGGTTTAGTCAGGTGTTAACTTTGAACAAAAATGTAATCATTTGACCAAGACAAAACATGATGTCAGATAATGTTAAACACAAGTTCTGAGCCAACTGAGCTTGGCAGCAACGTCACCATAGCAAAGCTATTTTGGAGATTTATCATTCTTCCCTTTTTCTGGACGGAATTTCCATGAATTAGATCACAAGAACCGACTAACTAGCTTTTCAATACAAAGTGGGTCTTAGATTTTTAGCCCATTCTATTGTGGTTCGGTAGTTTAGTTCGACCGTGGAATTTCTTTTCTTCTGTATTTCAGATAATGTTAAACACAAGTTCTGTAAAATCATTTGACCAAAACAAAACATGATGTCAGATAATGTTAAACACAAGTTCTGAGCCAACTGAGCTTGGCAGCAACGTCACCATAGCAAAGCTATTTTGGAGATTTATCATTCTTCCCTTTTTCTGGACGGAATTTCCTTGAATTAGATCACAAGAACCGACTAACTAGCTTTTCAATACAAAGTGGGTCTTAGATTTTTAGCCCATTCTATTGTGGTTCGGTAGTTTAGTTCGACCATGGAATTTCTTTTCTTCTGTATTTCAGGAATATAAGTGTGTGACTTGTTATAATTGATCCTGTTGATAGTACAGAGGGAGATCAACTTATAAGATTTGGTCAATGAAGATAGAAAGAACGAATGATATTTATATTTATGGCTAGAAGAAATGTTACAGATCATTGTTTTGCATCATAGAAACAAATTACAACCAGAGAAATAAGTAGTAATAAGATCCTCACAGAAAGCAAATATTGTTCCCTTTCATACAACCTTGTGACCTGTTAGCATTTCTCCTATGCATAATAATGATATAATGAAATGAAGAGTTCATAGATGAAGATGTGAGTTCAAGGGCACTTGTATCTTCCTCCATGAGTTTTCATCTGGCCGTAGCAAGAGCAGGCGTCACGGCTCGCGTACGGGCCATTCGGGACACAGTTGCACCTCTGGCAGCAAGTGTTGCATGCCCTCATGCACATCTTATGTTTCCATGATTTGCTGCACCTGTACTCACACTTTGCCTGGCAGTCTGCAACATTAATTTCTGTTATCAATATATCTATAAAAGTTCTACAAAGTCATATTGCCCTATACAATATATAGTTTAATTTGAGTTTTGTGCAAATGTGTTATACTCGTATTGCTAAAAGACCATCAATACTATATGGTAGTGAATGTTGGGTTTTAAAAGACAATAAGAGCATAAAGTAGGGATAGTTGAGATAATGATGTTGAGATGGATCTATGATCATACAAGAAAAAATAAGATTCGTAATGAACATATACAAGGAAGAGTTGAGTGACATTCATTGAAGAGAAAATGGTAGAAAATCTTCGGAGGTAGTTTAGAGTTTAGACATATTTAAATAAGGCCATTAGATGTGATGGTGAGGAAGGTAGATCCAGCAATATGAAGTTATCTAAAAAGAGATAGAAAAAGACCGAAGAGAACACTCTACAAAGTTATTTATCGGGTCCTGTTGGCCAAAACTTTAACCAAAGATTTGATTGTTGATAGATAACAATAACATCAGACAATCGATGTAGCCTACCCCACCTAATGGATCACACTACTTGTTATTGTTGTTGTGCAAATGTATGAGACTCACTATACTTATCATATAATCACAGAGAGAGAGAGACTACAGTACTGTGAAGGCTGACATACCTATTTGTTTGGCCTCAACCATGCCATAGATTTCCAGCTGAAAGGAACAAAATTGGGAGGAGAGACGAAAAAAAGAGTGTGTGAGTATCCTCTATATATTTATATAAAAATAGTCAAAGTTGTTATGTGTGAGTAAGAGAGCTGTATCATGTTCTAAATATTTTCTGCAGTAATTGTTTGCTGACATTGAAATAAACCAGTATTGTGAATCAGAAAATATATTAGATATGAAATAAGAAAATTAGAGTAATCAGACAAATCCTTGAAGATTGAAGTCAATTTGATTACCTGGTGGATTAGGAGGAAGCAGAAAAGTGCCAAGGCAATGGTATTTCTGGTGATTGAGGCCATTGTTTCCTGCTCTTCCTTATTTGATAAGAGAAATCTATTTTTATTTAATAAAAAAAGTGCCAATGACAAAATTATTTATAGGAAAAACAAAAAGGTTCTATTTAAGGAACAGATATTTTGTATTCCTTAAACTTCTCTGTTCTTTCCTACTTTTAGTTGTGAAAATCTTCAAGCCATGACTATTCATGGTTTGCCTAAATAAAGGCTGTGCTGAATTATTTTCTAATTTTCCATCCCTAAATAAACTCAATAATCCCTTTTTTTGGGTTGTACATTGTGTATAATCGAATCAATGTGAACAAAATCCCATCAAGCCGTCAAACGTTATTTTAATTGACTCTTCAAATGCTATTCCAAACAAGTTTTAGTTTAGAAAAAAAAAAACCACTTATGCCATTATCATTTCAAACATAAATCATATTTACAATCTAATTTTTATTTTATCTTACGTCTAGAAAAGTCAGATTGAAAAAAAGTCACGGACGTCCGGACCGCTAAGAATAAGTGATGTTTATTTAATATATATATATATATATATATAGATAAATACACACACATAGAAGAAATTAAATGTTACAGATCTTTGTTTGCATTAGAGAAAAAAATTACATATCCCTCTCATTGTTTGAATGCTCTCAGTGAATTCTTCCTGAACTCTGCAACATAACTTCTTCAGTCAATTCCTCTTAATATATTCAACATTAAGCGAATCTTCAATTTCATGTAACAATCTTGAATCTTCTCAAATTATTTCTTTAGATAAAGTAGAGAAACTCAGACAAAGAAACAAGACAATCCAATTGTCTCTGTAATGTCAAGAACTCTGAACTTCTATCATTTATCTTCATATGGGTATATCATTGTATCTACATATGAAATGAAATCATCTAAGTTAGTGTGTTGTCAGTGCAGTAAATAGTGGCTCAACGTTGGATTAATAATTTGAATTGTCGTCCACATTTTTTTCGTACGGGCGAAACTGCCGAGAGTGGAACTTTATAAAATAATGGGTTAAATATTATTTTTGTTCCGGAAGTTTTGCTCGGGGAGCACTGACACTTGGAAGTTTCTTTAGAGCAAAATTGTTTTGGAAGTTAACAAAATTAGCAATTTGCTCGGAAGTTTTGGCTGAAGAGCAATGAGTATTTAGAAGTTTTTTTAAGGAACAATTTTACCTCAAAAGTTTATAAAACGTAGCAAAAACTTTAACTGTAAAAAATAACTCTTGTTTAACTTCCGGGCCAAATGCTTGTTTTGTTAACTTCCGAGTTAAAAATGATCCAAAAAAACTTCTGGGTGCCCAGTGTTCTCAAAGCAAAACTTTCAGAACAAAAATGATACTGAACCCTAAAATAATCTATCCTTCATTCGTCACAAAGAAAATCATTTTGCAAAAGACATATTTGTCCAATCTAGACTTCTTATGCATGTTATGTCAGAGCATTCCACTGAGTCCGTATAGGCTATAGTGTTAAAAGAACATTGCTCCTTGCCCTCAATTTGAAGGAAGAAAAATTTATTATAAATCCCGATTGAAAAGTGAACATTTGATTTTGATTTAATTTACTTGTCTGGTAAAAAAAAGGATCTATTTTGCTTGTAATAGGGCTGTCTTCAATTTGAGTTAAATACCATTTTTGCCATAGAAGTATGGGTTAGAGAATATTTAACACCTGAAAGTTTTTTTGATATCATTTTTGCCTTGAAAGTATAAAAAAGGAGCAAATATGCACCGAAGGTTCTTTCTAGGAGCATATTTGTCTTGGAAGTTTACAAAGAAGAGCAACAATTCAATCGTGAAGATTAACCGATAGGCAAGATTGCTATATTTTTAAATTTTGGGGCAAAAATAATACAAAAAAATTTATGAGTGTTGAATGTTCCATAGCCAATACTTTCGTAGTAAAATTGATGTTTAACCCTTTTAATTTTCAATATAGATAGCATAATTAGCCGTTACAATGACTTTAATTTCTTGATTTTGAAAGGGAAAAGAAAGAATTAAAAACACTTTTGAGTATTGGACACCTTAATCTCAGATTTTCAGGGGCCTCAAGATAACAAGCAATTGACGACAAGTCTCGAGGCTACAATAAAAGATCAAAGATTTGGGATTTGCAAAAGTTAGAACTACTAAGAGGGGCTGTGAGTTTGTGAAAGCAAGGCAGGCTTGTGAAGTACCACATCGAAAAAAATAAGAGGGAGGAACGGGAACTGCAGCTATAAATAGGAGAAGGAAAATACAGAGCAACATACTTACCTGGGCGGGGTCGATGGGTGATCAAGAAGGCCCATGGCCTAGAGTAGTGACCTCCATTGCACTTTCGGAGGGGTGCTCCTCTAAGGTCTCCTCAAGTAGGAGAGCCTACGTCGTAATTTGTGGCAGCGGGGGCCTGCGTTCGCGCGGCCCCTCCATCCCAGTCTTGTAACCTTAGTTTCTATCCGGAAAGTTCTTAATGAATTGGAAGGAAAGTTTTATGGTATTGTTATTAAGCTATATGAACATTTTGCTGTAAAGGAATAAAATGAACTTAAAGTGGTAGTAGCTGTGCCTGTATGGATAATATGAGAATAAAGATGAGGATGTTTATAACAGTCTGGTCATACAAGTTATAAGATTTGTAATCATATAAAGATGAGGATGTTTATAACAGTCTGGTTCGATACGCTCTAAAGACGGCCATGAACAATATGGAGCACTCTAAAAAGAGGTAGAGAAAGACCGAAGTGAAAACTCAATAAAGTTGTAGTATGTGATCTTTGGTTAATAAGTTTGTCTAAAGATTTGGTTTTTTATAGAACAAAATGGTTTCATATAATTTATGTAACTGATCTTATTAAGTGGGATAAGGTTTTATTGATGTTGTTGTTGTTGTTATGTTGTTTAAAAGTGAAACGGAAGTTCAGGAGTCCGACCACCGACCACTGAAATGGACAAAGCCTGTATCTTCGAAATGAATAATCATTTTTTTGTCTCAGCAAAGCTCAGCGATCCCAGTTATGAAAATGGTCACAATGATAAGCTATGAAAACGTATTTTTCATACAAGATTAATTGTAATTTAATCTGGTTTACACCCCTGATCTTGAATATAAGACATATTAAAATAGATGATTTTGATCTTAAATATAAAACATAATTTCATATTTGTCAATTTTATCCTAATTCACTAATATTAATATTCCTCAACAATAAATAGGAAGGAATGAATGAAAAAAGAGCCTATATATCAGTATTGAGCTTGAGCATCAATGATTTTTGTATTTACTTATGGAATAAATGTTACAGAGCAGATCTTTGTTTGCATTACAGAAACAAAATTACAAAGAGCAACTATAGGCTGTAGGCTTGCATACAAAAATGGCGTGCTATACAGAGAAAAGAATTGAGTTATATATATACAAGTAATTAGTAATCAAAACAGACACAGAGATAGATGGAAAGGAAGGAAGGAAGTTAAGGGCACTTGAGCCTTCCGCCGTGAGTTTTCATTTTGGAGTAGCAGTCGCAGACGTCGTGGCTGGCGGTAGGGCCGTCGGGGGCACAGTTACATCTCTGGCAGCAAGTGTTGCATGCTCTCAAGCACATCTTCTGCTTCCATGATTTGCAGCACCTGTTCTCACACTTCTTCCCACAGTCTGCAACATAACTTGATCAATCAATTCCTCTTAATATATTCAACATTATAATCCAATCTTCTTCAATTTCAAGTAACAATCTTTGATCTTCTCAAATTATTTCTTGTGTTCAAGTAGAGAGACTCAAAAAATAAACTAGGCAATCCAATTAATTGTCTGATGCCTGCCCAGCATATGTGCTATGCAGCATAGTTAATCCAATTAATTTGAATTTTGCATTCAATTCAACATATTGTTTTTTTTTTTTTTTTTTTTTTTTTTTTTGCTCAAATTCAACATATTGTTGCTTTAGATACATTGTGAGAATGGTATAACACTTGTCCAAAATGCCTCATTAATATATTCAATACATAGAGTAACACTTATAGAAAGTTGCACTGTTTATATGTCATAGATTAATCCAAAATCCCTGTTCAGAAACATTAATCCTTGCCCTGCAAAATTTGTCCTTTTTTTCAATAAAATTTCTTTGTTATTCAGTATTACTTAGATTCATATATGGGTATCTCATTGTATCTATGAAATGAAGTAATCTAAGTTAGTTATTGTAAGTGCATTAAATAGTGGCTTTATGTTGAATCAATAATTGAAAATTGTCGTCCACCATTTTTTTCTTATTGGTGATTCTGCGAGGAGTGGAACTTTATAAAGTAATTTACCCTTCATTTGTCAAAAGGAAAATCATTTTGCAGAAAACATATTTGTTCAATCCAAACTTCTTTTCATGTGACTATATCTATCTGAGTCAAGTTTGAGCATTGTCAAACCTACTTGAAAAGCTATCCTTATGTTGTTTTTCCAATTCACAAGACTCGTGTTTAAGTGAAATTGAATCTTTTCCATTCAATCCAATTATTGTTGGTCCAATAGAATTGATCTTCACTTCCGAACGAAATCTCAAATGCATAGAAGACAAAAAACCAATGCATTGCCATTGAATTGTTCTATCTTTCATATATGTTCTGTATATTCTTGAATCACTCAACCAACACAAGGACATGAAAATGATAACTGTTGTGAGGATATTACTACTCATAAATAAGATATACATAAAACTCAACTCCATAATAAATACAAATGAAATGCTTCCCCATGTTGAATATTAGAAAGAAAAAACTTCAATGCAATTTCTAAGTGTCTGTTATCACATCTTCTAATAAACTGGCATAGAGAACTTTATTTGAAGAACCAATGATGGGATGAGAAGTTGTAGAAGAATATCTACATGCAACTATTCTATCAGAGAACCTAAAAAAGAACAGCTTAGTGCACAAGGCTCCCATTAGAGGAGGTCAAGGGAGGGATAGATGTATACATTCTTGCCTACGCAAGCAAAGAAGTTGATTCCAATATTTGAACCTATGATCTTCAGATCACATGACAACATTCTTACCGTTGCACTGAGGCTCACCCCTATTAGAGAACTTGATAGCAAAAAATTAGAACCTCACCCAAGTGTTGCCCTATTAAAAGGACAAAAGGTGGCTAACTAGAAACGAACCCAGCATCGAGTGCATTGAGCCATACAGTCTCCCTTACAATCTACATTGTAACCCAAAACTTTGGGATTTCGGAGGAGCAGGTTTCGAAGAGATTTTCCTTTGATACCCCATTCCTTTTCCAGGATTTTAACATTGGTTTTCAGCTCATCCTCTAAATTGCATCCAAGAACCTCAGGGAATTTCTTGAGCAGCTTGGTCAAATCATCATCAGAAAGACTTAAACTCCGCAGATACTCCAATACTCCATTCACTGTTTCAAATCTGGGAATTTCTTTCTCACGTTCCTCCCCCCAATATGGTGAGTTAATAAGGCCGAATGCTTTTCCAAGTATCTTGTCCTTTTCTTCAACACTAAAATCAAATGTTGAAAGAACTTGCCTACTAGCTTCCCACATACTCTGATCTTCTTTGCTTGTGATCATCTCATTTATCTGTACAGAATGTATTGTCCATTTCTTCATAGAAACATTTGGTGCCCATGCTGCTTTGGTCACACTTGTGTTTGATGGTAAGATACCCGGTGGAGGAGCAGCGAGATCAACCTGTGTGGTCATGTAGAATTATTAGACTATGCATCACATTTTCATCTTGAAAGCCCAGAAACTAAAACTTTTGAGCTCTTACAATTACATGTAGGATAGATACACCATAGAAAATAGAAAGGCATCCCTAAAAGTACAAGATCACTATCGATAACAAAGGAAGCAATCTAAAGTTTACATAGCACAGGCAGCCACATAGCAATGTGAGGATTTGCAGACTCCAATTGCTTTGACTTTTTCACGAACAGTTAAACATTTTCACTTAACTCTCCAAGGCAACCTATACCATAAAGAAGCCCAATTCTAGAAAAGATAACCATGTGGATTCTAAAGTTGCAACAAGTTGTACTTTATTTGGATGACATTTTATCGTGCCACAGTATTACTTTAGTGCACAAATTTACTTTTCTTATCTTAAGACTGACATACAAATTAAAATGAGACTATGGCTAAACTCAACCTTCAGTAAGTAGGAGTGATGGATCCCACAAAATCAAAGGATTATTAGCAAATTTAGTTTTACAAATCTTGCACTCATAAGAAAACGGTTTTAATCAAGATGTATTACCTTTGAAGGAAATATTATTTTCTAGCAGCAGTTTTTGGCCTTAGGTGTTTTCCGGAGAGCTCTTAACCATTTTACTTGAAAATTAGAATGAAAAGTATAAATGTCGAGTAATTTGAGTATGTTGCAACTAAGTCACCTACCATAAGTTATGCCATCACCTGTTAAGAAAATTGAGGTTGTCCATGTTTTATACGAGTAATATACAGTAGGGTCCATATGCGCGCACAAATTAAAGGGAAAGAAGGCTAAATCCTCTCTTAAAATGTAACAAAGCACTACTTGCAAATATTTCAAGCTTACACCCTCAAAAGACCCAATAGGTCAACCTTCAAAGCAAATATGCAAATATTAGGGGTTGCCCTTCAGCAAGTTGGTATTTTAGATGCGAATATAACCACAAAGATGGTAATTTCAACCCAAAATTTGGCACACAAAACCAATAGACCAGGGACTTCATAATCATAAAGCATGCCATATAAGCATGTTCAACCATGGCGCAAAATCTTCAGAAATGTCAAAAAAGTTCTACTTAGGAGCTTCCTTAGGAAAGATTGCAACCAAGACAATTCAAAACAGGAGAACAATAATGACCTATAAAACATACATGGCACACACTTCAATTGTAACATTTATAATCTGAAAGTGCTGAACTAACATTGATTATTTAGCCAGCTTCACCAGCAATAAAACGGCTGACATGATCCTACCCATTACAGAGATGGTGCAATTTACACTTTTCACTCACTGACAACACACTTTGGCTAACCACTGGTTTCCCTCCACTTATACAACAAAATCAGAATAACTAGAACCCAAGCATTCCACCGCCCTCCAACACCTGCCCCCTAATAAAAAAGGCACCATTTTAATGTACTGTTGCTGGTAGCACAAGACAAACCTGTAGAACTGTGCAAATATTTAATGCACTCCTTACATTAAATGCTCCTATAGCTTTTCACATTCTTGACTTCTTTATCCCAAAGAAATTTAGAACCATATTACATTAAAAATAAAAAAGACAAGATTGTACAGAAACATATGAATGACAGTAACACTGATTACTCTGTATTACAGAAGAACAAAAATCAACTTTGTAACTTTCTACTCTTTCCTCCTCATAAAGCATAGAAGCAAGGTTATCAAATCGAGATACGAAGCAGTTACTGGCAGAATTATACGGTTGTATTATAGAATACCAAAGCAGTTACTGGCAGTGAGATGTCAAGAGCACTTACAGCGCAAAAACAAGATTGTGCAGGCAAGGTCAACGGTCTCCCCAACATCTCTGGACTGTGAGAACAAACATCAACATGTAAATGAAGTAAATTAAAGCATAAATTAAACAAATTGTCGTAAATTAACCTATTGACAGTTAAAAAAGTTACAAAATCCTATCATCGAAGAAAACAAACTATCCCTGAAAAGGCGAAATGAATCGGAACATAAATCACCCAACTAATGTTTCAACAAAGGCATAGGAAATTATAAATTATAATCATCATAAATTAGAGGGTAGAAAACGATTAAGCAACCTAACGAAATTGCGACTCCTCCAACTGAAGTTACCGGATACAGCACAAAAGCGAACCTGAGACTGAGAGTTTCCTGCTAAAATTTCGTTTGCCAGCTCCAGAAGATGTTTTTTTTTTTTTTTTTTTTTTTTTTTTTTTTTTGGTGGGTTCGACATTTTGGTGGTGTAGGAAATCGCAGCTGGCGGGGAAAATATTACTGCTGTCTGCTGTAATGTATTTTTTATAAAAAGAGAAGATTTAAATTGTCTTCATCCTTTATCCTTTTTGTAAAAGTCTGCTAAGAATTGATTAAATATTTAATAAGTTTCTTTTTCAATTAATTATATTATATTATATTAACTACAATGTTTTTTGTTATATATTTTTTTTTGTCCTTTAATAAGTAAGTGTATACTTGAAAAAAATGTTTATTTTAGACACTTATTAGTTTTTAATAAAGGGAAAAATATTTTTTCCAAGTCAGAATTGAGAAGATAAGTTATCTTGGTGACTTCAAAAATTACGTCGTTTTGAATTAATGAAATGTTTGTTAGTAATTTTAAGTGAATTAATGAAGGATGTTTTAGGTAAAATTTATATGATTAAAAAATAAATAAAATTACGTAAAACACCATTCATTAATAAAAAAACGACGTAGTTTTTAGGTGTTGGAGATAATTCTATCTCCAATGACCGGAGAAAATTTTTACCCATTAATAAATTATAATTTCTTTTTTAAACCTCATAATTTAATTACTAAGCTTTTATAAATAGAATGAAGGAATATTCTATTTTGCGAGAATTCTATTATGCGCATTTTTATTTAAATCAAATTCGAATCGAATATGCGCTTTGATGTTTAAGTGTTAACGGTTAAATATGTTTAATGTTACCATACTTATCCTCATTAATTTTTTAATTATTAATTTATTAATAGTGGTAGGTATAATGGAAAGTGGGGAGGGAACAAGAAAGACCTTGCCCAAAAATGAAAAAACAAAAGAAACTGATTAAAAAAAAATGATAAGTGGCTTTCAGAAATCCGAACACGTTATTTTATCTTGTGTGTAATAATAATATATGGTAATTAGCAATCATCACGAGTGTTATTCTTTTTAATATTATACTTTTTATATTAAATATTGCGTGTGGTCATGTTTATGTGTGATTATGATAAGATGGGATATGATAAAGGCGCCCGCCCCCACTCAATGTGATAGCATAACAACATTGCCTTGAATAGTATTTCAAACCTTTGACCCCAAAAAAAAAAAAAAAAAAAAAAAATATATATATATATATATATATATATTTCAAACGATGGCAAAAAAAAAAAAAAAAAAAAGAGAATAATATTTCAAACATAACTCGCCAACACTTTTTTTTAAACATTTATAAATATTTTTTAATTTTAAAATTAAATTAGAAATTTTTATAAAATTAATTTAAGTTTTTTTTTATGTCTTTATATAGTTGTATAATTAAATTAATCTTAAAACTTGCAAATGTGAAGATACAATTTATTTTAGGGAAAAGTATTTTTCTAGTTACTGGAGATAAGTTATCTCCAGTAACTTCTAAAACTACATTGTTTTGAATTAATAAAGGTGTGTTTGTAATTTTAGGTGAATTAATGAAAGGGTGCAAAATTACGAAATATCCTTTATTAATCCAAAACGACGTAGTTTTGGGAGTCATTGGAGATATCTTATCAATGACTGAAGAAATCATTTACCCTTTATTTTATATATATCTCCAATGATGGGAGAAATCCTTTACCCTTTATTATATATATATAAAATAAAGGGTCGTTTAGATAATAAATGACCCTCAAAACTATGTCGTTTTAATAAATGAAGGGTGTTTCCGTAATTTTGCACCATTCATTAATTTAGCTAAAATTACAAATACATTATTCATTAATTCAAAACGATGTAGTTTTGGAGATCACTGAGATAACTTATCTCCAATGACTCCCTTAATTTTTTTTTTTTTTTTGTGCTATAAAAGATGGCATATAGCCTACATTACATAGAATAAAATTACACCAAAGGGGAAATAAATCTCAAACACTCCTGATCAACCCAACTTCTCAAGAAAATTGGGCACTCATCCAGAATACTAGAATTTAAGATGTCCCTTTTAGCTAAAACATCCACAATTCTATTGTATTCCTTAAGGATAGATATAACATCAAACTGCCAATTTAAAAGCAGTAACTCCCTAACATTTAAGATTAAACTACTACAAGTAGAACAATCATAGTCTAAAAGAAGGTTAACCACTGAGTCTGCATCAGATTCCAAAATAATCTTCTTATAGCCAAGATCCCAAGCAAGTTGCAATCCTTTAACAATGGCCCATTCTTCCGCAGAATTAGCCTGGCAATCACCTAGCAATTTTGAAAAACCCACAACCACATTGCCCAAATAGTCTCTAACCACCCCTCCACAACCAGCACTAGCTGTAGCCAAGGATCTCGCCCCATCAACATTAAGCTTCAACTAGCAGTTAGGAGGTTTATTCCATCACAACAAACGTCTAGTGACGAGCTGATTCGAAGCTCCTGCAGAACTAGAAAAAACAGCAAAACTAGACCAAAACATAGAAATAGCCATACCAGGAGATTGAGGTTTGGAGAAATTACAATCAAAGATACATTTGTTCCTCCACTCCCAAAGCTTCCAAATAGCAACTCCAAAAATTAAGTCCCAGAACCCCTCCCATTTACACCCAATTTGCTGTTTTAAATTAAGAACAAGCCAATCTCTCAGATTCAAAGAGAAAAAAGCAACTACATACCTAGGCTTGATTAAAGGAATCCACATTTCCCTAGGACTCCCATAAATTAAATAGAGAATAAAATTTATACTAGAAAATGAATTATGTTTAGATTAAGCCCAAAACAATAGTTTTTTTTTTTAAAAAATATTACAAAGTAAGACAAAAATGTAGAAAAAAAGGTATGTAAGGTTCTTATGTGAGTTAAGCATGATGGGCTGAAAAAGCCTGCCTCAAAATATGTTGTCATTTACTTATTTTGATGGATTAGGCCTGCATACCAAATTATATTTTTAGTTTTAGATGTATATGATTTTTTTCCTTTAAAATTTTTCAAATTAATAACTATCTTAGTTTCTTATTAAATAAAAAATTGAATAAAGTTACAAAAAGGACAAAGAAAAAAAAAGAGCAAAATACTCTAATCCACGTATAATTTAGATATCCTGAAAACTAAATTGAAAATCTTGAAAATACAGGTGAAATCGTTTCGAATTATATAATTTTTCATAGTTATACAAAAAATATTCATTTTTCGACATTTTCAACTTATATAAATATATTATAACAAAAATAAAGAATAAACATAAAAAATAATAAATATTCTAACCGAGTCTTCATAATTTTTTAACTGTTTCCCAGATTTTCAGTTTACTTATAAACAATGAAATTTTAATTAACTAGTTTTGCAAAAAAAAAAAAAAAAAAAAACATAAGGATAGGATCATCAATTATAATTAATATTGTGGAGGGTTAAGTACCAAATCCGTCTTGATATACCCAAGAGCAATGTTGCTTTAGAAGTTTTTTTTTTTTTTTTTTTTTTTTGTCTCCATGTTATTCGGAAGTCTAAAAATATAGATTGTTATCCTTTTTTGTTAAAAACCTAGTGTTGAGTGTTAAAAAATTGAAGTTGACCATTAACTTTTTAAACTATGTATATATAAACTGTGAAAGCTATCTCAAATTTTATGATTAAAAATATTAACAATCAATTTCAATTTTTTAACGGTCCCTCTTAGTTTTTTAACGGAAAAAGACAACATTTAATCTTAAAAACTTTTCAGGACAACATTGTTTTTGGACGTATATTTTTGGGACGAATTTGCTACCTAAGGGGTACTAAAATACTGTTATATTTATTGAATTATTTAATCACAGAATTTGAGATAGCTTTCACAGTTTATATATATATATAGTTGGATTATTTTATATATTTTAATTATGAATCCATTGCTTCAGCAGGAAGAAAATCTTCAACATCAGCCTCAGAAAGAAGCGTTGTGGAATTGGAAAAAAAAAAAAAAAAAAACAACAACAAAGAAAAGGAAAGTAAAATAATATGAAGGGAGCTCAGTTCAATTGAACGCAACCAATATTCCAGACCTTTTAACAATTTTCCGTTAAAATCACTCCAAATTCGAAAACCAAAATCCGCGTGATTTCAACATCAGCATGTGAAGCTGGGCTCAAGTTGTAATCCTCTTAACCGTCGCGGTGGCTTTCCGGTGATCCGTCGTCTGTCTAGATCTCTCTTCCGTTGCTAGGTGCTCGGTGCTAGCTAGCTCTCTTTTAATATAGGATAGTATTAAATGCATAGGCAATAGTTAATTGAAAACTTCCAAATACATTCACTTTTTTATTCCCACTTTCACTTTCACACAATTAAAATCTTTCTTCTTCCTCTTATAGCTTAAATCACTCTAAACTTTCACCCAATCCTCACCGTCACATCAACAATAATATGCGAGCTTTCTGCAGAATGAGCTTGTTGTTACTGCACTTGTGAAGTTCACAGAGAAAAGAGAGGGGTTGGTCTTACAATGAGAGCATGGCTCAGCAAAGGCAATCGGGGATGGAGAGGATTGGGGTTCGGGGATGCCACGATCTGCACGATGCAAACGGCGCGGCGGATCACGTGACCGTTGGAGTTTATGCCCCGACGCATAAGCACCCACGGCACCGGCGATCTGTGCGATCGGACAGGACACGCAAGCTCTCGGCGGGGCTTATTTTGGTGTTCCTATTCCTGGCGCTTGGCGTCACTGTGGTGGCGTATTATTACCTTTCTACAGACGACGGTAAAAATTAAGCTTTGAATCAGAATCTTTGTTTCAATTACAATGCGTTTGATTCTGGGCTGGTTAGATTTTTGAGCCCGGTCTGAAATAGTGGGTTGCATTTTGTATTTAGCATGATGGGTAATTGTTTCCCCTGTTGGGGTGGTAGGATTACTGTAGAGCGGGAAATGGTAATGTAATATGAATATTTTTGTTCTTTTGTTTGATTCTTTTAACCAAAACGTACACCTGATTATCTAAGCTGCTGTTTTTTTTCTCCTGATGTTTCCTTTTAAGTCTTGAGACAAATTTTCTTAACATTTTCTTCTAAGATTATGCTGTTGTTCTGAGTTCTTACAAATTTGATTCTAGGACTGTCAGAAGCTTCTAAGTGATTTAACTTTGTTTGCAGAACTAAACAAAGATAGTGACGAGAGTGATGATTTGAAGAATGATTCTGATTTTCTTACAAATGTACCACGAATAGAGAGGAGTAGAGTCCTTGAGTTTGGGAATGTTTCAGTGGGTCATGGCCGAGATTCAAGATATTGGGATAGGGATGATAGGCGAAGGGATGGAGATTACAATGAAGATGTGGTGGAGGAAATCAGCAAGGATGAAAATATTGATAAAAGTAGTGCTTCTGGTAAGATGAATGGAAATATAAGGTCTTCAAATGGTGATTCTCGCAAGGGTTCGGTTAAAAGAGGTGTTGGCTTGTATAATGAAGCAGGGCGTCATGAATTGAAAAAGTATGAAGCGGAATATGAGGCCTCTTTGAAGAATGCAGTAAACTTATCTGAAAATTATGACAAAATTTCTAATCATGACGATTTAGAGAAGATAAATGCACTAATTGATGTTGATGATGAGTATGATGACTTTTCTGAGTCTCAGGATGCTGAAATGGAAGACTATGGGAACAGTAGAAATACTGGGGTGAAACATTCTAATTCTAATATTGTTTCTGACAGTGCTGAGGGAAACATTTCCTTAAACAGAAAAACCTTCCATTCTGTGAAAGGGAATTCTCAAGTCATTCATGAAGATGGACAATTGATGAAAAAATCACCTTCAGAAGCAAAGAAGAAACACAAACGCCGCAAATTTTCAGGTAATGTTTATGATTGCTACAAAAAACTTGTTTGCATTTATATATTGGTTTATCATCAATTAGATTGATACCTCATCGCTGCAAAATTATGGAGATATAAGCCATGAATTTTAGACATTTCACCTTATTGAGCTTGTACACTAGGCAAAACTGGTTGCTTTATCCTGTTGCCATTTAGTTGATTCATGGATTAAAGGTAGGGTCTTGCCTTATCCATCGGAAAAGCTGGATTGAGGAACTGTGCAAAGATGAGGTTTTCCTACAAGCTTTGGCAAAGAATACCTTGCCTTTGTCCAATTATGAAAGTAGTTAAAAGACTTGTCATATGTATCAAATGTGTTTTCTCATTTGCTTTTCCTAGGCATTTGATTTTCTAATGACTTTTAACTTCTCTAAATGTCAATAAATAACCAGGTGGTACTTTACATGATTCAGTGTAAGAAATTTAAATTATTGTAAGGATCATTAATAGGATCTTTTTTTCCTTGACCAATAAACATCCACATTGCATGGAGTTTGTGGCCTGGGAATCTGCTCAAGCTTTGATTTTATTACTTAATAATTTTTTCATGTTGCTAACTTGCAACTTGGGATGTTTTCGATACTGAAAATGACTAGATATAATGGTTGGATCACAAAATTGGAAAAATTTGGTAGTATCCTAAAAATGGAAAAGGTTGTTATTATTAAATAAGATCAAAAGCAGTTCATAAGATATCTGGTGTAAACATGGTTTATATCCGATCAGGTTTTAGTGATATCATCTATTTTATATACACACTTACTGTTGATTCCATCTCTCATGGGTCATTTAGAAACACCTCACACAGCTCTCTAGTTGGAAAAGAGCCCTATGAACAATCACACTTGAGGATTTACATCCTCCTCTTGTATCATCTCTAGTGCTTTTGTGTCTCGTCTAAATAATTTGGCAAGTTGCAAATCACTGCGGGTGTGCCATGTGGCAGATGAAGAGTCTGAAGTGGTTCATCTTTATCTAGCTTTATCTAGTTGGATTTTGTTTCAAATGTTTGAAAGCGTTCTTTGTTTTGCCAAACATTATCATCCATAACAAGTAAAAGTTCTGGTGCTTGGTTTTATTTTCTCTATAACTTGACTTGTAATGCGACTGTGCTTCAGGATCTTGTGAGATGAAGTTGTTAAACTCAACATCACAAATTGTTGAGCCTTTGGAAAGTCGAAAATTTGTCAGATTTAATTTGCAGTATACAGAAAAAGAAGAGAAGCCTTTAAGAGATGAACAATGGGTGCCTAGATTTGCAGGGCATCAAAGCTTAGAAGAGAGGGAAAAGTCATTTTTGGCTCAGGATCAAAATATTAAGTGTGGCTTTGTCAGAGGTCCAGAAGGTTTGCCAAGCACTGGATTTGACTTGTCAGAAGATGATGCAAATTACATTAGCAGATGCCATGTTGCAGTTATCTCATGCATTTTTGGAAATTCTGATCGCTTGAGGTCACCAGCTACTAAAACGGTACTGGATATGCTTTCTCTTTTATTTCATTTTTTGGTTTCATGAGGCTATAGATTGTTCAAGAACCATGGATTGCTTACTTTAAGAAAATCAAGTTATAATGCTAAGTTCTATACTTTTATGAAAGGAATGTGATGTGCCCTTTAAAAAAAAGAAAAGAAAAAAATTATGTGCTTGATCTGCAATTATTCTTATTTGCATTGAGCTCGTGTATTTTGATAATAATATGGTCAAAAAATATAGCAGGGAACACAATACATGCCTGATTGTGTTTCATCATGGTTGGCTTTGGGATCCTCTTATTGGTGGATTACCTTGAGCTTCAGAAGGCTATAAGATTTCTCTTTTCTATTCTCTTTGGTTTTTCTTTTTTCTTTTGTTTCCTGAGATTGTGGTTGAACTTCTGAAGTTACTATATAAAGCTGATTTATGATCCTAACAGAAACACATGATGCTTAGACAATAATATAACAAGCGTTTAGTTGGAAATTGATTAGCTGGTTATCCTTGTTCACAGCAATGAAGAGGTACAAAACATGGATAATACTTAACATGCACATAAGAAATGGGTGTCCTCATATAAATTCACAATCAATTGCTTGGCTTCATTGATGGGGAAATTATACCTTTTCAAATATTTCAAGCAGTTCCAACTTACTTAATTACTAATTACCTTTTCAAAATTGCTTTATTACAATGTATCAATATGCTGCCTGTGTCAGTGAGTGGGTTCTGGTTACTTTGTGAAACTTAATGACTGGTTGAAGCTGTTTATATGAGTTTAATATTAACATTTGATATGCAACTATTGTAATGTTAATCTTGGTCATTTTGATTTTAGGTCACTCGTGTGTCGAGGAAGAATGTTTGCTTTGTAATGTTTATTGATGAAGTTACACTGCGAACACTTGTGTCTGATGGCCATGAGCCTGACAGAATGGGTTTCATTGGATTCTGGAAATTAATTGTAGCGAAGAATCTACCATATGATGATATGCGCAGAGTGGGAAAAATACCTAAATTGTTGCCACACAGGCTTTTTCCTTCTGCAAGGTGAGAATGAGTCCCCTTAAACGTTGTGGTTAACTGTTTTCTAAGCCTTTTACATTTTGGCTGTATTAAGTGACATTTTCAACTTATACGATTTATCCAATCTCGTATCCTTGAAACATATTGCAAGAATTAGTTGGCACATTGCAGTCTGCTGTGATGGAAATGAACTAGTTCTATAGGCAATGATCTGAGTTTTTGGTAATCATGTTGACATCAGAAGC
The DNA here is from genome assembly GCA_019022655.1 of Acacia acuminata. Taxonomy (NCBI): domain Eukaryota; kingdom Viridiplantae; phylum Streptophyta; class Magnoliopsida; order Fabales; family Fabaceae; genus Acacia; species Acacia acuminata. Next base: position 1,104,876 of record JAFJYI010000075.1, read on the forward strand.
CTATGGTTGGCTATTTCTGTTCCCTATATTTTTCTAATTTATTCATATACATATCAAGGGAAGGAATAAAGGAATTTTTACTAATACAAAATTTGACGGGATTGGAATTGAAGGTGGTGATGCATTGTTTTAATTTTTTTTTTTTTTTTTTTTTTATATGCATCATTCATTGACATAAGAACTGGTGTGGGTGGTGAAGGTAAAGCTTGAAACTGAAGAGATTTAGAGGAGGATACAAATATGTTTGCAAACTGATGGATAAATTATTTTTGTAATACGTTTACTGTTGGATGCATCTTGGGTAGAACTAGACAATGGAAAAGAAACCAGGTTGAGTATCTTTTTTCTGAAGTTTGATTGATGATTCGGCATATGAAACTAAATAGGCCTTTTGTTTTTATGGTTGACTATTAGAATAAGAAATATCAAGTGTTTAGGTTTTTGGTTAGGTCTGTCCATCCAAATTATTTATTTTCCCGGAGCATCCTTTTGAGTTATTGATCTACAATTATAGCCAATGTTTTGTCTTTGGAATCCCCTACCTTTTTTTTAGTCTGTCTTGGTTCAACGTGTGATTCTTGGTGCAATATTTAACCCTGAAAAATCTTGAATTTTAGAACTGTTAAGTCCTTATTACTGCTATAATAGAATGGTAAAGGCCATCCTGATGTGCATATTTTTTACAATGATGTCACATTTTTCTTGATCTAGAAGGTTTTTGCATATCATATAGCTTATTAGCTATGAGCCTATGACCTTAGTATATGTGCTAGTTGGAATTACCTTGCATATCAGACATTTCTGCATAAATTCATCCACTTGTAACCATGTAGCTTCATTTTTTCCCATACTGGCACTTCTCATTCTTTTTGGGCTTTTAGATAAGCCCACCCATATTTTATTTCAACTTGCTTTTGGTTGTTTGGCATTTCTGCCTTTCGTTCTTAGTATCTCAACCTTCGGGCTTGCAGTCAGTAATTAAAGGTATTAACACATTTCTGATGGCATTATTGTTTAAAGCATTAGGTCCTGCTTTACTTTCTTACTACTGAGCTTTGGTACATTTACAGAGTTGCGCACTACTAGGCTTGGCTGCTTGGGAATATTAAAATGCTTATCACGTTCTTATGTATATTAGAACCTGCATCTAGATTCTAGGATTTTTTTTTAAAAACTAGGATAATTCTATCACATTGTTGGCTGTCTCTAACGTTGAACTTGTCCTTTTATTTCTATTCTCAAGCTTGAGGGTGCCAGAGGTCCCAAAGTTTTTATTCCGAGCAAAAGTATTTGTAGTTTATGCTTTTGACTTTCTTGTAAACCTCCAGGTATTCAATCTGGTTGGACAGCAAATTGCGTCTCCAGCTTGATCCTTTGCTTATCTTGGAGTACTTTTTGTGGAGAAAAGGTTATGAATTTGCTATATCCAATCACTATGATCGGCATTGTGTTTGGGAAGAGGTTTCACGAAACAAGAAATTGAACAAGTACAATCATACTTTGATAGATGAACAATTTGCTTTTTATCGGGCTGATGGACTGAAAAGATTTGATGCATCTGATCCAAATAAGCTTCTCCCCAGCAGTAGGTTCTTTTGAGGATTTTCTCTTTCGTGAATTCTTCAAAATTGCAATTTAAACCTTCTTCCTATACTGTCTTCAAGCATAATTTGCTTTCTGCTTTATGACAGATGTACCTGAAGGTTCCTTCATCATCAGGGCACACACTCCAATGACTAATTTGTTCTCCTGTCTTTGGTTCAATGAAGTTGACCGGTTTACTCCTCGTGATCAGCTAAGTTTCGCTTACACTTATCAAAAGCTGAGAAGGATGAACCCTGATAAACCTTTCCATCTTAACATGTTCAAGGTAAAGAAAGTTTCCTACAACCGCATGATCCCGTATATTGCTTGCCGTGATGAAGATAATTGATGCTTTCTCTGAAATGACATCAAATCAGTCTGGTTCCAACAATTAGACTTTTTTCTTTTTGGTTATTGAACTGGACCATTTTGCAACAAGTAATCTTATTATTCCATATGAATTGGATAATAGCTTTCTCTGAAGAGCATATAATTGATTAAAAAAAGGTATAGTAAATGCTTAAATATGCATTTTTTCTGAATATATTCTAAATTTATAACATGTGTGTGTGGGGGTTGAGTAGTTGGATCAATTTTTAATCAAATATAGTTGGTTCTACAAGTGTGTGGGGGTTGAGTAGTTGGATCAATTTTTAATCAAATATAGTTGGTTCTACAAGTGATCCAGTGGTTGGTTGTTCCCAGGACTGTGAGAGGAGAAAGATGGCCAAACTATTTCATCACAGGGTTGAAGAGAAGCATCAACAAAAAGCCACGGAGTAAATCGGGTGTTTACGCACATATTTTGACCTTGATTTGATATACTTGGACTGTCTCTTCAGTCACTGTTAATATTGTGATCTCAAAGGAGTTTCAGCCACATAATTTAGTGACTCAGTGATACAGAAGCAGCACAGGTGTTTCCAAGAGGAGCTAACTGTTGGTATCCATATTATCCCACACGATTTTCAGAATCTTTCGGTATGCTTTTATATAATATATATATAGATATATTCTGTATCAATTCATTGCAGTAAATTCATTTCAGAGAACCTCAAAATGAGCTCCTGGCCATCATCACCTACAGCAGCTTCTAGTCATTTTTCGCTTTTCATAATTCTGGGATTGCTTTGTTGTATGTAGAAATTTTGATATGATAGGTTATTCATCCTCTTGTCAGGAATCAGACTTGTGTGATTCTTTTCTCATTGATTTATGACTCAACTATTCTTTATATTTCATGGTATTGAGTTATAAAGATGCTAATTTCTTCCTCTGGGTTTCCATTCCCTCTTATATGACTTTTGCAAGGTTGGAGGTATTGTATTGCTAGGATTGACCATTATGACGTTATCTAATTTTGAAACTTGATTAAAGATCTGCATAAGCCAACTAAACCATCCAAACCTTTGGTTCAACCAACTTTCCTAGGATCCTTTTGATTTTAGATAGGAAGGGAAAAAAACGTAAACAAAGGGTTAAATAGTAAATTCGTCTCAAAAGTATACGTTTTGGAGTAATGTTGCCTTGAAAGTTTTCAGGTTCAATATCATCTCAGAAGTTTTAAAATGTAGTAATGTGGTGTGATATTGTTAAAAAACTAACATTGACTATGAACTTTTAAACGGAAAAATGCAACATTGATGCGTTTTAAAACTTCCCGAGTAACATTAAACATGAAAAAACTTCTAAAGCAATATTGCTCCTAGACGTATATTTCGGATACGGGTTTTCTTTTTAACCTGTAAATGAATTCTAAATTATTTTAGCCTTCGAATTTATTCAGAATGGGTCCTTTTTTTCCCAGTGAATGAGAGAAATCCGAGCTTAGATAATAGGTATCCTTGAAAATGGTTGAGACAAAATTGGTTAATGGGCCCAAAAACATTGCATTGGAGCAGTATGAGGACTTTGGTCCGTTTCTTTCTTTCTTTCTTTTTTTTTTTTTTTTTGGCAAAGGACTTTGATCCCGCTCAATTAGCCTGTTTTTGTTGCAAAGTATAGCTTGTTTTTATCTACAAATACTCCCTCTTGTCTTTCTCTCTCTCTATATATATATATAAAGGAAATTATTTAAAATTTGTGAGAAATGTGTGTTGGTTTCTTTTTTCAAAAAACACCTCTTTTAATCATTATCCTCATTAATAGAAATCCCTTTTAATATATATCATTTGTGAAAAAATTCATAAATTTGGGGGTTTAAGTGGATTGAGATCTTATATTTAAAATCGAAATAAACCTCTAATTACTTTTCTTTTCTATCAAAGTTTTAACTTTGAGCCGCTCCAAAACTTTGAAATGCAACCTTAAATAATAAGGTAGTAGTGAAAATGGAAAAGAATTTGAGGCGGCTTCATTTATATGCCACTTGCAAGTAGTATTCTTGGTTAAGTTGGTCAACTTTAACTTCCTATTTATTGATATAGATCTATGCTAGTATTATTTTTAGTCTTGGTTCATTGTAAAAAGGGCAGATCAAATCTGAAAATGAATACAAATTTATAAGATGAGCCTTGGTGCATAGCAAAAGCGCATTGAAAAAGAATTATCCTTCCTACAATTGAGCCCTAGTTCATTGTAAAAATGTAAATTAAATCATTATTTAAAATGATTATGTAAAAGAAGTACCATCAATATTACTCATGCACTTTGGTTCATTGTAGGACGTCATAGTCCTAAATACTCCTTTCAGTCCTAATTGTAGTAACTATTTACCAGAATTTAGAGAGATTAAGGAGAGAAATTAACTAATTTAATTGTAATTATTTTCCGAAGATACCCTTACTAAAAAATTAAAATGACATCAAGGCAAAACTTGTGGAATCGGTAGCAACCGCATACTTGGTACCCTGTTAGTATAATGGACTTTATTTGGGCCTTAACTATGGATTCGCCCTATTAATTGTTGAACAATATTTAATTCCAATTAAATCCAGATTTTTTTGTTGACCTGTAATTGAATCTAAGAATCAATGCTTATATATATATATAAAAGATTCAATGCCTATTATAATTTAAAATATTAGGAGAATATTTATGTTATATTATATTTGGCTTAAAATTAATGTTTTATTAGGTTATTTTACAGGAAAAAAAAAAATCAATCGCTTTGACGGATAGTTACATGAAAATACTTTTAAAGAAATATTAAAATTATTTTATTTAAAAATAAAAAAGAAAGTAGCACGTGATGGAATATAAGCATGTTGTTAAATTAATTATTATGGAAGAAGTATTAGTAGGGGTGATATGAGAAAAATATGACAAAATTGCTCAACATTATTTTATTAAAAAAACAATATAATTGAGGTGTATATGACATTAATGAGTTGCAAATATTACTTACTTTATATAATATATAGGTGTATTATCAAATTATTATTGAGAAAGTATCAATAAGAGTATTTTAGGAAGAAATTGACAAAAATTAAAACTTGGTCCTATAATTAGGACCGAGACCAACTCTAAAATGTGTTCTTATAATTAGGAACGGATAGAGTATAAGATAAAGTTTACTTTTTTAGAGAGATTAAAAAAACTAATTAAATTACTTTGGAGTATTTTTATTTTTCTTCCTAAACTAATTAGTTTGACCGATAAACTAATATATAACTTAAGAATACACAACATATGATATGATTAAGTAGCTTTATTAAAAAATCTAATATACATTTGTTACAAATAACTAGCTTAACTAATTTTTTAATTTCCACAAATTAGATATTTAGCCTTTTTATTGACAACCAAAGATAGTATTAAAAAAAATGGGTCAAGTGTGAAACTCTCTAACACAGGAAGAGTAAAAATTAAACCAAATTAATTCAGGAATAAATTTTTTTAAAAAAATCTAGGGAAAAAGACAGAAGAAAACTTTAAATTAGGTATTTCCTAAAAAATGAGTTGTGAATTACTTATTAAGTTTCATTATTCCCTTTTTAACTCTTGGTAACAAACATGATTTGAGATTTTACAAATTCAAAATTTTTTTTCCTATCTTTTTCTCAAAAATCTATCTAATTCATGAAAGTGCAAAAGTCTTTTTTTTTTTTTTTGGTATGAACTTAGAGTATCCCCAAGTCACTTTAGACTTGAACCTAATCTCTATCAGGCCAGGGGTGTTAAAGTTAAAACCCACCTAATAAGTGTGTTTCTCAAGATTTAAACTTCTCTTCTCCTCCTGACATGGGTAAGACTTCTTGCCATCTCAACCAACGGTTTGTTGGTAAATTGCAAAAGTCTCTGTTGTACAATTTTTTCTTCAAATACCATCACAGACATACTATAATTCACCAAAAATACACGTGATAAATGAATAATTTCTCCCCCAAAAAAGTGGACTACTGAAAAATTTGAGATAATGAGTGATCAAACACCTTGCTTCTAGAAAAATGAAGAAAAGATAATGTGGTGAATTTATTCAGTGAGGCGAAGAACAAAGAATTGAAGCAACCTTAATTTGCAACATAAATTGACGAATTAATAGGAATTTTAACGTCATTATTATTAGAGAGACATTATTTGTTACAACCAAACTGTCAATGGTTGCTAAAACATATTTTCTCACAAAAACGTCGTTATTGTTGAATATAAAATCAGCAACAAAAGTCATCCACGTGCTAGCAGATAGCTAATGAGTAACTAAGCAAGTGGTAGGGCTTGAAATTTTGTATTCTTAGAATTTGACTAATATTTATATAATTTTTATTTATCAGAATTTGATTGACATATAATAGCGTCATCAATTAAATAAAATCACACTTTTTTGCTAAGAAAATTAACGAAATTATGAGTAATACGGCATGCTATATCATGCTATGGCACATAATAACCATGGTTTGTGAACCTGGTTCAACCCGGTTCCAAAGTATTTTTTATTTTATTTTATTTTATTTAAAGGCAATCTGATTTGATCATTTGAAATGACATATCTGATACGCGGGATTTCCACGCAAACTCAATTGCCTCACATCGTTTGATGCCTCTACTCTAATCTGAATATTTTGTCTCAAATGTAGGTTGTAAAGAAAATTGTTAAGAATATCTGAATATGTCACAAGTATTGAAGTATATGGTTATTTTGCTACTGATCTAAAGTATTGAAATGATATATAGTATGTGAAATTTATGTTGGTGTGATGAGAAATTAATTATTTTCCAATTTTTTATACTCAACGGCCTAATGTTGACTCCGCTATTCGACCCACTAACCCTTAACCCAAGACTCGACCGGTTTAGTCATTGGTGGGTTTCATAACCTTGATAATAACTAAAGTATGAGGCTGCCGGCCTGATATTAAATTCTTACATTAATTAAATTAAGATGCTGCATTTGGAATGGAATAGCCTTACCATATCGTGAGAAAAACAAGTAGAAAGAAATGTATTTGTTAAGCAAATCAAGAAGAATAGTCTTCTTTAATAACAAATGATTGTTTGCAAGAGATAAATTAACACATTTAGATTTGACAATGATCATCTTTTACTTGAGGGTAATAAATCGACTACACTTGAAGAAGTACATGAGAAAGATTTCTCTCTCTAGAGAGATCCAGTTACCTTCTCCCCTTTGTATTGATGGGGATCAATATCGCCCTTCACATATAAACCAATGGATTAAAACTCTTTATATAAATTAAGGCGATCAACCGACTAACTAATCACTTAAATATCCCTAAACACAATGTTGGACCCAAGAATTTTAATAACAAAGGCAAAAATAAAAAAATATATTATATCATAAATAAAAGTATTTGAAATATAATACAGATCTAATATACAAAAAAAATTGAAAGAAATCTGTTACGAAATTAAAATCACTTCACTTGACTTTTAATCTACGTATTTTCATATTATTAAACTCATCTATAATCGAATCCGTATTAAAACTTAAAACAATTTTTTGTGTGGACACCCACAAAAAACATGACATGCATCTAGACAATGATGATCCACATAATATGTATCTTTAGTAGTATATTGTTTGCCCAAAAAAATGAGATTAAAAGAAGGATCTCTTGGCTGGAAATTTTCCAACTGCTCTCATGAGACTGGCAAGTGGCAACCTCGAGGATCTTTGCCACTTTAGTTCCTCCTTTGCCTTCCGCTGATGCCCTCTTCTCCTCTGCTTTCCTCCTAGCTTTTGCGAGCGTTTTGCATCTTTTACAAAGCTCTTGCCTTTTTCTCCTCCAGCTTCCTCTACATTACCAGGGTTTAAATTAGGCAATTTTTGTCATTAAACTGTTGGTTTCATTCTTGTCGGGCAATCCATAGCCATGTAATGTAAATCTTATTGCAAATAATATAATGATGAATATCATCTTATTAGGTACTCCCTCCATTCCTAATTATAGGAGCAAATTTTGGAGTTGGTTTTGACCCTAATTATAAGACCAAGTTTTAACTTTTGTCAATTTTTTCCTATAATACCCCTATTTGTACTTTCTCAATAATAATTAAAGACAATAATAATTTAATAATATACCTATATATTTTATAAAGTAAATAATGTTTGCAACTTATTAATGTCATATACACCTAAATTATACTTTTTTTTTTTATATAAAATAATTTTGAGCAATTTTTGATATTTTTTCCCATATCACCCCTACTAATACTTCTTCCACAATAATTAATTTAACAACACGCTTATATTCTATCAAGTGAGATATTCTACTTTATTTTTCATTTTTAAATAAAATAATTTTAATATTCCTTTAAGAATATTTTTTTTAACTATTCGTTCAAAGTGATTAATTTTTTCCCCTAAAATAACCTAATAAAACATTAATTTTATTATCTTTTTCCAACAATTAAAAAAATTGTATTTATATTATACCCAATTAAATAGATACTCTCTTGATAGAAGGTTTTCATTATATGATGGCCAAGTCTTCCCGGTGCTTGCTTGCCAACCAATCATGTCAATTGTGATTATTCGATAGGAAAATACGGACATGCGAATCACATGTGAAGAGTATGGACATGCACAAGGCTACCGATTCAACATGCGTTTCCTTAATGTCATTTTAAATTTTGGGTGAGGGTATTTTAGGAAAAAATACACAATTAACTAATTTAATTTCCTTCCTTAATCCCTCTAAATTTTGATAAATAACTTCTATAATTAGGACCGGAGGGAATATATTGCAAGTTCCGCCTGCTGTTGTCATTATTGGAGGAGTAGCTTCCATTATAGGCAATCAGTGAACACCAAGAATCCTACTTTAAAAAAATATTAATAACGTCATGAGTGGTTTTTTTCCTCCTTTTGATTTTTTTTTTTTTTTTTTTTTTTTTTTTTTTTTTTTTTTTTTTTTTTTTTTTTTTTTTTTTCTGGGGGAGCGGGGTGGTGGCAGTTAACTCTAACCTCCTAGTTCCACCTTTTTCTAAATAGTATGTCCATTGTTCCAGAATTTTTTTTAACCCGAGCCAAAAAATAAATATATTGAACTACTCTATTTAATTCTTATTATAAGGTACCAACTAACAAGTATATTTGTTTCTTTTTATAAAACACTTGCCTGTTTCCAAATAGTATTAAATATTTTTTCCATGCATACCAATAATTAAAAAGGTAGTGAGTAAGAGTAATAATTAATAAAAATTAATTATTACTCTTTTTTCAAGAAAAAGAGTAATAATTAATACGATATTAGAGTTTAGTGTAATTAATAGGGATAATATTCAAAATTACTTAAAATTTAGGACAAATTTAATTACTTTAACTGTTTTTATTGACTTGTGAGAATTGTTAGTTGGTTCTTTAAATAAGGACTAAGGGAGTATTTACTAAATAGTATCAAATAATCTGAAAAATACAAACAAATAATAATATATAATTATAAATTAAAACAATATATAAGATGATACTAATCTTTTCGGTATCTCAAATAAGAATTTTACTTTCCTCTCATGACCTAATAAGTAATGAAACAAACATTATCCTTACCGAGAAGATAAAAAATTATTTGGGGCCAAATTTGTGGCCAAATAAAATATCATATAATAAATACATATATATTTTAACAAATTTTACAAGATCAAGGGCCATTTGGGGCCATCAAGACCTTCCACCACCGGTTGACAAATAAATAAATATATTGCTTGAGTGATAAATAATGTTAAATATCTTTTCAGTCATAAATTTATGTTATGTGAATTGAAAATGCGTAGTTTCACTATAAAATATGTGTTATGTAAGCGATAAATTTGAGGATATTTTTAATAATTAAGTTGTAAATTTGGTCCTTGATAGCATAATTCTCCCAAACAAATATTCAACTAATTAACTACCATTGCCACATAGAATGCAATTCAAATATATAAACACTACTACACATTTGTCTATATTTAACGCTCCATATTTAAGAGAAATACGCAAAGACGGAGTGTTGGAAATGGAAAACATAACGGTTTTTCAAAACAATTGTAAATTATAGGAGAAAATATTTGACGGTTTTATACTACAACCGTTATATATTAGGTTGGTTTTTTGGGGAAAAATGGTATCTTTTATTTGACGGTTGTTTGTAAAAAAACCGTCAGATATAGATTATATATATTTTTGAGTAAAGATTATGTAAAGATTGATTTTTGGGTGATTTTGTATGTGCATAGGATTTTGCCACTGATTTTAAGTGTTTGTTCTCATTAAGGTTGTTATTTATTTGTGTTGATTTGAATAAAGTTTATGGGAATATTGTTTTTTGGGTTATTTTGCTAAGTTTTTATCCCATTTTCCTCTACATAGATGATATGCTCTAGATAGAAAGTATAAATAAAGAATGGATGTCTTCCAATCATCTATCAAAGGAGTATTAGGATGGGGTGAGAGATTTCATGAGGTTTGCGATTCGTAATAGTGCTAACAATCATCTTATGATTATTTTCCCTTGCGTCAAGTGTGTAGTTATAAAGTGTGTTGATCCAGACAATTGTAAGTCGCACTTAGTGATGTATGGAATTAATCAGAGTTATACCTGTTAGACAAAACATGGGGAGACGATGTGGGCAATAGTGCTAATTGGTCGAATTTGGAAAGGTGCGAATGACCTAACTTCAACACAAGTATTTTTAGAGCTGATTGTCTTCCAGATATGGCCGATGCAATTGAAGCGAAATTTAGTGAATGCACAGAAAAGTTTGAGAGGATGAAGATCAATGGAGAGAAACCTTTGTATGAGAATTGTACTGAGTTCACATTATTATCTGCAGTATTGAACTTGTACAATCAGAAAGCAAAATATGGGTTAAGTGACTCAAACTTCATAGGATTGCTTGCACTTTTAAGAAGAAATCTACCACTGGGAAAAGTTATGCCAACCACGATTTTTGATGCAAAACAAGTGATGCGCACCACTAGCTTGAGCTATGAAAAGATACATACTTGCCCCAACAATCATATTTTTTCAGAAAAAGAATATGAATTGTACCCGAGTGTCCTCTGTGTTCTACCTCATACTACCAAGCAAATGGGAAGAGTCCAAAAAAGGTGTTATGATATTTTTCAATTATACCTAGATTTAGACGCTTGTATAGCAATGCAATTAATACAAAAAGTTTAAAGTGGCATGTGGGTGAAAGGATTCAAGACAAGCATATTTCGGTATCCTGCATACTTTGCAGAATGGAGTAGGTTTGACTTTAAGTGTCCCGAATTTATTGAAGAACCAAGAATCGTCCGCCTACCATTAGTTACTAATGGGATGCACCCATTTGGGATGCAGAGTAGTACCCATAATACATGCCCGATTTTTTTTTTTTTTTTTTTTTTTTTTTTTTATAACCTTCCCCCCTGGATTTCGATTAAATGGAAGTATATGATGTTGGAAATTCTAATCTCAAGGCCTATGCAACCAGGGATAACATATACATATACCTTATGCTACTAATTCAACACTTGAAGAAGTTGTGGGACAAAGGGGAGGCTATATATGATGCTCACCAGAAAGAAACATTCAATATAAAGGTCATGTTGTCTAGCACAATCAATAACTTTCCTGCGTACTGTAATGTGTCAGGGTACAGCATAAAAGGCCAACTTGGATGCTCGATTTGTGAAGAAGGTGCATCATCGATTAAGTTGAAGTATAGGATATCAAATATGGTTGCAAAAGGATTATCCATATTGCCGTATGACGAAATACTTTAATGAGGAATCAAATGAAATGATAGTGGGAGCAAGCACACCTATACGTACTTCAAAACTTCGAAGAGATTAACGAGTATGTAGGTATTCATATGGATGAGCTTAAGAGGGGAAAACCTAACAGACTACAGAGTTAGCATGCTAATGAACATAATAAACAATTCACAGCATGGTTGAAGAAGCACGTGGATGACAAGTACAATGTTGATCATAATTCAGTTCTAGAGAAAGTACTGTTTTTGGCACATGGTCCGAACATAAATTTGCTTTCTTTCTCAAGCTAAATCATCAATGGATACACCTTCTATACTAAAGAGCAGGATGCCCGAAGCAAAATCTAAAGTATTGTAGTAACTATTATTGCTAACACCATGCATGTATCAAGTGCAAAAAATAAGTATCCTATCTATGACAATATGTCATACTTTGGGGTGGTTGAGCACATTTGGGAGTTTGATTACATAGGATTTCAGATTCCGGTTTTTGGGTTCAAGTGGGTTGACAATAATAATACTTTGAAAATGGATGAGTTGGGTTGATAAATTGAAATTGAAATTGAACAAGCAAGGGTATGTTAAAAAAGCCTTTCATTTTGGCTTCTCAAGTTAAACAAGTGTTCTATGTTCCGGATCCTATTCATAAAGAATGGTCTACTGTTTTGTAGGGGTGAGCATTCGGTTTTAACCGAAAAACCGAATTACATGTATTTTCAGAACCGAAACCAAAAACTGAAAAACCGAAATATTTCGGTTCGGTTTTGCAATTAATTCGGTTTTTGGGTTTGAGTTGGGCCTTATTGTGGGCCTTCTTATTTGGGTTAATTCTGTAAAATGGCCAATCTACTTTTTTTTTTTTGCTAAATCAATTTACAATATTGACTATTGAATGCAACTTGGCTATAATATACTTAACATGGAACACTTGGTATATATCGATTTTCACTTGTTTGGGGCTCCATTTAGAATCTCCAAATTGACTTTCAACTCTTAAAACTTAAAAGTCAATTGCAGGGGGGAATCATGCATGTTTGGCATTTCTTTAGGATAAATGATTTTTTTTTTTAAAAAATTACATTAAACTTAAAGCAACTTTTTTTTTTTAAAAAAAAAAAATTGAACAATTTAAAATTTAATTTTTAACAATGATTTTTGAGAATAGATTTCGAGTAAAATATCACTACTACAAAAGACCTAAATAAGACCCAATTAACGTCCCTTTTCAGAGGGACGTCTGGGAGAGTGTCGTTGTTTTTGTTTATTTAGCGACCTGATTAAAATTCTGGTCGCCTCTTAGAATCGAATTAAGGCCGCCTCTTATGAGGTGACCTTTTATTAGTTTTTTTTTAAAAAAATTATACTTGCTATGTTTGGCCAATTTCTTTGCAAAACCGAATATGCTCACTTCACAAAATAAGTGCATATGCCCAAGATAATGTCCAAACAGATAACACAATACAACACAAAATGAAATACAACCAGACATATGAGTACAGAACCAACACAGAAACAAACCGACAGCAAACTACAATAAAACACTTGTCATGGATGATGCTTCTACTCTTCCAATCACATAACATAGCAGATTTGGCATTCACAAAATTTACTAAATTAAGACAATCGATTCAAAGATAACATTCTCATGGCCTGATCTATTGCCAACATGAGGGCTTTCTTGAGAGTTAGAGCCTCTGACATAAATGCTGAAATGGACTTGATTTTTTCCACAAATCCCCACTTAAAATCCCCAAAATGGTCCCTACATAACCCCAATTCCAGCTAAACCCGCACTGTACAAACGCTCCATCAATGTTGAGTTTCACCAACCCAAGTCTCGGAGGTTTCCATTTATCTCCTCTTACCGCCGGGGAGGAAGCAAAAGAGGTGAGTTGCACTTTTTCCACCGAATCCCGAATTCTCGAATTGCTCCCGTCACCTGAAAAAATCACAAAATAAGGGTCCGACTTAACAACATTGAAAACTTTCTCATTACATTGCTTCCAAATGAGCCATAAAAGCCAACAATTAAAGAAATATCTGCGGTAAAAAACCGTGAGCTCTGATCGACAACCACCACACTTTAAAATTAGTAATATTAGAACAAAGAAACCGGGCCCCCAAACTACACCCAAACCACACACAAAGTGAGTCCAATAACAAGTGGAAAAACACAAATAGGGACTAAACTCGTGACATAGAAGTTGAACAGCACACAAAATAAGGGCTTCAGTGTATCTTCCTTCCAGCAACAGTTGCATAGGAACCAAGTGCATAATTTGCATAATTTCCACTAAGGAACGTCATCAATCCAAAAAGCAAAGAAATGTCCACTACAACATAAATGCCACCATCACAATTCCGGAAGAATCTCATGCAATGTAAATGTCACATCACAGTTCGAGAAGAATCTCAAGAAGCGTTCGTCAATTCAAAAGATTTATCTAAAACAGATTGATCACATGATCTAGCCAAAAAATGGGAAGTAAACTTTATATACCTATATGTGTTCAAGAAGATATCTAGCCAACATGTCTCGAATCTAATCGATGTCATCCTGTGAGTACGGATCCTCAATACCAAAAAGTCAGAATTGGAAAACAAGGTATAAGATAAACCAATGAAGTGAATGAAATAATTAACAACCGAAGTACCACAACAAAAAATATCATCATTTGAGGATCACGGAGCATTACGTACGTTTTGAAAGCCGAGTATGCGTCCGGTGGAAACGATAGATTGCATCCAACAGATAACGTAGTATCCGCACTCGGTGTTCCCTGGTTGGTGATGGCACTATAAATCAAAAACAAATTGTTAAAACGAAAGCTACCGTGTCTCAGAAAAAACTTGAAGTGAAACTACTTACCTTCGGATAAAACCACTTCGGTCCACCCCGCTCGTGCTCCAAAGCAAGTTGTCTATATGTCCTAAGACCCCTATCATCATTAAAATGGAAATTAATAGACATGAAAATAATTCATTTAAAAGAAGAATCGATGATTTAGACAAAAACTTGTTGGGATCCGTACAACGCAAATGCGGATTAAAATTCTCTACGAATCTCGTCCCGAGGATCACTCAGGTGCATTTAAACCTAGGCTAGGGAATCCGAAATTACCTTTGGAGAATTCGTTCGCGTCTCGTTCTTCCTTGAACAGGTAGGCTACCTCCTTGATCAGTAGAAGACGACTCATAGGATCGTCTTCCTCCACCGTATCCACACGAACAACTCCGAACACGGCTACGACAGTGCTAGTGCCTCTTATGCGTCTCTCTAAATTAAATATAAAACAAATGATATATAATAAATTATAATCTCCATTTATAATATTACTATATATATCAATTTCGAATTTATACATATATATATATATATATATATATATATATATATTCACCCTGCATTAAATTAAGTATTCATTAAATCTCGATTAATCTAAGATTCAATGAACCCGGACACTTTGCTCATGTTGGGTTATTCTTGTGTGCGACCCTGCAGCCCATATGAGATTGACAGTGGGCCAACACTGTGTAAGCCCACAAGTCGCAAGCGGCTTCTAGCAAGACATTGCGACTACCCAATTCACATGGGGATCGATTACACGATACAACCTATCGTACCACCATGTCACGTCCCTTTTGTCACGCGATAATTTGGTCAAGGATGAGGCATGGATAATGTCAACTTCCTTTTCTTGACCATTACTTTCTCGATTCTCGAGTAGTCTAATAAGTGAAATGGAAACCCCTTTCCATCACAGTATGACCATACATTTCTTAGACTCACTCATCGATGGCCCAGTATTATCTCTCTACAAATGTGAGAGACAAATTCCATCTTGACCATTCACATTCCTCCGCATGAAAATCACTGATCCCGATCCTAGTCTTTATCATCACCCAGTCAAAGGTGACTTTTGACTAGGTCAAAGACCAGTGACTCATCATGTAGGAATCCATGATGATCTCGGTCATAGGGCTCGTGACGCGGTTATACATGAGATAAGCTTATGACTAGATCCATGCGGCTTTCTCATAGTGGGTCGGTCCAAAGACCTTGTACTCTTACAAGTGCCCATGACTTTGATTCGTATCTCCATACCTCATCAAAGTCATGCGGGTCTTAACTCATCTTCGCTCCCGCGTAGATGACCGATCGAGACATTTAGGAAAATCTATAAGATGTATCCAAGGATACGGTTATCAATACGAACATGCAAATGAAAATGATAACAAAAGAGAATACTTTAAATAACTTAAATATCCAAAGTACAATGAATTGCCCTTAGGGCATAATTTCCAACAAAATTTACTTACTCGGCAAACATGTCTTTGATATCCTCGGTTGGCCTGCCACCTACGGAATAGAACCAATAACATGCGTTCTTGGCGGGACAAACAACACACAAGGTCCAATGACCACTACAACATATACATATTAATATTAAACTAAGATAAGAAAGCGGTTTATTCTTAAAAATCTTAAATAGACAAAGAAATACGCACATTTTATGTATTGGTGCTAGATAACAAGACGATTGTAGGTCGCCCATTGTTAAACCAACATAAATAGCCCTCCTGGCTAAGATATTGCAAGCCGAAGCCGTGCTTCAGGACATAAGAATCCATACGAACCCAATCGGCCTCCCTTTTTGCATATGTCATGGCGGAGACACTATGATCGAAATAAAATGATAAATGTTGTTGAATATATATATATATATATATATTTGAAGTCAAACCTGAATCTAGGAACTTTGGGGCTGCAAAGCATGAAATGCGTTGGCAAAAGCAATCAAAATCAGAGCACGAGAAAACATTAGTTAAACATGCATGATTGTCTTGAAAATTATGCTAGAATAAATGACAATTTGCCCAACTAATCAAAACAACTAGAGAAGGGTACCACCAAAGTCACCAAAGATTGTCCCAGAAAAGCTCTCTATAAAATCCTTTGCTAAAAAAAGTCAGACTGAGTGCTTCATATAAACTCACAATGCAGCTAACATACATACTCTATTCAGAAAAATTACTAATTTATCTTATGCATTCATCCCCACCATGAGCCATCACAATTTTAATGATCAATCTATTTATCAACATTTCTTCACAATATTTAGAGACAAGAAAAATAGAGGTGTTTCATAATTCATAGGAGACAATTTACTATCACCATATAACTCAGTTTAAGACATCTATAGGCTCAACACAATTTACTTTTAAACTTCATTTGTCATTTTCACTTGAAAAGCACGTGAAATCATTTGAACAAAGCATATAGAGAACAAAACATTTTAGATTAATGAATTCACTTCTTTTACACAATTATCTAAAATATAAAAGGTTCAGATTCGTGTGATAAATCATATATATGACGGTCCTATTCTATACAAAGATTTTGAAAATAGTAAAAGTGAAATTCAAAAGGGAAAAAATGATGAATACGAAGGTTTGCACCATCCGTAACAGCTCAAGTGAACCCAAGTCATGAACCCAATTGATGAACAATCCGAAAAATGGCCTAGGATTGAAAGATGCCTTCTTCGAATGAATCTAACGATCCACGCCGAATCGAAATGGACGATCAGAGAGAACGAGCAGTCGGAGTGAACGAGCAGAGAGAACGATCAGCGGAAGCAGAGAACGAGTTCTGGTCTGGGTCAGTAGGGAGCACGACGGCGACAGGTGAATCAGCGATGCCGCGATGGCGACGCCGTGAGTGGAGGAGGTAGCGGATGATTTGGGTTTTAGGGTTTGGGAAGAAGGAAGCCGCGACAGAGTGAATGACCGACTGATGGAAGTTCTGAAATAAAAAGCAATTTTAGGCGACGAAAGCACTTTGGTCGCTCAAGTTAGGCACCAAACAAATAAATTTTATTAAAATAAATCCCATTGGCCCAAAATTTATTGCAATTTGGGCGACCGAATTTATTTCGGTCGCCTATATTCCAATTGAAATGACTCGAAATGTAATCAAGTCGTCTAAATTCGCCAAACAAATAAATTTTATTAAAATAAATCGCATGGCGCGAATATTTATTGCAATTTGGGCGATTCGAATTCTATTCAGTCGCGTAATAAATGAAAAATCCCATGGCGCCCAAATTTTTTAGAATTTGGGTGACCTGAATTTTATTCAGGTCGCCTAATGAAATTTTATCCAAGAAAAATCCCATGGCGCCAAACAAAAAAAATCCCACATGGCGGCAAACGGAAAATTCGGCTATTAGGCGTCCGAATGTAGTTTAGGACGATAAAAACCAATTTTTTACTCTAAAGAACATCAAATACCATGGCGCCAAATGAAAAATTCTCACGCGAAACTACTTAATGTTGGAAATTATGCCCTAGGGCAAGTCATTGTTCTCCATTAAGTTATCACTTCATTCGCATGTTTAAAGTGATAATCGATTCCTGGATATATCTTATAGATGATATCCTAAATGTCCCTGTCGGTCATCTAAGCGGGAGCGAAGATGAGATAAGACCAGTACGACTTTGATGAGGTATGGAGATACGAATCAAAGTCATGGGCACTTGTAAGAGTACAAGGTGCTGGACCGACCCACTATGAGAAAGCTGCATGGATCTAGTCATAAGCTTATCTCATGTATAACCGCGTCACCACGCCCTATGACTCGAGACCATCATGGATTCCTACATGATGAGTCACGACCTTTGACCTAGTCAAAAGTCA
Source organism: Acacia acuminata (assembly GCA_019022655.1). Taxonomy (NCBI): domain Eukaryota; kingdom Viridiplantae; phylum Streptophyta; class Magnoliopsida; order Fabales; family Fabaceae; genus Acacia; species Acacia acuminata. The sequence continues at coordinate 1,123,300 of JAFJYI010000075.1, forward strand.
CCTTTGACCGGCGATGATAAAGGTGGGATCGGGATCGAGTGGTTTTCATGCGGAGGAATGTGAATGGTCAAGATGGAATTTGTCCCTCACATTTGTAGAGAGAGATATCTTGGGCCCTCGATGAGTGAGTCTAAGAAATGTACGGCCGTACTGTGATGGAAAGGAGTTTCCATTTCACTTGTTAGACTACTCGAGAATCGAGAAAGTAGTGGTCAAGAAAAGGAAGTTGACATTATCCATGCCTCATCCTTGACCAAATTATCGCGTGACAAAAGGGACGTGACATGGTTGTACGATAGGTTGTATCGTGTCATCGATCCCCATGTGAATTGGGTAGTCGCAATGTCTTGCTAGAGGCCGCTTGCGACTTTGTGGGTCGACAAAGTGTTGGCCCCCGCCAATCTCATATGGGCTGCGCAGGGTGGCACACAAGAATAACTCAACACGAGCAAATGTGTCCAGATTCATTGAATCTTAGATACGTCTAAGATTTAATGAATCGAATTTAATCTAGGATATATATATATATATATATGTATATGTATATATATTAAATTCGAAATTAATATATGTTAATATTATTAATAGAGATTATAAAATTAATATATATAATATTTGTTTTGTATTTAATTTATTTGATAAATTAAATATCTAAAACAAATTGAGATATTGTATCTCATTTAATTTTCGAATAAAGATATCGTATATCTGTTTTAATATTAAATTGAGATATGGTATCTCAAATTTAAATTAAATAGATAGATATTATTTTTCGGATTTAATTTATAGAGATAAATTAAATCGAAGGCTTTTAATTTGGATTGAATAAATGGATTTGATTAGATCTATTAGATTGATTTAATTAATACATTTATTTTAATCAATTCCAAATTCGAATTTCAAATCAGCTTTTAATGCGGATTAAATACGTTACATCGATTTGATTGATGTAATTAATGTATTTTAATCCATATTTGAAATTTGAATTTCAAAATTAATGAGGATTAATTTTATATAATGCGGTGAACGGGTTTAGAAAACTAACGAGACATTTTGTCGAGTGCATTTAAGCCGCGAGAAAAACCCTAGAGTGGAAAATTAAGAGAGACGCGCAAGAGGCGCTAGCACGCCGCCGTAGGTTGTGTTCGGGAGTTGTTCGTGTGGATCCGGTGGAGGAAGACGATCCTACGAGTCGTCTTCTTCGTTGATCGAGGAGGTAGCCCACCAATTGTTCAACGAAGAACAAGCCGCGAATGAATTCTCCTAAGGTAATTTCGGATTCCCTAGCCTTGGTTTAAACGCACGAGTGATCCTCGGGATTGGATCCGTAAGTTTTTTAATCCATTTGTGTTGTACGGATTCCAACACTTAAAGCGTCCGAAAAATTGTTAGAACGCCAAAAATCAATTTTACAAGTCCTAAACTTTTATTCAGACCTTCGAAGCCTCATTTTCCTTCCATATATTTACAAGAATGCCACGCCTTCATTTTTTACTTTCTATTTTTAAATAAGGATGTTTTTTGGGGTAGTGATATCCAATTTTTGTAGTAGTGTATATTTTGTGTAAAAAGTGATTTTGATAAAATAAGAATTATAATTAGAATAGCTTTTCTTTATGTGCAAACTAACAAAAAAAAAAAAAAAAAGATATTAGCTAATGTGATAATTATATATAAAGGATAAAATTTCATAAATTTTGCTAAAATTTTGGTTTTTTCGGTTTTAACCGAAATAAAATCGCAAAAAAACCGAACCAAAAAACCCAACACCGAATTATTCGGTTCGGTTTTTCGGTTTTGATTTGCTCACCCCTACTTGTTTTGTTATCAAACAAAATAAATGAGGATGCTAGAGATAAATTCAGTCAGGATGATCATTTGCAAGAGTTGTCACTTGACACACAATTCAATGAGGATGATACTTTATATGTTAGGCATGACCACATGAAGAACTTTGCATATAAAAGAAGGGGAAGTTGCTTCACAATTTTTTTTTTTTAAAAACAATTGTTATTAAAAATAGCATTAAAATTATTAAGACTATGAAAAGAAAAGGGGTACTCAATCATATGTATATTCCCTTACATTTGATGTATTCATAATTATATAGATAGAATTTTTGATGATTTGTTTTAATTTATTGGCCAGAATTGGTTATTTTGTATATTTGGATACATCTAATCAGAATTGGGTCTGTATAGGTGTTTTGTGTGTGTGTGTTTGTTGTTTCTATAGGTTATTTTGCAGGGCTAATTGAAAGTGAGCCCCTTTTTTTTTTTTTTTTTTTTTTTTTTTTTTTAAAAAACAAATTGTTACACATACTTAACGGTTATTCGCTCATGACTGTCAAATAAATCCCTTTCTTTGGTGACAACTACTTTACCGTTCATCAATTTAGCCGTTAAGTATTGTACAAAATATTTCATGGTTATTATTAAACAATCGTTAAATATAGATCGTTATATTTAACCGCCATTGTCTTGCAACCGTTAAATATAGTGCCCTATAAATAACCATTGTATTTGAAAAAAAAACTGTAAATATAGGCTACAATATTTTACGGTTAAAAATCATTATATATATAAATATTCAGCACTCGGATATTTAACGGTTGAATATCGGTAAAAATAACCGTTAAATATAGACAAATTAAATATATAGTAGCGAAACTAGACAAAGAATATAATGATAAAGAAGAATCTTCTTAATTAAAAAAAAAAAAATGTCCACACTACTAAAAATAAAAGCCTTTAAGACTGCGGCGTCTATATGTGATTTGCCTTTCTTCCTTTAGTGAGGACCCCGCCGTCATTTTACCTTGGACGTATTAACCATTTACCGTTTATATATATATATATATATAGAGTATTAAAAAAAATTGTTTAGGGAGACAGAATTTACACCCAAAAATAGTTTACACCAAACTTTCAAATTTTAGAAGAGAAAATTTGTCATTTGACCTTAGTTTATTTCGTAAAACGTGTCCTGAAATTTGATTCTGGTATTATCAATGGGTCAAAATGATGAGGTATATGCATGCATGGGATTCAGAGATAGAAGATCTTCACTTTGAAAATTTTAACAGAGACTGAAAGTGAGGTATATGCATGTTGGAACGGGTCGTTCATCCTATTTGGACCGCCCATATAGGATCTAGACTGTCAGTGGTGGATCTTGGGATAAATATTTGGGGGGCCAAATGTATAAATTTTTGTGACAAATGTAAAAAATTTTGAGCTAAATGTATAAATTTTATATAAAAAATCCATTTTATATAAATATTTAGGACAACCTTTTTTTTGGGGGCCATGGCCCTCGCCCGGCCCTTGAGAATCTAGATGGTTCATGTTTGAATTTTTTTTAAAAAATATTTTATTTAGTAGAAAATCTAAAATAAAGATAATCTCTAAACTATAGAAATATTTTTTTCAAATTTTTTTAATTCAAAAATCATCAGTTAAAAAAGAATCAAATCTAGACCGTCAGATGGGATAAGCACACAATGCTTACGGTTTCATATTAACGTTACCTCTCGTTCGTTAATTGATTTTTTGGAGATATTAAGAAAGTTAAATAAATTACTTAATCATTATATACATATTGTGTATCATTATGTTATATATCAGTTTATAATTTAAAAAAATTACTTTGAAGAAAAAAGATAAATATAAATACTTTTATATAATTTATTTAACTTCATTAATATTTAAAAAAAAAATCAATTTCTTATTATATTAATTGGCTGAGGGAATATTAAGTTGTCTTATTCTTATCTTATAAAGATCAGACTATATGCATGAGGAGTTTCAAGTTTCAACCATAATAATTCAGCCAAGAGAAAACACACAAATTCAAAGGACGAAGCAATTCTCTGCTTATAACTTTATTAATTCAACGTGTGCTTCGACTTCCTCTAAATACTTCGACTTTCAGCTTTCCTACGTTAACTTCTGTTATCACCATCCATGAATCTAGAATTTCTTTTTCTCGAACATTATTATTATTTAATAATTTCAACATAAGGGCAAAAAACAAATAACTACATACCTGAGTTGGACCAAAAACAGTTCTTTGTTAATAAATATTTGGTCGCCCTTTCCATGAAAAAATGTAATTATTCGATATTCCAATTATTTCAAGAAATAAATAAATAAAATTAACTTACATAATAAAAACGAGTGCTTAAAATAATTTTGGCAGGAGAGAATAATATTTAGAGTTAATACACACACGAAAAAAAAAAAAAGAAACATACGAAACAAAGTACCTTAATAATAGACGTACATCCTGATTAGGATATTCTTTTACACAGGGAAATTTTTTACACAGGGAAATTTTTTGACGCCAAAAATAATATTTTTAACATCTTAAATTAGGTTCTTGAGTTTCGACGCCAAAATATTCGGGTTTTTTTTAGAACATTTTTGGCGTCCTCAAATACATTCCTAGAAAAATGAACGTTAATTGAGTATTATTTAGGACTTTTTTTGGATTTTTTGTTAAGGGACATAGTTTTTGTCTTGGTAATTATTTTTATATGAGATTGCTTAACAAGTTTACAATGTAAAGATAATCGATGTGGATTGGTTTACCTCTTCATGAAAGGCGACGTGAGCAAAATACATTTTGATTATTAAAAGAAAAAAAAAAAAAAAAAAAAGATCACTTAAATTTTAAAATCCTCAACTTATTTTATTGCCTACAAGAATACAGCAATCGACAGTTTATTTTAATAGAATTTTGAAGTTCAAAAATACATGCATGCATGCATGTCCTCGAATATAAAGAAAATTAACTTGTTTAAATTTCTTCTACATTATATATAATTAAACTCCTTACTATTAACGCAATCAATGTCCCTAGTCCCTACTATATTTATAGGTTAACTTAAATCAGAACGCGATTCTTGCCCAAATTAGTAAATAAATTAATTACGATCGTTTTGTTCCGTTGTTGTAACTTATAACATCACTATTTTTCCCTGTTCCACATCATTATAAAATATTTTTAAAAAAATAGGGGATCCTACCACGTTGTGTTAAATCTCATCATGTGGAGAACTAACCTTTACTTGTGTGTAATCAAAAGTTCGAAATTCTAACTTCGCAGCTGGAATTCAGACTTTGGTAAACATTTTTTAATCAATTTTAATCTTCAAGTCCTCTCATAAATACTTTTCTTAATTCACAAAATTAATTAAGTTATATAAATAACCGGTTGAATTACATAGATTAAGATGTAGGCTAAAGTCAGTTAAATGTAATAAATATGTGAAAAATGTATAGAATTTTTTCTAAATATATCCTGATGTATAGATATATTTAAATTCAGTAAAATAAACATTATTTTGAATAAATATATTTAATAAAAAATGCGATAATTAAAAGAATATTTTTGGGAGATCCTGGCTTGTGATTTTTATTTATAAGACAAATTTTCCTTTCCATGGCAACTTAAGTTTTCTTTTCAAATTATTAATTATTATATGTAAATCAAGCAGTGCCATGATAAAACTTGTTTTTTTTTTTTTTGGGGGTCAAATTAGAAGCGTTTAAATTTTGGACTTGGGATTTCTTTTATACGAGTATATGTAGCTAGACTCATCATTTCCGTGGAACCAGAGCCAACCAAATTTGACTGCCGTTTTATTATTATATATTATTATCAGTTAGAATTTGAATGAAAAAGACAACTATCATTTAATAATTTAATTTCTACGTTCTTTATAATTTAATTTCCACGTTCTTTCTTCATTGAATGTTGAAAAAAAAAAAGGTTCAACAATGGCGCCTTCATAATCTTTTGTTTCAATGAATCAAGAACTTGAACTTCTTATTTCTTGGTTTAAAAAAATAAGAGCGTGTGTTAATCATAACTTATAAAGGAATTGCCGAAAGAAAATCATTACTCCCATCGGTCCTAAGTATAAAATAAAGTTGAATTTTTTAGAAATATTAAGGAAGTTGATTAAATTACTTTAAAATATTTATTTTGTCATTTTTTTCTTTAAACTATTTAGTATAATGAAGTAACTTATTTGACTTATTTAATCTTTATTAAAAAAAAAAAAACCAACTCTATCTTATATTTAGGAGTGAAGAGAATATTATTTTTTACTCATAGGACACACACAATCAACTTCATGCTTAAGGATGATGACAAGAGTATTACGAGTAGTATAAAATAGGTATGATCTAGATTAGTTTTAAAGGATAAGGCTTAAAAAATGTCACCAAGTGAGTGATAACCAAAACTCACATGCAAATTCATATAAGTAAGTAATAATGTTTAATATGATTGTATTAAAAAAGATAATTAGAGGTGTTCACAAAATAAAACGGGAACGGGACAGTCACGTCTCCGTGTCCATTTTCATAAAATTTCATCAACTGAGTGTTTTTGAAAGCAAAGTCTACGTAATTTTCCGCCGAAGAATTTCGTTTGTTTAAGTCTTGATGACTTGATGATTTTTATATAGCCTTGTTTCAAAGATGACCAAGTCCTTATCAACACTTTTACTCAGACTAATTAAGGTTATGATCTCATATATATGTTAAATTTTATGCCCTAAATTAGTTAATTCCATTAGTCTTAGCTAATGTGTAGAACTTTAATTTGACCAATGACTTCTTTATTGGTACAATTACCAAATCAATTGGCCTGAAAAATCTATATATCTTTATATAATATAAAATACATATCAAGACGTTACTTAGATTCACCCATGTATTAGTTTAATTAAACATATTGAGACACAAGTGGAACTATAGCAGATATTGCATTATATTGTATTGTAGCTATAGAATATATTCAAAACTTGTACTGCCTTCATTCTTAATATATGACATATTTTGAAAGTTATTAGTCTTAATTCTAAATATAATATATATTTTTTAAATTTATTAATGTTTTCCTAATTTACCCATATTGATGCCCTTAACAATAATTAAAGAAGAGAGTGAATGAGGAATCAATGAAAATATAATGAATAGAGTGTTTTAGCCAAAAAAAAAAAAAAATCTGTATTAACTAATTTAACTAATCTCCTTAGTCTAATTAAATTAGGTAAATATGTCTTATATTAAGGATGAGAGGGAGTGTTATACCTCTCTTTGATCCTTATTATAAATTCATTTTAACTAATTCTCACTACTTGTAAGAAATGATGAGTTAAATCATTAAATATATTGTAAATTGATAAAAAATTTCAAGAGTACACTTATTAAAATTCCCTCTCTACATTTAATATCATTCTCACCTCTCTTGTTTATTCTTTTCTAATGAGAATTGAATATGGGTAAAATTGGAAAAAAAATCATTAATAATCTCTAAGTGGACTTAAATATTTAGGACTAAAAATCTCTTTCACAATGGACTTATATTTAGAGTGGCATATGCATGTTACCTCAAAACCTTTTTGCAAAACAAATTTAAAAGAGTTGGGGAGAATCACCGTAAAGGCCCATTTAACCACAATTAGCCCAATAAGGGCCCCAAGAATCTGATTTTCCAGAACAGGCCTTAGGGCCCTTTTTGACATGTGAATGTTAAATGAAAAGACAAGAAAGCCCTTAACTAAAGCCGAAAAAGGAAGGGGTTCTGATTTTAAAACTCTCTCTCTCTCTCTCTCTCTCTCTCTCTCTCTCTCTCTCTCTCGTTTTGATTAAATCTGTTGCTACTCAGTGTTTGTTTCTTTCTGTTTGGATCTCTCCACTAGATCGCTTCGGTTGTTTGGCGTTTTTGATCGAGTTTGGTGAATCTGTCAATTCCCCTGTTCTTTGTCGATCTCGCTCTTGCCGAAGGAGGAAGATTCCAATCTGTAAGTTTTCCTAATTTTGGGTTTTTGTTTTCGGTCGATCTGTGTGTTGCAACGGAGGAAGGTTGTCCTTGCTTCTTCTGGTTCGATCTCGTGAGACGACGGAAGGGAGGTAGCTTAAAGAGAGAATTTGCAACAAAGACAAAAACCATATTTACAATGAGACAAAGCAACATTTACAACAAACTTTAAAAATTTGGATTTTCGTTCAAACTCAAGTCCTAAGCTTACAGAGGGCATTTACAACAGAAAAAACCACATTTACAAGATAAAAAGCCACATTTACAACAAACTTTAAAAACCTGGATTTTTCGCTCAAACTCAAGTCCTAAGCTTAAAGAGGGAATTTGCAACAATAAAAGCCACATTTACAATAGAAAAAGCAACATTTACAACAAACTTTAAAAATTTGGATTTTCGTTCAAACTCAAGTCCTAAGCTTACAGATGACATTTACAACAGAAAAAGCCACATTTACAAGGTAAAAAGCCACATTTACAACAAACATTAAAAACCTAGATTTTCGCTCAAACTCAAGTCCTAAGCTTAAAGAGGAATTTGTAACAAAGAAAAAGCCACATTTACAATAGAAAAAGCAACATTTACAACAAACTTTAAAAATTTGGATTTTCGTTCAAACTCAAGTCCTAAGCTTAAAGAGAGAATTTGCAACAGCAAAAGCTATATTTATAACAGAGACAAAGCAACATTTACAACAAACTTTAAAATTTTGGATTTTCGTTCAAACTCAAGTCCTAAGCTTACAGATGGCATTTACAACAAAAAAAGCCACATTTACAACATCAAAGTTCGAACGGGTAAGTTAAGTTTGAACGGGTAAGTTAAGTTCGAACGGGTAAGTTATAATACCTAACGTTTGTACGGGTTGTTTTCCTTTTTGGGGTTTTTGAAATTTTATTTGGTATTTATGCGTCATTCTCCCTAAAAAATATTCAAAGACACAAGTGTACCCAACGTTTACGTTCTGATTTACCCGTTCGAACTTAACTTACTCGTTCGAACTTTGATGTTGTGAATGTGGCTTTTACTGTTGCAAATTCCCTCTTTAAGCTTAGGACTTGAGTTTGAGCAAAAATCCAGGTTTTTAAAGTTTGTTGTAAATGTGGCTTTTTATCTTGTAAATGTGGCTTTTTTTTCGTTGTAAATGCCCTCTCGTAAGCTTAGGACTTGAGTTTGAACAAAAATCCAAAATTTTAAAGTTTGTTGTAAATGTTGCTTTGTCTCGGTTGTAAATATGGTTTTTGTGTTGTAAATGCCCTCTCAGTAAATGTTTGTCGTTGTAAATATGTTCTTCCCCGAAGTATCCGGCCATGTTTAATAATGATCTGCAACATAAAGTGAGTATTAACAACTTTTTAAGTCACATTAACAACTCTAATGAGTCACATTTACAACAATATCATTTCACCGTTTTCACATTCAAAGTCATTCCCCTAACAAACATACCTCCCTCTGTTTCCATGCCCCAAAACGAAAGCAACCTACGCGTTTTAACATTTAGCTCGTATTAACAACTATATCAGTCATATTAATAACTATATCAGTCATCTTTACAACTATCCCATTTCAGCATTTTTCAACCAAGTGTAGCTTCATCCCATACACCTATTCCCACTTAAAAACACATCTTTCTCTCTGTTTTCATGCCAAAAAAAAGAGCAACATTTTTTCCACTCAACCCAAAAATGATTAAAGACCAACTAGAATAGTGATAATGATATCTTGAGCAAAATCTTAGTATTTCTTACCTTTTTCCTATCTCGATTATAACATAAATTTGGCCAAGGTCCAACCTTTCACCACCCAACCTTCAAGCGAAAAAAAGGTTCAAGAACAAAGCAAATTCATGGGTAGATGAGTTCAGCCTATAACGAAGTGGATGATTGGTAATATAGATGTTCTCTCCTCGCCGAGTTGAGCAAAATATAGGTTCGAAAAACCCAGCCTATTCTCTCCCTCACGTTTGCCTTGTGCGATGGTTTCTTCTCTTTTCGTGTGGGCGCCAAAATGAATAATGCGTCTGTTCACTTTTTATTTCCAGACTTGTTCCTTTTTGCTTTTTAAATCGGGGTGTTTTTTAGTCTTTTCTTTTATTCATTCAATCTCAATCAGGGCCCTAGGGCCTGTTCTGGGAAAATCAGATTCTTGGGGCCCTTGTTGGGCTAATTGTGGTTAAATGGGCCTCTACAGTGATTCTCTCAAAGAGTTGTTATGCACACACACACATGTGTGTGTGTGTCTGATATAATGTGATATTTTGTCTGAAACATTATTTAATTTGTTTTTTCATTTTACCCCTCATTGAAGAAAAGTACTCCCTCTGGTCATTAATATATAGGAGTTGATAACTAATTTCCATATATGTTAAAAACTAGTTAAATTAGTTATTTGTAAAAATTGTGTGTTGATTTTTCTTAAATATTCTTTTTACATTTGCATTGAAACTGCTTCTTGATGAAAACTTCATTAATATGTGCAATCAATAAAGATAATTTGGGAAAAACTACTTCTTTTTACTTTTGATTAAAAGTCAAGTGAAGTCATTAAATGTCCTAATTATATAAGATTTTTTAAAATTTACAAATTACTCTCACGTCTTTTTCCATTTCCAACCAAAATAAAATATGAGCAAAATTAGAAAACCGTCATATATAACCATTTAAGTAGACTTATATTTGAAATTTAAAATTTCTTTGTATCAAAAAAAAAAAAAAAAAAATTTAAAATTTCTTTTAATAGAGACGGGAGTGGCAATATATATGTGAGAAAGCTTGTATTTTTAAATCACTGAGTGTATATATAGAGACACTCGCACACCCCCACACACATTCAAGGACATATTATTGAAAGATTTGAATAGTGACAAACCTCGTAAAAACATGAGCTCCACCAAAATCAATCACCTCGTTGATACGAAATCCATTAATGGAGAAGATGCTTGCCTTGAAGCCATGATTCTGAGTTCAGGTCAGGTAAACGCCGCCGTTTTGAACGCAGCAATAGAACTAAAGCTCTTTGACATTATTTCACAATCAAAAGCAGATGACGAGGATGGTTATGTTTCACCCACTGACATCGCTTCCAGACTCATCACCTCCCAGAAGGGCAACTCCAACGACGTAATCTCCGGCAGGCTCGACCGGATGCTCCGCTTGCTGGTGGCTCACTCGCTCCTCACCTCCTCCGTGAGAACCACCGCGGACGGCACCACCCAGAGGCTCTACGCCCTCTCTCCCACCGGCCAATACTTTGTGTCCAAACAAGATGGTCCTTCTTGGGCTTCCTCTTTTCCCAACATATCCTATCATCCTCAAATGTCTCACCTTTTGTAAGTATTTGAATCACGGAACTCAAAATCTTTAACACTATTTTTGGATGGGAGGAAAAGTTGAGAGGAAAGAAAATAGGGAGAGAAAATATTATATGATTGGAATTTTTCTTTGATTGGATGAAGAAAGAATAAGAGAGAAAAATATAAATGTGAAAAATATATTTTAAAACATATCATTTTTTCCCTTTCAATTTATTATTTGATTTTTAAAATATGAAAAATGATTTGACTTTAAAATATACAAATATAAAAATATACTTCTTTTAGATATTTTTATGTAGCTTTATTATAATGAACATAGGAGATGTAATAAATCATGATATAAAAATATTATTGTCATCGTAACATTTGTCCATTTTCTTTGCCCCATGCTCTGCATATTTCCTCTCCACCATATCCAAATAAAGGTGGTGTGAATGTGTGATAAGATTATCTCTCCAGTTTTCCTCTCATTTCATTTTCTTTTCTCCCAACTTTTCTCTTCTACGAATCGAGCTTAAGACATTAATTAAGTTTTATAAGATGATGATATGGTTTTTCTTTTTTTTTTTTTTTTTTAGTCTAAACCTGAAGAAAGGCGTGCTGAAGCTAAATGAAGGGGAAGACCTAAGCAAGATAGTACTTGGGAAAAGTGTGTACGAGTACATGAAAACAGATCCTTCACTGAAACTAAAGTTCCAAAGAACAATGGCTGATCAGTCTGCTTTGCATATGGAGAAGATTCTGGAGACATACAAAGGCTTTGAGGGAGATGTTGGTGGTGGTATTGGCCATTCCCTCCATATGATCATTTCCAAGTACCCTTCTATTAAGGGTATTAACTTTGATTTGCCCCATGTTGTTCAAGATGCCCCAACCTATCCAGGTGCTTAATTAATTAATTTCTCAGTGATTTTTTTTTTTTTTTTTTTTTTTTTTTGGGGGGGGGGGGGGGTGGTTCAATCATATTTAACCTAAAAACTCTATATTCTTACAAATTGTTCTTGTGTGTGTCTGTCTATATATGCTCAGGAATAAAGCATGTTGGAGGAGACATGTTCAAAAGTGTTCCAAGAGGTGATGCTATAATGATAAAGGTATGTTTACTTTTTGAAAATAGTCAAGTATGAGTTGATAGAAGGGGAAAAAAAACCTCATGTCCAATAAAGTTTTTCCCTCCTTCAACTAGAGGGGTATGCACTAACGACTGAGGTTATAGTGGGATTGAACTTATGACCTCCCAATTTATATAGGAGTTTTTATTCCACATCGAATAAAAAGTTATGTTAAATGGAAAAATTAATATATATAAACCTAATATCTAATGTGATCCTATGTGGCGTTCAAAGTGGTGGGTGTGTGTATCCTAAGTAGTGTTCAACATGGCATCCAAGTTGATATACATGGCGATCAATTCATATGCTTTAGCCATACTCATCATTATTTTATATTACCTTGTTCACTACAAAGCTTACATATTTTAGGGGATGAATTAGGTTGTCTGAGAGTCTTAATAATGTGTTTAAAATTCTAGTTAGACTACTCCGTCTTTATTTTTCTTTTAAATACCCCTTTTTTTTGTATGTTATTTCAAACAAATTACATAAAGAGAACTTATTCAGTTTCTTTTGTAAGAAGCTAGCATTGACTGTTCTTTGATGTTATGAAATGAATATGCCTTGTGGCGATTCAAATTATGAATTTAAGACATTATCGTGAGATCTTGTTGAGTGTTCTGAGCATGATTCCAATTATATTCCAAACTCTAGGTTAAGATGTGTTGTTTGAACCTACTTATATACATTCTTTCCAAGTTTTAAACTCACTATATATATATATTGCATTGCAGACGACAACTCATAACTGGTCAGATGAAAAATGCATGGAGATATTGAAGAACTGCTACGAGGCAATTGAGAAAGGAGGGAAAGTGATAGTGATAGACTTGATAAAGCAACAAGAGCCAGAAAGAAGCAATGCAGCGAAGAATGCGGCCATTTCAGACATAGTTATGTTCTCTCAAGGAGGAGGACTTGAAAGAACTCTGACACAGTTTGAAGCTTTGTGCAAAAATTCTGGCTTTTCTGGGTTTCGACTTGCTTCTCGTGTCCTCTCCATTGTAGGTGTCATGGAGTTTTACAAGGATTAATTCTCTATATATATATGTGTGTGTGTGTTGGTTTCCAAGATGAAGGCCAAAGTATATATACCAATAACAATTAATATTATTAAATAAAATAATGAACAAAGTTTGGCTATATGAAGGAATTGGTGTGCGTGCGTGCTATAATTATATATCCATTAGTTTCAGTTAGGATTGCGGAGCCTGTACTAATTTTGAATATTGCAATAATTTGTTATGTACTATCCATGTTTATGAGAAAATCAATAAAAAGTCGTTGTTTAAAATTTTTATTTTTGTACTCGAATTCAAGTAATTATAGTCAATAAAATTTTTTAATAGTTTTTTTTACCGATATTTCCTAATTTTTAATTTTTTTAGCAGAAAAATAAAAGAAAATTCTGTGCGACTTACTGGCCATCTTTTATATTTAGTTATACATGACAATTCTGAGTGCACAAATATCTGCTAGATTTTTTTATCTCTTTCTGATCTTTTTTTTTTTTTTTTTTTTTTTTTTTTTTTTCAATCATGTGGGATCAAAGCACAAAATTTTCTGTTAAAATTTACATTTTTTGTTTTGTTTACGTATGATATGAAATTTTAAAAATAAAATAAAATAAAATATTATTTATTACCTGTAAATAATAATTTTGTTATATAATTTTTATTGACATATAGACCATTTTTGGTAAAAAATTTCTTTTTTTGATACTATTATTATTTACACAATCTCGTATATTTTTTATGATGCTCTCTTCTCACCTTATATTCTCTTTTTTTTTTTTTTTTAATTTTCCCCATTTTATAAGTTGTGAATCACAAAATAATTTTTTCTTGGCATCAATTAGATAAACTAAAAAAATCATGATTTTTCTTTTAAAAAAAAAAACCTTGTATACAAAAGGGTTAATTACATACAATATCCTAAGGTTTTTTCTAGGCGTGTCCAATAAAATAAGTTGTGTGCAACAAGTAAAAGCCGAGTTCATGTATGTGTGGACATTTTTGGAGGGCATTGAAACCATTATCAGAAGCCATTTCTGAAATGAAAGGTGCTACTCCTTTCAGTAGATTATCTATATTGTTGTACAATGACAAGTTTTACTAATGTTAATAAATGCGGACCGAATTGATCGGTAAACCAGTTTGGTCCGGATATTAATCCGGTTTAGTTATTTATTTATTATTTTCTTTATAATTTTATATTTATAACTCTGAAATCTTTACTTTCTTCATAGGTTAGCTCCAGTTTGACTCCAGTATAATCAATTGACCCTTGACCCAATACCCAAACTAGTTCAGTGACCAGTCCGGGTTTAATAACCTTGGTTTTAATCATATACACCAAAAATGAATGTTGTGTATAATATAGTTACTGGGGGTGCTTGCGGATTTTAATTCTGTGACTAATTGCATAGGAATGCATTATAGAATGCATCATAAGCAGAAGTTTGTTTTTCTGGTGCAGGCAAAGTATTAGAGTCTCAACAAATTATTGATTAATGGCCTTAGCAGAACAAGAGGAGAGTTTAACTTCCAGTCATGGTATAAATGCCTGTGATGCAAGTTATAGTCATAATGTGATATGACAGTTTTCTTTCATAACTTAATTAGTGGTTGCATATTTATATAAATTAAATCAGGTATTCAAAACTTTTGTATGTTTTAATTTTTTTAATTATAAATTTATAATATTCTGCTGAAGATAAATTAGACATTTTTGTGAGCACTAGGAATATGTTGCAGTGTAGAAAATCTCTTTGGTGTCAGATGGATGAAATGGTTTGCCTCATGTAGAATTTTAGTAATACTCATTCCAGTTCTTAATATAAGACATATTTATATTATCTAATTAAATTAAAAAAGGTAATTAAGTTAGTTAATATAGCATATATTTTCTAAAAGACCATAGTCATCTTCCTTAATTCTCTCATTCTATTTACTTGAGGGTATATCGATAGGGTAAATTAGATTGACAAATACAAAAAATACGTTTTTTTATTTAAGATGAAGATAAATTCACCAAATATATTCTATATTAAAAACGGGTTGATGGCCTGTTGACACCAATTTGGACGCAATGTTTCTTGATTTCATTCTAGCTGTTTTAAAGGTAGGATGTTTTTGGAGGACAAGGTGGAGGCATCAGAAGTGGAGCTTTCTGAGGTGGATGACGTTGTCCTCTATATGGGAATAATTGGTATATATTGCAGGATGCAGCCTAGCTATAAGAAAGAAGCTTGAGCATACCTATAAATCAATTTAAATTATAACATCCACTACAAAAAAACTCGAAATTACCCACGGAATTGAGACGGAATTATTTCCGTTGGTAAGTTAGCCACGGATTACCCACGGAATTCCGTGGGAAATAATGCAAATTTTTTTCTAAAAAAATAAAATATTAGCCACGGAATTTCCGTGGGTGATGTTTTGAAAAAAATTAGTGCAAGTTTGTATGGTTCGAACACGGGACGGGGAGGAGATACAATGTCGCCTAACCAAGTGAACTAGGAGATTAACTTGTCTGTTTTGTGAAATTTGTTTATTTTATATAAGAAGTTGCAATCCCTAAATCCCTTATACAATTTGAGCGCCTTTGTTTTCATTTCCGGCGCCTCTTCCCTGTGCCAATTTTCGTGCTTTCCCTCCATCCGAAAATCCCTAATCATTCGCTCTTCCCTTCACCTTTCTCAAGTTCAACATCGGCTCTCCTCACTCTCCTCTCAGTCTCTAAGTCTCAGCTTCACTCTTCTCTACTTCACCATTTGACCCACCCTACATCCACCCTCCGAAGCTCGCGACTCGATAGCACCCGATGGTTACATATTGGGGGTTTCCTAAGCGATTTTTTCTCTGAAACGATGCTTAATCGCTTCCATTGTTAGGTAATGCTTGTTTTTCTTCTTTGATTTCCTGCTTCTTGTTTTCATTTTGTGATTCATTGATTGTGAGGATCTTGTTCTTTTCGGCGGATTTGGGTTCTCGAGAGGGATTGCGATCGAGTCCATGAATTAACACATTAGAATGATATGAGATGTTCGAAGTCTACATTTATATTGTATGAGTCCGTTTCGGTTATATGAGCATTTGGTTTGATTTGGATTGTGAACGTGGAGACATTTGGGTAATCTGTGCATCTAAGTTGTTGTGTTTGGTATTTTATTTGTATATGTAGCGACCGTCTAAGGTTTTAAGAAGTTGCTTGTGAGAATTCGAGGCGCGGGTCTAGCCGAGGCACGGGATCAAGATTTACTTCGTTGGAGCTTATTGGACAAGGTTCATTTGGTGATGTCTATATAGCGTAAGTTGTTTACTCTTGGACTAATATATTGTCAATGAAAGTAGAGAATTCATGTTCTCCCATTGAGTTCGAGTTCTTCTAAATGGCTTTTGTTTAATCAAATCAATGGTTCTTTTTACGGTTTAAGTGTTAGACTTTTCATATCTTCGCTTACGGGATTGCAATTATGCAACTAGGTCCCGTTAATATTAGATAAACTTATTTCCATATGTTTCTTTGTTCCATAGCACACAAAAATGCCCAACACGTAATCTTTAATTTGATCAAATAAAAAATAAAGGGCAATTACTGAAAATTGTAAGAAAGGAAAGCTTTGTATGAATCTTTGTTATAAGGAAAGTACAATGCTAAACTTCCTTACCATATTTTATTTGTAATCACTCTAATTGTTTCTCTAACCAAAAACAGAACACTTAAAAATGGATGCCATGCAAAACCTCAAGATTTGCAAACCAAGGTGTAAAATATAAACTGCCTTCACTTTTGCATTTTGCCAAGAAATAGGTGTTTCGACACAATTATGTTGAATATTTTAATCATCAAGTATTTGATTGTTGCCTCAGATAAATACTGTGAATCTTTGAAATAGCTGATCAAATTCAAGTATGTCATTCAATTGGCTCTCTTTTCCCAAAGTTTCTTTCATAGATCAATGGCATTGCTGACACTTCCGTATCAATGAAAAGATCCAATTTTGTTGGAAATTTAGAAATTAAAGTGATATGTTATGCTCGGTGTGGATGCAATTTATAATTACAAAGTATATAACTGTATTCTTAACTAAAACATGTCCAAGTTCCGAGAGAGCTTCCTTTTTGGGAGATATTGGCATCCTAATGTCCTTGTTATTTGGGTCGGTAATTCTTACTTATGTGCTTAGCGCTTGGTAGATTGCGAGGTCCTATTTAGTTGAATGATTTGTTCGGATATAAAAAGATGGTAGATTTATGATTCATGATAATTGCTAATTCTTTTGTTTTCAAATTAACGTCTATCTTGTAAGTTGTGATTATATAAATTGCTTTGTTTGATTATTTTATCCAGGCATTAATTTTGACCCTTTTAGATGGTTAACATCGTGATCTTGTTAAAAGATTCAGCAAAGTTAAATTTGTTCATGTGTTTAGATAGGGGAATTCATGTCTTTGATGCCATGGCTAATTTTAGTTGTGATCGGGAGGAGTTCAAAGTTGTGTTTGATGAGCCTCCTCCGTTTTTAGTGTCTTTCTTTGTTTAGTGATTGTCTGGGGCTGCGTTCCCTAGATTTGTTGCCGATGTTTAATTGAGAAGGGCTATTGCGCCCTTTGTTACCAAAAAAAAAACATGAATGCTTCCATTAAATATGGAAAGGCAAGTTGTGTCAAGACCAATAGACGTGTAATGAAATAATTGACCCTTATTTTTCATTACACAAGTTGCACTTGAAAATGCTTCCATTATATATATATATATATATATATATATATGGGCAGGCTGGTTGTCCTAAGATGAATAATAAAGAGTTTGTTCATTAATTTATTCATCCTTGTTTTAGGTGAAGTTGTTTTGAATTTGTTCCCATATTGTTATTATATATATGTACATATACACTGCTCTTCATATGCATGGTTGTTGGATATTCTGAATCATACACAAGCTTGTCCCCTGCATAAAGAGAAATTTAGTTTTATTATTACGCTTGTTGAAAATTTAGTATTGTGTTTTCTTTTCCTTCTTGTCATGTCTTCTTATATATGGTTTAGAAAATTGTTGCCTTTCTCCTAATTGGTGTTAGATCTTGCTATCCCAAGTTTGGACACGAATAGAAGTGGATTTATAGTTGGAACATGTGAATTTTGGGGTTGTGATAAGAAGGACTGAAAATTTTTGGAGTTTGCCTAATATGAAATGCACACTAAGTGTTTGATAAAATGTTTGAAAGGAGAATTTCATGCTAAATTTTGTTATTGAATGGAATATTGGGACTTTGTGAAACTACTTTGATGCTTGAATGAGTTACTTTCTAAACTCAGAGCCCTTTTTTCTGGAGATCTTGGTACCACAATGAGGGTAATTAATATTGTCTCTACTCACCCATTACATTATTTCATTCCCTTGTCATATCCTGCAAAGTTTTATAAGAACATCTTAAACATGTTAAACATCCATGTGTGTGAGCTACATGTTACTTCAAATTTTGTTTTTTCATACTTTTGGAGGTCTAATGAAAGAATCACGCCAAATTGAAAATTTCGACCATAACCTATGTAATGTGCGGTTAGCGTTTTGCTCTTTGTTTTAGCCAGATGTGGTAATTCCATAACCATTTGGAAATTGGCCAAATTCGGTAAGTTTACTTTTGATAGATTTATAACATTTTTTGTTGTTGAGTAAGATCAGTTGAGAAATTTAAGCGCTAAAAAAGATGTGGTTATGCACCAAAATATACATCTATTATGCATAATGAGTTCTTTCTTTCTATTTCAATTTTTTTGGGTGGATTATTAGCATGTTTTTTGTTGTTGCCATTTTCCAACCGACACATGGATATATTTCGACTACTTAGGTTTCTTTGGAGTTTTCTTTGTACCAAAAGTCTATTCCTCATACTCGCTCGTTGATCGCATACGGTAATTTCGAATGTGATGTAGCTTTGCTTGAATATTAGTTGAAGGTTTTGAATATGTTTTAGAAATGCAAAGAATGGCCAATTTAGATAAGAGGAATAAAAAACTAGTGGATTAAAAAAAATATGCCTGATTTATGATTCCATAGTATAGGGTTAAGGTGTATAAAGGAAAGAAATATGCCTGAATGTTGTGTGCACTTGAGAAATTGCTAAAAGTGTGTTTGAATTGAGTTTTACTAAACTACCACATTGTGGATTATCGGACTTAGTTGTGATCTATTGGGTTTGCTATTAATAGCTTGAACCTTGTTGAATGTTTCAGCACAATAACCAGCCCCCTTTGACTATTAGTTAAGTACTCCATTGAGTAGCTCATACTATTAGTTATAGGACTTAAACACCTCATTCTGAATTCAACCATATCATCCAAAAAAGTGTCTAGCCTTGTGTGAAGACAAGTTTTAAGGATTTTTCTTCGCTTCTAGACAAGAATTGGTTTCTTGTATTGATTTTAATTCATAAACATTTCGACTTGCACATGTGGCTTGACTTTTTGCATGACATTTGCTTTTTCCTCTTCTAAGTCAAGCATCAAATCTTACCCTTGGTTTGCATGCTTTAATTCATAAACATTTCGACTTGCACATTTGCTTTTTCCTCTTCTAAAATAGAATGCTTGCTTTTTAGAATGGAAGAAGAATCCCAGAACATCGAAGATGGATGTATAATAGAATTAATCCGAGTACTAAATGGGTGACGGAAGAGTTTGAGCAAGGTGTTGATGAGTTTCTTGCATACGTGTATCAATCACCGTATTCTCAAAAATGGGGAGAGCTTAGGTGTCCATGTTTGAAATGTAAAAGTAGGTATTATCTGAAGTTTGATGAGGTGAAGGTGCACCTTTATAAGAAGGGTTTCATGCTGGACTATTATGTATGGACTAGTCATGGTGGAACACGAGGAGAAAATCATCGGTCCATGTCTCCAATACCAGGTGGCTCACATTCCCCATAGGGAGCATCTGAAAACCATCCAAATCAGTATGAGATGATGGTGATGGATGCGGTGGGCCAAGTTTTGGGATAACTTTAATGAAGGTCTTTGAAGAGATGCCAAATAGTAATGCAAGAGAATTTTATGACATGTTACATGCTGCACAACAACGGTTATGGGAAGGTTGTGAAGAATCTCGGCTTTCCACAACATTGCAATTATTAAGTATTAAGGCAACAACTAACATGTCTCAGCAGGCCTTTAATTTAGTTTCCCAACTCATGAGGAGGACACAACCTAAAGACACCCTTATGCTTCCAAACTTGTACCAAACAAAGAAGTTAGTGTCTAAGCTAGGTCTAGATTATAAGAAGATTGATTGTTGTGTGAATGGGTGTATGTTGTATTATAAAGATGACACTGACGCCACCCAATGCAAGTTTTGTTGTGAGGATAGATATTCCGCTAGCAAGTCTCGTGGAAGAAAAAAGAAAGTTGCAAGGAAGCAGTTGTTTTTCTTACCTCTCATTCCAAGATTGCAAAGATTATTTGCTTCTAAAAAAACGGCAAAGGAAATGAGATGGCACTATGAGAATCGTCGAGCTTCTAATGTTCTCTCTCACCCGTCTGATGGTGAAGCATGGAAAGTTCTTGATAGAACATATTCGGACTTTGCATATGATCCAAGAAATGTGAGGCTTGACTTGTGTTCAGATGGCTTTACGCCGTTTGGGCAATGTGGGAAGCAATATTCTTGTTGGCTTTGTGATAGTTACTCCTTATAATCTACCACCCGAGATATGCATGACACGGGAATATATGTTCTTGACGTTGATCATCCCTGGTCCTAATAATCCAAAGGGAAAAATAGACGTGTACTTGCAACCATTGATAGATGAATTAAAGTTATTGTGGGATGTGGGGGTGTCAACATATGATGCCTCTTTGAGACAAAACTTTTCTATGCGTCTTTGCATTATTGTGGACAATTAATGACTTTCCGGCTTATGGTATGTTGTCGGTTGGATGACAATGGGAAGACTATCATGTCCTATATGTATGGAGAAGTCAAAATCGTTCCAATTGAAGCATGGGCGGAAAACATGTTTCTTTGACTGCCATCGGCAATTTCTTCCCCGATACCACCAATTTCGGAAAGATAACTTTGCCTTTTTTAAGAACAGAATTGAGAGATCAGCGCCTCCTCCTCGGTTAAGTGGAGAGGAAGTCTGGGAAAGAGTTAAATATCTGCCAAAGGTCTCTGAGCATGGAAAGGCTATGCCAATTGAAGGGTATAACGCCACGCATCATTGGACAAAACAAAGCATATTTTGGGAATTGGCTTATTGGAAAACCAATCTCATTCGACATAATCTTGATGTCATGCACATTGAGAAAAATGTGTTTGAAAATTTGTTTCACATTGTGATGGACACAAAAGGGAAAACAAAAGATAATGCACAAGCTCGAATGGACGTGAAAGAGTATTGCAGGCGGCCAGATGATGAACTTGTTGAAATAAGAGGGAGAATGGTGAAACCGATTGCAAAGTATACATTGAATTTAGAACAAAAACGACATATTTGTCAATGGGTGAAGAAGTTGAAGCTCCACGATGGATATGCATCGAATCTATCTCGATGTGTGGACATGAAGGAAGTAAAGTTGTATGGAATGAAGAGTCATGATTGCCATGTGTTCATGCAACGTTTGCTTCTATTGCCTTTGCGACTTTGCTCGAAAATGTCTTGAATCCTATAGTTGAGCTAAGTCAATTCTTTTCACAAGTTTATTCAACAACCTTGTTGCGCGATCAACTAGAGTTGTTAGAGAAAAATATTGTTGTGACACTTGTGCAAGTTGGAGAAAGTCTTTCCCCCAGGGTTCTTTGACTCAATGGAGCATTTGCCCATCCACCTTCCTTATGAAGCTAAGGTTGGAGGGCCTATCCAATACAGATGGATGTATCCATTTGAAAGGTATTGAACATTGTTTATGTAAGTGCACAATGACTTTAAGATAACAACATTAAATAATCTGTTGTAATTCTCTATATGTAGGTTCCTCTATACCTTAAAACAAAAGGCACGAAACAAAGCTCGAGTTGAAGCATCTATATGTGAAGCTTATATTCTTTGAAGAGACAGCCATATTTTGCTCGCATTACTTTGAGCGAGGTGTTCCACAAGGAATAACAAGACCTATAAGAAATGCCGATGGTGGAGAACCAGAATTCCTTACAATTTCACTTTTTAATCATCGAGGAAGACCTTCTGGGGCGTGTAATTTATGTTTCTTGTCAGATGATGAAGTGAAAGCCGCGACCACATTCATTTTAATGAATTGTGATGAGGTGCAACCATATATGAAGTAAGGGATGTTAAATTTTCATAAATCCGGTTCTGTGTTGAATATATGCATGGTTAACACATAACTTGATATGCGTTCTTTCATCGAGACATTAAAGGAAGAGAACCCTCGAATAACGAGACAATGAGATAGAAGCTCAAATCAATGATAGATTTGCATCATGGTTTAAAGATCATGTAAGTACTCAAATGTTATGAATAAATTACCTAGAACAAACCTTATTTGACATGAGCCTTATTGATGTCACTTAGGTTAAAAATCGCCAACAATATTGACGATTCATTTTTACATGACATTGCTTGGGGCCCAAAGAGAAGAGTGAGAACATGGGCTAAGTACTTCATCAATGGGTACAAGTTTCATACAAATTTGAAGTTGCCCTTCATAAATCAACCAACAATAGTGGTGTATGTATTAAGGAACTGACTATACACAAGTAGAATACGACTTCTACGGCATTCTACAAGAGATTGTTGAACTTGAATATTTGGGTGTGCCTGTGAAGAGAGTGGTGTTGTTTAAATGTGACTGGTTTGATCCAACACCGAATCGTGGTACCAAGGTTCATCCACAATTTCGGACTGTTGAAGTCCATGCATCACGGGGGTACAATAAGTATGACCCATTTATTTTGGCCTAACAAGCAATGCAGGTATACTACATGCCTTATCCTTGTTGTCGTCAAAAGGAAAATTGGTTATCTGTTATTAAGATCAAGGCTCGTAGCATCATTGACACTCCTGCATTTGAAACAATTGTGGGGCCATTTCAAGTGGATGAACTCGAAGTCGTACTGCCAATAAGTGTGCATGAGGACACAGTAACTCTGCCAATACCTGACATTGTTGCATCTAAAATTCGGTACGAATACGTGGATATGCCAGTGGATAACATGGAGTATGAAGAAGAAGAAGAAGAAGAAGAAGAAGAAGAAGAAGAAGATGAAGATGAAGAAGACGATACAGATGATGATGTTGAAGATGTTGATGAAGACGACGACGGAGATGAAGATGAAGACGGAGACAGAGATGAAGACAAAGATGGAGACGAAGATGAAGATGAAGATGAAAATATATAAATTATTAGGTTTTATAAATTTTGTTGTTTTTCGTTCTTGAGGTGACTTTTACTGCATTGACTTGTAATTGATTCAGTTTTTTTTCCTTTCATTCAAGTTTGTCATGATTTATTACTTTCTTGTTACTAACTAAACTCTCACTATGAATTTGTAGATGTCTGGCCCTGGCTCACAGCGTCCTAACGGCGGATCGGGTTCTACACGGTCTTCAATTCCCAAACAACGTCCTAGGTTTCCTATTCTTCCTGTGAGGACTACTTCATCTATACCTAAAGTAGTCAGACCATCAATAGCTTTTGTGAGACCCCCATCATCTCCAGACGAAGTCCCTTCTCCTCACATGCCATCTCCTGGCACATAATCTTCGCACCCTTCGCACCCCCTCTCCACAAGAAGGTAGTACATTACCTCGGGGTCGTGATCCTGTAGATGGCCGAACATGGATATATCCGGAGAAAAAAACGTAAGTCATAAATTCCTTAAACTATTTCTTTGCATAAAGCAGTATATCATAAATCCTTTATCAAATTTACATTGGTATTGTTACAATTTTTACTAGGTTCAATCCTCCTGTTTGTTCTGTTCGAGAAATTCTCCCTGTTATTGAAGGGAAATTTGACCATCCATATCACTCATGGAAAGTTATCCCTGCCAATTATAGGCAAATGTGGTTGAAGAATGGGCGGTATACCTTATCCCTTATATTTGTGTTATGTCTTTTTGTTACCTCATTATGTTTTTATACTTTATCTTTTTTCTTTGTCAATTATGCAGAGAAAATATAAGTGGCATCCTCAACATGAAAATGATGTCAGGCAAATTTGGAATAGCAAGTGCCAAGAAATCTTTAGAGGAACTATGTATAGAGTCAGGAGGGACTTCTTCCACAAGGAAGTGAGGCCACACTGGATTCCACGTGAAGTGATGGATCAGTTAGAGAGGTACTGGACATCCCCTGAGTATCAAAGCATTTGTGACACAGCAGCAACCAATCGAGCATCCTCCACGGGAGGTACTCAACATAAAGGGGGTAGTATTCCTAATAGTGAACATAAAAGGAGGATGGTAAGACTTTTTTTTTCATCTGATTCACTCATCATTTATGTAATGCTTCATGTAATTATAAATAACTACAGGCTAATAATTTGGGAAGAGAGCCCTCGGTCTTTGAAGTGTTTAAAAAGACTCATTTGAATGACCAAACTGGGCAATTTGTAGATCATCGTGCGGCTGCAATGCATGTAAGTTCTTGACATCATTCACTTGATAGCTAGCTTGGAATATCTCTTAATTAATTAGCTAGCTTGGAATATCTTTTGTTGAAGTTGTTATCTTTCCTATTTTAGATGTTAATATTAAATTGTCTAAAATTCTTTTCTTAGCAATTAGATTCTAATCTTTTAAGAAACGGTTTTTATTTCATCTAATTTTACCCCTTGAGAACATGATTTGCAAGGCAATTTGTCTATCATACAACAACAAAGACCATATTAGTGGTGATGATTTGATGTGTTCTCCTACTTCTACTAGAAGTTTCATCTAGCTACATTTTGAAGTTACTTTAATATAAGGATTTATTCTCCCAATTTTGAACCATAATAGTTATGGTAATCTTATGTATTATCTGTCATTTCCTTTTTTTTTTTTATATATATGGGCAGTTTTGAACCATAACATGTAATTTAAAGAATCTTTTTGTTAACTTGGATGCTGTTGCCCTCTTGTTTTTGGTGGTGTGTAGCTTTTAGAGGCTTAAATTCTCAAACGTTGTCCGCAAAATCCCAATAAATGTTGTTATGATGTAGCGAGCCTGTGTATTGTACCGTTTCCCCCTTATGTGATTCATCTGTAGACTCTGTACCATATAAATTTCATTTATCTTAATATTATGCAATGTGGGAGGATTGAAGTTTGTTCAATTGCATCATTTTCGTATTATTTTCTCTGTTTTCGTCTAATATTTCGATTCGAAGGCAATTCCAAAGCATGAGTTGGTCACTTTTACTAGTAACAACGCACATGGCTGCTAGGATTATCCCGATGTTAAATGTGTTTTATGTGAATGATTTTCATCGTTGAAGTTTATGATCCAAGCAAGTAAAGTCAAGCGATACGGGCTTTTTTTTTTTTGTTCAGCTGTAGATTATAAAATTCAATCTTGCTTAGAATGAAAGTTCTTACAGGATTTTGTATTAGTAAGTCGCTTAATGTTTGCATGTTGAACAAGCCTAGTGAACCATGAGCTTACATCTAGAATAATGGGAAGCACTAAAACTGTGACTTGTCATTGTTCATCCTTCTACTTGCAACTCAGTTGCTAGAATGATCTTAAAAACAAGTATGTTTTTTTTTCCCCATTTGTGGCTGTTTTAGCAAGTAGGTTGAACTGATATGAGTAAGATATAGATATGGATTATAGAATTATAGCAATATAGAATGATCTTATACCGGAGGTAGTATGAACTAGGGTGACAAGATTGCCCTGAAATAAAAGGATGTAGTGGCAAAGTCAAGTTGAAATAAAAGAATCTGTACTCTATAGGAAAGAGGCACCAAGTTCTTTGTGAATATATTCTTTGATATCATAAAAATAAATACATACGTATAGGTTCTAACTGAAACTAAACACATAATTGCTGACACATTGGATAAGATACAACAACTACTCCTAAACTGCTAATGCTCCTCCTAACTGACACTAAATTGCTACCTTGCCACGTGTCTTCCTAGAATAGACTAAGAAAGGTCGTGGGTTTCTATCAACCACACCTAGGAGTTTAGGAGGTCGTTTGGGTTTTCATTCTTATCAGGAAATACTTTATCTTTTTTCCCCATAGAACTGTAGAACCTTCTTTAGTTATGTTGATTGTTCTAAATGCTATTTTACTTGCAGATGTTTAGTGTTTAATTGATGTTGCTCCGAGATTTGTATTACTTGTCGTCGTATAAGAATATATTTCGTTTGCGGGATGAATTTCGAAACGAAAGGAAGCTATCGATTCGAGGAGGAGGAGTTATCATGTCTAATCAAGATGAATTTAATTTGTGGTTAGAGGTTATTGGTGGTAAGAACAAGAAGGGGCGAATCTATGGGTTGGGATCTGAAGATGACACTATTGGTTCTTCTTACACACCTCCTTCTGTCAACTCTACGGTGGATCCAGAGATGACTCAAATGAAAGAAGAAGTTGCAAGCTTGAAATCACAGAACGAAATGATTATGTCAGCATTGCAAGCATTTGGGATTCCCTTACCTAATGTCTCTAACCCTGCCACCAATGATGAGGCTCCCCATAGAGACAATGAAAATGATAGTTGAATATTTTTATTGCTTTTGTAAAACTAACTTGGTAACTGTTTGTATCTATTTGCCTTGTAGTGACTTTAAATTGTATGTGAATATGTTTTGAACTTGTTCAGCTTTTTTCTATCTATATGATTATTTTTTTGTTTAAGTGCATTTCAATTATAAGATTAAAAAAAAGGCCTAAAAAAACATTCAGCAAAAAAAATAAATAATTAAAAAAAGCAGATGAAAAAAATTGCTTAAATGGGAATTTTGGGTAATTAGCCACCGAATTCATGTAGGCAATTATCCACGGCTATTACCCACGAATTCGTGGGTAATTAGCCACGGAAATTACCCACGAATTCCGTGGGCAATTACCCACGGATTTTACCCACGGAATTCCGTGGGCAATTATCCACGGCTATTACCCACGGAATTCGTGGGTAATTAGAGACGGAAATTACCCACGAATTCCATGGGCAATTATCCACGGATGTTACCCACGAATTCCGTGGTAATTAGCCATGGAATAATTCCGTGGGTAACTAGCGACGGAATATTTCCGTCGCTAATCCGTGGGTAATTACCGACGGAAATTTTTTTCGTCGGTAAATCAATTAGCCACGGTATTTTTACCCACGGAAAAATTCCGTCGGAAATTCCGTCGGTAAATTTTTACCCACGGAATTCGTGGCTAATTTGGGTTTTTTTTTGTAGTGATCTACCATGGAGTGTTAAATATATATAATTATAATTTAAATTGAATAGTCCAAAGTAAAACATATATAAAAACAATGTAAAAAAAGAATTTGAGGTATAGTCGTTTTGTTTTTATAAGCCACTTCTAGCATGTTTCACATAAACAAACAAAAACATTAAATTTATTAACTCTCCCTCAAGATCGAACAACTTTTTCACTTTATTTTTAGAGAAAATTACAACCAAGTCCCAAAGACCATATAAAATAGTAAAAAAAATCTCAATAGAAACTCACATATCAAAAAAGTTCCTAGGGACTTTTTTTATATTATTTGTATAGAAACAAAATCCAGGTTTTTAAATTTTGTTGTAAATATGACATTTCTTTGTTGTAAATATGTTTTTTTTTTTTTTTTTTTTTTTTGTAAATGGCCAAATTTTAAATTTTGTTGTAAATATAACACTTCCTGTTGTAAATCTAACCTTTTTTCGTTGTAAATGACTTATACGTTTAGGATTTGAGTTTGAAACAAAATCTAGGTGTTTAAATGTTGTTGTAAATATGGCACGTTCTGTTGTAAATATGGTTTTTGTTGTAAATGGTCGTTTTTAAATTGTGTTATAAATATAGCACTTTCTGTTGTAAATATGACATTTCCTGTTGTTAATATAAATAATATCAAAAAAGTCCCTATGGACTTCTGTGTAATTTGGTGATTTCAAAAGACCTCCTTGTATTTATTTCTAGTCCTTGGGACCTGCACGTAATTTTCCCTTATTTTTATCTAATATAATTATACTCTGCAAGAACAATGTCCACATAATAATAAATGAAAGATAAAATTACACATTCATATGAAAAATTTAATGACGTGTCCTATAAATAAGACAATTTTTTTTTTTTTTTCTTTCTCTACCTTATAAATTAGGACAAGAGGAGTATGTCACATACTCATATCAATAGTGTCTTATAAATAGGAAGCAGGACCGCTCAAAAATTAACAATATGAACCAAAGTTCTGAATCTTCTGCTATCTTTAAAGATATTCTTATATCAGTACTCTGAATTATTTCACAATGAGCTTTTCAATGGGGTGTATTTGTAAAATAAATGGAAATTTTATCACATTAATTAATTTTATTAATTTATGTGGAAATCAGGTGTATTACAATTGATAAGGGATTCATCACGTACCCTTGATAAGAAGTTTACAACTCATTTAATGGAAAATTACTTATTTGAGATTTTGAAATTTTGAAAATCTTTTTCTATAATTTTCCCTATCAAAAAACTGGACATTTCATATTAAACATATTGATGATTAAATCTACCCTTCACTCATAAATATTGAACCCTTTTAAGTAATTAATCAGGATTAAAAAATATTATTATTTATAATTAATGGAACGAATATTGGTGCCACATTTCACAATTCTCCGAAATATTTAATGGACACACCAAGGTTATTGAGCTCTAGTCTCTAAATCGGTTGAGGTAGTGGGTCAAATTAGAATCAAACTGTAGTTAACCTAGTACCAAACGGGTGAGGAATTAAAGATTTGAAGATTTTAAATATAAAATTTTGAATAAAATGAAAAACGAACTAAATTATTTTTAAAAAAAATACTGAACCAGTTATGCAATTCCGGATCAGACTGACAAAGTGACCAATTCGCTGGTTTCCAACCAGACCGGACCGAGTTTAATGACTATGGGGGACACGCATTTGCTAATATGACTTTTTACTAAGAAAAAGTTGAGCTTTAGTTAGAGGTATTTTGGTTTAACAAAAATAATGTAATATGAGTTAAAAAAATTATAGTTTAATCTAGCTTGCAGAATGCAATACGTAATTTTGAAGACTTTGCAATATACTCACTCACTTTCAAGACTTTCAATACGTAAATTTTCCTATTCGTCATTATATGTAACAAATGTCCCCAAGTGTTGTTGAATTGTGGTTTTTTTAATGTTTTTTTATTCGAAGGTCACAGAGACACGCATACAGTATCATTTAAGAAAAGAACACTAACCAGAGGACAATTCCTCCTTGCTTCGTTGACCATTCTTCATTGTAATTTTCCCTTGACTACTTCTTCTCAAAAGACTCCACTATTTTCTCATTTCTTACGTTTGCTTTAGTTATACCATCAATTTTATTCTATATTTAGGATCAGAGGAACTATATGTTATCATGAATTTAGAATATCAATTTCTCCAACATTAAATTGTTATTTGACAATTTCGACAATGTGGAAAGCAACAACATTAGATTGTATTTTTCCCTTCACTACTACGTACTTCTCAAAAGATTTCACCGTTTTCTCATTTCTTACGTGGGGGTTATCAAACTTTATCCTATTATATTATCCAATTTTATCAATTTCTCCAACATTTAGGATCGACAATGTAGCAAGCAACAACATTATATGTTATCATGAATTTAGAATATCAATTTCTCCAACATTAAATTTTTATTTGACAACCTCGACAATGTGGCAAGCAACAACATTAGATTGTATTTTTCCCTTGACTACTACTTCTCAAAAGACTTGAAATAAATAGAATTAACTCACATGATAACTAATTTAATGATATTTCTTTATTAAAATTCGTGGGCATTATAAAGCTCATATTGTGATATTAAAATAGACTATGAAAAAATTTTTATTACTTATCAAATTCTTTTAGGATCGGAATAAATATATGTTATCATGAATTTAGAATATCAATTTATCCAACATTACATTGTTATTTGATCCTAATTTAATACTTTCTCTATTTTAAAATAATTTTCACTTTCGAATCATGTAGAGTACAAAATTAGGATAGTTATATTTTACCAAATGTCCTTGTTTATTACAATGTCTTGAAACTTCTCATTTATTAAAAAGGTAAAATTGTCAAAATTACAATAAATTTTTAAAAATCTGAAATAAAAATTATTTTGAAATCGAAAGGGTTTTTTCTTTGGTCTCCAATATATACATCATCATTACCTACCTCACTTAAAATAAGGTTAAAATCATTACACAATATGTCTCAAATTTTGCCAAACATTGATTTACTATATATATATATGTGTATGTGACAAGGCTTTGTGAAATAACTAAGATGAGAAGGAAAAAACGGCGTTAAATGTGCCACTAATTAAATCCTTCGGTGGTACGGAGTCAAATGTTGGAAGTCATTCATAAGGGAATATATATTCCTTGCATCATTGTTAACCTTTGACAAAACAATTTGTTTATATATATTATGTATGTATAAGCTATTGGAAGTGCCCCACGATCCAAGGAAAAATAGCGATATTATTCTCCTATATCTATACATATTTTCTTTGCATCGTTATTAACCTCTGACAAAACCATTTGTTTATCCAAACCAATAGCAATATTCTTGAACGACGAAGAAAATAAGGAAGAAATTTTTTTTATTCCAAATCAGACTTTGATTATTTTACGTAAACGTGCGCTTCTTTTATTTTCATTAATACTGATGTCATGCATTATACCAGTATAAAATTCTAAATTAATTGATAATTTTTTTAAATTTTCAGTCAATGACACTTTCTATATATAACATCAGCGCATGGATTAATTATATGATCCGCTTAAAATTATTTTAAGAGTCATCCCCGCCCCTGGTCCTTTTTTCACGAAGCCTATATTTCTTTAATGATGATGTAATTAATTAATATCAACACATCAATATATATTGTAGCTAGCATGTCGCATGGTTCATGCATTATGTCTAGATCATATGCGACAGATTAAAAAAAAAAAAAAAAAAAAAAAGCTTTCAGCACATGTAAAATAATTATACAATTAACTAAAATATCAACCCCGGTTGATCCTTAATATAAAACATATATATTTATTTTATTTTATTAAATTAAAAATTTAGTTAAAGTAGTTAATATGGCATATTTTTTAAAAATATCATAATCATCTTCGTTAATTTTCTCAATATCTCTTTTACTTTATTATGGTTGAAGGAGCATCAATAAAGATAAATTAAAAAACATCAACAACTATGATAAATATGTCTAAGATCAACTTCACAATTACGCCTTATATTAAGGATCGAAGGTGATTTTTAACTAAATAGTTATTTATTAAAACACTAAATTTAATTATTATATAATTAATATGATTTTAGTAATAAATTCAGTAAAATAAATATTATTTTGAATAAATATATTTAATAAACAAATTGATAATTAAAGGAATATTTTTGGGAGATCATGGCTTGTAATTTTGATTTATAAGACAAAATTTTCCTTTCCATGGCAACTTAATTTTTATTTTCAAATTATTAATTATTATATGTAAATCAAGCAGTGCAATAATAAAACATGTTTTTTTTAATAAAAAAAATTCTCAAATTAGAAGCGTTTAAATTTTGGACTTGGATTTCTTTTATACGAGTATATATATGTAGCTAGACTCACCATTTCCTTGGAACCAGAGCCAACCAAATATGACTGCCGTTTTATTATTATATATTATTATCTGTTAGAATTTGAATTAAAAAACCAACTATTAATTAATAATTTAATTTCCACTTCTTTCATCGTTGAATGTTGAAAAAAAGGTTCAACAATGGCGCCTTCATAATCTTTTGTTTCAATGAATCAAGAACTTTAACTTCTTATTTCTTGGTTAAAAAAAAAATAGCGTGTGTTTATCATAACTTATAAAGGAATTCCTGAAAGAAAATCATTACTCTCTCCGGTCCTAAATATAAAAAAAGTTGATTTTTTTGTAAATATGAAGGAAGTTTGATTAAATTACTTTAAAATATTTATATTTGTCATTTTTTCTTCAAATTATTTTGTCTAACTTATAAACTGATATATAATATAATGATACATAACATATGATATAATTAAGTAATTTTTTTAGCTTCCTTAATCTCTATAAAAAAAAAAAAAAAGTCAATCTAACTTATATTTAGGATCAGATGAAGTATTACTTTTTACTCCAAGCACACACACTGTTGTGATCTTGCTCAAGTTGGAAGACAACGTTATGGATTAAGTTGTCTGATCCGTTGCTCCTTGCTCTGGGCTCTATAATCTTTGTCTTCAACGAGTAAGGTTAATATGAAGAGTGTCTTGTTAATATGAAGAGGCTAATACAAAGAGAACAATATTTTAAGGGTTAAGGTGTATATTTGCCATATGTACCTATGCACATATATTTAGGTTATCTAAACGGATTAGTTTTGCAGACAAGACATGACATATGTACCTATGCACATATGGTACCAAATAACATTTTTTCTTGGTTTCACATATCCTTTGTGCTATGTTATGAGTCTAAATGATGAATTGGCCGAACTTATATAGTCTGGGCACAATAATTCAAAATCATTACTTCCGCCTAATTCAATCAACCTATGATGCATGTACTTACAATGATGCAAGCACACAAATTATAATGACTTAATAATATTTTACATTATACTAATAGAAGAAGATACTTTAAAAATAATACCACCATTGAATTAGTAAGCTACTGTTTGGGAGCCATTAAGGACAATATATCCTCTCTATCAATGAAAATTGGTTGCCTATCTGGGATGCCTACAACTTCATTGACAGGCCACGATCTAGCTTCAAAAGATCGATAAAATGCCATAAGGATAATTTTTTCCTTGGCATCTAACTTAGGCTTCTCAACAACTGCATGGGTGAAGCTTCAAGAGGGGTTTTGATAAGGAAATATAATAGTCACTAGAAATAGTAGAGATTTTAGACAAGACAATAAAAATGACATGCTTACGAGTTCATAGTTTCCTTCAATTCAACCCTTGGTTGGTTGTGAAGGGAGCATAAGAGGACCACTTTATAATCCTACATGCATAAGAGAACCAACTGCCAATGGCAACTGAAAATTCACAGCAGACAAGAACTGAATGATATGTAGCAGAAGTAAGTAAATTGTATACAAGACATGACATATGTACCTATGCACATATGGTGCCAAGTAACACTTTTTCTTGGTTTCACATATCCTCTGTGCTATGTATATGAGTCTAAATGATGGATTGGTCGAACTTATATAGTCTGGGCACAATTATTCAAAATCATTGCTTCTGCCTAATTCAATCAACCTATGATGCATGTACTTACAATGATGCAAGCACACAAATTATAATGACTTAATAATATTTTACATTATACTAATAGAAGAAGATACTTACTTTAAAAATAATAGGGTTAAGGTACATTTTTGCCCTTAAAGTATATGCCTAGGAGCAATTTTGCCCCTGAAGTTTTCGGCGTAGCAATGTTGCCCCTAAAGTTTAAAAACGAAGCAATGTTGCCACTCTGTTAAAAACCCTAACGGTCAATGTTAGGGTTTTTAATGGAGGGGCAACATTGCTCCAAAAAAAAGTAGCAATGTTGCCCCTAAAGTTTAAAAACGGAACAATGTTGCCCCTCCGTTAAAAACCCTAACGGTCAACTACCATTAGGGTTTTTAACGGAGGGGCAACGTTGCTCGTTTTTAAACTTCAGGAGCAACATTGCTAAGCCGAAAACTTCAAGGGCAAAATTGCTCCTGAGCGCATACTTTAAGTGCAAAAATGCACCTTAACCCAAAATAATACCACCATTGAATTAGTAAGCTACCGTTTGGGAGCCATTAGGGACAACATATTCTCTCTATCAATGAAAACTGGTTGCCTATCTGGGATGCCTAAAACTTCACTGACAGGCCATGATCTAGTTTCAAAAGATCAATCAAATGCCATAAGGATAATTTTTTCCTTGGCATCTAACTAAGGCTTCTCTTCTCAACAACTGCAGGGGTGAAGCTTCAAGAGGGGTTTTGATAAGGAAATATAATAGTCACTGGAAATAGTAGAGATTTTAGACAAGACAATCAAAATGACATTCTTACGAGTTCATGGTCTCCTTCAATTCAACCCCTAGTTGGTTGTGAAGGGAGCATAAGAGGACCACTTTATAATCTGGCATGCATAAGAGAACCAACTGCCAATGGCACCTGAAAATTCACAGCAAACAAGAACTGAATGATATGTAGC
This sequence comes from Acacia acuminata, assembly GCA_019022655.1. NCBI lineage: Eukaryota > Viridiplantae > Streptophyta > Magnoliopsida > Fabales > Fabaceae > Acacia > Acacia acuminata. The sequence continues at coordinate 1,157,970 of JAFJYI010000075.1, forward strand.
AGAAGTAAGTAAATTGCAGACAAGACATGACATATGTACCTATTCACATATGGTGCCAAGTAACACTTTTTCTTGGTTTCACATATCTTCTGTGCTATGTTATGAGTCTAAATGATGAATTGGTCGAACTTATATAGTCTGGGCACAATAATTCAAACTCATTGCTTCTGCCTAATTCAATCAACCTATGATGCATGTACTTACAATGATGCAAGCACACAAATTATAATGACTTAATAATATTTTACATTATACTAATAGAAGAAGATACTTACTTTAAAAATAATACCACCATTGAAGTAGTAAGATACTGTTTGGGAGCCATTAGGGACAACATATCCTCTCCATCAATGAAAACTGGTTTCCTATCTGGGATGCCTACAACTTCATTGACAGACCACGATCTAGTTTCTAAAGATCGATTGAATGCCATAAGGATAATTTTTTTTCCTTGGCATATCTAACTTAGGCTTCTCAACAACTGCAGGGGTGAAGCTTCAAGAGGGGTTTTGATCAGGATTTCCTTATGTAGATTAGAAACATGTACAAGCCTCTTTGGCCACGAGATGAAGGTTCCCTTAACATCACTCACAATCTTCAAATCACCAATTAGGAGAGGGAAAGGTGCATCAACAATGATCACCTCTTCAACTGACATTTTGACTTGATCATAAACCATTTATTGGTGGTGTACAATTAATATCAAGTTGTGGACAGTCCCACGTGCAACTAATCGGCTATTATGATCCTCCAAATAAAGGTAACAAGGTTCAGGACCCTCTAGATGTCCAACAATACAACAACTCCCTTTAGTACTCTATTGCATAGGTATAGGTGAATGTGCCATGGGAACATCGGTCTCATTACGTGAGCTCACAATCATCACCATTTCTTCCTTCATCTTGCTCATCTGGGCTTGAAACATTGCAGTCAATAAAGCTTCTCGAACCATTGCTTGCTCACTCACGGCGGCCACTATATGTTCCATCTCCTCCCAAGTAATCATATTTTGTTTATGGCGCTTGCATGATCCAAAGTATTAACTTAGGCCTACTCTTCCTCCAATTCCCCTGACACACCTTTGCATGATCAGGTTTTCCCGTCACAATGGTCAGAAGAATATTCCTCTCGTCTGACTAAAATGATCCCTTTGCTTCTTCTTCTTTTTTTAAGTTCATCCTGCAAGATGCAAATAACAAGAAGCTTAGTAATGAAACTAGTTTAGTAACTAAAAAGTAACAATAATGATACTTACACTTTTTTCAGCAACTATACGAATTTGTTCATTCATATAAGACTCGCTACTCTTTCGGCGAGCATACAACCACAACTTCTCGCAACATAGTGAAGATGGTGGATCACATATCGTAGACGGATTGGATTGAGCTTCTTCTTCCAATCTCTTTCGTTTGGCCACCATCAACTCTTTTTTAGCCTTTTCATAACTACCACGAGACATTGTATGAGGGCAATCATTGTTTCTACCAGTCTCTTGTCTTTTTTCCCTTTTTTTTTTCCGTAAATAAGAATTCAAAACAACTATTAATTATGAATTTCATATCATCTCACTAACAGAAATTAGAGAACTTCTATTTGCTATGAACCTCAAATACTAGTCAAATTCACTTCATCAAGTTTTAAGACTTGCATAGAACAATGTCAAACTTTTACTGTAATACTCCATCTACAGTCATATTCATATAATAACTAAGACATGTTCTGATGCAGGACAAAGGATGGAAATGTCATTCTATAATTGCATGAAACTGGAATTAACAAGTAGGAATATTTTATTTTTCTTCTATTCGCACACCAAACCATCTCACTAACAGGATTAGATGAATAAAAGAACATATCACATATATGCACAAGTTCTTAAGCAAACAAAAAAGGAAAAAAAAAACTAAATATAAACTCAACAAAGCTTCAGGAGTAGTCTGCATCTGAAAAAAAATTGTTGCCAAGTATATTCATCAAGATATGTATACTTAGTGTAAGGATTAGGTGAGGCTAGCCATCTTTAATCTCGACATGCACATAATTGTTAGATAGCTTTGTCTTAAACTTCCTCCAGCGATAAGCACAATAAGAAATGTCTTATTTTTCAACGTCTTATTGTCAGGAACATTGTATGTCATCCAGATAAGTCCTAAATGTGATCCTTTACTTTCTTCTTGTTGACATTTTTCCACTCATCTATCAAGATACTAGCATTGTTGCGTGCTAGGATGCCGACATAACTCCTATATCCGCTTTTATTGGGGTCGATAGTATTCCAATGTCCTTCAAACTGAATCGTGATCTTTTCCCCAGCAATCTGATTTAGGGCAATCTCTTTCAATCATGTGCCTCTTCTACCACGCTGTAAAGCCGATTATGAGGCTCACTTTGAGATGTGTCAGGTTTGCTCTAATTCACACCAGTAACTGATGTGTCTTGAACAAGACTAGATTTGCTTTCTCCATTCATTTTAGCGACAAGAAGAGAGGTTGAGATAGGTGGTGGAGAGGCAAATGCCTGAGCGAATGAGAGTAACAAAGGCTGGTAGGGGTGGGCAAGGAAGAGAGGTTTCAAAACAGAAAGAGGGGTTCAGAGAGAGCAACTTCAGGTTTTGATGCGAAGAAGAGAGGATATAGTGAGCAAATGTTTTTTTTTGCACTAATACTTTTGACCAAATATTCTTGAACGCCGATCTTAAAAGTTAACCTTTTAGATCGGTACGTATTAATATTTGGTCTTAAAAGTAATAAAATTTTTATTAAATTTTTTTCTTATATTTTGGACCGACTACTATTTACGTCTGGTCTTAAAAGTATTAACCTTTAGACAGTATGTATTAACATCTAACCTTAAAAGTAATAAAATTTTTATTTAATTTTTTCTTATCTTTTGAACTCGGCTACTATTTACGTCCACTCTTAAAAGTCTACTTTAAAAAGTAATCAAATTTCATTTTTTTTAACTTTTTAAACCTAGTTGTTTTTAAACAAGTCTAAATGATATATTTTAGACTTATAATTAAAATTTTGGTTAAAAAGTTCTTTATATTTATGAAACGTCATTCATCGGTCATACTTTTTAGATTGGATTCTCTATAATCCAGTCTAAATGAGACGGTCTAAAACTCTTTTTGTAATACTCCCTCCGGTCTTAATTATAAGACTTAGTTGACTTTTTTAGAGAGATTAAGGAAGCTAATTAAATTACTTTAGAGTATTTTTATTTTTATTTTTTTTTCTTCAAACTAATTAGTTTGACTAATAAAATAATATATAATATAAGGATACACAACATATGAAATGATTAAGTATCTTATTTAGCTTCCTTAATCTCTTCAAGAAAAGGTCAACTAAGTCTTATAATTAGGATCGGAGGTAATAGTATTTATTAAAGAAGATAATTAGAGGTATTTATAAAATAAAACGGGATCGGGACAATCATGTCCCCGTCTCCCTTCTCATAGAAGGGCATCAACTAACTTTTTTTGAAAGCAAAGTCTAGCTAATTTTCCGCCAAAGAATTTCGTTTAAGTATTGATGATTTTTATATAGCCTTGTTTCAAAGATGACCACGTCCTTTATTATAGGAACTAATTAATCAACTTTTCAAAACTTTAATCAATATTTTATTTATACGTCCTTCATTATCAACACTTTTAGTCAGACTAATTAAGGTTATGATCTCATATGTTAAATTTTATGCCCCAAATTAATTCCATTAGTCTGAGCTAATTTGTAGAACTTTAATTTGACCGATGACTTCTTTATTGATACACATACCAAATCAACTGGCCTGAAAAATCTATATATCTATATATAATATAAAACACCTATGAAGTCGTCAATTAGATTCACCCATATATTAGTTTAATTAAACAGATTGAGACACAAGTGGAGCTACAGCAGATATTGCATTATGAGCTATAGCATATATTCAAAACTCGTAATGCCTCCCGTTTTAATATATGACATATTTTGAAAGTTAGTCTTAAATCTAAATATTAGACATATTTTTTAAATTTATCAATTTTTTTTTCTAATTTACGCATATTGATTCCCCTAACAATAATTAAGGAAGAGAGGGAATGAGCTCAATCAATGAAGTTGAATAGAGTGTTTTAGCCACACACACAAAAAAAAATTTATATTAACTAATTTAATTAACCTCCTTTGTCTAATTAAATTACGAAAATATGTCTTATACTAGGAATGAGAGGGAATGTTATACCTCTCTCCGATCCATATTATAAACTTATGTTAACTAATTCTCACTACTTATAAAAATGACAATTAAATCATTAAATATATTGTAAATTGATAAAAATTTTCAAGAGTACCCATTAAAATTCCCTCTGTACATTCAACATCATTCTCACCTCTCTTGTTTATCTTTTTCTAATGAGAATTAAATATAGGTAAAATTGGAAAAGGATCATTAATAACCTCTAAATGGACTTAAAATTGAGGACTAAATTTCTTTCACAATGGACATATAATAAGGATTAATCAAAACCTTTTTGATATGATATTTGATATTTTGTCTGAAACATTATTTACTTTGTTTTTTGATTTTACCCCTCATTGAAAAGAAGTACTCCCTAAGGTCATTAATATATAGGAGCTGGATAATTAATTTGTGTATGTTAAAAGCTAGTTAAATTAGTTTTTGTAAAAAATGTGTGTTGATTTTTCTAAAATATTCTCTTTAGATTTGCATTGAAACTACTTCTTGATGAAAACTCCATTAATATGTACAATCAATAAAGATAATTTGGTTTTAAGCAAATAATAATAATAATAATAATAATAAAGATAATTTGGGAAAAAGTTATAAATTCACAAGACAACTTGGATTGAGACATAATATTTAGTACCAAAGTAGATCTCTTAACTATCACTTACATTTAGGACCGAAGAGTACTTATTAACAAGATCAATTGTTTCCATTATTTGCTCCTTTGTCTCTGGGCATGCCTTCTTTGGATTACAAGTGGAGCTGGGAATCAGGGCCGACCCGTGAAGGGTCAGGGTCAAGGCCAGCCCTCTAGGGCCCAAGGTAAGAAAAACATATATTTTTTAAAGCCCGGCTTGAGAGCACCAGGGCTAGGGCCGGAAGTTATTATTCCAAATTTTAACTATTTTTTCTCCTTTTTTTCAAATGAATATAATTAGTAAATTACAACACAAATCATCCAACAAATAAGCACAATCACTAATTCATAATTAAAAGCAAACTATGTTCACAAATAACTCACATATCCTAAATATAAGAAGCATATCACTAAGCGATATTAGTACGATGACTATTATTGTCGTCATCTTTTCCACTATCATCAATTTCAATTCAACAACATTTGATTGTTCTTCATTTTGAGTAATAGTCTCTGGTTCAAGAGTAAGAATATCATGAATTTTTTCTCTCGCATCATGAATACATCGATAATCTTTATCTGCAACAAATAATAATAAACCAAATTATAAAATTAGAGTATAGTTATTATGTATTTATACTTAAATGGATAAATAATTCTATAATAAATACAAAATACATATAAATTAATAAATTACTATCATATGTGAATCTATGCCTCCAATTGTGAGTACAAATAAGAGCTTGAATATTAGATAAAAGATTGGAACTTCTATATTTTGTTAGGACGTGTCGGAAAAATAACTTCACTTAACCCCAACTTCAACTTCAGTCTTCAACTTTTTTAAGAGGAAAAAAAAAATTGAAGGGCCTAATGGGCTGGCCCGTAGCCCTCCAGGGCTGGCCCTTCAGGGCCTAACTTCACTTCTCACCTCCAGTTTCCAAGCTCGACCCTTAAAGGGCCAGGGCTTAAACGGGTCCGGCCCATTTTCCCAGCTCTAATTACAAGCGCATCCCTCTTTCAAGAATCTCAAAGGCAATCTTTGCAGATCATATGTCTTAATCGAACTTTCCTTCCTCTGAGTGGATTTTAGCCGAGTGCCGTCTAATATGATTTACCAAGATATAGGAGAGCTCCTCTCTGTGCCGTAAATTTTAATTTCTTTAAGAATTGCCACACTTTGAAGACTGACATGTAATTTCAGTAATTTCATGATGTACCCATTTTCCTTAACATGCATTTGACTTTATTTCAAATTGTTATATGTATGTCATATTTATTTATTTCAAATTTCCAACTAATCCTTTGGGCATAAGCTAGTTAGCTTATTCAAATTAGTTATTTGTCTTTATTTCGTCTTGACAAATTCATATTGGCCCCAAGTTGTTTTCTCATTATGAAAGGGAGTAATATTAGTCCTTCAAATCAATTATAAATACCCACCGCATAACCAGACTTCAAAACATCAATATAATTTGTAGAAACACATCAGTTTCATCTGCAAGTAACAACAATAACACAAAGATGGTTGCAAGTGACAACAATAACAGCAACAACGATGTTGGTTGTCTGGATGAAGCAATGTGGCTATCATGTGGTCAGGTGTATCCTGCAGTTTTGAATGCTGCTATTGAACTAAACCTATTCGACATCATCGGAAGAGGAAACCCTCAAGGCATGTCTGCTTCAGAAATTGCTTCTCAGCTTCCAACTCATGATCAACACCCAGACGCTCCCCAGAGACTTGATCGCATGTTGTTTCTCCTTGCCAGCCATTCTCTCCTCACTTGGTCCAAGCGATCCGATGAAGACGTAGAAGAAGAAGAAGAAGTTGAGAGACTGTATAGTCTCTCTCCTACTGGACGATACTTAGTCGCCGACGACGATGGAGCTTCCTATGCTCCTCTCTCTAAACTGTGTTGTCATCCTGCTTTTGTCTCAGTCTGGTAAGTATCTACTATTATTAGTCTCACATTGTAGCTTCACAAGAGAATGAGATTTATATGTTTAAAGCACTCATCACAGTGATGAGTATCAAGGGCTCATCGTTGTGATGAGATCTAAACTATTTAAATCTAATTTGAATTATCTAAATATAAGAGTTTTTAATATGTGATTTTTTAAATGATAAATTCACTTTTCATGAAAAGTACTTCCTTCATTTCTTTTTATAAAAAACAATTGTCATATATACCACCTTTCCTATTTATAAGAAACATTAAGAGAATGTTTTATTTTTACTTTCTTATTTTCATTCCTCATTCCAATTTAGAGTAATAGTTATAAATTATATTTATTTTAAATTTACACATATTAAAATAAAAATTTTAAAATATTGAAATTAAATTAAATTAAACATGGATGGTTCAAAATCAAATAGAATTGTCCAAGTTGATGATGAGCACACTATACTCATCAAATGATGAGCAAACAATGTGCTCCTTCTCTTGGAGATGGACTCTCCGATCCCTTTAAACTTATGTTTGTATTAACATTGATGCTTTCATCACTGAGAGGTCAATGTTCACGAAGAAGACTACTCATGGTGTCTTCTGACTGACCAGAGGTCGAGTGGAGCTATTAGGGTTGTCTTGACTCTCAAATTAGGTATATATAAGTTCAAGGGATTTTTCCATTCAATAGACTAGTCTTTTGGAATAGGTTATTTCCTTTAGACTTGTGCTTGTAACATCTAATCATACACGTATAAAGCAGAGCAACTCTTGATTCGAAAGATTGAATTGCCTTTCTATGATTCTAGGCAAAATTTCAAGAAAGTGATAGAGGGGGATGAAGAGGACTTGTTTAAGAAGGTACATGGGATGTCTATGTTTGAGTACATGGAAACAGATGCAACGTTTAAGTCTTTGTTCCACAGAGCAATGGCTGATATTTCAGCGATGCACATGAGGAAGATTCTGGAAACATACAAAGGTTTTGAAGGCATATCAACACTTGTTGATGTCGCTGGTGGTATTGGCCAAAGCCTCAAAATGATCACTGCTAAATACCCTTCCATTAAAGGCATCAACTTTGACTTGCCCCAAGTGATCCAACATGCCCCATCCTACACAGGTACAACATAAGACTCTGAACTTGAGTGCTAAACGATTCATCTGCAAGTCTTTATAGTTTTATTTGATTTTTAGTCAGGTCCATATAGTTTTCTCCCTTTTTATAAAGTCCTTATAATGTTAACTGATTTTTAATTGAGTCCTTATAATTTTTTTCCTTTATATTAGGTTTTTATAATTTTACATGTTTTTAATCAGGTCCTTACAATTTTTTTTTTCAATCAATCGCTTGAAACTACAAGGATCTAATTAAAAATCAGGTGAAATTATAATGACTTAGTAAAAATAAAAACTACACAGACCTGATTAAAATAGATAAGCAAGTGCTTATTTAGAATAGCAATTGGAGCCTTCAAAAGTAGCTTTTCAATTGTGATTTACATTCTATGAGAAGAGTTTTGTTTTAATTTACGTAAATAAACACTTTTGGAAGTGACAATCATGATCCCAAACAAGCTTATATGGATCTGATAAAAAAGAAAAGAATTACAAGGACTTGATTAAAAATCAAATGAAACTATCCATCTTACCCTGGGTTCAGCAGTCAAAGGGTGGACACTTGCCAAAGGAAGGAGATTCAATTCCTACTAACGTTTGCATCCCTTAAGAAGGCATCTTCAAAGCCAAGGCCTGCCACCTTAAATTAGTTGGCCAAGATGCCACGATACCTTGGAGATTAATTATCCCAATAAATTTTACTGACAACTTTTCTATTAAAATCTTGTGTTGCTTTATCTTTGGAAGGTGTTACGCATGTTGGAGGTGATATGTTCAAAAATGTCCCAGAAGGAGAAGCAATAATGATCAAGGTTATAATTAATTGATTAATTTCCTCAGTTACTTGAATGAACTCTAATTAGTCTCAAAATCATTAACTTAAAGTTGAATATTGTTTAATTTTGCAGGCTGCAACACATAACTGGAGTGATGAAAGTGCGTACAAGTTCTAAAGAACTGCCACAAATCACTGAAGGAAGGAGGAAAGTGATAATAATAGACTTGATAATGCCAGAAATCCCAGAGGCAAGTCATGGTGATAAGTATGTGACCATTTTGGATAATGTCATGTTCCTTCAAGCTGGTGGAAAGGAAAGAACAGAGAAAGAATTTGCACATCTTTGTAAAAGTTCTGGCTTTTCTGGTTACCAGATTGCTGCTTCTGTCTTCTCTGCTCTGGGAGTCATTGAGTTTTACAAATAATAATAATACATTAAATAATCGTAGAATTTGATGAATATGGTCCACTGATGAATTACTATGAGGTTTAGAGTTCTAGTTTATTATCAGCATGATCAGTATACATATATATTGTATTGTTGAGCTTTGTGGTCATGAAGTTGAGAGGAATAAAGCTATGAAAGTAGTAAAGTTTTATTATTAATTAAGCTTCATAATAGGCCTTTCCACAGGTGAGACTATTCAACTTATGCTGTAAATTTCCTTTCCACCATTATGAAAATTAAACTGTCAATTGGTTTTGAAGCCACAATGAGATTATGGGATTGTTATAAACACAACACTAAAGGGAAGGCTCAATTTCAAAAGACAAGCTATAATGACAATAAGCCTAAAGGGAGAACCCATCCCAAAAAATTAGATATTAACTTACAAATCACAGCATACTTATATATAAGGCTTTCTAAAGTGGAACTTTTAATATAACCACCCCCAACAAGAAGGGAAGTCCTTGGTGGCTCCACACTACGACACTTTAATCGGTCTCTTATTGGTCAGAACCCTCAGTTGGTTGCCCTTTCCGTGAACATCGGGTTCTAAATGATAGCAACAGCAGAAGAAAATGCAGAGAAAGAGATAGGCAACAGAGTGAAACACAGAGACACAAATTCCACACATCCAAACCCATTTTTTCCATCTCTATTTATTATAGCATCTGGCCTAATATTCTCATGGTCCAAAGTCCTCATTAATACTAAACCCATTCATTACACGAGGAAGAAATAGTTAGAATCCTCTATTTGTAGTCATTTCTATGAACATAGAACTCTAAATAAAAACACTTTTTTAATGAACATGTTACATAAGTTTATAGGAAAAGTTCAATCCGAAAAAACTAGTCTATTTGAAGGGAGATCCTTTAGACTTATAAACCACACTTCACTTACAAGACTTCTTGATGTGAGACTCTCAACAAGAATTTACTTTTTTTGGCCAAAAACAAAATCATTGATTCTGGGTAATATCAAATTCATCAGAATCAGTCTTCCTCATTCTCTCTCATGATGAAACTGCAATCCCAAAATATAAATTTGCCCACTTGAGGATTATAAGCATATGGTTCACAAAACCTTTCAATCAAATCATCTGCTGCAAAAATCATAAGTTGTGCTCTATTAACAATTTCAAGATAATGCCATACCATGTTACTACTAAATTTCTCAAACAAAAACTTTCACCCAAACTGGTTCTACATAATTTATATGAGTCTATATCTATCATGTAGTATACTTCTTAAACTAGTGAGTTCTCAGAAGCATGACGACGAGTACAAAACAGAGAAAGAGGAAGCCTGTCCTTGGAACAAAATAAATATACCGAGAGGAAGACCTTTTTTGTTTTTTTGTTTTTTTGGGTTTTGGGAGCCAATCCCATAGTATATTGCCTATTGGGCCAGTCCTATAGGTTGAAATTTCTAGGCCTGACCATACCTTTTGTTTAATACTATCTCATGTTCTTAATCCCATAGTATATTGCCTATTGGGCCAGTCCTATAGGTTGAAATTTCTAGTCCTGACCATACCTTTTGTTTAATACTATCTCATGTTCTTAATGTACGACGTAATTAAAGAACTATTTTGATCTTAAGGGTTTGTTTAATATGAGGGATTTGGAGGGGAAGAAATTTTTTTGTGAATTGGATTGGATTTAAGAAAGAGAATATGTAAGATTAAAAAGTGAGAAAAATTAATTAAAAAAATTTAATCTCATCTCTTTAATTTTTTGTAAATCCAACTCAAAATTTTTAACTCCTCCTCTCACTTTCCCTCCATTCCCTTTATATCAAACAACCCTAAATGTAAGACCTACTTTTTATATCATCATTTTTTTAAAAAAATTTTCCTTATTGATATCAACAACAGTAATAAAGTAAGAGAGAGATAGAAGGAATTAAAGGAGATGATTATAATGTTTCAGGAGAAATATGTCATATGAACTAACTTAACTAACTTCATTAATTTAATCAAATTATATTATGTCTATCATTAAAAACCAGAGGGAGTTCATTGTTGCTATATATGCTATATGATGATGTCATATCTCTGTCTTTGTAGTTTTTTATTTTATTTTTGGTACATGGGCAATAATATTGTCTTACAACTGGAAAGTAAATACTTCATCCGGTCTTAATTATAAGATCTAGTTGAATTTTTTAGAAAGATTAAGGAAATTAATTAAATTAGTTTAGATTTTTTTTTTTTCTTCAAACTAATTAATTTGACTAATAAGCTAATATATAATCTAAAGATATACAACATATAAAATAATTAGGTAACTTATTTATCTTCCTTAATCTCTCTAAAAAAAGTTAACTAAGTCTTATAATTAGAACCGGAGATAATAAATAATAGTAGAAGTCAATGGATTAAACAACCGTACAGACATATTTCTAGAAAAAGAAGATCATTGACCAAAGCTATCTGTAGGAGTTGGTATGTTTTGTTGTTGGGGGTCCCCTAGGTTAGGGATTTTTTTTTTTTTTTTTTTTTTTTCCTTTTTAAATAAAAAGAAAACTTTAGAATAAAAGTTGTATTTTTAATAATATAATGGAACAACCATTGGATTTATCAAAATACATTATCCGATTCTAAATATAGGAACTATACAATATACAATAGATTTGCTTTGATCCGACTTTAATTCATTTCATTCCTCAAATTTATAATTTTTATCCCAAAACATTTTTATCAATTGTGTGCATATATTTTATATGTGTGTAAAAGTGTAAGACTAGTTTCGTGTGGGGAAAAAAAATGAAGGACTAGTTTCAAATCACATGATTTAACCATTATATTAAGGACATGTGGCATATCCTTTTTGGGGTACGAAAGCAATTAATACTTAATCGTGATATAAAGAAAATGTATCCTATTCTATATCCTAATTTTTTAGGCATAAAGGAGAAAATTGGGATGTGATATATGCGCCTAACTCTTTAAGTGGCGATTTGTGATCCATATCATTTATCCTTTTTAAGATCATTATTTACTTATTAGGTTTTGCAGTTTAGGTGACGCTTATTTTTTTTAATGGTTTGATGTTTCTATTTTTTGTTGTAGAAATATATTTTTTGTCATACTTACATAAAAGTGAGTAGGCCCCATTAATATTTTATCTTTCATCTCTTTACAATGGAACCCACTCACTTCTATGTGAATGTGGCGGATAAAATATTTCTACAGTAAACGCAGAAACATCAAACCATTTTCTTAAATGCATATAAAACACATACAAATAATGTTGTTCTGGCAAAAAAAAAAAAAAATAATAATAGGGATAGGATATTGTTTTTATAATGTGGGATTGAGATTTTATCATTTATTTTTTTATTGTTGGATTAGATTGAGATTCTAATCTAACGTTATTGCATATGAAAAAAATGGTAGTGATTGATAGCGCAACCAAAAATTGATAGATGGTAAAGTGACAATATCTTATTTTATAATATTATTGCATACCATTACTAGCTGCGTTGAGATGAGAAATTGCCAGTAAATATGAACGGAGTGCGCAACGAAACTATGAAGATTAATGAGAACATATGTTAATTTCAAAATATTTTCAAATCCCCGACAATATATAGCGGCCAATCAATTAGACATTATCATTATTTATATTATTGAATTTTTACTATTTTTTGAATTTATTGCTAATTATAAGATCAATTTTTTTTTAGAGATTAATTTTAAAGTTAATTGAATTATTTTTTTAAATTTTTTTTTTATTTTTATTTTTTTTTTTCTTCCAACTAAATAATTTGACTAATAAACTAATATTACCTTTAGTCCTAATTATAAGACTTAATTGACTTTTTAAAAAAGATTAAAAAATTTTCAAATCCCCAAAATATATAGCGGATAAATCAATTTCATAATCATTATGTATTTATTATATATTAGTTTATTATCAAATTAATTATTTTTGAAGAAAAAAATAAAATAAAAATACTCTAAATCAAATTAATTAGCATTTTAATTTTTAATTTTTTCTTTCAAAAAATTAATTTGACTAATAAACTAATATATGATATAAGGATATACAACATATAATATAATTAGGTAACTTATTTAGTTTTATTAATCTCTCTAAAAAAATAATCTAGTCTTATAACTAAGACTAGAGGAAGTATTATATTACTCCTTAGTCCTTACCATATCAAATTCAGTGAGACAGTGCTAAGATTGACTTGTTTATTTTAAACGATTTTATGTTTTACAAGATGGTAGTAAAGTTTATAAGGGGAAAAAAAAAAAAAAAACCAAGAAGTATTCTGGTGTTTCTCTAACACTCTCTTATATCAAAATATCCCCATTTTTCTTTACAATATATTTTGACTAGAAAACTATGGTTTAGTGTGAAAAATCATAGTTTACTAGAATTTATTTTTTCCTACTTTTTTAGAAACTATTCTTTAAAAGCGAAAATTTCAAATAAATACCATTTGAATTTGCAAAACCCCCAGAAGTCCGTCGAATTTGTAAAAAGACTGAGAAGTACCAAGGACCAATAAGGGATATGCAAATTCGGGTGAAATTATCCTTTTGCCCTTAGGTTTAAATAAATTTAAAAATAAAAATACCCTCACTACTACAAAATGCCTAAAAAAAGGACCTAAATAAGACTCAATTAACGTCCCTTTTCAGATGGATGTCTCGGAGGGGTAGTGGTTTTGGTCAATTTTGGCGTCCTGAATATATTTATTCAGGACGTCTTAAATCACATTTTGGGCGTCCTGATCTTAGTTTCATGACGCCTTATATGAGTTTTTTTTTAAAAAAAAAGATATGCTTGCTGTAATATTTGGCGAATTTGTTGCAAAATTGAAATATCAAACTTTACATTCGGAAGTCATAGATTTCATCCATACAAGCCTAGATAGTGCTCAAAATGAAAACATTCAAACTAATTAGGCCAAAGTAAGATATGGACTATGCCTGGTATATCTTCTAATATCTCAGATGCTCCATAATCCATGAGGAACAGGTGAACAACAGAGAAAATAAGGGCCTCTGTGTATCTTCCTTCCAGCAATAGTTGCATATCTGCTGGAATTGTTGCAAGCCAAGATGGGAATATCGGGAGCAAAGGACATAAGAAGGCAAGAATAGTTGACATATGTACAAGAAATGAATTTCGTAAAGCCTGAATAAAAGCCAAGTGAGACATCCTTGAAAAAATGCAATCTCAGTTGTAGCTAAAAGGACTCCTAAAATGACCTTATCTAGAACTTCAACACATCGACCCTAGCCGAGCTTGAAATAGGAACCAAGTGCATAATTTGTTCGTCACCCCACCCGATTCTCGATGTTATGAGATAGTACAAAACCCGGAAGAATGCCACATGCCACCGCTCCTAAAGGAAGATGAAGTTGACAAAATTGATTATACATGTTTAGAGCTAAACAAGAAGCCCAATCCAAGAAGACAAAGAGAAGCAAAAAAATATGCTTGGGCATCCTGATCTTAGTTTCAGGACGCCTTATATGAGTTTTTTTTTTTTAAAAAAATATGCTTGCTGTAATATTTAGCCAATTTACTGCAAAACTGAAATATCAAACTTTACATTCGGGAGTCATAGATTTCAGCCATATATACAAACCTAGACAGTACTCAAAATGAAAACATTCATAAACTAATTAGGCCAATTAAACAGCCCAACATGAGTCCAATGCGAACCAACTAAGGAACGTCATCAATCCAAAAAAAGCAAAGAAATGTCCACTACAAGTCAACAAGATGAGCATCAAGCTCGCACTATATACATTTTAAGGGCAATTCATTATGCAAACGGCCACATGAGGATCTCAACACAACAAGCAATACCTCTATTCGACTCAGCATGATTGGCTTCAAAGTAAGTAGCTCTGCCAATAAGATGCATCCAGCACTCCAGAGATCAATGCCGACACCATAATGTGTAGTAGCCCCAAGAAGAAGCTCGGGAGCACGATACCAAAGTGTGACAACTGTACTTGTCAAGGGCTCATTGTGCTCAGGATCATACAAAGCTGCCAGTCCAAAATTCTACAATTTTAAGGATTCCTTCATCATCAAAAAGCAGAAATGCAACATAAATGCCACCATCACAATTCCAGAAGAATCTCTGCAACATAAATGTCACATCACAGTTCCAGAAGAATCTCAAGAAGCATTCGTCTATCAAAAGATTTACCTAAAACATATTGATCACCTGATCAAGCCAAAAAATGCAAAGTAAACTTTATATACCTATATGAGTTCAAGAAGATGTCTAGCCAACATGTCTCGAACCGTATCGATGTCATCCTATGAGTACGGATCCACAGTACCAAAAAACTGTAAATTGGAAAACAAGGTATAAGATAAACCAATGAAGTGAATGAAATAATTAACAACTCAAGTACAACAACAAAAATATCATCATTTGAGGATCACGGAGCATTACGTACGTTTTGAAAACCTGTAATACGTCCGGTGGAAACGATGGATTGCATCCAATTGATAACGTAGTATCCGCACTCGAAGTTCCTTGGTTGTTGATGGCACTATAAATCAAAAGCAAATTGTTAAAACGAATAAAGCCATATTGAAAGCTACTATGTCAATAAAATAACTTGAATTGAAACTACTTACCTTCGGATAAAACCACTTCGGTCCACCTTGCTCTCGTGCTCCAGAAAGCTGTTTATACGTCTTGAGACCCCTATCATTAAAATGGAAATTAACAGACATGAAAACAATTCATTTAAAAGAAGAATCGATTATTTAGACAAAAATTTACTTACTCGGTTAAACATGGTTTTGATATCCTCGTTTGGCTTGCCACCTACAAAATCCAACCAATAACATATGTTCTTGGCGGGACAAACAACACACAGTGGTCTAATGACCACTAAAACATATACATATTAATATTAAACTAAGATAAAAAAGAAAGTTATTCTTAAAAATCTTATATAGACAAAAAAAATACGCACCTTTCATGTATTGGCGCTAGATAACAAGGCAATGCTCCGTCGCCCATTGTTAAACCAACATAAAGCGCCCTTCCGGGTAACTTATTGCGAGTCAAAGCGTGGTTGCGGGACATAAGAATCCATACGAACCCCGTCGGTTTGCCTTGGCGCATATGTCGTGGCGACACTATGATCGAAATAAAATGATAAATGTTGTTGAATATATTAAACAAAAAAAGAGTACCGACATAATTAAAGGGTAAAAAAACTTATAGGATTGCAAGTTGAAGAAACTGTATATCTAAACAATCCATATGCATAAACTCTTTCAAATCTTTCTTGTCAATTGATATTGGATATGTCTTTTCTGTACCGACAATGCCCGGAGGCATCTGCAAGCCTATAAAGTCGATGTCCCCTTACAACTCTCGCAGTGGTGCTAAGTAGGGAAATCTTCCCGTAGCTTGTTCATGCTATGAAAACATAATAAACAGATTATGAGTGGGTTAGCAATAAAAATCAATTAGGAACCTACTCATCATCAATCAGTAATGTATTTCTTACCATTGGAGGTGTCGTCCCTATTTGAATAAGATGATATGGCCAAAGGATGTACGATGTGGTGGCAGCGCCTAGCGTGGGAACCTCCTCATCATCAATCGGAATGGTTGTCTCTTCTTCCCCCTCTCACACACTTTTCAAAGTCACCCTAAGTTGGTCTTGTGGAATTTGCATATTATGGTGTGTGGTTTGTTCTGAGTAAACAAGACCATTGACAACAATACGCCGGTGTGGGTCATCCAAATATAGAGTGCAAGGTAGTCCTCCCTGTGGAGTGTGAGAAGGTTCGCCAATAAGTACATCTGGAGAGTGATGAGAAGGTTCGCCAATAGGCACATCTAGAGCGTGAAAACTTTCTTTGCTGCTTGGGAAGGCCGGGGATTCATGGATTGTAGGTTGCGTATTTCACCCCTTAGTTGTTCCATAACCTCATCTACAAGGGACACTCAAATTTTGGCTACAAGCTGAGGACTAGGGTTGTCATCGTCATGCGAACAACGTGAACACCGTCCAAAATATTTTGCGACACTGACTCCCCTTGTCTCCCCTCGAACATGGTCAAGGTAATCTAGCTTCCTAATCGCCGTTGACAAAATGTCCATCCGTGTACCTAACGTGAATGAACCTTTGGCCGCTTTGTTGCTCAAGTGCATCCCGTATCATAGGATTTTTCATAAATAGTAACTAAACTCTTAGAATATGAAACAACATAGACTATTTAATACTTCTAATTTAACTACTTACAATCTTTGAGGCAACCTCAGCACATCTTCATTTACGTATTTGTCACCCTTCAACCTCAACTCAGGGGCCTGGATAATAGTGGAAGGATTGGATTGGGCAGCTTCCTTCATTCTCTCCAACTCTTCTTCCATCATCTTCCATTCAAGCTTTTTATAGCCACCTCTAGACATGCAATGCGGATACTTATTTCTCGCTTCCTCTCTCTATTGGCTTGACTTTTTTCCCGTGACACAAAAAAAAATAAAACCGAGCCTACGATGTCAAATAGATTCAACTAAAAGATAAGATATGAAAGAAATTTTACAAGAAATTCAGGATTTTGGCGTGACGCCATAAACTCCCTCCAGTCCTCTGGAGAAATGTAATCATAGTCCTGACATGGGTCCTTGTTCCTCTTTTCCCCTCGAATATACTTTTTAGTGAGCTTGTTCTTAAAATCTTTCCAACGTAGACGAACCTCGCCCATCCAATGCTTGTACATGGCCGTATTGTTAAGCACATCATACGTTTGCTGCAAGGTAAAAGAGAAGATATGAAAGAAATCAAGTAATAAAACTAAAGATACAAATGCAGAAGATATCGAAAGTGAGATACCAAAATTTATGCCCACATCAACTGCTTCGTTTTAGCAGGAACCAACTTCCAACTAGAGCATACAATGCGAACTTTGCTTCGAGCTAGATAGCCTAAGTAGCTAATAAAATTGTCTTCCTCTGGACCAATTGGATTCATATTGGTATCGAACTCCACATGCAGCCTCTTTTTTTGACTGTCATGACGTGTTAATGCACCCATATGTGTGCTACCTCTACCCTTTCTCACAACCGGTACATCAACTGTATCACCCGATGACTTGTCAGAGCTGGACATATTCCTGTTCATCAAAGACAAATCAATAATGTTAGATAGGTTATTATTAAATGATAAACAAATAAATAAAATGAACTAACATGTTAAACCAAGTACAAAAATAACATAGGACTTTTTCATAACTTAAGCCGTTAACTATTTCATAATTGAAGATCTTACTTTATATGGTTTCCTATATTCCTTCAGAATGATCCTTTCTTGGAGCATATTCTTCATCATCTACCAATTCTACTTCACGTGTTGTAGGTGGATATGTTGTGAAAGGGAGTGTATCGTCCAGGTTCAAGGATTCGTCACTATCCTTCTGTTTTTTACTTTGAAGTACAATGGACATTTTGTTATTTGCAGGGTCTGTAACATAAAACATTGTTTCACCTGGCTTGCTAGAATGAATGGCACATCTCTATAACCAAGTCTTTGAAGATCAACGAGACAAATCCAAATTTAGGATCTATTACAACAGCATTATTGCTAACCCACTTACATTTCAATAAAGCAACTTTGAACTTGTTGTAAAGCTCATCTCCCATATTTCTTCAATAACTCCATAATAGGTCATTGATGCTAACACCAGGTTTTTGTCTTTCAAACTCAAAAAGTGCATGGATTCAGCTTCAACCATCACCAAACTATTTTGCACAAAACTTCTGTCATCTTGGTCTTTTGTGTAGAAAGAATATCCGTTTATATCATAACCGCTCCAAGTGATGACCTGAAAAGAAGGCCCCCAGGATAACCACTTGATTGTAGCCGACACACTGGTCTCGTTCAATACCTTCTCCTCGAACCACTTTATGAATGTCTTCTTTTTCTCATTAGCTATCTGCATGTCATTCTTCCTTGGATTCATATTCTTCAAACTCTTTCTGTGTTCATCAATGTATGGTTGAACTTCTTCCATATTATTCAAGATGTACAAGCGTACTTGCAACACCTCTTCACGAAGAATATTCTTCAGTTTGATTCCTCGAGTTCCCTCGCTTATCCCCTTGTCATGCTGAGATTGTATCGTTGCCCTTGATAGATAATCTTTGCAGAACTCCATAGCCTCTTCAACTACATATCTCTCAACTATTGAGGCTTCCGGTCGATAAGGATTTTTAGAATACCCTTTTAAGATCTTCATGTATTGCTCGAAAGGATACATCCACCTTAGGTAAACCGGACCGCAGAGCCTTACCTCCCTTACCAAGTGCACTATCGGGTGCACCATTATATCAAAAAATGCGGGAGGAAAATACATCTCTAGTTGGGACAAAATAATATAACCCTCATTTTCCAATTCATCCAACTTTTCAATGTCAATGACTTTCTTACAGATAGCATTAAAGAAAATAATCAATTTTGTTATAGTGGTTCGCACTTCATCTTTCATAATGCCTCAAATAGCTATTGGTAATAGTTGTTGCATCAACACATGATAATCATGGGACTTCATTCCCACTAACTTCAAATTGTCCATTGAAACACACCTTCTCAAATTTGAAGAATATCCTTGTGGAACCTTAATGTCATATAGACACCTACACAAACTTTTTTTCTCCGCTTTTGATAGTGTATGAGCTGCTGGCTCCATGTATGCCCTCTTACCATCTTCCACTACTCGTGGATGTAATCGTTCTCTTATTCCCATATCAACCAGGTCTAGTCTTGCACTAATTTCATCCTTAGTCTTCCCTGGTATGTGCAAAAGAGTACTGACAAGGCTATCGTAAACATTTTTCTCCATATGCATCACATCAAGACTGTGTCTCACATCAAGACTACGCCAATATGGAAGATCAAAGAAAATTGATCTCTTCTTCCATATATTCTTCTCACCCGCAATCCTTTGCTGCTTACCCAATATGACATTGATATGGTTCACTCGACTATAAACTTCCTCTCCGGTTAATGCCTTTGGAGTCGTTCTATGCTCCGGTAAGCCGTTAAAACGCTTTCTTAACTTATGATATGGGTGGAACCGATGAAGAAACCTCCTGTGACCGAGGTAGACCATTTTTTTTCGTGCTTTAGTTGATGGAAGTTTGTGTCTGCTTCACATATTGGGCATGCTTTATGCCCTTGACACTGTACCCTGACAAATTTCCGTATGCAAGAAAGTTGTTTATCATGGTAAAAATCATTGCACGCAACTTGAAGGACTCCTTCTTATATGCATCAAACACATCTACACCTTCCTCCCACAACTTCTTCAAATCCTCAACCAAAGGCGCCAAGTACACATCGATATTGTTCCCGGGCTGTTTTGGTCCAGAAATCATCATAGAAAGCATCACATACTTGCGTTTCATACATAGCCAAGGAGGTAAGTTATATATTACAAGGAGAACCGGCCATGCACTATGGGTGCTGCTAAGAGTTCGCTACGGATTGAAACCATCTGTACAAAGCCCCAACCGAAGGTTTCTTGGCTCACTGCCAAATTGAGGGAACATTTCGTCTATTTTCTTCCATTACGAAGAGTCAGCCGGGTGCCGTAGATATTTTCCATCGGATATTCTCTCATCAGAATGTCATCTCAACTTCTTCGTTGTTGCTTCACTAGTAAATAAACGCTTAAACTGAGGAATTATGGGAAGATACCACAATGCCTTCAAAGGTTTCCTTTTTGTTGTGTGATCTCCAGAACCACCACCTTTCTTCACTTTGTATTGTGAAGTTGTATACTTCGAACAATTACTAAGGCCTTCATTCTCATTTCTGTAAAATATGCAGTCATTAGGGAACTGTGTATCTTTTTATACTCCATACCCATAGTAGACAAGATTTTCTTGGCCTCATACATACGATTTGGAAGTACATTATAATCGGCAACATATCACACAACAATTCAAGCAACGACGTGAACCGCTATCGGTCCACCCACATGTTGCCTTTAAGTTGACCAAATGTAAGGTCCGAGTTAACCGTGTATACTTAGTACACCCAAGGAACAAAGGTGTCTCGTATCACTCCGCACGCTATCATATTCATGCGATTGTGCAAAAGATTCGACCTTAACATCATGAATCATTCTCTCCATTCCATCGTCATCTACCTCAACTTCATTTTCGTGAGAAGCACTGGTAGTTACCTCCTCACCATGCCATATCCACGTTGTGTATCGAAGGTTTATTCCATCACAAATTAGGTGATCCCTTATATCAGCAATATCCTGTCGAACCCCATTTACAACACATGGACAATAATACATCTCATTTTTTGTAGCCACATTCCTTCTAGCAAATTCAATAAACTCTTCCACCTCATTCTCATATTCTTACTAGTTCTCAACACATTCATCCAACTATGACCCATTTCATTACCACCTAAGACATTTCCAACAACAAATCAAGTTCATATTTGACATGCTTTCATTTTAAAAAAATTTTGGCAAAAAGCATTTCCCCTTAAAAGTAAGACATCCCAAAATTTCAATAACAAGCAATTTCAAAGCATAATTCAACAAAACTTATAACTAAAGCAATTCAAAACAATATCAACTATTAAATCCAACAATTTCATCAACTAAGAGAACATTGTAATTATTCCTACTGACATATACTTCAATGGTAATGGTAATGGTAAATCATGAAGCCTTCACTTTTTTAATCAAGTTCACGTAGTTCATATGGCTAATAATAAAGGAAAGACAAAAAAAAAATTTCAAGGACTGGATAAAAAACACTTAAATCAATAATGGTAAACCATGAAGCCATAAGACACAAGTGTTGTTCTCTCTCAGGAAGAATGTATCATATAAGGACAATATGTGTATGTGTGAATAAAATAAAAGCAACTGACCTGATTTGGGAGCGCAACTGTTTGCTTCAAACCTTTGACCAAGATTTCTCAGTAGGTAGTCAAAAAGACAAAGATGACTCTCCTTTAATCTCTTCTCGTCTATATCTGCATTATCAACATATGTTTGTTCTATTAAGAACCAAGAACAAAACTTATTTGCAAGCGGTAATAGGAAATCTTGTTAACAATGTAAGTTCTCTAAGCAAGAAACTCAAGTCAATGAGTGTTTAACCAGTTCATAGTAAGATTTTGCAATTTACTGGATCAAGAGGCTTGAGTAATCTCAAGAGGAAATCAAAGGCTCCAAAAATTAGGCAAGCTACTTGTACTGAAGATGATATGATCCTATTTACAGAGGCAGTCAATTGATTATGAAGAGTTAGGATAAGCATATGATAAACTAACAAAGATAATAATGTGAAAAAGAACTGAGAATTTCATGAATCACTTATTCACCGTAAAACTATAACTAATTTGTATGTCCATATTTTCTTTCCATGTTTGAATTGAATAAAAATGTTCCAATTTAGTGAATCCACAACCGACAAGGGTCCAGTGCAAGAGCATGACCTTCCTTAAATACTTGCAAAACCGAGTTATACGCATCAAGAGGCACAACTTGTAAACTCAACTTGTAGAAATCTTGTTTAGAATTGAAAAAATAACAATAAGTTGGCTAAGATATTATGAGCCACTTATTCTTTATTGTTTACTCTTTGTAAGTTGCTCTCTCTCGCCCCAACACACAAACAATGAAATGACTCACTCAGGTGGAGCTAAGCTGAGCCTTGCAAATACACTCTCCTCTAATTTCATTTCTCAACATAAACATACAAATTAATGCATGGGCTTTGAGTGTAGATGGCTATGATAACCCTGGAAGCCACTATAAAGGCACTTATTCATTTGCTTATGAAAATAAATCATCAATTAAACTACATACAGTAATTTACCTGGGGTGTGTGTATCATCAAATACATCACCACCATATTCTAAAATTTTCCTCCAAGGGATATTCCAGTTTTCCTTTAAGAATTTTAAAACTCCTTCCTACAAAGTATGAACCAAAGTAGGCTATGGATTCAGGGAAACAAGGGTCTTTACAACATGATTTCCATGAATAAAAACACAATTATCTCGTTTCCTTTTATGTCATAATTGATTGTACTGATTATCTTTGTTTCAACAAACTGAGGTTCAAAACAATTTCCCGAACAATAACGAGATGGGTCGAATAGCACAAATCTTGGTTTGTTCCGCACAAGAACATCAGTGTTTGGGAATCATAAAATACAAATCCATCAACTATACAAGTAAGTTCAAAAGTAGAAACATAAAACAGGATTGATTACTAAAGCTAACCAGTCATATGAGTGTATGAATTTTGAACTCACGCCATTCAGATAAATGATCTCAAGCTACAATCTCGTCTAACCAACCAAACATTATCAGTCCAGAATCAAAGCTGCCCTCTAATCTATCCAGACATAACACCACCCAAAAACAGAGAAAGGCATGAGATTTACCTCAGGAATGAAGAACAAGAACGGTCCAGAAACTTAGGTGAGCTAGAGGCCCGAACACAGCAAAATGGGTCACCCAAACACAGAGCTGGAGGTCCAAGTGTTTGTGGCCGAAGAGGAAAGCACAAAGATTCACTAAGATCAGACTTTAATATTGAACTTCAACTCATTACAACTCAGTTTATATAGTTTTAAGCATTTAAAATATTGACAAACAATGCAAAAGTTGGGCATTAAAGAAACTAGAGGCAGAGTCACGACGGCTTACTTGGGTTTGGGAAGGAGGCAGAGTGAGACAGAGCAGCTGGAGGCGTGGCGCGGCGTGGCGGAGACGGAGGAGACGTGCCGGGGAGTATGAGAGACGGAGAAGCCGGAGGCGTGACGTGGTGAAGACGGAGGAGAGACGTCGGCGAAAAGGGATATCGGCCTTGGGGAAGGCGGCGGGAGTGAAGTGTGCGCGATTTTGAGAGAGGGAAAATGAAAATGAAGATAGAAACTGTGTCGATACGTCTTATGGATTGAATTTTGGCGACTTGAATTAATATTCACGGCGCCAAAATCGCAACATTGGTGACCTGAATCTAATTCAGGTCGCCCAAATCTTACAATTGGCGACATGAATGTAGTTCAGGTCGCCAAAATACTCCAAATGGCGACCTGAATTAAAATCAGGTCGCTAGAATTCTCTAATTGGCGACCTGAATTGGGAATTGATTTTTTTAATTCGGAATTGATTTTTTTCACCAATTTAATAATTTTGGCGACGAATTAAATTCAGGTCGCCAAAATTATTAAATTGGCGACCTGAATTTATTTCAGGTCGCCAAAATTCACAAATTGGCAACTTGAATTTTAATTCAGGTCGTCCATTGTAAAAAAATTCAACTCCCTTACCCCATGGCGCCTAGAAAAAAAAAATATTATAACCATGGCGCGAATCTGAATTTGTCGCCCATTTAAAATAAAAAATTCAAACAAAAACACCCACGGCGCCCAACAATATATTCTGATAAGATTTTCCATGGATGTTAGTGTTGGAAATTATGCCCTAGGGGCAAGTCATTGGTCTCCATTAAGTTATCACTTCATTCGCATGTTTATAGTGATAACTGCATTCCTGGATATATCTTATAGATTATCTTAAATGTCTCGGGTCTGGTCATCTACGCGAGAGCATAAGATGAGATAAGACCCGCATGACTTTGATGAGGTATGGAGATACGAATCAAAGTCATGGGCACTTGTAAGAGTACAAGGTCGCTGGATCGACCCACTATGAGAAAGCTGCGCATGGATCTAGTCATAAGCTTATCTCATGTATAACGCGTCACGACGCCCTATGACTGAGATCATCATGGATTCCTACATGATGAGTCACTGGTCTTTGACCTAGTCAAAAGTCACCTTTGACCAGGTGATGATAAAGGCTTGGATCGGGATCAGTGGTTTTCATGTGGAGGAATGTGAATGGTCAAGATGGAATTTGTCCCTCACATTTGTAGAGGGATAATACTGGGCCCCTCGATGAGTGAGTCTAAGAAATGTATGGCCATACTGTGATGGAAAGGAGTTTCCATTTCACTTATTAGACTACTCGAGAATCGAGAAAGTAATGGTCAAGAAAAGGAAGTTGACATTATCCATGCCTCATCCTTGACCAAATTATCGCATGACAAAAGGGACGTGACATGGTTGTGCGATAGGTTGTATCGTGTCATCGTTCCCCATGTGAATTGGGTAGTCGCAATGTCTTGCTAGAGGCCGCTTGCGACTTGTGGGCTGGTACAGTATTGGCCTACAGCCAATCTCATATGGGCCTGCAGGGTCGCACACAAGAATAACCCAACACGAGCAAAAGTGTTCAGATTTATTGAATCTTAGATTAATCTGAGATTTAATGAATACTAAATTAATCTGGGGTGAATACATATATATATATATATATATATATATTAAATTCAAAATTAATATATATTAATATTATTTATAGAGATTATAATATTAATATATATAACATTTGTTTTGTATTTAATTTATTTAATAAATTAAATATCTAAAACAAATAGAGATATTGTATCTCATTTAATTTTTGAATAAAGATATCATATATCTATTTAATTTAAATTGAGATATAGTATCTCGATTTAATTAAATATATAGATGTCAATTCTCGATTTAATTTATAGAGATAAATTAAATCGAAGGCTTTTGATTCGGATTAAATAAATATATTATATTAGATCTACTAGATAGATTTAATTAATGTATTTTTAATCAAGATTCAAAATTTGAATTTCAGATCGACTATAATTCGGATTAAATAAATGTATTAGATTAGATCTATTAGATAGAATTAATTAATATATTTTAATCCAGATTTAAAATTCGAATTTCAAAATTAATGAGGATTAATTTTATATAATACACTAAACGGGTTTAGAAAACCTAAGGGATTTTTGTCGAGCGTATTATAGAAAGCCGCGAGAAACCCTAGAGTAAAAATTGAGAGAGACGCAAAATTCTAAAGGCGCTAAAGCACGCCGCATAATCGGGTTTGGGAATTATTCGTGTGGATCGGTAGAGAGGAAGCCGATTCTAAGAGTCGACCTGGCGATCAAGAAGGTAGCCCACCGGTTCAAAGAGAGAAGACTCGTACAGATTTGGCGTAGGTAATATTCGGATTCCCTTAGCCTTAATCTAAACGCTATTGAGTGATCCTTGCACGGGATCCGTAAAGTTTTAATCCGCTGCGTGTACGGATCCCAACAGTGGCATCAGAGCCAACTCAACGTGCGTTTAAATTAGGCTTTTTCGTGTGATTATATATATGTTTGATATATATGAAAAATCGAATCCTTATGCTTTGTGTCTAAGTTCGTGTTAGGGTTTCTGGTCGATCTCTAGAACGGTGACGCTGCCGCTTTGTATGGTTCTCAATTGTTCGAACATCGGACGCCGGAGACGTTGGGGTCGGAATCGTCGTCGGACACGCTCGATGATGATCGAACGTCGGTGATTCTCGACGACCTGTTACGTTCGCTATAGATCAGATCAAACGTTCGTAAATTTCGATCAAATTCAAACGTTAGCGTAGGACCTACGATTGCTCGTAGCGAGAATTGAAATCATGATATGTTATATAATTATATAATATAAAATAAATTGGAGAATTTATTATATTATATGTATTATATAATATAATATAAATTAGAGAATTTAAAACATGATACTATATTATATAATTATATAATATAATATAAATTTGAGAATTTATTATATTATATGTATTATATAATATGATATAAATTAGAGAATTTAAAACATGATACTATATTATATAATTATATAATATAATATAAATTGGAGAATTTATTATATTATATGTATTATATAATATAATATAAATTAGAGAATTTTTAATCATGAATAATATTTTATCTCATAATTGTATGAATTAAAATATGTTCTAATTTACCTTTCAAAGTGTTGTTTGGGTATGGTGAACAACATGGCTCTAGATTTTACAATTGTTGTAAATTTAAATATGGCACGAGCCATCTCTCTCTCTAAATAATCTTGATGTACATTCTCTTCTCATCTCACTCCCCTCGAATGTTAAACGAGGTTTCTCCTTATGTATTTTCTTTTATTATTTAGAGAAGTCCCCTCATTGGCTTGAGAGGAATCTAGGTTAGGTGAGCCATGTTGTGTCATGAATTTTAATTATGTTTTTGATATGATCAGTGCATGATTAAGTTAGACACTATATGAGATACAATAATAATTGCATTCATATAGGTATAATTAATAGGATTAATTAGATAATATCAAATAATACCCTCTAAATAAAATCTTAA
Organism: Acacia acuminata; assembly: GCA_019022655.1. Taxonomy (NCBI): domain Eukaryota; kingdom Viridiplantae; phylum Streptophyta; class Magnoliopsida; order Fabales; family Fabaceae; genus Acacia; species Acacia acuminata. The sequence continues at coordinate 1,185,426 of JAFJYI010000075.1, forward strand.
GTCACAATGCCGTCAATTAATGAATACTTATCAAAACCTAGATCACCCATTTGTATGTTCCACCCAAGTGGATGCACCTGAGTAATCTTGGTGAGGCAAGAGAGAGTAATGGTGATACTCTACATTCATTATTGTCTTGACTTAATTGAGATCATCAAAACAGTTTTGGATCTCAAGGCATTGGATGAGATTAAACATGCTAGGTCATATAATGATCAAATCCCATAAAGATCTAAGAGTTACATGTGATGTAATTGGCAAAGTGGTTGCCTACCTAAATAACTTCGTTTTGAGCGTCCTGCCAAAGCGGACTTAAGATCAAGCCAAATATGGATCTTAGCCCACTAATTATAATGAGGGTTATTAATTCAATGGGAGGTTATTAATTAAACTTTGCATATCTTTTAGTTGTAGAATCATGTAGACTAGCAATACTGTAACACCATCAATGCGATCAGTCCTTGAGAAGGACGAACTCGATGAGACAAACTTTCTTGACATGTTTGGGAACTTAAGGGTTGATCCTAAACACGAAAGAAAGGAGTATCTCATCGATCAACCCATTCCTGACGAGCCAGCAGCTACTGATCCAAGAGCTCAGACTGATGCTTATGAGAAGCATAAGGATGACTCGTGGATGCAGATGCCTCGATGCTCGCCACTATGGTTCCGGACCTCGAAAGAGATCTCGAACATGAAGAGGCCTCTAAGATGATTGATCATCTCATGGAAATGTTCCAAAAGAGGCAAGGCAATAGAGGTATGAGACCACAAAGGCCTTATTTTCTTGCAAGATGGTCGAAGTTGAATCGCTTAGTCCTCATTTGTTGAAAATGAAAGGCTACATTGATCACCTTAAGAGGCTTGGATTCCCCATCTCCCAGAGTTAGCTACGGATGTGATCTTGAACTCACTCCCGGAAGTTACGAACACTTTGTCATGAATACAACATGAACAACATGGAGGAATCAATTTCTGAACTGCATGGGATGCTCAAGACTACTGAGCTGAGCCTTAAGAAGAGGTCCAGTACTGTTTTGTTCGTTCATAAAGGAAGGGGTATGAAACAGAAAGCCAAGAAGGAAAAACCTTTGAAGGATGAAGTCTAATTCTTTTGCAATGAAATCGGTCATTGGTAGAGGAACTGCAAACTCTATCAAGAAGATCTGGAAAAGGATAAGAAGGATAGCGGGGCTATCGCTTCAGGTATCTATGTCATAGATATTCACTTTTCTACTTCCTCAACATGGGTATTAGATACCGCATGTGGTTCTCGCATTTGTATAAATGTGTAGGATCTCAAGGACAAGTAGAAAATTGAATGGACATCTATGACATAACTACTAAAAGGTTCAAGTCAAATGATTTGAATCCAACCTACCTATAACACTGTCGTCTAGGCCATATGAATGAGAAACGCATTTCGAAACTCTATCAAGATAGATTTCTGAATTCATTTGATTTTGAATCATTTGATACATGTGAGTCTTGTTTATTGGGAAAGATGACAAAGGCTCCTTTTACTGGACACAGTGAGAGGGCCACTGATTTATTGGGCCTCATACATATTGATGTGTGTGGGCCAATGAACACATCTGCCAGAGGAGGTCATTTGTACTTCATTATATTTATAGACGATTTTAGTAGATATGGCTATATCTATCTAATGAAACATAAGTCTGAATCTTTTGAAATGTTCAAAATATTTCAAAATGAAGTGCAAAACCAACTTGGCAAAACTATTAAGGCGTTTCGATCTGATCGGGGTGGTGAATATTTGAGCCAAGACTTCATTGAGCATCTTAGGAGTTGTGGGATCATCTCACAACTTACTCCTCCAGGAACACCTCAATGGAACGGTGTTTCTGAACGGAGGAATCGAACTCTATTAGATATGGTTCGATCTATGATGAGTCAAACTGATCTTCCACCTTCCTTTTGGGGCTATGCCTTAGAAACTGCCGCTTTTACACTAAATCGTGTTCCGTCAAAGGCGGTTGAAAAGACGCCATATGAGATATAGACGGGAAGAAACCCAGTTTTGTCTTTTCTTAAGATTTGGGGATGTGAGGTTTATGTTAAACAACAAGCCTCGATAAATTATCATCCAGATCCTCAAAATGCCTTTTTGTGAGGTATCCTAAGGAAACTAAAGGATACTGTGTCTACAATCCCACCGATCACAAAGTGTTTGTTATTCGAAATGGTACCTTTTTGGAAAAAGAGTTTATCTCTAAAAGAACTAGTGGGACTAATGTGAACCTCAAAGAAGTTTGAGAGTCACAGGACAATGTTGAACCACAGACGGAAGCCGGAGAAGACTCAGAACAAGTTGTTGAGCCTACTCAAGTAACACAAGGCCTACGAAGGTTCGATAGATCACGGCTACAACCTCAGAGATATGGATTTCTGATTACTGGAAGTCGTGATGTTTTGCTCATTGAACAGAATGAGCCAACCACCTATCGAGAGGCCGTGGTGGGACCAAACTCCAAAAGATGGCTAAATGCCATGAAGTCTGAAATGCAATCCATGTACGACAATAAGGTATAGACCTTAGTCGATCCACCTGAAGGTGTAAAAAACCATTGGGTGCAAGTGGGTTTTCAAAGAGAAAACTGACATGGATGGCAAAGTAAATGTCTTCAAGGCACGACTGGTTGCAAAAGGATTCACTCAAACTCATGGTGTGGACTATGATGAAACCTTTTCTCCAGTTGCAATGGCCAAATCAATCAATCCTTCTTGCCATTGCATCATATTATGACTATGAGATATGGCGGATGGACGTTAAAACAATCTTCCTTAACTAAAGTCGCTTGAGGATGTGTATATGACACAACTTGAGGGTTTTGTGCATCCGAGGACTCGGTAAAGTATGTAAGCTTCAAAGATCCATTTATGGATTGAAGCGAGCATCTCGGATTTGGAATCATCATTTTGATGAAGTAGTCAAAGAGTTTGGATTCATTCAAAACATAGATGGACCTTGTGTTTACAAGAAGGTTAGTGGGAGCACATTTGTATTTCTAGTGCTTTATGTTGATGACATCCTACTCATTGGGAATGATATTCCTACCTTGCTGAGTGTCAAGTCTTGGTTAGGAAAGTCTTTCTCAATGAAAGATTTAGGCAAAGCCACTTACATCCTAGGGATTAAGATCTATAGAGATAGATCCAAGAGGCCGATAGGCCTAAGTCGAGCACATATATAGACAAGATCTTGCATCGGTTCAAAAGATGCGGGAATCTAAAAAGGGTAACATACCCATGTCTCATGGCATTCATCTCAAAAGAAGGATCTGTGTCCAAGTACAGAAGATCAAAGAGACCGCATGAGTAAGATTCCATATGCCTCTGCCATTGGATCTATCATGTATGCCATGTTATGTACTCGATCAGATGTGTCATTTGCCTTGAGTATGACCAGCAGATATCAATAGGATCCCAGTGAAGGTCACTGGATTGCTGTCAAGAATACCCTTAAGTACTTATGAAGGACTAATGACTTATTCTTAATACATGGTGGCTTGGAAGATAAGCTCTGTGTGGCTGGTCACACAGATGCGAGTTTCCAAACTGACCAAGATGATTCAAGATCGCAATTAGGATATGTATTCCTATTGAATGGTGGTGCGGTAAGCTAGAAGAGCTTTAAGTAGAGCACTGTAGCTGATTTTACAATATAAAAGGTGAGTATAGAGCAAAGATAGGATGCGGTAAGGAAGCCTTTGGATTTGAAAGTTCGTTAATGAACTTGGGGTGGTTCTAACCATCTCAAATCCAATACACTTGTTCTATGACAATAGCGGCGCTATTGCACGACAAGGAGCCTAGGTCACATCAAAGGACCAGACATGTACTCGGGCGATTTCATCTTATCAGAGAAATCAATAAAAGAGGTAATACAAACAAATGCAAAGTACCAGGAGAAAACAATGTAGCTGATCCTCTTACTAAGTCAAGCGTTTGCAGACAAGCAAAACATGAGCGTCATGTTAGGGCAATGGGAATTAGTGTAATTAATGATTGTGCCTAGTGCAAGTGGGAGTCTGTTGGAAATTATGCCCTAGGGGCAAGTCATTGTTCTCCATTAAGTTATCACTTCATTCGCATGTTTATAGTGATGACTACATCCCGGGATATATCTTATAGATTATCCTAAATGTCCCTGGTCGGTCATCTACGCGAGAGCGAAGATGAGATAAGACCAGTATGACTTTGATGAGGTATGAAGATACGAATCAAAGTCATGGGCACTTGTAAGAGTACAAGGTCTTTGGACCGACCCACTATGAGAAAGCTGCATGGATCCGGTCATAAGCTTATCTCATGTATAACGCGTCACGACGCCCCCTATGACCTAAGATCATCATGGATTCGCATAATGAGTCATTGGTCTTTGACCTAGTCAAAAGTCACCTTTGACTTAGGGTGATGATAAAGGCTTGGATCGGGATCGGTGGTTTTCATGCGGAGGAATCGAATGGTCAAGATGGAATTTGTCCCTCACATTTGTAGAGAGATAATCTTTGGGCCCTTCGATGAGTGAGTCTAAGAAATGTATGGCCATATTGTGATGGAAAGGAGTTTCCATTTCACTTATTAGACTACTCGAGAATCGAGAAAGTAATGGTCAAGAAAAGGAAGTTGACATTATCCATGCCTCATCCTTGACCAAATTATCGCATGACAAAAGGGACGTGACATGGTTGTGCGATAGGTTGTATCGTGTCATCGATCCCCATGTGAATTGGGTAGTCGCAATGTCTTGCTAGAGGCCGCTTGTGACTTGTGGGCTGGTATAGTATTGGCCCACTGCCAATCTCATATGGGCCTGCAGGGTCGCACACAAGAATAACCCAACACGAGCAAAAGTGTCTAGATTCATTGAATCTTAGATTAATCTGAGATTTAATGAATAATAAATTAATCTGGGAGACGCAAAATTCTAAAGGCGCTAGCACGCTGCCGCAATCGGGTTCGGGAATTATTTGTGTGGATACCGGTAGAGGAAGCCGATTCTAAGAGTCGACTTCTGCTGATCGAGAAGGTAGCCCACCAGTTCAAAGAGAGGAGACTCGTACAGTTTCGGCGCGTAGGTAATATTCGGATTCCCTTAGCCTTAATATAAATGCTGTTGAGTGATCCTTGCATGGGATCCGTAAAGTTTTAATCCGCTGTGTGTACGGATCCCAACAGTTAGTCGTCCTGAGAACGTTTAAGATGCCAAAAATAAAGTTTATTCCAGAAAACATTAAATCCCATGGCGTCAAACGAAAAATTCTCATATTTCCCATGGCGGGAAGATATTAGTCTTCCTGAAAAATTATTAGGACGACAAAAAGAAATTTTATGAGTCCTAAACTAAATTTCAAGACGCTCAAGGCTCAACTTCCTTGCATTTAATTACAAGAATGTCACCGCCTTTATTTTTTACTTCTTAATTCTTAATAAGGACGTCTTTTAAGATAGTAATATCCAATTTTTGTAGTAGTCTTTTCGCGGCGCCGGCCACCGTAGGGATGGGTGTTTTTTTTTTTTTTGGAGTGAGTTGGGTTTTTTTGTTTGAAAACAATTATATTAATTGAAGTGTTGGCGGTGGGGTTCGAACCCCCCAACCCCAACACCATGGGACCAAGTGGTCCACCAGTTGGGCTACTTGGTTCCTTTTATATATACACATAGTTAACAAATATATATATATTCTTCTTAACATTTTTTCAATGGTATTTACAAATCCTGGAACGAAAATTACCATTCCACAAATGAGAATTACCACTTTTTCTACGGGGTTCCCTTTTTTACTCTTTGATGCATATTTTGTAAAACCAAAAAAAATTACACTATTACCATTCCACAAACGGAAATTACCATTCCACAAATGAGAATTACCATTTTTTCTACAGGGGTTCCCTTTTTTACTCTTTGATGCATGTTTTGTAAAACAAAAAAAAAAAAAATGCACTATTACCATTCCACAAATGAGTATTACCATTCCACAAATGAGAATTACCACTTTTTCTACAGGGTTCCCTTTTTTACTCTTTGATGCATGTTTTGTAAAACCAAAAAAAATTGCACTATTACCATTCCACAAACGAAAATTATCATTCCACAAATGAGAATTATCACTTTTTCTATAGGGTTCCCTTTTTTACTCTTTGATGTATGTTTTGTAAAACCAAAAAAAATTGCACTATTACCATTCCACAAACGAAAATTACCATTCTACAAATGAGAATTACCACTTTAGAAAATATGCATCAAAGAGTAAAAAAGAGAACCCCGTAGAAAAAGTGGTAATTCTCATTTGTGGAATGGTAATTTTCGTTTTAGGATTTGTAAATACCATTGAAAAAATGTTAAAAAAAACATATATATTGTTAACGTATATATATATATATATATATATATTAAAGGAACCAAGTGGCCCAACTGGTGGACCACTTGGTCCCATGGTGTTGGGGGTGGGGGGTTTGAACCCCACCCCCAACACTTCAACTAATATAATTTTTTTCAAAAAAAAAACCCAACCCACTCCTAAAAAAAAAAAAAAAAAACCCCCCCACCCCCTCGGGTGGCGGCCGGTGGCCCTCCGGCGATTGGCGAGGGTATTTTTATTTTTTAAATTTATTTAAAACTAAGGGTAAAATGGTAATTGCACCTCGAATTTGCATATCTCTCATAAGTCCTTGGTACTTCTCGGTCTTTTTATAAATTCGACGGACGGGGTTTTGCAAATTCAAATGGTATTTATTTGGAATTTTCCCTATTTAAAATCAATTTTATTATTTTTATCTAGAAATTATTTTCCAAAAGTTAATAAAAACATAGCTAATGTTGCCCTCATTTTGTTGTGCATTTTTCTTATCAGTGCTTGTTTAGAGTGGTGTTTTGAAACCCTATTCCCGATTTCATTAAAATTTTATAACTTTCAATATAGGTACGTGAGATGAATTTTGTCTCAAAGGACATGAACATATGTATCATAAGAAAATCCAAACAAGCCTATGGAGTAATTACTTGGAGAGTCGTTGATATAAGTTATTTGAAGAGCCGTCAATGTTTATTTACAAATTTTGTCCATGTAATTAAGGGTGTAAATATTACTCTTTCTATTTTTTATCTGAGTCAAAATCTCATTAGTATGCTTTGGAAGATAGTTTTAATGGTACTCCTTTGGTTCTTAATATAAGACATATTTACCTAATCTAATTAAATTAGTTAGCATGACATGTAATTTCAAAGACACAATTGTCATTTTCTTTAATTCTCTCATTCCCCTTCCTCTTTGATAAATAAGAAAAGTATGTCTTATATTTAGGATTAAGATCAACTCCATAAATATATCTTATATTAAGGATAAGATGTAGTAGTATTTTTACCGATAACTAATTTAACTAATTTTTTTGATATAATTAATTAATTAATTTAACTTCTATACTAAGTAGGAAAGGTGGTAATATTTTGAAGGGAAAAAGATTGAAAAATACCATCAAAATTGGTAAAAGACAAATAAGTATGTTAAATTTCAATAATTCTGAAGGGACCGATTTGAAATTTTAGATTGTTGCAAAATTTAAGAAATTACCTAACTAACCTTAGGTTTTTTAAATAAAAAATCCTTAACCCCTTTCGGGGTCCAAAGCTCCTAGGGCCAAAGGTCTTGCGCGGATGACAACGACATCACCAAAGTGGGAGCTGTGGCGAATATATTTAACAACTCAATTATCTATAATAACAACTTTAATATTGCTATTAATAACTCAAGTTTTTATATTATTGAAAAAGATATTAGGCTATGGAGTTTCGGTAAAGGTTATTAAGAAATATTCAACAAATACCCAGTTTACAACTTTAGTATCACTATTAATAACTTAAGCATTTGTATTAACAACTTTAACTCGAGAATTTTTTTTTAAAAAAAAAAAAAATTAGCCGCCGAAGTTCTAGTGAAGGAATATATTTTCTTTGATTTCTCAAGCAAAATTTATCAATGTAGATATTTGAGTTTTTAATAACAATGCCTAAGTTGTAAATGTCAGCTTTTTATATATATTTTTAAATTTCTCAAGCAAAAATCGGCAATATTGATACTTGAATTATTAATAATGATACTAAAATTGTAAATGCGATTAAGATATTTGTTGAATATTTCCTAATAACTTTCACGAGCTTTGATGGCTATTTTTTTTAAGGCTAAAGTATACTTTTGGTCTTTTAAGTTTTACATGGAGTTCACATTAGGTGCTATTCCCTTAGGTGCTTCTTATGTCTATTCCTTTAATTAGAGGGATTAGGAATTTTATTTTATTTTTTAAATTTTTTTATATATTCTATTTATTTAGATTAGATTATATGTTGCATCTTGAAATTTTTTTTGCACCCAATATCTCAAATTAATTAATTTTCCGTCCTGCATTCAAAAATATTTTTCCTGTAATCCCAATATCTTGGAAATTAATTAATTTGAGATATTGGGTGTAAAAAAAAATTCAAGATGCAACATATAATCTAATCTAAATAAATAGAATATATAAAAAAATTTAAAAATTAAAATAAAATTCCTAATCCCTCTAATTAGAGGGAATAGCACATAAGAAGTACCTAAGGGAATAGCACCTAATGTGAACCCTTTTACATAAGGTATACTTTTGGTCCCTTAACTTCATAAAGTATACTTTTGGTCCTAAAATTCTAACACCGTTAATGTTGCTAACGGAAAATGATGACGCAGCGAACTCAAATGATGACAAATAGCATTTAATTATACAAATTTTATATATTTTTTAATTTACCCATAAGGTTAATAGCATTTAATTACAAAATCATAACTTAAATTTACACCATTATCATTTGAGTTAACATTTTCCATTAGCAAAATTAACGGTGTTAGAATTATACAACTAAAAGTATACTTTATAAAGTTAAGGGACCAAAAGTATACCTCATGTAAACTTAAAGGACTAAAAGTATACTTTAACCTTTTTTAATTTCTCGGCTAAAGTTGTTAATATAGATACTTAAATTGTTAATAGCGATAATAAAGTTATAAACACAAGTATTTGTTAAATATTTTTTAATGGCTTTCACTGGAGCTTCGACAACTATTTTTTTTTTTTTAATTTCTCAAGCTAAAGTTGTTAATACAAATACTTAAGTTGTTAATAAAAATATTAAAATCATTAATATAAGTACTTAAATTGTTAATAACCTTCACTGGAGCTTGTTAGCTAATATCTTTTTTGAATTTCTCATACTAAAGTTGTTAATATAGATAATTAAGATGTCAATGGCGAGAGAAAAGTTATAAAACGAGTATTTATTAAATATTTTCTAATAAACTTCACCAAAGCTCCTAACTAATATCCTTTTTAGAATTTCTTTGACCAAAGTTGTTAATATAGATACTTGAATTTTTAATAATGATACTAAAATTGTTAATATAAATACTTGAGTTATTAATAATCTTTATTAGCTCCGGCGGTCGGTCGCCAAAGAAGGTGACTAGAGCTTTGGTGATGGCCTCCGCGGATGGCAAGGGGTTTGACGATTTTTTATTTTAAGAAAAACTAAAGGTAATTAAGTAATTTCTCAAATTTTATGCTATTCTAAAATTTCAAATCGATTTTTTGGAATTATTGAAATTTAACATACTCCCTCCTCTGGTCCTTATTATAAGGCATCAACTAATTTTTCTCACAAACCAATAAAAATAGTTAAAGTCAATAAAGTAAGCCTACAATTTAAGTAACTTCCAATATTACCCCTACTAATTATCCTAAACTTCAATATCATATTAATTATTACTCACCCACTACCCCTATTGATTATGGGCATGCATGGAAAAAAGCAATCAACGCTTCTTGGGAACAAGCAAGTGCCTTATAAAAAGGACCAAATAAAGTTGGTAGTTGGTCTTTATAATAAGAAGAGGAGAGTACTTATTTGTCATTTTAAAAACTAAGGAAGTTAGAATTAATATGAACTCTTTAAATATATCTTATATTACAGATAATAGGGAGTAATATTTTACCCATAACTAATTTAACTGATTTTGTTCATATAATTAATTAAATTATTTAACTCCTATGCTAAGTAGGAAAGGTGGTAATATTTTCAAAGACACGTGCAAATGATGCAAAAATTCACGATTCTGGAATCGGATACCCCCTTCCTGATACAGCTCTTAATAATTGCGTCCAAATTCCAAAACTCATGGCATCTCCTTCGGCTGCCCCCACCGCCACTGGAAATTGCAGAAGTTTGTTGACATTTTTGTCGTGGTGGATACAACCGCCATGTGACTCCGAGAGTTCCGTCCCCACGCATACAAATTCCCTTTTCTTCCCGCTGAGAAATTTTCCCAATCCAAGCGAAGGACTCTCAATTTTTTCCTTCTCATGGATTGCGCAAACTTCAATGCTTCCCCTTCCGATGCCTACTGGCTTCTCCTCACCTCCCTCTCCCTGATTCCGTTGTGGCATTATTTAATTGCTGCTGCCATTGCTTTTGTTGCATTCGTTTACAATTTCTTGGAGTTTCATCTCCTCGAAGATTTTTTCTCCGGTTTCAGAGGCTCTCCTGTGGGGTTCACGTACAACTCTTGCTCTGAAATCTATGATGGCGTTGTTTCCAAGTGTTCGATTCTCCATGGAAGGTACCACTAAGCTTTTCTTGGTTCATTATCTTTTTACTTCATATCCTGGGTAGCCAAAATTTTGAATTCCCATGAATTGGAGTGCTTCTTGTTGATTGGAATCTTATCTAACTGTTCAGGTATTTGCCGACGTTCTGGCTTTCAAGCCCTCACGTGCAGACTTGCTTTTTGAATTTTTTCGGAAGGCCCCCCTCTTTCAAGTACAGAAGGTTTCAATTTTAGTTTCCTTTCAGTTCTTCTCTTGTCAATGTGCTCTTGCAGAAAACGATAGATAATTTAGAAACATTGTGTATGGCAGATTTATATATGCTGCTGTTTGTAAGGTACTCCCGGTTCTTAATATAAAACATAATTGGAAGTTGATCTTTGTCCTAAATACAATATTACCCCCAATCCTAATTATAGGAACACTTTTGTAGTACAAATTGCACTACAAAAGTGTTCCTATAATTAGGACTGGAGGGAGTATATAGTTTTCATATTTATTTATCTTTTCCTAATTTACTTTTATTTATACTCCCTCAACAATAATCAAAGAGAAGAGGGAATGATAGAACTAAGAAAGATGACTAGAGTGTTTTAGAAAATACATATCTTATTAATTAACTTAACTAACTTCCTTAATCTAATCAAATTAAGTAAATATATCTTATATTAAGGACCGGAAAGGAAGACAGGGTGTACTATATTTGATCCAGAAAGCATTTCCTTGCAGCGTTGGTTTGTCTACATGTTTGTTCTCGTTTGTGTACTATTAGTAATATGGAGAATTAGACACAAGCATTATTAAAGTAAGTTGGTGACACCTGGCTGTTGGTAATTTTTTAAAATTGGCATTTTCTTTCCTTCCCTGGTGTAATTGAGAAACAAAGTACATCAGATAAACAGTAGTACGTAGCAACATAGAATTGAAAGCCAATACATTGAAAACAAAGCCATATGGTGTTCGATATGTATCTGTCATCAAATGCCTTATATGTCACAATACTTCAAAGTGCATTTAAAAATTAACGATTCTTGCATCACAATGTTTTGTCGGGTCAACTCCTATATCCATATTAATATGTCTTAGCATTCTGGTAGATTCTCAGTATTTTATTGTTGGTTTCATGTAACAATTGCTCATATTTTCTTACAGACAAATGTATACAACTTCTGATGGTGGAACCATTGCTCTGGATTGGTTGAGGAGCTCTGACGGTATATATGAAATATTTGATCAACGAGTAGCATTCTAATATTGAATGTACATGTTTAATCTGTTTATACATAGATGTAAATCAATAAGCCCATAGCTTTTTCACTTACATGACTCTCGGGTTAATTAATTTTGACATCTTTGTCATTTTGTTCTTGTCATATGACGTGTGATCTGATATTTGTTCATTGTGAACTTAATGCTACTTTTATGTTAACTTTTAGCGTAACATTTATTTTTTTATACATATTTTTGTATTTGATTGCTTTCCAGTGTCTCATGATGCTCTCCATGGGGATGATACTGTTCCTAAAGATGACCCCACTCCTCTTGTTGTTGTAATTCCTGGCCTAACAAGTGACTCTTCATCTGCTGTAAGCGATGTTATGTAAACATGTTATTGTAACTCTGTTATTGTGTAAATCCCCTCTCCCTTATCATTTAAAATGCCTAATCTTTATTTATTTATCTGTTCTTTTTATTGTAGGACATGATATTCATGTTATACCATACTGACATATTATGATGTTTTGTCTGTAGTATCTCAAACATCTTGCGTTCTGTACAGCAAAGCGAGGATGGAATGTAGTTGTCAGTAATCACCGAGGATTGGGAGGTGTTTCAATTACGGTTAGTTTTTCTTTGAGCTGAGAAATTTGAAAGACATAGCTTAAGTAGTACTGCCAGTACTTATAAAAAAAATTTGTCTAGTTAAAATCATATTTGCCCATAAGTGTGTTTAAAATTATGTAGCTATTACAAGTACATATATTTACATGCATAGGAATGTGATGCAATGCATCTGTGATTTATTTATAGGTATACAAATGGGCTTGCTGTGTTTACTTTTATCAAAATTAATTTTTCTTAATTTTTGAAATAATATATCAAATGGGGGCGTGGCTTTTGGATTGCAAACAATGGGGTTGGCCGCCCTTCCAAAGTAAGAAGAAAACACAGTTCACAAGGTAGGTGATATTACTATTGCAACTTCTACTAACCCTCTATTGGAGAACTGCCTACCCTTGATCTGGAGATAATGGTTGTCACTTCCCTTCCACTTCAGGAGTTAAAAAGTCTGTGTAATGGAAACAGACAAGCTAGAATGCATACATGTAAATAAGTTGCAGGAAATTTATGTTTGGCCTCAAGTAAACCATGAAACACAGATGACTTCCTGCTTTTCTGTGAAGGTTTGAAAAATAATTAGCAAAAGTGAAGTAATACTAAATGGATTGATGAAACCAGACCAATTAGTTAGTTTGAAGCTGGCTAGTCTGCAGTGAATGTATTCTTTTATATTGTCTTTAGTCTTGACCCTTAATAGATTTCAAGACATTGATCTATAATCCATCTACTTATTCCTATGCTTGATACAGAGCTTTTTCTATTGTGAATTTGTGATTAAGATACAATATGACTGAACTAGAATATTTAGAAAGTTTATGAAGAAATCCACTGGCCTCATCACTGTCACTTATGCTAATTTGGTCTCAGTTTCTCTGTGGAAATGCTTTGATTTGTCATTCACTTTAAACAGAAGCTTTTTTTTTTTTTTTTTTTTTTTTTTTTTTTTTTTTTTTTTTAATCATTAACTGCCATTCTGCATTAGGTTGATTCTTTATCCATTATTTTACTATAGTCGATAATTTTGAACTTATAGATTGAGGAGGTCATGGTCAGATCATATTATTCTTTACCTGCTGGCTTATTCTCCCAGTTAATTAGTAAGAATTATCCTTGACCTATTGATCAGTTTCTCAACACTTCTAAATAAAATAATGGATGAATAATTAAAGAAGTAGGGGTCAGGCTTTGTGAGAGTGGACATTCCCTTTTAATTTTGTTTTACTTTTGTGCATACTTTGTATCTTGTCAGGTTCAAACCTAGCTGAAATAATAAATGATTTAGCTGTAATGCATTTCTGTTATGAGTATTCCGTTGAAGTATTTTGATGTAAGAATGCATTTTTTTTTCTCTTTTAATGCCATCTCTTTCATTTCAACCTTTGTAGTCTGATTGTTTCTACAATGCTGGATGGACTGAGGATGCCCGTGCAGTGATTAGGTATCTGCATGAAGAGTACCCCAGGGCTCCCCTGTTTGTCATTGGAACAAGTATTGGTGCCAATGTTCTTGTAAGTTTCACATCTCAAGTGTTATTATATCTTAACTTCTCATGTTTGGGTGTTAATTCAAAATTTTGTATGTTTACATACAACCATTCCAAGTTGAGTTCTCAATTAACGATTGAGTTTGGCAGCTTGTGATCTCGCTTCTTTGTGATGGTACCATTTACAGCAAGGAGCAAGTAGCTTCAAGAAAAAAAAAAAAAAAAAAAAAAAAAACTTTTTTTAACTGATACATATACTCTACTGTATCTTTTTTTTTTTTTTTTTTTTTTTTTGGTGGATGTGTTAGTTCTAGGATTTGATTCATTTATATCAATTTCTCACATGGTAATGCAATCATTTACATCTTTCTTGCTTGAATAATTATTATAAATGAACGACACTTCTCTGACCCTCTACCATTGCCTTAAACGAAACACCAAAATATGAAAATTAGAAGACAAGGGAAAATTGCAAAAAATCCTACTGGTTTCTTATTGGCATGCCTCCTTTCCTCTGCTGGCCAAATTATTAGATTTTTATTTTGACATTATTCTGACACTAATATTGCTTTCTGGTAACCTGTTTGTTCACAGAATAAAAAATCTCATATTTTAAACTTTATCTCCTGAACTGATAAATTTTGGCTGCTTTATGTTTATACTTTAATTTGATCACAATAATTAGTTATGACCATTAAAACATACTTCATTTACTTTCTAAACTGCATGCAAATCAAAATTTATACATAGTTAATATACTCATGTTTTGTCATTGTTAACCTATATAATTTGAATATTTATGCAGGTAAAATATCTTGGTGAGGAGGGTGAAAATATTCCTGTGGCTGGGGCTGTAGCTATTTGCTCTCCTTGGGATCTTCTGGTTAGTCTTTTATTTTAAAATTAGCTGCATCTTAACGTCTCTGGCTTCTTCAATGTCTACATTGTCTACCAAACCCTTGATATGCCCTGTGAGGTTTTCATCTTATCCTCCCAACGATCTAGATTACTCCATAAGTCATCTCCAGCTCAAAAGATACAATTGTATAATTGGTCATGGATATTGTTTTTTAGATGAAGGAAAACTATTTCTGTATTTTCAGCTCAAAAGAACTCATATTATTTCAATCTGAGTTTTCTTTCACCAAATAAATATTAATATAATGGTTTGTTATCGAAAAGATTACTCCTCTCAATTTGGTCCTACAAAGATAAAGTCTCTCAATTGTGTCTCTGTTAGACAATTCTTCTCTCGTTTGGTCCTGATAAACCCTCCAAAAGGCCCAAGTCTTTCCCGCAGACTGGCTGAAATTTTTCTTATCCTACCCACAGCCCTCTGTACATTAATGATATAGCAAACTATTTGTTTGATGATTCTAGAATGTTAGAATATTTTTTGTTGTGTAAATTTTTTTTTTTTTTTTTTTTTTTTTTTTTTTTTTGGGTTAAAATTTTTGTTGTGTAACTTGTACTCTACTTGGAACAAATAACTCACATTCTTAACTGTTTAAAACAGGACATTTGATTCTATACCTAATTTACCCATTTGATTTTTAGTTTTTTTTTTTCCGTGAAGATTTTAAATTCTTATTCTATACCCAAGTTTTGTTGTTTTGTTTTGATTTCTGTTTCGTTTGAGTTTGATTTCCACTGGATGGAGACCTGAAAGATAATAGAAGACCCTTTTATGGATCTTCCTTGCTTGAACAAGAATTTTATTTACACATATTGTTACTTTTGAGTTTTGCATCATCTGTAATTCTGTATCTGTCAGGTCTTCCCTGAAATTTGCATTGTTGGATTTTATTTTATTTAAAAAAAAAAATATTGGAAAGTCAATGAGTACCTGTACAAATTTTGTGCAGGTAGTTTGATTTTTGTAGCCTAGCCTCTATCTCTTTAAATGTGTGGTAATTTTTGGAAAGCAAGGTAGAAAATTCCTGTACGTATTTCAATTTAGAAACATATAAACATGATAGAAGGCATTTGAAAGTTAGAAGGCCCCAGATACACCTTCAACATACTAGTTATACGTCCTTGATATGTGAAATTCTATTTTGTACTGAATAATTTGCCTTGAAACATTATGCTTTATGAGTTTCACTGCCTATTTGATATTACTGAATACTGAACTGAATGATCAAAATGTTTGTGGTTTTGCCTATGATTGCACTTCAACTGAAATTCATAGCTTTTGTATTCTTCTTTGCAGATAGGGGATAGATTTATAAGCCGTAGGCTTGTCCAAAAGTTTTATGATAGAGCTCTTGCAAGTGGACTTCAAGGCTATGCCAAAATGTATGTCTATGCTACCTTTCCAGTTTATTTCCTATTTCCAGGTTACTCGGTAAAATACTATATACAGATATAAACTCCAATGTACATCCGTCAATTTAAGGTCTTATGAACTAATCACAATTGCAGGCACCAGCCTCACTTCGCTCGTCTAGCAAATTGGGAAGGAATTGAAAAAGTATCTTTCCTCTCTAGAACTATAATACTATATAATTAAATCTACTGCATTGTTAGTATGAGGGAACAAACGAAGTGGTTTTATATTATCTAGGTGTTGAGATTTGTGATTTTCATGGTTGCATAAATGTATCAGTTTCTTTGGCAAAGCATCCTACACTCCGTTGCTATTCAAGTTGCCTTAATAGGAACTAGGAATCTCTGTCAAATTGAATAGCTTGATTCTCAACAATTTAACTAAAAAGTTATGATGGTCATCCTAGTGGGATGGGAAACCTTTCTCCAATAGCTAGCAATTAAAGTGGAGGAGCCAATCTACTCCAGATTCAAGTATGCTATAGAGCCATTCCTTACTAAGTGTAGGATTTAGGCATTCCATATGTCGAGCATGGAAATCAAAATATGTTCTGATTCTCATTGTTCAATATTGGGTGCAATATCTGCACTGAGGCAGTACACTAATCACAGCTAAAAACTAGGAATAAAAAATAAAATCCTGTTTTTGACTATTTACACATTAATGAGAAGGAGAAAGGAAATGAATAAAATCGTATTAATGCTAACTAGTATGGAGATTTCCACATCATACCACCTTCGTCTCCATCAGTTAGCTCTCCTTGGAAGATTGACTTCACAACAACTTCACTTTGCAATACTTCACTGATAGTAAGTTGTAAAATGATTATTGAAGAATTGGGAATTAGGGTAGAAGAGAAGAGAGAGGATCGAAGAAGTAGGAGAGAGTTAGAAGAGAGACAGAGGAAAGAGTACTCTGTACTGATATAATTTCATTAACTGCAAAACTGAATCTGTACATAGGGGTTCTGCCATATCTATAGGCAGCAGGATAGTTCACTTAAACAGGGGCGCCTAGTGTCCTATGGTCACTAGTTATTAGGCACGGCTAAGGCCATGTTTGGCTAGGGCTGCTCCTAAGAACGGCTAGTGTCACTAATAGCTAACGCCGCTTGTCTAATTAACTAACTAGCTAACTTTCAAAACCATTTAATTACACTAAAATATCATTCATTCAGTGACATTTACTTAGCTACGTCATTGATCAAAACTCTCCATTTGTCAGAACCCTCTGCAAAAAGCCCCCTCGTAAATTGTCAACAACTAGCTATAGATGACCTCCTCAAAAAGCTAGCTTTTGAGGGAACGCTCCTCATCCCACTTGAATGTCCATCAAATTATCAATAATATTTTTTTTGATTTCCTTATCAAGGGTCTAGCAAACAAGTAGCATGCTCCGGGTTTGGTTATTTTCTTGCATGTTTTAGTAGTTGAAGTTTGATTGTAATATAAGATTTCAGCTACAAGCATTTGGAATTATTTTTGCCATTTATCAATTCTCAAGGCATCTTATGAATGCTGTGCACATCCTGTGATTGTTTGATACTGATCAATGCTAAGTTTTTTTTTACTATATATGTCTGCTTTGCTAGTCACTCTCTATTCGAGATTTTGATGACCATGCAACTCGCGTTGTTGGGAAATATGAGGTACTGTTATCTAGCATATGATGCATAATTTTCCGTGTTGTTATCTCCTGTTTTTTACCAACCCAGTATCAGTGACCTCAAGTTTATTTGTTACCTTAGACTGTTGATACCTACTATAGGCGATGCAGCAGCTCTATTTATGTACAATCTGTAGCTGTTCCACTTCTCTGTATTAGTGCTTTGGATGATCCAGTCTGTACTAGGGAAGCCATTCCCTGGGATGAATGCAGGTTTCCTGCTTTTATTGTATTCCTTGTTTCTTATTGATTTTCCTTTTCTTTGTAATAAAATATAACATTGTTTCCCTATAGGGCAAATAAAAATGTTGTGCTGGCTACCACGAAGCATGGAGGACATCTAGCATTCTTTGAGGGAATAACTGCATCTAGCCTGTGGTATTTGTCACATGCATATTTTTTTGTTTAGCATATTGTTAGATCCAGTAAATCTCATTCAATTAGCTTTTTTGGAGCTTAAGTATTAACGAAACCCAGAAATAATATGTTCAGTCCATCTTGCTGGGTTGTCTCATATGTCTGATCTCAACATGTTGGATTCAATAATCACACTCAATTAGCTTCTTTGGAGTAAAGTATTGACAAAACTGGGGGAAAGCATTCTATGTCCTGGCTGGGCTTATTGGTTTCCGGATTAGATTATTTCACCAGCATCTTCATTATGTAATATCTTGGTGTTACTTGACTTTAGCCGGCTATGAAACTGTTTCTGGCTCTGTTAAGAGATAGGTTGTACATGAGTTATCTGAGAATATTAGTGCTGCATAATAGTATCATAAATAATCATTTTCTTATTGGCTGGTCAGATTGCACTGAATACAGCTGTGATCAAACAACTATTAAGTGGAAGATGATGAGCCAATTGGTTTTTTCTATCTCTTGCAGGTGGGTAAGAGCTGCAAATGAATTTCTTGGTGTGCTACACACTAGCAAATATATGCATGTGCAGAAGGAGGTAAAAATATGCTGCTGATATTTTGCTTATTTAGAAAACCTTTGATTCCGGTGGAACCCGGACCAAAATAAAAGTGAAATATCCTTCTACTGAATACCTTTAGCTCAATAACACAGTAACAGAAGTCTATAGACACACACAAACAAATAACAGCAACTAAGATGAAGGGAAAAAATTAAGAAGGCACTGTCCAAGCTTTTGAGATGCTTGGGCTCTCTCCTCACACAATGCCAACCTTGCCTCTTGGTCCCTAAAACCCCTTAATAAACGTCCCCACCCCAACCGCACATGGCCAGCCATCTTGTACTGTCTTTTGTCGTTATTTTCTTCCTGTAGGCATAGGCCTTTTCCCTCATGGCCCCAAAAATTACAGGTCCATCAGATTCTAACTTTATGTATTTAATCATTTCATATATGTTTTGGTACCCTATAAAAGATGCAGACTGAGATTTTGTAGCGATTTTTGTACTATTTCTTCCAGCTGAAACCACTCTGTTCTGTGTAACTATTGAATAATGCAGATCTCTAAACCACACACGCCATGGGACACACCGATCGATCAGGGCCCTTACGTAAATTTTGCCGACGGAATGGTGGCAGCATCCGAGCAAACAACACACAACGAGGAGGAAGAGTCACAAGCAATACCATCTGATCAGCATCAAACTAATAATGAAAGGATCCAGGAAGAACAAGTTGCAGTGCCCAGAGCTGATGCAAACTGTGATGATGCCGCCCCTAGCATCACAGAAACTCCAAGTGTGCAAGGTGATGCCAAGCCCCTTGACGTTATAGCACCTTTCAAGAGATATCTAGGTCAGTTAAGTCGGCAAAGTCGATGGTCCATATGGTTGCTTCTTTATATTGCTGTTACCACAAGTTGGCCTCTGGTGGGTTCAGCTCTCCGTCTTGTGTTTGGAAAAAAGTTACAAGGTGTCTTACCAGGTGGATTTCTCAGAAGATGATCTCATATAATTTAACTCCCACCTTTTTCGGTTTGATATGTGGGTAGATATATATGGTGTTATATACTCTGTTTACCTGCCTTGTTTGTAGTCCACATCTACCTTCTTAGACTATAGGGAAAGAAATAATGCATAGGGAGGATTACACTTCAAGGCCATATTTAAAGGTTAAGGACCTTAAAATTGGGAGGACTCAAAAGATCATTATTATCATTACAAGAACAAGACTAAAATATTTAGTTAATTATGTAAATGTAAATTTAATATTGCTCGAGTTCTATAGAGTTAAGTGACTTACTATATTTATATTACCGAGTTTGCCAGTTGTTGTTACTGCCTTGTTTTAAGTATTCTTAGTTCACTTCCGCTTGTTATAATGGAAAATATATTATCAAATATCAATCTTCTTAAAGTCTGTGTGAGTGTGTTCCCTATCAAAAGATGTGTCCTCACCTTGGGGTTGTATCCTGGGCATCAGATGAAATGTTGATGTACACACATTCTTCCAGCAAATTCCGACGAGTTCAAATAATTTTAGGGTTAAATGCCAAATTTGCCCCGGAAGTTTTGCTAAGGGGGCGATCAACACCCGGAAGTTTTTTTGGTACCAAATTTGCCCTGGAAGTATGAAAAAGGTACCAAATTTACCCGGAAGTATGAAAAAGATACCAAATTTGCCCCTCTATAAATTTTAACCGTTAAGTTTAACTGAGTGTACACGTGGCATGCTACCTCATCAACCTAATAAGAGTTAAGTATCATTTTTGCCCCGAAAGTTTTCATTGAGGAGCAATTTTGCCCCGGAAGTTTACAAAAGTAGCAATTTTACCCTTCTTTCTCCCAATATTAAATTTGACTATTAAATCAGTCAAAGACCACACATGTCATGCCTTGAAAAAGTCAAACTTGGAGTCAAAGAAGAAGATCCTTGAGATGTTGAACTCAAGGCAGCCAGAATTTGTGAAGCCGAAATAGTCACAGGAAGCATCACGTATGATCTAAGCAAATGATCGGTCTGTACAAAGCTAGTAGGCCGGCTGATTAATCCGAGGCCCTCCGGGGCCAATTTCAAATTTCTGGCTTATTTTTCAAGCCTAAGCCTTGCAAGGCCAGGGCTTAAACGGCCCGGCTCGATTTTTCGACTCTAGTCACGTGACCGGTTCGGCCACAAATTTCGTCGCCTTTGAGCTCAACATGTCAAGGATCTCCTTCTCTAACTCCAAGTTCAACTTTTTCAAGGCATGACATGTGTGGTCTTTGCTGATTTAATAGTCGATTTAATATTGGGAGAAAGAAGGGCAAAATTGCTACTTTTGTAAACTTAGGGCAAAATTGCTCCTCAATGAAAACTTCCGAGGCAAAATTGCTCCTTAATGAAAATTTCCGGGGCAAAAATGATACTTTTGATTGATGAGGTGGCATGCCATGTGTGAGATCTACGTGGACTTCCGTCACCTTTGGGTAAATTTGATACCTTTTTAATACTTCCAGGGCAAATTTGGTACCAAAAAAACTTCCGGGTGTTGAGCGTCCCCTTAGCAAAACTTCCGGGGTAAATTAGGTATTTAACCCATAATTTTATGTCTTGAATTTCTTGCAATAATTATTTGTATGTATATATTTTAAAAAATAAAACAATGGAGAATATATATAAACAGGTATCATATTCTGTAGATCTATTATTAATAAAAAGACATATTAATTTAATTAGATTAAGGAAGTTGGTTGAGTTAATTAATATGACATGTATTTTCTAAAACATCATAGTCATCTCTCTTAATTCACTCTTTCCCTCTCCTCCTTGATTATGGTTTTGAGAGAATTAATATGGGTATATTTGACAAATGTGAATAGTGTTATGTTGTATATTTAAGACCAAGATCAATTCTCTAAATATATCTTATATTTAAGATATGAGGAGTATGCGTGCGCGTGTGCGTGTTTGTGTTTTCTAATTTGATTAGATTAAGGAAGTTAGTTGAATTAGTTAATATGACATGTTTTTTCTAAAACATCATAGTCATCTTTCTTAATTCACTTTTTCCCTCTCCTTCTTGATTATGGTTGTGAGAGCATCAATATGGGTATATCAGGAAAACGTTGACAAATGTGAACAGTACTATGTTGTATGTGTTTTCTAATTTGATTACGAAAGTTAGTTGAGTTAGTTAATATGACATATATTTTCTAAAATATTCTAGTCACTTTTAATTTATTCTTTCCATCTCCTTCTTGATTATGGTTGTGAGAGCATCAATATGGAAATATCAGGTAAATTTTGACAAATGTGAACAGTACTATGTTGTATGTGTGTGTGTTTTTTCTAATTTAATTAGATTAAGAAAGTTAGTTAATATAAGTATATAACATGTATTTTTGAAAACATCATAGTCATGCTATCTCCCTTAATTCACTCTTTCTCTCTCCTCTTTAAGTATGGTTGTGAAAGCATCAATATGGGTATATTAGAATAACATTAACAAATGTGAACAATGCTATGTTGTATATTTAAGATCAAGTTCAATTTTTTAAATTTGTCTTATATTTAAGATATGAGGAGTGTGTGCGTAATGTGAACAGTACTGTGTTGTATATTTAAGACTATAATTCCTAAAATATGACTTATATTTAAGATATGAGGTAGGCATGTGTAAGTTTGTTTATTTAAGATCAAGATCAATTTCTTAAATATGTTTTATATTTAAGATAGGGGTGTGTGTGTGTTGTTTAAATTTTTATCGGTCATTAATACAATTTCGTTTTTCATTCAAAAACAAAGTAAAGAATTACGCTTACACGCACATTAGAATATTCGTAAAAAAGTCATGTAGTGAGTATTAACGCGGCGGGTCCTTGAAATGCTGTCTATTTTTTGGCTTCATGTTTTATTTGTTTCAAATGTTGTTTTGTTCATACCCAAAAAAAAAAAAAATGTTGTTTTGTTGGTGTTTTGTTAGTTTGTGGTAATGTGTTCATGTTTTAAAACTTTGTGCCTCCAATTTGGTCCTAACTCAGAATTTGTTGGTGGTTTTCTACGCATCGTTTTATCGTTGTGTTGAATAAACAAGACAAATTACCCATACGAATTGTGTATTCTACAGCTCATTAAAAATTGCACTGTGATTTTCAATTAACTCAATTTATCGCCATATTTTGAAATACTATGAAAATATATTGGTCGTCTTACTTGTACATTTCCTATATTTATCTAACACTATTGATTTCAACCTATTAAAGCTCTTGACTCTTGACAATATGACATACAATTGTTCGTTGGAAACAACCCGGCTTTAAAGGTAAAGACCAACATTGGGTATAGATTGCCTTTGACTCTTGTTGATGGTCATAACAAATGAAATAATGAAATTGCCTCCTCCTTATGCTTAAAGGTAGCTTAGACTCCTAAGGATTCATATCCATATAATGAATTAGTATATCTTCACTAGCACTTATCTCGTTCAACACCTTTGTCCTTATGAAGTTTTTGCCTAGTGTGTTATTCGCAATCTTGTCTCATTGCACAAATCGGCTGCTTGATCCATGTTTCTTATCAACATAATAGGTATGCCAACTTTGAGGATCAGCTTATGATGAGGTATCCCCAAACATTTGATTGTGTTGAGGAATTCACTAGTATTCATTAGAGAGGATTGATTATGTAAATTGCAAGACAAAATAGATATGCATTGTATAAAGTCATGGAACTTTAATTATAACGATATATATAGTTGTTGTTTGAAAAAATATAGTTAAATACCTCAATTTAGATATAGTATATATCCTAATTTCTCAAAAATTAGAACCAACCCCGCGCGATGTGGGGGATTTTTTTTCTTTTCTATTTAATACAAAATAGTCCTACTTTGTAGAAAACTTAATATAATAGTCCCTCCGGTCCTAATTATAGGATAACATTTAAGAGTTGGTTTTGGTCTCAACTATAAGACAATATTCTAATTTTTTTTATCAGTTTCTTCCAAAAATATCCCTACTTTATTCTCTCAAGTTTGTTTGGTTTTTTTGTGAATATATGTACATAGATGCATAGACTCTTCCAACCATTAAAACCTTTAAATATATATATATGTGTGTATGTGCGTATCTATATATGTATATATGTGTGTGTTTACCCACAAATATATAGACACATATGTGTGCGTGTGTGTGTTTGTACATACATAAATGTATGTATGCATATAGTGTTTGAGTATATATTTGTGTATATATATATATATAGACACACACACATATATGTATGTATGTATGTATACACACACAAATATGTATATATAGTAAGATTATTATTTGAATAAGGTTGGAGAGGTATGTGGTAAGAGCTATTAATTCCCTTTTACTTATGTCATTTTAAATTTATATAGGGGCATTTTAGGAAAATAAGTAAAATTAACTAATTTAATTTCTTTCTTTAATCTCCACAAAATCGATTAATTATGTCCTATAATTAAAACTGGAGGGGAGTAGCATTTAATTAGAACTGCTCTTACTTCTTCTGCTAATCATTTATGAAAATATTTACATCCTAACACAATCAAATGCTCAGATAAAAAAAAGGATGTAACAGCATTTAATTTGATCCCAAAAAAAATCTTTGTTCGTGTGTGTATATATATATTACAAAAAACTTAAATGTACGTATATTTTAAAATATACTTTTTATAATGGGTTATTAAAAATTTGAACTTAAAAAATATTTGGTTAAGCGTGTTTGTAATTTGTGTGGGTTCTAATCAAATCTTTTCTTTTTTTAAATTCAAATTTCAAAGGGAGAATTAAGAAAAAGGAGCAAAAAAATAAAATATTTATTAATACGAATATAAAAAGCAATAATTATTTTCAAGGACCAAAAAATTTCAAATAAAATTTCAAATTACAAAATTAACCTTCCCTATTGTCTAATGCTTAATTATCAAATTTGATGATATCTTCATATATATCTTGATAAAAAAAATATGCATACACAACTCAATAATTTATGATATTATTATCTCTCCTATACATCAGATTATTATTAAGAGTTACCCAAATAAAATAGCCCCCAAAATATATAAATAATTATAAATATACCTCTTTAATTTCTATATTTTGATTATTTTAAAAAATTAAAAAATCAAAAAATTATAATATATAAATTTTAAAAATATGTGATGTTTTATGGGAAAAAGCTCAAACAAATGGGATGCACAGAATGTTATAAAAATGAAAAAAAAATACTAAAATTTAAAATTATTAAACAATAAATTTCTAAATAAGCTGCAATTCAATTTAAGGGAACATCAATTGATAACTAATCATGAAATAATTGAAATTTTGTTAGAGAAAAGTAGGGAGTTTCATCAGGGTTAATTTCATAATTGAAGATTTATATTTTAATTTTTGACCCCTTAAAATTATTACAATTTTTATGGTCCTTGTTAATAAATATTTTTTTCTTTGGTCATTCTCCCTAATTTTCTCAATTTCAAATCTCCTAATCAATTCAATATCATCCTTATCAATATTATTGTAATAATAATAATCAATAATCAATAATTAAATATTAATAATAAATATAAATATAGTCTTCTAAATCCCATAAGCATCATACTAATAGAATTTATGGACACCAGAGATCACTTCGTTTTTTGGCCGTAATTACTCTGTAATTCCCCAAATTACCTAAGACTTAAAGACAATGTGATTTCTAGAAAATCAATTATTGAAAAAGAGGGGAAAACATAGCGACCAAGAAATTGGGGATAAAATTGTGCGTGCAAGTCAATTATTAGATCTTAAGTAAATTAATTTGTAAGAAAATAAATTATGTGATTTTTTTAATTTTTCCTTAATTAATTACCTGATTAAATGATTTCTAAAGTGGAAGTTATGAAAAAGGGTAGTGTTATAGTAACAATAACACAAACATAAATTTATTGAAGGAAAAAAAAAAAAAAGATCAATGACAAATGTTATCAGCTTTTAAAGGGATAAGCAAGCCCCAACTCTTTTTTTCGAATGATGGAGACCTATACATAGGTTCCATTGGATGTCATGCAAAACTTTATTAGCATAAAGACGAGTCATTATCTCAGTGTGATTTTGGCTTTAAGAAAGAAGAGGCTCGAATGTGGTGCTTGTTATAGGAGGGTAGAGTGAAGACAAGTAATTTATCTTGAGTATTTTTTTTCCTCTTAAAAAATAAAAAGAATCCCTTAATTAAGATTTCACAATTAATGAAAAAATGTTGTAAAATATTTTAATTTTATCAATATGTTAGCTAATATTTATGAGGTGTCAAATCAACTCACGAGTTGTTGTATTTTAAGTGTTTAGACTTTAGACTACAAATGACGTGATAAACTAGGTTCATACAACAATTTCTGTCACGCTATATTTTTCTCACAGATAATGTTTGATTTGATTGATGATTTTAAATAGAGTATCTTCATAATCTCTCAAGATATTCTATTAAAATTTTAATTGGAAATTCAATATGTATTTTAAAATGATATTTACCAATTATCACTCATAATCTCTATCTCATTTTGATTTATTGATGATTGATTCCAAATTTTCACTTTTCAAATATTAATCAAATAAAAAAATCTGATTGGAACCAAATTTTTTGAAATAAAAAGTATTTTTTATTTTTTATCGGAAAAAATGAATTTTATATTTTATTAATTAATAATTAATTTATTTAATTTTTAAAATCACAACTCCTAATCCTTTTGTCATTATCTCTCATCATCTCTAAATCATATCCACCTAATCAATCACAATACTATTTTAATCTCTCTCTCTCCTCTTTCCAATCAATGACTTAGATAGGTGACGAGGAAAAATGAAAAAAATGATGAGGAGAAGATCCTCTCCCTTCAAGAATCTCTCATTTCCCATGCTTTTCCTCTACCTATCGTCCTCTATATTTCATTTGAAATTCAAAATTTGTATTAATCCCACTTTCCATATTTTGTGTTTCGATTATTATTTTTAATCCTTCCAATTGTGTAGTTTTGCGAGTATCATGATAATAATAAATATAGGATGGATAATAAATATGGAATGGAAAAAGTTCAGGTTAACCTAATATAAAAAGTAACATGAAAAGAAAAAGTAAATATTTAATTTATAATATCCTGATTAATGAAATTAGTGCCATTGGCTGATAAAAACAAAACAAAAAAGTGCCATTGGCTGATTTAAAAAAAGAATAGAAATTTTTCATTAATTTTTTTAAAATCTAAAAAACAGAGGATAATTTTTTTTTTCCTCAAATTTTTTCCCAACAAAAGCTTTTAATATTTTGATGAGAATGGTTCCAATTATGGTAGTTAAAAACTTAAAATCTTAATTTATCATTGCGTTTTTACGATTTTTTTTTCATTAAAATGATTTTACTAATTTTCCAAATGCTTTTATGTTTTTACAATTTTTTTACGTTACGATTTTTTATTCCTCTTCCGATTTTACATAAAATCTTGATTTTAACTACCTTGATACCAATAAATCTTCATGTGAAAACGGTGTATAGGTCAAGAATTTTGCCACCACAATAAATGCATTATATAAAAAGCATCTGATTAGCCAATAACCAGACGGCTCACCGTCTACTTTGATTTTTTTTTTTTTTTTTTTTTTTTTTTTTTTTTTTCCCTTTCCACATTCTGCTGGGGATTTTTATTTAGTTGCCATTTGGCAGTCGTTAATTATGCCAGAAAGGATGCTTAGAGCCAATTAATGTCGAGCCACAAGATGTAGAGGGATATGTTTGATGTCTTCTAGTTTTTTTTTTTTTTTTTTTTTTTTTTTTTTTTTTTAAAGGATTAACAGGTGGCTGGTAAAAACGTAAAAATTGAACTATATTTAGCTAAAGCCAAATTAACTCTCAAAAACACCTAATAGTACAATCTCACACACTTCTCACAACACCAAAAAAAACAACCTGTAAGAACAACCAACCAACTATATCAGTATCGTGAGCCTATCTATTAGCCCAGACCTTCCCTATCATTCACAACATTTGTATTATCACTACTTTCTCTGGATAACTCAATTATGGATCAAAATATTGCTTAAGGAAGATGGACCACAATCTAACCAAATATGTTGTGCATCTTTGCTGCATCGGTTGCTAATCTATCTGCAGCTCTATTATCCTGTCTGGAAACAAAGGAAACTGACACATCCTTCATTGACTCTAAATAAGGGAAACAATAATCTCCTTAATAAATCTCAGCTCCTCCATCCACATCTCGTTAATGTTTTCCTCTTTATCAATCCTGTACAAGATTTCACAGTCTGTTCCAACAATTACCTAGGAACCATGAAATTTATTCC
The DNA here is from genome assembly GCA_019022655.1 of Acacia acuminata. Classification (NCBI taxonomy): domain Eukaryota; kingdom Viridiplantae; phylum Streptophyta; class Magnoliopsida; order Fabales; family Fabaceae; genus Acacia; species Acacia acuminata. The sequence goes on from JAFJYI010000075.1 coordinate 1,213,651, forward strand.
TGTTTAACAAAGCTTCCTTCATTGTTGCACACTCTACTGTAAAAGGAGAATTAGTCTTCACAGCTCTCCCCAAACCCCTAACAAATGCGCCTTTATTATTCCTACAGACCACTCCAATCCAGCTTCAAATGTAGCTTCTTTGAAGGAACCATCAACATTGATTTATTGGTCCCAGATATAGGCACTACCCATTGCATATTCCTCACTATATCTTCATCATATATCCTTTTATAATTTCCACTCACTTTTGCTTTAGACCTCCAATATTCTTTCACTTGGACATTAACTAGTCTAACCACCTCTTTAGCACCTGGTCTTTCCTCTTTAAACACCCAGCTGCAACTTTTCTTCCATATCCACCAACACATTAGGGCAAACAATGATTTGCCATAATCATCCAGTACTTCCATCCTATGTAGCATATCACAACCATTCCTCACGTCTCTTCATAGACCATTTGCTAAATTTACGTCTTAAAGGACTTCCAAACCAACAATGTTTATTTTAACGCAATAGAAACATCAAGTTTTTAGTGGTTTCTCTTTCTGTCAAGCATATAGGTCAAACAAGATCTTTAGCACATTTTCTATTAAAAAGAGGATCCTGAGTTGCAATAGCCCTAGCTCCTAATCTCTAGAGAAAACGTATTTAGGAGGGACCATGACCTTCCAAATACTTTTCCACAATAACTTGGAAGCATAAAAGGACATACCAAGGTCTTTAGCTTTTTCTCCCTCCATGTTGTTCTTTGCCACATCATATCCTGACTTAACAAAGTAGCAGCCATCTTTAATAGCCAGCCAAACTACACAATCAACACAGTCATTAGCAGGAATAGGAATTTTCAAAATCAAGTGCCCTTCCACAATACTAATTTGTGAACTAATAGAGCTAAGATCCCAACACCCATTGACTATAAGCTCTGCCACTTTGACTCTACTATCCTCTTCCGTCAACTCCCCATTCTGAAGCTTATAACCATTCAGCCCTTACATCCATTTATCATTCCAAACACTTATAGTTTTGTCATTTCCTACTTTATAGCACAACTCCTTTAGCAATAAATCTTGCCCCTCCAACAAGCTTGTCCTTCCCCATGAAGCATGCCTTCCTTTCTTTGCTTTACGAAAATTCCCCTAAGGAAAATAAATTCCTTTAAGAATTTTGCACCATAGATCATGTGTTGTTCCAATAATCGACAAGCTGTTTTAGCTAGTAAAGCTTTGTTGAAGCAAAGAAGATCCCTGAAACCCATCCCTCAATCACTTTTCTTCATAGTCATACGTTTCCAACTTCTCTAATGAATAGCTCCCTCCTCACTTTTCTGACCCCACTAGAAATTGGAAACCAAATGATCAATTTCCATGTAAGATTTCTTTGGAAACAGAAAATAATTCATAGGGTATGTAAGGATGGAGTTAGCCACTGCCTTAATCAAAATTTCTCTGCCTGCAAAAGTGAGTAGTTTTTGTTTCCAACCATGTAACTTCAAACCAATCTTGTCTCTTACAAATGTTAATGATGCAGCTTTAGAGCGCCCCCAAATTACTGGCAGTCCTAAATACTTCCCAACTTGATCAGAATGTTTGATCCCAAGACATGTCAATATCTTTTCCTTGACTCTTATAGGGCTATTAGAAGAGAAAAAGATACTTGACTTCTACAAGTTCACTAATTGCCCCGATGCTTTACAATACACATCAAGTATCATTTTCAGAACTCTGAAATTCATCTCATCATCATTCAAAAACAGAATCACATCATCGGCAAAAAAACAATGAGACAAAATTGGTGCTCTACAATCCAACTTCACATCATTCAAGTCTTTCCTATCAATGTGCAGTTGTATCATAAGAGATCACACCTCAGAAGCGATAATGAACATAGATGGTGATAATGGATCACATTGCCTTACTCCACATTCAGGATTAAAAGCATCCACATTACTCACATCCACTTGTTAATTGAATACCGCTATTGAGACAAAATCCATAACCTAGTTCACCCAACCACTGCAAAAACTCATATTGAACATCATTTCCTCAAGGAAGTCCCACTCTACATGATCGTATGCTTTGTTCGTGTCAATCTTCAACGCTAATTCCCAATTCTTACTTGTCTTCTTATGCTTTAGGTAATGAAAATCCTCATGCATTAAGATAATGTTGTCTTGAATCATATGACCAACAATGAAAACTCTTTGATTGGGTGAAATTATTCTGCACATCATGCATCTCATCCATTGGTCATAATTTTTGCAATTATCTTATAAGATACATTGCATAACTCTAAAGGTCTGAAATGATTCCCCGTCTGGCTTGTCTATCTTCAGAATCAATATTATATCGGTGGCATTGATCTTTCTTAGACTAGATTTGCCTTCTAAAAAAATCATGCACCACACCACTCACATCTTTACTCACTTCTTTCCAAGCATTTTGATAAAACTAAGCAGAGAAACTATTTGGCCTAGGCGTTTTATTGGCTCCAAGCTGAAAAATAGCTTCCTCAATTTCTTGATTAGTTACTGGTTTCATTAAGCAAGCATTATCCTCCTCAGTAATAACCATCTCTTTAACATAGGACAATGCTTGATCCATAGGTCGAGAGCCAACAGAACTAAACAGCCTCAGATAAAACTCATTAAAGGATTTAATAATAGCCTCCCTTTCCTCCAACTGTACCCATTTTCATCCTTAAGTCTCAGTTTTATTTCTCTGCCTTCTTTGAATGACACTACTATGAAAGAATTTTATGTTCCTATCTCCACAATTTAACCATGAGATCCTAGATCTTTTGCACTTATAAGTCTCCTCCTTATCCCAAGCATCTGCAATTTGCCTAACCAAATCTTGACTTTCATTAGTTTCTCGGCGAGTCAAGGACTTTTTATGGCAGTCATTTAACTTTTGTTTCAATTGATCAATCACTTTCCTAAAGTAAGAGAATTCCTTTTTGCTCCACACCATAAGCCTTTTCTTGCATGCATCAATCTTCGAATCAAATACGTCACTTTATCTTCTACTACCCCTTTGAGCTCATTCCATCCCTTTCTTACAACCTGTAGAAATTCATCGTGATGTATCCAGTTAGCTGACTCTTCTCTTCAAAGTAACAGCAATCAACTTCCAAGGCATGATGGTTTGAGCCAACAGGATTCACATGAAAGACTATAGCATGTTCAAATTCATCTCTAAATTCCATATTCACAAGTGAATGGGCTAACCTTTCCCTCACAATAGCACCAGGTCTCTTATTGCACTAAGTAAACTTAAAACCTTTAAATTCTAAGTCCATTAAATTGCAATAAGATAATAAGCTTTGAAAATTTATAATTTTTTGCATAGACCTTGAGTTGCTTCCTTCCTTCTCAGGGTGAGACAAAAGATGATTGAAATCACCTATTACCAACCACGAATCATTTACGCTAAATGCCAATCATTTTACCATATCCCAAACAACCCTTTTTCCCATTCCTTTGGTAGCCCATAGACAAATGAAACAAACTTAGGCATGTTCAAACTATTTGTCTCAATTAAAGCATGAATAATATTCTTTGATTTGTATAGCACCGTCAAAGAAACATTGTCTTGCCACCACACAACCAGTCTTCCAGCCGACCCTCTCAGTTCTACAAACATTTCTTGATTAAACCCATACTTTTTCCTGATTTTCCTTCCTCTTTCAGAACTCATTTTGGTCTACATTAGGAAGATTATTGAGGAACGATACTTTTTCACCATGTCCCTTAAGTTCTTGACTATCAGGACTCGTCCTAGGCCTCGATAGTTCCAAGATATGAGTTTAATGACGATTTGGTGGTTGTTATCAGCCAGCCACCAACACCTTCACATATGTTCTTCTTCCTTTTACCTCTTCCAACTATGAAAATGAAACCAAACTCTTCTGGACTAGTAACCATTGAATCCTCTATTTCATCATCTTGATTCATATCCTCATCAGACATATTCTCCTTCGCCCCCCTTCAGCTTCTTTTTAGCATTCCTTCTTATTCCTTTCTCAAATTATTTGCATAGGTAGAAATTACAAGTTTTAGAGTAAGTTTCATCTCATTTAGGGCCTGTTTGGCATAGCTTCAGAAGCTAAAAAAATGTACATTAAAAGCTCATCATAAGTATAAGTAGAAGCTTGATAATTGGGTGTTTGGATAGCTTCATTATTTGATGGGTTTCAAAGTCTAAAGCTGCTTTTTTTGTAAAGACACCTAACCAAGCTTCAAGGTCTAAAGCCACTTCTGTCATCGTTATCCCAAACACAAATCACATCAGAAAAAAAGTGAATCAAGAAAAGTCCATCAGAAAGAAAAGCCACTTCTACCATTGCTATCCCAAACGGGCCTTTAGTTTCCTCCATTTTGGTTCCAATGGATCCAAATCCTCTTCTGCATTCCTCTTCAACTCAAGGCCATTAATCGCATAGATGACTTCATTCATAATCTTTCCACCATATGAAACAATAGCCAGAGGATTCTCTTTTTGCTCAACCAAAGGATTATCAAATTTGCAATCCAAACCCTTTGCTGCTGGCATATACAATACATCAAAATCCTTAACTATTTCTTCCCCCATAACACTTTTAACACCACTTCGGCCTCTCATCTCCCCCTTATTACCACTCTCCTTTACCTTTTCCTTAACCCTGTCTCTATTTTTATTGTTCAACTCAAGGAAAACTTTGTCAACTCCAATATCATCTTTGACACTTGAATCCTTCACTTCCATTCTCTTCTTCAATTCCACTCACATGCCTTCGATTGAAGATTTATTTACTTTGATGAAGAATAGGTCATCCTCATCAAGTTTAGGATCCATATCAGCCTTTTGCCTAAATTCGCCCTTACTTCTCAATATTGTCTCCTCCTTTTTCCCCCCCGACATAACTTGCCTCTTCCCACCATTATGTACCACTACCATTACTTCATCCTAGCTACGACACAAATTGGTGGTAAGCCAAGCTCTAAGACATGGTTCATTAGGATTAAAAACTGACATTAGCCTCTCATTACTGCTATTTTGATTACCACAATTGTAACAAAAGTTTTGTAACATCTCATACTGAATTGAGATCCAGATTTTTCTACCATCCGGTTTAGGAATCCATAATCCATAAGCTAACGGCTCCCTTAGATCTAACACTACTCTAGCACGTAAGAAACTACAAAGATACATGTCATTATAGTGTGGATCCTTAGCTAGAAGCACTTCGCCAACATAACCTCCAATTATGATTATGCTCTCTAGGCACATTGCCTCCATCGACACATTATGCATCTAGATCCAGACTAGACATCAACTGAAATCAAATTCTTCACACCATTTGTACTTCGATCTTTCAAGGAGATTCAGTAAAAATCCATTAATGGACCACGGACGTCCTCAGACAATTTTGCTATATTCCTTTGTCTGAGAATTTAAACATGAATGCATTTCCTATAATTTCAATTACATCGGATCCTGCCTGTAGATTCCAAGCCTTACGCAAGATAGTCTCCATTGCAACTCGCATATATGTCTTGTTTGACAAGAGCTTGTCAATTAAAATCTTCTTTGCATCCACCCCATTCCAAGCTAATGGAGCTAAAATATGAGTTTCCTCCATGAGGAGCAAATAGCAATTACTCTATAGTCAATAAGCTCTGATCACCCTCACCATCTTATTTATAAGTTCTGATTGCACCATCAAACCTCCTACCTTCGGCACCAACCACCCACCATAACTCTGACCTTACCACTCTCACGCTTGGCAAGGAGAACTAAGCTCCCACCCGAGTAAGCCGGAGAACCCTAATCGAGCTTTTTTTATTGAAGATTTAAAAAAGGAAAACCCCATAAAAAGAACTTTAAAAATACTAAAGGATAAAATTGTGTTTCCAATATTCGTAATATGAAATAGGTATGAGTAGCTGATTTTTCAATTTTAAAATTAAGAGAATGACATAAATGGCCCCATACATATATTCTTTTTCCACGAAAAAAATAAAAATAAATAAAATACCCACCCGCTCTAAAGCTACTTTTGCCGTTTAAGGCGGGCGGTGTGTGGCTAATGGAGTTTCACAATTTGCTCTTGAATCCGTCGGCCAAAAGAACCAAAATTAAAATGCTTCTATAATCAGCTCAAAATTTTTTCCTCTTATACTTATGCTTTTTTAGAAATTAAAAAAGGAAGGAGAGTGATTAGAGCCAGAGAGCTCCAGCTTGTTTGAGGAAAGGGACGAGGGTGATGTTGAGTCCACATTATGTGCACATAAGAAATTTGCTTCTTATGTTCTCATACCTCTATTAGAGGTATGAGCATTTATATACATATATATATATATATATGTATTGTATATATTTAGATTTAAATTATATGTTACTTTACGAAATTGTTTTTGCACCCAGTATCTCAATTTAATTAGTTTCAGTTACTGTATTTTATGTAACACCGAGTGTCATGGAAACTAATTAATTTGAGATATTGGGTGCCAAAAAAATCTCGAAAAAGATATAATTTAAATCTAAATAAATACATACATATATATATATATATATATATATATATATATATATAATATGCTCATATCTCTAATAGAGATATGAGCACATAAAAAGCATATATCTTATATGCACATAATGTGAACTCGAGTGATGTTGTTACGAGAGGCCATCACTCTATCCATGGTGCTAATCAGCTTTCCGCCGACGAACACCATTGGCACAATGGAGGGGGTTCCCGGAATCTTCACCAACGCCCTCTCTAGGTCCTTGCCAGCGAAGTCCTAGTCATGCTCGTGAACCGTAAGGTTCACTTCCATGCCACAAAAGAGCCTCTTGCATACTTCTTGGGGTATTTCATCGTTCTTCTTCTTCTTCATGTTATTGTCATTGTCGTTTTCCTTCTTGCTTATCGTTTCGATTGATCCGTTTAAAGCTGAAAATCCTTTTGCATTTGTGTATGGCTTGAATTTGTGTTTGACGATAGTGGGCTTGTTTGGAGTAGCTTATTTTTCAGCATTGGTGTGTAAAAATTTCAGTGGCTTTTAAGCCAGGCCCGTGAGAAAAAGCCTGTTTGGATTGCCTAACTTTAGGTCAAAAAAGCTCAAAAAGCCAGTTAAGGAAAAAGCTCCAGAATCCAGCTTTTTCCATGAGGCTCTCAGCTTTTTGACGTGGGCCCCGCCACTTCTACCACTATCAATCCAAACACAAATCATTATCTATAACCCGACTTTTTTCTACCGAGCTTTTTTAGAGTCGAGATAGCTTTTAAGCCACTACTCCTACCGCCAACCCAAACGGGCCCAGTGTTGGTAGTGGTGGTGGTGGTGATGGGTAGAAAAGATGAGATTTTGGGTTTTCTGCTGGGAGGTTTTTGAAGATTGAGAATTGGGTTTGAACCGAAAATTATGGGTTTCATGAATATTTTGAATTGAATTTAGGATTTCAGGTTTTGATTTGAGTTGGGAGGTTTTTGTTGTTATGAATCTTATCCAAAGAGTGCAGGGATGGTTCGTGGTTTGAATTTGATCACTTGAGAGATATTTGACGCCATCATCCCCAACAACTTCGTCATCTTCTTCTTCTTATTCGTCGTAACTCGACATCTGCTTCATCATTGACATCTCCAACTCTAACAACACCTTCATCGCCATGAGCAGAGACGGAGGCACGTTGGTGCCTATGGGGCCAAGTGCAGTCATAAAAAATTCAAAAATTGTGAAGGACTTTTTAATACAACTTATCTAGTTGGGATAGTTGGTTAAAATTTTTCAAAGTTACCTACAAGTCCTGGGTTCGAAACGTGCTCATCCCTTCTTATTTTGTTTTTTTCGATTATGCGAGATTCTGCTGTCTGTCATCTACCACAACTTCCCCTTCCTCAACACAGCAAGTACCCACTTTGTCTTCTCCCTCAAATACCACAAGTATATCTCCCTCGTCTAATTCAAACAGCAAGTTATCCATATAATGCCATGCTGGTGGCTAATAGTATTGTGTGAAACTATAAACTAGCACTTTGCAGCGTAAGCTCTTGGATGAGTTTAAATATCGGTTTCAATGCCTTCTTATCTATGAGTTTGTTCTTGCTCGGTCGAAATTATTTGAATTCCATTTTCAATTATGATGCAATATAATCACACGAAGACCGTACAACAATTCATACTCAACCATCTCCATCAATTCTATATGTTTATCTATATCAGTTAATGTTTGCTCCTTTCTTGTGTTGTTTTTCGTTTTGTTCTCTTAACTTTCTTCTCACCTCCTGTGGGTGTACGTGAGGCCGTGATGAAGGTTTTGGACTCTGTGGGGATCCACATCTGCAGATTGGGAGAGAACACTATTAGAGTATAGTTAAAGGATTAGTTAGTCTGTCATGGAATAGTTAACTTAACCATAGTTGTAACAACTATAGTTAGGAAGTAAACCACCGTAGGAGTTATCCAAGCATATTACTACCAAGTAAGGAGCTCTTTACTTCCTAAATTTTGTATTATCCAGCATTTAAAACTTTTCTTAAAAAAAAAAATTTTCGGGGGCAGGGACCCCCGAATCCTACCACTAATTGTGCACCCACAAACCTAAACTTCTAGCTCCGTCCCTGGCCATGAGGGGTACTTTTGGGTGAGTTACACTTACATGGCTTCACCAATTCTTCAACCGGCACCTCCCATTCTACAGGCATAGTCAAATGCGAATTCAAGAACAGGTGGTGAAACTCCAGATTTAGCCACACACCAGTTCACCCAAAAATGAGGAGCAGAATTAGAGCAAGGTGGGGTTAATTTTCTTGGAAAAAATATATATATGAAGGCATTTTATGTCATTTCGGTTTAATTTTTTTTTTTTTAAAAAGACAAATATGTAAAACACCATTTATTTTTTTGGATACACATAGTAGAGGAGGGGGGCAGGGTTCGAACGCTGGACATGGGGGAGGGGAACCAAACTCTCATGCCTTTGTACTACTAAGGCGCCAGCTGTAAAACACCATTTTATCCTTTAGTATTTTTAAAATTCTTTCTATGGGATTTTCCCTTAAAAAAACAATTTTTATTGAATAAATTATACATTTCTAATAGGGAAAATAACAAATAAATACCGTTTGAATTTGCAAAACCCCCAGAAGCCCACCGAATTTGTAAAAAACTGATAGGCACCAAAGACCTATGAGGGATATGCAAAGTCGGGTGAAATTACCTTTTTACCCTTAGTTTTAAATAAATTTTAAAAAAAATACCATCGCCGAAGGCCGACGGCCACTGGCGAGAGGGTGGGTTTAGGGTTTTTTTTATTAAAAAAATTTTATTCATTGATACATATACATTTTATGTATATCATAACTTGAATCCCCAACCCTCCCCACACATCCATGGGGCCAAGTGGCCCAACCGTTCCTTTAGTATATATATACATTAACAGATATATATATTCTTCTTAACATTTTTTCAACGGTATTTACAAATCCAGTAACGCCATTTACAACTTTTTTTCAAGTTTACCTTTTTTTTCCTCTTTAATGCCTCTGAGTGAAAAAAAAATGCACTATCACAAAATTAGTAACGTCATTTACAAATTTAGTAACGCCATTTACAACGTTTTTTTTCAAGTTTACCTTTTTTTCCTCTTTAATGCCTTTGAGTAAAAAAAATGCACAATTACAAAACTTGCAACGGTATTTATAAATCCAGTAACGCCATTTACAAATTTAGTAACGCCATTTATAACGTTTTTTTCAAGTTTACATTTTTTCCTCTTTAATGCCTTTGAGTAAAAAAAAAAAAAAAAAAAAGCACCATCATAAAATTAGTAACGCCATTTACAAATCCAATAACACCATTTACAAATTTAGTAACGCCATTTACAACCATTTTTTTCAAGTTTACCTTTTTATCCTCTTTAATGCCTTTGAGTGTAAAAAAAAAGGGGAAACTTGAAAAAAAACGTTGTAAATGCGTTTATCGGATTTGTAAATACCGTTAAAAGTTTTGTTTTGTTTTTTTTACTCAAAGGCATTAAAGAGGAGAAAAAGGTAAACTTGAAAAAAAGTTATAAATGGCGTTACTAGATTTATAAACACCATTGCAAGTTTTGTAATTGTGCATTTATTTTTTACTCGAAGGCATTCAAGAGGAAAAAAAGGTAAACTTGAAAAAAAAACATTGTAAATGACGTTACTGGATTTGTAAATACCGTTGCAAGTTTTGTAATTGTGCATTTTTTTTTTTACTCAAAGGCATTAAAGAGAAAAAAAAGGTAAACTTGAAAAAAAAACGTTGTAAATGGCGTAACTAAATTTGTAAATGGCATTACTGGATTTGTAAATGACGTTACTAATTTTGTGATAGTGCATTTTTTTTCACTTAGAGGCATTAAAGAGGAAAAAAGGTAAACTTGAAAAAAAGTTGTAAATGGCGTGACTGTATTTGTAAATACCGTTGCAAGTTTTGTAATTGTGCATATATATATATATATATTTTTTTTTTTTTTTTTACTCAAAGGCATTAAAGAGGAAAGAAAGATAAACTTGAAAAAAAATTTGTAAATGACGTTACTAAATTTGTAAATGATGTTACTGGATTTGTAAATACCGTTGCAAATTTTGTATTTGTGCATTTTTTTTTTTTTTTTTTTTTACTCAAAGGCATTAAAGAGGAAAAAAGGGTGAACTTGAAAAAAAAAACGTTGTAAATGGTGTTACTAATTTTGTGATAGTGCATTTTTTTTTCACTCAAAGGCATTAAAGAGAAAAAAAAAAGTAAACTTGAAAAAAAGTTGTAAATGGCGTTCTTGGATTTATAAATACCGTTGCAAGTTTTGTAAATACGGTTGAAAAAATATTAAGAAGAATATATATATTTATTAATGTATATAGCCACTTGGCCCTATGGATGTGTGGGAGGTTAGGGGTTCGAACCCACCTCCACACTTTCAATGAATACATTTTTTTATAAATTAAAAAAAAAACCCTAAACTCCCCTAAAAAAACCCCACCCCTCGCCGTGTAGTCGCCCTCGGTGAGGATATTTTTATTATTTATTTATTTATTTAAAACTAAGGGCAAAAGGGTAATTTCACCTGAATTTGCATATCCCTCATAGATCTTTGGTATCTTTCAGTCTTTTTACAAATTCGATGGGCTTCTGAGGGTTTTGCAAATTTAGATAGTATTTATTTGTCATTTTCCCTTCCTAATATCAAAGGATTGAATGGTTCTTTTTTCCTACATCGTTGAGTGGGTTAAAGTATAAATATTAGGAACAAATATGTATTTTTTCTTTCATTTTTCTATAATTATGAAATATATTTTATTAATATTTCATATTGAATAGTATGAATACGTTTGTCAAATTAGGAGCACGTTTGGTTCAACCCTATTGCATGTCTACGATGATAAATCATGATTACATTAATAAAATAAGAGTATTTAGTTGCTCTTTACATGATAATGATAATTACCAAAAAAATTGGTAATCCCCATTCATACATCCCTATATGAATACCCATTACCACTTCATTGCATGGTTGAAAAAATCTAATTTAATAATTTACCCATTTGTCATTATTTCACTTGTCTTATTCCACCCACCACATTATGTCAAAATTGCTGCAGCCGCTACCTTTTCCTCCTCCACCATTGTTATCACCCCCCGTCGTCGCTACCGCCACTACTACCTCCTCATCCTCCACCAAGGCTCCATATCGTTGTCATTACCACCACCACCACCTCCACCTAACAACTATTGTAATCGTCGTCGTCGCCTTGTCCTCCACTGCCACCCCCTATCGTCGTTGTTGCCACCTCCACTACCTCCTCCTCCTCCTCTATCGCCGCCCGCTATCTCTACCATGAAAATTATTGTCATTGCCGCCGCTACTACCTCGTCTTCTTCCTCCATCATCGCCACCTCTACCGTTGCCGTCACCTTCACTATCGTCGTCACCTCTACCATGACAACGGTTATCATCGTTCTTCTTTGCTACCACCACTACCTCCTCTTCCTCTACTGCTACCTCACCACCATTATTGTCACCTTCACCACCACAACCACCGCCATCGGACAATCCTTGGCGAGGTAGTGTGACGATTATGATGAGGCGACACGATGACTCTTAGTAAATTTTTTTACAAAGACCATGTCAAGGCTAAAATAGACTTTGTATGTTATATTAATTTTAAATAATTATTAAAAAAATAATTGATTGCATCTTGCTTAAAAATCAAACTAAACACTAGTCATGTAATTAATATTGATTGCGTTACCATTGCAACACATTAAATTGTACTGTTGGGTGCAATGGGATCGAAAGGGTCTTACAAATTACTCCCTCCAATCCTAATTATAAGATCAAGTTTGTAGTGCAATTACGATCTTGCACTACAAACTTGATTTTATAATTAGGACCGGAAGTAGCATGTACTAGCACATTCACACAAGCAAACACAGAAACACGCATCCAGCGTATACACATTCTTATTGGAAGCCTTTACCTATATATAAGGAACTTCCCTTCAACATTTTCCTTTCCCAAAATGTACAGGTTATAGTCTATTTGAAGAGAGATTTTAACTCAGACTAATTTCTGAGTCAGTAATATTATTTATGATGATCATGGGCAATTATTTTATTATATATAAAAATCATAGGCAATTCAACCAACAGTAATATTACACATTAATTACTCTCTCTTATTTTAAACATAAAGTCCATTTATAGGTTATTTGGTATGAGGGGAGAGGAAATAAAATATTTATGATTTGAATTGAAAAAAAATTGCAAAAGTGTGGTTATAAAATTTTAATAAAGAGAATGTGTAAAATACAAGAGTATGAACTTGAGCAAAAAATACAAGAGATATTAACAAGAACGATAATGCAATTGATAACTTGTTTTATTGGAAAATCACTTATTTGAGATTTTGAAATTCAAATGGTATATTTTTGGGATTTCCCTAAGATTTTTGTCTTAAAAATGAGAAGAAAAAAAAGAGACTAACGAGGACGAGCCTTATCATCCAATACGGAAGAGTAAAGAAGACGCTTATCTTTCGCCATTCTTTGGGTCACGAGAACCGAAGCCCTGGCCGTCTTTGTCCCGGCCTTTGCTGGATCGTCTTTTTTCCCATACTCAAATTCAACATCCACAAGCTGCTCTATGATTTCTGCACCGGATAAATTCCGAGGAGGTCCTCTTTTTTCTTGGTGCCCATTGAAACGATTGAGCTGCAACCTAAACCTATGCGTACCATCGAGAAACCTACGATGACCCATGAAGCACCACTTACGACTGTGGGGAAGGCGCACTGAGTCAGAGTCAAAATTGCAAGCCGGACACGCAAGGCCGGTATGCACATTCCACCCAGATAATGTTCCCAGTCCAGGAAAATCACTGATAGTCCACATCAACGCCGCACGCAAGTTGAACAGTGTCTTCTCGTGCGCGTCATATGTCTCGACACCAACATTCCGCAAGTCTACCAACTCCTTGATAAGCGGTTGTAGATACACATCGATGTCATTTCCGGTGCCTTTTTGCACGGAATAATCATGGACATAATGAAGGAGCTTTGTTTCCTACACATCCAAGGGGCAAGTTGTAAGGTATCAAAACAACTAGCCATATACTATAACTTGTGCTAAGATTCCCAAACGGATTAAAACCATCGGTCGCCAAAGCAAGACGAACATTTCTAGGCTTCGCTGCGAAATCAGGAAAGGCTGAGTCAAACGCTTTCCACGCTTCACCATCCCGTGGCTGTCTAAGTTTACCATCTTCGTTCTTGTCGGCTTCATGCCACCGCATATGCTCAGTTGTCTTAGACGACATAAACAATCTTTGTAAGCGAGGTTTTAAAGGAAAGTACCTTAGAATCTTTGCGGGTTTCTTCTTCAACTTTTTTCCCTTCTGAACTGTCCTGAACCTCAAAGTGTGACATTTCTTACAAGTCTCCCTCCGAGCGTCCTCCCGCCAATAAAGCAGCAGTCGTTGAGGCAGGCATCAATTTTTTCGTAGTTCAAGCCTAATCTGTTAATTATCTTCTTGGCGTCGTAGAAGGTTGTGGGAATGTCCGCGTCAGGGAAAGCATCTCGTAGTAATTCCAGCATCATCAACATTGCCTTATCAGTAATCCCACAAATGCACTTGATATGGTACAATTTGATCAGAAAGGATAATTTTGAGTATTTTTGACAACCTTTATACAAAGGACGATCGCTCTCATCCATGAGGCTGAAAAATTCGAGTGCGTCATTCCTGAAGAAAACTGGTTATGGACCATGCACTTCTACCGTGAAGTTGTCATCTTGAACACCAAAAGCGTCACGAACAGCCTCATTAACCGGATCATCTTGATTTAGTTGATTTCCTACTTGTGAGGTTTGAGGAAGATGATCCCCATATCTCATACCATGTTTCTCACTATGAACACCCCAGAATGTATATGCTTCTGGGAAATGCTTCATAAGAAGATGTTCCATAGCACCTTCTCATGTTTGCCACTTCTTAAACTTGCATCTACAACAAGGACACACGATCTTGCCATTAATGCTAGCGTGCGAGAAGGCGAAATCTAAGAAATTTGTCAATCCCGCTAAATATACGGGAGAAGCTAGCGCGACATCTTGATCCATGACTTATCCATCGTAGTAAACAAAGCTAGGATAGTATATAAATGTGAAGACAATTTTGGGTTACTTTCATTCCAACACTTGAGATCTTTAAATGCAACTTGAAATAATTTGTAGCGGTTAAAAACTGCGACCATAACCGCGACAAAATGAAGAAGCAAATTTGTAGCGGTTTACAAACCGCTACAAATTTGAATTGAAAATCCACCGCCATAAACTAGTCGCGGTGTACAAACCGCTTTACGCAACCGCTACTAAATTATTATCGTTTGAGATTCGTAGCGGTTAATGCAAGAACCACAACAAATTTTCGGCGGTTATTTATTACTTTGAAATTCAAATTTGTAGTAGTTAATGCGAGAACCACAACAAAGTTTGGTCGCGGTGAAAGTGTACAAACCGCAACGAAAATTATTTTTATCCATATATTTTGAAAACATATCTTTTTATCCACAAATTATTAACTCCCTTTATTATTTTACAAATGACATATAAGTATTGAAATGGTGTTACAATATCAAAAACCTGCGAAAAAAAAAAAAAAAAGATAACAAATATTTAAATTTAATAAAATTGTCGACAAATCAATTAAGATAACGAAGGTGAACAAACATCCGGCGGTACAAAATTAATTACTTGAGAAAATAAAAACTAACTATTAGGAGCCCGATGATCGGAGTCCTGTCTGCGGGGGCTGTCTGTGGGGGCTATCTCAGGGGCGGCGTGGGCACGACCAGAGGTAACAACACCCTCGTCTTCACCAGTAGCAAGATCCGGAGGGAAAGCCGGGGGAGGGGGGAATCCGCATAGATGAATGGAGGGGGAGGCTCGGGAGATGGAAACCGTCTGTTAGGTGGCGGCTACGCCAAGGCCCCGTAATTGCGCGCCTATGTCTCGATTAGCGTACTAATGGTCGAGACTCTCCGCATGCGCCTATTCGGCCCTCTCTCGCAACAACTCCGCTCGGCAACTTTGTGCGGCAACTTTCTCGGCAATCATAACATCAACCACCTCCGATGATGGCATTCTCGAGCCAGAGGTTCCAACGTCAGAGGAGGAGCCCTTGCCGTACACCATGCTAGGCCTGGCGCCCGGCCAAAGCCCCTAACCCGGCTAGGATGCTCGGCGGGTCCCACAGCGGCTTTCAATGAGGCCGTCGGATCAACGAGACCCTTGTGACTCCGGGGGCTGCGACGCTCACAGGTCTTGTTGGCTCTGCTCAATCCGAGCCTGACGCACATATTTCATAAAACATTAATCAAACAATTTAATTTAATTTAATTTAATTTAATTAATATTTTTTTAACTTACTATTATCTCCTCTGCTACCTCAGAGGTCGGCGTCCCATCACGGTGTCTATGTGTGCATGTCCACAACTGCCCATAGTCCGTCTCACGGTTCTCCTCCCGAGCCTTCTCTTCTTTGAAAGAGTTAAAAAAATATAAACTTTGTTATTTCCAAAACAAAGCAATAATCATTTAAACATAAAATTAATTTAACTTTTAACATACCATCTCACCGTAGGTCACAAAACGTCTTGGATCTGCGGTGTGATTGACCCTCTGAGCTGCCCGCATCTACGGTGTTCCTCGTAATAGAGCACGCAAAATAAATGAGATGTTTGTATAATTTAGGTAAAATAGAGGGGTAGTCAATATATTTTACTCTAAATTTAATTAATTTAAACCAAATCTAAACACTACATTAATTTTGTCTATATTTAAATTTTTAAACTACATTTAAACAAAATTAATTAAAACAAATTTTAAACTATACAATGCCCTCATGTTAAAAAACAACTAAACTATGATTAATTAAAAAACTTACCACTCCCTCTGGACTCCTCCGATATTGGACAAAAGCTGCCCAGTCATTTGCCTCCACGCCGTTAGGGACGTTCTCCATCAGTTGCTACAGAGGCATAGTCCCATCTCCATTCTGTTTGGTCGTAGAGGCGAATCCTCGGCTCTTCCATCCTTCTCCCATTTTCATCTTTACGTACCTCAAAGCGTGGGCCCGTAGTTTAAAATTTTTCTATATCATAAAATGATTAGTAATTAAGAAACAAATAACTAAATTAACCACAACTTATAACTATTAAAAAATGAATTTAATTACACAACATAACTTACCCGCACAACGTCCTCAAACGCCTTCTCCTTGTTGTCCTTCGGGACCTTTTTCCAACTGTGGAAATAGATCGGGAACCATACCCAATTCCCCCCAAATTGTGACAGGTATCGGTTCAATAGGTGACCACTTTGCCGATCGCATTGGTCCGTCTGCATGTTCCAAGGAACTATCACCCGGTAGTCCGTCTCTTGAGCGTGGGAACATCCAATGTCCTCCTGCTGATGTTCCCATGTAGATCTGCACAATTATAACAAAATTGTTGTATTGCATTTTAAATAAATTTTCATAATTTTTTAACATAATTTAAATATTATTTTTTGCCAATAAACTACTTATACTTACCTTCGACATCCACCACAAATCCGATGGAATGAGAAGACGACGGTCGGGGTTCCCATGGTCCCGCGTTCTCCTCGTCGAGAAACCGCTCCGTCTCGACATGGGAATGTCAAACTCGAGCTCCTCATCTTCATTCAAGATGTCGTCAAACGACAGGACTTGCGCCCGATCTCCCCCTACGGTCTCTAGGTTCTCGGGTTTGGGATTGGGTCATTTTGAAAAAGAGCATCAAACTCATCCCCCTTTGAGGGGGCTCAAGAGGGATATTTTGTGGCCCATGCCCTCCTCATGGGCCCTCTACCACCACTACCCCCACCCGGGCCTTTTAGGGGGTACGGGATCTTTCCCTTTTCGGGGGTCTCTTTCCTCAGAAACCATGATGTTGGAAAGTACAAGTTGAAAGGATGATGGAAAGTACAAGTTGAAAGGTTAAAAGGTAAAAAGTAAAAACTCGCGCGTGTGAATTTCAAAAGTGAGAGGAACAGTATAAAAATCATTGTCACTTTGTAGCGGTTAAAATAAATAACCGTTACAAAATGAATCACTTTGTAGCGGTCAAAAAAAATAACCGTTACAAAATGAATCACTTTGTCACGGTTACAAAAACCGCTACCCTGACCGCTACAAATGTGCCTTGTTCTTCGTGAAACTTTGTAGCGGTCTTACAACCGCTACAAACTCAATGACTGTTGCAATTCTGTAGCGGTTAGACATATGAACCACTCTGAGAATGATCACATTTTGTAACGGTTTTTTTTAGGAACTGCTACAAAATTAATATTTTAAAAAAATAAATGCCAAACTAATTAGTTTGAGTTACAAACTAATTAGTTTGGATTTTTTGATTATTTCAATATAAAGTCTCTCAATTAATTTGATTATTTTCTTAAATTTCCCTAAAACCACTACAAATTTAATATTTTTTAAAAAAATTCAAACTAATTAGTATATAAAACTAATTAGTTTGGATTTTTTATTTATTAAAATAAAAACATTCTCAATTATTTTCTTTAATTTCGTTAATAAATTAGGAATGACAAGTTTATTGAAAATTGTCCAACATGCGGTTAAGATTTGGATTCGGTATAGCCACCAATCTCCCTAGAAAAACTCGGCGACTCATTTTAATCGAGATATTTGCCGAGAGAAAGGTGGCTAATATTGAACAATATTGATGGTATGTTAGACATATTTAGAGGAGTAGAAGTTTTAAGGTCAATGAATATACGAATCGGATTGTCATCGAAGGAACGTCCTCGACTTGAATGATGAGGAGACAGACAAATATCTCTGCGGCACTCATCTCCGAGATCGGCGCTTCGGATATATGTCCGTCTTACGTTTTCGAGAACCAAGCCGAGAATGTTCGTTCAACGACAAAGCCCTGATTTAGAATATTTTTGAATATTTATAATGTTGTACGGATGGAAATGACTATTTATAGAATAAATTTTGTAGCGGTTATAGCAGAACCGCTACTAATCTTGAAATTTTGACGCGGTCAAGGTGTCGCTTTCTTCTCATCGTGACAAAGCGTGTCGTTTCAAATTTTTGTAGCGGTTATTTTGACAAAACCGCTAGGAAAAAATCGGAACAGACTTCGCGTCATAACGCGCCCAAAGGTCGGGCGCCATATTTGTAGCGGTTTGGTTTTGTGTCAAGTGACAAAAAGCGAAGCAAAATGATCAGCATTTGGTGCCAATGCTTCGATACTAATTTGTGGCGGTTTGGGTTGAAACCGCTACGAATTCTGAAATTTGTAGCGGTTTAATCGGCCGTTACAATATAACCGCGACAAACGACACTTTTTTTTGCGGTATTGGTGCTTAATAGTTTTGTAAATACATTTTTCCTTATAAAATATTGAGAATAGTTTGTCGGGTGTACACGAGGAGGAGGTCCAAATATCGTATAGGTTATAAAAAAGAGCCATAAGATAATTTTATTTCAAAGCAAATAACTACCTATTCTATTTATTGTAAAAATATAAAGCAATTAATTCTTTGACAATATTTATGTTTTAAATTAAGAATTTTATAGTTTTAACTTAATTTTTTTAAAAATGCAAAAGTAAAAGAAGAAATTGTTAAACGGGCTCAAGGCGACGGGCCGGCTTGAGCACGAGGTTCAAGTGCCAACCTCAAAAATTGATCATTTTATGTGAGTTGATGTTGTTTTCGGCTAGAGCCTATTAAAGGCCCGCCCTTTTTCTCACCTCTACTTTTTATAACTATGACAACAACGGTGTGTATGGATACTCCTTTTCCCTATCAAGGTTATCCTTTCAAAACTAAAATTTTAGGGCTTGTTTGGTACGCGGAAGATCGGCCGAAGGAAAGGGAAGATTGCGAGATCTTCCATCACCGAACACGTTTGGTAGCCCACCTTAGGAAGCGCCAGGAACCTTCGATCTTCCTTCATTAATGGGAAAACCACTTCCTTCCATTTTTGGTGGGAAAGTTGATCTTCCATAGGGAAGAAATTCCAAATGGCCATCTTCTCCTCCTTCAATCATCTGTCTTCCTTGCAATTCTTTGACGCCAGCCCGAGCTCCTCCTCCCCTGCAAATCTCGACGCGACGTTGCAAGGATGAAAAAGAAATCTGAAGCTTTTTTTTTTTTTTTTTTTTTTTTTTTTGGTGTTGTCGTCGGGACGTCAGGGATCAAGAAGGAGAAGAAGGAGGGATAGCAGAAATCCTAGGTACTGATAATGTTGGTGAATTGGCATACCTGGAGTCATATTAATATATGCCTCAAGTTAAATTCGACAAAAATCTTGGGTACGAGAGAGGGATGACGAGACGACAATTCTTGAGAATTCTCATTGAATTCAATGAGAATTCTCAATCATTGAATTCATGGAGAATTCTCCATGAATTCTCGAGAATTGTCGGAGTCTACATTTTTTTTTTAAATTAAATTGCGTCGCATACAACACTTGAAGCTGACGACGGTGGCGACGTCCACGATGGCAAGTGTGGCGTCGATGGTGGCGGGAGTAGCGTCCAAGATGGGGGGGAGTGGCGGCGACACAGTGGGTCACGATGCCGAACAAGACGCAGGGCGAATTTGTTTTTTAATTTAGGGGCATTTTTGGTATTTCACCTCATATTCCCACTTAACTAACACCCAATTCTTCATACCAAACCATTCATTTTCCCTCAACTTAAGTTACCTTCCCATATCTACCAAACATTTCAACTTTTTAATTTCCCTCGCAATCTTCCCTTCCATTCCTTTCCCTCCATTCCTTTCCCTCCTTTAAATTCCTTTCCCTCTTTAAATCTTCCCCGTACCAAACGGGCCCTTAGTATTATTACCACGATAATATTGCAGTTTACTTATTTATAAATCTAACTTTAGAAAGAAATGAAATAGATGAGATATAGACCTTCTATTTTAACATATTTAGTCAACTAATTGTCAAACTTAACATGAATAACATATAACTCATGTACAATTACAATAATTTGGAAACTTCTGAATATCTAGTACTGGGTGTAAAAACTTTTCTATAGCAAATTTAGTAGGTTAATTCAAAATCAAAACGACATGGGTCACATATTTTTTGGTCAACATGGGTCACATATGAACCTACTAACTCATCATATTTAGTAAACAAACAATTTAAAACAACTTAGGTAATGATCATGGCTACATTGCCGTAATGTCAAAATTTAATTTTTGCAGCGACGTTCACCATAAAATTAGACTTTTAACACCCCTTTAGAATTGGAGGTATGTTGAGACTGTGAAAAGTAACTAATAACGCAAACTTTTTAAAATGAAATATTTAATGAACAGTTGGAATAAAGAAAAGAAAATGGCGTGACGGCTGAGGTAGGTCAATGGGTGCATGAACAAACCACCAACGTCTACGTAGCTTCTTGGAACATAAATGCTTCTTCCCTCCACCACCTCAACATTGCCCAACAGATTTGGTTTCTCTGCTCATTCCGGGGAGTTTGTCCGTATAGACGAGCTCTTAACTGTCTAAATTCAGATTTTTTTTTCTTGTTTTCTTTTTTAGATGAAAAATTCATTTTTTAAAAAACGCGTTAGTTGAGAAATTATCTTTATTATAAATTTCTACCTATTAAAATTATTTTTGATAATAATAAAAAAAAAAAAAACAATCAGATCATCGATCTAGAGCTCGTCCGTAACCGGTTCCATTATCCAACACTCTTTTTCAAAATGGTCCTTGCGCTCATGTTTTTATGTTTATGTTTCTTTCTTCCATTGCTTTTTGATATATACAAAAATGTCCATAAACCTTTTTTCTAAAAAGAACGCTGGCTTCATAAATTTTATACCAGTGCGAAAATGTTTATGAACTTCTTAAAATAAAGCAAAAATACCACTTCTTTTTAATTGAGGTTAAATGCCATTATTTTTTTTGTGGGCCCCATAGTTTGTTATTTAAAAGATTATTTTAATAAATTAAAAAAACTCCTCACATCACTCTCTTCCCCTTCTTCCTCTTCCGTCAACTCTCTCCAGCTCAATTTTCATGTGTCACCAAATATTTTTTATATTTAAAAACGAGAGGTCGTATCGTTTTGTCTTTTTCTTGAAAAATTCTATTTATTTACTGTATCAATTTATAATTATCGCGAATAAGGTTATCATTTTTTTTCATGTACATCCATGTTCTGATACCCCATGCCACGTGGCACACTGCTAAGAATGAAGACAAAGAGTGTGGGACCCTTCTTCTGATTTGATAACCAGTCAAAAACTTCGATTTCTTTTTTTTTTTTTTCTTTCCTTTCTCAATCCTTCTATTTTTATTCATCCCTACCCCACAAATTCACACATTCTAATTATCGACATCCTCATATGTGTCAATTATCGACATCCACACCTATGAAGGTTTACGGCATAAATCCCATCCTCACCTATGCCTCCCGGCCGGAAAAATTCACCCCCTCAAGCTCATAAGAATGGCTCCCATTGATTCACCCCTCAAGCTCATAAGAAAATGATTCCAATCTTATATATATAAAAAAAAAAAAATTAATTGGCGTTCTTCCTATAAAAAGATCAATTATACATTAAACACTAAAAATTACAAGAAATTCAAAATAAGCTTACACAAACTTAGAACAATAATACCACATCCGATCATAAATGTATTCGATTGATTATTTTTAAAGAGATCAAATGAGCTAAATAAATCATTTTAAAATTTTATATTTGTCGTTTATTTTATAAAACGAATTAGTTTAAGTTATAAACTCGATATATAATTTAATAATATATAACATATAATATGATTAAGTAATATATTTAGTTTTCTTAACTTCTTTAAAAAAAAAAAATTCAAGTGAATATTTAGAATCGGAGCGAATATTATACAAACATGCGTAAAAGAACAATTGATCAACAAAGTGATTGCCATTAACTACATGAGAATCAAAGGATATTACTTCTAGCATTACATCAGCAAGTCTTCCTGGCATTCATATCTAGCTGTGTCTAAACTACCTCAGCTTCATGAAAACAAACTTGTATCGATATGACACCAATATAATGTATTTTTTCTGATTCTAAATATAAGATCTAGCTAATTTTCATAGAAATATTAATAAAGCTAAATAAATTACTTTAAAGTCATTATATTTAGCGTTTTTCCCCTAAACTTATTAATTTAACTTATAAAATGATATATAATATAATAATATATAACATATAGTATGATTAAGAATGTATTTAACTTTCCTAATCTCTCTAAAATAAATTAATTAAATCTTATATTTAGATGTACCTAACAACTCTGCCAGAAGATGAGCCTAGTTTGACGAAGAATTATTAAGAATGGAGTTTTAATTTTTGTTATCTATTTAAAAATGATTTTTTTCACTTAATTCAATAACCACTAATTGACCACGTGTCAACTTTATGGTGGTGGGAAGTGCCGTATGGAAATCAGTTAACTTTTTAATAAAATATATATCCTCCAAAATTGACCCAAATGAATATACTCTTTTAGTTCAAAATATAAGGGTTAAACGTGTGAGGCTATATGATTTTTATATAAGAGTCATTTTATTTGTCTCATTGTTTAATTTTTTTTTTTTTAATTTTATCTTTATTCAATTATAATCTCTCTCATTTACTTTTTTCACTCCTTCTCTTTCAGATTTATTTCTATCCATTCTCTCTCCCACCCACCATGGACTTTTTAAGAAATTAAGTTATATTCTTTTATATAATTATTGTCTTTAACCAATTTTAACTAATTTTTTAAATTATATAATTTAATTATGGGTTAAGATATAAAAATATACATGTAGTTTTCTTAAAAGTTCACCCAACACCAAGTATTTTTGTGTGTGTAAAAGTGATTATGTGGTTACAAAAGTGTAGCAAAAATACTTATTGATTGTTAGTTTGATTTTTTTTTGTATTTTTAATGTTGATATGGACAATAACTTACCTAAATTTATCCTAATTGGCAATAAAGAATTTGAAAAAATTACAAAAAATGGCCCAAATAGTTTAAAAATTATAGAAAGGTGGTAAGAGCAAATGAGAAGATGGAGATGAGTGGCCCGATGGATAAGATTGAGATAGGGAGAGAGAAGGGGCCGAATCGTAATTTCGAAATATCTATATGATTTTTCGTAATTTTCTCCAATTCTTTATTACAAATTTCTAATCAAATTTATCTATATCATTTTTAAAAATACAAAAAAGTCAAACTAACGATTAATAAATATTTTTCTCCACTTTTATAACCACATAATCACTTTTCCACCGAAAAGACCGAATGAACATTTGAGAAAAGCACATGTGATTTTTATAGCAAAACCCTTTAATTATTTAACAATTATATTTTGATCCGATGTAGTACCAGCTGTGGGGTTGACCATGATGTGGAACAGAGGAAGGAAGGATCGTGGCAACACAAGCTGCTTATTTAAACATTCAAGTTCAGTTTCTTTGGATTTTTTCTTTCTCATTCTTCATTTTGTCATGGGTTCTTGTGTCTATCTATTTCATCTATTCAGCTTTGGATTTGTAAGTTTTCTCTCTCTCTCTCTCTCTCTCATTAGTTCTCTGGAATCTGGATTTTTATCTGCTAATTCTAGGGTTATTAGTCTAGAAGAACGCTTGCCTCTTCTTATCCCTTCTTGCTTTTGAGCTTCTTATTCAGGTGAACATTGAATCGGTTGATTGGTGGGGTTTTTCTAGATTGATTTCTGACTACATCTAATTTAAATATACAGAGAAATTTAGGGTAATCAGTGATTCAAAAGGGGGTGAAATTATTATGTCGTTGATACTATAGATTAGGGATTTGATTGTATTCTAACCATCTGAAAGAGATTTGAAGCTCTAGTATCTAGATCCCTCTTGAAATGAGATTGGCTCGAACACTGTACGGTTTCACATTAAAATTGACTGGTTGGTTTTCGTTTATGTGGTTATGTATAGTTGTTCATAATGAAGAAAGGAATATTGAAAACCCTTGCCGTTCAATCTGAAAGTGAAACTGGAAACTCCTGGGCGAAGCTATTCTCTGAAGTGAATATTCAGTTTTCCACTAACTAGTGCTTTGGTTTGGTTTGTCAGAGTGATTTTTGCTTCATGAACTCCATGTCACTAGTGATTCTTGAAAATATTGTTTTGATGAAGTCTTTGTTGCCCAGATTTCTATTTTATTTTCATAATTTGATTTTTTGGTTTCTGAAAAATATATTTGATGTTCATAATTCATTATAGATTTGATTTGGCAGGAATCCTGATCTGAAAGTGAGTTGATTTGCTAACGTTAAGGACAACATCGTCTTCCTTAATCTCCCCTCGGAATCATCAAATGCAGGCGAAAACTTCCCCTAATCCACCCTCTTTTCCAGATTTCATTATGCAGCATAGTAATCAACAGAGGTGGGAAGATCCTCTATGTCAGATTACGGTATCCGGATGGAGACCCTGTTTAAAGAATGCAACCAAGCCTGTGGAACCAAGTCCTTGCTTCCTTGTGGTTCCAATGATGGGATCAAGATCCCCAATCAAGAAAATTGTCAGATGGGTGACACATCACAAACCGGTAAACTTCAAGATTGGGATCCCAGCATAATGTTGGAAAATCTTTCTTTCCTCGAAGATAAGATTCATCAAATCCGGGGCCTATTGCATTTGGTTGCTAATAAGAAAGGTCAACAATTAGGACAACCCGACGAAATTATAACTCAAGAGAAGCAGCTTATCACAGCCAATCTGACATCAATCATCGTTCAATTGATTTCCACAGCAGGAAGTCTTCTTCCTTCTGTCAGGCTTGCTGCTTCAAACACCAGTCCATCAGTGGGACAGCATGGCCAGATTCCTGGGATTACTTTTCCGTCAGGATTAGGTCCAGTAGTAGTAGTAGTATCCAACCACAACATGATATCAGAGATAAAATATGCGATCAATCCAACCAGATTGATCTTACTAACATGTGCGAAATGGAGCAAAACCACATGGAAGAACACGAATTGAAAGATGAAGAGGATGGGGATGAGGGTGAGAACCTTCCACCGGGTTCCTTTGAGATTTTACAGCTAGAAAAAGAAGAAATCCTTGCTCCTCATACACACTTCTGTACAATATGTGGTAAGGGATTCAAGAGAGATGCGAATCTTCGGATGCATATGAGAGGCCATGGTGATGAGTACAAAACCCCAGAAGCGCTCGCAAAACCTAACAAAGAATCCGAGTCTGAACCGAAGCTTATCAAGAGGTATTCCTGTCCCTACCATGGCTGCAAGCGTAATAAGGATCACAAGAAGTTCCAACCTCTGAAGACCATTCTATGTGTGAAAAACCATTACAAAAGAACTCACTGCGACAAGAGTTACATTTGCAGCCGGTGCCACACGAAGAAATTTTCGGTCATGGCAGACCTTAAAACTCATGAAAAGCACTGTGGTAAGGATAAATGGCTTTGTTCATGTGGCACAACATTTTCAAGGAAAGACAAGCTTTTTGGGCACATTGCTCTGTTTCAAGGCCATACACCAGCTATACCATTGGATGAATCAAAAGCACCAGTTGGGCAAGCTGATATGGAAATCACAGAGAATGACAACAACAAGAACAATAATAATAAGGGAGGAAGCATTAACTTGAGCTTTGGATCAAATGCTTCCTCTTCTGAAAATGGGATTCAAAACATGATTAATGTGAAAGGTATTACTGATGATCCTATCAGTTACCTCTCATCATTGAACTTTGAAACCTGTAACTTTGGCGAGTTCAATGATTTTCCTCGACCCCCGTTTGAGGACACTGCCAAAGGTTCGTTTCCTTTTCTCATGTCCGAATCCTTCAATTATTCTCCAAAATCTGGGGGAGAATCATGTCCTGACAATCTGTTATGAATCTTGTGATAATCTATGATGATGCTCTAGTTTTAGATTGTGAAGGGTTTTACTTTACTGATTTCATTGGAAATCTGTAAAGCATAGTAATCTCATGTACCTGCTATTCCATAATACAGATAGATATTTCCTTAAAGTTCATATTCTTTATTCAAACCGAAACTACTATTTATAATCACTGTGTTATTCTGTAGTTCCATATGATTCAGACTTTTGTCTCGCGCCAAACTTAATTGATCAACACAAGGAACATTTTTTGACATTCCCAATTACGATTTTATATTGCCAGGGGCATTAAGAAAGGTTCTTGTACAATCAAGGATAATTGAACACAGATCAAAACTCAACCCCGCATCTCCTTCCTAAAAGCTTATGCATTATATATTCATAAGCAGCAACCAGTAACAGTATTTTGGATCAAATAAAATTGTAAATTTTCATTAGAAAAATGTATAGAAGATCCAACAAATGAATTGTAAGACTAAACCAATCTGTTGAGCGGCCACAACTGAATCGCCCAAAGCGAGAACTGTGAAGCAGAATAAGCTTCAGACCCTTAGCACCTTCTCTGATGATTTTCTCGAAGAGGGTCTTCTTTTTCACTTCTGTTCTCTGGCAACTTTTGAAGTCTGGTTATCTTTTCCTGAACTGTGCAACTTTGGTGACTTGGAATTTGTATGTTCTTCTAGTTTACCTTTCTTTTGCAGTAACAGCAATTGTAGAGTGTTTGTGCTAAAATTTTCCTTATCTAGAGTATGGTATTCACTTTCTTCCTCATCCAATTCAGCTAAAAGATTCTTTGGGACTGTTTTATCTGTGATATCCTTCTGATTGCTCATATCTATGGCATTCTGCTCCAACTTGATGTAACTGCCAAAGGGCTTTCTTTCTGACTTCTGTTCTTGACAACTTCTAGAATCTGGTTCTCTTTGTCTGAACTTGAGATTTCTCCCAGACAGATCTCGGGGCTCAAGTGATTTTCAGAATTGTGAGACCTTGTCGTGACTTGTAGAGTTTGTAGGTAACCACTTACCATCATCTCCACCCTTAGTTTGAAATTTCACCAGTCCAAATTTAACATTTTATAAAATTACTAATAAAATAAATAAATAAATTCAAACTGCTAAAGTTTAGTCACTGCAATAAAAAAAATAATTTTATAAAACATTAAATTTAGACCGCTTAAATTTGAATCTAAGTCAATTTAAGGATGGAAATGGGTAGCGGAGGATGGTAAAGGTAGAAGAGGGAAGTCAAGTCTTGAGAATATGTCACCAATATTTTCTTGTCCCTTTGGAAAAAGATCAACACTTAAATTTGAATCTAATAGTCTCAAAAGATGAATTTATTTTTCTCTTTTGCCTAAGTTAGCACTGGATTTTATATATGGAACCTGAAGAATAAAGCAAGATGCCTGAAATCTAAAACAAATTATCCTTGCCAGATTCCCTATTCTGTACACCTTGAGCTTCCTCAAAGAGAGGTACAATTTAATGACAATGACATCAAGCTATTTAATTTGACTTTTAGCTCAGGCATGGCTAGTAATCTACAATCCACTTTAAAAGACTATTATTAGTCATCATATTAATATAATTCAACTTTACACAAAATTCTATTGTTTAGCCCTGTTTGGGTGAGTGGTGGCTTATTTTCTATCTAATTTTTAAGTAAGATAGGAAAAAAGTCATGTTATAAATATAATTTATGTTTGGATTGACAATGACATAAATGATTTTTTTTTTTTTTTTTAAAACTGAAATGTGTTTGGATTTCAATTTAAATTTGATTATTAAAAAAAAAAAAAAAAAAGAGGTTAAATTAGTATTAAAAAAATTAAATTGTTTAATTAAATATATTTAATAAATAAAATTATATATAAATTACAATTTTTTGTTTTACCAGACGCTCCCCAACATACCAAATTGTGATTTTTCCTATAAGTGGCTTTTATGTGAGAAGCCCATTGTGTTTGACGCTGTTTCAACACAAAATTATTTTCTTTTTCTGCAACTGAGCTTTACTGATGCACTAGACTTTTCATGCCTGTGAAGGATATTCCCAAGCAGGCCCAATAGGAGTTGAATAAAGGGAGAATGACATTAAGGTTCTAATTAAAGAAAATAATATCAAAAAATTTTAAAACTTATTAATGATAGGTATTCCACTTGTGAATAATTGCTCTTTTATTTGTTATTGACAAGTTATGAAACGTTTATGATATCATTTCCCTTAATTAGGACGTTAGTGTCATTTTCCTCTAAATGAAAAATTTTACTCAAATACAGACTTAGACTCTGAAGTCAAATTAAAAATTCAGTTTCAAAGGACAGAAAAGTTATTTAATGAGGTTAAATATAAATATGGTTAAAAAGAAGAAATAGAGACTTTTCGAGACCCTCCATTTTCACCGAGTGAACATTAAAGCTTGAATTCATACCTTCGTCGTCTCTTTTTCTTCTTCTTCTTCTTAAGACGATTAATTCAAATCGTGTGACCCACAAGCTAAGGCAAGCTAGCCCGAAACCCACAGGTTGACTAGTATTACCAGCTCTGCGTCCATCCATCACTGAATTAATTGGAATTATTCATGATCCTATTATATGTTAGATAAGAGCTTTTGGAAAAATTAACCTTTTTCCCGACTGCATAGAAACTATTAAGGAAGAATGACAGAAAAATATCACTTGAATTTCAAAATCCTGTTTGACAACAACAGTAATAAGATTAACAAATTCAATAAATCAATTGACAACTTGTTTTCTTAAGAAATCACTTATTTAGAATTTTGAAATTCAAATGGTATTTTCTTGATATTTTCCCAACTATTAATCCAAGTTTCAAATATGTGAAACTAATAATTGGATCTAGGATAGGCTATAAAAAGGTTTCATCAACAGTAATGCTTGCCTTATATTTGTCTTCCCTCTAATTTTGTAATAAGTTTTTTTTTTTTTTTTTTTTTTTTTTTACCATGATACTTTTTTTTTTTTTTTTGTTGGAAATGCTTCTTTCCTTCCCATGTCATTAAGGTTATGCAACTGAAAATCTAGGAAAAATTGCAAGATCGTATGATTAACTACTCATTTCCAAGTCTAAATATAAGGTTTATTAAAGAGTTTTTAATTAATCTTAAATAGAAAGTTTAATTTTCTCTTGTCTTATTTGAATTCATTATTTCTTTCTCAGAATGCTCATATTTGTCAGGACATTTTTATTTCTACGTATTGAATTCTAATCATTAAATGGTTGGATAGTTTTTAAAGAAATATCATAAATTATATAGTAGATATTAATTACAAATAACAATCTTTAAATTTTATTTTACCCTATGAATTAGGAGAAAATAAGATATATATTTCTTCCTATCTATATTATACCAAGTTATCTCTAACTACATCTCTCAAACTAAGATATGGTTAACGCAATAATTTTGTCTAAAATTTAGGGCAGAGCAATGGGCGGGTTAGGCAACCCAAGGCCAAACCCATAGTCCGCCCATTTAATTTTAAATGGGTATGGGTTAGCTCATACCCGTACTTCAACCCATTTAAAACCGTATAAATGGGCTAGCACATAAATAGGCGGGCTAATTGGGTTTTGGGTAACCCATTTACATTAGACTTTTCTTTTCTGTTTTTTGAAAAAAACATACATAAACATTAAGCATCCATCCAAATTCATCATTCCAATTTCTGAAATCTGAATCTTCAAAGTTCAATAATTACAATTCACACAAAACAACATAAATTTAGACAAGTACCATCATCACATAATCTTGAAATTCAAACTCCAACTTCTAAATTAAAACATTATAACCACAACTCTACAAGTTCATAGATTAACAAAATGACATACTTCCATTGAATCTGCATGCTTCAGTCTTCATCATCTTCAGATTCGCTTGAAAGAATCTAGCATCCGACCCAGTACTAAAAGCTAATTTTGAAGATACTGTAGATATTAGTATACTCCAACAAATGACGTGCCAACAGATTTAAAACTTAATATTTGGAAGCATTCACTCTCCACCAAGGTATAACATCAAATTTTGGATCACGAAAGCCAAGTAATTCAGTTTGAAGATATTCATCCACTTCTAAAATCTTCTCTATATTACGTGTAGAGTCAATAGTAACTCACAAGTTCGAATAGATAGAGCCATAGAGAGAGAAAGTGAGTGAGATTGAGAGTTGATGGCTATTTAGAGGTGGCTGAATACTCGAATATAAAGAGATCCAGGGAATGCTTCACGTGGAATGCGGATGGAATGGGTAGTTAATAAAAAAAATTATACTAAATGGGCGGGTGTGGGAAGCCCGTAGGTGTGCCTATAGCCCGTCTATTTAAATCTTAAATGGGCGGGTTTTAATCTAACCGTTATAAAGTCTTTTTGGGCAGGCCCAATATGGCCCAATTACACTGGGTTTTGGGCGGGCTCATGGGTTATGAGTTTCATGCTTAGCCCTACTAAAATTGAAATATTGTTTTGGGCTTGCCTATCTTTTACAATGCACAAAAATGATATGTTAGACTTCAAGTATTTTCTTAATAAAGCGTAGTAAAAAATAATATTAAAAAGGGTTTAAGATACAATTTCAACAACGGAGTTTTTCACTATAAGCGTATGGCACAATTAATTTTAAAGGGATACAAAGGAAACGCAATTTCTTAAAATGGTGCAATTTTAACAATTCTCGTTAAATTAGCACAAACGTCCATTATAAAGCTAGAGAAAGTACAAATTGATCCAACATTAAAAAAAAAAAAAAGTAACAAAAGCTTAAACGAATTCAACGGAATTGCTAAAATTGCACCATTTTAAAAAATTGTGTTCACTTTTACACTCTTCAAAACTTAATTGTGTTAGGTGCTCGTAGCAAAAAACATGGTTGCTAAAATTGCACCTTAAACCTATTAAAAAATTATTAATGGCATACTAAATAATTAACTTATATTACCTTAGTGGAATTAAGGTGGACAGGTTCAAATCATTCACTCATGGTTATAGAAACTTCTTACTCACCGTTACTCAACTATATATTTCTAGTTTATAAGTTTGTGGCTTTTGATACCATGGGGGAAGGTTTCTCCTATATCTCTGAGACCCAGTCTAGAGTATTCGTAAGACTTAACAAGTTAAGGTTTCTCTTTGGCATTCTTTAGTCACACAGACCGCTTTAAGACCTTATCTTGCAAACATCCAGACTAAACCTTATCATTATAATAGAGATTTCTCTATGATCAAATCCAATTCTTTCTGATGCACAGGATTCTTAAAAGAGACAAATGCAAAGCATATATAATAGAAACTCTGAGGGAGATATATTGAACAAATCAGCCTTTCAGAAGAAGAAAAGTTTAGAATGAAGTCATACTAGAAAAACTCTTGTATTCATGGAAGAGAGGGGGAAGGTGGAGGATTTTGAGAAGAGAGAGAGTAGCAGTTGCAGAATTGATAGGGATCATCAATGGGAACTTGTAATAGTCCAAAGGTTTTAATAATATATTGTGATATATTCAGATCGTGTAGAAGTCTTCAACTTATTAGGGGATGTGATTCAATTTATCCATTAAATATATGTTTAACAAATCACAAAATCATAATTTCAAAAGTTTTTTTACACAATCTGAAACAAAATTATTCTCTCACATACTTATTTCGTAAATCATACAAATTATTTTTCAAAAACTAATTGAAAGATAAACTAATACATGATACGATATTAGTTTTACCTAGGAATTGCCTAAAGAAATAATAGGGCACATCTCTAATTACCTTGCGAAATTTTCACATAACTGATAGCTCAGAACTCAGAAGGTCACTTTTGAATCCTTAACAAATCTGCACCTAGTCACAACATGGTGGATGTTGATCCGAGGGAAGATAACCTCTTTTATCCTACTTTGTGGGAATGATTGATATCCAGCGTATAATTGAAACAGAGAGCAATTATAGCATTCAGCCATTGAAGAATAACTTTGATAGATAGATTGATTGAATTTAGATAGAGAGAGAGGAAATGTACTGTTTGTAAAACAAAAAGTTATTACAATTACCGAGGTAATTGCAATCAATATTGGTTACTAGTACTTTGTTGTTTTGGGGCTACGATGCAAAAGTACTATTACTGTGCTTCCCTTCCAAAATTAGATTTTGCAGTACACAAATGCATCTCCAAAACAAGTAGCTGCCTGCAATCTCCATCACAATAATGAAAGGGATTAATTATTAAAATTTTCACGAATTATGGCTGAAACTTGGGCACATAGGATTCTTTGGGTTTGGATTTTTTCATTGGCATTTCTCATTGTCCCTCATTAGCTTTAAATTTAGACCCTAGATTTGATATATCTTCCCATACCAACAACCCCATTTAAGTGAAATCAATAGTTGAGATTGGATGATGAGAGATGAGGAGAAAATATGCAATGAGAGAATCCTCTTCCGGATTCTTCTCCTAAGAACCACTGAACCAGAGGCAGAATGTATAGGATACAAAAAAGAAAAGTACCATTGTAGTAACTTTTACCAAAAATTGTACCCAATTAAAGCAGATGGAAAAAGATTTACCGAAATAAGGCAGTCAGTAGCGTTGCGTCAGGCGACACCACCAGTGGTGTCATGGGAATTGACGCCACCAAGCACCATTTTAGCAACTTTTACCAAAAATTGTACCCAATTAGAGCAAATGGAAAAAGATTTATCGAAATAGAGCAGTCAGTAGTGTCTCGTCAGGCGACACCACCAGTGGCGTCATGGGAGCTGATGCCACCAGAGTGGCGTTGTACTAGTTGACGCCACTAGTGGTGTCAATTAATTGACATCAGGAGTCAATTATTAAATTGACGGCACTAGTGGCGTCAACTGGTACGACGCCACTCTAGGGGCGTCAGTACCCATGACATCATTATCTCAGTGGCGTCACGGCCCCTGACACCATTGGTGGCTTCTCGTCATGTGACGTCATTAACTGTCCTACTTTGGTAAGTCTTTTTTCATGTGTTCTAATTGGGTACAATTTTTGGTAAAAGTTATTACATTGGTACTTTTCCCTAGGATATAAATGTAGAGACAGGGAAAAAAAAAGGAAAAAGGAAAAATGCATGTGATTTAATTCATTCTCCGAAAAATTCTGAAATTTTACTGTACCTCCTTAGATTAAAACTAAGAAAATTAAGTTTAATTGGTAAAAAGATAATGATGCCCTACTTTTATTTTTCAGAAGAGCATTAATTTATGAGACAAATATAAGCATTTACAAGATAAATAATGACATTAATTACAAGATAAACAAATGTAATTGAAAGAAATCAAGGAGTTAACAAGAATATTTACGCCATTTACAACACACAAAAAGAAATTTACAAGACAAATAAAGAGATTAAAAAAACCTAGGAAATTAAAAATATTATGGGCATTCACAAGACAGATATATATGGGAATTCATAAGACAAATATAAGCATTTATAAGACAATTTACAAGACAAATAAATCAATGGTACCATTGTCTTTTTCACTCATAAAACTTAATTTCATTTTGACTCAAAGGATGCAATAAGGTTTGAGAATCTTTCGGGGGTTGACTGAAATAAAATTTCATCCTTAGGGGCTAATTGAAATTCTCAACAACAACAACAACAAAAAAAAAAAAGAAGAAGAAGAAGAAGAAGAAGAAGAAGAAGGTTACAGAATTCTCTGAAACCCATTAACTAATATAATAATTTAAAAAAGTATCCCCAAATTGACAATAATATCACTTACTATTTGCTTCTTAATCTAAGATATATTTACTTAATAAATTATACATTAGTTTATAAGTTAAACAAATTTATTTAGAGAACAATTGATAAATATGAGAGATAAAAAAAATGGTCTTACATTTAGAATCAATAATCACTATCAAACTAGATCCTTCGTTTATAACCAGAGGAGTATATATGTTAGATCATATACGAACACATGACTTATAGAAGGACCTTCTTCCTCAGAACCAACATGACACTTAACAGTGACGGATCAGGAGCATATATGTTGTGTAATAATCGTTCTTTAGTTTAGTGATTTTTCTAATGTTTATGTGAGTTTCTGGATCCTTCATGGAATCAATATTGTTCCCTCAAGGATTGACCGGAGATCTTTGGGGGAAAAAAGGCCTTGAGATCAATCTAATTTGCATTAATTTAAGGCCTTGACTTAAAATTAACATCCGGTATACTATATTGTTGGGTAGACTAACTGACATGTTAGATTGATGTTTTTGGCTAATACTCCCTCCGGTCCTTAGCTTAAAACCCAGTTAACTTTTTTTGTGAGAGATTAAGAAAGGTAATAATTTAGTTAATCAAAACATTGTCGTGTATTATTTGATTATATATCAGTGTATAAGTCAGACAAATTAGTTTGCTATGAAATAGATAAATAAAAATACTATAGAGTAAATTATTTAACTTCCTAAATCTCTTTAAAAAAGTCAATTAGATCTTACATTAAGAACCGAAGGTAGTATGACTAATTAACATCTTCCTTGGACAGAACCAAATATGATTAATTAGCTTTTACTCTATTTCCAACCTCTTAATCCAACAAAATACCTATGTTCCACGCATGTTATTCTAATAGACTCATTAGTTATCAGCACATTGAAGTATATATAGTATAACTGTATAAGAAAGAAGATATACTCATGTGTGTATATAAATTATTCCTATTGTCTGTGTTTATATATAATATGTTATATTTAATAAAAAAAATGGCAACATCCTAGGTTTTTTTTTTTAATAATAAATATGCTCTCTCGATGAGTTTAACGCTCTTCAAAAAAATCTATTAGTACTCTTACAAAAGTATATGCTCCAAGGTGGTTTTTATTCATTAAATTAAAGAAAGCACAAAACTATGTTCAGTGGTTCAAATTTTTCCTATTTGGTAGCTCAAGGTCGTTCATATTTAATTAAAGATTCTCCTTTTGGCTATAAAATAAAGTATATTTTCTTTTGATGACAAAAATGAAGCCGACTTATTCCCTTAGCTTGCTTGTATAAACGAGAGATAACATATAAATAAATGGTGGAAGACAAAATTAGTTGGATCAAGTTATTTTAATACCCACATTCTTTTCTAATAATATTTTGAAAATGTGTTTAAACCCCACTTCTATTATATTATTATACACCCACATTATACATCA
The DNA here is from genome assembly GCA_019022655.1 of Acacia acuminata. Lineage (NCBI taxonomy): Eukaryota > Viridiplantae > Streptophyta > Magnoliopsida > Fabales > Fabaceae > Acacia > Acacia acuminata. The sequence continues at coordinate 1,249,316 of JAFJYI010000075.1, forward strand.
CCTAGAAATTTCCATTATTGTTGACTCTTTACAAATAAATTAATATTTCTGATATAATATTATTACCAAATCATTAGTTTCTTTTTCACCTCTAGCTTTTTATCATGTTCAGATCAAATTCTTCATATAATTCTCTTTAGAATCTTTTTATGAATAGCTATATGATTGTGTGAGACTCGAGTTGTTGGACTCAATTGGTTGGGTGCTACAAAAAAATAGTGAATTAACGACGAAAATGATGATTTTGTCATAAAAAAGACGGTTACTAATTGATTATTAGTAAAAGAATTTTTTCTGAGTTCAGCGACATAAATTTTGTAGTAGGGTTAGTTCCCTCAAAGACGTTTTTCTACTTTCATATGTGATCGGACTCGAGATCTCAGAGCCAAAAGTCCATTATATTCCACTCTAAAACCAGCACCTCTCATGTGAATTTTAGCTTCAACATTCCTGCCAGTACTCCAAATCCTTCAATTTCACATAATCTATCAGTGTTTCCCAGAAATCCCTTGGAAATGGAAATGAAATGTTTCATGATATGTAATGTACTACGGAACTCCATTATCATCATCATAACAAAGGATACCTAAAATATTATTACAAACCATACAAGAATGAAACCAAGGAATAATAACATTAGGGTTCTTCATATTTGCCGGTCAAAAAGAAATTGTAGCTAGGGTTTCTCCGTGTTGATGTAACACATTGAGGAGGCAAAATGTCGACGACTTTAATCTAAACCAGATACATATGCGTCATCTATCATACCTTAAATATACACTTAAAAACAACAAACTAGGAGAGCTAGCTAGCTAGCTAGTAGGCACCACCGAAACCTCTACAAACAGAACCAGAAAATGATCATAAAGCTAACAATAATAGTCAAAAGAGAAAAATAATAATTATTATTATTATTATAAGTTATGCATATAAAAAACTCGATCATCATTTTGAGTGTAGGTTTTACAAAAATGATGAACGTAGGTTAGGGATTATTACTATTATTATTATTCATCATCTCCTTCATGGATCACACTTCTATCTGCCATGCCGAGACTGTAAGAAGAAACCTATTTTGCCATCCCAAAGATATCGCTCTTCCTTCGTCTCTCTCCGAAACCCTGAAACCGCCGCCCCCGCCCCCGCCACCCCCATCATCTTCAAACTGAAGCGGCGAATAATGAGTCCTCATCTTTAAAAGCAACTTGGCCTGAATCAAAGCCTTTGAACTCACTTTGGTTCCACTAAACCTATGGCTCTCCATCCTAGCCTTCCATGTCTCCATCCTCTCATACTTGGGACAATCCACACCGTCCACGTCATAGTAATTCAACATAGCCTTAATCTCTTTCCCTAGAAGCTTCTTCTCAATCCTCAACCTCTCCGCACTTTCCATGGGCAGGCAATCATCAAGAGAATCAAACATGGCGGCGAAATAATGCAAAGAATCGGTGAATCTGGACAAGAAGGTTCTCGGGCTTCGACTTCCTTCTTGCTCCACAAGAACAACAATGGAGGGATTAAGAGAATGAACAAATCCCAATGTGTCAGAAATCTTCATGAAACTACTCAATGTGTTCAAGTATGACACCAGATTAACACACACTGTTTCATTCTTCTTCTTCCTCAGGTTAATCACTCGCGATCCTCGAAGCAGGCCTTGGAATTCAAACACTAAATTGGTGAATCCCTTGGAGAAGCTGACCAGGCGAGATTCTGTTTCTTGAAGCTCTTTGAGATTCTTCCCAAAGCCGGTGATTCGGAGGAATATTCTGTTGCCGGCGGTGGCCTTCTCCGAGAGAGATTGGATGAGTGAGGGCCATTGGAAACCATAGGAGACATCGAAGTCGACGACGTGTAATGCTTTGCTGTTCTCGTCTTCCTCGTTCTCGAATGCCTCGAGGATGGCTTGGTTCGCCGTGAAGTGGGCGAATTGGTAGTAAGGAGACACTCTATAAAGGTCAGTGAAGGCTAAGAATTCTTCCTCGCTAGTCGGTTCTTCCATGAGCATGTCGTAGAAGGGGGATTTTCTAGTGAGGAGACGGCGGCGAGGCCGTCGCCGAAGTAAGCGACTACTCGCTGGACGGAGTCGCCAGTGAGGGAGACAGTTTGGTAAAGCTGAGTGAGGTTATCTAGGGCACTGTTAAAGTTGGCGTCGTCGACGCAAGTGGCCGTACTGAGAAGAAGATGAATCAGGGGGAGGCCATTGTTATTATTATTACTACCATCCTGATCTAATCCACCTCCACCACCTCGAGTTCGATTATTTCTCATCATCATCATGAGGTTGTGATCTGAACGAAGCATCTGCTCTCTGGTTTGAAGAAGCCTGAAGATCTTGCCTTCGAAGCCTGCTTGTTCGTACTGGTGAAGAAGATGATGATGATGATGATTCATCATCATCTTGCCTTTCTTTTTTCTTTCTGATGATCTACCTGCAGAAACTGAGAGGCTGAGATTCAGAAGCTCTTCTTCCTCTGGATCTTCCATTATGATCTAGAAATTAAAGAGAGATGAGAGAGAAAGAGAGTAAATCTAGGAACCAAAAAGACACTAGTGTTATATATATATGTGTATGTGTGTGTATGTGATGTTATGAGAGAGATTGGGAAGAGATAGCTCATAAAAATTCCTTTGTGTCATGACATGGGTATATATAGGGACCAAGAAACCAAGGCAAATATGTCCCCTACTTCTCTAATAATATTGACAATCTGAATAGAGCTGTTGTTATTATTTATATATTTTGACTAATAAAGGTAACGAGTAACAGAGAGGAAATTGATTAAGTGAATGTTGTTGTTGTTATTAGTTGGAATGAGACGGAGAGATTAAGAAGGGTATCTTTTTATTCTTAAAGAATCGATGACGATGCTGATGAGTGTGGAAAGTGGAAGAGTGTGTCTTGGGTCAGGGAAAACACATTGATGTTTTCATTAATATAATTGATAAATGATAATTAATTAATGAGAATAGAATAATAAATCAAAGAGAACGCTGCTTTTCAAATCTATGAAAGGTCTTCTGTATATATAGAGAAGACTCAATTTCCTTTGGTAGTTGAGAAGGTTTGGAAGATGCCATATGCATTAGACAAGAGACAGCGTTGTCAATGGGGAATCAAACGTACCGTCCTTTGAACATTTGTCTTCTCCCTTCCATATAATCCCCCTTCATCATTTTCCCCTTCCCTTTCTGCTTAATTATATACTCCTCCGATACTTAATTTAAGACATATTAACTTAATTTGATTAGATCATGAAAGTTGATTAAGTTAGTTAATATAACATGTATTTTTTAAAATACCCTAATCATATTCCTTAATTTCCTCTTTCTCTCTCCTCCTTGATTATTATTAAAGAATAACCAATAGAGGTAAATTAAGAAAATATTGACACATATAAAAACTTTGTTTTATATTTGGAACTAAGACCAACTCTGCAAATATATTTTATATTAAGGATTTGAGGGTGTGTGTGTGCTACTATTAACAAGGGTTGATTCCAGTGGAATGAGTTTTAACTGTTTAGACATCAGATTTTGAGTCTAAATCCGTATGAATATAGAAAACTCTTTTGGGAGAGCTACCTATTGGACCCGACAATACTCAAATTTGACTCAGTCAGATAACCACATATATGAGGAAACATTACTATATAGTCCCACATAAGTAACCTAATCAGTGATTAAAAGGTCCAACAAGAGGGAGTATATGTAATGATAAGATCCGGTGCAAGTTGCAATGTTACAAGCTGCTAACTTATTGTGGAACTTTTTAGTGATTATGGTAATTCTGCCTTGTATATAATCCATAGGTAGCTAGCGAGCATACAGACACACACATAATATCAGTTCAAAATATCTCTTATCTTTATGTATCTATATATGTGATGTATTTGTGTAGGGATAGACACAGATGTGAATTAGGTTTGAAAAAATGAGGGATTGGGGTGGGAATTACAAAGAAAGCAAATGGGATTCCTTGTATATATTCCTCTAAAGATGGATGTGATTGGCAGAAATGAGAGTTTCTTACAAGGATTTTTGGCTTTGTTTTAGCCATACATTCCTTTAAGTACATGGGGATCCTGCAAGGTAGACTTTTTCACACTTTCTCTCAATATAATAAATATGCCAGGACAAATAGAAAGCTAACAAAAAAGAAATAATAAAAAGGTGACCGTATTTAATTACTTATCTGGAGCAACTAGTTGATTTTTTTTCTCATATGGACTATTTTACTATATTATCCGCTTATTCAAATCAGATATTTTTTCTTCTTTTCCTTTCTGCTACTGATTGGTCTAGAAGCCAAACTAGGTTAACTTTTTATTTTTTTTAATAACAAAGCATCTGATATGGTCTCTGCATTTAAGAAAGAATCTTTTAGATCAGCACAAAGCAGGAGCGCAATATATATTTCTACTTTCTCACCTAAATATGCTGCAAGAACAAACTTTTGAAAGGTATATAGGTATATGTGGGTGTTTTTTTTAAAAAAGTCAATAATTTTTTAGGGTTCTTTTTAATTACTTTCTGCTAATTAGACTGACGCAGAGTTGCACCACAAATATGAAAAATAAAAATGATATGATGAATACATTGGAATTTGTGTTTGAAATGGTCATGGGAAGGAGTGAAGGTTGAGGAGGAGGATCCTGAAAAGGTCACATCAAAACATGGAAGAAGCACTAAATTCTTGATTGTCCTGTTAAGGGAGGACATACGCACACAATACCAACCAATATATCTATATAATATAAATATAAGTATAGCCAGTTAATAAAAACAATATTGGACACTAATTAATATGCTCCAAATAGGGCACATTATTAATATGCTGCCTCATGCAACCTCAGACTGACAAATGGCAGCTTCTTCTTTGAATATGCATTAAACTACATTATCTATTTATATCAGGTTATAGTATCAGAAGACAGAAGCGAAGAAGAATCACCCATGTTATACATTAGTAAGTAACCCTAACCCTAGCCACCCACCTATACCTATACCTATATATATAGCTCCCCTTTCTCTCTCTCTCTCTCTCTCTCTATATATATATATATATATATATAGTATTTATTTATGGTATGAGTAAAATTGAAAACAAAATAAACAGTTTGAGTAGTGTAAGAAAGACAGCAAAACCAAAATGCAAGAAACCTCATGGTGTCAAGTTGATGAATAGATCTAGAGAGAGAGAGACGGGAAAGACGGAAAAGGAAAGGGAGGGAGAGAAGAGAAGTGGGAAGGTAGAAAAACATGCTTGGTTTGTCAGACAAACCCACGTGAGGTCTCTCTCTTGTTCTCTTTCTCATATTCTCAAAGACAAACAAAGCAGACACACTAGCTACTTGCAAATTCCTTATAGCTTTTTCTCTCCTCTTCTTTTCTTTTCCCCCTTTGCGTGCCAAAATCAACCACAAACATAAAATGATATAACTCCCTTGGGTAAAAAAGAGTACCTAATTAAAATATTTAATCATCAAATCAAATTATTTACTTGGCTCATTAATCCATCGATATCATGTTTAAGATTAGATCATCATGTGGGTGTGTGTGCAGTTGCTGTTTTTTTCTGTTTACTTAATTTGAAGTGGTCTTCCAGAATTATAACATTAAAAATGCAGGGAATAAATTTAACCTAGCCATATGGGGGATTCAGAGTGATATATATGTATATATATGAAGATGAATGAAAGAAACAAGAGGGCGTGGGCATGGGACGTACTATGATAGGTGTATATTAGGGTTGATGAGGGAGGTGGATATAGTGAAGATGAAGAAGATGGGGGAGAGAGAGAGAGAAGGTAAAAATGGTGTCAGGAGGGAGAAGGAGGAGGGAGCGTAGGGCAATCTGATAAGGGTCACTCAGCTAATAGATGAAGGAAAAATAGTAGGAAAGTGTCAGACAACCCCACATGAGCGATTACTCATTTGTCTTTATAAATATATACGACTATATATATATATATATATATATGTATTGGTTAACACTTAACAGTCAAAATTCTAAAGTAATTTTCAGAACAATTTTGTTCTTAGTTTTCTATTAGCAATAATGAGCACCATAAATTTAAGATATTGATTGTTAATGAAAAGTAAAATATTTTAGGATGTTATGAATATATCAAAAATTACATTATGATGCTGGGTATTACTGATAAAGTGCATTATGGTCGTTAGATTAAAAAAAAAATTACTAATACTGAGTGTTATAAAAAAATCCCAACTTTTAATCCTATATATAAATAAAAATATAATGAGAACTTCAATTAGGTGTGACTTAATTTCAGTTAACCCCAAAATATTCTGAAATTTCATTACACCCTAGATTAAAATGAAATTAAGTTTCAAAGTAAAAAGGCTATGATGCCCTTTATTTATGAATTATCTTATTTGCCTTATAAATACTCATATTTTTTTGTGTGAATTTTTATATTTGTCTTGTAAATAGCCAAAATGCATTTAATTCTTTTTGAATCCTTTATTTATCTTGCAAATCTTGTATCTATCTTGTGAATTTTCATATTTATTTTATAAACGCTCTTTTGAAAAATAAAAGAAAGATCTTATTGTCTTTTCACCTACAAAACTTAATTTTATGTAAAGTTTCAGAAATCAAGATCTTTTGAGAATTAATTAAAATTAAGGCACAACCTTGGGCTAAATGAAATTTTCCCATAAATATATGTGTGTTATATTGAATATTGTGGGCTCGGATGTCGAGAAAGAGGCAGAGGGGGAGTGTTGCATCCAAATCCATGAAGTGTTTCGGCCTTTGCGTGCGAGATCCCATTGCGTGAGAGAATGAAAAAGAACATGAGAACAAGAGAGGAATACCAAGTAATATATATATATATATATATAGAGAGAGAGAGAGAGAGAGAGAGTTTCATCTCATTTCATCACATTTATTTACTTATTACTTACTTACAGATATGCTTCTGAGGGAGCAATCGTGTCAGTCATCAAAAAGAAAAAATTGATAGATAGGGAAAGCGAAGCTGAGCAAGTAAGTCATCGTCCACACACCATATATAATAGTTTTTTCATTATTCCCCATTATTATTCTCATTATTCCAAAAAAAAAAAAAAAAAAAAAAAATCTCACTTCTTTTGCACATAACTTGAAGATTCCCAATCATCATTCCACATAAACTCATTAATGGGTTTAATTATCCTTGTCTTAAAGGTTTTGATCTATAGTATATAAAGACGTAAACTTTGAAGATGCAGCCATTTGCATGGTCTCCCTTGTCATTGCAGTTGGTTTTATGATATGTGTTTATGTTAGAAATCAAGATGATTTTGCTCATAAAGATGTGTCTTTGTGAATCTAACAATGAAGATCAAAGAGACTTGTTTTCTTCTTAAACAGATCAAAGAAAGAAATTAGGGTTTGTGAAAATATATACTTCCTCTATCCATAATATAAAGCACTTCAATTAATATATCAAAATCAACAAATATTGGTAATTAATTAAATATGCCTTAAATTGAATTTTTTTTCCCAACTTTATATACATTACTACTCCCTTCTATCCTAAAATGTATGAGCTAGACTATGGATATACTGTGATCCTAATTGAATATAAGACCTTAATTCATTCTTTATCTCTAAAATTATAATTTTTTAAAGTATTATTATTGACTACACAAATTAATAGGGTTTCTATCAGGTGGTAGTTTTAATTCACGTGATTAAGTATAATATTATACAAAAACTATTATGCATGTATTACAAAGAACTAATTAAATTTCTTAATTAATATTCATAAATTACTTATTTAGTTCATATATTAACGAATATATTTGGGAGGATGTAGTATATTTTTCATGGTGCAGGAAAATAATTAATTAATGAAAAAAAAAGGATATTGGAGATAGAGGCACATGACATGATCCGTAAAATCATGGGGCTATGTACATATATATTTCTTGAGGACTGGGAAACCCATTTCTTTTATTATTATTTAATATTTAAAAATTAATAATTTTATGATGGAGGAGCAGCAGAAACAGCAGCAGCACCCAGATGTTGGTTGTCTTCATCCTAAGACGCAAACCATTTGGTTCACCATAGCTATTGTCTTCTTTAATTTATTGTTATTTAAGTATTTGTATTAATAATATTAATATTATATTAATTATGATTAAGCCTCGTGGGTGTCATCATGAACCCTCGTACGACAACATGTTTAGAGGATCCTCCTGATCTTATGATTCTTTGCACTCACAGTTAGGACTTAGGACTCTGTTCTTTTTTTAATCTTGTTCAATCTTAATATACACTTTATTCTTTTTTAACATTTTAAAAGATACCTTTTCCATCAACTAAATTTCGATGAGTAACAGAAGGTTTTGTAAAAGTTAGAGTTTTGATTTTTTTAACTTTTAGGTATAAACACATATCTCCTCGGGATAGAACATATTTATCTTATATATATACTCCCTCCAATCATGTGTGTATGACATACAAATAATCGAATTTTGTAGACTGAAAAAATGATTAAAAACAACAAATTGTGTGAAAATGACATTTCATTCTCTAAAATTACCCTAAAGAGACAGTGAATGAAAGAGAGAACAACTAGGAAAAAGAGGTCATGATAATATCCAGTCTTAATTATAAGATTAAATTGATTTTTTTATAGAGATTAAAAAGCTAATTAAATTATTTTAGAGTATTTTTATTTTTATTTTTTTCCAAACTAATTAGATTAATTAATAAACTAATATATAATCTAATGATACACAACATATGATATGATTAAGTAACTTATTTAACTTCTTTAATCTCTCCCAAAAAAAAGTCAACCCGATCTTATAATTAGGACTGGAAGGAGTAACATGTAATTAATTGAGACAAAAATGAAAAAATAAAATTGGTCAAAATTTCATACATTTTTTTTAAGTTTTACTACCCAAAAAACATATCTTATATATAAGATTAGAGGTAGTATGCTTTAAGGTGTATTTGGTTTGAGGGGAGGGGAGGGGATGGAACGAATCCCTAGGGAGGATATTGGCCAAATTGTCATTAATGAATAAAATATTTTTCTTTTTATTGAGAGTGTATTTTTGAAATATTAAAAAAAAATTTATGGACTATTTAGTAAAGATGAGAGGAAAAATTTATCTCTCCCCTTCCCTCCCCTTAAACCAAACAAGCTCTTAAGGAAGATTAGTATTCCCTTTGGTCCTTATTATAAGGCACCAACTAATAAGTCTATTTGGTCTTTTTTATAAAGGCGCTTGTTTGTTCCCAAGGAGTAATAATTATTCTTTTTCATGTATACCCCTAATTAATAAGGGTGGTGGATGAAAGTAATAATTAATATAATATTAGAATATAGTTCCATTAATAGAGGTAATATTAGAATATACTTAAATTGTAAGCTAACTTTATTAACTTTAATTGTTTTAATTGGTTTGTGAGAATTGTTAGTTGGTGCCATTAATGGTATGCCTTATAACTTTAAATTAATGAATATACTTTTAGAAATTCGAGAATATATATATATATATATATATATATTTTGAAGGGATACCATTTGCTTGATTAATACGTTTTAGTGGTACTAATAAGTGAAGCTGTATGGTTGACTTTGTCATATATAACGTGATCTACTTTGAAGTGTGAGTAGAGATGGTAACATGTTTCTACTTTGAAGTTTGATTCTAAAATGCCTATAATTAGTGTTGGTGGTATAAATTAAATAATTAGGAATCCCTATAAAATTTATTTCAATATATACTAATAATTAATTGGGTATAGAGTTGTGATCCCCAAAGAGATATTTAATTAATGCATGCCTTCAAGCACTAAACAAATCTCAGGGATGCATGGGGGTGTGTATGTATATAGACACAGCCTCTTATTTTAAATGAGATTTTTCGATTACTTTAAGTTTGTTGCTATAAAATTTTTTCTTTGAGAAAATAGCTCAAGATTCTATTTTGTTTTACCTCTATTTATTATAAGAAATGTAAGTATCTAAAACTTCCATTCCTTTTAATTGGGACAATTTAGGACATCACCTGCTAAAAAGTCTTAGAGGTGTGAAAATGGAAAATATATAGTTATAATTATAAGATTAAGTTGACTTTTTATAAGAGATTAAGGAAGTTAATTAAATTATCTTAGAGTATTTTTATTTTTATTTTTTGTCCGAACTAATTAGTTTTACTCATAAACTAATATAGTATAATCTAATGATACACAATATATGAAATGATTAAGTAACTTATTTAGCTTCCTTAATTTCTCTAAAATAGTGAACCAGGTCTTATAATTAGAACCGAAGGTAGTAAAATATATATTATATTATTGACTAAGAAAGTCTTCTATAGACACCTTATAATTAGGGCAGAAAAGATCATATAGATATAAATTTTAGAGACACAAATACCAATGGTATCATTTTATTGTTTTTTTATTTTTGAATATAAATCATCATTTTCTTATGAGTTGAAAAAATATTAAAAGTTACCCCTCTGATTCTTAAAATATAAGATATTTACCTAATTTGATTAAATTAAGTAGGTTTGTTAATATGATATGTATTTTTTAAAATACTCTAAACATCTTCTTTAATTTGCTCTTTCCTTCTCCTCCTTGATTATTATTGAGGGAACATCAATAAGAGTTAAATTAGAAAAAGATTGATAAATATAAAAAAAAAAAAAAAAAAATCTTATATTTATGACCAAAATCAACTTATTAAATATGTCTTATATTAAAAACCGGAGGAAGTACTATGAGGGGAAAAAAACCTTTTTCCTTTTTACATTTACACAAAATGTTCATGCAATTGGATCCATTACTTTTCTTTAACTAAATTAATATCACATAAGTATATATTTTTTCTGCTATAATAACATGCAATAAATTAAAGTACAAAAAATATTTTCATCCTATTAAATTGCTCTGTATTGTATTCAAATACTAAGCTATTTATCAGGACCTCTATTATTATAAATACAAGTTAGACAAAACATAACATCTTACAACAATTTTGATATGGATGTGGAAAAATTAATAAAATAATTAAAGCTGATAGTAATGTGGCAGTTCAAGGCACTGTTATGAGATGCCTTTTGAACTTTCAACTTCGTCTCATTATTGTTTGCCCAATTATTCTTCTAATTAATTAATTAATATATTTTTAGTTGTATCCAAAGGCATCTTTTCAACAGAATATTTCACTTTACATCTGTTGGTCAAAAGATCAAGAGCGATTAACGAAAGATAAAGACATTTATATATACAATAAATATAATATAATCCAATACATGAAACCAACCAAATTAATTAATTAATTCGTATGCACATTGGACAGAGGCTGAGAAAACAAGGAGATCCTGTGGGAATGGGTTTATGCTTTGTTTTATTAATTAATTACTACTTAAATGTAGATACTAAATAATTAACTTTCAAATATTAAAAAAATTAGTTAAAGAAGTTTTTTAAAAGTAGAAAAACGTGTATTATTTTTCTAAAATGCTAACACTCTGGTTTTATTATAAGTTCTTTTTGACCAAAAAATTTGATCCTATTTATAATTTCAATTAAATGTAGTAAATGAAATTGTAACAAGTTTATCTATATTAATTGTACCCATAACAATAAATTTTGAAGATAGAGAAAGAAAAAAGAGTTAAAAAATAAGCATTCATAAATGACAAGTAAAGTTAGAAATTTACCTTATAATAATTGAGTTAATGACATTTTCCTTGTATGTGAAATTTAATTAAAAAAGACTTATAAATAGGACCACAATAATATTTGTAATGATTTATATTGAAATTGTCCTCGATGGATTTTTTTTAATATGTGTAATCAATTGAGATAGTTTAAATAATTATAAATTTAGTAGAAAAATTATATTGAAAAATTATATTTAATGCCAATAATAGAAACCTTTTATGTTTATTAATGATGAAAAGGAGTATTTAATTAATAATAAATGTGGGTTTGAATATGATGATGAATATTCTGAGAAGGGTATTGAGAGGAAAAGAAAGTTCTATTCCTTTACCTCAAATTTATTGTAATTACTTGGACGTCACATTTGTCTTCCTCTGATTTGATTCCTTATATCAAATACGTCACTTGTCTTACCAAATCCTTTTGTCCAGAATCTAAAACCCCAACGCCCATTTGATCCTCCATATGTCATGCTTCTCTAAGCAATTCCAGGGGGTAAAACAAAACTTTTAAAAAAAAAAAAAAAAAAAAAAAGGAAGAAGAAGAAGCCAAATATAATGTATTATTTTTATATGTATCCTTAAACAAAGGAAAAATCAGGAAAAAAAATAATTAAGGAAAAATGACATGAAAAGAGCTTTGAAATTGTAAAATTCTAAATAAAGTATTTATCATAAAATGAGTTGTGAATTGCTTTTCAAGTCTTATATTATTACCTTATCAGTTATTAATAACAAACCCAATTTGAGATTTTATAATTAAATTTTTTTCTGTCATTTTCTGCAAAATTATTAACTTAACCATATCTTTTTTAGTTCGAGGCAGGGACGGAGCTTCTACAATATAAGGGGGTCATGGCCCCCCCCCAAAAAAAAAAGGCTCAAAAATTTAATGAAGATGAGATTTTTTTTTTTTTATATATTTGGTCTAAAAATTTATACATTTGGCCCCCAAATATTTTTTCTTTTTAATTAGTTAATGAATATATATTACATTTGGCCTCCCAAATATTTATCTCAATTATGAGATTAACAACTCCATTTGTAGGATTCACAACTCTTTGAGACTTTTTTAACATTTGAATTTTCCTTGGAACTTTTTTGACATATTTTTGGTCCCTTGAGACCTGAAAGGAATTTTCCCTATTTTTTTAAAATGTAATTTCATACTATGATACTTTCTATTAATAAAAACATATAAAATCCTCCTCACCAATAAAATTTTAAAATAAGGAATTTTCACTGGTTTTTTGGAAAATTATTGTCCTCCTCCGGTCCTTAATGCATGATCTAAAAGTTAATCTTGGTCTCATATGTAAAAACTACTATTTCTCAACCTTTATATTGAAATTTAAGCAGCTGAGATTTAATGATTTATAAAAATATTAATAAAATATTAAATTATAAAAAATAAATAAATAAATAAATTCAAAAACTACTTAATTTTAGTTATGATGATTTAAAAGTATAATAAAAATATTTGAAAATATTTTTAGATACAATATTAAATTTGAACCACACAAATTTCAATCTAATAATTAAAATGAGAAGATCCGGAGAAAGATAAGGCTAAAGGATCATACCTAACTCCCTTTGTGGCCACCAATATTTGAAGGGAAGTATTAAAAATATTTTTTGATAATTTTTTTTTTTTTTTTTTTTTTTTTTTTGATATTAAAAAGTTTTGGAGGGGTTCGACATCGTCCGCCACCAATTGGCACGGCCCCGGGCTCTATGAGCACTTACTGGGGACTTACGAGATCTCCTACCAAAGGAGTCCCAGTGACGGCAGAGGGGATCGAACCCACGACCCAAGGGCCTAATCCTGGATCCCTTACCATCTATGCCAACTCTCATTGGTTATTTTTTGATAATTAATTAAAAAGAATATCACCCATGGAAAATAATAGAACTCAGCAATGGCCCAACTATAATGGGCTTGGGCCAATTTCTCATATAATTAAAAATGCCCTCTTGGATAATTTTTTGTCCACTAAAAATAACTTATTCCGCAAACTTACACACAATTTTTTTTCCCCTGTTCAATACAAACTAAAAGTTGCACGTTCTTGTAATTTTCCTAAATTTTCATTTTCCCAACCCTTAAAATAAATGAATGTTAAAAAGAACTAGAGTGACAGAAATATAAAATAAACCAACACCCAAACCGAATACAAATTATATGTAACGTTTTTTTTTTTTTTTTTTTTTTTTTCGGGTTAACTACAAACAGAAATGGAAATTACACCCAAGTTTATGCTGTATTCTTTTCAATTTTTTTGCCAATATTTTTTTTTTTTAATCAAGAAATTTAGGTTGTATTCAATTTGGCAGATAAAAATATAACTGAAAAGAAAAATAAATAATTTCAATAGGAGTTGAGTCAGTGGAGAGCTTCATTATTCTCTCTTTATTGGCATGTATTGCAGCAATATATATAAGCACTAGTAGTCATGGAATGAGTAGTGCTATATGACTGTTGAGATTTCTCTCATCATTCCTTAGAATTTTTAAATAATGTCCATCTAATCAATCTGAAATGTCACAATGAGTCATGTCCTCAAGTTTTCATTCCTTCAACTTTTATCTCATCTTCTCAATCAATAGTCTAGATAGACTCATGAGGGATAATGAGAAAATGAGATGATGAGAGGATCTGCTACCATACTATGATTGGGAATTGAGGATACTTATCTTAAATGTTTGGCTTATTTTTTGCCTAGCTTGTTTGGTTTTTTCATATCTAGTCTATTTTTTTTTTTTTTTTTGGTAAGAATATCTAGTCTATTTGTTACTTTATGCCTGTTTTATTATGATGCTAAGAGGCCCAATTTTGGTGTCATTTTACCTTGTTTTAATAAATTGTCTTTGCCAATAAAGATTAGTCCAATTAATAAAAAGGTTGGCTCATAACTATTATGTTATCAGTTCAAATTTCACCAATGTAAGGATCTTGTTGGTGGGGTTGAACTCAGTCAAACTTTTTTTTTTTAATATGCTAAAAATTTAAATAAATTGTCTTCTTATAAAAAAAAAAAGGAAAAGAAAAACAAATAAATTCTAATAAATTACCTTTGTTCTTTTTCACTTGCCAATCCTGTCATCAATAATGTCCATAAGTTTAACACTTTTTTTTTTTTTTAAAAAAAAATATAAACTAGATAAATTCACTCAGTAGAGAGAATTACAAATTAAGGTCAAGTTTTATGAAAGTCTCTCCTCAATCTACCTCCTTGTGGATACCATGTGGAGGTTGATCAAAGGCACATAGACGACTTCCAACTATACTATGAGTTAGTTTAGCTAAATGATCTATATACGAGATATCATCTCTTATCGCGTGGTTCACAGGAACATGCTAATTACGACAAAGATGACCCTTAGCCTCTTCCATTACATCAACAAATGGATAGTTTGTTGTCCGGTGGCGGAGCCAGGATTTGGAGTTTATGGGTGCACAATTAGTGTAGGGGTTTGGGGGTTCGGAGGCAACGCCCCCGAAAATTTTTTTTTTAGGGAAAGTTTTAAATGTTCAAGCTACACATTATAAACTACCAAGCATCTTTGCCAATTTAGGAAAAGAGAGAAGCTTTGCATACATACACCACACCCACCTACATATATTGAGCATAGGAGCAAACATAAATGAATAAGACCTCCACAATCAATGATGAGCTAAGACGGAATCAAAGAAGCATATCAAAGGGGAGGGGGAAAGCATACTTTGACTATTTATCAACTACACAATTCTCAAAACTTTTCATCACATTACAACAAGCTATGAAAAA
Organism: Acacia acuminata; assembly: GCA_019022655.1. NCBI lineage: Eukaryota > Viridiplantae > Streptophyta > Magnoliopsida > Fabales > Fabaceae > Acacia > Acacia acuminata. The sequence continues at coordinate 1,264,819 of JAFJYI010000075.1, forward strand.
TAAGAGAAGTTCCTTGAAAAAAAAAATGATTTGATCTTTCGATTTTCCTCATGATGACCCAAAAAAATGGTAATAAAATACCTTACAATTGAAGCTCTTTCCCCCTCAAGCTGTAGTGTTTGACGGATCAACGACCATTGAAAGTTTGGAATTGCCTCATTGAGGACCATCAATATTTCGCGAGACCGGTAGAAGAGTGGCAATTAGACAAACTCGGTGGTTAAGCGATAATAATGAAAATGATCAACGAGATAAAGGTCAATGAAAAAATTGTCTATTGCTCTGTATCATTAATTCAACAAGCAAGTTTGTGGGCCAAACGAACAAGAATCTGGATTCTCTAAAGTTGTGAGAAGATGGTGAAATCGAATGCAAAGACCTCCAATTTCACCGTCGGAGTAATCGGAACACCTAAGAACAGGGACGAAACCTCTAACACCAAGAGTAGAGACAAAACCAAGATAAACGGAGAAGTTGACCTGAAATTCCTGAACCACCGCGAGCAAGAATCAGAAACCACCTGAAATGCTTGAACCTGGTTGAACCACCACGAGCGAGAATCAAAAACCATCGAACCACCGCGAGCCACCGTGAATTTCAACCAAGAAGAAAGTCTTGAAACACCGTCGCCACGACGGAACTCAACCAAGGAACCACCGAACCACGCGAATCACCGATGAAGATGCGGGAAGAATCGAAAAACCACCATCGAGAATCGCCGACCACGGAATCATGCGTGAAGGGCGTATCGGGCGAGAGAGAGAGATGATCGCGCGTTGCCTCGCCATGTTGCCTAGCCCTAATTGGTAAAGCAAGAAGTAATCGGCGAGAGATGAGGGTTGAGAAATTGAAAAAAAAAAAAGGGATAGGCCAGCGTTCGAACCGGGGACCTCAAAACAGATGGCAAAACCTTTAACCAATTAACCCAACCAGATTTATTGTAACTACATTCCCTCACAAAATATATATTTTTAAATTTTTTATGGGTTCACTTGCCCCCATAAAAACTAGTGTGGCTCCGCCCCGCTGCTGTCACACATCCCCTAATAACTAAATTAACGGCCTCAATGCAATCGAGAAGGAAAATTTTCTTATAACCTTTCGACCATCACAATTGAAGTCCTTAGATGATTTCAATTAGTTCAGCAATAGTTAGAAGGACTCTTATGAATTTGCAATTGAAACTCCATATCCATTTGTTTTCTCTATCACAGACAACTCTGCCTCATCCACTTCTTCCATCCTCCAGAACCAAGCCATCCACTCCTAATGTGATAAAAACCTTTAGGAAGGCATATGTTGGTTGTTGCTATTGATGCTTGTTGTCTGTAGAAAACATGGCAGCTTTGTAGCTCGCTCCTTATTTGAACATGCTCTGAAGAAACTAGACTTCTGGCTCTCCATAATAGATCCTGCATCAAAACATTTGCTACATCTGGAAGTCTATATGTCCCAGTAGACATAGCCAAAAAGGGTTTGCTAGTTGATTTTCCCAGTGTGAGCCATTCCCGTCTAGTGTTGTAGGTTTCATTTGACCCAAACCACACCTTGCAAAGATGAGAAAGTTAATTTCCCATTCATGAGGAGATCAGATACATTCGAGTAGTCTCTTAGGAGATGCATTGATGTTTCCTCTTGATCAGTACCATAGGGGCAGTCTACTGATGCTTGAAGTCTTCTCCGTGATTTGAGATGCGTCTTGTGTATCCTGTTGTGTGTGAACAATCAAATAAAGAATTTTCCATTAGATCAAGTTTTAATTGTTAGGATTTATTATAGTTAACATAGTAGATTTTTATTATATTTAATGTTATAATAATATCTTTATACAGTATTAAATTTTAACTATAAAAATTTGATCTAATGGTAGATACATTAAATGAAAAACAAATAGTGAAAAATATGATCGGAGACATTCCTTTTTCGTTAGTTGATATAGTGCCTGACGGATTCAATTATCATTATTATCCCATATGACTCCACCGAATTTGCTATTACCATTGTGGAGAAATGATCCATCCGCCTACAGTGTACCCATGAAATAATATAGGGTTATAGTGTAAAAATATACATAAGATTTTTTAAAAAGTACGCCTAATACTAAATGCTATACTTAAAGGGAAAAAGTAACTATGAACTTTCAAAATATGTGCAAAAAAAACACATTGATTGTTAGTTGACCGATTGTTTATATTTTTTTAAGGGTTAAAATGTAAAAATACACATGATATTTTTTTCGAAAGTGCAATCAACATAAATGCTTTTTTTTAGAGGTAAAAATAAATGTGAACTTCTAAAATAGATGTAAAAATACACATTGATTATTAGTTGATTGTTTGAATTTTTAACTAAAAATGGCAACATAGAGGATGACATGGATGATTAGAAAAAAATTTGGAGGGAAATGCTTACATACTCTAGAAGACTAGACGTACTACATCATCTGAATTCTGTCCAATGAAAACATAAAACTCGTTTCATTTTAATCCTAGTTGACTGATGACTCATCTCCAAAAATTTAAATTTTATCTTGTTTTTAAGAAAAATATTGGTTAATCAATCTATTTTTTTTTTTATATTTAAAAAAAGATTTTTTTTCTTTAAAACAAGATAAAAGTTGAACTTTTTTCAAGCGGGTCATCGACCAATTAGGATTAAAATGATAAGAATTGTTATGTTTTCATTAGATAGAGTTTAGATGATATGATATTCTTAGAGTATAAGTATTTCTCCAATTTGAAATAATAATTTGCCAAATGAGCAATAAAAATTAATTTCCACATAACCATTTATCTCCACCTCCTCATTATTTCTTTCGGAAGTTCATAGTTACGTTTGTCATTTAAAAAGGTATTTGTGTCAAGCGTGTTTTGGGAAAATCTAATATGTACTTTTGCTCCTTAACCCTTAAAAAGTTCAAACAAACGGTCAATTAACAGTTAATATATATTTTTGCATATATTTTAAAAGTTCATAATTATTTTTGCCTCTAAAAAAAATATTTAGTATTGAATGCACTTTTGAAAAAATCTAATATGTATTTTTACACCTTAACACAATAATAAACAATTGAGCTTCCTCAAATCTTACAGTTGATTGAAGTTATAGTTTTATTCTGCCAATTAAAAGTTATAGGTTTTTTTAGCAACATTTGATAATATAATTGTTTTCAATCAGGACAATGCACTCGTGCATTTAATAATATAATCTGTGATCTTCATACTAAAATGACATCTTAGCGCGCAAAAAATTGAATAAATAAAAAAAAAATTTTGTAATTAAAGAATTCTCCGTGCTCTTGAGGGAAACAATAATATTAAAATAAGGGTTAAAGACCATTTTTACCCTAGAAGTACACGGAGAGACCAATTTTGCTCTGGAAGTTTTTTTAAGAGTAATGTCGCCCGAAAAGTCTTAAAACGTAGTAATGTTGCTCTTAGTTAGGGATCCGTTAACAACCCTAAAGGTCATTGTTAGTTAATCTGTTATCTTGGCGTGGATTGTCTACATGATATCTTTGTTACTTTTTTTTTTTTTTTTATGGGTTAAGTAGAATTTTGCCCGGAAGTACACTAGCAATGTTGCCCCTTTTTTTTTTTTTTTTTTTTTTTTTTTTTTTTTTTTTTTTTTTTTTTTTTGCTCAATGTTGCCTTGAAAGTCTAAAAATGTAGCAACGTTACCATCTGTTAATAGCCCTAACGATCAAACGTTAGTTCCCCCACAATGGATTATGCCATTAAGAGTGTGTCTATAAAACTGCTTCCTTTCCTCCTTTTTTATCTTCAATTTTTCTTGTACTACAACAAATTTGCCTTTGAGACTTAAAGGTAGAGAACACCTTAGCCTAGCTCCACGTCTAAAAGTTTGAACTGCCTGCAACATACTCGTTTGAACTTCTATTTGGACAATTCGTTCTTTTTTTTTTTTTTGATTTGTTCCAAACATTTTTTCTAGACAAATTCTGTAGGCGAGTGATTATTGTTTGATTGGGGAATGCCTGCGATAGAGGACGCTATGGGGAAGAAGGAGTAGGTTGTGTTTACTTTTCTAAAAATAAAAATTAATTGCCACCCCTACTTCCTCCTGTCATAATTATAATTATAAGGCTAGGTTGACTTTTTTAGAAGAAATTAAGAAAACTAAATAAGTTACTTAATCATAATACCTTCGGTCCTAATTATAAGATCGAGCTGACGTTTGACCATTAAGGCTATTAACAAAGGGGCAACATTACTACATTTTTAGATTTCCGGGGCAACATTGAGCCAAAAAGAAATTTCCAGGGCAACATTGCTCTTGGGCGTGTATGTCCAGGGAAAAATTGCTATTTAACCCATAAAAAAAGTGACAAAGATGCTACGTAGACAATCTACGTCAAGCATAACGGGTCAACTAACGTTGGACCGTTATAATTGTTAATGGAGCCCTAACGAGAGAGCAACATTGTTACGTTTTGAGACTTCTGGGGTGACATTACTCTCAATAAAACTTCTAGGGCAAAATTGGTCTCCAAGACAAAATTGATACTTAACCCCTTAAAATAATAACATAGTTGAGTGTAAGAGATATTTACATGTCTTTTTTTTTTTCAATAAAAAAATTCCATTCATACAGCTCAACACTTCCATAACACTTCACATGTTTATAATAAAAATAAGATTATGACAAAAATTCCCCAGAAAACATGTTCAAAAAATTATTTATTTATTTATTTTTCACAAGATGTATTTTCGAGGAAAAATCCCTAATAAAGAATATTAAAAATACTAAAAGTGAAAAATGTATTTTGAATTTTCATAATTTTAGAGAGATGTTAGGCTCAATTTACCTTTTTTGAAATTAAAAGTAAAAAACCAATTTGCCTTAAATATTATTTTTATTTTAAAAAATTACCCCACTGAAACCAGAGTTTTGACGGGATATTTTATTGGGAATATTTTATTCCCAAAGTGGTGGGGTTGGGTTTGAACTCCCACAATTTTATTTATACAAAATGTTGGGAAAATAATTCTAAAAAAGGAAAATTTCCACCATCCTTTGGAGCTTTTTGGGGTCAACACGGGTGATAGACATCTTGGGGGTAATTTTCTAAATTAAAAAAATATGTAAGGGTAAATTAGTATTTTGTTTTTAATTTTAAAAAAGATAAGGATTAAGAATATTTGAAACATATATATTTTTCTTAACATTTTTAAATGGATTTAATGATATCTCCCTAACATTTTTTTACTTTTCTTGTAGATTTTTTTTTTGTCACGCATTCATATAAAAGTGAGTGGGTATCCTTCATTTCAAAGCTATTATAAAAGGAGGAGAAAGAATATATTAGTGAGGGCAAATGCTCACCATCACTAGAGGAAAATCCTTCGGTTGTTTTATGTGTTTTCACATCCAGTATATGCTAGAATGATGTGAAGAGAATCTTTCTTAGAGAAAAATGTTTTTACAAACCATCGAGCAACTCAACAAGAAAATGTAAAAACATTAAACCCTTTTTAAATTTATTTATTAGGAATTTTTCCTTTTATATCTTAAATAAAAAATTAATTATTCAGCTAGTACTTATCAATGTGGCAATGTATAAAAGATTGTACTTTTTTTTAAAATATATTATATAATATTTATTAAGCTTCGAGGGAAAAGCACCAATAAAGAGGTGCAACAATCACACCGATCGAAGATTATAAGTCTTTGAGGGTGAGGCGGGCCTCAAGAAATGTCCATCACCCAAATTGGTTTATAATACATTTTAAATATTTTAATTCCAATATTAATAAAAGAATTATTATTTATAATTGTATTATATTTTTAAAATAAATATTATATAATATGACATGACACCACCGGCATGTGTAGTATTTGGCCTCAAATTTCTAAATTGTTATTTTTTTTAAAAAAAAAAAATGGAAACGGCTGTTGTTGTAATAGATAATTATTCAATATGATTTGGGAATGTAACGCCAACCACATGAGTGGAAACCGAGGCATATTAGCCGTTGCCCCTACATTGCAACGGTCACCTTTTTCAATTTGACGAATATTCAAAAATAAAACAAATCTCAAATATGCCAAATCCCCAAACCCTTTCCAATTCGCTTCTCTCTCAATGCCCCACTTCACTCTCCCCCACCTGTAACAGACTCAGACTCTCTCTGAACTCTGAAGAGTGATTGAAGACTTGACCACGACCTTCTTCACCTTCCTCTGCGTAAATGGCCAAGGCTCAGTCTCTACCGGAAGTTGCAGAAATGAAAATCCCGGTGTTCACGGTGCTTAAGAATGGGGCCATTCTCAAGAACATCTTCATCGTCAACAAATCCCCTGAACCAGAACCCCTAGCTTCTTCTTCCGTTCAAGGTCACGACCACCAGGATCACATCTTGATCGTTGGGCGACATCCTGATTGCAACATCTTGCTCACTCATCCCAGCATCAGCAGATTTCACCTCCAGATTCGGTCCAATCCTTGTTCGCAGAAGCTCATTGTGCTCGATTTATCTTCCGGTATTCTATACTATCATTAACTTGTTCGATTCTTTAGCTTCTTTGTTTTTGAGTTTTCTTTTAGGGTTCTAGAATCCTGACTGATTGTTTCTTGGTCGTGGGAAGTGCACGGGACGTGGGTATCGGGGAGGAAGATTGAAGCTGGGGTGTGTGTGGAAATGAAGGAGGGCGACACGTTGAGAATTGGGGCTTCCAGTAGACTTTATCGGCTGCATTGGATCCCCATAAGCCGTGCCTATGATATGGAAAATCCATTTGTGTCGGAATCGGATATGGCTGTGGAAGCAGAAAATGGACAGGAGGACGATGCATTACCTGAAGAAGAAGAAAAAGAGATGAAGCAGGTATGAATTCAAGCGTTAGTGTTCTATTGGTGAAAGGGCAGAGTCTTGAAAACTCTTTATTTCTTTCTTTTTGAACCGTATTTATATTTAACTTCATTCAATCACTTTCCTGTCCTTTGAAACTGAATTTTTAATTTGAGTTTTCGGTCTAAGTCTGTTTTTGAGTATCATATATGTAAAAGTGTTTTATTAAGCCCCCGTTATTTTATTTTGTGTGAATATGATGACTAATAATAATCTTTTCAAGTGAGTTGCATTGCATATATTAATAGTGATCCAACATAAGATTATAGATTACTAGTAATGCCTGAGCTAAAAGTCAATTAAGTAGTTTGTGGAAGCTCCATGAGAGCCAGATTAGATGTCAATGTCATTAAATTGTGCCTCTCTTTTGAGGAAGCTCAAGGTGTAAAGTGAATCTGGCAAGGATAATTTGTTTGTTAGATTTCCGGCATCTAGCTTGAACAGGAGTATTATGCTTGTATCAAGGGTTGTTTGTAAACTAAGTTTATCATCCTGAGTCCTGACTTTACTTTTCTTTTTTTGGCGCCTGCAGAATGAAAGCTTTTCTGTAATAGATAATGAAGAACTTCAATCAGTGGATTCAATACTGGAGTCCATCAAATGTTTGTTCACCGATGAGAATTTAGAGTTAATTGTGAAGCAAGAAATTCGTTCAGAAGACTGCATTTCTTTGTACTGTGATGATAAAGAGAATTGCCCAACTGATGACCAACCAGAAGATAAAACTACTGGTGAATGCCTCTTTGGAACTGAAATATCACATTTGCCTACAAACTCTATGAGTGAAAACAAAGTGTGTGACACAGATTTGCAAATTCTATTACCACCTCGTGTAGAATCAATATTTGAATGTGGTGATCTGAATACTACTTATCAGGGACCACAGAAAATGCCCAATTTTTCTGTAAACACGGAATCTTTTTTCCATGTTGGAGAGGAATATCAGGCCTATCCTGGAGCAGAGGTTCCCAAAGAGACCAACATTTTATGCACCTTGGGTGATTATTTGAGAGAAAGCATATGTTTGCCAGTTGTTGAAGCTGTGCAAGGGACCAAATTGCAGCAATTTCAAGGTGTTCAGAAAAATGCACCGATAGGTACATTTACTTTTCAATTACCACCAGTTGAGCAGAAGGTTCCCTTTGAAAAGCATAGTTCCAACAAGCTAACAAATCTAGATCCTGAGTCTTATGATATAACAGGTGCAGCTGTAGCGGCTGAACTGCCGATAGAAACTGAATCTGGATGCACTCTGAGAGATAATGATGGAGGGAGACACATTATAACAACTGGAGCAGAAAAGCTCATAACAGAGAATACTTTCTTGCCTGTGGGAGAAGCTACTCAAGAAACTAAATTTCAAACAATTGAAGTGCCTTTGGACTCAGTATCTAGTAGTGAAAAACATATTATTTGTTCCCATGATCATAAGTCAAACTTCCAGCCATACCAGAATTCTATCCCTTGCAATGAACAAGGGCACTCAATGGATGGAATAATTCAAGATGTTGGGGACAAGTGCAACAACATCTCTCTCATTTCTCTTCCAGCAGAATCCTCAATTACATCATTGTCTGAGGACTCTATCATGAAGATTTCAAACAAGAAAGAGAACCAGACCCAGCGATCTCTTAATGCTATGGCAGGATGCTCTGAGAAGAAAATCCTTGAAGAAAGTGTAAAATCAAATGAAAATAATTCCATGTGTTATAATATTTGGTCTAGAAGAGGTAAAGCTACAAGTGCCCCTCACATTCGAACCAGCAAGAGCCGAATTACTAATGTTGACAATGCAGTTGAAACGAGCTATCAGAAGGTTATCAAAGAGAAAGCAAAAGCCAAGGATCTTTTGTCTGTTTTAGATGGGGAAGAAGAAGAAATCTTCACTCCTGATAAGGAAAACTTCAGCCCAAATACTCTTCAATTGCGATTTCAGAAGAAGGGTAAGCTGGAAGCAATTAAACATTGCAAGTCACGACAAAAGTCACACAATTCTGAGAATCACTTGAGCTCTGAGATTTATCTGGGAGAGATCTCCATTTCAGAAAAAGAGAATCAGAATTTTGAAGTTGTTCGAGAACATAAGTCAGAAAGAAAGCCATTTGGCAGTTATATCAAGTTGAAGCAAAATGCCATAGATATGAGCTATCAGAAGGATATCAGAGATAAAACAGTCCCAAAGAATATTTTAGCTGAATTGAACGAGGAAGAAGATGAATACCACACTCTAGATAAGGAGAATTTGAGCCCAAATACCCTTCAATCGCTGTTACTGGAAAAGAAGGGTAAACTAAATATCTCTGCTCTGCACAGTTCAAATGATAATTTTAGCTCCAACACCACTTCAGGAAAAGGGAACCGGACTTCGAAAGTTGCCAGAGAACAGAAGTCAAAAAGAAGATCCTTTGGCAATTGTATTGAGTTGGAGCAAGAACAAGATGCTTTGTCACGGGAAAACATCTTAGAAAGGTTACCCTTACAATCACTACTTCCGAACTCTGGAGGTAAGAGTAGGCCAGAGACATCTCGTTCTGTTTTTGCTGCAGAAAACATCAGTGCCAATACTAGTGCACAAATTTTGGATAAAAGCAATAACCCTTCTGTAAGTTGAATTAATTGTTAAAGTTTGTTGTGAATCGTTCAAGAGTTCGTTTAGCATATATGATTTACATGAGTTTCTATTCGCAGCATGTTAGTGAGAGGAGCTGGAACATGGTTGTTGACACTGCATCTCTTGTGAACAAGGAGTCTAGGAAAGGTTTGATGCTTTTGCAAGGTCTCAAGGGCACTCGTTTAATCATTCCAAGGATAGGTAATGAAATTAATACATACATACATGTGTATATATATGTATAAAATATGACATTTATACTGTATTATACAAAAAATATGGTTCTTAGTCACTCTGTATCTTCAGTTATAAAAGAACTGGACAGCATGAAGCGACAGTTTAGTTTCTTTAAAGAAGAACATCACAGGCTTCTTTGGCATTGGAATGGATTGAGGAATGTATGGTGAAGACAAAGTGGTGGATTCATGTCCAAAGCTCAATAGAGGAGGGAATGTTGATCGCTCCCACACCACCTGCTACTCCACCGACTCAATTTAACGAAGAGTGTTGGAATTTTAACCTTTCATCCCACAAGAGCTCCATGGAAATTGTTTCACCAACAGCTGAGGATCATATCCTTGACTATGTTCTTACGTACAGAAGAAAGCAGAACGATGGACAGTTCGTCCTTCTTAGTGACGATGTCACCTTGAAAATCAAATCCATGGCAGAGGTAGAGTGCTTCTTTCTACGTTTTGCAACTGCATTTACTCATATTTTTCCATCAACCGGGGGTCTTAAAAAATTGGGAATTGATTCATCCAAAAAGAAAATTTAAATTTTTGGCTTGATCTTGCGCTGAACATAGATGACCCTATTTTGACTTCAATAACAAGATAAATGACCACGTCGTTTGATCCATGTAGTATATGCTTTGTTGTTGTAACAGGATAAATGACCAAAATAAACTAGAACGCAGACAGAAAGATCCCATTTTGATGAAATATAGTGATTCACATATTTTCTTCCGTCGTTTCATTTAGACTGAACAATATTTACTCAAAATATAAACATATGACGAGATTATATGTATTGTAGTGTAGTGCAGTGAGTCATGATATATTCTTTTTTGAAGTTTGTGTTGATCATTATCTGGAACTCAGAAGGAAGATAATGTTAAGATCTTGATAAGCTGTCGGATGTTACAGGGTTTGCTATGTGAGACAATTGAGGAATTTCGTGATAGTCTTGTGAATCCATTCTCTGAGAGGTTCCTGTGGGCCAACAGCTCACCTAGAGGACAGACTTGGTCTTGCCAGGATGATGTCATTTTAAGGGAGAAATATTGTCGTTTCCCCTCAAGGAAATCATCAAAAGGAGAAGGTGCCAAGGGTCTGAAGCTTATTCTGCTTCACAATTCTCGCTATGGCCGATTCAATTCTGCCCGCTAAACAGCTCGGTTTAGCCTCACAGTTCATTTGTTGGATCTTGGGTACATTTTTCTTGTGCAGAATTATGATTGTATTTGATCCAAAATGTCGTGACTGGTTGCTGTTCAATTGTTCATTATACTGCATAATCTGTGGTCAATTCCGCTTGATTGTACAAGAACCTCGTTTAATGTCCCGGCAACATAGAATAGTAATTGTGTGAGAACATTGGGCGTACTTGGAGTGCCATGCTTTATCTCTAAATACCCATGCTAATCGAATCAATGTGGTAGACATGATTGTAGATGCACAGCAAATACAGGAAGAAGAGAATAAGGTATTATGAAAAGGAGAAGTAATTAGTTTCTCATCATCAGAGTGTTTCACATGCCCCTTGTTCACCCATAATACTCCTTCCTCAACAACAAAAAGAAACGTATTGTCTCGGTTCAGCAATACCAATATGAATAATTGGGGAATATTATACGTTTCCCAAACTTTCCTATTATTTATATTTTGACCCCAATGCTATCAGATTTGGGTCTAACCGACCAAGGGTGGATCGGGCTGTTTTTTAATAAATTGGGAGTGTAAAATGTTCTTCCTTTTGGTAAATGGGAAGTTTTATCACATCAGTTTAGTTTTGCGTGACACAAAAATCTGAATAACACAATCTCATAAGCCATTTTTCATGGAAAAATGCCGGATTCCTCTGTGGCTAACACAGTGATGGCACATTGTAGTTTCGGATTGAATAAAGAATATGAATTTTAAGGAAATATTTATCTTATTATGGAATTGCAAGTACATGAGATTACTATGCTTTAAAAATTTCAATAGAAAGCAGTAAAGTAGATCCCTTCACAATGTAAAACTAGAGCATCTTCGTTGTCGTCATCATCATAGATTATCACAAGATTCACACCAGATTGTCAGGACATGATTCTCCCCCAGATTTTGGAGAATAATTGAAGGATTCTGACATGAGAAAAGGGAACAAACCTTCACTGGCGTCTTCAAAGGGGGGTCGAGGAAAATCATTGAATTCAGCAAAGTTACAGGTTTCAAAGTTCAATGATGAGAGGTAACTGATAGGATCATCAGTAATACCTTTCACATCCATAATGTTTTGAATCCCATTTTCACAACAAGAAGCATTTGATCCAAAGCTCAAGTTAATGCTTCCTCCCTTATTGTTGTTGTTGTTCTCATTGATTTCCATATCAGCTTGCCCAGCTGGTGCTTTTGATTCATCCAACGGTATTGCTGGTGTATGGCCTTGAAACAGAGCAATGTGTCCAAAAAGCTTGTCTTTCCTTGAAAATGTTGTGCCACATGAACAGAGCCATTTATCCTTACCACAGTGCTTTTCGTGAGTTTTAAGGTCCGCCATGACTGAAAATTTCTTCGTGTGGCACCGGCTGCAAATGTAACTCTTGTCGCAGTGACTTCTTTTGTAATGGTTCTTCACACACAAAATAGTCTTCAAAGGTTGAAACTTCTTGTGATCCTTATTACGCTTGCAGCCAAGGTAGGGACAGGAATATCTCTTGATGAGCTTTGGTTCAGACCCGGATTCTTTGTTAGGTTTTGCAAGTGCTTCTGGGGTTTTGTACTCATCGCCGTGGCCTCTCATATGCATCCGAAGATTCGCATCTCTCTTGAATCCCTTGCCACATATTGTACAGAAGTGTGTGTGAGGAGCAAGGATTACCTCTTTTTCTAGCTGTAAAATCTCAAAGGAGCCCGGTGGAAGGTTCTCGCCCTCATCCACATCCTCTTCATCCTTCAATTCGTGTTCTTCCATGTGGTTTTGCTCCATTTCACACATGTTAGTAGGATCAATCTGGTTGGATTGATCACATATTTTATCTCTGATATCATGTTGTGGTTGGATACTACTACTGCTCGGATCTAATCCAGACAGAAAATTAATCCCAGGAATCTGGCCATGCTGTCCCAAAGATGGACTGGTGTTTGAAGAAGCAAGCCTGACAGAAGGGAGAAGACTTCCAGCTGTAGAGATCAATTGAACAATGATTGATGTCAGATTGGCCGTGATAAGCCGCTTCTCTTGAGTTATAATTTCCTCAGGTTGTCCGAATTGTTGACCTTTCTTATCAACAATCAAATGCAATAGGCCCTGGAGCTGATGAATCTTATCTTCCAGGAAAGAAAGATTTTCCAACATTATGCTAGGATCCCAATCTGGGAGTTTACCGGCTCGTGACGTGTCACCCATTTGACAATTTTCTAGATTCGGGATCTTGACCCCATCGTTGGAACCACATGAAAGCAGTGACTGGGTTCCACATGCTTGGTTGAATTCTCTGAATAGGGCTTCCATCCAGATATCGTTGTCTGACATAGAGGGATCTTCCCACCTCTGTTGATTACTATGCTGCAAACTGAAATCTGGAAAAGAGGGTGGATTAGGGGAAATTTTCGCCTGCAATCAATGATTCTGAGGGGAGATTAACGAAGATGACGTTGTCCGGCTATTAGCAGATCGGCTGGCTTTCCTTCCGATCAGGATTCCTGCCAGATCCAATCTAGAATGAATGAGGAAATAGCCATGAACAACATCAAATATACTCTGCACAAACAAACAAAAAATCAAATTTTGAAAAAAAAAAAAAAAATTAGAAATCTGGGCAACAAAAGCTTAATCAAAACAACAGTCATCAAGAATCAGTAACGACATCAATATCATGAAGCAAGAATCTCTCTGACGTACCAAAGAACTAGTTAGTGGAAAATAGAATATTCGCTTCAGAGAATAGGTTCACCCAGGTTTTTTTTCCAGTTTCACTTTCAGATTAAAACTTCAAGGGTTTTCAATATCCCTTTCTTCACTATGAACAATAAATATGTGAAACTGTACAGTGCACGAGCCAATCTCATTTCAATAGACCTAGAGTTTCAAATCTCTTTTCAGATGGCACAAAATCAATCAAATCTCTAGTCCATAGTATCAAAGTCGTAAAAATTTCACCCTTTTAATCAGTAATTACCCGAAATTTCTCCAAAATATTAAAAAAAGATGTAGTCAGAAATCAATCTAGAGAAACCCCACCAATCAATCGATTCAATGTTCACCTCAATAAGACGCTCAAAAGCAAGAAGACGAAGGGAAAAGAAGAGACAAGCCTTCTTCTAGACTACTAACCCTAGAACTAGCAGATAAAAATCCAGATTCCAGAGAACCAATTACAGAGAGAGAGAGAGAGAGAAACTTACAAATCCAAAGCTGAATAGATGTAATAGATCAACACAGGAACCCAGAACAAAACGAGGAATGAGAGAGAAAAAACCAGAGAAGCTGAACTTGAATGCTTAAATAAGCAGCTTGTGTTACCACGATCCTTCCTCCTTTCTATTCACAGTAAAAGTTAAAAACCCACATAGTCAACCCCACCACTTTGGTCAATTTTGAAGAATATATTTTTATAAAAAAAGTTAACTAATTTCACTGCCGCCACAATGAAATTGAAACGTGGTTAATTATTAAGATTTATTTAGATTATATTCTAGGATTAGTTTACGTTATTCTTTCTTATGTAAAAACTCTTGCTCAGTGGTTTATACTAAAATTAAGTATTAAGGATTCAATAATATTTAGATGTTATTGTTTCTCCTCTACTTAAATTCAAATTCTAACAAATTAAGGATAAAAATAGAAAAAAATGCATTAAAAGGTTTAGACGTCTTTAAATGGTACTTTCTGGTCCTAGTCCCTAATTAAAAGATTGAGTTGACTTTTTTTTTTGAAAGGTTAAAGAAAACTAAATAAATTACTTAATTATATCATATGTTGTGTATTTTTAGATTATATATTAGTTTATTAATTAAACTAATTAGTTTGGAGGAAAATAAAAATATTTAAAATAATTTAATTAGTTTCTTTAATTTTTTAAGAAAAAGTCAACTTAATCTTATAATTAAGATTTATTAGATTATCTTATATCTTATAAAAAGAAACATACTCATTTAAATGATGATATTATAATAAAAAAAGTATCGGAGGTGTCTTATTTACCCTTGTTTATATGATAGTAGGAGCATTATCCTTTATGCATGCGTATGCTTCTTTCGGATTTCTTGTGCTTTTGTTATTTAATGTATTATTGAATTTTTTTAATAAAAAGCAAAAAATAAAATTATTATTTTTATCTCGATTGGAATCATTTTTTTTTTTTTTATGAGCTTGTGGGGTGAATCAATGGGAGCCATAAGCGAAGTTTAGACTGGGTATCAAATCAGAAGAAGGGTCCCACACTCTTTGGCTTCATTCTTCGCAGAGTGGCATGGGGTATCAGATCTAGGGATGCGCATGCAAAAAATGAAAACCTTATTCGTAATAATTTTAAATATTTTCAAGGGAAGATAACATAATTATTACAGTATATAAATAAGAGTGTAATTTTTTAAGGAAAAAAAAAAATGATACTCCCTTCACTCTTTAATATAGAATATATTTGACGAAACGTGAAAATTGAGTTGGAGTCCAAAAGAGAGAGAGGACGAAAGAGGAAGGAAAGGAAGAAAAGGGTGATGTGAGGAGTTTTTATTATTATTATTTATTTATTAAAATAATTATTTAAATAACAAATGTGGGGCCTATGGAAAAAAATAATGACACCTACCCTCAATGAAAAGAGGAAAATGCATTTAAAGGTCCTATTTATAGAAAAAAATCTAAAAAAAGATCTCAAGATTCGAAAATCGCAGAGCATTTTTTTGGTATAAATTCATTAAAATTTAACAACTAAATCACCCACATTGAAAACAAAATCAATACTTGTTAACAACTAAATCGCATTAACAACAATATTTTAACAACTAAAGTTAGTCACATTAACAATAATATCGGTCCCGATTAACAACTATCTGAGCCCCATTAACAACTCACGTAGATTCGAAAATCCCAAAAAATAGGCCCTTTTTGGGATTTTCAGAACCTTGAGACTTTTTTTTTTGGATTTTTCTATAAAAAAAGGCCCTTAAATGCATTTTCCCATGAAAGGAATTGGTATTTTTGCGATAATTTCAGAGACATATTTATACCGGTGTGAAATTTATGAATCCTTGAGAAATATTTCTCGGACGATATAAATATATACTACTCGATTTTATTTATAAGTCTTTTTTATAAAAAAAATATTTTATTTATAAATCTAATTTCATGTTAGTAAATGAGATTTTAACAATTTAATCTATAATAATTGTGCCCCTAACAATGAATTTTGAAGATATAGATAGAAGAAAGAGTTGCAAAACACTCACTCGTAAGTAAGAGTAAAGTTACAAATTTACCTCATAATCGTTGAGTTAACTACATCTCTTTAGTATATGAGCTTTAGTTTAAAAAGACTTATAAATAAGACGAAAATGATACTCCCTCCCGTCCTAATTATAAGATAGAGTTGACTTTGTTTAGAGAAATTAAGAAAGCTTAGTAAGTTACTTAATCATATCATATGTTGTATATCCCGAGATTATATATTAGTTTATTAATTAAACTAGTTAGCTTAGAGAAAAAAAACACAAATGTAAATACTATAAAGTAATTTAATTAACTTCTTTAATCTATTTAAAAAAATTATTATAAAAATAGAGTGTTATGCAATATTGAGGTGGTGGAGGGAAGAAGCATGTTCCAAGAAGCTACGTAGGCGGAGGTTGTTTGTTCGTGCCCCCACACGGCTGGTTCTATCTACACGTGCCTCCATACTCATTGACATCAGGCCTCACGTCATTTTTCTTTTATTTATTATTAAATATTTCATTTAAAAAAGTTTGCGTAACTTACTTATCACATGTCTGAACATATCTCAATTATCTCATTTTTTGGTCGACGTCGGTGTGAAAATTAAATTTTGAAATTATAACAATGTAGCCGTTATTTGTGACTCTTAGTTAAATGCATATGATAAGTTAGTTAGTTAGGTCCATATTTCACTAATATCATTTTTATTTTGAATTAATGTGTAAATTTATCGTAAAAATTTTCACTTAAAAATACTAAATATTCAGATGATATTCAAATTGTAGTAATTTCACATTGACGGTATGTTCATGTTAAGTTTAACAGTTAGTTTAACTAAATATGTTAAAATGAAACGTATACGTGTCATCGATTTCATTTCTTTTTAAAGTTATATTTATAAATAAGTAAAAATTAAAAAAGATTGCATCTCATCCAAAGGATCGAAGAAAATAAAAGAGGTATAATAAGTATCTTGCGAGGTAAAGAAAAAATCATAGAGGTACCAACCATAGTAACAAAGGGTTTCCACTACCTTGTTCTCAACAATTTCCCTCGGTGTGTCCTCGCATTCGATAATCGAATCTTCTTCATCATTACTTTTTGTTGAATGTGAGCTTCTTAATCTCTATAAAAAGTCAACTGAATTTTATATTTATTACCAACTACAATATCTTATATTGGTGTGATGTCAATACACGTTTGTTCTCATGAAGTTGAGGTAATGCTATAAGTAACACCCTTTGACTCCCATGGAGTTTATGGCAATACTATGCTGATCAATTGTTATCTTTTACACATGTTTATATAATATTCCATCCGATTCTAAATATACAGTTGACTTCTTTTTAAAAGATTAAGTAAACTAAATGTATTACTTAATCATTGTATATGTTATATATCATTAGATTATATATCGGTTTACAAGTCGACTAATTATTTTAGATAAAAAACGATGGATATAAATATTTTAAAAAATATTTGATTTATTTAATTTCTCCAAAAAATAGTTAATGGAATACATTTAGGATCAGAGATAGTATTATTATTATGTGTTTGTGCAAGCTCATTTTCCAATAACCGAACTACGTAAATAAAAAAGTTAATTAAAATTGGTTAGAAATAATAAATATGTAAAAAATGCAACTCATTTTCCAAAATCACTCTTATTTATAAAAGTGAGGTGAGAGAAAAAATGGGAGGAAAAAAGATGAGAGAGAGAATGAGCAGGGAAAAAGTGTGAAGAAATAGATATAATTAATTGTATTAAAATATTATTATATCTTATATTAATATTTGATGTTGATATTTGATATACCTTAGAAATATTATTAATAATTAGAGTTTATATTTGATTAAGATTTATTTAGATTAGATTATATATTATATTCTAGGATTAGTTTAGATTATGCTTTGCCTATATAAAGACTCTTGTTCCATTGCTTGTACTAAAGATTAAGTATTAAGGATTCAACAATATTTTAGAGATTAATGTTTCCTCTCTAATTATAAAATTCTTCAAATTCTAACACATTGTGGATAAAAATAGAAAAAATACATTAAAGGTTTAGACATTTCTAAATGATACTCCCTCCGATTATAATTATAGGACAACATCCTAATTTTTGTTATTTTCTTCCTAAAATACCCCTATTGATATAAATGAAGGATTATATGAAATCAACAAGATAATTGAAGTACAAAATTTATAAAAGGGCATTTTAGAACAATGTGTAAGATTAACTAATTTAACCCATATCCTTAATCCTTCCAAAATCAGTTAAATATGTTCTATAATTAGGACTAGAGGAGGGATATTATAAAAAGGAAAACGCCTACTTAAATAATGATATATATTATAAAATGGAAAGGGGAAAGAGGAGGGAGAGTCCTATTTAGGCTTGTTTATATGATAGTAGGAGTATTCTCAGACGCAGCTTCTTGGAATCCTTGTTCATCATAATTATAACTTATAATATTGTATTTAAATATAATTGAAGAAACATAAAAATACGAGCGCATTTAAAAAAGAGAGAGTGTTGTGAAATGTTATGGGGGAGAAAGAACTGGTGGAGGGAAGAAACATTTATATATGTTTCAAGAAGGTGCGATTGAGATGGTTTGGTCCTTTTCATGTTCATGCACCCACACAACTTGTTCTATTATTAATTACACGTGCCTCCATATTCATTGACCTAAGGTCATTTTCTTTAATTTATTCTTTTTTTTTTTGTTAAATATTTGATTTTAAAAAGTTTAGGTAACTTACTTATCACAGTTGGAACATATTTCAAGACCTAAGGTTGAGTTTTTCTCCCAAAGGATTACCTCGTAACAAGAATGTTGTTTCTAAAGGTTTTTTTTTTTTTTTTCCAATGTCACTTTAAATCGTAGTAATGTTGTCATGGTCTTTATCTAAGTTAATTTTGATTTTCGTTAATTAACTAAATATATATGTTGAGCTAACTAGTCAATCTACATGTCATTCATGTCATTTTTATTGTTAGTCAAGATGCAAATTTGCCGCAAGAAGATTTCACTCAGGAGCACCAATTATTCATAAGTTTTCAAAAATAGCAATTTTCACACCGGTTGTTATCTAGGTTAAGCTTAGCCATTGGTTAACAAAATATGTTATTAATTTGAAAGGTTCGCAAGTCATTCACTTTATTTCTTTTCAAAGTTACATTTATAAATAAGTAAAAAAAAAAAAAAAAAAAAAAAGATAGAAAAAGTTCATCCCACATAAAGGATTGAAGAAAATCAAAGAAGTGGAAGCATTTGGTTTGGTGAAAAGAAAATCAAATAGATACCCACCTATCTTGACATCACTAGGGTAAAGCGGTAGGGGGTTCCTAACTATAGCCTTGTTCTTGACAATCTCATTCAATGCATCTTGTATTCAATAATTGAATTTTCTTCTTCATTACCCTCTAAAGAATGAGAGCTCTTCCTTCATATGTGGTTTCTTCTTTATTGTTGTTCACTTTACCAACTTAGCATAGTGGATAAACTAATGATCAAATTGAGCATGGACAACAATTATGGCAACACTATTATAATTTGAAAACTTTTAAAGTAATATTGAATCTAAAAATTGTCAAAGCAACATCACTCTTAATTGAAAACTTTGATGGTATGTATATGTTAATTTGCACCTTAACAAAAATGATATGGAGAACACATGAATTTGACAGTTCAACATATTTTGTTAATTAATAATCAAATTTAACCTTAATAATGGTTGCAAAGAAATTGCTAAAATTTAGAAACTTCTTAATTAACATTGAACTTAAAAAAATATCCAGCTTTTACGTAACAACTTTCATAGTAAAATTTGACCATTACAATAAGTTTTACAAATTGCGCATTAACTAAGTTCTTATATTGATATCAAGATTTAAATATGCCATTCATTTTATGGGTTGTGGGCTTTGCTTTGATTGAATGCATCATTTCTAGTTTATAAATAATGTAATTTATTATAAATTTATTACCCGCAAATATGTATTGATATTCTATTATTATTTTGATCTTTTGATTTTTTGGGCTATTTTGATCTTTTAATTGATTAATTACTTTTATTTCTTTTCAAGTTTTGATTAAATATATTTTGAGAGTATATTTTGATTTACTGTTTTGGACTTTCAATTTTGGTTTTATAAACATGTAATGATCTGAGATAATTTTGATGTTTCATTTTTTTTTCTCAAAAAAGAATATGGCTATGTTATATAGGGTGGCCTAATGCACAAAGCTTCCACCTAGTAAGATCTAGGGACTGATAGATATATGCATGTTTACCGCTTAAGCAAAGAGGTTATTTCTAAAATTTGAAACCGCGAATTCCAATTCAGGGGCATGCAGAACTAGGATTTAGTCTTGAGATGTGATTTAAAAACATAAATTTTAAGAGACCTGAGATGTGTAAGACCGAGATGATACTAAAATAAGTACCTAACAATTCACCATATCCTTCCACCCTGTATCGAATATATGGATCAAGAAAATATTTTATTGAGTGATTAATTAATTAAAAAAAACTTAATGATGAACAACTTTGAGTCTTATATGCTAACTTAATTAATTTTCAGCTGGTATATCATTTTTGTATTGGCAATTTAAAGCAAATACGCGTGCTACATTTCTTATATTTAGGCTACACGTATATTTTGAAATTTTCTTTAGACCCACGTCTGGCCATCTTTTTATGGGTTTTAACTTCGTTATTGATGCTATCTCCGGTCCTAATTATAATATCGGATTGACTTTTTTTTAAAGAGATTAAGGAAGCTAAATAAATTAATTAATCATATCATATGTTGTGTATCCTTAGATTATATATTATTTTATTAGTCAAACTAATTAGTTTGAAGAAAAAATAAAAACAAAAAATACTCTAAAGTAATTTAATTAGCTTCCTTAATATCTCTAAAAAATCTAACTTGGTCTTATAATTAGGATCGGAGGGAGTAATAAGTTATTGATTTGGGATAAAAGTAAAATTTCGATTAAACCAATTACAAGACTTTCAACCAAACACTCATAGATTAAATCAATTATGAAACTTTTAACCCAACACCCATATTTTAATTAAAATTAATGATGAGTTCATCAACCATATTTTTCATATGCAGCCTTGACATGCTTCGGATGAATTTATATTAGTGTTGGAAAAACAGAATTTATAAAATTAATTTAAAAGCACAATTAATTTGATTAAACTTGGGTGTTTGAATAAATTTTTAGGAAAATATAATTGAAAAGTAGGTAATACGACTCCCTCTAGTCCTAAATAGAAGACATAGTTGATTTTTTTGGGAGTGATTAAGGAAGTTAAATAAGTTACTTAATCATATCATATATTATGTATCCTTCAATTATACTCCCTCCGGTCCTAATTATAGGACATATTTAACTGATTTTGGAGAGATTAAGGAACGAAGTTAAATTAGTTAATTTTACTCATTTTCCTAAAATGCTCTTATATAAATTTAAAATGACATAAGTAAAAGTGAATTAACAACCCCTACCACATACTTCTCTGACTTATAATTTTTCTTTCCACACGCTTTTTAATTGAAATAATGTTCTTACTATATACACATATATGTGTATACACATAAATACACACACACACACATTATATATATATACACATATAGATATAGATATAGATACACACACATATACATACATATATCTACACACATATATATAAACACACACACACACACAAAATATATATAGACACACACACACATATATATATATATATATCTATAACATATATATATATCTAGCGCGCACCCCCACACACACACAGATATACATATATGTATACACACACATATATACACAGATACACACACACTCACACACATATATGTGTGTGTGTATTTATATATGTGTGTGTCTATATATATATTTGTATATATGTATATGTATTTGTATATAGACACACACACACACACATATGTAATCACAAAAAACCAAACACACTTGAGAGAATAAAATAGAGACATTTTTTGGAAAAAGTTGACAAAAATTAGAATGTTGTCTTATGATTAGGACCAAAACTAACTTTCAAATATTGTCTTATAATTAAAACCGGAGGGAGTATATCAATTTATTAGTTGAACTAATTAGTTTGGAGAACAATAAAAATAAAAATATTCTAAAGTAATTTAATTAGCTTTCTTAATATCTCCAAAAAAGTTAACTATTTTATCTTATATTTAAGATCGGAGAGAGTAATAATTTATGAGGTTATCATAATTTTTGGTTCGTAATTGACTTTAACATTATAGGAGTGTTTTGGTAGCTTATAAAAGCTTACTACTCTAAGTCTTTAATATAAAATCAAGTTGACTTTTTTGAAAAAATTAAGGTAATTAAGTTATTTAATTATAGCATACATTGTATATTATTAGATTATATATGAGTTTATAAGTCAAATAAACTAGTTTAGAGAAAAAAATATAAATACTTTAAAGTAAGTTATTTAGCTTCCTTAATTTCTCCAAAAAAGTTAATTAAGTCTTATATTAAACCCTATTTTAGTATGTATTTGGTAAGCAATTGACCAGTTACAAGATCAAAATTCTTATACCCGAAACAGTGATTATGCTTACTGTGCTCGTTTCTGATCTTTTCTGATCAGCCTTTCAAAAAAAAAAAAAAAAAAAAAAAAAAAAAAAAAAAAAAAAAGATAGTTTTTTATTGGAAGGATCTATCCTCAACCAATTCTTCTTCTTTTTTTTTTTTTTTTTTTTGGTAAATATCACCACTTTACCACGGTTGACAGTCTAGTTTATTAAATTACTATTAGTACCCCACTACTAATTAAATATCATTGTCAATGTGCACCAAACAAAAACAAATCATTGAAAGCTGGAAAACAAAAATTGATGGCTCAAATTAAAAAATAAGAGTCAAAATGATTATTTCTTCATTGGCATCAAGTATATTCTACCAATAATACTGGAGACTAATCTCTTTTGATGTTTTGATAAAGAGGACAAGAGTAGACACTTTTTTAGAATATTTACTTTGCATAAAAAGATAGTAGAAAATTAACTAGTTTTTTCCTAAAATTTGGAAGATCATTTTATTTTTTAGATTATTTTAATAATTTAACTATATTTTTTATTTTGTTTTAGGAAACAGAATTAAAACTTAAAAGCATCCTCTATTTAGAATAGGGGCAATTTCTTCAAATCATGCTATTATGCTAAAGCATTGTGATTCGGCTGTTTTTCGATTTAGTTAATTCATCATCTTTCTCTAATTTCAAAATTTGACTCAAAGACACTTTAAGCCAGCTTCAAAATAATGACAATTTAGATAAAATATGTTTTGGATTAGAAAATAGATTATGAGCATAATAGATTATATATATATATATAAAAGATTTTTTATAAAATTATAAGGTTTGAATATGTTATCATAATATTTTTTCATGTTTAAATTATAAAAAGGACATTTAACATTTGTGATAAAAAAATAGCTCAAACATATATTTATTAATAAATTGTAGAGACAAAGCTTATTTATAAATAGTAATGATCTAAAAAAAATTTAAGATTGAAATACGTAATTTATTCAATATCAAATACTTACCAAATGGAACCTTAAACAAATAAGAGTGATGTTTTTGTAACAAAACTTACAAAATTTAACTAAGGTCTTTATAATAGACGTTGTCTTTTTTTCATAAATTTATATCCATATCATTTAATAATAAAACAGTCTACTACCAAACACCAAACACCAAACACAATTGTTCATGGTAATGATACAATTACATTTCACTGATTCTAAATAATATAGTACGTCAAAATAGGGAAACAATGTACATGATTGGTCTTGTATATCATAAATGATTGATCTCTTATCAAGTCGATCACCAAGAGAAGTTATGTCAGATGAAGATACTATTGATGGAGCAATACCCAACTAGCAATGCTTCAATAATGGTGGAGCTTCAGTGACTTCTCCGATTTGCAAGGGAAAAAAGGATGGGTTTTGAAATGGGGAAGGAGAGAGAGAGGTTTAAGTTTTTGAAGGCATGTACAAGATCAGAGAGAAACTCACTAACATCCTCCTTCTCCGATTGCCGCGAATCACAAGCACCCACCAACTTCTCTGATCGACTGGAAGATAGAAGTTGAGAGTTGAGAGTTGAGAGAAATGGGAAAGGATAGAAATGATGGAAGGACAAAGAAAGAAACTCACTACTGTAAGAACCGGCTGAACCCAAAAGAGAGGGGGTGAATTGGGTGAAGATTAAAAACTTGAAAGATTGAAAATCTTTTTGCGTCTTCTAAATCAACAGTTAGATATTCGAATAAACATATACTGAAAATATAAGAGATAAGGGAAGAGAATATGTAAATTATGATTTATACTGGTTCGACCCAATCCTTGACTACGTCCAGTCCTCAAGCTTCACTTGATATTTTCAATCTACTATCTTCTTTCAACTTGATTATATGCTCTGTATTCGAAATAATCCTCTCACTAGGATTCACTCCCCCTTACAAGCTATAATCAATACACCCACTTGATTACATACTCTGTACTCGAAGTAATCCTCTCACTAGGATTCACTCCTCTTACAAGTTGTAATCAATATAATAGCTTTCCTACTCAAGATCACCCAATCTTGAGGAACTCTTAGATAAGATAATTATAATGAATCTTTTTTCTCAGAAATAAATGAATAAACACTAAAGAACAATACAAATCATTTCACTCTCTATAGAAGTTTATATGATCATTGAGATAATCGAAGAGTAAGAATATGAATATCAGAGTATTGACATTTTGAAGATATAAGCTTGTGTCTCAGACCTCTTCTATCTTGAAAGCTTCTCCTTTTATAGTTAATGAAGAACTTTGAGAAAATCTTCCAGTTATGAACATGACCATTGGATGTCCGTAAGAGAGAATTTGTGCATTGGAGCATTCACAATATTGACCGTTGGAATATTACTGTTGTGAGCGTATATGACCATTGGAAAATATTGCCGGTTGAATCTTCTGACGTAATCATCTGCTTTTTGTAAACTGTTGTTAATCTTTCTTATAATCATCTGAAACTCATTAACAAACTGATTAAACATAGTTAGGAATAGTAATGAGTGATGATAAGAAGCAATGAAATCACAATCAATGATTTTGAGATTTCGGACACGGTGATTTTTTGAAGCAGAGATGTTAACTCGAGTTATCATTGTTTGACTCGAGTTAAGAGGTTGTTGCTTTACTCCATATTTCTCTTTGTCTCGTCTTGACTCAAAGTTACATTTCCTTGGCTCAAGTTTGGACGTCAACTCGAGGTTGCATGTGAAGGCTCAAGTTTGCACGTCGGTTTGCTCTTCATCAGGTTGCTTTGGCTTAACTTGACTCGAGTCAAAAACTTTTCTCAAAATGCCTAACTCTCGGCCTTGCCTGGACTCGAGTTTTCCAATCCATGGCCCGAGTAGATGCCCTTCTTGAAAGTCCTTTGCTCTGTGACTTGGCTAGGCTCAGGTTATTCAAACCGTTCACTCGAGTTGAGAAGTTCATTCCAAATTTGTTAAACCACCTATGCCTCTTTAAGTCTTCTTTCCAATGCAAGAAGAATCAACTCCAAACTTATTCTATGTAGTTCGTTATCATCAGATGAATGAGGGTTGTTCTTGACCAGCGTTTTTTGCAACATCCTGAACTGACTGTCAACTTCAAAACATCATATCTTCTTCAATTGATATTTTCTTTTTATGATCTTGATGTTTTTGAAAAGGTATTTGATTCTAGTTTCAAATGACACTAGTGTCAGCTCATTTGGAGTTTTCGTTTGTGAGATAGTGTGG
Organism: Acacia acuminata; assembly: GCA_019022655.1. NCBI lineage: Eukaryota > Viridiplantae > Streptophyta > Magnoliopsida > Fabales > Fabaceae > Acacia > Acacia acuminata. The sequence goes on from JAFJYI010000075.1 coordinate 1,290,798, forward strand.
TGTGAATTTTAGTTCCAACTTCTACAATTCATAGCTCCTTTATCTGAACTTCTTTCAGCTGAAACTTTGTCACAATGACGCATTGGAAGTCAAGTTTTATAAAAATGGTTTCACCTTAATCTGATCTTTAGTTTAGGAGATATCATTGAATTACCAGACCTCGCCCAAGCTAAACGTGAAACAGAGGTGAACAGAGTTCCTGAAAATCACTATTGACTCGAGCCAATAGTGTATGGCTTGAATTTTGAGTCAAACTCGAGTTTAAAGTCCCTGGCTTGAGTTTTGGCTTCCTGAAACTCGAGTTTTGACTTCCTGGAGCTTGATTTTGCTAGTTTTAACTCTGATTTGAGCCATTTCAACTTCCATTTGATTGTGGAAAATTCTAAAATCAATCTAAGAACTTCAATAGAGATTTTCTCATTCCATTTAGCAAGTTATTCTTCTTTCTTTCTTCTTCTCTTGATCATTCTCCATAACTCAACTTTTTCTTTCTTCTCTTCTCTTGATCATTCTCTATTATATTATTTGACTTCACATCTTCTTTGATTCAATTTCTTTCTCTAATTCAATACTTCTTTATTGATCTTCTTCTTGATCATTCTTCATAAATGAACTTCACATCTTTGATTCTACATTAAATATAAGAAATATTCAATGTAGGAGATAAATATAGTATGCAAACTTTTTATTCTTGATATTGATAAGTATATTTGACATCATCAAAACTAAGCATAACTAACAACCACCAGCCTCCTTCGGTCACTGCGAACCACCAGCATCACTGCCTTCTCCAATTGGTTGGAAGAAGTAAAGTCGAGAGTTGAAGAAAAAAGAGAAATGAGAATGGCGGAAGGAAGAAGAAAATGAGGAAAGTGATTCTAAAAAGTGAAAAAAAAAAAAAAAAAAAAAAAAAAGCTTTTCCAAAAGCCATGTTTGAAGAAAAAAAATGATTTTATAGTTTTTCCACGTGTTTAGGTAATTTTCTCTCAAACCATGGTTTTGTCTAAAAATTACTTTAAAAAAGTTATCCAAACACACTCAAAGCACTCATCCCCTTAGCCACTCTTAAATCAGATCACATCAATGTAGTGATTCAAGATCCAACCCTTGATTAAGGAATTTCCTTCTTTTACTATTTTAACGGTTACTTCTAATTTTCTAGATAAACTCAATTTGTTATCTTTTAGTTCACTTTCCTTAGATACACTATAAACTTAGTGATGTTATTAATATCATTTTGTCTTTTATCCATGCGCCGCACACACACAAAGGCTAGGAATAATTAAACCTTCTATCTAGTTGAATATTATCATTTTGATATTTATAATAAACCACCTTCAAACTACTCTTATTGATGGGTTAAGGTGCAAATTGGTTAACAAATTATTACTCAAGAAGCATCTGGCACAAAAATTGATTGAGGGTACCTTAACTATCAATCAACAATTATAAATGAGCATAAGTACCAAATAACAATTAAAAAATAGCAACTATCACAATTACGTGAAAATATGAGGCACTGGCGGAGGACGATGGTGGAGATGCTGGGGAAAAGAGAGGTTATGCCTTCTTGTTGGATAAAGCAAACACTAACAGAGATGGGACCCACGCGAGCAGGCGTCGTGGCAGCGGCGGCTGCTACCTGTGGCATCAAAGGGACGGAACCAAGGTACAAGGCGAATGCTGGTCGGAGGCTGTGGACTGTTGGATTTAGTTTCGGTGCGTGATTCTCGCCTTGAAGCTACATACGGACCTTGATGAGTTTAAGAGGGTGTGTGAAACACCCAGCAATAATGGAAGCTTTGGAGTTGCCGACATTGTGACAGTCAATAGAAGACAAAAATGAGAGGGAGACACCAAGATTGTGAGGGGGTAGTTTAACAACATTGTTTTTTCCCCCACTTTTTGTGTGTTTTTTTCTTCACTTTTTAATTGTTGATTGATAGTTAAGGTACCCTCAATTAATTTTTATGTCAGATGCTCCTTGGATAATAGTTCGTTGGTCATCTACCAGCATCGTAACCCTTATTAATACTTTCTTAACAATAATTTAATAATATAGTCATGTATATCCCTAAAAGTGATTAGTTTTTTTTCCCAATATATAAAATATCAATCTCTCTCCTTTTTTTTTCGTGACTAAAAAAGCTTAGGCTTCAATTTTCATTTTACCCAATGAAATAATGCAATGTTACGTATTTTATCCCCGGAAGGAAAAGGTAACAAATGGCTAGGCTTGGGTCTTTGCAAATTGGATGCTGACGGGGGTCTATGATTATTTATTTTTGTATTCTTGCAAAGAAATTTTGATGTTAAGAATCTTTAGTGGTTGATTTTATGAATTTGTAGCCTTTTACATGTTATCTTCTTTTAATTTTTGGGTGGAGCCGCCGGGTTGTTATAATGTGATGTGAATCATTATAAAATTTATTATGTAGACTTCGAGAAATTTAATTTTAAACAAAGGTATTTTATTATATTTTTATCATAATTAACTAAATTATATTCTTTAACCTAATTAAATTAATTAGTGGAGTGGTTCTTACATTACCAATAGAAGAGTATCAAATAAGGATATTCTTAAAAAAATATAATTAATATTTTATGTAATAGCACTAACTTATAATAAAAATCATATCTCCTCTAATCTTTAATATAAGACATATTTACTTAATTTAATTAGATTAAGAATGTTAGTTAACATGACATTTATTTTCTAAAACATTATAATCTTAATTCATTCATTTCCTCTTTCCCTTGATTATTATTAAGGTAATATCAATAGGGATAAATTAAGAAAAAAGACAAATATGAAAATTATAGCTTATATTTTGGATCAACATAAACTCTCCAAATATTTCTTATATTAAGGACCGGATGAAGTAATATTCTATCATACAATAAGTATACTACAATGGTTTATTATCCTTAATATAAGACATATTTATCTAATTTGATTAGATTAAGAAATGTAGTTAAATTAGTTAAAATGATATGTATTTTCTAAAACAGCCAAGTCATTTTCCTTAATTCCCTTATTCTATCTCCTTTTTGATTATTATTGAAGAAATATCAATAGAAATAAATTAGAAAACATTGATAAATATGAAAATTATATGTTGTATTTAGGATCAAGATAAACTCCTCTAATATATCTTATATTAAGGACATGTGAGAGTATCTTTCTTTTATAAGAAGATTAGCAGAGTACTAATATAGAGTTAGTCTAGCGGTGTAAGACTCCACTAAATAACTGATAATAAAATGTAGAAAAAATATCGAGTATCGAAGGAGATACTTATATTAGGAAGCGTAACCACAAATTAATTCTGAATTGAATTTCAGATAATAATATATTTTTAAAAAATATTGAGAACCGATTGATGGTGTTAAAAAAAAAATATCAGCGGAGTGGTACAATGAAAGAGTGATTTTACTTTTTAGTGTCCAAGAGGGATTCGGTAAGCAATGACGAAAGGAGAAGAGAAACAAGGGAACATTGACATGAAAGTGACCCCAACTCATCCAAATTCACTTTGGCTCACATGTCATATTATCCATAATTCGCTCTCGTGGTGGCCACTCTTAGTCCTTAACGTCTCTTCTAGAGTCCCCTTTGTTTTACTCTCCCCTCCTTTTTACAACAAGTCTTTTACAATTTTTATCTGATTCACACTTTGATGGCATAAATTATACTCCCTGTCCTAAGTATAAGATAATATTTGGAGTTGGTTTTGATTCTAATTATAGGATAATATTTTAATTTTTGTCAATATTATAAGATAATTATAGCACACTTTAAGGTTTTTGATTCTATACTTATAAGATAATTATAGGATAATATTATACTCCCTACCCGGCTTGGTCCGGCGACACTTTTGCCCTTATCTCGGACAAGGACAAAACCTTGATTCGGTCCAACGATATCTCGGCTTGTGCTATGCCCTAGATTTTCGGTACGCTCGTTCAACAGCTGTTGCATCCTTTGCTTTTCCTCTTGCCTCCATAGGGCATTACGCTGGTTTATGTTTTCTTGTGCCCAGATATCTGCCTGTCTCTGAAGTTGTCGATGAGTCTCCATCTCCTCCATTCGTTGTAACATTGAGTCCATTGTGTCGTTCAGACGACGGATATCGTTGTTTTCCATCGGAAACTCTAGAAGAGGATCTTGTGAATGGACTTCCGACCGATCTACCTGCCTAGGGACTGGAGAGGTTCCAGTATCCTCGGCCTCTTCCTCAGTTTCCCTAGTAACGTGGTCATGATCCGGATAACCGAGTCGTGAACCGGGTTATATGTTCTCGAAGTAGTTGCCGCCGAGATCGCTCTTAGGCATCGATCCCGCGAGCCGTTCGAACGCAACTTCTAGTACTCACGGCCATTTGAAATGGGTATTCGTGGTCTTTCGTGGTTTGAGAATCGAAATCTACAGATCCCCACGGTCGGCGCCAATGTTCGATTCTAGGAACATAAATGTCTAACCACCAAGAATTAGTGTTGGATTGGTTTAGGATCTATGATTTTCTCTAGGTCAAGAGGTAGGGACCCCGGAGACTAGATAATTCTATGATGTCTATGAGGAAGACACCACAGAATATCAAACGATCACTGTGCTACACAAGAATGGCGTTCAGCCAAGAGGAGTGGGGTGTGTGCGCAGTGCAACCGTAAGATAAAGGGATATGAATTCGAGTTGTGCACCTGAGGGTAATCTCCTATTTATAGAGATTACCTAGGGTTTCGTCTTGAAGGTTGGGCATTCGTCCTTTGATCATCATGTAGCTCCACGTCCAGCAAATGCTTGCTCCACTATCTGACATTTCATGCTCCACTACCTGTACTGCCGAGATTAACACCTTGATTAAAAGGCAATTAGCACTTCGTCTGCTTAAACCGGTCCTTTACCTAAGTGGGTCCTTATTGGGCCATGTTAGACCAAGGCCCAATATACGAATCCGTAACAAGGTTCTTGTTTCTTCTTGTATAGTGATAGTCATCTTGATCTTTGCAGAGCTGTTCAAGGGAAGAGAACAAGTCCAGACATGGTAAGACAGTTAGCGACTATGTGGAGGAAAGAAAATCAAAGGCATGGTGCTAAATTTGATTATCTCACTGCCTTTCCTAGACTTTATCATGGGGGATCGATTAATGGACTTGGTATTCGCAGTAGTGATACAGTGGATAAAAGGTCCGAGCTTATAATTAATTAAGCACTTTTAAAGGTTCATCATCTCTGTGTCAATTTCTATGATCTAGCGTAGCTAGCAAGGGATCATGGATAATGGCTTTTATGCTCAGATGTTGTGGCTTTGGGTTGGGGAGAAATAGGTGGCAATGAGTGGAGTCTCTTTGGGCATATGGGTAATATTGTCAATGTTGAGGGCTATGCTTTTCCCTATGTGGAGTGGTGATGGTGAATATGTTCTCGTGGTAGTATATGAGTTCTCAAATGAAATGCGACTGTTAGGCTTGTTTGGTAAGAAGGAGATTTGAAGAGGGAAACAAACTAAGAGGAGAAAAAAGAAGGGAAAGAAAGGGAAGGAAAGATTTTGAGGGTTAAGAGAAGATAACTTTGAGGAAAAATTAGTTGTTTGATAGGAAAAAAATGAAGGGGTAACAGTTGGTAAAGAATCAGGAAATAATTATTTTACCTTCAAAAGTAATTAATTCAAAATGAAAAGGAAAAATATATTTTTGAAAAAATATCCTCTTATCAAGTTCGAATTTGTGTAAAACATTCTCTCGCAAAGTTAGAATTTGTCTATAATATTTTCCCGCCAAATTCGAATTTGTCTAAAATATTTATCTGTCAAATTCAAATTTGACTAAAATATTATCCTCCAAGTTTGAACTTATCACATAAATTTGAATTTAATTATATTTTTTTACATTATAAAAAAAAATATTTTATAAGGGCTAAACATGTCCAAGAGCATTATTTTTCATGTGGGAACTTATGTTCCTATTAAAAGAAGATTGATAGACTTAGGAACTTGAGTTCCTGAAAAGATTGGATATAAAAAGTGCACTAAACAAGAGGAAACATCTTTCCTTTCCTTCCGACCTGTTGCATGTTGTTCTTTGAACCCTATCTAGTTCCTTGTTTCAAGTATGGTTACCTGTATTTCTTCACTTTTCTAGCGGTGGCTCGTGGTTTGTGATGGAGATGTTATTTGGATTTAGGGTTATGTTGTTCGGACTTTGTCTCAGACTTGCCTGTTCATCATTAGTTTATTTTCAATAAAAACACTTTTTTGGGCAAAAGAGGGAGTAAATGGGGACTGGGGGGATGAGAACAAAGCTCTCCCAAATAAAAGCATATTGTCATATATTTTTATTTAATTAATTCACATAAATTTTTAAAAAAATCAATTAAAATTAGTTGAAAATATTGAACTTCTTAAAAAAAATATTTTTAAAGTTACTTTTATATAAAAATGAGTTGAAGTATATTTTTGCCCTAAAAATGTTCTCAAAGGACTTAAAAGGCGTTCAAAACAAAATTGTGAAGCATAGTAGCATATGATCTTTTGAAACTGATGTAATTTTTTCCCTTTTTAACCAATGCAAATAGGTATTATAGAAAAGCAAAAAATAATAGTATAAGAAATAAAATAAAAAATGAAACCCTATACTACTTCCTATCCTTAATATAAAATCCACAATAAATTTATTCAATATCAAAACAAAACTTTTAAATAAACTTGATATTTAGAATAAGAGGGGCTAATCTCTTCATATAGCTATTGGTAGGGAATTGACTGTGATCATCATAAAAACCATCACTTACTCAAAATTGAGCATGTGAATTAAAATCTCTCTTAAAATAGTAAGGAAGAAAAATATCTCAACTTACATGGTGTGTGTGTGTGTGTTTTTTTTTTCCCAATAATGCATCAATAAGAACATATATAAAGTATAGGAAAATATAAATGACCCAAATTTGAATATTCCCCTGGTCTATTTATGAGCATAGGGAGAATAAATATTTTAATCCTATTTATAAAGCACCTCATTGAATTTTTCATATAAATATATAATTTTATCCTTCATTTATTCTTGTGTTGACTTTGTTCTTATAAGATATAATGTAATTAAATAGGGATAAAGTTAGAAAATTTTTGATGAAGTTTATACTTACTCCAGTCTTTATTATAAAGCGCCAACTAACAAATATATTTCGTTCTTTTTACAAGGCATATACTTCTTTCCAAAGGGCATTAAATATCTTTTTTTTTTTTCATATATACCCATAATTAATAAGGGTATTAGGTGAGAGTAATAATTAATATGATATTAGGATTAGTACAATTAATAGGAGTACTATTAAAAATTACTTAAATTTTAGGACAAAATTAATGATTTTTACTGTTTTTATTAGCTTATGAGAATTGTTAATTAGTACCTTATACACATGATGATCTGAAATGTCATCTTATGGCGCCTGAAAGATGAACATTTTTTAGGGTTACTTGGATCTGGTTGAGCATCAACCCAGCAACAAGTTTATAAAACTCATGTTTCCAATCCAATCCAACAAAAGGTTTAGGAACAACCATGTGCTTCTCTCTTCCCTCACAGCCCCATAAGTCAATTAAGAAATAAATATATAAACTATACTATTATATTTATCTACTCCTACTATATTGTTCAACAACAACCCAGTTCATTTGAGCTGTTATATAATAAGCAAAAAAAAGGTATATTTTTTAAGGTTCTGAAACTTAGACCGGCCACTGAATCGACTGGGGAATTAGGTCAATGGCTAGTGAGTCAGTCCAGAGTCAAATCGAAGCTAACTTGAGGTCAAACCGGTGAGAAATTGAAGATTTCAAGGTAATTAATATAAAATTCTAAAGAAAATTTTTAAAAAATAGATTTTTTTTTAAAAAAAATATTGGACGTTCTTTGCACGCTCGACCAGGACAAGTTCATCGACCGGTTTGCCAGTTTCCAGCCCTATTCAGCTAGTCTAATCTAGATTTCAAAACTTTGGTATTTTTGGTTCTCTAATTTTATTTAAAGTTTTAATGTGATCCATTAATTATATACAGCATTTTTTTAGTACTATTTGTTGCAAATGATATAATACAAACATATATATATATATAACAGTCATTGTTATTTCAACGATTAAACTTATCATACCAGCTTTATTCTGAGAAAGTTTTGTCAACATTTAAAATTCCAATCTTAGCAATTTTTTTTGTTAATGATATTAAAGTAAAAGGAATGAAAAAACATTTTATAAATATATAAACTATTTATAGAGTAATAGGATTCAAGTATCAACCCTTGTGATTGGAACCATTAAGATTCCTCGATGCTCACACTTATGAGGCACAAGTACCCACACAAATCAGAAAATCGTTATTAAATATGCATTGATGTTATGTTACAACAAACACCAAAAGCATTTGTAAGAACACATGTGTCCACAACTTCAACACGGCACCAGGCACTCGGCCTTTGGGTACACACAACGGCACAACACGCCATCATAGTGATTAGTGATCATACACAGCTCACAATTCAAAGATAAAATGGAGAATCACTATAAAGTCACAGACAAGGCATACAATCACCAAAAGAAATCTCATAAGGAATTGCAATGGTAAGTTTCAGTAAAAAAAAGTAACAATAGGCCCATACTGACTTTTTGATAATTATATTTAGGATTAAGGTATAAAAATATACATGTGCTTTGGTTAGAGGAGTGGTTAGTAACAAGTGCTTTTTTGAAGTGCAAAAGTGACTATGTGGTTACAAATTATGTGTAAAAATACCGTTTGACCATTAAGTTTGACTTTTACCGCTGACTAGACGATGATGTAGCTTTTAAAGTGCAAAAATATGCATATGATTTGACCAAAAGAGCATCCAATACTAAGTTCTTTTCTTTTTATTATTATTATTATTATTTTGATTTCTTATTAACTTATTAATATTAATTAAATAAAAATTTAAATATTAATTAAATAAAAAATTCATTATTTTTTATTTTAATAATAATATAAATTAAAATATAAACTTAATCTTAATGCTTAATAATATTAACTTAATTTGAATTTTTTAATTGAATTCACAAAAAGAAAAAATAAAATTATCTTAAAGAAAAAAATGTTTGTTATGCTTAATATCTTTAGTTTGGTCTGTATTTGTATCAACTCAAGCTCTTTATTCAAGTAGTTTCTTGTTTGCGAAATTACTAGAAGCCTATGTTTTTTGAATCCAATTCTAGATATTATGTCACTAATACCTGTACTCTTTTTTCTCTTTGCTTTTGTTTGAAAAGCTGATGTAAATTTTCTATGAGATCCTTAATTTGAATACTAATACTATCCTATAAAAATTCATAATTTATTCGAAGATTCGAACATTTAATAATCTTGATTTATAAGATCAAATAAGTTTTAGAATGTGAATCATCTCATGTGTACTTTTTGTTTTACACGGTAGTGATAGTCTTCATTTCTCTTTTCATCTTCAGATTCCTATTTATCGATTCAGGACGTAATCCAGGAGGTGAAGAATAAAAAAGGAAAAAAGACGAATAAATACCGTCTGAATTTGCAAAACCCCCATAAGCCCACCGAATTTGTAAAAAGACTGAGTAATGACAAGGACTTTTGAGGGATATACAAATTCGAGGAAAATGACCAGAATGCCCTTCAGCCTTCAAAGAGGGGAGAGAGAGAGGTGAACAGGCTCTGAAGCGCACGATTCACCGTCTTGACCTCCGCCGTCGACTCCACACCGCTGCCTTGGATGCCACACTGGTGAATGACAAAGTGAAAAAGAAAAAAAAAATTGGGTAAATTTTTCGATCCTGCCGCGTTGAGAGATTTTGAAGGTTGAGAGATTGGAGAGCAGAGGAAGAAGAAGAAGAAGGAAGAATTTTTTTTTTTTTTTTTTTTTTTTTACAAAACGTCCATCCATTATTACAAAACTTCCATCGGTATTTACAAATCTACCATCGCCATTTACAAATATGCCATCGTCATTTACAAATTGTTTTGGTGTGCTTCTTGCATTATTACAAAACTTCTATCGCTATTTACAAATCTACCATCGCCATTTACAAATATACCATCGTTATTTACAAATTGTTTTGGTGTGCTTCATTCTTGCCTCTGAAATAAAAACATATACTTAATGCATTATTACAATGCTTCATTTACACTTGAGTGCACTGAAAATGCACTCCGATCACTCCTTTTTTTTTTTTTTTTGCCTCTTTCTCTTCTTCCTTCCTTCCATCACGCCTCTCCTTCCTTCCTTTCTTCCTCCACGGCTCGTTTTCTTCTTCGAATTTCTTCTGATCTCTTAACGCGAATGCGAACGCCTCAGTTTTTTTTTCTTTTTCACCGTCGCATCCGGTGCGGCGTCCAGTGGGTGTGGCTTCGACGGTAGAGGGTCAAGACGGTGGCGAAAGTGCTTTGGTAGTCACGGGGAAATGGAGCCGTTCATCTCTCTCTGGGCATTATCGTCATTTTACACGAATTTACATAACCCTCAAAAGTCTTTGTCATCTCTTAATCTTTTTACAAATTCGGTGGGCTTTCGGGGGTTTGGCAAATTCGAGATGGTATTTATTCGTCTTTTTCCCAATAAAAAATCATATTTTTTATTCTTTTGTTTCCTTGCTTTTGCTTGATTTTGAAATATTCTTATTATCCATCTTTCATCTTTTAATTTTAACTTCTATAAATTAGAAATATATTTTATAAATATATTTCTAAATTTATTAAATTCAATATAGAAATATATTAAATATATAAAGTATAAATAAAAATGAAATATAAATAAATTAGAAATCAATATTTATATTCTATTTTCAATATTTCAAAAATGAAAAAGAAATAAAAAATAATTATATAATTATATTCTATTTATGTTAATTATATTATATAATAATAATAATAATAATAATAATAAATATTGTTAATAAAAAAATTCAAACAAAGAAAAGAAACAAAAGAAAGTTATAATATCGTCCAACCAGCAAAAAAAGGAAAACTAACAATCAAATAGTATTTTTGCACATAAAAAATTCACTTGGTCTTTGGACACCCTTTTGGACAAACCACATGTATATTTTTTTTTGCGCCTTTGCAAGCCATGTTATCATCAAGTCAGCAAAAAAAAAGTCAAACTTAAAGGTCAAAGTCAAATGTAACCGCAAACTGATATTTTTGCACCTAATTTGTAACTACATAGTCACTTTTGCACCTCAAAGGTGCTTACTGCTAGGTGCTCATCTGATCAAATCACATGTGTATTTTTACACTTTAACCCTTACATTTACCATGAGACCTTTTGGAGCATGGAAAATCATCACGAGGTCTCAAGGTATGATAAATGTAACTACTAAAAATTCTCACAAGTGACTAGAGTTAGGAATTAGGGCCGGGCCGGTTCTATAGGACCTGGGGTAAGAAAAACATCATGTTTTTCAAAGTCTGGCCCGATAGTACCAGGGCCAGCGCTGACCCTACGAGGCCTGAAAATTACTATTCCAAATTTTAACTATTTTTCCTTCGGTTTTTTCCAAAGAAATATAATTAGTAAATTGCGACCATTAAAGTTGTAATCTATCAAATAAATGTTATCAACATTAATATCTAAATAATATAAATCATCCAACAAATAAACACATTCATTAATTCGTAATAAACCACAAATAAACATAGAATGTTTTTTCCTTTTTTTCAAAAAATATTAAACAAAGGAATTGTTTTATGCCCACGACAAAATACCTTTTCTTTTCGTAATTTTGTGTGTATCCGCGGTTCATGCATGATTTTACCGATAGATAAAAATAATTATACTTATTTTACACAAAATATCTTTATAATTTATTACTTATATAATATTGTAATACCAAAGTATATGCTTATTTAATATGAAAACATCCCTTCTTTAAAATTTATAATAACTAATTATGTGTTTTAATACAGAATAATAATAAACATAAAAAAAAGGTTATAGTTTAAACTAAAAAAATCTAAGTAATTACAAATAAATACATTCATTAAGTGGAAATCTAAGTAATTAACTTTTTTTTTTTAAAAAAAAAAAAAAAGCTACATTAAACGGCCTAACGGGCAGTCCGATTAAACCCGAGGCCTTACAGGGCCTATTTCAAATTTTTGACCTATTTTTCAAGCTCAACCCTTGACGGCCTAGGGCTTAAAATGGCCGGCCCGACAGACTTAACCGATTTCCCGGCTCTACAAGTGACCAGCACATAGCAATAAGTTTCAATATAAAAAATGACAACATGACAACAGATCTATATTACTCACTTGTTATTATAACATTTTAGTAATTTGCCTTAACATAAATTGACAGGTAACGTGGTTAGGTACTGAGTGGTATGAAACATAAGGTGAGAAATGACACACCATTCAAAGATCACTGATCAGACAAAAAGGACACTTGCAGTGAATAAGTCAAGCACGTGATATGAAATAAGAGTAAAGTGCTTGCTAGGCTAGATCACTCAGCACAAAGTAAAGCATCACTGACAGAGATTGATCAGATAAGACTATTTAGTATAAATGAATTAGGATATAAATTATAGGACAAGGTGATCATGGAAAGTAACAGAAACACTTATGAGGGTTTACATCAAAGATAAACTAAAAGGACATTCATAATAATAACAATAATTGATAGGTTGTGACCATTAGCTGTCATGTACTGCATTTTACATGTATTGATTGATTAAAGCAAGACAAAGGACAAGGAACGAGTTTACATTTTTTTGTATACATAAAGATTCATTTTCCCAAACACAATTGATGATTTTGGGACAAATCTACATGCACATCTTAAATTGTCTTGATCTGAAAGACGCTGAAGCTTTTACCCAGACATAGCTTTTGGAATACTCTCAATTAAAGCATGGTGTTTGGCACCATTTACTATGTGCTTTAATGCTCATCTTCTCACAGCTGCATAAGAAATCAATCCCCGGAACAAGGTGAATTAACAGTAGACGTTGTGACATTCTAAAGCACACAAATGAATGGCAGACTACTTTAATTGTTGGAAAGACTTTGAGTAAGTTCTTCAAGTATTTACTATTTTGTTCGTTAATAAAACCATAACATTTAATGGAACGTTTTTTAGTGCCTTAATCACATGATGTCGGGCATAAAAATATCAACATGCTAGAGACAGCCTCGGTGTTCACTAGCATTGGTTGGTATTCCCCAAAATGCTTGATTTTATTACTAAGTATGCTAATTAATATGCAGAGTATTGAGTTACGATAGTGACAAGCAAATCTATACGATTATACCTGCATGGTAATATTGTATAAATACGGATCAGTCAGCAAAAGCAAGCTTCCTTTGAGTGGTCACAAAAGATGAATCAGCAAGATGCGAAGCAAGCAGAAACGCTTGCATGATTTTGATTAGCATGTCCCTCGTGTAGTCAACTTTTAACATGTCTTCATTTCCTACACCAGAATAAATATTGACTTACTTTATAGCAAAGAACCTTGCACCTAAAACAATTAAGCATAAGAAAGCAAATTATAAATTACAAAAGGAGGGTATTTGCATAGCAGAGAAAAAACAACTAGAGCCACCAAATGTATGTAAAAGTCACCAAAAGAAAGGCAATCTATCATTCTCTCTTACTTTTGGATAGTGTAAATTTGCAGTATATGTTTATAAAATTCCATATATTTCTTTAGCCTATTGCCTTTCCTTCCAGTTCAAGTCCACCTGTTTCTTCTAGGTTGAAAAAACTATGAATTATTTGAAGAGGGAAAAAGAGTAGTAGAAAACAAAAATAAAACATCTGAAAGGCAAAGTAATGGTGAAAACAAAAGTAAAGTGTTTAAGACCAGCAGATTTCATCTTCATGGTGGTAAGCCTATGAAGGGTAAACTTGGAGATTCTGAGTTCAAATGCGTGTACCAACAAGCAGAAGCAAAAGAGAAATCTCTCTAATATAATCCCTTTAATCTATTGTATTGTGCCGTTCACCATAAACATGATGATAACTAAGTTACCAGGTTATAGTCCTGAAAGTTCTGCTGTATAGGCACGACTAGAGCGGCCACATATTCTGGCATCTGCCCGTTCAGAGTGTTATCAAGGAAAATACAAGGGGGATTTGAGTGAAAATATTTTGGTAAGATTTTTATCTGAATGAATGCAAATGATTTCTAAAATTCGGCGTCTATAAGTTTAATGACCTAAAATTTATTTATTGCAGTTGACAGAATTCACTCTGCAAAGTTTCAGCCTAATAAAGAGAAATAGAATGGATTATTTATGTGGAATGGTAGTTGATATATTGATATATATATATTAGAGACTTTGTAGTAAATAACAGTAGGAGGGATACCATGTGATCAGAAGTTAGTTAGAGGAGAGAGAGAGTATTAGCAGTGACATGGCAGAATACAGGGCTTATATATACTGTACTGAGGCATACGTTTTCTTTCGTGAATGAATATAGCATATTTCCTTTCTTAGTTATATCAAAGGTATCAGAGCTTTTCTCTCTGGCCATGACGCCTCCGCCGCCGGAGACGCGATCCCAAGACCGCCTGGGTGAGCTGGAGCACCGCCTTGAGTCGCTCAACACCACGATGCAAAATCACTTCGCACAAAGCTCTCAAGACATCGCCGATCTCAAGCAGACGACGACTCGACTGGAAGCACTCCTGCAGCTGTTCGAACAGCGCCTCTCCTCACCACCCACCGTCAACCCTTCCTCACCACCCACCTCTGCTACCGGGAAGCAGACTATCGGCGTTCCTGGCAATGGCGATGGAGGATCTAGCTCCACGATCATCTCACACATTCCCCTATTCGGGACCTTCCAGGACCAGCGCACTCCACCGCCACATCCACAACACCCTCAATCCTACTTCATTCCCACGAAACATAGTCGTGTGGAATTTCCGCGTTTCGACGGTTCTGATTTTCGTGGTTGGGCTTATCGTTGCCGCCAGTTTTTCGAGGTTGATGGTACTCCGACGGAGCATCACATCCGTCTCCTGAGCATTCATTTAGAGGGCCACGCTCTCCGATGGCATCAGACGTTTATGCGTCATCGGACATTTACTGAGGTACGCTGGGAAGACTATTTCGGGCAGATGGAGGCTAAGTTTGTCGATATACGAGAGGAACATCCGCTGATTGCCTTGAAGAAGCTCCAGCAGGGTGATAGCCCAGTCGCCGACTACGAACGCCTCTTCGATGAGTTGCTATCTGAGGTGGACATCCCTGAAGCAGTCGCCGTGAACTTGTTCATCGGTGGTCTCCGCTCCGACATTCGTCAGTTTGTCCTGAATTTCGCACCTCCATCGTTGGCTAGCGCAACGTGTTCTGCCCGGTTGCAGGAGGCTACTATCCGCACTCTCCACGAACACGCACCACACCGCGATCGCTGGCTGCCTTCCATGGACTCATCTGGTCATGCAATGGATATGGGCTCCAAAACCGCTGCAGTACTGGGCTTGAAGGCTGGCCCATTCTCATCCACCATATCTGATCCAGCGAAATATTCACCCTCATTCTCTAAACCAGGTCTGTCGGCATCCTCCTCCAATTCCACATCGCTATCGACGGCACCTTTCTCTTCGGGTTCTAGCTCGAAACCTGGTCGCCATCTCTCTAAAAAGGAAATGGATGAAAGACGTCGTTAGGGCTTGTGTTATTGGTGCCCTGAGAGGTATTTCTCGTCTCACCAGTGCAAGGACTCTCACGTCTATATGCTGGTTGTCGACGATGATGCAGAAGCATTTGTGGATGCTCTGGGTGACACTCAAGGACCCACAGATGCGGGGTGACTATGGGAACTTGCTGCTGCTCAGACGAGGCCCTCTCTGTCATCCAATCTCAATGGTCGAACCTTCCTCCTGCTGCAGATGTCAATCGTGCAATCCTTGTGGACAAGGATTCTTGTTAGGGGGGGAGTATTGATATATTGATATATATATATTAGGGACTTTATAGTAAATAACAGTAGGAGGGATACCATGTGATCGAAGTTAGTTAGAGAGAGAGAGAGTATTAGCAAAGGTGACATGGCGGAATAGAGGGCTTATATATACTTGTCATCGAGGCATACGTTTTCTTTCGTGAATGAATATAGCATATTTCCTTTCTTAGTTATATCAGTAGTTATCATGCTATGGTGTAGAGGATCGGCGATCTAATGAGAGGAGGTATGGAAGGACAGAGAGATCTCAAAGACCTTCAGTGGAATCTTCTGCAAGAATGAAAATAGTACACTGACAGTGTATTGTTGAGTGAAGATTGGGTGAATAATGAATGCTTCTTTTTTGGCACCCAACATATACAGAAAACCTTTAGCTAGATTCCTTGTATGAATGGCCCTCAGGTTGTCACTTGTCACACGAGAGAGAGCTATCCAAACACGTGATTTTTGCAGAAAGCACCACAAAGATGTTATTTTTTGTGCACATCTACTTTCCATAAGACCCATTTGAGTAAACTCTCGAAGCCACGAAGCTCAAGAAAGCCATTTTTTTTTACACACCTTATCTAATCTACATTGTCTTGGAAGGACCTAACTTTAATTTTAGCTGGTTTGCCATCTCATTTTGTTTTTCCACCTAACTGCTCCATTTTCTACTGCAGAGATAAGAATCAATCCCTCTCCATCCTATCATCACAATCAATACGGTACAAGCAAACCGTTTTCACCCATAGAATGTCATATAGAGGTTTCTTCATCCCCACCTCCTCCCACTAGATCGTTCCTCCTTTCTCCCTCAAGCAATAACCAGGAAACAAGAACTTGTTTCCCAGTAACATACTGTTTAATAAATATTTTGAATGCTTGTAACAAAAAGTAAGCACCACAGTGTCGTAGTCTATACGTTAGAAGAATGTCATTTGGATCATCAAGGGTCCTAGTTCTTGTAAGTAGTCAAATTTATTAGTAATGATGAGTAACATAAACTGCTGAGCACACTGATTAGTAGACTTCTCAACCCAGAAACTAGGAATTGACTCTTACTGATAGAATCATAGTAACAAACACTTTTTATATCACTAACCTGTCAGGGTTCAATCCATTCGAAGAGTGAGATCTATAATTATTGGTGAGTTCCTTCATCTGTTCCAAATATTTGAAGAAGTTAGAGAGAGCAGTTGTATCATTATGTGTGTCTCTCTCAACTAACCAATCCTCATGCAGTTGGATGTCTACATCCCTGTCAAAAATTGTGATGAAGAAATACTTCAAGATTTGAGTAAAAGAATGGCCAAAAACATGAAGAAATTTTGGGTGAAGGCAGCATGGATGGATTTGCAAAGAAGAATTTTCAATGAGTAAAAGCTAAAAAGCAAAGAAAGTGAGGCACATTCAGAAAAAATGAGGCGGAAATTGTAGAAAGAAGAAACACCAATACCTTTTCAAGGCCAGAACTTCATAGTTTCGTCGAAGGTAATCAGCATACTTCGTTAGGGCTTCCTGGGCATATGGCCGTCCCACAGTCCGTACTGCAGCTGCATTTAACAAAGTCTCCAATGTACCATGCTTTTTAATAAGTTTTAGAGCAGTCTTCCGACCAAAATCAGGGACCATTTGTTGGATACCAGGAACGCCATCAGCTTCATCGCCTACAATGCATCCTACATAATCAAGGCCACAGCTGAATACATTAACAGAAATATAAAATGTTCACAAGGGTAAAAGGGATTATCAAGTACTCAATTAAAAAAAATGTCGGATGTAAATCTTCCTCATTTTCAGTTACATCTCTGTAATTATACCCTTGTCCCTCAAGCTATGAGGGTTGAATCAGATTAGAGCACGTGTAGAAGTTCTCACTGATTAAAAGCCCATCTGAAGGCACCTAATTCAATTAAATTATAATGTTACAGAAAAATCAAAAGTTCAAATAATTTTAAAATATATAATTTATAAATTAGTGAGCTGACAGAGCTTTTATAGTGTTTTACATTGTTGATTGATATGTCTCAAATAGATGTGAATAGCATCATTATCATATAAAATATATTAGTGATACTCACTAAGGCTCAGATCAGATTGTGGGTCACAATTATATTGAGCTCTGTAGTGCCTCAAGGTGTAGAAGGACCACCTTTCCAACTCTGGCAAAGGCATAACCAGTTGCACATCTTCAGAAATGAGCTGTTTAAAATCCTTATCAGGAGAGGCAATCACAACACGAAGACCTCTACTGAGAACTTGTCCAACAAGTGTGGCAACAACATCATCGGCTTCATGGCCATGAACTTTTATCACCTGCACAATTTCATCAACTCACTAATGTAACTGATGTAGTAAAAATAATAAGAATATCAAGTCAACATTTTGCAACTAGTATCAGCTATTTCACACATACTGATCCACATCTAGAATCTTATCATCCTCATATGGAACAAAATAAAGAATTAAGACAACTGAAATCAGGGAAGCAGCTCTATATCGATGACTGGTGGAAAATGTATTGACAAGTGTTGCAAGTAAGACTAATTTTTAGTTATTGTTATAATTTCTCCAACATGTTCTTGCCAAGCAAACCCAACCATATCTCCACAGGAGAGGTGGAGGAAAGGGAGATAATGGAATTCTGCATTGATCGCTTTATCTACATTGAACCACTATCTCTCAGAACCTTCACCATTATAAATTCTCAGAAGTACAATCAAGAGAGTCGTCCAAACAGTCAGAAAATACAACTACCTCGAAAGGGAATTCTATTATAATGAGTAAATAAAACATCAATATTTTATTGAATTTCTAGTCAGAGACTGAATAAGTTCCAGCAGACATGCAGAACAGAAATCTACGTGTGATGAGCAAACTCCCCTTAAATATCATCAAAATACGTAGTGTGTGGCAACAGGAATGTTGAATAATAAGCAGACTGCTGCAAGCACATCCAGCTACTATGATACCAGAAAAATCTCTATTCTTAAGAATTAAGATACATCAAATCAGTAATGTTCATTATAAACAAATAAATGCCTTAACTTCTTCAGATGCTGTACAGGCGTGGAACTATGCTAAGAATATCTAACCTTAGAGTAAGTTTCAGAGAAGACAATGAATGAGAACCATAGCATATTATTAGAAAATAAAGATCATACAGAAGCATGTCTAAAATGTACAAAAGAAATAGAAACAACGATGAAAAAGAACCACTTACTGGCACATTGCATTTTCTAAGAACATCAGTGATCACTTGATGGGACCTCCCAACATGACCTCTAGAATCTCTTTGTGAAGATGATGAGTGCCATAAGAATTTTTTCCTATGGGCTTTGTATGAAGGTAGTAGCTGTCTACGATGCTCACTACCCTTTTCTCCATCAAAAACCTGTTTCATTCAAATAAGGAATAAATAGAAGCCCAAAAACAAAAAGAAAAGAAAAGATGGTAAATGGATAGAAACATTCATGAGGATCTTTTTTTTTTTTTTTTTTTTAAAAAAAAGAATTTATTAATGAGAAGAGAACAAAAGTACAAGAACTGAAACAAAACAAATACTTCCCGACAGAAATTGGCTCGAAGTAGCTTTCCATTGTCTTTATGAATTCACCAGGGATACCCCACTAAAAATAAGCCATAAAAATGGCTCTCTAAAATAAGGTGCAATAAGGAAACTTACAATAAAGATTATTGTATTCCCTTCCCCATGAACTAACCAAGAAAATACAATGCCAAAAGACTTCATAGTAACACTTATATAATGGAAAGTTAACATAATAAAGATTGCCATCCTAATTTAAAACTTTATGGATCAAATTTGTTCATTCGCAAAAGCTCAAACGCCCAAAAATTATTCATTTTTTCCTCCCTTGCCAAGTAGATCTTTCATGTCTTTAGATAAAAGGGTCTGAACCTTTCTGTTTTTTCATGCTCCAAATTCTGCAGGGTGATAATAGCCACCAGTGGAATCAATTCTATCACACAAGACATACTACCTTATAAATGGCCAAAATTTAAAGCTCAAAATTTAAAGCTCAATCTTTTTGGTTTCGAAACCAAAACTCAAATGCTCGAGGTTTCTATATCATACTTTTTTTCCGCAAAGTGGATCTAACTTGATAAACAAAATTTCAATAATTTTGCAAGCCCAGTCAGACAACAGATTTAGGACATGAAGCAGCCATATTTTGAAATGAAAATATGTTCAAGAAGAGTTGGTACCAGGTTCCTATACTTCTAATATCCTATCCTCATTACTGTCTCCACTTCATTGCCCCTGCTGTCCCAAGTCATAAAATAATTTTATCTCCCAAATCCAGGTTCCTACCATTTGTACAGCACACTTTTGCAGCAGAAAGGAATCACAAACATCCAACTCTCTTACTCTATACCTCAGATAACACATGCTTCATTACCAAAATCAGCCACTTGTGACAGCGAATGTTCTCTTTGAGATGACAAAGCAGAAAACATAACTAAATATAAGCATGTATTAGCTCATAGTTGAACTTGATTGACCTTCAACAATTTAGAAGCATGATTTCAATTTAAAATTTCAATGGGCAGCCAATATTTACAAGTATCGTTCATCTAATACACTCAAAGTTTACATATCCATGCAAAGATGTTCATCTCCAATTGCATTATGATTGAAACTAGTTATCATATCCTACACGAAACCATAGTCCCAGTAAATGGCCCAAAGGGTGATAACTTAATAAAATACTAGGATAATTCAATGAATTGCAAACAAATCGAGAAGCAGAAAGAGGTATCAGATGATTTTTTCATTCAGCCAAGGGATATATCACATATTATAACAAAAGGGTAAGAATGTAAGGAGATAGAGAGATAGCTTACAGCAATAACAGGGTCGTCACGACTGACTTGAGAGAGAAAGAGAGAGACCCATCGACCAAAGGAGTACAAACTGGGTGTGTTTCCTTCATAGCATAGAGGATTAACATCTAAAAAGAAGACCCGTTTCTTGCTAGCCCTCTTATCGTGAAATTCACTTTCTGGAAGTGATTGCTCACCACGTGTTTGATGAAAAGACCAGGTGAAAGAAGAAGAAGACTCATCAGCTACAACTCCAGTACGGACCTTCCGAGCTTCAGTTTTCTTAATGGTGACTTGTGCTACAGATTTTTGAGTTGTGGATGGTATAGAAAGAGAAAAATTGCAAGGGAAACAAGTCTGAGTATAAGCGGTAGGGGACAGAGCTATAGCTAGTGCTTTCATGGCCAAAACGAAGAAGTGGTGATACAGGTATATAATGAACTCGTTAGTTGCTAATGCACTTGCAGGCTCCTGAAGCAATGTGGATCAAGCAAATGGATCGAGGCAGTGAAGTCTGAAACAACGCATTTGCTAGTCCGCTAGAGTGCCAGTATCCAGTAAAGCTCACGGTCACGGAATTCGGTATGTTAGGAACGGATTTTTTTTTTTTTTTTTTTTTTTTTTTTTTTTTTTTTTTTTTTTTTTTTTAAAAGGGGAATATCCTACAGAAAAGAACATTAAAAAATAGAAAATGATAAAATGATGTTTTGAATATCCATAATAGTACCAGAGAGATGTTCAGACACGACGAAATGACATAAATGCCCTTATATATTTTTTTTGAAAAAAAATTACGGCCACCGGCCACCGCGGTTAGAGCTCTTCTCGCTGGCCACCACTGGAGCTTTGATGAGAATATTCGGTGGGAATGAAATATCCTCAAAATAGTGGGGGTGAGGTTTGAACCTCACCACTTTGTTTGCTCAAAAGCCTGGTGAGCTACCAATGAGTTTCAAGACGTAATACATGTTTTTTTTTTTTTTTTTTGGGGATGTGTGTGTGTGTTAACTTTTGACCTTTAACTCAAACTCATTTACAAGTTTTATTTAGGAATTCACATCATTTCATTAAGTTTTAACAACTTTTGTGTGTGTGTTAACTTTTGATCTTTAACGCAAACCCATTTACAAGTTTTATTTAGGAATTCACGAGACATTTCATTAAGTTTTAATAACTTTTGTTTATCAAGTGAAAAATTTATACTATGAGGTCATTCATAAATTTTGTTAAGAAATTCACTACATTTAATTAGATTCTAATAACTTTCGTTTATAAAGTAAAAAATTCACACTATCAAGTCATTTATAAGTTTTGTTTCAAAAATTGACGACATTTCATTAGGTTTTAACAACGTTTGTTTACCAAGTAAAAAATTCACACTATCATGTTATTCACAAGTTTTGTTAAGGAATTCACAATATTTGATTAGATTTTAATAACTTTTTTTACCAAGTAAAAAATTCATACTATCATATTCTTCATAAATTTTGTTAAGAAATTTATCATATTTCATTAGGTTTTAACAATTTTTATTTCCCATGAAAAAATTCAAAATTTGTTAAAACATAATCAAATGTCATGAATGCCTTAACCGGATGGGCAAGAAAAAAAAAAAGATAGTGTGACTTTTTTGCTTAGAAAACAAAAGTTGTTAAAACCTAATGAAATGTCATTAATTTCTTAATAGCTTGTTTGGTTCGATTCCATGATGAAAGGATTACCTGTCTTGATGTAATAGACTAATTATAGTGTTTGTTTAGGCTTTTGTAACGTAAAGAAGATTACATTTTGTAATCTTGATTACATCATTTGATGTAATCAGGATCACATTGCTAGGATTGATAAATGTGGATATAGACATCTTGTAATCAAATGAAAACGACACTATGACCATCAAAATTTTCTAAATTTAAAGGTTGTTAAATAATAAATAATTGCCATTATTAGATGTTAAAAAACTAATTAATTATATATTTTTTTAAGAAAAATTCCCCATTGAAAAATTATATTTCATAATTAAAAATATTAAAATATCCCATTAGGTAATATTCTCACCATTAATATTAAAAATTAGTATGAACCCAACTCATACACTGCGTAATATTTTCACTATTAAATATTAAAAAATTACTATGAACCCAAAGTGTAAACTACACAAATTGAAAAAATTATCATGGACCCAACATGTACATTATACTTATATGTGTAGTTAGGGATAATTTTGTCTCTTAATGTATTATTCTCATATATTCTCATGTTTGATGTAATATAACCAAACGTTTTTATAGATATACATTATCTTTCTTGAACAACAAACAAATTGGTAGAATCATCTTTACATCCCATTCCATCATATTGCATTACATCCCCTTACATTATTTTTGATTTCATGAACCAAACGGACACTAACAAAACTCATGAATGATCTAATAGTGTAACTTTTTTGCTTGATAAATGAAAGTTATTAAAATCTAATGAAATTTTATGAACTCCTTAACAAAACTTATGAATAACCTCATTGTGTACATTTTTTACTGGGTAAATAGAAGTTATTAAAATCTAATAAATGTTGTGAATTCCTCAATAAAATTTATGAATGCTCTGATAGTGTAAACTTTTTAATTGGATAAACGAAAGTTGTTAAAATCTAATAAAATATTGTGAATTCCTTAGCAAAACTTACAAATGAGATTAAGTCAAAATTAAAGACTTAGCTTATATATATTTGCTTACACAATATATATTGAAAATGGCAAAACAAATGGTGGGAGTTCAAATCCCACCCCTGGGAATATTTATTCCCACTGGAGCTCTGGCTCCAACGGTAGGGGTTTTTTGTTTTTTTGTTTCAAGAAAATATGTGTAAGGGCATTTTTTTTTTTTTTTTAATTTTTAAAAGGAAAAATTGAGATTAACACTTCTTTAGAATTATGAATATTCAAAACATCTTTTTATATTTTAGCATTTTTAAAGTTCTTTTATTGAAAATTTCCCAGAAAAAAAAAAATCTAATTATCTTTTTTTTTTTTTTTTGTCTATTTTTAAACATAGAATTTTTTCTTTGTAGATGGCCCTCTGTTCTTTTCTTTTTTTCCCCCTTGTATTTCTTAATTTGAAGGGCATGCATGTGGTTATAAATGGGATTGAACTCGCAAGTTTCCATTTACAAGGGAGTATCCATACCCTTAAACTTCAAAATCATTGGCAATAGCTCCCTATTTTATTTTTCTGAATTAGAAAGGTGGACACTAACCACATGAGGTTACAAACGATACCGAACTCATGAGTTCTGTCCCTAAGCTACAAATCCATTGGCGATGACTCTCTATTCTACAACAACCTTCTCCTCAAATCAACATCATCTTAAGGAAGATACATAGGAAGGAAAATCGATCCCAAGCTACCAATGACCATCAACCACCTCTACGCTTGGTCTTCTTTTGGTATGGCTTAATTTTGATTAATTGTTGGAACCTAGGAAACCTGATTTGGGTTTTTCTGGCCAACCTTAATCAGCTGCATCAATTGTTGGAAAACATTGTATGTCCATTGTTCATGAAGTTCCTAAACTAATTAATTCTTTGTTTGGTTTTCTGTTTGCTTAAACTCATTGAATGTGTATGTTGTTGGTTGTGGTTTCTTCAAATCGAATAATGGATTAAAGGGGATTTATGTTCAAAGAAGTGTCATAGTTTTCCAATCACAAGGTTCGGAATTGTTATATATGACTGTATCCATTCTTCCTTCTTTATCAAACAAGTTTCTGATGGGTGCTGTTAGCTACCTTATGAAGGTTTGACGTCAAGGCAGGTTTGTTCTCAGGAAGCCAATGTCAGTTTAGACATCATGAAGATGTTAATATGAAGAAGATCTATACATGCCTGAAGTGGTATCTTGTGACCCATGTCTGGTTCGTGGGGTTGTAAATTCCTATTTCATAGGTTTGTGTTTGTGTTTGCTTGTTGTCATGTTCTGTTTGTGTTTGCTTATTCCAAACTTCTTTTACATATCTTTTGTTTTTAATGTATTATTGATATTTCATTAACAAATAAAAATGATTTAAACAGTTTTATGTAGCTCATAACAACTCATACTTTAGCATTAACAGCACATTAAAAAAAAAACCAAGCAGAATAGCACAGACTCAACCAGAAAAGCCCAAATCAAATAGACTTAAAGGAATAGAATTCTTGCTTTTTCACCAAACATGCTGATATATATTATATATATGTGTGTGTGTGTGGAATTTCTTTCCAACTCCATTCACTTACTTAGGATTCCACGCAACCAAACAAACAATATTGTTAGTTCATGACAGAAGCATATATGAATTGTTCTTTTCATCATGTGCAGCATTCTATATATGCTAGTTTTATTATAAACATATTAATTGATATTGATGATTTTAGTCCCTGTCAAGACTTTACCTTAATTGTCATCATCATGACACATTCTATTATTATCATCTTGTAAAAATACATCATTTGGGCTTCAATAGAACGGTGCGTGATTTTTCCATCAAACATTAATGCAACTTGTGTCTTGTTTTGTTCCCCAACGAATTGAGGTAAAATGGACGCTTTGATCGTTTTTATTAATATCATTTTAACTTTTTATTCAAAAAAAAAAAGGATGCCTCTGATCAGGGGTGGACCCATCAATTGTTATTAGGAGGGGTGGAAATTACAAAAACGAACTCAAAGTTTTAAAAAATCACATTTCAGTCTCATAAAAATTTTAATATTTTCACTTTTGTTTCTCCATAAACTATTAGGGGGATTAAAGTAAAAATATTGAAATTTTTATGAGGTTAAAACATGATTTTCTAAAATTTTGTGTTCTTTTCTGTAATTTTAGGGGGTGGCCACCCCTAAGCCCCCTAATTCTGTCTCTACCTTTGATATTAATCGCCTACAACCCAATGGCCTACTTAAATCTACAACCAACGATATTAGGAATCCCTCTTGTTTAGGAAGCGAATTTGGTGGCTGACTAGGTTGCCAAAGCTTCATTGAAGAGGTCGTACCCTAATGAGTGACTGGGTTGCCAAAGCTTCATTGAAGGCAATGGCGGATCTTGGGATAAATGTTTGAGGGGGCTAAATATATATTCATTAACTAATTTTAAAAAAATATTTGGGGAACAAATGTATAAATATTTGGGACAAATGTATGAATTTTTCAAATATATAAATTTTGTATAAAAAAAATCAATTTTATATTAAATATTTGGGACATGTTTTTTTTTTTTTTTTGGGGGGGGGGGGGTCTTGAGAAACTCCACTTTGATTGAAGGGGTCGTGTCCTAGTAATTGACTGTCAAAGCTTCATTAAAGAGGTCAACCTCCAGTAAAAACCTCCAACTTGTTTGCAAAGCTTCTTGATGAGGATTTTGAAAGACTGCGGTTTTTGATAATGGATAGTTTAAGTTCCTGTTTGGAAACTATGTATACTTTAGTTTGTTTGCTTTGGTACTATTTCGTTCAGTGTTTATATGGGCGATCTCTAGATCAATGAAGTTTCTTATCTTTGCTGGCAAAAGAGAGAGAGAGATCAGCGACCAGGCAAAATCACCCAAAACACCTTGTTTCATGAGTAGCCAAGATTCAACACCAAAACAACGTCATTTTTATCCCCAACACCTAGCATTACACTAACAAGTTTGGTTCAATTCCATAATTCTTCCTGCTGTTTATTCAAGATATTTGGTTGGCACAGTGAAGTAATCAAGTGTAATCCTAATTACACTAGATTACTCCCTCTGATCCTAAATATAAAATATATTTATCTAATTTGATTAAATTAAGAAATTTAGTTAAATTAGTTAAAATAACATGCATTTTTTAAAACATCCTAGTCATTTCCCTTAATTCTCTCATTCTTTCTCCTCCTTCATTATTGTTGAGGGATCATCAATTTGAGTAAATTAGCAAAAGATTGGCAAATACAAAAACTATGTCTTATAGTTAGGACCAAGATTAAGTCCTCAAATATGTCTTATATTAAGGACCAGATGGATTACAACAAATCGGGTAATTCTTATTACATAATTTATATTATACTATCAATGAATCAACATTTGGACACTCATACCCCATATTTAGCATTGGCATGGTTAAAATTATCATTTCATACTTATTTCATTTTGGGTTAAAGAGCATTTTTGTTATGGAAGTTTTCACAGAAGAGCTGTGGACACCAAGAAGTTTTCAAGGGAACAATGTTGCTCTGGAAGTTACAAAATCATAGATATTTTGCCTTGTCCTAACAGATCTAAATGGTCAATTGTTAATTGACCGGATATGCTGAGGTGGCATGCTAACATGGCATCCACATCACCTTAGTTAAAGGGCACTTTTTTATCCGAAAGTCTATGGAAGAGATGTGGGTGTCAAGAAGTTTTTTAAGGGAGCAGTAATAAGTCGAGAGTAACAACTTATTTCATATATGGGATCATAGAAATTGAAAATTTAACAAAAATTAAGAATCCATAAATCAAAACCAAATTTTGCAGAGATTCCTTAATAAACCAAAAACTCAAAATAAAAAAAAAAAAAAAAAAAAAATCCTCTATTCCAAAAAAATTAAACAGAAATTCTTAGTTCGGGAAACTAGAAGATATTTAATGGAAGAAAATGAATAAGACAAAAGAGGAAAAGACCACTCGCCAAAAAACTCTTCACAAATTTTTTTTGTGAAGCACGCACGTATCTATCATTAGCAAGACAGAAAATATGGGCATGTTTTGTAAGGATTTTCTCAGTGAATGGTTTTCTCCTCTTCTAGTAATTCATTTTCTTCCACTTCTGTTTTTCCCAAACCTAAAATTCTTGCTTTTTTTTTTTCTAGACTTGAGGTTTTTGTTTTGCTTTTTCATTGAATTTTATGGTTTATGATTTATAGGTTTCTCTCCTCATGTATATGAGCTTTGATTCATGGGTTTTTTTTTTAATTTTTTTTTTTATTTTTCAATTTATTTGGTGGTTTGGTGCTTGATGGTGGTGTCTTAAATATGAAATAATTCAACAAAAAAAATTTGTGACTTCCAAGGCCTTATTGTCCACTTGAAAAACTTCCCAATGCCCGTAGCTCTTTCATAAAAACTTCAGAAGCATAATCCTCTTTAATCCCAAAAAAGGTGATGTGGATACCATGTGGGCATGCCACCGCAATATAATCGGTCAACTAGCAGTTGACCTTTTGGATTTGTTAGTTTAGGGCAAGATTGTTACGATTTTGTAACTTTTGCCTTATTGTCCATTTGAAGAACTTCCTAATGCCCGCATCTCTTCCATAAAAACTTTAGAGGAGAATGCTCTTTAACCCCAAAAAAGGTAACGTGGATACCATGTGGGTATACCACCTCAATATAATTGGTCAACTAACGGTTGACCTTTTGGATCCGTTAATACATGGCAAGATTGGTACGATTTTGCAAATTTTGTGGTAACATTGCCCCTTCAAAAATTTCTTGATTCTTGATGCCCATAGCTCCTCTGTGGAAACTTTCGGGACAAAGATGTCCAATAACCCTTTTATTTATTTTTAGATAAAATATAAATTACATTTCATGATTCCTTGATGGCACACCACACAAATCCTTTGTAATCATCGTTTCATTATATTATATTCCCTGCAATTTTATTGTGTTAAATTACATTCCCTACGATTATTCTTTGAAGCAAACCAACACTAAATTACATAAAAAGCATGGATACAAACAAAAAGGTTCTCATATATATTTTTGGGTTGGTGAAAAGTGAAAACCAGATTGATCTACACCGGTCGTGTCCAATTCCATTCCCACAAAGTTGTGAGTTGAGACTTTGGTTCTCTTCAAATAACTTGGACAAAACCAGATCATCAATCCAACCTCAATACTAGCCATTCCTTTTTCTTTAAAACGTAGAAAATAAGCCAAACCCCACTTTTGTCCTCTCTTCATCTTTATTAGGGTGAAACACACTAATACTAATTACTTAGCAAAATCCAGTTGGCACCAAACCAAAAAAACACGTAAACACATGTGCATTTTACTTGGTCTAGACTCTACATTGACTTCAAAGTTCAACCCCTCTTAATTGATTCTTGTCTCTACCCAAAAAATAATATAAATAATCATAAATCTTTTAAATATTTTGGTGTAAGGCGTGTCACCAACGATCACTATCTAGCAGAAACGTATCATATTGGAAATGGCAAGAGAGAGAGAGAGAGTAATTAAATGGGGAGGCTCTATTAGTTGTGCAAACATGTATCACTTTCATATATGAGTCTCTTTGTCAACTATTCTAATGGGAAATTAACAATCTTTCACATCACTCGCTCCTCTCAATCCGCCGATGATAAGCATCTTATTTTGATTACCCCTATCTTCTTCAAATCCTACATCATTGTCCTACATCTACCTTACTATTACTAACGTGTTCCTCTTGTCGTTATTATAACTTACTCTTTCAGTCTTAATAATATGACAACATATAAGAATTTATCTTGATTCTAATTATAAGATTAATTTCTATATTTTGTCAATTTTTCTCTCTCATTCAAAACTTCATTTAATATAGGTAAAGTTGGAAAATCTTTTTATTTTAAGATAGATTTAATGAGTTAAATGCTCTTTTTTGTTCCTATGAAATAGTTGAAAGTGATTTATATTTTAGACGATATTGAGTATGGTGTTAGAGTTTAATGTGATTAACGAGGTAGCATTAAAAATTACTAAATTATTTTTTGGACAAGTTTAATATTGTTTTTATTGGAGAATGCAAATTACTATTTGGAGCAAAGGCTGTGTGTCTATATATACACAACAGTCGGTGATTTTAGAACTTGATCATTATTTTGGGGTAGAGGCAGGACATTCCTTGTCCTTTTGAGATGTACACCACTGTTTGCTGGTGAAGAATAATGAAGTAAAGAATAGAGCTTGATTAGTGGGTATGTCTGGTTTTTGCCTTTTTTCTTGTGTTCATCACAGATTTTTGGTCCTACCCATCAGAGGTCAATCAAGATCTTCCTTGGAAATCTAAGTTCAGAAGAAGAAGCAGAAGAGGGATTATCAAGTTATAAATTCAAAACCATTTTCCTTTCCTTTTTTTTCCTGCAGAGACAAGAAAGTTTAGGTCTTTTTTCTGCAGCAGTTGAACTAAACCGTTTTTTCCCCAGAAACACAACCACTTATAGGTCCCCCCACCAAACCAAACCTAACCCAAAAAAAGAACTCATCATTCATATCATCAGTCTCTCGATCCCCCTTGATTTCACAGGCTTGTTATTAATTTAATTAGTAATTATTATTATTACTACTCTCTTTCTTTGTTCACAATATGGCTACAGCAACAGATCAAGATTTCAGCTTCCCCACTATTAATGACTCATATTCTTCCTCCATTGATTCTCCTCCTCTCTGGAATCTATCTCCTGCAGCTTCCCCTAACCCTTATGGAGGAAGTCTCATCAGAGAAGGTCAAAGAAAGAGCTTTTCATGTATAGAAATTGGAAGGCTAGTGAGAAATGAAGAACAAGAACAACAAGAAGATGAAGATGAAGAGAAGAAAAAGATGGATTTGTTGTGGGAAGATTTCAATAATGAGGAATTATTGTCTTCTTCAAGAGTTGCATCATCATCTTCTTCTTCAAGAGAAGAGAAAGTTGAGTTCAGAAAAACGGTGGCAAAGAGAAGGACAAATAGTAATGTTTCTTCTGGTGCTCTGATTCTTCCTTCTAAGAATAATGGAAGTAACAAAAATAGGAATAATCATAATAATAATAATAAGCTTGGCATGGTGGTGATTGTGAAGGTTTTGAAGAAACTGTTCTCTGTTAGTAATTCTCAGAGGAAACCCAGAAAGAGAGTAATATAATAGTCTAGTTTTGTAATTATTTGGGAATTGGGATTTGGGGTGTGAATGAGATTTTATTTTTATTTTTTGGTTATGTTGATTGATATAGAGTAGAGAGAGAGATACAGAGGCTTTTTGGTCTTGATCCTACCTGCAGAATTTGTAATGTGTATATGTGAAGTAGTAGTAAATATAATTATGGAGAAATTATTCTTTGTTCTTTTTTTCTTTTTGGTTACAGAATTTGTGTGTTCTTTTGATGAAGCATCTATTTTTTCTGTTCTCAGATTTCTCTTCTGTTTTTTCTTTCAATTTCTGGCAAATCGATGAAATGCTGTTTCATACATCAAGTGGGGTCTAATGAACCGTAGATTGGGTTTTAGCTTTTTGTTAATGTTGACTTCAGGTTACCTTTCCTTCTGGGGTAGGGAAATCATGATTGGGATTGCAGATTCAAAGTTATGAAACTTGGGTGTTGGTATTTTGTCAAAATGGAATGGACTTAAAAAATAATTTGAATCCGCCAAATAAAATTTAAACTAAAACTGTTGTGTTTTCTCAATATGTTTCATATAACTATAGCTACAATTAAATTTGTGCTAAAAAATCACTTTAAAGTTGAAACAATTTTTTTTACTTTTTTTTTCTTAAATTTTTCGAAGTTAAATTTTCAATGTATCATCCAAATATAAATGATATTACATCAATTGATTTTTAACTTAATTTCAATTTGCAAAAATCAGTTGGGATAAATGTCATTTTTATAAGTTTTATTCCAAAAAGGCCCTTAATTTAGGATTAGGGGTAGTACTTCTTTTTGAAAAAGGGGGTTAATACAACATTTGGTCTCTTAAATTTGACTTCATTTTGATTTTAGTTTATCAAGGTATTTAATAGTCCAAATTTTTATTAAATTATAAGGATCAATAATGTAAAAGGAATGAAGTTTGAAAACGTTTGAAATTTGAGAAATGAAGATAAATGTGAAAGACTAATGATTTTTTTTTTTTTTTTTTTTTTTTTGGCGTAAACCAAAGATTGTATTAATTTTTTGGTACAAACCAAAAATTGTATGTTAAGCAAAACACAGTCTCCCAAGGCATATGTGCATACCTAATGAGTATGGTGGCCCAAAGAGAGTGGCTATATAGCCCAAATAGATGAGATTTTTGCAGAATGAGGCTATATTATTAGCTCATTTCCAGCCCAAAATGGCTAGTGGGCTTAACAAAAACAACAGTTCAAGTATTCTCAAGAGAAACAAAAAAGGTACCAAAAAACCCAACAAAAGTTGGTCTGGTCGTAAAGGGTTTGACTCATAACTATTAAGTTGTGAATTCAAATCTCATTGATATAAGGACCTTATTGATAGTGAAATGTAAGTGCTCTTTAATCCCGGATGCATGTCCTGACCCTGGTAAGCACCTGAGATCCAACTCACCTAAACTTTTTTGTACCAAAAAAATATAAAAAAAAAAAAAAAAAAGAAACTAAATAATGTTGATCTCTAACAATATGTATGGAGAGGGTGCCATGACGCACTAAGGCCCTTCGGGAAGTCTACAATGCAATGAGATTAGTCACTGATACTCTAGCCTAAAAGAAAGAAGAAAATAACTAATGTTAAAAATTATATATATATATATATATATATATATATTAAGTAACAAAAAAAAAATAAAAGATATATATTAAATAATGATTTTTTTATTTAAGCATGTGCAATGACGGAGAGATTTGTATTTAACTGAGTAAATCTAAGTTTTTTTTTTCTTTTCCCAAATAAGAAGGAAAAACATATTTGTTATTAGCTTTTTAAAATGTTTATTGTACTCTAGTTTCCCAATAATTAATAATAACACCCTCATGTATTAATTAATGTAATAATCTAATTGCCGCGTCTATCCAAAAATTATTGTGAGCTGCAATCAACTGAAAAGAATTTATTAGCTGTTGGTCACATGCTGAATAGTCTGTTTGTACATGATCTTAGCCTGTAACATGGTTTTACATCATATATGTTTGAATCCGCCAAATAAAATTTAACCTAAAATTGTTATGTTTTCTCAATATGTTTCATATAACTACATTAAATCTAAGCTCAAAAGTCACTTAAAGGTGAACTATTTTTTTTTTTTTTTTTTTTTTTTTTAAATTTTAGATTTTAAGTTTTTGAAGTTGAATTTTCAATGTATCATCCAAATTAATAAAAATGATATCACATCAATTGATTTTTACCTCAATCTCAATTTGAAAAAATCAATTGGGATAAATGTCATTTTTATAAGTGTTATTTCAAACAAGCCCTCCGTCTTTCTCAATGGCTCACCAACTAGGTCTTATATTTAGGATTAGGGTAATACTTTTTTTAAAAGAAAAATTAGGAGTTAATACAACATTTGGTCTCTCAAATTTGACTTCATTTTGATTTTAGTGTATTACGATGTTAAATACTCCAAATTTTTATTAAATTATAGGGATGAATAATAAAAACCGAACAAAGTTTGAAATGTCAAAATCTACCGTTTGAAATTTGAGGATTAAAGGTAAATTTGAAAGACTAATCTTTTTTTGATGCAAACCAAAGATTGTATTATATTTTTGGTACAACCCAAAAATTGTATGAAGAAAAACACAGTCTCCCCTATTGCATATGTGTAAACATAATGAGCATGGTGGCCCAAAGTGAGTGGCGATATAGCCCAAATAGATGAGACTTCTGCAGAATGAGGGTATATTATTAGCTTATTTTCAATGAGCCCAAAATGGCTAGTGGGCCAAACAAAAAGTATAGTTCAAGTATTCTCAAGAGAAACAAAAAATGTACCTAAAAAAAAAAATCAAACAAATGTTGATCCAATTAATAAAAGGGTTTGACTCATAATCATAAAGGTTATGAGTTCGAATCTCACTGATATAAAAACTTTGTTAGTAATCGTAATTGTAAGTACTATTTAAGCTCTGAGTCATGCCCTAGCCTTGGTGAGCACTCGGTACTCAACTCACCTAAACTTTTTGAGCTTTATAAGGACTTTGTTAGTAAGCGATCTATAAGCGCTGTTTGAGCTCTAAGCCATGCCCTCTCACTGATGTAAGGACTTTGTTAGTAAGTGATCTGTAAGTGCTATTTGAGCTCTGAGTCATGCCTTCTCATTGATGTAAGGACTTTGTTAGTAAGCGATCTGTAAGCACTGTTTGAGCTCTAAGTCATGCCTTGGCCCTAGTGAGCACTCGGACCCAACTCACCTAAAATTTTTTGTACAAAAAAAAATATAAAATTAAAAAAAAAAGAGAAACGAAAATAAATAATGTTGATCCCTGATGGTGTGTATGGAAAGAGTCTCATGGCTCACCAAAGCCTCTTTAGAAAGTCTACGTTGCAAGGAGATTAGTCACTGCTATCAGCGGTGGATGCCCTGAGACTAACACACACAAAAGGAAGAAAATAACTAATGTTAAAAAGTAGATATATATTATAGATATATATTAAAGTAACAAAAAAATAAAAGATGTATATTAAATAATGATTTTTATTTAATCATGTGCAATGACGGAGAGATTTTTATTTAACTGAGTAAATTTAAGTTTTTTTTTCCTTTCTCAAATAAGAAATAAAAACATATTTGTTATTAGCTTTTTAAAATGTTTATTGTACTCTAGTTTCCCAATAATTACTAATAGCACCCTCATGAATTATTTAATGTAATAATAAAATTCCGCGTTCATCCAAAAATTATTGAGAGCTGCAATCAACTGAAAAGAATGTAACAGCTGTTGGTCACATGCTGAATAGTCTGTTGTTTGTACATGATCTTAGCTTGTGACATGTTTTTACATTATAAATGTTTGTAGACTTGTGAACCCTTGTTGGGAAATTAAATAAGGGGGCAACATATTATATACATATTTTGATTGCAAATATTTGTTCTGTCCTGATGCATTTTTGGATCATTGGATTATGGGGCTGAAATACAAATATTAGACATTGTGGGTACCTAGCTATGATATTCTCGTCAATTCAATATGTATAATGAAACGATTGACTATAGATAATGAATGTGTTATTGAATGAGGCTATGGGTCTTCTCTCATTTCTGAGACCACAATTCCCAAGGAACTTAAGGGGCCATAACTCCTCAACCTCATGAGTTACATAAGTTAAATATATATATTGCAACTCTAGTCTCTATCCTTAAATATAAGTGGTGTATTTATTGTGCATTTATAATCATGTTTATCAGTGTAATCCAATTTAAAATAGATATTTGAGATAGTATATGGCACTTCGTATATTATTCTAGTCCTATTTATAACTTTAAATTAATTAATTCTCATATGTTAAGGAAAGTTAATTAATTCATTAATTATAGGCTAATTTTTAAATTTTGCCCTTATTTATAATTAGTTCCAAAAGTCAACATGAATATTTTTTTGTTTATTGCAATAGGGGCAAAAATGTAACAAATGAGTTTATTACTCCGAAACTAAACTTATAATAAAGATAAAAAATCTTGGTCAAAATGAATTTATAAATAGGATCAAAATGGTATGTCTTAGTTAGGAGGTTTATTGTGGTTTTAAATGTAAGACTTCAATTTAATTTATTTTCTAGATTTATAATTTTTCTTAAATTATCCGAATTGATGACTAGGGCAGTTTTCATCAAAAAGTAATCCTAATACAAATGACTAAAAATGATATTTTGAAAAACCAACATACTTCTTTTATAGGTAACTAAATCAACTAATTTATTTAATATCTATACATTAGATATATAACTCTTACATCTTACAATAATAATAATAAGAAGGAATATATATATATATATATATATAGGGGAAATGATCTGTCCAGTAAATTGAGGTAATGTTTTTTCCAGTGAGCCCTAAGCAACGTCGTTTGATCTAGTGATCACAACAAAATTGAACCCATATCACGCCATAGAGATCACAGCGCCGTAAAATACCTTACAAACTCTTCTCCCACTTTTGTCTAATGTTGTTCAACATTAAACAACAGTATAGAAACATAGAGTACTAGGAAGTGCCCTCTAGAATATAAGTATCAAATAGATCTGATAGGTATTGCTAAAATATCCTTGACTAATATATGTTGGAGCATAATACACACACAGAGAACCACAAGGAAGTGCTATCCAGAACACAACTCACAAGATATGCCAATAGTGCCAATATGCTAATATCCTTGAATTATGATCACGACTTCCTCTATTTACCGGATTCAAAACAGAGCTCACATAGCTGAAGCCCTCACTCTCGGACTCTCTCGATGTGGCTCTGTCTGTCTCTCGCTCTCGGACTCTCTATCTTGGTCTCAACTCTGTTGGTTTTTGTTAAGGCAACGTGGGGAGGAAGCTATGAATCAACGTTTAAATTTCACGTTAAGTTCGAAAAGCATGGGAGAGGCTAGTATTGACGCAGGAGTATGGCTTGCTGTGCATGGAAGTTGCTGATGAAATCTTCTTTTTGAGTTTACCGCATTGTGATCTCTGTGGTGTGATATGGGTTCAGTTTCGCTATGATCACTAAACCAAATGACATCGCTTGGGGCTCACTGGAAAAAACATTACCTCCACTCACTGGACAGATCATTTCCCCATATATATATATATTGGGATTAATATTTCTATTTTTGTTGCAAAAATATTTTTTCTGCCACACTCACATAAAAGTGAGTAGGTTCCACTAATATTTTCTCTCTCATCTCTTTATAATGGGACCCACTCACTTTTATGTGAGTGTGACAGAAAAAATATTTCTGTAATAAAAATAGAAATATTAAACCCATATACTAGTATGTTTTAGGTAATAATGATAACTTGACTTGAAGGACCCTCCTACCTTAGAGCTTAATAAGAGACAGTCAAAGCATTTGTTGCCCACTTATGTCCTCAACAT
The DNA here is from genome assembly GCA_019022655.1 of Acacia acuminata. Lineage (NCBI taxonomy): Eukaryota > Viridiplantae > Streptophyta > Magnoliopsida > Fabales > Fabaceae > Acacia > Acacia acuminata. Next base: position 1,327,362 of record JAFJYI010000075.1, read on the forward strand.
GTTGCTACGTAATTGCCCACTTTTGAACTTCCCATTCAATTATTAAATAACCAATACAAACCCATAATAAAATAAATAAACCTTTTTTTATGCCACAAACCTGAAAGTAACCATTTAACAGAAATATTATTCATCGTTAACCACTTGTCCACAAAATCCAAACCTACTTTAATCTTACAACTTGTTTATTATTTCCTTGTCCAATTGAAACCGTATATTTTGAAGTTTATAGCAATAAAAAAATCAGATTCTTTTTATTAGCGTAAAAGTCCAAGAAATTTTTCGTGATGGTGAAGATATTAATGCCTAACTCTTACCAGAAAATGTTTCATTGTGCATGCACCCACATGAAGGGAGTACATTATTCTTTGTTTTTATTTATTTATTTATTTTACTATACACTTTCAGTGACTTACTGTATGTCTTTTTATCTGTCGTCTGATAAGATATCTTTTTTTTTTTTTTTTTTTTTTTTTTTTTTTTTTTTTTTTTTTTTTTTTTTTTCCATCTACCGTCTAAAGATTCTCACACACACACACATTAAGAAGTATGATTAAGACCCCTCGTTCTGTGCTCAATTTGGAAAGAGGTCTGACACTCTCATAAAAAAGGAGGGTGTTTGATCTTAGAGTTGATCAAGGCAGACTAGAGAAGAAAGTGGCGAGCTTCTCAGGGCCAAAGGGGCCATGGTCTCTTTCAAAAAAAAAAAAAAAAAAAAAAATTTTGTCCTAAATATTTAATATAAAATGGATTTTTTTTTTTTTTTTTTTATATACAGAATTTATACATTTGACCCAAAAATTCATACATTTGTCCCAAATATTTATATATTTCGCCTCCTTAAATATTTTTTTCTTAATTAGTTTAATGAGTATATATTTGGCCCCCTCAAACATTTATCCCAAGATCCGCCACTGGGAGGAGGGATCCTAGGGGTCTGTGAAGCAACAGTAACCCAAACTAAGGTGGAAGCAAGTGTACTTTTAGTTCTAGTGGGCTTCAAACCCCCTGCTCTTTGACTGTGGGTGAGCATAAAATCTCTCCTAAATTTATATATATATATATATATATATATAAAGTATGATTAATACTTTATACTTCTTAAAACTTCATAATGTGTCCTTAATTTATTTTATCTATTTTCATCTTAATTACATCTCTTAATCCATAGTTAAATTAGTAAAGATAAGATTATGATTGAAAAACCTACCTAGTAGTAATTAATAATATTGTTTATAACATTTTAAAATAATATTCTTGCGATCATAAATATAAGAACTAGTTTGAGTGTTAGTTTTGGTCCTAAGTACAATTCCTCAATATATTTTTTCAAACTAATTTATCTAACTTATAAACTAATATATAATTTAACATTACACAGTGGTATTTTCGGGAAATTAAGTCACACGTGTTATAATTAAATAATTTATTTAACATAAATATAATCAGATTAATTAAATATCTCTTATATTAATGATTAAAGAACTAAATGAATAAAAAAAAATTGATAGTTATAGTGAGCAAGTTATTGAGTTATGAACTTGAATCATGAGATCTTTCATTATATAAGTTGAATTGAATAATAGTGAAAATAGAATGCACAAGACTTGGAATGAGAGAGAAAACTGAAAATAGGAACTGTTTTATTAGAAGCAACATTGAAAATTGAAAACCATGAAAAAAAAAAAGTGAGGAGAACCGGGTCCAAGTCACGACCGGTTCGGTTCATGTAAACCACACTACCTCCCCACCCTTGCACATTATTTTATTACCCCATCATCTAAAGCCCACTGGCTGGTTCACTCACTCTCTATCATCATCATCTACTTGAACATCAGAGACACCACAAAATTCCACTTAAATTTTTTTTGGCCTTTTGGGTTCCACCTAATTACACATATCCATGACCATGGTGACCAAAATTTACACCAAAAAAGACTCAATTGTTCATTTTGCTATCTTAGCTACCACAAAAAATGGCAGTTTTTTTTCATGAGTCTTAAATTTACTTACATATATGCTTATATATTAAAAAGCTAGGACCCCAATTTTGAAAGAAAATTTGCTAATTATTTTCATCAATGCATCCCTCCTACAGCACTCGGCTTGAAGTCCGGTGGTGGAGATGGCAACAAAATCATCGATAATATACCGCTAGCGGCGGCTGCCACGGCACCCGCAACGAATGCCGGCAAGTTTCCACCTCCAAAGAGTGCATCCCATGGTCCGTTAACAACAGATACAAACATCTGTTTTTTAAAAAGTAAAGAGAATCATCAATATATATGTAAAAAAATTAAAAGTGGAGGAATCCATATATTTCTTAATAAATTATGAATAATTTAATTACCTGTGGTACGACAATTGCAAGGTTGAGAACTGCTAAAGATAACCCTGAAAATTGGAGGAAAATAAAATAATAAATAAACAATGATAAAATTCAGTTTAAATGAAGGATGACACATATATTGAAGTCAATCTTAAAATCAGTGGGATTTGGTTTATTGAAAAAAAGGGTTTAATATTTATTTACCTTGGCCTGCTCCTGATTTGTTGGAGAAAATGGATGCTAAGGCAAAAGGAATACTGTAAGTGATCTGCACACACAAAAAAAATCATTTTAGTATGAACTTCAAGTGCAAATAAATTTCCAATAAAAAATTGAACCTGAAAGTAAAAATTTCCATGAGATATTTTATTAATGAGTTAGCAACTTGCCTTGAAAAATAAGCCCAAATCCAAAACCTACCTCAACTTGTTTGTTTTTGTTTAAAAGCAACTTGCCTTGAAAAATAAGCCCAAATCCAAAACCTACTTCCACTCAACTTGTTTGTTTTTGTTTTTAAAAAAATAATCCAATTGAAACCATGTTTTCTTTTTATGCCTATCAAAAGAATATTCGGCCCAAAAATAAAAACCAGATTCTTTTACAGCAAAAATCCAAGAAATTTTTTTGGGTTGCAGAAAATCCTACCAAACTTTTATTTGTTCATATACCAACAATTGGCCATACGAAAATACTATTATTTAATATAAAATATAGTTGATTATTTTTGAAACATTAAAAAAATTAAATAAATTATTTAATCATAACATATATTCTGTATGATTAGATTATATATTAGTTTATATGTTGGATAAAATAATTTGATTAAAAAAATGATAAATATAAATATTTTAAAATAATTTAATTAGTTTCATTAATATCTTTAAAGAAATTCAATTTTTTTATATTTATATTAATAACAACTTGCACAGTTCAACTTATGAGTTCATTTATGCATGATAAAAATAAATTTTTTTCTAAATTTTGTTTGATAAATGAAAGAAAAAGACTAATAATAAGAGAAAGTAGGAAATAGAATTTAATATGATAATTAAAAAAAGATGACGAAAAATGGCAACAACACAAAATAGATGAGGGGAGTTTCAAAAAAAAAGTTTAAAAAATAAATATGTCATAAAAATAAAAAAAACATTTTAAAGGCTCAAGACTAGATTCTAGTGATATGAAATAATTTTTGTAAATAATAAAAGCATTTAAAGGTCAATTTCTAGTGATATGTCATACATATCATTTTTTTTGTCCCAGTCAAACTTACTAAATTAAATCTTATTTTTATGAGATCGGATTTTAATTTATAATTAAAGTAATTGAGGGAAAAAAGAAAGAAAGAAAGATTCATGACGAGTGACTCACCGCGAGGGGAATACCGAGCAAGGCAAAGAGAGACAAGGCGGCGGCGCTGACTCCGGTGGAAGGTGGCAGAGGATCATTTGAGCCCGGGGCGAACTTCCGTGACTGCTCGGCCAGCTTAGTGACCAACACGGTGGCGGCCAAGCAGGCGGCGAGCAAGATGTTCACAATTCCCCACAGCCTCTTCACGCCCCCAACCACACGCGCCAACACCTCCACGCCCAACGACACCACACCCAGCACCACCGAGTTCAACATAAGCCCCAACGACCCCGCGTGCACCCCCTTATTGTACGCCTTCCCTTCCCCAACCGTTCCCCCGTACACCTCCTTCGCCATCCAATCAGTGTCGAACATCAAGAACGGGAACCAAGCAACCCAGTTGAGACACGTCACCAGGAGCAAAATCCACATCGGCCTCTTCAACTCACGGAATGCACCCAGCAACTGTCCGAAACACGGTAAGCTTCCTGTTCCCTCATCCACTGAATCATCCCCCTCGTTCCCGCCTTTTTGCGATTCCAGTGGTTTCTCCTTCACGTAAATCACTGCGACGACCGTGACAAAGATGAGCAGAGCGATGGATATGAAGAAGCAGCTCTTTAAGTTCGCACAGTATTCGTTGCAGGCTTTGGTTTTAGTGAAGGCAAAGCTCTTGTAAAGCCTGCCGTCGGCTCCGGCAGCGTAGCCGAGGACGTTTCCGACGGCCATGAAGAACGAGAAGAAGCCGTTCGCCGTTCGTGTCTTTCGGCTGTCACCGGCAGCGAGATCGGCTAATAGAGCTCGGCACGGGCCTTGGAGCATGTTATTGGCTACATCGAGGATCCAGAATCCGAAAACGAAGACCCCGATGGATCTCGGTCGCGTCTTTTTCTCGAGGGAATCGCCCATCATGTGGCCGAGATCAGCGGAGTAGCCGATCAAGAAAACGGCGATAGCGACCGCTAGTGCACCAGCGGCGATGAAAGGTCGCCGGCGACCGAATCGGGAGGTACATCGGTCACTGTAGAAACCAACAATTGGCTGAACCATCAATCCGGAGACCGGACCACAGAGCCAAATAAAGGAAGCCCAAAAGTGAGGGGTACCGAGGAGCTGAACATAGGGAGTCAGCAAGGAGAGCTGAAGTGCCCATCCAAAATTAATTCCGGCGGCAATGGAGGCGACGACGATGATTTTCCGGAGAGGGCTGGATTCTGGAGGAGGGGTAGCTGGTTCAACTTGAAGAGAAGGAGGTTTGGTGTTGTTTGGTTTAGTAGCCATGATAGAGATCAGAGAAAAATAATAACTGAAACTGAGCCTGGTTATTTGGTTTAGTGAAGCGAGAGGGAGGGAGGCACTGAATTTATAACGAGAAAGAGGAATGGGTTTTCAACTTTGCATGCAAGTATTGAGAACCAGAATATGGAAAAGTGGGGACCGGGGAAAAAGTGGGCCGGTAAGTTCCTTCCTTATCTGTGTGCCATAAAAACTAAGGAAATAAAATCACATTTAAATTTTAACTGAGAAATTTGACATCTAAATAATTGCGTCACTTTTTTGCTGACACTGTTTATTAAAGTAAACTAGAGTTTGTTTTTTATTATTTTTATATATATTTTTTTAATATAGATTCGCATGAAAAAATAGTAAAGATAAATACGTAACATGTCCTAAATTTTGACTTTCGAAAAAAAAAAAAAAAAAAAAAAAACTCCAACTCTCATTCCGTGTATTCTGGTGCTGCCCTGGCTAGTTCTGTATGGATTTTTCTCTTCTTCAGCACCAACTTCCATAAATTACGATGCAGAGAGGGGCCTCTGGCATTTAAACTGTGTTAATTTGGTTGAGTTGTGTGCCGTTGGTTTTGGGTCAAATAACACGCTGTGAGCTTACGGGGTGAGTCATCTCGTTCTGTTCACTTTCGTCTTGGACTTTCATGATTGAGACTTTGATCTCAGTTCATTTGTGTTGAGAGGAGTGCTTGTGTGTTTGAGAGTTCATTTTCAAATCTCGTCTGCTTCTTATGGCGACTACTTTCTCAGGACTTTATAATAACTCAGAACAACAAATGCTCTATAATCAGATATATGGTACTTGCTGTAATTCTTTTCTTATCCATTGAGTGATGCAATTTTGAGTCAACTCTTCACTGTTCTCTGTATTTTGTATGATGTCGGCCGAAATTTTGTTATATTCATTTAATTCTGAGTTTCTTGTTTTTACAAGTGACGAGAAAAATCTGTGCAGCATCGGGTATGCTTTACAGAAAAGACTTCTAACTCCGATAATTCTGTTGCATCACAGTGTTTCAACAGAAATTGGATTAAGATATTTGGTTTTTCCTGGTTTGGGTGAGTTTAAGCCACGACTATGCTCTTTGTGATATAAATTCTTTTCTACTTTTGTTGTGTTTCAGTTTGAAATTAAATTCTGGGATTTATAAATAGGAGTCCGACAGCTGTAAATTCACACTTTTGATGGTTGATATAATTTTCTTGCCATAATATCCAGTCTCTATGATATGTTGATTGATACTTATAACTTAAAAGCACGTTTCTGCCAAATGATCTGTTTTTTTGTTTTTTCCTTTGGCCTGTCCCAAGTGTTGTGTCTGGGTTCTGAAATTCTGCACTCATGTTGTTAAAATTGTTAGGATGTGATATTCCTAGATACATGCAGTTAACTTTTTTCCAAATTAAAGTTATCTTTTACTGAAACCCTGCAATACATTGGGTATGCTCTGCAAAATGGACTTCCAACTCCTATACTTGCGTTTCATCGCAGTGTTTTAATTGCATATACAATAGAAGGATTAGAATATATGGTTTTTCTCTAGTTTGGGTGAGCTTTTCGCTTAGATTAAGGTTCTGTGTGATGTGAAACTGGGGCCTAAAGTGAAACTGTGGGAGTTACAAATAGGCTTAATTTTTGGTCGGCTATGAATCCAGTATTGACGGTTATTTTCCTCATATGCCAAAATATCTACTATTTCATGTTTAAGTTATGTCGGTATTGATGGGTACTTTATCAGCACACGTTATTGGCAAATTTTTCTTTGGTCTGAGATTGCGCACTTACATTCTGTTCTGTTATCATCAATATACAGAGTTCCTGTCAAATGTGAGGCAACCTGAGCATGTCCTATCAAAAACTGTTGCCACAGCTCTTGCTTTGATATGATTGAGGTTAGTTCAAAAATTTTGGTTTGCACAAGATAAGTATTAAATTTATGTCGACTTTGATGCTTTGATTGGAAACTAGGCAATCTTTTTAAGTCTTGACTCCCTCCTTCCTGTGCTTGATGTTGCTGAATCTTGTGCAAATATATAAGGAGTGTTTTACTTGAAGGAAAGTAAGATCTTTAATGAGTTTTTAAAACCGTAGTTTCAAAGACTTTTCTCCACAAGCTAAGACTCCCCTAGCATATTTGCTTCGTAAATCATAAAGTTATTTTTCAAAAATAAATTAATCAGTTTTCTGTTTTAGTTACCTAATTTTACGTTACTTCTTATCATCTTTATATTTCATAATTACTGTTTTAAGCGAGGAATATCATTTCCCTCCTCTCTTTTTCTTTATTGTCAAAAGGTTTTGACAAATTACAATATTATCTATGGGTCTGATTCCATTTGAACGACCCACTTTCATTTAAGTTTGTTAAAAAAAAAAAAAAAATCCTTAATTAAATCATTTTTTAAGAAAATATGAAAAAATTAGAACAATTTGATTGATAAATGGGAAATGATCTTTTATCCTCTCTTTTTTTATCAATTTTTTTTTTTATTTTCATTATCATTATTGAATATATTTACTTTTGAAGTAAGTTCAGTTTTTTCATCTTCAAAATTATTTTTCTTTTAATTTTAATTTTTTTACAAATTTTTTGTTGTTGAAGTTTTTACTCTTTTAAACCCATATTCAGGGGTGAGATGAGTTTTCACTCATCATCCTTGATCATTTGGTATTGGAATTGGTTGTGTTTGTGTTTGACACGATAATAACTTCATTCTTCTTTTAAAAATTTTAAAACCATTTAATTATTGAGAGTTTCTCTTTTTTCTAATATTTATCTCAATATTTGCCACCTCTCTCATGATTCATGAAGGCACAAAGTATTGTTCCAAATGTTAATCATTCGTGTAGTAACCAAGTGGAAAGCAAACACATAGGTTGCTTGATAATGGAAGATGATGAGAGAAAGAACAAGATTTGTATTATTAGGAACTAGCAACAAAGATGGAAGGCAGAACAGTGGGAAGAACCGGGTCAACAGTATTTTTCCGGTTCGGTTCACCCGAAACCGGCCTGCACCTTCACCTGTACATTATTCAATCTCCCTAGCCCTCATCAGTTTCAAGTACAGAGGCCCCCAAAATGGACCCTACCCTTTAAAAATAAACAAAGGCTTCTTTTGGGGTCCTCCTAATTACACAACATAAACTTCATCATCATCATATCAAGCTCTTTACAATAAAAATGACCCCTTTCAGAGTCATCCCCTTCACTTTGCTTGCTGCCACAAACATGGCAGTTTTAAATTCAAGCGTTTGTTGGACCTTGGACACACAGCATGAGAGGCTTTAATCATATTTAAGACACTGGGACCCCCCACATTTACAAAAGGAAGCGAAAAAAAACCAAAACCCAAAAAGGAAAAAAAATGAAGGAAAAAATAGTGATTAATTGTTCTCTCTAATGGAAGCTTCCAGATACGTTCAACCCCTTTGCCACTTCTGGTGCTGGATCCGGCAACATAACAATCGATAATACACCACTGACTGCGGCAGCGATCGCAGCCACAACAAACGCCGGCAGGTTACCACCACCGAACAATGCGTCCCACGGTCCACTCACCACTGACACAAACATCTGTTTGGGAATAAAACAAAAGAATGAATAATTTATCAACAAATCTAGATGATAAAAATTTGGAAAATAGAACAACTTGTAAAAGAAATTACTTGAGGGATGACAATTGCCAGATTAAGAACGCCCAAAGATAACCCTGAAATGTCAAAAATTTAAATGAAATGGGTTAATTAATTAGATTAATTAATTAATTAATTTAAAATAAATGGTTATTATTTTACCTTGGCCTGCCCCTGAAGAGCTGGAGAATATGGATGCTAGTGCAAAAGGGACACTGAAAGTGATCTGCAAAACAAGCATGATCACCTCACTTTAGTATATCTTCCACATGCTCAAGGAAAGCTTTCACACTTTTATTACTATTATGTTACAGCTTCTTCTTTAATTTAATTACAACTAATAGGCCTATCAAATCAAAATATAATAATAATTCCCATTTTTCATGTGATATTATTTTTTTATATTGACAATTTGCATCTACGTCAATCCATATAGAACAACCCAGCAATCAACTTTTTTGAAAAAAACAAGTCCTGCATAAAAAAAGTAAAATAAAAATAACGGCAAGTGGGACTCACCGCCAGTGGAATTCCGAGACCCCCGAAGATAGCTAACGCGCCGAACTTGATCCCGGCGGGTGGTGGCAGAGGATCGGTAGAGCCGGGGGCGAATTGCCGTGAGTGCTCGGCCAACTTTGTGATCAACACCGTCAGGGCTAAACATATGGCGAGAATGAAGTTAACGATTCCCCACAACCTTTTAACGCCTCCAAGCGCACGCGCCAACGGCTCAACGGCCAACGACATCACGCCAAGCACAACGGAATTGACCATAAGACCCAATGCACCTGCGCGCACGCCCCTATCGTATGCCGCACCCCCAACTGTTCCTCCGTACACCTCCTTGCCCATCCAATCAGTGTCGAACAACAAGAAAGGGAACCATGCAATCCAGTTGAGACACGTCACCAGGATTAAAATCCACATCGGCCTCTTGAGCTCACGGAAAGCACCCAACATTTGTCCGAAGCACGGTACGTTTCCTGATCCCTCAACCACCGAATCATTTTCGTTCGGGTTCCCGCCAGTTTTTTTCTCAAGTGGCTTCTCCTTCACGTAGTTCAGGGCGGTGATTGCGACAATGGCCAGGAGAGCAATGGAGAGGAAGAAGCAACTCTTCAGATTCGCGCAATACACATCGCAGGCTTTGGTTTCCGCGAACGGGAAAATCTTGTGGAGCTTGCTGTACGATCCTGCGGCGTAACCAAGGACATTACCGACGGCCATGAAGAATGAGAAGAACGCGTTCGCCGTCCGCGTCTTCCGCTGGTCACCGTCGGCGAGGTCGGCTAATAGAGCTCGGCATGGGCCTTGTAGCATGTTATTGGCAACGTCCAGGATCCAGAATCCGGCGACGAAGATCGCGATGGCTCGCGGACGCATTTTCGCCTCCAGCGAGTCACCGGACATGTGGCCCAGGTCAGCGGCGTAACCGATCAAGAAAACGGCGACAGCGACTGCGCACGCACCGCCGGCAATGAATGGACGGCGGCGGCCGAATCGGGAGGTGCAGCGGTCACTGTGGTATCCAACAATGGGTTGAACGATCATACCGGAGACCGGTCCGCAGAGCCAGATGAAAGCAGCCCAGGTATGGGGAATACCGAGAAGCTGGACATAAGGAGTCAACAAGGAAAGCTGAAGAGCCCATCCGAATTGAACTCCGGCGGCAATGGAAGCAACGACGATGATTTTCCGGAGAGGACTGGCTTCCGGCGGGGAAGCGGTAGGTTCAACCTGAAGAGAAGAAGGCTTAACCATATCGGTTCCCTTAGAAGCCATAAGAGAGAAAGATTGAACAAAACAAGGGAAAAAGAAAGGTAGTGATCAGAGCTGTTTGGTTCAATGAATTTTCAGGGGAGGGGGTGGAGGAATTTATAGAAAGTTGGAGGGAGAGGTTTGAATGTAACGGTAAATAATTCAACAACCTGGATACACAGGTGGCCAAATACCTTATTTTTAACTACCACAAACCAGATAAGCCTGCTTGCCATTAATGGAGGGCAATGACATAATTCTAAATTACTGGATATCCTCATTTTACGAATATAATTTCCAAATTAAGTTTACTATTCATAATGTGGCTCATTTTTCTTTCTATAAATATATAAGCCACTGTGTTTTCTTCCTTTTTTTTTTTTTTTTTTAAAAAAAAAAAAAAAAAAATCATATGTGTGCATATATAATTTTGACAACTATTATCCTTATCAAGGGTATAAAAGGAAGAGGATTCTCTCATTAGTTTCGTCTTAGTCGTTGATTTGGAAGAAGAAAAAAAAATTTAAAGTAATAATGTGACTTTTTAAATTAATTAGACCGATATGATTTAGAGATTATGAGGGATGATGAGAGGAAACTCAACCCGATATATAGTAAATGATAAAGGATATAAATGTATGCAACCTTAATTTTAACTCTGCTGTTTCTGAATTTAAACACCTCAAAATCACATTGCAAACTTACTTTTATTTTGAGCTATTGATCAAATATATAGATCAAATATAATATAAATTTTGAATAAATTTTGAATAAAAAATGAAAAGTAGATTTTCCTAGTGAAAAACTCACAAAAGTGGAGTCCACTCTTCTATAGGTTCTATTTTTCTCTTTTTTTTTTTTGGCCCCTGGATCATCTATCTTTCACCTTATTTTAGGTGAAGTGCATCATTTAATGGATACATTATGAATATATTATGGATAAGTCTGCCTAATTAATAGTTTAAACAACGTAATAATGTTCTTTTATTGTAACATTTGACTTTCAGAGTAATTTTTGACAACTATTATCCTTATCCCAAGTATACAAGAAAGATGATTCTCTCATCATTTTTTTTGAGTTCACATTTTATGCCCATTCTTACATATTAATTGTACTAATGAAAATAGAAAGAGAAGAAAAAGTTAAAGGTAACCAATCACAAATGAGGGTAAAGTTGAAAATTCACCTTCTAATATTATCCAAGACCTTTTTTCTTTTTTTGGAAACGGTGTTTATACATAGAAGCATGTAAAAATGGACTTATATAATGTAAGATTACTCATCATTTTCTTCTCATATCTCTTATCAACATAATCAAAGCTGTTGATTGAGAAGATGAGAGAAAAATTAAAGTAATAATATGACTTTTTAAATTTATTGGACAGATACGATTTAGAGATTATGAAGAATAATGAGAAAAACTCAACCCAATTTATAGTAAAGGATAGATGTATGACGCTAGTTTTGAATTTAAACACCTCAAAATCACATAGCATATAACAACCTTGCTTTTATTTTGAGCTATTGATCAAATATAATATAATATAAATTTTGAATAATAAAATTAAAAGTAGATTTTCCTTGTGAAAAACTCACAAAAGTGGAGCCCACTCCTCTATAGGATCTATCTATCTCTGTCTTTTTTTCCTATCAGTAACCTTATTTTAGGTGAAGTGCATCATTTTAATGGATACATTATGAATATGGTATATGGATAAGTCTGCCTAGTTAATATTTTAAAAAATGTAATAATGGTTCATTTATTGTAACATTTGACTTTAACATCGCCATGAGTAAAACCTCTAACAATGAAGCCTTACAAAAACAAAAACTTGAATTGACTTTTTTCTCATCTTGAACCACACAAACTTCCATAAATAAAAATTCAGAGCATAGAGGAGGAGCCAATGGTTCTCAGCCTTTGGCCAAAAAAAAAAAAAAAAAAAAAAGGTTCTCAGCCTAGTTAGGCTGTCTTCTCTTAATTGCCATCTATCAAATTTAATTCAATCCAATTAAAATATTACTGTGCATTACCACTGATCACTTGTATCTCCTTCTCAGAAACTAAAAAAAGTATTGAATAGATACATTTTTTTAAATTTACCCGTATTTATGAAAGGTGCACATTATTTCTTACCACTATGGTTATATTTATAAGTCATTTTTGACCAAAAAGTTTGGTTCTATTTACAAGTCTAGATTCAGAGTAGTAATGAAATTGTGACAATTTTACCCATATTAATTGTATCAATGAAAATAGAAAGAGAAAGAAAGAATTAAAAAAAATACTCAATCATAAATGAGGGTAAAATTGAAAATTTACTCTATAACGATTGGGTTAATTATCTTTCCTTGATATATGTGATTTAGTTAAAAAGGACTTATAAATAGAACTAGAGTGGTATACATTTTTATCTCCATGCATTTACACCGCTCTCTTATTAATTTATTAATATAGTCCATAAGGGTAAAAATAACCAAACCTCATTTAATACCCTATAAATGACTTATATTTTAAACAAAAGTTTTTAAGTACAAATGACTTATAATAAGTAGATAATCAATAATTGTCTTTGATATATAAGAAAACTTCTGAAAAGAAATTTTGGTTCAAAAATTAAGAGGTTAATAGGATAATCAATAATTGTCTTTCACTTTTACCCTTTGTGGTTTAGGGAATAAAAGTAACAAATATTAAATGCGGGTTTGAAATATTACATTATTTAATAAAGATAAAATAGAAAAATTTTATCAATTTAAGATATGTAACTTCCTCCGGTCCTATTTATAAAAGTATGATAAGTTGATAACCGAATTACATGGTTTAGGAAAGCTATTAAAATTAGTTTTTAAAAAATAAAATGTATGAAATAAATTTTTTTTTTCCAAGTATGCCCCTAAATATTAAGGGTAAATAAGAGAGAGAAATAGAGTAAATATAAATATCATTAACCTTTTAATTAATGCAATGTATACAATTAATGAGTGGTAAAAATGAAAAAAAAAAAAAAAACTTCATTAAATATTCAAACAATTTTTGTCAAGGTCAACCAACGAGAGTTAAGTCTAGCGGAAAGGACTAGTCCTTTATAACATGGCAAACCAAGGTTCAAATGCAATAAGAAAAGGTGTTCACATTTAATGTCCGATATTATTTCGATTAAGATTAATTCAATAGGAGGATAACCTATGCTTAGCCAAAAAAAAAAAAAAAAAAAAAAAAAAAAAAAAAAAAAAAAAAAATTGTCATGCTCTTCTTTTAAAAAAAAAAACCAAAGCAATTTAAATTTTGCTCTTATAAAAATGATAAGAGAAAGTAAATGACTAAACTAACATTTCTTGGTTTGTCTCAATTAATTAATGTTTTTATATTTCCTATAGTCTTATTTATAAACAACTTTTTCTCTCATAGGACTAGTGTGATAGAATCAACTTTTTTTGTATCTGAAGGTTTAAACTATTTTTTTTTTCATTTTTACCGTTATTAAATACATATCTTAATATTAATTATTTCACTTTCACCAAAAAATTGCATTCCAGTAATTCTACATTTGATTCTTTATTAACATTCTTTCTCATTTTTTATTTATTATCTCTCCTATACTCTTTTCATAAATATAAGAATATTTGAAGGAAAAAAATTTACTCCTTCCGGTTCTATTTATAAACAATTTTTATTCTTATTGCGCAAAACGAATTAAATGCCTTTTTTTCCAAATATATTATACCCATATTTATGAATTGAGCATATGAGAGAGTATGGGTATAAAATATGAGAAAGAATATATAATAAATGATTAAATAAAAGAGAATTAGTGGTAAGTGAGTGATAATTAATATTGAATATAAAGATATGTATTTAATATGGGTAAAAAAGAAAAAATAATTTAAATTTTAAGACAAAGATAGAAAATTGCTTACAAAAAAGAATGAAGGGAATACATTTATTACTTTTAACTAATTATAGCCACCAGTTTATTTTACGTAATTTAAGTAATTTTTGTTTATTAAAAGGTGGAGAGGGAGTATTACATAACGAAGGAGTATATTTATTTCTTTAAATTTTTTATTTTTATTTTTTTTTTGTTGTTATTTTTTTAGATTGAAAAAAAGAAAAAAGCTTAAATTGAAAAAAAGAAAAACCAGAATGAGTAAATATAAGAACGAGTTAGTTGAAGCAATGTTTTCTGAATCGGATAAGCTTCAGATAAGGCGATGAGTGTGTAGCTTGGGTTTGAGTGCAAGAAAAGGGAACACATGTCATGAAGAGGCTTTATGTCAAAGGATCTTGGAAATTTAAATCCATCCATCCATTAATTAATGGCTCTGATTCAAACAAAATCTCATACTATATATAAATTATCAATCTCTTACCTATAATTCAACACAAACAATTAAGACTTTGATAAATTTTTCAAATTCCAACGACCATTTTTCCACATTCCAATCTCCTTCAACAGTTCATTCACTTTTGTTCTTCATTCTTCTACACTGATGTTGACCATATTTCAACAGGTTCGTGCATTTTCTCTATACATATAAACAAAACAAAATCCAATTTCTTTTTTTTTCCCCAGAAAATATAAAACTTTGATTTAGCTAATCAGAATCTTTAAGTTGAATCCACGTTTAGTTCATTAATCTGATCCATTCCCAGCATTTGGCCACATAATTAGAATGTGCTTAAGTATGAACCGAGTTTGCTTGCAATATGTGTATGACTCAAACATTGCAACTAATATATATATATATATATATATATATGACACACAGTGGCGGATCTTTTCAGTGACAATGCGGGCCATAAAAATTGTCAAGAATTTTTTTTACAGATTTAATATAATGTAAAACTTAATGTATTTTTGTATAGGCAAATATTTATCCCAAAGCCATGACAAAAAAAAAAAAAAGTTCATAAATTTTTTAAATTAGTTAATGACTATATATTTGGCTTCCTACATATTTATCCCAAGGTCTATCTCTGTAGACACACACGCTACTTTTCGTTCTATTTATAAGTCTAAATTAACTAACTCTTACATACCAAGGAGAGTTAGTTAACTTATTAATTATGGATTAAATTTCTAATTTTTCCCTTATCTATGAGTAGTTCGAAAAGTCAACATGAATAAATTCTTTTTGTTTATTATAATTAATATGGGCAAAAAAGTAAAAAAAATACATTTATTTTTTATGAAATTAAACTTATAATTAATATGGACTTTTTTTTTTCTTTCTAAAACGATTTATAGATAGGATCAGAGTAGTATATACACACACGCGTGCATATATATATATATAGACAAACACTCTCTATATATTATCCCAATTGTTCAAGGAATCCACACAGATAATGTATGTGGATAATCAATTATTTAAAAAGAAAACGCTTATTTAGCAATGCATTAAATGGTGATTGTATTCCACGTCAGAATGTTTGTTTTGAGATAAAGGGAGGGTGGAAAATCCTAAATAATATATACAAATATTCCAAAGTAGGAATTTGACATGGAGCATTATATCCATACCAATTAACGGCTTTTAATAAGGTATTATTATTCCATTTTTTTTTCTTATATTCATGTTCTATATTTAAACGGCAGAAAAGAAAGAAAAGTATTCTCATAGTATTATTGGGGATTTTTTAAAGTAACTTTAATTTTATTTTTTAATTTCAACTAAACTTTATTTTATTCGTTTATCCGTTTTTAATTTCATTCTTTACTTTTACTTTTGTAACTTTTCCCCCCCAAAATTTTTACCATTGTTAACACTTTCACTTTCAAAGATTAAAGAAATAAAGTAGGGAGAATGTAAAGAAAAAAATAA
Organism: Acacia acuminata; assembly: GCA_019022655.1. Lineage (NCBI taxonomy): Eukaryota > Viridiplantae > Streptophyta > Magnoliopsida > Fabales > Fabaceae > Acacia > Acacia acuminata. Next base: position 1,343,557 of record JAFJYI010000075.1, read on the forward strand.
AAAGAATTAAATTGAATTGTTGCTAAATAAAATAAAAAAGTTAGAAAAAGGTAGGTGTGAGGAAAAATAAGGAATGAAGTTTGGGAGGGAAAAAGTGGAGAGGTAACGCGTTGACTCAGGTGGGACCCAGCGACCGACAAAGTTGAAGGCAGAGAGAAAGAGAATGCGAAACGCCACGAGTCCACGACGACGTCTTGACGTCATTGGGTCATATTCCCAGCTCAGTCTAACGACTACGCTGCAACTGTCTACCAACGGACAACGCGCATTCTTTTTAATTTTAAATTAATTTTATTTCCCCCTGATATTTCTATTTCTTAACAATTTATGAATCTAATTATTATATATCTAATGATTAAATAATCTCTAGCATATATATATATAAATTAATTTAGATTGCCAAACAGACAGACAAACCCATTCAAAATAATTGGAGTTTATATATAAAAATAAAGGGAGTATATATTATCATTCCATGTAAATCATGCTACTTTTTTATGCACATAATTTAGATTGCCAACGTGGATAAGCATGTACCGGTGGTATGTTTATTTACTTTGATAGTGATATATATATTTTTTAAAAAAAATAATATTGTGACTTATAAAATGGGATACAATGTATTCTTATATTATTTATAAATAATGTTTTTTCACAAATTTTTTTTTTTTATCCCACGCGGTTCACCGGAACCGATTCGGTTCGAACTAATCCGAATTTCATCGTAGGGGAAGGGTTCCCAACACCATTTTCACCATTTCCACATCGTCAGGACATATGGTAGAAAAGCAAATCCCTTACCATTTTCTCTCAATGATTGTTGGTAATGTTTTTTCACAATTGGTTATATGTAAAAGTAATAATTTATCTAAAATTTAAGGGAAAATTACATATAGGTCCCAAGAAAGAGAGATATTTACATTTAGGTCCCTTGAAATTGCGAAATTACTCGAAGTCCCAAGGACTTAGAGTAATTATTTTAATGTAAAATTACTTTGTTGCCCATAGTGCATATTTCACACGTATGAAAGCGATTAACAACACAAAATGCATAAATTAACAACACAAAATGCATAAATTAACCACAACTTCTCAAAACCTTCAATTTGTCATGTCTCACTTTCGGAGGCGATTAACAACACAAAATGCATAAATTAACCACAACTTCGAAAACATTCAATTTGTCATGTCTCACTTCCAGGCGATTAACAACACAAAATACATAAATTAACAACACAAAATGCATAAATTAACCACAACTTTCGAAAACCTTCAACTGTCATGTCTTACTTCTGAGGCGATTAACAACACAAAATGCGTAAATTAACAACACAAAATACATAAATTAACCACAACTTCGGAAGTGAGACATGACAAATTGAAGGTTTTGAAGTTGTGGTTAATTTATGCATTTTGTGTTGTTAATTTATGCATTTTGTGTTGTTAATCGCTTCTATGTGAAATATGCACTATGGGCGGGGAAAGTAATTTTACATTCGAAATAATTACTCAAGTCCCTTGGGACTTCGAGTAATTTCGTAATTTCAAGGGACCTAAATGTAAATATCTCTCTTCCTTGGGACCTATATGTAATTTTCCCAAAATTTAATGTATTTTATTATTATTATTTTTACACTCAATTAATTACATGTGTCTTTCATTTCATTTTCCTACTCATTCTCTTGTCTTTTTTTTTCCACTCATTCCACAAATTTATTATCTTCATAAATAAGGATATATATATATTTTTTATTTAAAAAACACATCTCTTATGCATTTATTGATTTTAACCACTAGCATTGATCTATATTATAAGAGTTATCTAACTACTTCACAAGGATTAAGAAAATTAATTAAAATTTGTTTATATTATTTAAATAATAAAAAAACCATCACTACATTCTTATATTATCCTCCAATTAAAATCAACATATTGTAATTATCTTTAATTTATTTTTTATAAAATTTCTCTCTACATTAAATTAATAAGGACATTTGTGAAAAGGAAAAAAATTAATGACATCAACTTTTTGCATAGGGCCTTATATTTTGAACCACAAAAATAGGGTCTTATTATATTATATTTTGAACCACAGGGCCCGAATTTTTTTTTTAAAAAAACATATCTAGAAGGGTCCGGGCCCTTGGATCGGGATTTATACTCTTATCGATGATGAGGAGGGATGGACCATAGGGTGTATGTTTTAACCTACAATTTGATGAGGAGAAAAGTTAAGGAGAGGATCCAATGACCATAGGGGTAGTTTTAACCTACAGTTTCTTTTGCGAAATTTGGGTAGTTGTACCACTTGATTTTTTTATAAGTTTAAATTAACTTATTTTTAAATAATAAAGAGAGTTAGTTAACTTATTAATTTTGAACTAAATTTTTAATCTTGCCCTTATCTATGATTAGTTCCAAAAGTTAATATGAATAATTTTTTTTAATTATAATTAATAGGGGTAGAAAAGTAAAGAACACATTTATTACTCTGAAATTAGACTTATAATAAGACTAAATTTTTATGTCGAAAGGAGATTTATAAATAAGATCAACGATACTTACAAAAAGCAACCGTGAGTTTATTTAGATTTTAGACATTGAAAAAATTAAATACTTGTAATGAATGTGTGAGATTTTCATGGTAATATTGAAATGGTTAGAAGTGTCATAAATGTAAAGGATTTATTACAGTGGTTGGGTAATTAAATAAATAATAATAAAAAAACCTCGAACTCCTATCTCATTGTTATTCTCTACCAGCACATGAAATTTATTTAAAAGGTTAATAAATAGTGAGTCAGGGGAAGCGTGGTTAGCGTGCGTATCCCCGAGTCTAATAAATAAGGCGCAGAAATATTTTGGGGGAAATCAAGGAAAATTGAATATTTACTATAGTAAAAAAAAAAAAAAAAACCCAAATTTTAATAATATTTAAAGGGAAAATACCTAAAATAAAAATTCAAATCATTAAATAAAAAGAGTGAAATTATTAATATTATTTAAAAGTATACTCCAATATGTCTTATAATAATACTCCTATGTACATAAATGGTACAAGCCAGCTAGTCATTTATTGGGGAAAAATTTGAATCAACATAAAAATCACTTATAGAATAAGTATGAATTAAGTCTTATTTTTTCTGGCAAAAAGAAGGTCTTATATTTAAGATTTTCCTCTAATATTTCTACAATACAATTAATATAAAGCACTTGGTATTAATTTTTTTTAGAAGTATCTTAAATTAGGACAATAATAACTTATTTTTTTTTTAAGAAAAAAAGAATGTGTGTAAATATATAGTATTAAGGATAAGAAGGTGCAGTACTCCCTCCAATCTTTTTTTAAAAGAGTCTCATAAGACTTATTTGAGTTTTTTTTTTTTTTTTTTTCCATTTTCATCTCTCATTAATTATAGGGAAAATATCGTGAGGTCCCAAAAAGAGAAAAATATCAAAAAAGTCTCAACCTCAAATCTCCTATAAAAAAGTTGTTGTCAAAATGGCTTTTCATATTGTCAAATTTTTTTGAGTTTTTCCTCTGACGTATAAAATTTTAAAATCTTGAAAAACTTTTGGCAACAAGAAAAACCATTTTAACAACAATATTTTCATATGGAAATTTTAACAACAGTAAAAGCCATTTTAACAATATGAAAAGTTATTTCTACAACGACATTTTTTTTTTTTAATTTTTTTCTATATTTAATATAAAAAAGGTCCCTAGGGACGTTTTTTATAAGGGATTTGGGTTGAGACTTTTTGATATTTTTTTTTTTCTTGGGACCTCATTGATTATATATATATATTGCATTAATTAAAATGTTAGTAATATGTATATTTACTTTATTTCCTTCTATTTTAGCCCTTATAAATAAGCACATACTTAAAAAAATTAAAAAATTATTTCACAAAAATTAATTATTTTTGAAACCATATAATACAGTTATTAAGTAGTTATAAATATAAAATAGTATTATTGAGGGGCGAGAAGATAAGGAAGGTGGTTGTTGGGATTTGGCTTAATCAGCGGATTTTGTTGAATAAAATTTCAAAGGTAATTAAACAGTAAGTCATATGAATGACTCAGAGACAGACATGAAGTGAAATCCATTGGAGGACTTCGGATAACATCGATCACAACGCCTCACGCTTTCACACACACACACACACGTAGACTCCTAATTCCAACCCTGAGTTATTACTTTTTTTAAAAGTCAAATACCTACCAACAGTTTGTTGGTTAAGAATTTAAATTTTAAGAAGCGTATTGATTGAGAGAAACGGAGACGACAATCCGTTTATACTCTAACCTTAAAAAATGGAAACCTTTGATAAAATAGAAAATCAAACAACTGCAGGTGCCTCTCACTTGATACAACAGTCTTCTATATAAGTGGATTCATAATAAGGATAATAGTGGTATTTCAGTATTAATAATGTGTGAAAATATTTAAGAAAAACATTTATACTTCCACTAATCCACAATATAAAGTGTTTCTAGAAGAATAGATTGGTCTAAAATATACTTCTCTTGTCATGAGTTTATCTTGTACAAAATATAAGTAACTTGTAAAGCAATACATGAGGTTTTATCAATTTTATCCTTATTGACTTGTATTAAAAAAGTAACGTGAAAGAAAATGTGCACCATTTCATAATAAACAAGGGCAAATCTAGAAAACTTTATCCATTTAATATTTTTCTTAGCTTGTGTGAATGATGTACAAGTGACTTATAAATAGCACTAGTACAAAAAAGAGCTTTAAGATCGCCTCATTTAGATTGGATTATAGAGAATCAGGTCTTAAAAGTATGATCGGTGGCAGTTTCGTAAATATAAAAACCTTTTTTTTTGGATTATAAAGGATCGGTCTTAAAAATATGATCGGTGGCACTTTCGTAAATATATAGAATACTTTTAAGACCGGATTATAAAAGATCCAGTGTTAGAAGTATGACCGGTGGCAATTTTTTAAATATATAGAACACTTTTAAGACCAGATTATAAAATATCCGGTCTTAAAAGTATGACCGGTGGCAATTTCATAAATATTGTGAGAAGACGTCGATTAGAGATGAGTCCGAGAACACGATGATTTATTCCTCGCTTAATTGGAATTATATATAGATGCTAATAAGTAAATAATCTTGACACATAGTTCCTATAATCTAGGGATTACAATCGGGGAATATAATTACGAAATTCAAAAAACCATGATATGTTAACTTAATTCCCAAAATCTCTCTAACAACTTAATTAAGATGATTACAATCAGGAATATAATTACGAAATTCAAAAAAACCATGATTTACTAACTTAATTCCTAAAATCTCTCTAATAACTTAATTAAGTTGATTACAATCAGGAATATAATTACGAAATTCAAAAAACCATGATCTGCTAACTTAATTTCTAAAATCTCTCTAAAAACTTAATTAAGATAATTGCACAATATAATTGTATATGCTAACTAATTAAATCTAAATTTCCAACAAATATATAGAACACTTTTAAGACCGGATTATAAAAGATTATAAAAGATTTGGTTTTAAAATTATAAAAGATCCGGTCTTAAAAGTATGACCAATTTAGTAAATATATAGAATACTTTTAAGACCGGATTATAAAAGATCCGGTCTTAAAAGTATGACCGGTAGTAATTTCGTAAATATATAGAATACTTTTAAGACTGGATTATAAAAGATCCGGTCTTAAAAGTATGACCGGTAACAATTTCGTAAATATATAGAACACTTAAAAATATACTTTTAAGACCTGTTTTTATAAACAGTCGGTCTTAAAAGTGATATAAAAAAAAAAAAACTAAATTCGCTAAACTCGTTAAGTCTGTGAGCGTGCTTGTCTTCTTGGTGATATAACATTTGCTTAGTTATAGATTCAACGAGTGTCCTAAGAGCCTCACGGATCAAATCCTCAGCAAGAATAACATCCTCTTCCTCTAACCTACTCGCAATCTTTGTAAGTCATCCTAAGAGCCACACAATCAAATCCTTGGCAACGTTGGCAGTGAGATGCTTCGAGGGTTTTGCGATGACATCAACTCCAATCCTGAGCAACAGCGCAAGCGTACTGCTTCGAGGATTCTGGACGACGGCGGCTCCTTCCTCTTCAATTTATGGCTCCTCCCACACCCTTCGACATATTCGGCTTAAAATCAAACCTAGATCTCTTCTTGTTAAGTCTGTTTGCTCCTACCTTGACCGCTCCCCGCTTTCGAGATCGGACTTTGATTTTGGTTGCTTTGAAGCTTTGCTAGGATCGATAAGAGGATCCGCTCGATTTGGTTGCTTTAAGCTTGTGATTTTTTTGTAGATCTGGACTTAATTTCACCTATGATTTTATATTGATTCAAATTCGATTTGCATGGTGAATGATTTTTATTTCTTATTATGTTTTCTTATTTTTGGACTTTGTATTCATCTTTTTTTTTCTTGTTGGTGTTGCTTCCAATCTTCTCTTCTTTTTTGTTTTTTTTTTTGTTGGTGTTGCTTCCAATCTTCTCTTGGTTCTCCGTCGGCGATGACGGAGGGACATCAAAATGTTGTCGATCTGGTGATTTGGGACCGGTTGTTTCATTTGGGTTTTTTCTTTTCTTTATTATTATTATTATTATTTTAAAACACTTTTAAGACTGGATATTTCAAAAGTTCGGTCTAAATTTTAAGACGGTCGTTCATCCGGTCTTAAAAGTTTTTAAGGAACAAGGCCGGTCGTAATCCGATCTTACAATACCTCTTTCGTCCGGTCTTAATGCCCTTTTTTGCACTAGTGTAGGCACTGAGTGATAATTCATTTGTAAGATAATTAATACATATTTCTAATTTGCCCACTAATTAAATTTTCAAATATTTTTCAATAAGGGTAACAATGAAAATTTATTTTAATTTCGGACATATTTAATGAGTTAATTGTCACTTCTTTATTTTCAGTGAGTTAGTTAAAGTGCCTTATATTATAAATTAATCGAAAGAAGTACTCTCTCTAGTCTTCATTATAAGACACCAACTAGCAAATGTATTTGGTTATTTTTATAAGCCACATGTTTATTTCCAAAAAAATATTAAATATTTTTTTCATGTATGCTCATGATTAATAAGGGTAGTGAGTAAAAGTAATAATTAATATAATATTAGAATTTAGTGCAATTAATAAAGATAACATTGGAAATTACTTAAATTTTAAGTCAAATTTAATGACTTTAACCGTTTTTTAATTAGTTTATGATAATTGTTAGTTGATATTTTATATTACATCCGGTCATAATTATAGGACATATTTAATTAATTTTAGAGAGATTAACTATAGAAATTAAATTAATTAATTTTATCCGTTTTTCTAAAAGACCATTATCCCTCCCACACGTCCACGTGTTGCTAACGATCATTAGCCGCCTTTCCAACAGTAGAATTAATACACATCTTTTGCCCAATTTGTTCTTCTTTTCATCATAACATCCACTAATTACAAAATCATTTTTTGAATACACCCATCGGCTTCTACATTCTTATCCATGCATTCTATGGATAATACTTTACCACCAACCCCCCGGTCGACATACCTCCCCAAACACTCCCAGAATCTTTATCAATTCAGAACCATAACTATTAAAATTATTTTTTTATTTATTGTGAAAGTATCAATAAGAGTATTTTTTTAAAAAAAATTGACAAAAATTAAAATATTGTCCATAATTTAGATCAAAACCAACTCTCAAATGTTATTTATAGAGTAAATACCATTTACGATCTCGACAAAAAACACGGACCCCATTTTGGTTCTTACAAAAAAATCGACTCTTATTCGTCCTTTTTAAGGGACTAAAAATGACATTTTAGAAATTTGTGAGGGATCAAAATGTCAACCAATCGACCTTTATTCGTCATTTTTAAGGACTAAAAATGACATTTTTTTGTAAGGGACCAAAATAGGGATCACGTTTTTTGTCAAGGATCAGAAAGGATATTTACTCTTATTTATAATTAAGACAGGGGGTAATAAGGACAAGATGAAGTATATAAAAGCGTGAAGCATCTTAGGATACAGAGAGTTGAAGTGTGGTGATGGTTTTGGCGTAAGGCGCAGCTGGAGATGATGATGATGAGATGCTATGAATGATTAAACATATGGGCTGCATTCACTTGACTCGCAGAGACTTTGAAACTTTCAAGTTTCATCCTTCAACTTGCCCACCCGCCCACCTCATTTGATTTCAAAAAATATTACTATTTCTCACTTTTTTTTAAAGTTTTCTTCTTCCTCCTCCTCAAAAGCTCCCAAAGAAAAAAACAAATCAAATACTCCTTCCGGTCTTAATTATAAGACTATTTTTGTAATGCATAATTAAAACGGTAGGAGGTAGTAACATTATCATTTCATTCTGGTATAAAGACACAAAAAATTCACTTAGATATGTGAGAATGGTCCCTCAAAAATTATTTTAGTTCTTATAGTTCTTATCATTTTAGAACTAAGTTTTTTTTTTGGGAAATGACCTAATTATCCTTTGGAAAATTAGTTATCACTATATCAGTCATTTGATAACTAGATATTGTTACCTGTTAAACTGTTGTTGTAATTGATGTATAAACAAGATTTTTTGTTGTTGTGAGAAATTAGTTTTCATTGTCTTGCAATAAATAAGTTGAGGTTGTTATTTATTAATATGATATTGATGTTATTCAAAGTGAATACATATAGGTAGCTAATTTAGCTGCAAAATTTAATCCCAGACCAATCCCTAGAAACTTCAAAGTGATTGGGTCAATCTCACAATTTGAATTGCTATTGACAAATTTGGGATATTTTTATGTCTTTTGCTTTTCCATTTATATATTGATATCAATTAAGAAAACAATTTTAAATAATTTAAATTATGGTGAAATCTGTTGATGCTGTTTTACTTAATAATGCCTCTATCTCTAGGTGTATAAAATCTAATGATATTGTGCATGCTCCTCCTACTATTATTTTCCTTAATAAAGCATAAAATGCTATAAAATTAATTAATATTATATTTAAAAAACTAAAATAATAATTATTTTAAACCAAATTCATCAAGATACCAATAATAATAATAATTTTAAAATAAATTGATTGTTTGTATTCGAGTCATGATAATTGTTGATTTTTGTCTTATTTTATATTTTTAAATCGTTGATAAATTGACCTTCTTATAATTACATTACTTGTAATCATTACTACATATTTGGCTTATAAAGCCTAATATATAACAGTTATACCTAATAAACGTCATGTATGTCGAGATGGAGATCGCACAAAGATATTTGATGCTTAAATGTCACAGTTAATTATGAGCACCATTATGTATTGCGAGGTGGAATTTACGAAAACACAAACATAGCGGTTGTAGCTAACAACTTTAATTTATTTAATGACAAAAATAATGATTTTTAAGAAATAACCATCATGTAACACTTACAAATAATTCGTCTCCCAAGCACTTATATTAGTGAAGATAAAACGGTCTTCAGAAACATTAGTCATCTAACTCTTTCATAACCCTTCGTAACATTCAAACCTTTAATGTCATAATTCATCATAACCCTTTGCAATATGTTACACCTCTATTTAAACTCAACTATCCTTGTGATTCTTATTACTTTTCTTTATTGGTATTCTCCTTTTCTCCTTCATTATATTAAGATCTAAGGGAACTCCTCCACCGCCGCCACCCCCTCCTCCTCAAGTCTTGTTGGTGGCAACAAATAACTCAAGTATTGAGGATCTTAACCACGCCACCCCCTCTGTCGTAGCTAGTGCTTCCGCCCCATCGCTAATCCATCTATTGCATCGAATGGTGAGATGACACAAGAGAAAATAGCACTTGAGAATGATCTTGTTGTCATGAAGGAGGTTTAGAAAGAAAATTAAGGTGGAGGGGAGGAAACGTACTATAGATGAAACAAGAAATGTCAAATTTTGAAATCTGATAAGTTCACAATTTATCCTTTCTTGTTTTACCTCACAGTAAATTTCCTCCTCTCTCTTATAATTTTCTTTGAACCTCTTTCATGAAAACATGCATGACCTTTTCCCAGTGCTCTTTTCTCTTGTGCCATCTCGTCATTCGGAGCAATAGATGAATTGGTGGAGGGGTTGGAGGCCCTAGCTATGGCGAAGGGGGCGATGTGGTTAAGATCCTAGTACTTGAGGTACATGACGATTATTAAGTAAAACCCGTCACTTAATAGAAGACCAAGCAAATAAATAGCGGTAGTAATTAGTAACCGTCATATTTTGTCTCACAAAATGATAGTTGTTAAGAAAAAACCATTATGAAACAACAACAAATGTCGTGATGGGTCAAAACCTTTCCCCTTCCACACGTTGATGATAATAATTTGATCCGACTTTCATCTCCTTCCTTCGATGATGAGGATGAGGATGAGGAAGAGGAGGATGAATAGGACAATGAGGATGGAAGTCGTCCTTATCTTCCTGTTCATCATCCTCTTCTTCGTCTTCTTATCATTAGAGGAGGGAGATGAAGTTAAACATTAATAATTCATTGTTATTAATTAAGAACCGTAAAGTATTTTTTCTAGCATACTTAACAGTTCTAAGTTAATATTGTGGTTGATTATGAAATTAAAAGTAGACACCAATAAATTAAAAAAAATTTGTCAAATACATAACGTTTATTAATAATTAGCCGTTGTCATTTTTAAAATATAATGATCTTTAATACTAAAAGACTTAAGACTTGATAATCCACGAAACCTTCTCTATGTAAACATCTAAAAACTGAACTCTACTTCTTTTTACTTCCATGTCAACTTCTCAAAGCTAACTTGTGATTCAATAAAACATCATGGACAAATGCAAGAGAACTGATTCACCATTTGGCAAAAAACCGAAAGACGAACTTCCTCCACTAACAAGAATTGAAGGTTCATCTATTAGAACTCATGTTTTGATGATAACAAATATTAGAAATATTGTTTTGAAGGATTAAATAACTTGGAAGATTTGTTGATATAGATTACTCCAGTGAGGACATGTCACTAGAGTGATGTTTGCAAATTTTCTCATTAGAAGGTAACTAGCTAGTGAATAATGATTTTGTGAAAATATGTTAGTGCACTCAAGTGTTAGTTGTGACACTCGAGTGATCAAATGAAATTTTATAATGATATCAAGTACTTGATGTTAACTTCCTGATCTTAAACGAAAAATATGTTCAAATACTCGAGTGATGCTCAACAAGTTTCAAGGTACCTGATGGTAACTCTCTATTCTTAATGAGATATTTGATCAAGCACTCGAGTGATGTCCACAAAAATATCAAGTTACCATTCAATAACTGGATAAAGAGTCTTTTGAAAGTCAAGGATCACCTAAGTGACAGATATGGCACTCGAGTGACATCCACAAAAAAGGGGATCTCTTAAGTTACCATCTAGTAATTGGATATAGAGCTTTCTTTAAGAATCAATGATCACTCGAGTGCAACAATGTCACTCACCTGAAATTTGTAAACATGAACTATCACTTTTCAGTTACCAGCTAGTGATTAAGCTATCTGAAAGTCACTCGATTGACCTAAAGACCACTCAAGTAGAATAATGTTACGATAGAGAGTTACTAGATACTAACTCGAAAAATTATATGGTATATTTCAAACTTCTTAAGCAATTACCAAGTAGTACCTATTTGGGATGAAACCTCACTCAAGCGATAATTGTCACTCTAGTGATAGTGATAACAGACTTTTGAAATAGCGTCTTGGAAAATTTGATACCTATTCTAAGTGTGATATAACTAGTTACAATACGTCCTATTGTTTCTAAATATTACTAACTACACTTGTGTATAAGTTTCAAGTGCTTAACCTTAGACTAAACTCAAAATCACATAAAGCACTTTTGTGTCAAAAATATTAAATGCAGTGAAGCTCGTCCAATCTAAATGATCTCTTTCACCAACCACTATATCACCTATCTAATGGACACATTCAAATACTTCAACAGTTATTAATTCCTTCCAAGCTATAAAAACATAAGTATTCAAGATGAAGCCAACTACCTATGACTAAGTTCATTGTTGCATTAAGTTTGTGTGCTCCATTCTTCTTATATTCTTATGATATTATCTAATGTTGACATATACTCTTTAAGAGAGCAATTGTAAACTCATTTATTACTTTTACCGTGAGTTACTCAAGGTAGTAGGACCATGAGTGTGAGCATTGATTACAAAGTGTAAGAAGTGAGTGTTCTAGGAAAGGAACTTCCTTGTACTGAGGCACTTATAGCCTTGTGAATCTTGGGACATTAGTGAAACTCTCAAAAAGGTCTATGAGGACTAGACATAGGTCAAGTGGATTGGATCGGAGCAGTATAAATCTTGTATGTTCAATACCGGTGATATCTCTCTAACTCTACCTTCTCCATTAAGTCTTTCTTTAAGTTTGTACTTAAGTTTAAATTTTTAATATCACCCAATTCATTCCTATTGTGTGAAATGTTAAGTCTTCTTATTTTCAGGTTTAATAGCACAAGAAGGATCCGATGGCAAGTATGGGTGAAGGGATACTTCCCGTTAGAGCTTCAATCACTAGACTGCTAAGATTTTGTGGTGAACACTTCTCATTCTAGAAAGCCAAGTTCAAAGTGTTATAGTAAACGCATATGGTCTTTGGCAAGTCATACAAATGGAGACTATGTTCCTATGAAGAGAGAAGGAGGAAGAATGATTCCAAATACCTCGGCATAATTTGATGATAATGACAAAAATTTGGTGACTCTCAACAACAAAGCCATTCTTATGATCCAAAGTTCCTTGAGTTAGAAAGAGTACTTCGAGATTTGTACTATTCCCTTTACCAAAGATATATGGGAGGCACATGAGATTGTTCACTAAGGTACCCTGGGATTAAGGAAAACAAGGTCAATACTCTCATCACTGAGTATGACTTGTTCTGAATGAAGCTAGAAGAAAGCATTGATGTGAGCTCAGATACACTCATGTTGTCAATCAACTTGCAGCTCTAGGTAAGACATATGATCAAAATTACCAAGTGACAAAAATCTTTAGTATTATCAAAGGAATGGGAAGCTAAAGTTGTGGCCATAGAGGAAGCCAAAGGAGAATCAATGAATCAATAGCTGATCTATTTGGAATACTCTTAGAATATGAAGGGAAACAAAAATTCAAAAGGGAGTTGGAAGAAATATGAGAAGAAAAAGAAAGGGGTAGCTTTGTATGTGGTCAAAGAAAAATAATCCAAGGAGCCAAAAGAAGAAGAAGAACTTGAAAATGATGAGATGAGAATGATCGTAAGAAGATTCAAAAAGTTCTACAAGAAAGATCAAGGATTCAAACCTTAAGTATGGGCTTTGATTACAAAGTATAAGAGAGGGTGATTGTCCTAGGAAAAGGACTTGCTTGTGCTGAGGCACCGAGAGCCTTGTGAATCTTAGGATATTAGTGAAACTCTCAGAAAGATTTCTGAGGACTGCACGTAGGTCAAAAGGAATGAATCAAAGCAATATAAATCGTGTGTGTCTTCTATCTATGATATCTCTCTAACTCTACCTTCTCCACTAAGTCTTCATTTAAGTTTGTACTTAAGTTTAAATTTTTAATATCAGCTAATTCACCCCTTCTTGGTTGAAAGGTTTGAACTAACATCGTCCACAGATAATTTTCAATATTCCTAAAATATACTCTCATAAAAAATAATATTCCTCTCATTAATGGCTACAAGCTCCATCATATACCTTAAGTCTCCATTTAAGTTTGTGCCTAGGTTTACTTGCGAGAGCAAGGACGCATGAACTAGTACTTGAAGGAACTAGCCTCTCTCATTAGCTCTTTGAACGAGAAGGTGGACAAGTTATTTAAGAATGAAGAATATGATGATGCAAAACATTCTTAAAACATCCTCGTAACCTTTTATTTTTAGTTTGTTTCAAAGTTGTTGAATCGCAATACAAATTGTGAATCATTTGAGTGCTTTTTTGAATCATGAAGTAAGATTCAGAAATAAATGAAAAATGATGTAAAAATGTATAATCACTATAATATCATATAAATCCAAATTTAAAAAAAAAATCCAAAATCCAAAATACATAAGTAATCAAATCTAAAACCAATAATTCTCCTACTCATCAATCATCAAGACTAATATTATCACCATCACTATCAAGCATCTAGCTCGGCATATCTAATCCTTCATCCCCTTCATTAGAAAAGTCATCGACTCATCTCCCATATCTTGTTCAACAATTTGAGATCCTTTTCCGTTATCATTCTTGTTGGCAATGTCATTTCGTTTATCAATCTTATTGGCATTATCTTGTATGACGATGCTTTGCCTTTATTATTCCTATCATCTTGAAGATTTTGAGGACTTAAAAGAATAAATAAATACATTAGATAAGGGATTTAACTAAAAGAATATTATTATATATGTAGATATACCTCTCTTTTCTTTTTGCTTTGGTCTCCTTTATCAACATTGAAGCACTCATTTATATCCATCCAAGATTCCCCATCCATCGGCAAGGATCCTATTGCTCGTAATCCATTCCTCATCGGAATCTAAATCGACAAACAGATAGAATCATATATGTCTACTTTTTCCTCCCTTTATTTTTGCCTAATTTCAAGTTGGATGTTATATTTAACAAATACAAGAACATTCAACCTTTGTTGCTCTAAAAGGTTTCTTCTCGTGAGTGAATTTGATCAAACACACTTCAATTTCTCTCGCACCCGTAGCACTACAAGTGAGGCTTAGGATGCGAAATAGCTATTGTTTGTAGCTCTTTGCAATCGTCTCCAAAACTATTCCATCATAAAGCTAACAAAAATAAATTAGAATTTATAAATAAATACTTGGTTAATAACTTAATTTATAAATATTTGTTAAAAAAAAACTCAAAAAATACAACTAAATGGTTACTAGGTTGCTTCTTACCTCGGGTTGCAATTGCTAAACTATTTCCAAAGAGTCCCCCAACCCTATCAAATTTCTCAATTTGGGAATCAATTGTGATCCTTGTTTCAATATCGGGACACATCTTCTCTAATGTCTTCCACAAGCCGGTTTTAACCTCACGATCGGGGTTGAATTTTGAGTCATAATGGAACCTATATAATTATTATAAATTTAGAATAAGACATAATAATAAATCAAAGATCAAATATAAAGAAATTCTATTACATGCATAAAAATTAATTTTATAAAAAAAAAAATACTTACTTTGGATTAAGAAAATATGTTGTTGCCGCAAGTTGTAAATCCCAATGCTCGTCAATTATTTCCCATACATCCTTATATCTCTTTTCCTCATGATTAAAACTCTTTGCTATTTCTTCCTTTGCTCTATCCATAGCCTCATAAATGTACCCCATTGGGTGAGGCTTTGAATCACCATCCACAAGTTTGAGAACTTTCACAAGAGGAGACACAATTTTCAAACAATAATGTATTGATTTTCAAAATCTTTTATTACTCAAAACAACATTTTCTGCAAATTTGGCTTCCGACCTAGAGGAATAGGCACCATTAACCCATTTTTTTTAATGTAAATATAGATCGAAGTGCAGTCTTTTGTTTCAAAATTGATGTCATAGTCAAATATGATGTAACAAACCTCGTTATTGCTAGCCCAGCTAACTTTCTACCTTTGGAAAAGGTTCTATACAAATTCAATACCCATGTGTGCCTATAAATGAATGTTGTAATTTGCTTTCCAAATGGTATTATAGAACACTGTAATGCCACCAATATCTTCCAAAATCAAATCCCCAGGCAATGGGTTGCATAGGGTGACCAAAAAAGTTGTTTTCTCTTATCCATCAACTTTTGTCCAGCATATACAAGGGCCGAAGCACTACCTGTTACTACTTGAACGACATTCTCTTTTCCAATTTCCATCACCATCTCATCAAGTAATTCAAACATTTTTTCAGCATCTTTAATAAAATTGCTTGTATCAACAGATTTTATAAAAACATTTCCTTTAGGACTATTAACAAGAAAATTAGTAAGAGATCTACCCTTTCCATCGGTCCATCCATCGACATCAATGTACAACCAGTTTTTCTTCCATTCTAGCTTATATTTATCCAAATTAGCATGGACTAAATCAACTTCTTTCTTCAAATATGAAACCCTCACTTCATGATAAGTTGGTGGTTTCAAGCCTCTACCATATTCACTGATAGATTTCACCATATTAATAAATAATGGACTCTATATTAAATTGAATGGCAATGCATTGCCATATATGCATCTACAAATATCTCGAACTACCAAATCTCTATCCTTCATTATTGAATTCAAAGTTTGTTGTTTCATAGTAGATGAACCACTTCCACCTTTTTTCATAAAACTATCCATGCTCCCCTTTTTGGTGAATCTTTATCATCAAAGCTCTCTAGTTCATCATCATTGCTTGCATCATCCAATATTTTTTATAAATAGATCCCTTACCTTTTTTGGCACTTGGGGACACGGAGTAACTTCTTTGTGTGTTTTGGCAAGATGATGCTTCATTCTAAATGCTCCTTCCCACATTGCTTTGGGACAATAGTTACATTTGATGTTCAACCTATTGCTAAGGGATTTACAATGATCCCAAGTTATATCCTTTTGCCTTTGAGATTTTTTCTTTGAAGCCATTTTTGTTGTTTCTGACTTTCTGTACACGAGATAAAAAAGTAAACTTGTCTTCAGCACAACACAGTGAATATATTGACTTTGCAGTTTGCACTTTAATATAAATAAAACATTACATTTACATGTTGTCAGGTACTCAGGTGCAACTTAAAGATATTTAATAATATTTTTATATATTTCAAATGGAAATTCATATAGGTGAAGATGGAAGAGTTTTAAAATAATAACATGCTCTCTCTCCATCGTTCGTCGATTTCAGTCTCTCTCGCAAGTCTCTCTCTTCTTCTCCGTCGTTCATCTCAATTTCGTCCATCCCGACTTCAGGGCTCTATAACTTCACGGCGACTCCCACTAATTCAAGGTGAATCTCCGCAAGTCTCTCTCTCGCAGGTCTTTCTTTTTCTTTTTGTTCTTTTTTGAACTCTAAAGCAAAACGACTGCCACGACTCTTGGTTTTCTAAGAGCCATGGGTTTAAAAATTTGAATCGCAAAAAAACCAAGAGTCGTGCCTGTCGTGGGTATTAAAATATGAATCACAAATTTTCAGCGATTCATGATTAAGTGTCGAATCGTTCGATTTGCACGATTCAATATTGTGATTCATATAAAAAAGATTCTTTGGCACAGTTTGAATCGATTTGTCCCTGAATTGTATCGTGTGATACTAACAACCATGATTTGTTTATTTACTTTATCTTTTGTTGTTGTTGTAAAATAGTGGTTGCATAATTAACCACCAAAATTTCAGAAAAAAGGGTATATATATTACGGTTATTAAGTAACAACTATCACTTATTAGAATATCATGTATATACATAACGGTTGTCCTTTATAATCATCATATATTGTCTTATAAGAATGACGATTCTTACGGTAAAATCGTCATGAAACATTACATGAACAAATAAACAATTTTTCTTCCAACTTTATATCAGAAAATGATCTCTCTTAAATAACTATCAACTAAATTGTTAAAACATTTCCCCTTTCCTATGCTCATGATGAGAATACTATGTGCTTTTTCATTTTTCGTTGATCAGTACAAGAACCAAGAACCTTTTCATTACCTACCACTCCACATGACTGCTTCTTTTCAACTTTCAACATGTACAATGATGGTTTGATCCCGTCACTTCCAATCTTTTTAAACTCTCAATTTCCTTATAGTTATCATCTTCCTTTATTATTTTAATGGCCAAGATGAAACTTCATGCTAAAGACTTGCTAGAAAATCCATTGCGTCATACTACTCTTCTACCTCCTTCCCCTCCTCCACAACCACCACCACCTCTCTATCCCTCTTCTCCTCCTCTACAACCTTTGCCTTCACCTATGACTCTGCCTCCACCTCAAGTAGAGGCAATGATGCAACATGCAGAACAACTTAACCATGAAGCAAGGAGGTTGGATGGATATTTTTGAATATAAACAGGAAGGCCAATCTCATTCTTGATGAGTATGGGATTGGCTACCATGATCTTGACATACTCCCAGATGACTCAGGCCACTCCTTTAATGACGAGTACTGTGATGATGTGTGGTTTGTTATGAATTTATAGAACTTTTGATTCATTCAAATTGAACAATACAAAAGTTTTCACAGTAGACCCCAGATCATCTATAAGGAAACTAGTCACCATAGGGTGATATTTTTTGGATTTATTTTTATAAAATATAAAATGTAATTATCTGTGCACTAGTTACCAAATTTTTGTTTTAAAAACACAACATACCTCACAGTTATTAACTAATAACCATGATATATGTATATGCTAAATAATAACATAACTCTCAATTATTAACAAAGAACTGTAATAAATATAAACAAATAAATATAAGTTTTATGGATACAACTGTTATGTAAGGTCTTCGGCACGACAACCCAAAAAAGCCTACCCTTCCTCTTCTATTTAAGTTTCTGAAGCACAACACACTAAACACTTAGTCTGTTTGAACAAAAACCTCCAACATCATAACCCTAGTACTCCAACATCATCTTACTTCTCCACGATAGCCGTGCTAGTCAATACCTTCACACTTTTCTCAATGATTGCCAAGCGAGTTGCATTTGCTTGCCCTAACTCGTGTTTTTGTTGTTTGTGAGCTCTAGTTAGGTCACATTCCTTTGGTGTTTTGTTCTCCTTGTTCGATTGAGGTTCCTTTGTAAAGTTACGACATGATAAAGCATTGAAGGTGACATTAATTTGATTTGATGAAGTTATGTTTTTTGGGAAAACTTATTATTGCTTTGGTCGATGGTTCATTTATTGTTATAGGAAGTTGTCAAATCATTGCTTTGACCAAATGTTCCTACTTTATTCATATTTTTTGAAGTAAGCTCTAGAGATATGATCCCTAAGGAAAATACATCTCATTTTTTGGAAGTATCAATATCTCCAAAAGTTACTTCAAAAAGTTCAATAGGTGTGATGAATAAACTAGTTCATGTGTATTGATGAGAGTCATACATGAACAAGCTTTGTGCATAAACTAGTTTAGATGTACCGAGAGTCATACATGAACAAGTTCTGTGAATAAACTAGTTCAGATGTACCAGGAGTCATACATGAACAAGCTTTGTGAATAAACTAGTTCAGGTGACATATTAAATTTATTGTTGTGAAGTTATGTTTTTTTTTGGACATCCCATTATTGCTATGACTGAAGGTTCATCTCTTGTCTTTCTATTGAGTAGGTGGCACCAAATTAAATACTATGAATTCAATATTGTGATAAGTCCTAGACTTTTCAATGTGAGAATTTTTGAGCTACTTTGTTTTATATGTGTGTGTGTGTGTATACGATGTATAATATAGTAGTCATTCCTACATCGAGTAGCGATGCAATTTGGATGGATATATATTTTGGGCTTTGTGCTAGAATTAATGGCACTCCTGATTGATATATATATATATATATATATATAGTAATGTAAATGGTCACCTATATATTGTGTTTTTTGAGCAATTAAGCCTGAAAAACAAAGGAAGATAGGGAAAAAACAAATATCCCAATTAGAAATGGCGTAGGAGTTTTGCAAACCTTTAAACTCAAGTGTTTGAATATCCCATCCTTCGCCCTTTTTGATAGGGGTATATGTTGTTTTTTTCTCAGAGTCCCTTGCTTTCCAGGGGTAATTCCTATGAGGAGATACAATAATATATAGGTCAAAGTTACATTATCATTTATATATGTCAACAGTTGTCATTGATTTTCCTCACAAAGCCTATAATGTCTTAATTCATGCCAAATTGCATAGCCACAAGATGTGGAAGGTACTGTTGTTCTATTATATATAGAGAGGATATCAACTAGTACATAAACTTTCACTTAAAGAGTCTTATATCCATATCATTGTTATTATATAAAAATCGTCATGTATTATAAATGTTCGTGGTTCTGATTTTTTTTTTCCTCAGAAATGCTGCTTGTATTACTAAATAAGAACAACATCCAACAATTACAGCCAACTACTAAGACATAAGAAAGCAAGCAGATACAACTGAAAAACTAAAGCCAAGACACTAAGAATAGAAAAATAAGACAGACTGACAAAATAACTATCAAGTCACGAACCGTAACCGGTAGGGACAACATCATCCACAACAATATTAGCCTCTTGAGCATCCAAAGTTAGAAGAGAAGACAAGGCAGGTGTTGGTTCGAAAACCCACCCAATAGGGCACACCTCCTTATAAGCCATTGCCGCCAAACAGTCAGCTATTCTATTACCTCGTCTAGGGATATAGGAAAAGGACAACCCAACCTTGTTAGCAACAAGACTAATAATATCATGGAGTATACTTCGGCACTTCCAGTCATAAGCATCAAAGGAATTCGCTGCAATACAGGAAATGAGGGAGAGGCAATCTGTTTCAAAAACAACCATATTATGACCCAAATCCATAGCTAACATCAGGGCCCGTTTCAAGGCTAAAGCCTCGGTCATGAAGGCTGATAATGATTTAACCTTGTCTACAAACCCCCAATGAAAAACGCCCCAATGATCCCTATATGCTATACCGATGGCTGCAGAGGAATTCCCTAAACAATAGGCACCACCAGAATTAATTTTTAAAACTCTAGGTTCAGGCGGGCTCCAACGTTCACAACTGGCCATAGGGGTATTAGAAGCAACTGTATCAGCCAACGAGCACTCATGCTGATCCCAAAATTCTGCATTGGATCTGTTTGCATATTCAATCACAACACTAGGATTGGGTTCCACAAAATTAAAAACCTTTTCATTTCGCTCCTTCCATATGTACCACAACAACCAGCAAATCAGTGAGATATCTTTAGGACTAAGAGAAGACATACCATTTATCATCGCCCACCACCCGGAAAAGTTTGTGGAGCAAGCGGTGAACATGCACACCCAAACTAGAGCCAAACCAGACGCAACGTGTCCATTGACAGTGAAAGAACAGGTGCTCTAATGTTTCCATAGCATCATTACAGATTGGGCATAAATTGACTGGGGAGCGCCTTCTTCAAAGATATAAAGATTGGTGGCTACCGCATTATTAAGGGAGCGCCACAGAATTGTTGTACTCGTGTAGTGACTTTAATGTTCCACATGGACTTCCAGCAGGCCTGAGTTGTAGTGACCGAAGGACTAGCCCTGTGGGCAGCAGTGTGTGTCTTGGCTTTCTCAGAATGATAGCCAACTTTGACCGTGTATGCGCCGTTAGCTGAACCTGACCATATCAACTTATCTTCAAAGCCATTAGTAGGTATAGGAATTGAGCAAATAGCTGCTTTGACCTCTTCTGAAATAAAGTTAGCAATAGGGGCTAGATTCCATAAACCGTCATTGATTAAATCACTTACTTTCCATGCTTCAAATAATAATTTTCACTTTGCAGTGGTTTGACCAGGAAAGAGACACCCTGAATCCATTTATCTCCCCATATGCTTATCTTTGGACCATTACTTACATCCCACATAAGCTTCAGCAACAAAAACTCACGGCCCTCAAGAAGACTAGACCAGCACCAAGAGGCTTTATGACCCTTAACCGCATCTATGAATACCGTTTGGGGAAAATAAACACTCTTCATTACACGCGCCCATAATGCCTCGGGGTGAGAAAACGTACGCTGCGCGGTTTTTAGCCAACAACGCTTTATTCATCTCCACCAAATCCCTAAAACCCATGCCACCCCGATTTTTGCTTAAGGTAAGGTGGTCCCAAGCCTTCCAATGGGTCATCCCCCTCATCACGCTGCCCTCCCACCAAAAATTAGCCATGAGACTATGAATTTCTTTGCACGTTTTTAAGGGGAAACTAAAGCAATTCATCGGGTATATGGGAATCGCCTGGATGACTGCTTTTATCATAATCTCTCTCCCAGAGTAAGAGAGATATTTATGTCCCCAACCTTGGATCTTATTAGCAACTCGCTCCCTTATATAAGCCAACGCTTGTTGTTTGGTCTTGCCCTATATGCTCGGGATTCCTAGGTACCTCATTGGGTCTTCAGTCACTGGGATATGAATTAAGTTACACACTTCTTGGCAAACATCTTCCGGCGTGTTGGCAGAAAAGAAGATGGAAGATTTATCCAAGTTAATTACTTGACCTGACGCTTCACAGTACAGCTGTAAAATAGAGGCTAGTTGGCGGCAATTTTCCTCATCAGCATTCATAAAAACCAATGCGTCATCCGCAAAAAAAGCATGTGTAAGTATAGGGCAGCTAAGACTTAATTTAATACCTTTCGATAAACCAGCCTCCTGTCTCTTAGTAATCATGATAGAAAGAACCTCAGCCACCAGTATAAACAGATAGGGCGAGATTGGATCCCCCTGCCGAAGACCCCTGCTTGGTGAAAATGTACTCACCAATTCCCCTGAAAGACACAGATTCATCTTGACTGATGCAACACACTTCATTATCAATTTCACCCATTTAGTACAAAAACCGAAGCATAGAAGAGATTTCTCCAAGAAGGCCCATTCAACTCGGTCATATGCCTTGCTTATATCCATTTTGAGGGCAAACTCGTATTTTTGACTGGTTTTTTTCCTTCTCCAGTAGTGATAGACTTCGTGTGCAATAATTATGTTATCTTGAATGCATCGTCCAGGGACGAATGCCCCTTGAGTAGGGGAGATGTACACATCAAGAAGGGGCTTCATACGATTTGCCATAATCTTGGAGATAATTTTGTATGAAAAATTGCATAATCCAATTGGTCTTAACTGGGAGACATGATCCGGTCTTTCAACCTTGGGAATTAAGGTGATGTTTGTCTCATTGATAAGCTCTAAAGATGAGTGACCGGCAAAAAAATCCAGAACCATATTGCAAACCGAGTCCCCTACCTCCCCTCAAGCATTTTGATAGAAAGAGCCCGAGAAGCCATCTGGGCCGAGTGCCTTAGAGCTGCCGAGGCTAAACGCTGCTCTCCCGACTTCCTCTCTTGTGATCGGGCAAAGATCGATGATGATTCATATCAGGCGTTATCTTCTTGTCAATACAAGACAGAACCCGATCCATGTTACCCCTTCCAGAAGAGGCAAAAAGTTGCTTGAAAAAGTTAGAAATATTGCCAACCACCTCGTGCTTTTCTGTTAACCACTGACCATCATCGTCCTTAATACAGCTGAAGCTATTCCGTTGTCTTCTCTTCACAGTGGACAGATAAAAAAATCTTGAATTCTTGTCCCCAACCCTTAACCAGTTCACTCTAGACCTCTGCCACCAGAACTTTTCTTCAAGATCATACACTCTCTCAATAGCCATTTTAACATCCTGGATTGCCCTAGAAGACGCCGAACACAGGCCTCCTTGAAGAAGAGCAGCTAATTCCAATTTAAGATCTGCCAGCAACTTAGTATTATTAGGAAAAGCGGACTTACCCCATTTGACAAGGTCTCTCGAACACCTCCTAATCTTATTAATGAAAGAAGATATGGCATTGTGTCGATTATCAGAAACAGACTCCCAGCTACCTTTAACTACCTGGTGAAAATTAGGATGATGTACCCAAGTTTCTTCAAATCGAAAGGTCCTCTTTCTTCTAGGTGGTTCAGGCTGGAACATAATGTCTAGTAAGTGATGATCCGACCCTACTGGAACCACGTTATGAACTTGGATGTTGGGAAAAAGATCCTTGAGGTGGAGATTGCCAAACGCTCTATCAATACGCTCCCAAACAGTGGCTTGGTCTAATCTGTTGTTGCACCAAGTAAACTGAGGGCCATGGAAGCCTAAGTCATCCAATTCACACTCCGTTGTAAAGCATTTGAAGTTTAGAATCTGTCTCCATACTCTAGGTGGTCCACCAAGCTTCTCCAACTGGGATAAAATTTCATTAAAATCCCCTAGACATAACCAGGGCTCACGAATATTTTGACTAATCCGAGTAATCTCCTGCCAGCATAGAAGACGATCTCCATCAATGGGCGGACCATACACGAAGGAGATATATGAAGGGGTGATCGAGCAAGTGGAATCAACACGCACATGTATTATATTGGCGTAAGAGAATAAGATACAGACTGAATAGCCTCTCGTCCACCAAATCGCAAGACCACCACTTCTGCCAATTGGGTCCACTAGCCACTCTTCTGAAAATCCACACCGCCTACGCAATTTCCTGAGATATCTTGCTTTTTGCTTTGTTTCCATTAGAAAAACAATCCGAGGTTTCCTTCGGAAGCATTCTTCCTTTAGATTCCTGGCTTTCAAGGCAACCCCCAAACCTTGACAGTTCCAGGCTAAAACATTCATGGCGCACCAATGGTTGGCCCACTCCAACCACCGGCATTAAGAGGAGAAGAAGAATGTTCAGGTATAGGAGATTCCCCATCACCTGTGAGCCAGCTTGGTGGGAAGTTGATTTCACCTGATTCCAAGCTTCCATTATTGTCCGGCGAAGAAATCTCCTCACCCTTCCTGCGTATAAGAGACTTCACAGCTCTAATGTTCTTCCATCGTTTCTTTGGTGATTGCTTCTTCGCTGAAACAGGGGGCAGAGTAGGCGGCTGAGAGACACTATCAGGCACCTCTTGAATAATGGGTCGTCGAAACACATACGTCTTTGTCATTTAATATGCACAGGACTCAGTTCCTCTTCATTGGGCCTCTTAATTTGGCAACTCTTAAGTGATAAAACCACAGCAGAAACAGGCGAAAGCCCCAAGTGGGGGCAAATGGGCTCAGGAGTAATTTCAGATTCACTTGGGAAGTCCACGCGGTAAGGGAGTTCGATCTTCTCTAAAATGAGGCTTTCCCTCACAGCACCCTCGGGCCCAACATATTTTTTTAAAAAAATCAATGGGGGTTTACTTGCTATCCGCATGGCCCACTTTGACTCCAAAGATTGACCATTAACCCAAGAAACCGAAGCTGAAGGCGTAACCCGTGAAGGAAGAACCTATTGTGCATTAAATTCCTCCTGCTCCCTCTGACCAGCCTGCACATGAATGCCCATACCAACTGCCGAAATAAACTGACTCGTCCCACTCCCCCTTTGCCTACCGCTATCATTACCAAGTCTACCTACCTCCTGACACTCTGAATTCCTAGGCAACACATTGCCTCCAGAAGATTTCTTCGTCGACGGCGACCAACTCCGCCGTGGACTGCTAGCACGAGTCTGAGAAGTCACTGGCTTAGCCTCACACCAACCCTCTCTGCATACCTCCACCACTTCATCAAGCGTTCGCACACCGGGGTTACTAGCCAGCTGCCAAAACCATGCCCTTCTATACCAGCTTCCTTGCACACTGTATCATACTTGCAAGCCCTTCTCTCATGACTGAGCCTCCCGCATGCATATCAAAAGATCTGAAGCCTCTCGTATTTTACCGAGACCCAAGCCGGTTCTTTACCCTTTCGTGGAACCCAGAAGCCCGATATCAAAGGGGCATTCAGACGAACTAAAGCCCGTACTCGAATAAAACCTCTTCCAAATCTACCATCCACATTTGGTCTCTCAAACATGACCAAGTTCCCTACAAC
Organism: Acacia acuminata; assembly: GCA_019022655.1. Classification (NCBI taxonomy): domain Eukaryota; kingdom Viridiplantae; phylum Streptophyta; class Magnoliopsida; order Fabales; family Fabaceae; genus Acacia; species Acacia acuminata. Next base: position 1,369,208 of record JAFJYI010000075.1, read on the forward strand.
CTTCCCAAGTATTTTAGCATTGCTGTCATCAAAAGCTTCCAACGAGAGATCGTGGAACTGCACCCAGAATGGCGCTTCATCAAAATTAATATCCTTCAATGTCATACACTCTTCCCACATCTGAAGGTTTAGGAGATGGCCTTGAATAGACCACGGGCGACCCCTGAGAATGCGAAGATAATCTTTAGAGTCCCTGAATCGGAACAGGAAAGTAAGATTGTTGCGATCAAGTTCATGGGCCTCCATATCGTCTTCCCCTAGTTGCCACCCTTTTCTTACCATAGTGATTATCGTCGGGACATTAAGATTCTTGTCAGTTAAAATTTTCCCAACAAGGGTACCATCTTGTTTTTCTGATTTCGGCTCCAAATTCAACACTACTTCTCTCTCTACCCCAGTACTACTGCTTTGTCCTACCTCCATGCCTCCACAACACCAAAACAGAGACCATAAGACAGAGATGACCAAACACTCACTCAAAGAAAAGAAGAGAAGACTAAGAACAGAAAACAAGATGGCGGTCACCGCTCACTTAGACGTCCACCGGACCGGTACACCAGGAACCTTACTAACCCTCACGAAAGAGAGAGAAGACCCTCACAAGAGGAGAGAGAATGTTCGCGGTTCTGATTTATAAACGTTATTTATGTACTTAACAAAAAACGATTGTCTATGTGAGACCATTATTAAATTTTATTAAAAGTCATGGTTCTTATATACAAGTCGTTATATATGTTACTAAATAAATAACGGTTGTAAAAAGAGACTGATGTTATGTATCATGCAATTGTTGCAATATATCATGATAGTTGTTTATGTGTGCTTGTTAATTATTATCACAGCAATAGGCAGATCATAGCCTTACCAAACCAATACATAACGGTTGCTATATTATAGCCGTCGTAATAGGTCCAAAAATAAATAACAGTTCGGAACCGTAATATATTTGCGTCGAGCTTTTTATAGTGTTGTAACTATTTGAACTATTATTTATGACAGTCAATAATCATCATATATCACGATTTTGTAGTAGTAAATTACTTCACATCTAATTGTGATATAATCAAAAGAACTTACAATTACAATTCTTTCACGTTTTTTCTTCCTCATCAACTAATTAGCTTCCACCAAACCAGACACCATTCTGGCAGGGGCCGAAGTCGGCTCAGCCGGAGATCATGCAAAAACGTCAGCCTTCTTCTTGTAGAATATATAGGACCGAAAAGGACCTCCACTTGGACCCTTCCTGCTTTGCTCCTCACTACAGCTAGCTGTTTGTGCAACACTTCGTAATCAAAGTCTTAAGGACTCTTCATACTGACGGCACATTTAATCAGATAAAGCCATTCAGTATGTTGGTCGGAGAGATGAATGCTTACTCATTTGACCTTAAGTCTGCTACCGATAGGGCTTGGCTTGGGCTACAGAGCGTGTTGATTACGATGGTATGTTGACATATTTTTGGCTTATTGGGGTGGAACTATAACATTAGTTACTTAAGTAACGTAACTCTTCTAATCCTCAGATAATAATAGAGTAATTTACTCCAAATTTTATTGGATCTATGTTTCTTTAACATCTGAACATTCAATTTGTTAATTAACAACATTTTAAATTAAAATAAAATTATGACATGGCGTTTTGTCAAAATTAACTGGACTTACTTTGTATGTAATTTTCACAATTGTTTGTCAAGTTGAATGAATCAAAAATTAAGATTATTCAACGCGACCAGTCAAAAACAATCATACATATGCATGACTGAAATTTTTTCGTTTAAAATAAATATTTTGACTAGTCAAAAAAGTTGAGATATATAGAAAAAATATGTTCAACAATTATGGCATATAGTTTAACAAAAAAAAAAAAAAAAAGCAAAAAATAGAAAAATGTGTATAAATACGAAAAAGTGGTAATATTACGTATTTATCTTTCCCTCCATACTGCAATGTCCCCGCTGATCTAACTATAATTACAAGTACTCTACATAATTGACAATTAGCTCAGATATTTTAATTTTAATGTTTATTGGTCTAGATTAAATTTAAAGGAGTACTAATTAAATAACAAAAAACAAATGAGACAAATGCAATTAAATTATGGAGACGAATTATTGAATACAAAACTAGGAGTTTCTTAATTGCAACTATTCAAGATTCAAGAAGACAAAACAATTGGAGACAAAAAATTAAGATAACTAAATGCAACTTCCCCTTAAACTATCAATAGTGGAATATTGGTCTGTACATGTATATATATATAAAATCTACCAGTCACAGAATCTTTTATTTATATTATTTATACTATATAGAAGTATAAAAATGTTGAATTATTTAGTAAAAACAAAACTGACCAGATTCCTAGTTTGAAATTTGAGTAATCAGGTTAATTAATTTAAGTCGATTCTCTGAACAACCCTAATATTAATCGTTTTTCTCCCCTTGGGATGGGTCAAACTCATATCCGTGATCCATGTTATTTATTTGATTACTTCATCATCATTTGAATTTAGACCAATTTGTTGATTTTTTTTTTAAAAAGAACTAGGAGGACGATCGAGACATAAATTTGTTAATAAAAGACTTCAATCATTGTGATTATTTAAATTCTGACAACATTTTTATCATGGAATGTTATTTGTACTGTTTATACATACATACATATATATGTTAGTGTCAGTACATAGTACTTCAAAAAACAAAACAAAAAATTACAAGGAATAATTAAATTTATTTAATAACTATAGTTCATTCCGTGATTCTGACAACATTTTTATCCTAGAATGTTATTTGTACTGTGTGTATTACACATACTAGGAAGAAAATTTTAGGTGAATTGGTTTATTTTTTTTTTTAAAACGAGACTTTTTTTCTTTTTCCTCAGAGTTAAAACGAGATTATTTACAAATGGTCCACCAATACTAATTTTTATTGGGACGCACGCGCGCGCATATATATATATATATATTAGTATGAATAGTACTTAAATTTTTTTTTTTTAAATGAGGAATAATTAAATTTTTGTAATATTGCATTTGGTGATTCTGACAACATTTTTATCTTGGAATGGTATTTGTACTGCTTATAAATATTATAAACATGTGTGTGAAGAAAGTTCAGGTGTGTGAAGAAACCCTTCACCTACCGAATCAAACTTTATTAACACACACATATATAAATGCATGAATACATGCTTCAAATTTTTTTTTTATAAGGAACAATTAGAATTTTGTAATAGTGCATTGCGTGGGTTTTATTGACCGAAACCGCTTGACATGTGAACTTATTTTGTTGGTATGTTACGACAATAGTCAACTTGCCATGTGTGTGGGTATAATAAATTATTTTATCATCGAGAAAATAACATTGAATTATTTTTAATTAATGATCAATTAAAAAATAATAATATTTCCTATCACACTTGTTCTTATTTTTATAGCTGTACTTCATTCCCAAATCCCAATCCCCCATATCAAATAATTAATCAATAAAAAATAGGAAAATTATAATCAGGTTTCAAATGAAAAATTAATTATTTCTTCTTTTTCATTTATAAGTAAAATTTCAATATTTACATGTTTAATTTCATTATTTACCGGTGGAAGGGACCTCTGAGTAATTAATTTTTTCTTAAAAAAATTAGAACCTAATTCGCCCATAACCAAAAAAAAAAAAAAAAGTACAAAAGTTATGAAAGGAATAGAATTATACAATAAAGCTGAAAAAGACAATTTAATTTAGTGACAATCAAGATCAAACATATTCGAAAATGTGTGTAAATTAATATCCGTGCATTTTATTCACGCGCCGACAGCAATCAATTCGAAGTATATTGGGCAGTTTATTCTGATCGTACAATACCCCCACGCATATTTATATAAGTAGATATAGATGCCTAAAAAAATTCCAAAACATTACTAACTAAAATCTAAATTTTAATCACAATAGGGGATTGGATCTAGCATAAAAGCTTATAAAGGCTTATGGAGTGTTTGGTAACTTCTGAACCTATAAATCCTTTTTTCATAAGCCGAGACAAAACTTCTCTCACATATTTACCTCTTTAATTGTAAAAATTATTTTCTAAAAACTAATTTAAACACTTACTTAGTCTCTCATAATATAACCAACCAAAGTTTAAATTTCCATTTCGGAAAAATACTCATATTTAGTGTGCTTGTGATTCAAACAGGCCTCCAAAGTGTTCGAACCACACCTAATGAATTTGATATAAAATAAATTTTTTTTTTTTTTTTTTTTTTTTTTTTTTTTTTACATTTTAGTGAAAAGAACAAGTAATATTGAGTACCAAAATAAGGAACAAGAAATAGATAATCAAATATTTGGATTAGTTATGTTGGAAACACAAGAGATAATGGAAGAAAAGATGTGACTGTGATTTATCCTAATTCGGTCTAATCGATAATTATTATGTCTAGTCCTCAGACTCCATTTGAGACTTTTGATCTCTACTATCTTCTTGTTTGATCCGAACACAAGAAAAATCTCTACAATCTTACAAGTTTAGTCTCGCACTTGAGAATCGCTCACCCTTACAACTTGTAAGGTTACGATATGCTTCTCACTCAAAATATCTCAATCTTGAGTAACACTCACAAACATAAAATGATTATAATAAAAACAAAATTCTCTCTATGAAGTAGATTATGTTGAACACTGGAATACAATCAAATTATCTCTCTCTAAAGTAAATAAGTACTAAAACATAGAGAGTATATGAGTTGCAATGTCGGATTCCGAGTTTTGGCATTTCAACAATGCACACACAAGCTCTTGCTTACTTTTTAAAAGCTCTTTTGTCGATGATGGGTATATGTCCATTAGGTACATTCTTCTTCTGTAGAGCTTTCATCTTTTTGTTGAGATTTGTAGAATATGGCCGTTGTAAGTTTTGAAGAAAAAAAAGTGATTTTCGTTTGATAAAGAAGCTATTGAATCTTGATCTTCGGATAAAAACCTAAAAACTTAACAAATTTGTGGTTTGAGATGTATGACCAAATTATCGAACACATGTCAAGTTGAATGAAAAAAACCCTATTTTAACTTGAGTGAAGCATGGGAAAATCATCTCTAGATCAAGTTGCATCTCGAGTTAAAATGAAAGGTGACTTGAGTTAAGATGATATAACTTTTTGATGAGCTACTTTAACTTTGAATTGAGTCATTTCAACTTTCATTTGAGGATAATGTACAGCTTCTAATATCAGATCTAAGGACTTAAACCTTGATATTTCCATTTAATTTCGCAAGTTCTTATTTCTTCAATATCTATTCTTTCTATTATTCTCCATAATCCAATTTGACAATTTCTTTCTTTTCTTTACTAATCTACAAGATATTTCACGTTAAATATGACAATTTGTTAAATTAGGAAACAAATACATGATGTAAAATTTTTGTCTAAAATATTTGACATAAACATAACTAATCATATATAACATTTTCCCCATTTTTGATAATAACATATCCTTTATAAAAAATTTGTATATGAATATGAAAAGAAATTACATTCAACAGATTTATTTTGCTTTTTCTCTCCCCCTATTTGAACTTCATGGAACAATTCACTAGTTTTCCGAATGTGAATGAACATTTATAAACACTCTCTTTATATTTTGTGTATACTTCACACCTTTGATATCAAATTAGCTTTGATTATGAAATGTTTATTAAAAACTTATGTAAATGATTTCAAATTTACTTTCATAAAACCTTCTTTTGTTTACATGATCACATTAAGAGTAAGAGATATTACATTCTTTTTTATTGGGGTTGAGAAAGGCATTTCTTATTTATTTTCATATTCTTCAAACTTTTTGCTCATAAAAAGTTGACATCATCAAAATTAATCATGTCTCGCTAATGCAAAAGGATACTTATGCTTATCAAGAAAAAGAAATTAACTTTAAATCACAGTTGAGTAGATTTTTGAGAAAATGTTATAAGATTCTAAAAAAGAAATATAATTGCTAAAAAGTCCCATAACAAATGCGCATTATGAACATGTTATCATCTTCTATATCAAAACTTGTTATTGCATACTTTTAACTTGTTGTAGAACTATTTTAGTGATTACATAATTTCCTTAGGACTTATACATAGCAATTTTTCCTAAATTGTAAGTCCCTCATAATATATCAAATCAATATTTGAATATTTACTGGAAAAGATGCATATATGTGATGTTTGATAGTGTCTCAAACAAGCCTAACAGAAGAGTATATGTACCAATAAAAATACTACATTTCAATCAAAGTTGACTAGATTTTTGGGGAAATCACTATAAGATTTTAAGAGAAGGAATGTAATTCACCAGAAACACCCACAACAACTTGTTACTTGTCGTCTGACATGTTGTAGTGATCACGCTCCTTCCTTAAGACCTCATTCTAGTGATCCTAACTAAATTTTTTATTTTAAAAAAACCTGCAATCACATTGTATTCTAATAATACAAACTAGAAGTATTGACGCCTTGAAAATAAAGTCTGAAACGTAATTTCAATTAAAGTCGAAGAGATTTTTCTAGCTTTTTAACAATCCAAATTACAAGAAAACGAGCAATGATATAATTTTCGTTGATCTCTGTCCCTATCAAAATCATTATTCAAACCCTAATAAGAGACAACTCAACAAGCATAGCAAGCGACGTAAATACATGTGTTTGTTAGTGGCACCGTTTTCACAATGACATACACCCACACCCACACCCACACACACTCCATCAAAACTGGTCTGTTTGAGTTTCGGCGATACGCAATTGATGTGCACTTAAGTTTGTTTTGTTTGTATGTTACACAAACTTTGTGTGTGTGCGTAGGTCAGGTGTGTGCACTATGAGAGGTGAAGGAGGAGCCACATAGAAAGATGAAAGACACACACACACACAAACAAGTACACAACAAAAAACACAGCCCAAGCATGCTTGTGCCTAAATCAAAGGGAGGGACCATTGGGAAACCATGAGAGGTCACTATTACACCTAAGAGAATTCTCACATGATTGATGACCACATCGTTCAACGACACTTTTGATTATTCCAGTGTCTGAAAAATTATTCGGTCCTTCAATATATGTATATATATTTTCCTCTCTCTCATTATGTTGTATTCCCATGTGTATTGACTTTGATCACTAACCCTTTCGTCTCAAAGTGGGACTTTTCTACTGCCAACAAAAGAACGTGTTTTTATTTGTTTTGGAAGCAATAATCTCTCATGCATGTAAAAAACTTTAGTATCTGTGTTTTCCTATAATTATTACACTGTTTAAATTTTGGTATGTGTTGGTTTTAACCAAAAGATAGGAAATAGATTCGATGCAATGGCCACTGATTGGAACGTTGTCCTTACGCCATTGGATCAAGCTCTTATTCATTCAATCAAATTATGATATTAGAGAGAGAGAGAGAGTGAGATTCCACTACTTATGTATTGCTGATGATTAACTAAATATTTTTTCCTATTAGATGTTGGCTACAAAAATAAGTAACTACATAATTAGACATGATATGGATATATTCTCTCTGATCCTAATTCTAGAAGTTAGATATATAACTAATTTATAGATATTAATAAAAGTAATTAAATTAGTTAACTGTAATAAATGTATATTAATTTTCTTAAAATACTCTCTTTAATAATTTACATTAGAAACTATTTTTATTGATGCAAAATCTGTTTAGTATTTGCATTTGGTATGATTGTTTGAGAAAACAAATTATAAATTTGATAAACAAAATGGGGTTAAATACCATTTTCGTCATGGAAGTTTAGTCTAAGGAGCACTAGTCACCTGGAAGCTTTTTTTTTTTTTTTTTTTTTTGGGTCTCATTTTTACCCCGAAAGTTTAAAAACATAGAAAAATTGCCCATTCGTTAATCTTGACCGTTGAATTCTTGCTCTTCTATATAAACTTCTAGGGAAAAATTGTTATTAAAAAAACTTATAGGGAAAATTTGCTCCTTAAAAAAACTTTTGGGACATATTTTGTCTGTTTTGTTAACGTTTAGGGAAAAATGAAATAAAAAAACTTCCGAGTGACCAGTACTATTTAGGCTAAACTTCCATTAAAAAAATGGTATTTAACCCAACAAAATGAACTAATATCTTACATTTAGGATCAAAACAAACCTGCCCAACTAACGCTCCTACATTTTAGATAGAATGGAGTATAATTTTTAGAATAAAAGGGTGATATCCAATTTTTTTTAAAGTCAAATTTTGAGCTTTTTGGAACTTTCAAAAGTTTAAAAAAAAAATATGGGTTCAATTTGTTCATATATATGTTAATCAAGACCTGATTCAATTAATCAAGGTTCAACATATATTCATTTAGAGATTAATCAAGACCTAATTCCAAAAAGTGAGATTAATTAATTTCTCTCTATGACATGTGTATCATGAAGGAGATTTTTTTGTATCAATGTTGGTTTAATTTGGGTGATAAAGGTTCGATTTTATTAAGTATTTAATACTGCCCTTCATGTGTTTACCCACCTCAATTATTCCAAGTTAGAATTCAATGCATCTTCTAGAAACCAAGGAACTGCATGCGTTAAAAAAAGTGAGGTTTTTCCTTTTCATATATATATATATATATATATATACATTCTAAAAAATCTTACCGAAAGTACCAAACATTAATTAGGAAGAATATATTTGGGAAAGGAGAAATATAGATAGGGCAGAATCCAATTTCAATATTAAATGGATATATTATAAATTTCATGAAATAATTTAGCTGCTTACGTCATATAAAAAGGGGAAAAAGGGTTGAGGAAATATATATAAAGAAACACTCACAAATTAAGAATCTAACAAACTGTATATGAAGTGATCATAAACCTAAAAGAAAGATTACATGAAAAGACTTAAAGAGAATACATCTAACACTTAAAGAACTCAATTCACATTCCTTCCCACTTTTATTGGTCTCCATTTGTGTGTTTTTTGTCCTCTTCTCCCCACACACCCACACACAAAATCCTCAGCATTAAAAATAATAAAATTACACCCTTGATCAACAGAATACTCGCTCGATCCTAAATATAAGAGTTAGATGGAAGTTTACTTTGATCATAAATATAAGATCTCAATTAGGCACTTTATCTCCCAAATTTATAATTTTTCCTCCTAAAAGGCCTTGATGATTGCATATATGGAGGGGTTTCCTTCCATCAAAGGTAGTTTAAATATACATGATTAAAAAATGCATATATGAAGGGGTTTCCTTCCATCAAAGGTAGTTTAAATATACATGATTAAAAAATAAATTTTTTAAAACCAACATAAATTTGTTACAAATATCTAATTTAAATCATTTTTTAATATTTGAAAATTATAGCTCCTATATTAAGGGCTATAAGAGGTGGTGTGTGTATATACATATACATATAGTTTTAATATTTAGATAATACTTATTATGGTCCTAAATATATATTTCCCCCTTCTTAATATAAGACATATTTGAGGCGTTTGATCTTGACCATAAATATAAGATCTAGTTTACATATTTGTTAATTTTTTTTTTCCAAATTTACCTCTATTGATGATTCCTCAACAATAATTGAGGAAAAGAGAGAATTAAAGAATGTGGCTATGATGTTTTAAAAAATACTTGTTATATCAACTAACTTAACTAAATTTCTTAATTTAATCAAATTAGGTATATATTAACTAAATTTCTTAATTTAATTAAATTAGGTATATATGTCTTATATCAAGGATCAAATGAGTACTAAGTAGCGAGCAAAAACGTCTGTGGTGGTTCTAAATATAAGATCCTAATTCACAAATTCGTAATTATTTTTCCAAGTGCTCCATATTGATTATACTACCTCAGGTCATAATTATAAGACAACATTTGAGAGTTTGTTTTGGTCTTAATTATAAGACAATATTCTAATTTTTGTCAATTTTTTCATAAAATACCCTATGATATGAATGAGAGATTATGTGAAATCAATACGGTAATTGAAGTACAAAATTTTGTAAGGGCATTTTAGGAAAATGAGTAAAATAAACTAATTTAACCTCTATCCTTAACTCCTCCAACATCGGTTAAATATGTCTTATAATTACGACCGAGGGAGTACTTATTAAGAGGGTTTTCATCAATAAGTAATTTCTAACATAAATGACCAAATTAAAGGGTTATTATATTTAAGGAAAACTCACTCGTATTTTATGAATAATTAATTTAACTATTTTTTAATATATATGTAAATTATTTATTCAGCTCTTATAAGATAGGAGGGAGTACATAATAAATTAGTTACCTTCCCATAGTTCTGAAAAAATTCAAAATTTTCAATATGGGACTACATAATTCTTATAAGGGCATTTAATGACATATTTTAGAATATAAATAAAAAATTTAAGTAAAATTGCTAAGAATTATACACAAAATCTACACACACATATATAATTATACACACACATATATAATTTTTTTTATGGTTCTTCATGCTCCACATTGCACTACCTTTGTGGTACCACCAGCATATGCTTTTTTTCACATCATGTTGGCCGTAATAATTGAAGTTGAAAAGGATGATAAAATGTAAATAAATAAATATTCTTGGAGGTGGTAGTCTTTTCTGAAAACTGCAGTCGTTATTTTTGATGCCATATATGGATTTATGGATAGCATGCACACAAAGTTATTTTATTTTATTTTTTTAAAAAAAGTTTGATTCCCAACAAAAATTGAAAAGAATATATATATTTAATTAATTTGTTGTCATATGGATATTTATGTTGCTTTTCCGTAGTTATTTTCCCCAGCCTACAATTATTCAACAATGACATTCTAAAGATAAAATACAAAGTGTAGAATCTCATAATTGGGCACTTCTCGTATAAGTACCAAATTCTTCAACACTTTATTTCTTTTTCTTCTTGTAAAAATTAAAAAAAAAAAAAAATCTCTTGTCCACGTGTGTGTGTGTGTATATATCAATAATTGAGAGACGATATGAATATTGATCACAACATAGCCATAGGCAGAGGTAACAGTTGAATTTACTGTTCAAGTAACTACTATTAATTGATTACTAATTCTTTTCCCCGTCTCTCGACACCTACCTAGCTACCTAAATTTAATTTTGCGTAGTTACGTCACAATTTTTAGATGGTTACAACTTACAATAATGATAGAATATATTTTTTCTATCGAATTTGTGAAGTGAAGTAAGGAATCTAAATACAAGGACCAACATTTCAGTTGAAGTTAAAATTGGTGGACCCGTGAGGGATCTGGAAATTAGTATTACTTGTGATATTGTGAGGCTCTCACAGGAGGGACGACACAATATACCTTCCATATTCGATCTTCCCACTTTCACCCATAATGTCAGTCTCAAAGCATAACTCCTATTGGTCCATACATATTTATATGCGTTAAGGTCTAACTGTGTTTTGGAAGTTTTTATTGAGGAGAGGAGAGAGGAGTAATGTTATCCTGAATTTTTTTTTTTAAGGTTTAATATTGCCTGAAATGTTAAAATAAAGTAATGTTACTCTTTTTTATTAAAAAATTAACCGTCAATGTCAATTTTTTAATAGGGGTTAAGGAGCAAAATCGCCAACGAACTATTAGACCAGGAGCATTTGGCACAATAAAGTTTTAAGGGTACTAATAATACCAACAAACAATTGAAATTGTAAAAAAATCACAATATCGTCAGTTGCTACAGTAACTCCGTTTATGACCCTTTTTTTTTTTCTTCTTTTTTCTGATCAATGTCGATGGCAAGATGCAGCTGCTCCAACAACAAATCTGAAATTCATCATCAAACTCTACCCATCCTCTGCCACTGCTTCCATCACCCCTTCAGAACTCCACTATTGATTTGGAACGGAAGTCTACGATGGAACAAAGTTTTGCTCGCATGGACGAGGAAGTACAGAACTGGAGCCAGAGCAACCAGAGCTCCACTTGCAAGTGCGAGCTTCAGACACCTCACTGCGACGCCGTCGGATCTACCGTGGTTGTTGCCGTTGTTGTTACGGACAAGATCATCGTCTCCAACCGTGGCAACTCCGAGCCGTTCTCTGCCGAAACGGCGTCGCCGTCCCTCTTTCGTCCGATCACAAGGTGGGTTTCAATTTCTCCGAGAAACAAGTGGAAATAGAAGTTAGGTTAATCATTGGATTCTTCTTCGATATCCAAGGTGGGTTTCGTCCTGGCACGCGCAAATCTTTAGGTTTAATTGATCCTTGTTTTCGTGCATCAAGCTTTCTTAAAATCGCGTGGGCTAACTTTGCTTGATTTCCATTTTTGCGGCTCGACCGACCCGACGAGTTGCTCCGAGTTCAAGGCCGGAGGACGGGTCATTTCTTGGGATGGTCCTAGGGTTCTCGGAGTTTTGGCGATGTCCAAAGCCATAGGTAAGCGAGTTTACTCTCTACCACAATCACAAATAGGTGCATTTTAGCGTAACTTTGAATTTCCGATTCACTAAATGCTCGTGCGCAGGCGACAATTACGGACAATGTGAGCGTGGTAGTGGTGGATTTGAGGAGAGAGAAACCGGAACCTAACTTCGACAAGGGGAACAACAATAATTAGAACAAAAATTGAAAATGGAGGATGAGAACTCAATGATGAAGTTACTGTAGCAGCTACATCTTGCCATCGACATTGATCAGAAAAAAGAAGAAGAAAAAAAAGGTCACAAATGGAGTTACTGTAGCAACTGACAGTATTGTGATTTTTTTTACAATTTCAATTGTTTGTTGGTATTATTGGTACCCTTAAAACTTTATTGTGGCAGATGCTCCTGACCTAATAGTTTGTTGGCGATTTTGCTCCTTAACCCTTTTAATAATCAACGTTATTTTTTTTAACAGAATGAATGAGACAATATTACTACGTTTTGAAACTTTCAAGATAACATTAAACCTGAAAAAACTTGTACGGCAACATTGCTCCCCAACAAAAACTTCTGGAGCAAATTTGCACCTTAACCCTATTTATATTATTAATTGATGGGTTAAGGTATAATTTTACTAACAAGGTTTTTCCCGAGAAGTGTTTGGTACAAATGAGTTTTTGAAGGGGTAAAAATAGTAACAAATAATTAAAAATGGTACAGATTCATCAAGGCTATTAAATTCACTAAGGCCAATTTAAAGTAAAATGTAACGAACGTTTGATGATAATTTAACAACTTTGGTGAATTTAAATCTTTTAAATTGTTTATTGGTATTTTTCCTTTTCTAAAACTTATTTGTGCTAGAAGCTCGTCAGAAAAAACTTTGTTGGTAAAATTGCACATTAACCCTTAATTAAATATAATTAATAACATTTATATTATTATATTTCTCTAATCCATATATTAATTAGTAGTACCCCTAATTGATTGATCTCTGGATTCTTCCCACCATATCCCCACCACCTCCTCCTCTATGCATGCCTTTCATAATTATTCTCTCGTTGACTCTCTCTCTCTCTCTCTCTCTCTCTCTCTCTCTCTCTCTCTACTTATATTGGTAAGTCCCATCTTGTTTTGGTTTACTTTCTCATTGAAGCCCTCTCTTCATCTTCTTTTCCCACTAATAACGACAAAAAACTTCCACATGCACTGAACGATGAATTACCACCTACCTAGGGCTATATGTGTTCAATTCAAATTGATTGATTAAGGAGTAAACAACAATTGTTTCTTTTCTTATATATTTATTATCGTTTATTGTTTTTCACCATGTATAATTTATTTTAGACTAAATTTTGTATCTTTTAATGTACATTTATACCATAGACATACATGCATATTCATTGTTCATGGTTCTTATCGCATGCAAAGGTAATAATACACTCGATAGATTCTTTTTGTTCACAAAAGAAATTATTAAACATTATAATAAATAAAGTATATACAAAAAGAGATAAATGGATATAATAATACATGAAAAGTCTGATTCACTTTTAAAACGGGATAGACAGATAAATATACGCGCCCGACATGTAAATTAGACAATTCAAAATTGGCTTTGAATTATTATTACATTATGAGCATTAGGTTTACGCAACGTGTTCATCTATTTTTCTTTTTAGTTAAATATAATGAGATTTTAGACTCATTAGTTAGGTTTAAGTCAAGTATTGCCCACACTTCCCACTGAACATCATCATGATGTAATATATATATATATATATTGTCAAGAAGAAAAGTCTCAGACAGTCAGGCATATATATATATATATATACTCATGGCCTAGAATTCTAGAGCTTTATGTATTAATTTTTACAATGTTTGAAAAGTTTAAAAAAAAAAAAAAATAAAACAAAACACAATCATTGAAGGGAACCGCACAAGTCTTATTCATTGAGAGCATTTCATGTGCAACAGGGAAGGTATATGTACCCTACTACTTGCAACTACAGGTATTACAACACTTATTGGTGGGCCACCTCCACCATTGAATATGGTTCTTTAAAAAAAAAAAAAAAAATCCCTCTTCAGTCAATATATAATTATTGTCATATTAAGTTCGGTAATGTTAAAAAACATTTTCATAGCTGATGAATAATAAGAGATTCATAACCTCCTAATACCAAGTTATGAAAGTTTACATGAGTGTTTGAGAAACCACAAAATTATGGTTTCAGAAGTTTTTTTTTTCATAAGTCAAGACAAAACTCTTCTCACATACTTAACTTATAAATCATAAAAGCTGTTCTCCAAAAACTAATTGGGCCAAACATGCAAAATCTCATAACTTAAGGGAAAAAATTAATACTTGGAGAGCTTCCTCTCAATTAATTGAAGTATATATAACTAGACTCTAATTATAATGAAAAAATAAAGAGAAAAGTCCATGTTTATTATTATTATTATTATTATTTGCCAGGAAACGCATGAATTCAAATATTGATACTTTGTGCATATGAAATCTTGCCGACAAATACTTTATATATGTGTGTAAGCGTATCATGCCCTTCTGGGCAATAAAATTTCTAAATAAAGAATTTTAATTTCTCTGATTTTCTCAATTTTAATTAATCGGTAGTATTTGATATAGAATAGTTTGTAATATTTACAACATGTTTGTTGCCAAATTATAAAAACAACTATTCTTTCGTATGTCTACGTGGGGGCTAACTTTCAGTCTTAATCATTTTGATTATCTTGAGCAATTACGAAAAATGTGAAATAAAGTTTATTTCTCCTTATTTTTTTTTATTAACTATTCTACCAAATATGGAGATAATAACCTCAAGAAACAAAATGTTAATTTCAATATTAACTAGTATGTCTGTTAATTAAGCCAACGATAGTAAAACTGCTTTTTCCTTTACTAAAAAAAAATTACTTTCAGTTATTATTAGAGCTTAATTAGCATTAGTCATACTTCAAGTCTGTTACTTAATGGTGAACTCTTTATAAAGTTATATAATGGTGATTAATCCTCTAATTACTTGATATTACTTCACCATACTTCTTAATACTTATTATTTCATGGACAAAACATTTAAAAAAGATGATAAAATATTCTGATTTATTATTATAAGACCCCCTATCGGATAAATTTTCATCAATAAAATTTTTTGGCTGAAATTGCACCTTGAATCTAGACTTAATTTTGTAAAATTAATGAAGTTGAATTATTAGCAAAAAATAACGGTTCATGACTTTATGAAGGTGAAAAATTAATTCATAATTAACTAAATTAGGAATATACTTATGTCAAGTTCCTTATATTCATTTCATCAAGTTCTCTAATAATATCCAAGCATGTATTCTATTTTTGAATTATTATCATTTAACTATAAAATTATATTAAAAATATAGAACACTTGATCATGCGTGGTTAAAAAACTTCATGTAATTAATATAAAGAATGTGATGTAAGCATGGTCTGGTAGCATTTCATTTTCAATGATGTTTTAATTTTTAAACTTAAATTTATAAATTTGTTAAAAGGATTGATTCTATTAATATATCATCACTGACGCACAAGGGATCGATTGATAAATTGACCAAAGCAAATTTCAAATATGTGATTGTTAATTGAATTGTGTTTTCATATCTCCAGGCTCATTATACTGTGGATTTTATTTTTCATATATGCTCTTTTATTATATTCTTTGATGTATACTTTCTCTCTGACCTAATAATGATCCGATGGACACTTATCATCTTTTAAATATATATGGAATTTATTCTACGTTTTCCACAGATTTTTTTTTAAAAAAAAAAAATTGAAAAAGTGAACAGTTCTAATCAAATACAAAAAATTGGGTATATGGTTTATTATTAATTATTTCATAATAGGCACTCATATTTTTTGAAATAAAAAATCATTCCTATTTGTCAACCTAATATCTACATACATACATATATATATAGACACACACATATGTGTGTGTGTATGTATGTATATGTATATATATGTGTGTGCATATATTTCTAGATTTACATCTATATACCTATTTTTCAACCTAATATCTATATACATACACATACATACATACGTACATATATATATGTGTGTGTATTTATATCTACGTATATATATGTATTTGCATTAAAGGTCAACGTCTACTACTTTCTTTTCTTATACTTGATACTACAATTGTTTTCAACTTCTCATATGTAGTGCCTTCCTTTATGGTTTTTGTTCTAATGCTACTCCTCATATATTGCAAACCATATTCTCCTCCATTTAGAAATTGTCCTCTTATATGCAAGAAACATAATATAATTAAGCTTTTCAATGTACTCGTCATCTTTTCTATCACCCTACAGAATAAAGTTGTTATTAACAAGTATATGAGTAACACTAACAACTTTAGAGCATTTTATCGATGACACGTTTTGAAATCGCATAATAAGGGTTATAAACACAAAGCTTCATCATTTCCTTTACGGAAAATTATAATAAAGGACATAAGAAAAATAATATTTATTAAAAAGGACCATAAATATGGTAATTATTTTGAAGGACCAGAAATTAAAACATTAAAATATAAAGACTAAATTACCCTTAGCCAGATTTCATTTATTCTCTCTAACTAAATCAGAATATAATCTGGAGTGATTGATGAATAATGACAAACCAGAATCTTGAGTCGTATAACTGTTATTGAATGTTGGATTTCCAGATTTAAGATGCTTGTAACATTTTCTTTTTATTAAATGAATAGCATCCTAACAACTTAAACACACAGACACAGAAGCTGGGCTAAGAAAATTTACAGATCGACAGTTCAAATTTGAAATGAGGAAACATATTTTAAAAGAAAATAACACAAAGTGGAGGTAGCCATCTATTTTTCTCATAAGCATAACAATATGAATTCATTGAATTTTTAGGCTTCCAGCTCAAGCGTTAGGATTTCGGTTCTCAGGTTTTTTAAATCATAAAATAATTTTATTGGAGTTTTTTGGTCATACAATTATGTTTTTATCCTTATAAATTGAAGGAGGGAAAACTGCAAAATTCAATGACACTCCAGTCTCTTCATTTGCTACATGCCACAAGGATTTTGATAGTCCTAAGATACCATCGTTTTTAGAGTAACTGATCAAAGGAAGGTAAAAGAAAAAAAAAAATAGAGAGAGTAACAAAGCAAATTAAAGCTTCATTTGTCTATTCTGGAATCCTTAAATTTTGAGATCCATGCAAATTTTTGAACTAACGGGGATATTGATTAAGGGTTAGTAGGTTAGTAGCAAATAAAATTTAATATTAGTATCCTGTCCAGATATTGGGAGACGTGTTTAAGGTTTGAAACGTAGCAAACAACGTTGGTTGTTTCTCTCTAAAAGTGTCAATGGATACCTTTAATTTAAGAAAGGTCACAGCTCCTTGAAATCTCATTGAAGTACGGACTTGGGAGTTGGGATGGTCGCATGTCATCGGTGACGAAGGTGGAGAGAAGGTGAGATGGTGGAGGATGAAGATCGAAGATGAAGTTTAAAGGTCTCTAGTACACAGCTGTGTCTCGTTTCTTCCAATGTTATTAAACCCGGACTGGTCAGTGAACCGGTCGAGATAGTGGGTTAAGGGTCGATTAGGTCGAATGGGAGTCAAACCGACCTAAACCGGGCCAAACTGGTAATATATTAATATAAAATTATAATAAAATATAAAGTAGATAAAATTTCAAATGTTTATTTTACATTGAGAAAAGTGATACCTTTTATCGCAAAACCCGACAAACCCGATAAAGTAGTAGCAAAGTAGTAGCGTGCAAGGAACAATTTTTGTTCTCTCTTCAGTTCACAATGCTTTTCAAACTTTTTTTTTAGTCAACCAATGCTTTTGAAAACCCTATATCATAATGTGCACCTCTTAGGCTCTAATCTTCTTTTTGTCTTCTCGTGAGTTCTCTTTCATTTTTCGTTTTGCGTGGCCCCTTCAGATTCCGATCTCTCCTCTCTCTCACTCCCATTTTCTTCTTTCTCAAAGCTTCGTTTATCCAGCTTAAAAAAATGAACTCCAGCCTTCCACCTAGCCAACACACGATGCCCCCACTTGCTCGGCGTAGTCCATGGTCGGGGTTTTCCGGTCCGTGCTCGGCCTCTCTGGATCTAGGGCGACTGGATCTGTTCGCATCAGAAAGTTTCAAAGCCGTGACGACGCGTGCTGTTGACCTCGTTCCCTCGCTCCTCGGTCTGTCACTGGCGTTTTCCTCTTTCGTTGTTATCTCCTCACCGGATCTGTTCGGAGGCTTTGTTTTCACTGGATCTTGTTGCTTTTTTTTGGTCAAATTTGGATCTGTTGTTATCAGTTATAACTGCTTCTTAATGGCTTTGTTTCTCTCCATCTCTCTCTATCTCTCCCTGTAAACATGTTCAACCTTCAATCGATCTTGGAAAAAAAAACAAAAACAAAAAACTCTGACCCCCGTTTCTATGGCAGACCGGACCGGTTACATGGCCGGTTCTCCGGTTTCCGGTCCGAACCGGCCGGTCCGGTCCAGGTTTAATAACCATGGTTTCTTCATCTTTTTATGAAGTTTAGAAGAGAGATGGAAAAGGAAGTTCATAACTGGGAAGCAAGTTCGGTCAATGACTCTAGATTCTAATTTAGGTAGAGAGAATATAGGAAATTTGACTAAGGGAAATTTAGTCTTTCTATTTTTATGGTTTAATTTCGGGTCCTTCAAAATAATTACTATTTTTATGGTCCTTCTTAATAAATATTATTTTTCTTAGGTCCTTTATTATAATTTTCTCTTTCCTTCACTACTAAAAAAACAATGTTTTGCGGCGGATTTTTGCGACGGACTAAAACTCCGTTGCAATTATATATTTTTGTGATGGATTAAGTAAATCCGTCGCAAATATCGCGAATTTAGCGGGCATCGATTTTGCGGCGGACTTAGTTATCCGACGCAAATTAGGGCCTTAAGGGGGCCATTTTACCCCCATTTTGCGGCGGACTAATAGGTCCGCTACAAAAGACACCGATTTTGTGGCGAACGGCTTTATCCGCTGCAAATTGGCGCCCTTGTGGGGGCAAATTTGCCCCTCTTTTGCGGCGGAAGTAGTTGTCCGTCGCAAAAAGCACCGATTTTGCGGCGGAATCCTTGATCTCGCCACAAATTGGCGCAGAGTTTGCGTGCACGAGATAAATCCGCGCAACCGAGATAATTTTGTGACGGACTATCTCGAGTCCGTCGCAAATATTAGTGATTTTGCGACGGACCGTTGCGTCCGTCGCAAAAAATCATTTAACCTATTCTTTTCCACTTTCGTTTCACTTCGCGTCCGCGAGTCTTGTTTCCTCCTCCGCCAACTCTTCGCTCCTCTGCCGCTCATCTGTTGTACTCCCCCTCGGGTCGTCTCTTCTCTCCTCCTCCGGTTACCGCTTGTTCGTCCACCGTCGTGCTTCCAGGTCCGTGTGTCCACATCCTGTCGTCCGCTGTTGTGCTTCTAGGTTCGTTCGTCCACATCCGATCTTGTGCATTTCCCTCTGGTTCCCCGCTGTTCTCCCTCATTTTTCAGCTGCTTCCGGTCCTTTCTCCTCCACGCCGTTGCATACTACTTCTCCAGGTATGGTGGTTATGATTTTGTTGTCAATTATTGAGTACTAGTATTTACTTGTGTTTGGTTTGGCCTGGAACGCAGAGAATTGAATTGAATTGCCTGATTGAATTGCCCATACAAAATTGAATTGACTCCCTTGTTTCCCTTACTAATTCTTTCTATGGTTACTAGAATTTTGGAAAACAATTGAAGAAAAACTTCCCGGCACGTTATTTAACTAACCACGATGATTGTGTGTGTATTAAGTACTAGGGATAATGAATGACTTAAATTTGTGGCACTTGTATATATACAGGGTTCTGATGTTTATTTATAAGATATTTGCCATTATAGTTTGATTCAAAGGTGAAGGAAAATAATGGCGTGTTTGTGGAAGAAAGACAAAATGTGAAAAGAATAACAAACATATGAGACAATTTGATATGAGAGCACAAGAGATTTTCTAGATGCTTCCCTTTATGGTGGTTCTTACCTGTCCTACAAGAAAATGTGATACATGCTTGATGCTTTCTAAATTGCATGTCAATACAATTAGCACTAAAAAGTCATGGGGTAATTGGATTGATTGATCACATTTTTTTAGATAAATCTAGCTAGTCTCTATCATGAATAAATATTGGGAATAATGAAATTACGCTTAGAAGGATTCTCTTATCTAAGGTTTAGTGTAACTTGAATCAAGTCAATAAAAATTTGTGATTTTATTTGAGTTGTAGTACATGTATTTAAGAATATGGATAGTTGTAAATAAAAAATATGGATAGTTGTGATTTTATTTGAGTTGTAGTACATGTATTTAAGTTAGTTAGTGCCTTAGTTCAATTCATTGTTATTTTGTTGTAACTGATTCACATGAGTTCCCACTAGTACATATGCAAGATTTATTTTGTGAAATATTTTTTGCTCGCAACCTTTTTCCTTCGGCACAACACAGAGCAAATATGCCCATAAATTATAGAGTTTGATACTAACAACTTGATATTTTAGAGTTGGTAAGGACAGAAATCTGGCTAAAAAAATTGGAAGCATCTAAAGAAGTTCAAGAATCACAGAAGCGCTTTTTCATTCAACTTCAGCGTGGTCACTGATCTTCACTGTAAAGGAAGGTTAGTAGAGGATCTTGTGTTCACCATCTTCTTTGCTTCTTTGTTTTTGGCTCTTGTTAGTTAATATATAACTAAAAATACATGTACTTATGAAAATAAGACTTGAAAATATGATTATAAATAAATTTGTTATTTGTAAATATAAAGTATTAGAATGTTTATTTTGGTTGTGCCAAGTAATAAAACTAATTTCCAATGGTAAAATTTTAAATGAACTCGGGTTCGTGAATTTTCCCACAAAGAATAAAAGTGAGTAGGTTTAGTTTAAGATTTATGATTGATTTACATATATTTTGTTTTCTTTAAGCATTTATGTACTAACATTTTCAATACTGTTGCCTTAAGCACACTGCGTCGCCTCAGAGTCAGGTCGGGGAAGCTAGTTCCTTGGATGCACCAGTCTGGGGAACGATTGATCCTGCGACTGGACTGATGTGGATCCATCCTATCGGCACCACCGAGTATGTCTTGTAAAGTTACTCATAATGTTATTATGTTTTACCTTTAGTTTGTATGAGTATGTCTTCAGGTTTGATCCTTATACTAAGGTGGCCGATTTCATCGAGGATCAAATATTCCGTAATTTCACTCACCCTTGGGCCAAATGGACAGAGATTCCTCTAGAACATCGGAATGCTTAGTTTAATGATTTCTTGGTAAGTTATATGATTTATGGTTATTAATTTCTTCTTTTATAAGTTGGAGCACTAATCTTTTATTATTGATTTTCAAACAAAGTTTAGGTGGTTGCCTGAGGATAAGGACAATTTTAAAAAAGCTTATAACTTCAAGGGAAGCAAGTGGTTGACTGATAGGTGTGATAAATTGAGACATGATAGAGGCAAGAAAACTTGGATTCAACCTAAAATGGCAGGACAATTATTTGAAAGATGGGCCACCGACCCAAAATTTAAAAAGGCAAGCGAGCAAAATAAATTAAATAGGGCCAAGATGCAAGGATCGTCATATGCTGGCGGCTCCATTCCATATAGCGAGCATGTCATGAAAATTGTAAGTATACGTTATTTTCTATTTCAACATTCAATATTTTGTACTTTTGAGGTAAGTAATTAATGGTCATCATTTGTGTTTGCAGGCAACGTTCGGGGAAGTTCCTGCAGCATCTGTTGATTGGGCTGCCTTTGAGCGGATTCATTCCCAGGAAAAGGTGAGAGGCGTTGGATTAATGCCAAGTCCCAACAATTTGCGGTGAGATATTAATTACATTAATTATTTGTTAAAAATTTATTTAATTTTACATGTCTTATTTGTTATGCATTTTTGTACTTGTAGGAAAGCTTTTTTGTCGCAACATAGAGACTTGCAGATTGAGAACGACCCAACATCCTCTCAATCCAATAACACGAGTATCTTCATTGAGGCTGCAAGCAGATTTGACAAAAAAGGGAGAGTCTTTGGGATGGGTGCCTCTGCCAGTAGATTGAAGCCGTCTACGAAGCACTCATCGAGCCATGTTGGAGGTGTTTCTACAGGTAAACGTGATACTTTTGTTATCAGTTGTTACATACATTTTATTTCCTCGTCCATTTAAATAAAGTACAAAAACATAAACTGACTTCATAATTATTGTTGGTTTTGTAGATTATAAGTGGGTGAAGGCGTTAGAATAGGTGGTAAGTCAGCAAGCAGATCAGCTGAATGAGCAACGAGCGATGATTACGGAGATGCAGGCACTACTCCAGTCCCTATTGCAAGGCAAGGGTACGCAGTCGCCTCGTGATGATTACCATACTGGTGGTGGTGGTGGTGATTGTACTAGTGGTGGTGGTGATGTTTAGACTCCTTTTTCTTTTGTTCATTTTGGTCGCAACATTATTATTTATATTTTGTTTTTACTGTAGTCTTGATATAATATATTTTTATGATATGTCTTTTTTATTTCGTAATTTTTTATATAATTTTTCCTTTTTTTTCGGATTTTTAATTTTTTTTAAATTAAAATGAATTTTGTAGTGGAATTTTACAATATATTTTTATGATATGTATTTTTTATTTTGTAATTTTTTTATATATTTTTTTTAATTTTTAATTTTTTAAAAAATTAAAATGAATTTAGCGCGGATTTTACAATATATTTTTATGATATGTCTTTTTTATTTCGTACTTTTTTTATTATTTTTTCGATTTTTAAATTTTTTAAATTAAAATGAATTTAGTGGCGGATTTTCTTTTCGCCACAAAATTTAACGATTGCGACGGATTTAACATTCCACCGCAATGTGGATATTTTGCGGCGGAATATTTTTTCGCCACAATGTATGAAATTTGCTGCGGAATATTTTTCCACCACAAAATTTCAAAATTGCGGCGGATACAAATTCCACCGCAAATTTTGAAATTTTGCGGCGGAGTTATTTTCCCGCCACAAAAGATCATTTGCGGCGGAAAATTCAAATTCCGCCGCAAAAAAGTGTTTGCGTCGACCATTTTTGCGACGGAATGTTTTCCGCCGCAAGCCCATTTTTGCGACGAAAAAGAGGTGTTTTGCGACAGAAAAATTCCGCCACAAAACAAAGTTTTTTTAGCAGTGCTTTATCCCCGTCGAAGCACACAAAAATAGAGCACAATCTACGAAATATAGATTCATATCTCACACGATCAATGAAACAACAACATAAATTATAAATGCAACAGACAGTTCAACAATCATTGGATGTTCTAAACTTGTCATTAGTTGCTCTAAATTTGTTATTATTAACAAAGGAGTAAAATTGGACTTTTATGTTTGGAATTAATAACACCCAAATCTCTTAGGATTTAACTATAATTTGATGAGTTTGAGGAATCTGATTGTCGTTAAGCCCGTTAATTGGGATCTGATTGTAATTTTCTCTAATTTGAGTTATTAACATGATCATGATATCTACTTATACTTCTCTCTAATCTTGCAACTAGAGCTCCCCCCAGTTGGTTGATGTCTACATCATTTTTACGTATAGGTTAATAGTAACAATGCACATAAATAAAATTGTAAAATTCTATTAGACCATTATTAATAATAAAAACTACATAGGATAAAATTTAATTGGAGAATTGGACTTAATGAATATATAAGAAAATGGACATAATTTTTGTCCCTAAACAAAAATTTCAGTTAAAAAATTTATATTAAACGAAAATATAGTATACCTTTTTCATTTAAGAATGTGGATTTCTTTTGGGGGGGGGGGGGGGGAATACAAAATTAAAATACAAGCCTAATAAAACAAAGTTGAAGTCTATTGGAAAATAATGAGCTATAAATCATCATGTTTATTAAACTATTAGATGGCCTACTCACACTTCCAATAGAAGCTTCGGGAAAATCATCATCAATTAATCGGCCACTATCATATTTGGATCACACATCATTGGGAAGAAAAAAAAAAGATTAGGTATGATTTTTATATGTTTATTAAACTTCTTTATTAATTCTATCAACATATAAAAAATCTAAATAATTTTGTGTAATGTAGCCATCTAATAGGAATTTTTTTTTTTTTTTTTTTTTTTTTTAAGTTAAAGGTCTTATAAGTGAGTGTCTTTCGGTTCAATTTACATATAACAACATCAAGTTGTTAATTAATGCTTATCACTTTAATTATTTGTTTAAATAAAAAAATGTAGTAAAAGAAGTGTTAAAATTTAACATGCAAAAAAATAATAATAATAAAGTAATGAAACGAGTTTGAATTTGAAGAGTAAGTGTTACTCTACGACTTTTTTTTTTTTTGTGGGAAATATTCTTATTTGTTAAAGGAATGAGGGGGAAAAAAAGGAAAATTACATATAGGTCCCAAGGAAGAGAGATATTTATATTTAGGTCCCTTAAAATTGCGAAATTACTCTAAAGTCCCAAGGGACTTGAGTAATTATTTAATGTAAAATTACTTTGCTGCCCATAGTGCATATTTCACACGTAAGCGATTAACAACACAAAATGCATAAATTAACAACACAAAATGCATAAATTAACCACAACTTCGAAAACCTTCAATTTGTCATGTCTCACTTTCGAGACGATTAACAACACAAAATGTATAAATTAACCACAACTTCTGAAAACATTCAATTTGTCATGTCTCACTTCCAGAGGCGATTAACAACACAAAATGCATAAATTAACAACACAAAATGCATAAATTAACCACAACTTCTGAAAACCTTCAATCTGTCATGTCTTACTTCCAGAGGCGATTAACAACACAAAATGCGTAAATTAACAACACAAAATGCATAAATTAACCACAACTTCTGGAAGTGAGACATGACAAATTGAAGGTTTTCAGAAGTTGTGGTTAATTTATGCATTTTGTGTTGTTAATTTATGCATTTTGTGTTGTTAATCGCTTCTATGTGAAATATGCACTATGGGCAGGAAAGTAATTTTACATTCTGAAATAATTACTCTGAAGTCCCTTGGGACTTCTGAGTAATTTCGTAATTTTAAGGGACCTAAATGTAAATATCTCTCTTCCTTGGAACCTATATGTAATTTTAAAAAAAAAAAAAAAGGTAATAAACGAAGTGGGTGGGAGTTGGTGAATAAACGTGTTGCGCTGTGGGTGAGATTAAAAAAGGGTCCCATTAAAATCTGCCACGTCAGAACGAGTGTACGGGTACGTGGCAAGGGTCCCACACAAGATTCTGGGTTTTGGTCGGTGATGTGCGTTAGTTACACTATTCTGGATCCGCGTTCTCTTTTTGACACTTTGACCCCTCACCTTATTATTTTTTTGCCACCCTCCCCCTTCTTTTACCCACTTTTTCGGTTCTTCCCCTAATTTTTTAGGACCGTTCGGCACTCTTTTTCTTCCTCCTCGATAGTCGTTAACTAGTGTGCAAATGAAGACATCTTTAATATTTTAAAAATAATAATATATATAAGTGGTCACGCAAAAAGTCAAAAAAAAAAAAAAAAAAAAAAAAAATCCGCGTACATGTTTTAAGTATTATAACTGTTGTATTAGTTAATTTGATGGCAAAAAAATTAGATTAAATTACACAAAATTCCCTACATTTTGGAGAATGAACAACCTCCTTTTACATTTAAAACTATAAATTATATGCGTAGTTTAAACTCTATTTCCATGTGTATATAACTAATCCCTTTAAACTTTGATTCACATGTAGATAATCCAAGAAACTTCACGTTATGATACGTGTGGATGTAAGCTAAGTGACGTATAAAATTAATTGTGCAAAATACAAGTGTTGATTAGATGATTCGTTGTAAAGTTTCAAAAATTAAAAAGGTTATACTCGCGTTTGTGTTTATGTTTTTATAATTTAAATTTCTAATATACATTACATTAAAAGTGGTTTTTTTTTCTTGGAAAATAAAAATCAAATTTTAAGCTAAGCATTTATCCTTGGAATGTTGGTTGGAAAATGTAATTAGATGGGTATTAAGCGACCAATAATATGAGAAAAATAGATATGGAGATGGGGTGTTGTACCTAACAGAGATAATAAATATTCATGACCACACATCTTTCTCCATCTTATTGGATGATAAATGTGTGACAAATTATCCCAATTGAAAGCCGATACTTCACTTTCATTCAAGTTCACATATGTATTTATATTTTTTAAGATTTTAATTAAACCGTAATATGTGCATAGAGCTGACATATATAACAAGCATTGCAAAAATAATAAGCAAAATTATATCATTTATATTATTTTTAATATTAATATGGAGATATAGTTGTTATGATACTTTCGATTAAGATACTCATGTATTATCATTAGTGTATGTATATGCCTCTAATCTATTAATATATAAAAGGCGTGCAATTCATTCTCATTTCAATATTTCACACCTAAAAATTTACTCAATGCATAAGGATGAAAATCATCAAACTCTCGATCACTTGCTTACGTTAAGGTCATTAGAGTCATTATATTCATCTGACTTCATTAATATAATAGTTGAATGTATTTAAGGTTAAGAATAGATTGCTTCAATCTAAAGTTAGTGTCCCCCCTAGCTATAAAATATTAACAGAGAAGATTATGTATATAGAATATCAATATCAGTAATTAAAACACCGTTTTACAAACGCGTAGGATATCAACTTTTCTTGTTCAAAGACTGGGAATTTCATTTAATTTTCGTAAATATATATTTATCACCAACTACAAACGTGTTCGATTCATTTACTAAGCTGTTATCAGTCAATTTCGTTGCTTCCTTCTTTCTTCTTTCCAATGTCCATTCACTTTCAGAATGATTAAGACAACAAAACACATTGTCACCACATAAAAACATTGATGGATCACCAAAAACCAACTATCTGTAACGAACATGACGAATGTTGGAAATATATCACAGATTTAGACAGAGAGAGAATGGGAAACAAACGAGAAGAAGGCAAGTGTTCAAATCTCAGAGAAAATCCCACATTTAATGCAAAGACTTAATAGTCTGTGTACGTTGATGACAGTTAAATTTAGTTTTCAAATATTTTGTTCAAGTTCTTTGGATAATTCCATGTTTCCTCTCTCTCCAACATATCCTATTTGTCTTATAAACCTAATAACACCTCATCATCACCTTCTTTGAGAATATATAGTCGGCAAGAAAGCTAGCAATATGGATAAGATTAAATTTAATCTCTCTCTCTCTCTCTCTCTTCTGTGTCGGTTTCTAGATATATTTGGTTGTTTCTTTTGACAATGTGTCTCTCTAAGGTGCTTTTGTAACTTTGTATTGTTCAGAGTAATTTTGCCAAAAAAAATGGAAGTCAAGCATTTGGTCGGTGGCCGGACACTCTTAACTAATGTAAGGAAACAAATTTTATCCTTAAATTGTTAATGTTTAATTTTGTTACTGATGAGGATATATAAAATCAATTTTAGAAATGAATTAACTTTCAAACCTAGCTGCAAGTCTTGGAAATTATTCCTAGTTCATTATATTTAGGTTTGTGAAGTTGAGTAGGATTTCTAGGTTTAGCTATTACTCCAAGTGCAGTCTATGGATTATTGTTTTTTTGTTTAAAAAAAGTATTACAACTAGCTCATAAGATAAGGAGGATCATTATGACATGTTATTGTTTTAATTAAAGTATAATTCATGTCCTCTCGTTAATATCGGAGGAGAGTTAAATTGAACTTTCTAGGTTCCACAAAAAAAGATTTAACCTCTAAGAATTAACCAAACGCAATATAATAACAGTTTACCCAAAAACAAACCTTTTTGGATCTCAAATTTTTTTAAAATTAATTATCATTGGTATTTCGTCCTCTGGAGAAAGATTGTAAACTCTTAAATCTGTCAATATTATGAATTACATTTACAAGTCCATAACTGTTATTTTCTTTTATTTTAATTATCTCTGCAATTATCCTTCTTTTCTCAATGTGAAACGAGACTTCTCAGTTGGAGTAGAAATTAATTACAAACCCTAAAGGATAATGCAATTAAATTATTAAACTAGAAGAATCCAATGGATAATGGATTTGTGACTGGGTGCCTTGTGTGCAATTAATGATTTCTTGATCTTCTCTTTTGACTAATTAGTTTGTTTAGTTGAAGAAAAAGTACGATCAGTTAAGTGCACATGTTTCTTTATTTCCAGAAAAAAAAAAAAAAAAAAAAAAAGAACTACTTTTGATTTCAGCAACATTTTTTTATTAGGGGAAATCATTAGTTTTCTTCTTCTAGATGATGCTTTTCATTGCAAAGAGAAAAATGATCCCGTTGATAGGAAAAAAAATTTAAAATAAAGATTGCTCTATGATCAAATGAATAAATATTACACTCTTTCTAGTCTAAAATATAAATCACTTATATTATAACCAACCTTACTGAAATTAAGGAAGTTGTTATGTTATTAAATATGTCATAAATTCATTATTATTATTTTTCAATTTTACTCCTATTAATGAGATTTTGAAGGAGAAGGAAAAAGTACAAGGAGACACATTATTTAAGCTTTAATTACCCTGCAAAATTGACAAACAAACATCAATTACTTTTTAAGTGATGACTTATATTTTGGATTTCTTGAAACCGATTTATATTTTGCACTGTCATGATACTTCTTTTTTCACTTCAACATACATGTCACTCAAGATTAGAGCTGGGAATCAGGACTGGCCCGGCCCTATAGGGCATGGGGTAAGGAAAATATCTTTTTTTAAAGCCCGGCCCGATAGTACCAAGGCCTGGGCTGGAAAATTACTATTCTAAATTTTAACTATTTTTCCTTCGATTTTTTTCAAAGAAATATAATTAGTAAATCGCAACCATTAAAATTCTAATCTATCAAATAAATGTTATCAACATTAATATCTAAATAATATAAATCATTCAACAAATAAACACATTCATTAATTCGTAATTAAAAAAAAATAAAACAAAGAATATGTTTTTTCCTTTTTTTCAAAAAATATTAAACAAAGGAATTTCTTTATGCCACGACAAAATGTCTTTTCCTCTCGTAATTTTGTGTGTGTCTGCAGGTTTCCTTCGGTTCATGTATGATTTTACCGACAAGTAAAAATAATTATACTTATTGTACACAAAATATATTTATAATTTATTACTTATATAATATTGTAATACCAAAATATGTGTTTATTTAATATGAAAACATCCTTTTTTAAAAATTTATAATAACTAATTATGTGTTTTAATACAAAACAATAATAAACATAAAAAAGAGTTATAGTTTAAACTAAAAAAATCTAAGTAATTACAAATAAACATATTCATTAAGTAGAAGTCTAAGTAATTTTTTTTTTAAAAAAAAGCTACAGTTAAACGGGCTTAACGGGCCGGCCCGAGGCCCTGCAGGGCCAATTTCAAATTTCTGGCCTATTTTTTAAGCCTGAGCCCTGCAGGGCCAAGGCTTAAATGGGCCGGCCTGATGGGCTTGGCCCGATTTCTCGGCTCTACTCAAGATTATGAATATTGATTAAGAAATTTATCAAATTACCTTAATTGTATCAAAATCTAATGATATTTAACACACACAAAACACACTAATATATTTTGTTATACTAATTTGAAGGCAAACTCACCTACCATTTTTTTCCTTCAAGATTGATGAATCGAAAAGGTTCAAAGATAATTGATATTTCATTGAAACATTAACATAAGAATATCACGTAGTGTGAAATAACGTCAGAACTCTAAAGTTACATAGGCGGGTCTCTTATATATGAAAGGGTTTTATTGTTCTAAATATGATAATAATGAGATAGTTCGTCCACCCATTTATGAAGACTAAGTTTTGTTACTTATATCTTTTAAATAACGCGAGATATTTCATTATATATTTTAAATATATCATTTTTGTATTATATTGTTATGCGTGATAGTTGATTCTATTACACTACCCTACATGTATATATAGCTTGCACATATAATAGTTTTGAAATTGAAAATATTGATGATTTGGGAGAGAATAAGCTAAAACACTTTTTTAAAAATTTTAATGAATAAATTAATGAAATATAAAAAATATTCCTTATTTTCTGAGATGTTTTCGAAATATTCTCATATTGGCTTATGCATGCATGCACCAAACATAAAATAATAGTAATACCTATTACCTATTCTTAAAAGCCAAAACACGTAAATATAACCGATCAATCATTTAAACACCGAATCTAAGAAATATATATCCAATCTATTGAAGCAGATAATAATTTAGATTTCTAAAGCCTTTATTTGTTTAGTTCGACGACTTAGATAAATAAAAATATTCAATTTAGAGTGCAATGATTGGGGAAAAAATAATATGATTGATGCAAAGGATTATCCAAATCAGAAGCATCAAGAAGTAGAATTTTCACTAGATAAGGAAGAATATAGTTCTCATATCTGATAGCAGACCAGGACAGGGTAAAGTTGATGAGAATTTTTATGTAATTATATCAAAATAAATAATAGAGTTTCATCATTTCATGAAGGGAAAATTAATCCTCAAGTCTTTATAATTTAATTACCTCAATTTTAAATTAGGTCTATAGTTTATTTTAAAAAAATTGGACACTTATAATTGATTTTGATCTATTATAAGAATTCTTCCTTGATTGTAAAACTTATTAATTTAATTTATAAAATTTTAGGGAATTTATGAAATTTCATTCATTTCATTTAACACCATTTTAATGACCGTACATTACTATAAAAAAAAGGTTTATAAAGTCTATAAATTAAAATTATGGGATAAAACATTAACTCATTCAAACAAAATAAATTACAATTAAGAATCTAATTCAACATTGAGGTAACAAGCAAGGAGATCGATGTGGTCAAATTTTATTTTCATGAATTATACAAGTATGAAGCTAATCAAAGGAAAAAAAGGTTTATCTACAAAAAAATATCTAATTTAGAGCAAGCACAAAGAATAATTCAAGGAAAACGTTGGAATTTATAACTTCTCCACTCTTGTTTAAAAAATAAATTAATAATTGAAATTATCAACCAGCCTAACATATAAGATATTTTTTCAAAAAAAGTATTCTTTTAAAATATTTAAAAAGGTTCGCAGCATGTGGAAAGAATATAACAAAAAGATATTTAATGCAAGGACCATATATATATATATATATATATATATATATATATAGCATCGCTTTAAAGGAACAACAAATATATCATAATAATTTAGGTAACCTCTACCCTAAATGTTCTTCCAAATTGCAATATACTAAAAAAATTTATAAGTCCCACTACAAGGACATTATTCAGCAGTTTGGCTGCCAAGTGTAGATATGGACAAACACAGTTATATTAGAATATAACTTTTAATAAATTAACATAAGGAAAAAGCTCATTATGCGATATAAGAATTAATTTTTTAAGAAAATAGAATAGAATCTTGTATTATTGTTGGTTATATATATTTGATATATATGATATGAGAAAGAATGAGAATATAATTTTATTTATATATTTGGTGAACAAAAGTAAAGTGAAACTAGAAAATAAAGATGGATAAATAACAACTTTAACTCTTATCGTAAAAAATATTAAATATTTACCTTTTTATTCTGATTTATTATTTTTAAAACACTTTCAATTTTTGATAAACAACTTGATATTCTTATCCTCAACAAGTATTTGTACTTAATTCATAGAAATATAATATTTATATATAGCATGCCATGAGAGGATACGTAATGAACATAAAAGGATTAAATGTCTGTGCAAAGAGATGAGTGTTGCAAAGGTAATTAACAAGAGATCAAAGTTTGAAACTGTTCCGATGTAAAACACAAATGTTCAACCCCTTAGGTTGGTCGATAATCAATATATGATCCGGAGAAGCTTATTCAATGTTATCTATCAAGAAGATAACACTGAACAAGGAGATATCTGTGCGACACAAAGACGGAATACCGTCTGAGGGGTGGGTGTGTGCACAGTGGGACAATATGTAAATAGTAAGGGAGAATGCTTGTGTACCGTTCACCTGGGAATGTCTCCTTATTTATAGTGAGGTTATGTGGATCCGATTTCCCTGATGGCACGTTCCCCTTCTTAACACGTTCTGTCCACCTATACCTGCACTACTATATAGTTGTGGACATGATCGTGGGATAGCGGGTCCTTATTTGGGCCTGAGCTTTCCAGGCCCATTACCGAGGTCCATAACAGAAACTATACATAAATTTCATTGGGTTTGGAATAAAGCTTCTTCTTTTCTTTTCTTTCCAAAGATTTCATGCTAAACCAACATTTGTAATCAAAATGATGGAAGCAAAAGGGATTATTGCAATGTTATTAGTTGTTCTTCATGCATGCATGTCCTTAAAAAGTTCATGATTATAATGCAAGTTTCAGCTTAATACGTAGACAAATATTATTTTTACATCATTTAGAAATTTTGTCAAAAATGAAGATTTACAGATATTTTCCAATGGATTACTTTTAAATTTTAATATTTTATTAATAATATACTAATGTTATGTTTGGATGAAGTTTTAGACTTGAATTTAAAGTTGACGTGTTTGTTTGCGTGCACATGTGTTTAATTGTAAGAAATTAAAAAAAAAAAAAAAAAGTCATAAAAGATTAACAATGACTAATCTAGTTATGTAGAAGGAACTCGACTCTAATTTCTTTCAAATGGAAGAATATTTTACGATTTCTCTTATTTACTCTTTTATATTTCAGAGTTTTTTTGGATAAGAAGTTCATTGCTCTTTCAAGATAATTTTCATAGGCACTCCTTGCAGATTATCTGTCTTAATCGAGCTTTCCTCCCTATCAGTGGATTTAACAGTGTCATTTAATGTGATTTATCAGGATATTGAGGAGCTCCTCTATAATTTTATTTTTAAGCAAGTTAGCTTTTCTTCTAATCTTTGTGGCATGAATTTTAGTGTTTTTTAGGAACTGCCACACTTTTGAGGTTGATATGTAACTGTTTAACATGTTATTGCTTGATGTTATCTTTTTTATTAATATGCTCTTGAATTTACTTTTTTTTTTTATTAAAAAAAAAAAAAAAAAGGAACTCAACTCTCCTTAAATAAGAACTTCAAACCTCATGGTTAAAAAATATATATATATATTACAAGAATATAATTATCTCGACTTGGCACAACAATACTTGAATATTAATTAGTAATATCATATACACACACCAAATAATTGTACATAAAAAATGCCCAACAAACAGGTATTGTCATTTTACTAAATGATTTTTGCAGTGGCCCCAGATGTTGAGAATAGAATTGATAAGAATATATACATGCATCCACACATATATGATACATCTTCTTCCATGTTTGATGAATATGAGCAATTTGAGAGGTTGACGTGAAGCAAGACAGCTTTAAGAATATAGAAAGTGAACAAAGTTAGGGGAACCAGAACACACAACATGATCTGCAGGCTTCAAGTGTGTTTGGGAGAGAGAGGTACACAGAGAGAGATAGATAGATTCAACATCAAGCAAGTCAGAGTAGTCAATTTCAGACAATATGTTAGGAAGAACTATAAGAAAACAGCTTCACATGCCACTGTTTTAAATAGGGTAAAAGAAAGACCAAAGACCACGAAGTTTTTTTTTTTTTCAAGATTATGAAGTTTTTTTTTTGGAAGTTACGTTTTGGGAGCGTCCAAGTCACGGCTGTTAGTTGTTGACCGTCAATTTGAATGGAATGCGACGTGGAATAAACATTTCAAAAAAATTAGGAAAAAATTTTAAAATAATAAAATAATAAGAAAAAAAAAAAAAATTAAAAAATAAAAAAAAATTAGGAAACAAATTCAAAAAATGAGAAAAAAAAAATAAAAAAATTATAAAAAATTCAAAAAATTAGGAAAAAATTCAAAAAATTAGGAAAAAATTCAAAAAATTAGGAAAATAATTCAAAAAATGAGGAAAAAAATTAAAATAATTAGAAAAAAATTCAAAAAATTAGAAAAAAAATTAAAATAATTATAAAGAAATTAAAATACCCCCTTCCAGTGAGCCCCACCACCGGCCACCCTACCGCCGGGCGCGACGGCCGAATTAGTTGATTTTATTTATTTTTTAAAATGCCCTTATATAAATTTTGTACCTCAACCATCTTATTGATTTCATATAATCCCTCATTTATATCAATAGGCATCTTTTAGGAAGAAACCGACAAAAATTATAATGTTGTATTATAATTAGGACCAAAACAAACTCTCAAATGTTGTCTTATAATTAGGACCGGAGGGAGTATATAATAAATTGTAAAGGTATTAAAAAGTGTCTTGAAATTTTGTTAGTTTCTTATTTTGGTCATTGTCATTTCCCCAAATGTTTTCCTTTTTTTTTTTTTAATTTTTTTAATTATTTTAATTTTTTTTTCATTATTTTCTAAATATTATTTTTTTATTATTTTTTCCTAATTTTTTAATTTGTTTTTTTTCTAATTATTTTATTATTTTAAAATTTTTCTAATTTTTTGAATTTTTTAAAAAAATTCCTAATTTTTTGAAATTTTTATTCCACGTCCGTCAAGATTCCATCCAAATTGACGGCCAACTAACGGTCGTGGCCAGATCGGGCACTCCCAAAACCTAACTTCGCATCACGAGCGCTCAAAAAATTTTTTTGTGGCTGAGCGCTCATTTACCCTTTCAAATATTAATATTTGTAAACATCATATGATATATATATTCACAATCCAATAATTGTCACACTGACATGAAATGTCTGATATATCAAACTCGATATATTCACCATCAAAGTCAATCTCTTCAACTGGTTCAGATGCTCTCCTCAACTTGTCCACAATAAATATGGCCACCAAAATTATCCAAATCTTTCATCATCTTCTTCATTCTTCATCCAATTTGACTAATTAATTAATTTATTATATAAATATATATGTTTTTTGTTTGTTTCTGGGTATCTGGTTCTTCTCACCCATATCCACATTGTTTTGCTGGATGCCTTCCTTCCACATGAAATCTTTTCAATACAATTCTCTCTTTTCTTAAGAGTTAAGTCTACATATCTTCAAATTCATATATCACTTATTTCACCATGGAATAATCTGGTTTCTCGCTCCAAATGACCAAGGGAATTGATATATAGGATAAAATATTTATTAAGATAATAAACCTAATTTGTACAAATTGTTATACTGTCGTTAATTAATACTCCCCCTATATATGAGAGCCTTTTAATCGAATCGCAGGATTTTAAAAAACAATTAAAACTTATATAAGTAGTTAAATGTGATAATTACTCCCTCTGGTCTTATTATAAGCACCAACGAACTAATCATTCTCACAAACCAATAAAAACAATTATAGTCATTAAATTTGTCTTAAAATTTAAGTGATTTCTAATACTACCCTTACTAATTATACTAAACTCTAATATCATATTACCCACTACCCTCATTAATTATGGGTATATATGAAAAAAAATATTTAATACTCTTTAGAAACAAGCAAGTGCCTTATAAAAAGAACCAAATACACTTATTAGTTGATGCCTTATAATAAGGACTAGAGGGAGTTTGTAGGAAATTTATTTTTCCCCAAAAATGCCCCTATTTATGAATGGGTGAGAGAGAGTAGTAACGAAAAAATAATGAAAGAGAATGTATATAGTATAATAATTAATTCAGGAAAAAATGAGAAAAAATGTATTTATTATTGAGACAAACTCAAATAGAATCTTAGATTTAGGATAAGCCCATTCAACAAAAATGCTCTTATATATAGGGATGAAGGGAGTATATTATGTTTTTACTAATTAACAAAGATGACTAGTTAACAAATTAGTTAACCACTAACCAACAAGTGGCTGGTTGAGGTGGCAAGCAGCTTCGCCCCTTTAGAAAATAGAATACAAGTTTGAATACTAGGAAGCACACTTATTAGGAGAGATAAAAACTCTTTGCTCTTTAAGTCTCAAAAGGGATTAGTATCAAGTTCCATGTGACTTAAGGATATCCTTCATCACATAAAAATATTGTTAATCACTAATGGATGATAACGAACTACAAGAATATATTCATACAAACATAAAAATTCAAGGTTTACTTCTAATTAATTTTATAGTAAGAATAATTTTAATGCGATTAAAGTTCGAGCAAGTATCATCTTGAAGGCTCATCACCAGAGTAAAAACAAATTTCAAGGTTGAAAGAGTATTTACAAAATTGATTTTAAATTACTATATCTGATTCTTAATATAAAAGCTAGTTGACTAATTTAGGTAGATTAAAGAAGTTAGTTATTTGTAACAACTAATAAATATATATTGATTTTCTTAAAATACCATCTTTTATCATATTACTACTTTGTATATAAATTCCTTTATGTGTGCAATCAAAGGGATATTTTTTTAAAAGAAAAAATTCTAAATTTGAGAGGCAAAGTGAATTATATCTTATTTTTAGAATCAAATTTAATCACCAATTAGTTCTTATATTAAAGACCGGAGGTAGTATCTACCACCAGAATCTTAACATCAACAAGAAGTTAGAGCCTAATGCTCTTATGAGATACATGTGGAAGTTAGAGCCTAATGCTCTTATGAGATACATGTGGAAGTTAGAGCCTAATGCTCTTATGAGATACATGTGGATTGGTTCTAACATGAAAAGCCTTTATTATCTCTAGGGCGAAGGTGCAAATTTATAAATGAACAATTTCGCTTGAGCACTCATAAAAACTATCTATTTTTGGTTAAAAAGTAGACATAAATAATTTACTTGGAAGCAGAGAGAGAGAGAGAGATATATATATATATATATATATACATATATATATATATATATATATATCAATGTTGTTAAAGAGACTTAAATTCTGTTACTTTTTGAACTGTGGGTCCCACTAGTTTTTTCTCTCTATTATTTTAATGGAAAAATATCACTTAGACCTAGAGCCGTCAATCAGGGCCGGCCCGGCCCATCAGGGCCGGCCCGTGATGGGCCTGGGCCCATCGGGCCGGCCCTCCAGGGTTCCAGAAACACTGTTTTTCAAAGCCCGGCCCGAGAGCACGGGGGCCGGGGCCGGCCCGGGCCTGGAAATTATTATTCCAAATTTTAATTATTTTTTTCTCCGTGTTTTTCACACAAATATAATTAGTAAATTACAACAATTAAAGCTCTAAATTACAACATAAATCATCTAATTTATTAAATAAATGTTGTCAACATTTATATCCAAAAAACACAATCATCCAACAAATAAGCATTCACGAATTCATAATCAAAAACAAATTATGTTCTAAAATAACTTACATAAAATATAAAAAGCATACCACTAATATACATAAATTATGGTTAGTGAGATGCGAGAGCTGAGAAGAGTTGCGATTGAGGAGGAGACGAGGAGTGGAAGGGACATGAACATAGTTTATAGTGTAAGGATCATAGGAGTAGTCAATAACAATATTAATATATTAGTTTAAAATTTTTAAGACTCTACATTGTTATAAGACATAAACATTATATTCCAACTCGGTTCAGGGATTTTGTTAGGAAAATATATCAAAGAAATTTTTTTTTTTTTAAGACTCAACATTTAATAAAAAAAAAAAAAAAATATGACGGGCTAAACGGCCGGCCGTAGCTCGCAGGCCGGCCCGTAAAAGCCCGTGGCTGCGGGCCGGCCCTCCAGGGCCCGACTTCATCTCTTTCTTCTATTTTTGAGGCCCGGCCCGTAACGGGCCAGGGCTAAATGGGCCGGCCCCGACGGCCCGCCCTTTGACGGCTTACTTAGACCCCATGAAAGCAATTTTATTTCAGTTAGCCCATAAAAGATTCTAAAATTAAGTTTTGTCACTAAAAATATAATAATACCCATATTTATTTATTTCATAAGAGCATTTAGAAGACAAATATGGGTATTTCCAAGACAAATAAAGACATTTATAAGAAAAACATGTAAATAACTAGAGAGTTAAAAAAAAGGGTCATTTACATATTTGTCTTGTAAAAATATTTATTTATCTTTAAAATGCTCATATTTGTCTTGTGAATGCTCTTATGAAAAAAATTAAAGTAAAGGCATTATTGTCTTTTCGCTTAAAAATCTTAATTTCATTTTGATTGAAGGGGTGCAGTGAAGTTTATAATTTTTTGGGGTTAACTGAAATAAAAGTGTTTGCATGGAGTCTAAATGATATTTTCCCATTAAAAATATTAAAATAATAGAGAAAGAAGACTTGTGGGACCCACATTGTAATTAAAAAGTAACAGAAGTTAAGTCTTTTTAACGGTGTTGCTATATCTCGCTCCCAAATAAATTGTTTATATCTATTTTTTGGATGAAAAATAAATAGTTTTAAAGGTGCTCATAGAGAAATTGTTCTTTACTAAATTTGCACATTCGCCTTTTGTGTATGATAGTTATAGTTAGGAGAAATACTAACATACATGAAGATTTTAGCACCATCTAAACTATATGTAATGAAAACATAACAACTCATATCATTTTATTCTTTAATGGCTAATAACTCATTCAAAACAATTCATATTTTGTTTGGTTTTTGAGAAAAATAAACCTTTAATTTGAATTAAAATATTTATTTAAAAAATAAAAAAAAAAAAATCCTCCAACTAGAATTACAATATTTATTTATTAAAAATAAAATAAAATGTGAATTGATTCATATGAGCCACGAGTTATTTATTTTTATTGCATACAGTTCAAATGATGTGTAACTTGTAAGTATTTTTCTATAGCTACTTGCACATATTTAAAATAAAAGAGAATTTTATATTATTTAGTTGTGTGCGCATGTCTATGTATATAAAGGTCACAACATGAGAAACCCAAGAGCATTTTGAGATTATTTACTTTGTCTATAATTTTTAGTGAAAATACTGAATACCATTAATTCATAACGGGCATAGTCCCACAGTACATCAATCTCCTACTTCAACATCCTCCATCTCCTAAAACAGAAATATGGAAATTGCTCAAAGATACAATAATGGGTTAATATTTTTTGTCCCTTAAATTTTTCTTCATTTTAGTTTTTATCCTTTAAGTTTCAAATTATAAGTTTTGGTCCTTGTAGGGGCAAAATGGTCTAAATTTCTTATTAAGTTATAAGGACTAATATTAAGGAAATGAAAACGGACCAAAATAAAAATGAAGGAAAATTTAATAGACCAAAAATTATATTAACCCTACAATAATTATTAACTAAACTATGAGAGTACTAACATAAATTAATTGCTTCAATACAATAAAGAAAAACAAAAAATATTTTCCTAAAACCCCTAGACCATAAAAAATAGAGGCTGATATCTAATATATATGGAGATTTAATGAATTTAAGATAGGACATTAGTATCACAAATGAACCAAACATGCATCCTTAATTCTTTATTACTTCGCCTTATGGGATCTTAAAAATACCTTCGAGTTTTTTTTTTTTTTTTTTTTTTTTTTTTTTTTTTTTTTGATATAAAATACCTTCGAGTTATGTTGACTCATCGAATGCAACAGCTAACTTGATAAGGACATAATAGGAATTAACACCTTATAATATCCATATATATTAAATTAGGTTATTTTTGCCCGAACATATATATATATATATATATATATATTAAATTAGGTGCACTATAATATTTGTACAAAATTTGGAAGAAAAAAAAAAATCATACTCCTTCCAGTCCTTAATATAAGACATGTTTGGGGGAGTTGATATTGGTCATAAATATAAGACATAATTTTTATATTTGTCAATATTTTTTTTTTATCCTATTGATGCTCCCTTAATAATAATTAAATAAAAGAGGGAATGAAACAATTGAGGAAGATACGTATGATGTTTTAGAAAAATATACGTCATATTAAGTAAATCCAACTAACTTCCTTAATATAATAAAAGTAAGTAAATATATGTTTTTATATTAAGGATATGAGGAGTGCTGTTTATATTTATAATATGTAAGTAACATGACTTCTAAATTTAATATATCATTTATTGGCGATGATTTTTTTTATTATTATTAAAATTTATTGGCGATGATGATTATGAGATGAAGTTCACATGTAGCCTAGCATGTTGGGTAACCCAAAGTTGAGCCCAACCATGTGAATTTTATAAAAATTAAAAAAAAGTGGACCAGGACTAGCCCAATGAATAAGTATACCAAATAGATGGAGGAAACAAGTCCATAACAAGCATTTAGTCTTTTGTAAAGTTAAAGACAGTAAACAGCTTTACCCAAAAAAAAAAAAAAGACAGTAAACAAACATGTGAATACAAATTAAGAAATCGATACTGTAACAAGGAATTGGGAAAGAATGAATTTGACTATTCTCATTACTGTGCCTATGTATTTATACAAGATAAGGAAAGAATATTTACATAACAAACTAAGTTGCTTAACAGAAAGTTGTTATACCTTCAACTAGATGACCTAATACTTGAATTCCCCCGGATCTTTTGCTCGACTAAATGTGAATGACAATGTGAGAGATGATGCTTGCACGATATCCAAATATGAAAGGTGGATCACTTGATTGTTTAAAATTAGCAAACTTGGGACAATAATTGTTACACAAAAGGTTAGCTTTATCGAGAGTAAATGTGTATTGGGGTTGGAGTGGGACTCCAAGCCTAATGAGGAGAAAATGGCGTCATATATGGTGTCCCAAGTGGGAAATCAGTTTCTCCACAAAAGGGCCCAAATGTGTTGGAAGACCCAATGGGGTCTTAGGCCAAGTTGAATTTTGAATTCGAATTTTGAATTTAAATTTGAATTTAAATTCAAGAGGTTAGGTTATAAAAGATAATTCTGAATCATCTAATATATATATATATATATATATTAAGATCCAAGGATGATTGGATGAAGATAAGAGAAATAATAAATGAGGATTGATTGAAATGATTTTGAATTTTAGTTTAAGAGATGAATGTGATTCATCATCTTAAATTATTATTCAATCAAGATATGAATTTAATTCATTATGATTTGGATTTTCCAAATCAAGTTTGAATTGGGCCTTTCTTGTAAGCACTTAAATTAGGGTTAGACTCTTATAAAGTGTTGATTTTTTAAGTGCCCTTTTTATGGACGTTTTTTGAAGAAGAAAAGAAATAAATGTAATCTATCATCTTAAATGATTGATTCAAACAATCAATCAAGATATGAATGTGATTCATCATCTTAAATTCAATCAATCAATCAAGATATGAATTCAATTCATTATAATTTGGATTGTCCAATTCAAGCTTGGATTGGGCCTTTCTTGTGAGCACTTAAATTAGGGTTAGACTCTTATAAAGTGTTGATTTTTGGTGTGCCTTTTTCCTACACGTTTTTCTGAGAGAAAAATAAAATCCTTATGCTCTCTAAATTTTGGTCTTTACCAAAGGTTTAGAGAGAAAAGGCACCATCCATAGAAAGGTAAGGTTCCAATGATCTTGCTCCTCTTATCTTTAACTTGATCCTAAGAAACCATCATCTTCTTAAAAAGATAAAAACCCAAGGAAACCACAACTCAACATTGTCCTCGCCTAGCAAGCATCCAATGAGTAGGAGGTTTCAAGAGAAGGAGTTCTCATTGCAATCGGGGGATAGCTGTGTGGATCAACGTTAGAGGACATCAACAACCTTGAAGTCTTCGAGTGATCTAAGGTATTCTAATCTCCAATAATCATTTCATCAAATTATCCTAAACCCCAATAGTTGTTTTAACGAGTAATCCTAAAACTCATGAGTATTATAAATTGTTATGAATTCTCATGAGTACCGTAAAGAGTTACGGATTAATAATTATTAACTAATTAGCGTAATGAGTTAAGGTTAATAATTCATGAGGACCGTAAAGTGTTACGGGTTTCCGCATCGATTAAACAAATTTTTGTTTTCAACCTCATGAAACTTTGCATGAAAGTCATGTAATGGCAAAATTAACCAACAAGTAACAAACTAAGTTGCTTAACAGAAAGTTGTTATACCTTCAACTAGATGACCTAATACTTGAATTCCCCCCGGCCCCCGCGCGAAGCTTAAGCATTTATATTTTTCATGCCAAGCTTGGAAATGAGTTCACAAAACTTAGTAGGATGTAGTCGCTTAGTGAAAACGTCAGCTAACTGGCATAAGGTGGCTTTAGCTCGTAGTTTTTAGCAAACAAGATAACAATCCAACTCAATATGTTTGGTCCTTTCATGGAAAGTGGGATTAGCAACAATTTCAAGAGCTTACTGATTATCACAATATAGAAAAGCTGGATCAATGTGACTGATATCAAAACCATTGAGCAAGTAAATAAGCCACTGCAATTCACAAGTTATGGATGCAAGAGGACGGTACTCAACTTCAAAAGAGGACCTGGAAAATGTGGTATGCTTCTTGGCTTTCCAAGAAATCAAAGAACCTGAAAAATAGCAAAGCCAGTTACAAATCTTCAAGTATCAACACAATTGGCCCAGTCGGAATCACTAAAAGCTCGCACTTGAGATCTGAAGCATAAGATAAAAAAATACTAGCACCAGGGGTTGATTTAATGTAGCAAAGAACATGGTGAGCAGCTTGAAGATGAATGTCCATCAGTTGTGACATGAACTAACTCAATTGTTGTGTAACAAAACTCAAGTCCAAGTGAGTTGTTGTGAGAAATTGTAATCGGTCAATCAACTTTCGTTAGATTGGCTAAAGGTGTGCCCTTAGCTGTAGATTGGCTAAAGGTGTGCCCTTAGCCTTATAAAGTTTTAAATGAGGATCCATTAGAGTAGAGACAGGTTTACAGGCTAGGTAGCCTGTGTGTTCAAGAAGTTCAAGAGCATATTTTCGTTGATATAGAAACATGCCATCCTTTAAACGAGGTTCTAAGCCAAGAAAATACCGCTATTCACCAAGATTTTTGACAGTGAAAGCCATGTCTAGTTGTTGCTTATTGATTTCAGAAAGATCATTTTAAGCTAAGCAGTGAAAGAAGTAAAAGATGCCTTTTTTTAAAAAAAAAAAAAAAAAAAAAAAAAAGAATGGTCTGAGGCATATTGGATATAACCAAAAGAGATTAAGGTAGCAAACAACTTTGAATACCATTGTCTACTCACTTGCTTAAGACCATAAAGTGATTTTTGTAGCTTACATACCAAATTTGGTTGAGAAAACCCTTGAGGAAACTCCATCTAGACCTCTTCATGTAAGTCACCATGTAAGAAGGCATTATAA
Organism: Acacia acuminata; assembly: GCA_019022655.1. NCBI lineage: Eukaryota > Viridiplantae > Streptophyta > Magnoliopsida > Fabales > Fabaceae > Acacia > Acacia acuminata. Next base: position 1,412,964 of record JAFJYI010000075.1, read on the forward strand.
ACATCTAATTGATATTAATGCCAATATTTAGCAGCTGCAATAGAAAGAAATAAGCGCAAAGTAGTCATCTCAGCAACATCAAAGAATATATCAAACTAATCAATACCCTCAGTTTGAGTATAGCCTTTAGCAACAAGTCTGCCTTTGTGTCTCTCAATGTCACCATTAGCCTTAAACGTAGTTCTATAGACCAGTGTTGTTAAAACGTAGAGTCTACATTGAAACGGTAAGGATGAGTAAAAATGTAAAATCGGAAAACGTAAGAGTCTACTACGTACTACAAAAAAAAAAAATCCAACATATATAAAATTAAAACACACCAATACATTAAAGTCATCACAAATTTAAATCCAAACGCTCAAGGAAATAATTAAGTTCAAACTCAATTATCATAATATATATTAAAATCTTAGTTCTGCCCCACAAATATTTTGAACATTCGCACTTAAGTCCCTTCTTCAAAACTTTCAATGTTTGCAGTTAGTCCCTTGTCAAAACTTGTGTTTTGACTAGTAACCAATTAGGTCTGGACTCGGAACACAAGACGATGAGGGGAGATCTGAGAACCAACGCCATGAGACAGACCTTGGACGTCGACCTTCATCTTTCATCATCAACCTCCACCTCCTCGAAGTCACCGGCGGTCTTCACCTTCACCACCATCACCGCTGGTGATCTCCTTCCTTCACCCTCCACCACAGCCGCGTGAGATCCGATAGCGGTCGACGATGAAGAAGAAGTAGCCAATGACGGTCGAAGAAGGAGTAGTAGCCACCGTCCAACACGGTAAACTCACCAATTCTACCAATTTTACCTAATTGACACGGCATTTCAACCGTGTCAACTCAAAATCCGTTCCTACACCCATCTCGCCACGATTTTCAGCCAAAAAACATAGAAACGAACATTTCTACATTTCTGAACGGTGTTTTCACAACACTGCTATAGACCCATTTGCAACCAATAGGTTTCTTCCCCGGAGCCAAAGTAGTTGAGCACCTAAGCCTGGTTTTGTTCAAGTGCTTGAATTTCTACATTTATGGCATCCCTCTAAATAGAATGTTTAAGCGCTTGATTATAAGTTTTTGGAACGGAAATAAACTGACAGCTAAAGCAAATTGTTTATAAGAAGAGGAAAGAGAAGAGTAAGAAGAAACATAATAAAAGGGATATCTAAATTAGGGAAGGGAAAAACCCAGTGGTCTAGTCTGGTTTGGTCCAACTCGAGCTGGTCCGATCTAGTCTTGTCAATAAGCAATATAAAGAAATCATACCAAACTAACTAGTCGGGTTAGATCGGGTTCCAGACTAGGGGACTAGACCACTTGGATTGGTCCGATCTGGTCTATGTCAATTTTTTTAAAAATATTTTTGTTAATTAGATGTTACATTTTGTTTATTTTTTTATTAATGTTGTTGTAGTTTTTTTAAGGATTTATAATTAATTTTTATCTTTCATGATGATTTTTATGATTATAGGTATTTTCATTATCTTAATTGTTTTATCATGTTTAATTTTTTTATTTTTATTATTGTTGTTGAATGTTGTTGGATATTCTTATAGATTTATGATGCTTTAATTTTATGTGACGTGTTTTATATTATTATAGATATTTTATGGTCCTAATTGTGTTTAATAGGTTCAAATTTCGCCTTCCAAAGAGAAGAAACAAAAATTAAAAAATAAAAAGGTCCTGGAAGTCCACTAGACTTAGTCTGGTCCTGCCCGACCTTGGGTTTGTGCTGGACCATATTACAACACCGGCTGTCGACCTTGGATGGATGTCAAAGTCCATGCTAATCCCTACTAAGAATACCTTTGCATGATGATTGGGCAGTAGAAGAAATAAGGGCACAATGATAGCCTTGCAGATAAGATGGAGGGTGATGAGGATGATTAAAACGACGAGGCGGAGGAGATTGTAATGCAATAACAGAAGGGGAAGAAGGATCAAAATGTTGGGGGGGTAGAGTCAGATGAAGGCAGAGATAAAGTGGGCGATGGTGAGTTGCTAGATGGTAAGGGATCATCCAGGAAGGCAAGAAAGCATTGAATGTTTGGCTCAGGTTTAACAAAAGGAGATAAGGGGGAAGGACTAGTAGAGGCAAAGGGAAACACAAGCTCATGAAATAAAACATCTCTAGATAAAAATATCTGATTAGAAGAAAGATCAAGTAATATGTAAGCCTTAGAACTAGATGCAAAGCCCCAGAATAACACATTTCTTAGCTCTCGAGTCAAACTGTGAACAATTGTGTGTGAGAGTGAAAGCAAAACATAAGGAACTAAAAACTTTAAAATCAGAATAAGAAGGTTCAACATTATATAAACGAGAAAAAGGTGTAGAATCTTGAATAATAGGGGAAGACAAGTGATTAATAAAGAAAACAACATGTAGTACATCAAAAGACTAGTAAGAAATAGGCATTTTGGAATGAAAAAGTAAAGCTCTAGCAATATTTAAAATTTATGGATGTTTGCGCTCTACTAAACCATTTTATTGCGGAATAGCAACACAAGATCATGTTTGATGAATTATCTCTTAGAAGCATAAAAATTTGGCATTAAGAATTCATTACCATTACCAGACCTCAAAATCTTAACGGAGATATTAAATTGAGTTTCAACTAAAGCTAACAAATTGGTAATGTGAGTTTGTGCCCTTGACTTATGCTGCATTGAAAACAACCAAGTGTAACGTGAATAATCATCAATGATTGTAAGAAAATAACGGTGAACCTAAGTAGAAGGAATAGAATAAGTGCCCCAGATATCAACCTAAATTAAATCAAAAATGTTATTCCATGAACTTGTGCTTACAAGAAAACTAAGTCGTTTCTGTTTTGCAAAATGACATATATCACAAGGAAGAGAAATGGGAGTACAAGCAACATGTTTTATTTTGTACTGAAAGAGCAGAATTGGAAAGTGGCCTAAACGAAGATGCCAAAATATAAAATCTGACTCTGACTTGGTTAAGGTTGAATGAACCTGAGAAGTTTGTAATATCAACATCTTGTCTACAACATTAGCTGCACCAACCATCAACGAAGGTTGGTTTCAATGGATCTGACACAAATTAGAAGAAAAGGTCAGAGAACAATCCAAAGAAATTAAGTGAGAAACAGAAATGATGTTAAAAGTAAAGAAGGAAGGTAAAGAACATTTGTCAAAACTTAGGATGAAGAAAGAACAGTGCTAGAAATTGTAATAGCCTGAGCACCTGTAGGAAGACTAACAACAATAGGAGAAACAAGGGCCTATTTGATATGTGGAACAGGTCGGAAGGGAATGGAAGATGAGCAAGTTTCCTTGTTTGGTACACTTTTTGTGTTCAATCTTTCCCGGGAACTCATGTTCCCAGGGCCACCAATCTTCCTTTAAAAGTGGAAGATAAGATCCCACCAAAATTAGTGGGAATCCAAGTTCTCATGTGAACAATGACACTTTCGGATATATTTACCCCTCATAAATTTTTTTTTCTATAATGCAAGAAAATATTATTAAATTTAAATTTATGCGATAAGTTCAAACTTAATAGGAGGTATTTTAGACAAATTCGAATTTTGCAGGAAAATATTTTAGACAAATTTGAACTTGACGGAAGAATATTTTAGACAAATTCGAACTTGATAAGAGGATTTTTTAAAAAAATATATGTCTATATATATATATATATTTTCCTTTTCATTTTGCATTAATTACTATTGAGGGTAAAATAAGTATTTCTTGATTCTTTACTAATTGTTACCTTTTATTTTTTTCCTACCAAACAACTCTTCCTTCAAGCCATCTGTCATCCTCAAAATCTTCTTTTCCCTTCCTGTCCCTTCTCAAATATTCCTTATACCAAACAAGCCCAAAAATGATAAGAAGTAAACAAGTCTAAGGAACAACAAACGTCGGTAGTTGCACCAGAATAAATGATCCAAGTGGCAAGATGCATAGAAGAAATTGAATGACACATACCTATGACAGAGAGAGGAGAAGATGTAGAAAGGTGATTTTAAGAAGAAGTTAAAGCCAAAGGAGAACTCAAAAGAGTAAGAAGACACTGGCATTGATGGACTTGGCTAGCGTTTGCTACCCCCTGTGGTCTACTGTCAATCCAATACTTGAACGCACCATTTTAGCGTAGTTTCAAGTGATCCTGTCAACTAGTATGATTATAGAGGATAATTAGGATAAGGAAGATGAAGAATCTCATTGTATTATTGATAATAGTGAGCATAATGCTCTTACAAAGAGTAATTGTGATACTCACACTTATTGATTCATATTAGCTAAGATCTCCTATTTATAAATTAGGATCCTAACTAACTCCCTAACTAATAGGCTAACTAACTTTCTAACTAATCAACTAATCTCACTTTATATTCTAACACGCCCCCTCAAGTTGAACACTATTTATCTCAAATGTGCTCAACTTGAACAACAAAAATAAGGGTATAAGGTGAATCAAATTGACTAGTTTACAAAACACAAAACAATACAAAATTTCTTCAATTCACAATTTCTTCTTCAATAACATTCTTCTCCATGCTAATCCTCATGCTTGCTATTTCAATATGCTTGTAGCCCAATATTACTGTAAATGTTTGCTGGTTTGATTATAGCATAATGCCTTCAAGAACTTGGCCTTTTTTTTTAGACTTCCTTCTGCATGCATCCCTTGTAGCAACAGTAAAAGGAATACTAGTGACTACATAACAATTCCATTTAGCAACAAAGACCCTTTAAATTTCAGCAGCTGGAGCCAAACCTAAAGCATATCCACGATCATACAAAGGCACAGAATTACCATCTATAGGAGTGAAACACTTATTCTGCTCCTCTGATGTCTGGTTATCCATCCAAAAATGACACTGCAAATGCCTGGTCAAGGACTTGCTGCATCACACCTTTGCTGGGAGCCCTTTTAGCTGATGCTTACTTGGGAAGCCATAAATGCCTCCCATTTTATCTTGCTCACCAACCTTTTCCAACTAGTAACTGATATGTTCCAAAGGATCTGTGTGTCAACAGCCCAAAAAATTGATGGCCATCAAAACATAACCAAACATCTTACGATGTTGTAACACAAGTGATCCAGTAGCAAAGATCTGACCACCTTGCTCAGCATAAAAGCTTATAGATTTCATAACAATACCAATATCACCACAGCTTTCAACGGCATCTAAGAACTCAAAACCTGTATATATCGTTCTCACCACACTCTCATGATCCTTGAACCAAACAAACTTGAAGCTATCATCAGTAGGAGAAATTCCCCTTCTGTGCAATGCTGAAGTAGCATCAACATCCATGACAATGACACCACTAGCTTGCTTTGTTTGAGATTTTGATAGCTTGAAGCCAGTTCTTCAAAAATAGGATTCATAGCCACCGAAGGCATGCACCATGAGGCAGTGAAGTGCACAACAACGCGGAAATTCCGATTAGTATCCTGGGCGAGATAGAATTTGAAATCAAATCTGTGAGTGACATGCATATTAAATTTGTCGAACACCTCTTGTGCAAGAATCCGGTAAGATAAGAATTTTCTTCTCTGTCTCTCCCAGTCGTTCTCTCCCCTCTCTCTAAATTCAATGACATAATAAAAATAGTATAATTATGGAGGGAGAAAGAAGTATTCAACGATTGCTCAATTCAAGAAATGGACCATGACTACCTAGATTCAAAATAACAGCAATGTGAATGGCTTTACTGATTCTTGCTCTTTCGATCTCATGGTCTCTAAATTAAGCGAACTTCTTTGGCTTCTAATTCCTGCAATTTTCTCATCTTTCACGAACAAATCGGCCCTATGTGCACAACAAAAGCCAAAAGAGCACAAGCAGGGCACTGACTAAGAAGAGGATCCCAAGGCCATGTTACCTCATAGGTTGTTAGTGTCAGGAGATATCTCATTAGGACCTCCGATTAGCTTCACGAAATGGCTGGACTGGGTCCGCTGTTAAAGCCAAGAACAAAAATTGGACCCTTCTCGAAATCCCTTCAAACTGAGTCTTTTTCCCTCTTCGCCGGCATCGGTCTTTCTGATGCGGGTCTTTTTCCTTCTTCGCCGGTCGATCTTTCCGACGTGGGTCTTTTTCCCTCTTCACCGGCGTCGATCTCTCCCTTCTTCAAAGGAGTCTTTTTCCCTCTTCGCTGGCGTCGATCTCTCCCCTCTTTGGAGGTGTCGCGTCGAACGAGAGTCTTTTCCCTCTTCACCGGCGTCGATCTCTCCCCTCTTCAGACATGTCGCGCCTTCAACGTGGGGATGCTCTCTGGGGTGTCGCGCCGTCAACGTGGGGATTCTCTCTGGGATCCTCTTCACCGTCGAATCCCGCTTCTGATGGATCGATGAAGGAACCCGGTGGAGAAACAAGAACCAGCGACTTGGGGGCTTCACTTTTGTTGGATCCACTGCAATAATCTTGGGCTTCTTCTTGGTTTTGGGCCCTCTAGACAGATGAAGCTTACGGTGGAAAACAAGAGTTGGGGCTTCATGGACTTCTTGATTATTTGGCCTAATCCAAAACCTAGGCTCATGATACCATGTCAACTAGTATGATTATAGAGGATAATTAGGAGAAGGAAGATGAAGAATCTCATTGTATTATTGATAATAGAGAGGATAATGCTCTTACAAAGAGTAATTGTGATACTCACACTTATTGATTCATATTAGCTAAGATCCTCTATTTATATATTAGGATCCTAACTAACTCCCTAACTAATAGACTAACTAACTTTCTAACTAATCAATTAATCTCACTTTATATTCTAACAGATCCTTTTCTTTTAAAACGAAAAATAAAAAATTATGATAGTAATGGATATTAAAAAGATATTTCAGGCTACTACTAAAAAAATACTTTATGATTTTGAAAATTTATTTTAGGATCTTAAAAAGATATCATGAAGTATATTTTTAGTACCATTTAGTATCCTGAAATATTTTTTTTAGTATCAGTCCGTACCTTGAAATATTTTTTTCAAGATCATGATGTATTTTCTTAGTGTCATTTAGTATCATGAAGTATATTTTTAGTACCAGTTAATATCCACAAATATTGTTTTCAAGATCTTAAAATAATTTTTGAAGATCATGAAGTATTTTTTCAGTATCGTGAAGTATATTTTTTGTATCATTCAGCACCCTGAAATAAATTTTCAAGATCATGAAATTTTTTTTTAGTACCAGTCAGTATCCTGAAGTATATTTTTAGTACTAGTCACTACCCTGAAATATTTTTTCAAGATCCTAAAATAATTTTTCAAGATCATGAAGTATTTTTCCAATATCCTGAAGTATATTTTTAGTACCCGTTAATACCCTAAAATAATTTTTCAAGATCATGAAGTATTTTTTTAGTATAGTCAGTATCTTAAAGTATATTTTTAGTACCAGTCAGTACCCTGAAATATTTTTTCAAGATCCTAAAATAATTTTTCAAAATCATAAAGTATTTTTACATTATCGGTCAGTAGCCTAAAGTATTTTTTTAATACCCGTCAATACCCTGAATTTTTTTAAAAAAAAAAAAAAAAAAAAAAAAAAAAAAAAAAGGATCAGTTCAAACTGCGCCAAAACGGCTAGCGATTTCAAGTATAGGACGGCAGTGAACCGCAAGGGCAGCAATGACGCTAGCCAAGTCCATCTTGTCCAACTCTTTTGTACAGCTTATGACTTCCTTTAGGTTGTTGCTCTCTATTTTGCTCAAGCGGGCTCATTTAGTACTTCTTTTGGTCAAGCAGGCTCATTATTTATGTAATCTGCTATGAAACAAAGCCCATGTGTTAGTCATTGTAATTAGTTTCAATCCTATTTTGTTTCATTGAAAAAGTGAAAGATAAGAATTTGAATGTAACAACTAAAGTTCCTCATGTATTAGCCACTCAGAAAAGTGTAAGGTTCTTCAGATTCACAACTCTGCAGTTTCATACAAAATTCAATTTTTAGAAAATTATAATGATGTGACATTTATATTATGTAGCCCCAATTGAAATCGATTAATAGGTTGTAAACATCATTCATCCATAAATCAATACTGTGGAACATTTTTGTGATGAGCAAACATCAAGCAATTGCAGCAAGTTTAAGGATATGTCAAACAGATTTACAAAAGTCTGGAAATAGACAAACAACTCAGCATTTGAAAATTGTATACCAAAAATACCAATGCTTTAGACTGAAGACATGAGTTGTTCCTCTATCTCATCATTCATCTACAACAACACACAGGGCAAGTTGAACAAAAATGACTTCAAGAGGTCACCAGATCATGTTAAAATGCTTTAAATAACCAAGAGCACATGAAGGATCCAACGTCTGCACTCTTTGACAAAACAGGTTTCCTGAAATGTCAAGTGATAGGAAATAGATTTTATGCCATATATCTAATGTGAAGATGTAGAAGAATTCTAACCGCTAATTAACAACCAACTAACCCTCTTTTTTACATTTACATATCAATATCATACTAAACACACTAAAGCCATTCAATTCAACAACAAGCTATAATATAATGTTATCCATGAAATTTGTTAGGCAAGTTTGTGCATACAAAATAACAAACCTAAGAATCAATAAAAGAATTCAGCCCATACACAATGTGGATTGGACACTGTTATAGTAATAAACATGACAGTAAATAGAAGGGATAGATAAAGAAGAATTGTATCAATGAAATTAAAATTGAAAAAATTGAAAAATGCACTTATTGAAATCATAATCTTATGCCAACATACCTCAAAAATATCTAGAAGCCCTTCATCTGGGATCTTTGTCACTATCTGCTCATGTGTAAGTTTGGCAACATCTTGCTCAGCTGCTTTTTAGATAGAAAAAACATTTTTAAAAGTATAGTACTTCCCATCTACCAATACCGTTGACCTAAATTTTGAAGCATGAGCAAATCCTTCATTGGGAGTGTGATAAATAGGTAGAGGCATGTTTGACCTTTGAGCATATTCTTGTAACCTATTTCTGTGAATCAAATGCTCTGAAATACCTGGAGAGATTGATACACAATTCATAGGATTAAAGATCCTTTATGTGTTAAAAGCGTACTTAGAAAAAGCTAGAATTGTCATATGATAAAACTTATAGTAACAATGAACTCATTTTATGTGCAAAAAAAAAAAATAAATAAATAAAAACTAGCCATCAACTGAGATCTCAATTTAATCATAGCCATACTATCTTTACATTGCAACTATTACAAATGAACTCACATAGATTTTCCTATTATTTGCTGGAAAAAACTCAAAAGTAAGTTGGAGTTCTAAAATATTTATGCAAAGCTTCGCAAAAATCATATTCAAGTCACCTTTGTACATAAGGACTTGTAATAAAAACATTTATTTGAAAAGAAGAAGAAGATACTTTCACTTTCACAAAGTAAAGGTAAAACAGGGCTTTTGAATTTAACGTGATGACAAAAACATACAAAATTTCAAGGAAAAAAAAAATCTATAACATATTAGAGACTACTCGAACAATACAAGAAACTTGGAAATGAGGGAAAAAACAAATCAATCATATAAATAAGAAATTTCAGAACCAAATGCTCTTCCTGGGCAAGCAAACTAAGCAGATAAAAAAAACAGGAAAACTCACGAGTGCCAGAAGATTCCGGCGAAGTGAGCTGAGCTGAGGTAGATAGTCCAAGCGCAGACAAAGACGGACCAGGAACCAGGGCCTGAGGCTGGACTGAAGGAAGTGAAAATGAAGGCTGAGCTAAATGGGGCATTATCCTAGAGGGAAAGCTCAGCTGCTGCATACTCACATTCTTCGGCAGAGCAAACTACCATCAAAACCAACGTCTTTGATTAAAAAAAACATGGATGGTTGAGATCTCTTTGAGTTAGAAAATGGTGTCGTTTTAAGGTATAGGAGGGTAGCGAATGGAAAAGGTAAAGGAGACAAGCCAAGTCTTTTCAGGTCCTTGAACTAGATTGTTGCACCACTCCCAAGTTGGAAACAGAGGACCGGTGGCCGGCGGTGGAGAGATCGATCCATCAACAAATTTTAGCTTGTTCTTGGACAAAAGTGCCATGCGTATGGCCTGAGCCCAATTGCGATAATTGGATCCGTCGAGCGGGGCGCAACTAGCACCAGAGCTGGATATTCATTGGGGTGAATGTAGAATGGACTTGTTTGATTAGTGAGAGGGTCAGAAGCCATGGAATTGAAAGGAGAGAGGAGGAAAAAGACACACGAAGAAAGAGACGGTAAAAGACAGAGAACTTGAGGGGGGAAAATGAAAGAGAGAATTGGTTGGCTCATGATACCATGTACTAACTCCGGTCATTAATATAAGACATATTTTGTAATATAATTTGTACTATAAACTATGTCATATATTTAGAACTGAAAGGTAACAAGTAATTAGGAAAGAATGAATATGACTATTCACATTACTGTGCATATGTATTTATACAAGACAAGGAAAGAATATTTACAAAAACTAAATTACATAACAAAAAGTTATAACTTTAACTAGATGATTCAATACTAATATTACTTCCGATCTTTAATATAAGATCTCATTTCTAACGCCAATTACACTACAAATGAGATTTTACATTAAGGACCGAAGATAATAATACATGAATTGGTTGCCTTTTGCAAAGTCCATGAGGACTTCCGTCAATATATTCATGCAACATTAATTCTGCCAATTATGCTCTTTCCAAGAGAACTTCAATCCATGAAATGCTAAAATTCCATCTCTTCTACACTTGTTTCCGAGTATAGAAAAAATTTATTAAAGAGACAATAAAGCAAAACAATGAAAGATTATTATATGATGAGAACATAATCTGTACATAGCCCCCTGCCGTCCCACTCCCCCATGATCATCTCTGTACTTTTCAAAAAAAAAAAAAAAAAAAACTGGCCTACATTGCATCGCTCAGTGGCTATAAAACCAAAAATCTCTCACAGCTCACCATAAACTTAAGGGAAGCACTCAAACTTGGAGGCAGCAGATTGACTATAATCTAAAGTGGCTTCCTTGACCTCAAAATTTCTAATACGCCTTCACATTATGAACTTCTGATGGTATCCACCCGATCGATGACATCCAAGGCCTTGATTCGATCAATATCGAAGTCAATGACCGGAATAGATGGCCTCCTTATGGAGAACATGCTTTTACTTTCACTGATTGGGGAATGGCTATTACTCTTGCTCAACCTATGGTGTTTGCTCAGTCGACTCTTGGCAGTGTCGAATTCCTGGCTCTTGCTAATCCCCGGTGTCAGTTTCCTCTTGCTGACGTCTCGAAGCATCTGTTGATCCTCAACTGTTAGCACGGGAGTACAGCAGGCTTTCTGTGCACATAGTTGCACTGTTTTTTGGTTAGGGGAACGGATTGGAGATTTGACTGGAGACCTTATTCCTCCATTGCCACTTCTTGCTTGACTAACTAGATGATGAAGCCACACCACAAGTTCAAGAATATAAGATTCCGTTCTTTCCTTATCGGCATGGTGAAGTGTTTCAATCCTTAACAAGTCCGTCTCGCCAGTAAGTTTACGGTTAACCTCAGACCTAAACAAAATTTATTAGTAAATATAAGTAGAACATGATACGCCTGTATAAAATTGATCAGAAAGCGTAAGTAAAAGATGTATATAGAGTGGGTGCTTCAAGAAACAAATCTAAAATTTAAACTTACCCAGTATTTGCCCATTCTCCAACCCATCCAAAGCCATGATGAGCTCTGAATTCATCCAAAGAGATAATTAGGCAATCAAACACAACACACAAATCAATGGAAATAGGGAATTTGACAAAATTACAGTACTTAAACTAGAAAGTATTAAGAACTGTGGCACAAAGGGATGCAAACTTACTTGGTTGTGTTGGTGGCAATAGGAACAAGCCACTGCAAAGTTTTCTCCATTTCAGCTTTGATTTGCTGGACTGTAAGCTGCAGAAATGTTTCTCTGATATCAGATTAGATCTAAGAAAAATGCTAACAGGCAAATGGATCACAGACTCAACGGCAATGGAATAAGAAAGGCTCGACCGAAAAAGAGTGCCACATACACACATAAAGAGAATAATCCAACTTATTAGTATGCATAAACTTATCAATTCTATTTATTTTAAATATGTATGACATTAAATATAGAAAGAACAAGCATTTCTCCAAAAAAAACATGCAGGTTTTGCAACTATGGTATCAGTTAATCTAAATACAACTCATGATCATTATTGGTCATAAATGCAACTTTGATAAGACAATTCCAATAAATTTATGGCAAGCTGTGCTACTGAGTCATGAACAGTACAGCCCAAACAATCTGTGAAATGCATGGAAAAACTTGTCTACTGGGATGCACAAACACCAAATGCTCATGTGCTTAATAAATGAAATAGACATGGGTAATTGTATTTTAAAAAAAATTGACATGGGTAAAGCACCTCTTCTTTGGGTTGAAATGATTGTATCCTTGAGCGTAATGCTGATTTGATATTAGGAGGCAGCCCTTGATATAAAGCATCCCTTGTATTAGGAGGCACAGAACTTGAGCGTGACACCTGAAAGTAATCAACTGTCAATTCAGGGCTATCTTTAAAGAGAATTTGCAAGATAACTATAAAATTTTTTAATACTTCGACAAGTCATATGATTTTGATGAATTTGCGAGAAAAGAAATGCCAAAATCAAATAAAATTATTGATATGACCATGGTTGTGACATGATTAAAAAGCTCTAATTTTAAAATAGCGAGAAAAAATAAGTTCTTCAATAACTATTATGCTAGTATGTACTCCTCCGGTTCTTAATATAAGAAATATTTGGGTAGATGATTTTGGTCCTAAATATAAGACATCATTTTGATATTTGTTATTTTTTCCCTAATTTGCCTCAATTGATGCTCTCTCAACAATAATAGAGGAGGAGAGGGAATTAGGATGTCTTATTGAGGAAAGTATATAAAATTATAAATTCCTTCTCTTCATTGGTGATTTAGCAAAAACACACATCATATTTTTAACGAGAAAAGAAATGCCAAAACTCATGGTTGTGACATGATTAAAAACTTCGAGAAAAAATAAGTTCTTCAATTAATCTAATCAAATTATTTTGGTAAATATAAGACATCGTTTTATATTTGTTATTTTTTCCCTAATTTGCCTCAATTGATCAACAATAATAGAAGAGAGGGTATATAAAATTATAAACATCATATTTCTCTTCATTGTTTTCAAATTTAAATATTTTTCGGTCAGTATATAAAATTATAAATTCCTTCTCTTCATTGTTTTCCCGGTCATCCCCACAAAAAAAAAACAAAAACAAAAAAAACAAACCCACACACTATTTGAAGAACCTTTCAGAAGGAGGGGTTAATGAATCTACAAGCCAACAATATATCATGGATTATGAAATTAGAGTAAAATTTTTACTCACAAGAGTATCAATTTGAGTAATAATATTTGCATAATGCAATGCAAGACCAGCAGAACCCAACTTCTTATGGCTTCCTGGAGAATCCTTTACTTGACTAACAGAGTCTGCAAGGTTGAACAGCGGATTAGTTATGAAAGAAACGATATTGGACCAGCAATCTTTTCCCAAAAAAAATATAGAAGGAAAAAGAAGAAGAGAAAATCTCCATCCTAAAAGGGAAAGAAAATGAAATAGAACTGTTCAAGATCACAAAGAACAAAAAACAGGATTTTACATCAAGGTTGACAGGTAGAACACTCATTATACTAAGATGCAAATCTATTTTTCTAACATTTATTCACACAACTCAGAAAGCATATTTTATTCTCATCTAAACTATGCATAGATTGGACCCTATCTTCCTTTGCAGAATTAATTTATCCCTAAATGACACCAGAAAGCTCCATCCATCAACACATAATAAACCCTTCTTGAAATCGAGCTCCAGAGCTAAACCATGTTTGTTGTATAGGGCATGGGATGAAAGAAAACTTTGATACTATTGATAATCAGGGAACTGGGAACAATACATAAAGGAGAAACAATACATGTTTGGTTTAAAGGAGAAACAGACCCACAAAAATTTTCTCCCCTTTTAATATTTTTAGCTAATCATAACCATCTATTTTCATTATCTTGAAGCATACCAGCACTACCAAATGCTTCATGTATCTCCAAATGAAGAAAATGAACAATGTCAACAAGCTTCTCCATGACCTGCGAATTCAGAAACCAAATTATAACAAGGAAAATAAAAATGAAAAAACATTAGATTCAAAAGCTTGAAAGATTCTAAATCAACTGAGACTACGAAAAAGACAATAGCAATTACAACTCAGAGCTAGCTCTAAAAATGAATTGTCATATTATAAAAGCAAGTTTATATTAAATTGATATCCCCATATCCAACCAAAAATTCTAAAAAAATCATGCTGTCTTCTTACCTCTTCCAGTATCCTGGACCAAAGCGATTTTTTCTTTAAATTTTTTACATGCTTCTTCTGACTCTTCAATTCTGCTCTTAAAATTGCAAGGCTGTCTCCTACAAATTTAATAACCAATGGTCACCAAAAAAATAGTACTCATTGTGGTAACAAAAATAAGCTTCTTTATGAGATACTTTTCTGCTTTTCCCCAACAATGCTTTGAACATACATCTGCAAACTGACCAATCCACTAAAAATCAAACTAAACCATGCACCCCAAAATGGTTGTCAAATTTAAGGGAAAACGTTCCACAAACAAAGAAGAAAATGATTTCATGCTATTTTTCAACGAACGTTTTAATAGAAAACAGCCCCAAAAGTTTAAGGCATCACCATTCATCATAATCACATTATGTAAAATATGGAAGACTAATGATAGACGGATAAATTGTTATATATGAAACATGGCAACAACTTGAAAATATATTATTTTTAAGAAACAAAGTGAGCAACAAGGAAACAATATTAATATATTCTAATTTTTCTTGAAACTTATATTTTTAGGAATACGAATGAATTCACATTCATTTTATTTTATCAACTTATATGTTAGATCTTATTACTTAGCTTTAATTTTATTATTTATTTTGTTAAATATTACTTCCTCTGGTCTTAAATATAAGACAAAGTTGGCTTTTTTGGAGAGATTAAGAAGCTAATTAAATTACTTTAAATTAAATTACTTTAAAGTATTTTTTTTCTCCAAACTAATTAGTTTAACTAATAAACTAATATATAATCTAACGATACACAACATATAATATAATTAAGTAACTTATTTAGCTTCCTTAATCTCTCCCAAAAAAAATCAAATTTATCTTATAATTAGGACTGGAGGGAGCATCGCACTTTATTTTAACACTTCATATCTCCCCTTTTATTCTTTATGAAACATCAGATTTCAATTTAAACTTACTATTTTAGCATTTAATTATATTGTACTTATTATTTTTGTTGCTTCATACTTTCTGGAAGTGTATTAGGCCAAGCGTCAAGGATGGGCAAGATTCTTTTCAGATTATAAGAAACATTACCCCAATAGGAAACTTTTTTTAATTAAAAATACAAGTCGACAGGATTTGATGACATT
Organism: Acacia acuminata; assembly: GCA_019022655.1. Taxonomy (NCBI): domain Eukaryota; kingdom Viridiplantae; phylum Streptophyta; class Magnoliopsida; order Fabales; family Fabaceae; genus Acacia; species Acacia acuminata. The sequence goes on from JAFJYI010000075.1 coordinate 1,428,498, forward strand.
TGTATAGGGGAATCCAGATCTGTATTTTACCTCTTTGTGTGGCATTTGTATTGTCTTCTTCTTGAAGTTTGCGCCGATAATCTTGATCAAATCTGTCCAAGGCATGCAATTCATGATATAATTCCTGCAATCCACGTTCTGTTCTTTAGGTTGTTCATAGAAAACACACAATAATGCAACATCAAGAAACAAGAACCAACAAGATCTGTTTTTTATTACTGTTTATTACAGGAAAATGGAAAGGGGTCAAACCAAGCTCTTTATTTTCAAAACCTTATATCAATTCTAGCAAATAACTTTGGCTGCTTATGTCAACTCCAAATTTTTAATCAACGTCCACAAGGTTGCTTGCTTTTGTTATAGGTTGGCCGTCGAGAGGAAAATCAATAGGCTTCTCAAGTTCAATCAAAATGCTCCGGCATAGGCAAAGATCACAACCAAATGAAAGACTATGGAAAGTTTTACCCAGAGCCAGGTGCAATATAGATAGTAAAAGGCGGCCCAATATATAAGGATTCCACCAGGTGGGGTTTCGGGAAAAATAAATGTATGCAGCCTCACTCTCGCAAGCAGAGAGGTTATTTTTTTAGATTTGAACCTATGGCCTCAAGGTCACATAGTAGAAACCTTTAACATTGCTCGAGGGCTCACTTTTAGGTGCAAAATAGACAGTGCAAAAAGTTAATTACTGACCAAATTATCCATCAAATGTAAAACTAAAAGTAAAATTGGGTTTCCATCAAAGCAAACATAGGTAGTGACAGGCCCCATAACATTTGCCTTTCCTTTCAATAACATTCCAGGGAATTTGGGCATGGTCTAATAGGATGCATAGTTTTGGGTACATACAATTACAAAGACTTTAAGGCTACATATTTCTCAGTCTTCATATGCATAGAATTGGCCAGAGGGATTACTAATATATAATTCAACATAAGTAATACTTTATTTTAACACGTATGGTATCGGAAAGCCACCAAAATTAACAGAATAGGAGAGACCATCAAATTCTACTTTTAGGGGAAAATCTTGATGGAATAAGGGGTCAGAAATTTTCTGACAAGAACTAAAACACAACTTTCTCCCACTTCAGCACAAATTGTGAGAATATCTACATTCCTTTAACATATGGACCATACAAGAATCCAACACATACATCAAAGAAAATGATATAGAGTTATGATGTTAGAATAGAAACTTGAAGTCAAACTAGTTTCCATCACCGATAACTTGTATACTCACAGCTGTATACTGCACATAGGTCATTAATTGCTGCATCACCATCTCTGCCTCATCTTTCAATTGTTTTTGTGGAATAAGCTCAGAGCCTAACCTAAATATCAAAAGATATGAAGGAAACCATGACTAAAACTATTTTGGATGTTATCAGGAAAAAATTCAAAATAAATTCAAATCAAGTCAACTATGGATACTTCTCAAAATAGCGGTCGAGATTATGCCATTGAGGATCTTTACAATGATTTCCAAACCGCACAACTTCACCAGAAAAGATTTTCAGTTCTTCTCTGCCACAACAAATAAGATAGTCACGACTCATGTTCAAGTGCATGATGGGTGCTATAAAGATAGGCCTCATATTAAAGGTAGGAAAATACAAAGAGCATGAATCAATTTGTACAAACTAACCTCTTGTCAGCTGCAGCAATTCTAAGGAGTTCTTCCATATCTCTTGATATCAAATTCTGCACTCCTGCAGATGGTAGAACAATCTCTTTTAAATGTCTAATGTTCTCCTTTGAAAGAGACTGCATCAGATTGGCACCCTTAACAATTGTGTTTGCAACTTCAAAGGCCAAAATTGAAATTTTTTTTCCTTTAGTTGTCACTCCAGATGTGAAACCGCTACTCAGGTTCAAATTTGTCATACTGCTACCTAATGTGTCCAAAACTTCTACTGCCTTGCCAAGGCCAGCTGTACCGGCTCTGCCCAAGATTGAGCTCACTTCTGAAACCTATACCACGCCAAAAACAGAATGAACTATTAAAATATTGGAAATGTAAGTGCTTTCATAGTGTAAATGCTTGTTTACAAACTACATATCTTTTGGCACAAATTTTCCTCATACTATCAATTGCTTATCTCACAGTCTCACAACAAATATCTAGAGAGCAAGTTATAGAACAGTAAACTACAATTATTTACAAGCATAGCACACGACGAACAGATAATCAACTACAGTATTTTCCCCCCTATTGACGGTAACATACACACTACAATTTACTGGACAAGGAAGGAGGATAAGATATCCTCCCATTACAGCACACTTGCTGCAACCAAACAAATGAACTTTTTGCACAGCATGACAACAAACTCAATTTAAGATTATTTACATCCATTCATTTGTTGATAAAATGATCCACAGTGAAAATCTCACTAGCACCAGTGAACAAAACAATAGGCTTAAGGACCTACAAATTAATCAGCCAAAAAAAATACTAACATCAGGCTCCAAAGACCATAGAAAAGTTATGCAGATATAAAACCCAGATTGAATAGGCTATCATCACGCACTAATCAAATGCGCAAAACCAAATCCATGCATACAAAGTAAGACAAAGAACAACTCTAGTCTCCTTTATGCTATTAAGGAGTAGGGGCTTAAAAATGTTGAACAGAAAATACTTTCCCATCTATCCAAAAGAAATTTCTCCTACCTATTTATAAAGGGCAGTCCAGGCTCTCACTAGAGTCATCATTTCCTTAATTACTCTGCGAGCTTTCTGCTAGAGTTGGACTTAGGTTGGATTGATGATGCTTCTATAGTTCAAGTTCCTTATTATGCCTTGTATAAATTTTGAAGTTCACTTGATTCTTGGTTTAAAGGTTTAGGAGTTTCAAGCTCAATCATGAGCTGAAGTTGCATGGGTGCAGATTTAGGCAAGTAGTTCAGTATGTCCCTCAACTAAATATGTCCTAACTAAAGAAGGAGAAATAGTTTACATGACATGTCCTAACAAAAGAACAAACAGCAGATGTTCTTACTAAGGGGCTTTCACGATACAATTTTGAAGATTGCATTAGGATGTTGACAATGATCAACATCTAGGATCCAACTTAAGCAGAACATGGTAATGATAATAGGATAACAAAAATAAATATTCCGTATTGTAAATGGTTAAAGGACCAAGTCCTTATTAAGATCCCATTGTAGGCTGATTTTGAGGCATGCTATAGGACTTTGTCACACACAATCTCAGCATAGTTGCTGCATATATGATTAACCCCCCTGAGCGTACTATTTAGATCAATGAAATTGGCACTTAAGCCCACCAAGACATAGGCACTTTACCTTAAGCTACTTCATTTCATATCTGATTCTAAACCCACCCCCGTATGACCAAACTCTACTTTATTACTCTTTCAGAAATATCTGATCTAGTTGCTTGATCCAAAAGGCCAACGAGAATTTCATAACTTGATTAACTGAAACCTTTTGGATTAGGCTACAGTAAACATTCTAAAGAATAAAATTGTTGGCAAAAACATTGTTATGAAAGAGGAGGAGAGGCAATCCAGCAGCATACAGTACAGTGCTATGAAAGAAAGAAAAGAAAATGAATACAAAGAACAAATATGCGATGGACACGTACCTTTGTAACAGCAGCCTGTTTAGACTTAGTAGATCTAGACTTGTAAGATAAAGCCCTAGACAGGTGAGGGATCCCATCATTGATGTCATCTGCACTTGGCCCATGTGAAACCCCCCTTTCAGGGAATGAAAACAATTCTCTCCTATCCACATCATCATTAACAGGAGGCAGGACGGAGTCGCTATTTACTTTTCCCGGAAGTTCGTGAGACTGATAATTCACTCGAGACTCATTATTAGAATGACCATTAGCTTGTCTCGAGCGTTCGCTAACGCCATTATCTACAACAACAACACCTTGGACGAATTTCTTTGACCTTGAGCAAACACTGCCCATAATTTGTTCAAATCCTAAGGACTATCTTCAGTCTCTATGCACAATGGCCATGCAATTTAACCCGATATTTTTACTCCATCCTAGCTAAGAAGCCCGGAAGGAAAATGTAAACTAAATTAACAGATAAGAGTAGTTATTCAGATATAGCCTTTACTTAACCGGAATGCTATACCCATTGCAGATATCTTGATTATTCTGGGATGAACTCGGACACGAATCAGGCATTCCAGCAGAAGTAACACAATACCCATTCTGGTCACCTTTATAGCTCCAGTCCATCAATTCCTTCTAGCTCACCAAATCTGGAAGAAGAAACCGATAAAATGAACACAATCATGTCACCAAAGGCAAACAAAATCAAAAGTAGCAAATAAAAAACGGAGACAAAGCAAACCCAATTCAAAATGAATAGAAAAAGAGGAAGAAATACCCGTATTATCGCTGTAACCAAGACAATAAATTAAAGAAAATAAGATACACAGAACGCAATAGTCAATCCCATTAAGTGAGGAATGACTCATATGAGTCAATATCAGTTCAAAGAACCAGAGACCCCGAATATAGAAAATGGATCAAAGCAAGCACAAAAGATCAAAGGGAAAAACGAAAGAGAGAGTAATTTTATCTAGTACTAGTTGATCAGAGAGGATACCAGAAGCAGAGATCTAAGAGGAATTGTCCGGGCGTCATTCTGGCACGAAAGAGGCGCGTTGTACAGAAAGGGAAGCAGCCAAAGCAGAGCTTGATGCTGCTAATGGCGGAGGCGATGGGTGAAAGGATCGGGAAGCGAACAAGTCGACTGTCGAAAGTCGGAGACGAGAAATGCAGTGAGAAGGAAGAAAGAAGAAAAAGAAGAGGTGACCCAGTCAGTGGTCGCACGCTGCTATACGCAAAAGGACACAAGACTCTTCGTCTCTCTCTACTCCGACCCACTGCGAGAGAGGGTCAAAATGCAATTTTTGTTTTACTGTGATTGTGCAATTTTTTTTCTTTGCTTTTTTTTTTTTTTTTGGCCTCCGTTTTAAAGCAGCCTCGTTGCTAGGTTGACTATAAAACAGCCAGCCGTAATTGATTGGTTGATTCTTTGATTGTAGCAGTAAATCCTCATTAATGCAATTTGATTTATTACATTTTATGTGTAACAACTCTCCCAGTTCATTTTTCAGGGCTTGTTTGGATTATTGCAAAAAAGAAGTTTTAAAGTAATTTTTATTTCAACCGTTTATTTTTTAAAAAAAATTTTTTTTGGGATAAATTGAAAGTTGGGATAAAAAAGATTGGATCTAACTAAAACGATTAGTCCCTTACAACGTAATGAATCAAAGTTTGAGAAATGTACCCACATTTACCCTTAAGTTTGGATGAGAAGAAAATTATGAAGAAAAATTATTAAGAGAGAAAACTCTTAATAATACTAAACTTTTTTACTATTTTGATTTTTCTTTTTTAGTATTCTTTCCCTTGTATTTTCGTTTAACTTTTCCCTCCATCCAAACATATGGCTATTGCCTAATAACGCCTTGGTGAGAAATGTTTCCAAGAGGAGAATACATGTTTCCAATTGAGGAATATTTTCCTCTAATTTTTCTCTTTATCCAAAATAGAGTTATCACCTGGTAATGCTTTGATGAAGAATGTTTCCAATAAGAGAATACATGTTTCCAATAGTAAAATATTTTCCTCTGAGTTTTTCCTCCATCCAAATATAGAGTTAGTGCCCCATAAGGATTTGTTGAGGAATGTTTCCATCCAAATATATGTTTCTAATAGTTAGTTTTCCCCCTATCCAAACATAGACTTAGTGATTTGTTGAAGAAATGGTTTTAAGATAATACATGTTTGGTAATAACCCCGAACTTTGATTAGTGAAATCACCCCTTCATATTTCAAAATTTAAATTTAATTCCCTTAAAATTTTGATTTATAATATGTAAATCGCATATCGTTACTTTTTATCATTAATAAATTTATTAAGTTTTTTTTTACTATCATTTGTTAATTAAAATAGTTTTCTTGTATGGTATAAACTAGAAGAATGAAATTTAAAAAAATATAAAATAAAATTGTCATCATTTGCATTGCATTTACTTATTTTCTTGGGATAATTGAGCATTATAGTATAAAAATGTTATCATTTGTGTTAAATATATTCTTAAAATGATTGAGCATTAATAGTTTAAATAACACATTGGAAAAATGATTTAAAAAAAAAAAAAAAAAAAAAGTCCCCTTGAATTTTAAAATCTTGTTGACAAAAACGGTTATAGGGGGATTAATTTTAAAATCTTGTTGACAACAACGTTTATAAGATTAATAAGAACAATAAAGCAAATTGACAACTCGTTTTATTAAAAATCACCTATTTGAGATTTTAAAGTTCAAGTGATATTTTCTTTGGATTTTTCCTAATATCTTTGTGGTAGAGGATAGTTTTTGTCCTCATTAATATTTTATTAGCAATACTTATTTTTTCTTGAATCAAGGGTTTAACGTTTTTATTTTTTATATATATATTTCTAATTTTTTTCTTCTAGTTTTTTGTCATACAAAAGAAGTATTTTAATTGATAAATGATAGTAAAATTCTTAATAAATTTATTAAAATTATAAAAGTAAATGCATATGGTTTACTATTATAAATCAAAATTTTAAGGGAGTTAAATTTAGATTTTGAATGTCGGGGGTTATTTGTTACTAATCAAAGTTCAAGAGTTTTTTGCAACAGTTCAAAGCTCAAGAGAGTTTTATAAAATTGGTAATTTACATATGATGACATGTGTCATCTCATAATTTGATATGATATTTTCTTAAAAAGAAAATGATCACTTAACAATAGGGGATTAATGGGAAATTCACCAAAATAGCAATTTTAAAAAAAAATTGTACCAAATTAGAACAATTGGGAAAATATTTACCACACTAATGCGATCAAACATGACGTTTAACTAACGCCACTAGTGACGTTAGGGCGCGTCGAGTAGTGGCGTCGGCGGCTTGAGGCGTTAGGATCGTCGACGACGCCACCGCTCAATGGCGTTAGGAGTCTTAATGCCACTAGTGGCATTAGTCAAACGTCATGTTTGATTGCATTAGTCAGTAAATATTTTCTCAATTGCTCTAATCTAATACAATTTTTTTTTTAAAAAATTCTATTTTGGTGAATTTCCCGAGGATTAATAGTTAAAAAAGTGATAGGTCAAGGGTTAAATTTTAGCTTTGAAATGTTAGAGGAGTTGTATACAACTGACCAAAAATTCGGATGGTTTTGTATAATTTAGCCTTTTTAATATTATTTTACTTAAATTTTGATGTAATTTTTTTAATTTTAAAATTGTAATTCATTTTCTTAAATATAAATAAATAAATAAATAAGAACAAGAAAAATCGGTAAAATGGTTGAAAATGGGAGTGCTATCAAGGGAGTATCTATCTAATTTATATGTACTATTTAGCAGGGACAATTTAATTTAAATATTCAAAGTCAAATTTTTTCAAAAAAAAAATATTATCCTATGAAAAATTAAAAGCAAGATTTCTTGAATTCATTCAAACAGTCATCGAATTAGAATCATCAATCTTTAATCAGAATTATTTAGTAACCTCCAACAACCGTGTAATTAATAACTACTTTCTCACTCATGTTTTCAATGGTCGCATTTTCTTTTCAAGGTAAAATTTGAAGTCAAGACTCATGTTACTTTTTCCTCTAAGCCGGCGAAAGTCTTTCATTCCAAGATAGAGTATTTTTAATTTTTAATATTAAGATATGTAAAACAATTTTTGTAAACTATGATGAATATTATAAAATGTATCATTAGCCGTTGAATATTGAGTACAACGACATTTAGTTAAATATTATCCTTTTCCAAAGTCAATTTAAACTTGAACTTACTTTAAAAATAAATATTATCCTCTTACAGAGTCAAGTTGATCCAGTTGGTAATAGGGTTGCCTCATAAATATAAGGTCTTGAGTTGGAAATCCTACCGATGTGAGGATTTTGTTATGAGCAATCTGTAAATACTTCTATAAGCACTCTGAGTTTGAGACATGTCTTAACCCTGATGAGCAATATGACCAACTCACCTAAACTTTTTCTAATAAAATAAATAAATATTTCCTTTTGGATTTGGACTGAGTCAGAAGTCAGCTATCTATTGCAGTTTCTTACTATATTTTATATTGATATTGATTCTCTTCTCTTCCAACTCACACACACTCCCTACAAGTAAAACTTGTGACAACGTAATTAATTAATGAAAGAAGAGACAGGAGAAGTCCACAAACGATCAGATCTTCTCATCAACATCAAATATCCTGCATCCGGGAAAAAAGGTATTAGCAAATTATGGTTCAAAAAAGAGAATTTAAATTGTAGTCCTCCATAAACAATTTATTTACTAAAAGTCCCTTGAATTGTCAAAAACTCAAAATGCCATTACTTCTTCTTGTTTTCTACATAGGATGTTGTCATTACAATTTTTTACTAGTTGTCAAACGTTTTCGTAATTAGAATACTTGTGTGGGACTGAATAGTAATACTCCCAAAAAAAAAAAAAAAAGAACTAAGGGGGAAAAAATGCTCCCACCCACCAGGGGATAAGAATACAGCAGCTCGAATTTATGAACCTAAAGCTATTCTTCCCATAGGCTTAAATTAAAGTGTTATAATAAAAAGGATGCCCAAGGGAATTTTGTCATGCTTGCAAATGTACCTGAAAGTCTGAAAGTAATATGCACATCTCTCCCAATTCAAATCATCTGCATGCACTCATTGCATTTGTATTGCTAGACTAAAAGGAAATTTTAACATGTGTCTATGTAGCAAATGGTCTCTTATAGCTCAGTGACATGAAAGCTCCCTATAAGTAGTAGGCTGTGTAACCTCAGGTCATCAGTGTCTACCCCTTTAATTCGGAAAACACATGCGTATGCAATTTATCATGCTCCTAGGAGAATGGTTTGAATTAACAAAAATTGGTTGTTCACAAAGGAAATTCAAGACCAGAACAGTGCAGGAGGCTGCAGAATCTTCCCAAAAATAGAAGTGACAGAAGTAAAGAACACACCCTCCTCATTGCTGATGATGATTAGAAACAAGTTCATCCAGTGCCTCTACTATAGCTTCATAGCAGAAATTGTACTGGCTCTGATAAGATGTGGAAAAAAACAAGTGAGATGTTAAGAAGTTGATAAACAAAGTAAGTGGAAAGTGAAGAATATGACATTGGAAATTGGATCAAACATAGGAACGTGAATTCAGACCCCCAAAAACAAGTTACACCCCATCCCCAGACTAACACATTTGGAAACGATCCACAAATAAAATTTTAACATGACTTTTTCGTATACAATCTTGTTAAGAATCTCATTAGTGTTTGGAATCGACTCTTGGACTGATCTTAGTATTTCATTAGACATTAGGTCAATCACACAGTTGGCGGAATTTACACACTTAAGTGCTATGATAAACATAGGGAATGATGAAAAAATATGGGCCTAGAAATATCTATTAAGCCCTTGTTATCATTAATCAACAACATCTACTTTATCATCATCTTCATCATCATTGTTAAAGAAGTATTGGTATGAAAGTTATTTCCCGTACATTTCATTCACTTTCATTTTCCATACCTAATATTCTCCCTTATCAAACATAGCCTTAGGGTTTTTTTGAAGGTCCCAACCAAGGGATAGAAAGCAGAATCATCTGGTTAGTGAGAAGTGATAGAATCCTACAGGCCAAACAGGCGTAATCTAAGGTACTGTAACTAGTTGAAGAAATTCAAAAGCTACATGCTTGAGCTTTGTAGCGAGGTTGTCTGGATAAAATTGAGGGTGACATTCCATTAATTAGACTATTTAGTGGATCTTTGGATAAGCTTATTTTAAATAATCCTGCGTTGTATGAGATAAACAAACATGTTAGAGGAGTTTTGTTTTGTAAAACACAAAAGAAATATTTTTAATTGATTGTGGTGTTTCCAAACAGAGGTTTAGTTTCCTAGAATAGGAAGGAGACTTTGTGAACATTTTTCATTTAATCTAATACTGACTTATAAAATAACGGTCTAACCGAATACTGCTACAGAAATTAGCTACATCATCATCAAACCATCTGAGGAATCAAGAGCCATGTTTGTTCTTGGATTTCAAAATTGCTTTGGCCATTTACTGAGTTTAGGAAGGGAACTTGATTAATATGCGATCCAACCAAACAAAAATGCCATTCCATTCATACATGGTTCATAATTGACCTTATTAATAAGTACACTGCTAGCTACCTGTTTCTGAGCCATTCCATATCGCTGCGACCTGAAGACAAATATGGTATTACAAAGATCCAAGGCAGACTTATCACCAACAAGGATTCTCTGAATTGTATTGTGAACAGCACAGTATGCTCCAGTTCTTCCAATACCTGCACTGAGAATCATAGATTTCTCAAACAAATATGCATAGGCTTATTATCATTTTGCAATAAATAATACCAAAAAAATAAATGTGAGCTAACCTGCAATGCACCACAATTGGGCCAAGTTTTGGTGGTAAATGGTACAATCTCTTAAAAATTGCCCGCACAGCAAGACTATCGTTGGGAACTCCATAGTCAGGCCACTCAAGATAATGAATGTGCAAAACAGAAAAGGGAGGATCTTCCTGCAATAAGAACAATCAATTATAATAGAAGTAAACCACAATGCAACAATTTTGTTTCGAAATAGAAAGAAATAATTGTGTGAATAAGCAAATTATGAACTACAAGGACAGTCATTAAGTACAATACCGATTACAGACTAGTCTATAAATGTTAAGGCTAAAAGAGGGTCTTAATCATTGGTCTGGATCTTAGAAACTTAGTGTCCAAAAACATTAATTTGTCAGGTTATAGCATGTAAATCATACAGAAACTTTCCCTAGAGCAACATGCCATTGGGGAAGAAGGTCGAGCCTAATACCAGTGCTTCTCACCTTTTATCCTTTTTGTCATCTTTCACCTAATGGAAGGAACTCATATACACCCATCCTATCCATAGAAAGTCGAACTCACAACCTTATGGTTGCTGTTTGTTTTAGCTTTTAGAAGTGATTTTATGGTGTTCAAGGTAAGTATGTAAGATGAGTTTTGTCTCGACTTATAGAAAAGTGCTTAAAAAAATCACATTTTTTTGTTTCCCAATAATGACTTAAAGAATTGCTTGGTGTCAATTGGGCCAAACCGCCCAACTCAGTGCTTACTTCTCAGTTATATACTGCATTAGATAGCATTTACAGAAAAATGTTTACAGTATGAAGACCAAGAACATGGTAGTAAAATAAAATCCACTAAATTGGATTTCACTTGAAAAAAAAAAAATCCTTTAAAATCATTCGTATATGAATAATAAATGATACGTTTTCAATTGTTATTTGAGCAAAGTGTCCAAGTCTAACAGCAAAACAAACGGAAAGCAGAGGCGCTGATTAACCAAATTCGAAGAAAACATCTTGTCATATTCAAAAGTCAATGACCCAATCAATTGAAACTCAAAAGGGAACGTGAACTATACCAAAAAGAAATCAAGGACACTAGTCCACATATTGGGGTAGTAATATAAGCAAGGCCATTCAATCCATTCAACAAAGACTATAAAATTTTTACACTATAAAAACATGAAAGTTTTTAAAAAAATCATATCATCAAGTACAGAGAAATAAGGAAAGAATACCCGTAGATGAAATAAAGTAAGTCAATTCTGGCCTAAATGCGGCGCCGGCTTCATATTTATAGGAGAAAGTTACAATGCAAGCCATTGAATACTTATTTCCGAAATATATGATTGCATAAATGTAACCAACAGAATAAGAGATAAGAATCAGGCTAATAGACACTGACTATTTAATGAGCATAATTGCAAATAATTGCATTCCAACAAGTCTCACCTTTCTATACACCTTCAAATGGCGCAGTACCAATGAATTTTCAACAGTTTTCATCCATTCACAAACAACAGAGATGTTACCAAACTTCATAGGTTCACCCTCAGCTTGAAAATAATCGCCACACTTTACAATCTGCAGTTCATAAACAGAGAGAAAAATAGCATATGAAAAGCAAGTGTAATTGACAAGTAAAACAATACAATGATGTTAGGGGGGAAAACCAAAGCATACATGGAATTGCTTTGGCGATAATATGTTTAAGCTTTAGAAAGAACAAGAGAAAAAGCAGTGGATCGTGTTTTCATCCAATGCTGTACAAGATGTTCAGTATCTCGGTCAAAACTAAATGTACAAAATTTGGAATTGTAATAGCTTGCCAAAACCAAAAAGAAACAAAAAAGCCCCCAGAAGATTCCGAAGAATGATTTGCTACTCAAATGTCACTCATTTGCAAGTATGCAGCCACTGGAGTACTCAACCAGTTACACTATCCTTTAATAACTATGCTTAAGAACGAGAGAATGGATGAACAGCACAATTCAAAAGCCAAAATGAGTATAATCTCTGAAATCTCTTTGTAGAGTCTGCACTTAACAATACAACAATAAATCTCCCATTGCTTATGGTTGTGGGAAACGTGACATACGGATAAACTACATGTTTTTCTCAGTAGTACCATAAATACCATTTTGACCTCACACACATAGTGAAAATTGGATTGCAATAAAATGTCTCCACACAGTGATCAGCAAGGAGTATTCATTCAATAAATGACAATGAAAAAAATGCTTTATTGCAAGTCAACTCCCTACACTCCAAAACTAAAAAATATGTAAATGGGGAGAGAAAGAGAGTGACAAAAATTAGAGTTTACAAACAAAAGGCGAAGTTACAAGCATATTTAAAAACAAGGGACGGATCCAGAAAGTGATGTTCTGGAACAGGTGTGCGAACTTTTGGTAAATCAATATACAAATAGTTCAATTTTTTAAATATTTATCATAAATAATTTTTGAAATAGTTTAATTCTTAGTATATTAATATAATTAATTAAATAAAATATAAAAATCTTAAAAAATAAATAAGAAAAATATTAATTTTAATATTTTAAATTTATTTTTATATGTCACTGCATATAGATAATTTTCAACAAAGGATTAAGATAGATCTTCAAATTTTACAAAATGCAAACCAAGATATATATAATATAAAAATCTAAAGAACAATATATTTTTCACAAAAATCTTAATTAACATTATATCCAAATTAAATAACCAAAAAATTAATTTCATGCAATAATATCTATATTTTCCCAATTCGTTTAAAAGAAAAAGGAAAACGTTAACGTGCATTATGCAGATATTAAATTTCACCTGTTTTATTGATGAATAATTCATATTAAATCATATTATAAATGTTTCAATAAGTTAATAAAACACATACTACTTATGATTTTATTTTTTCCTTTCACCAAATATATTTTTATTTAATTAACCATAAGCATTGCTGTTATTATGCAAAATAAGTTAGAAAAAAAGGATAAGTATAAGTACTTTAAATAGTTTAATTATATTTCTTAATATTTTCAAAAAAAATCAACTCTATTTTACATTAAACTATCTTGTATTTAGAATAGGAGGAATTACCTTGTTGTGTTCAAGAAGCGCAGTGAGATTGACAATGACGGGGCAACCGTATTGGATTACCATTTCCCAGAAATCCTCACAAGTATGTGGCAGTGGACCTTGTGTAGCTATAAACTTAGAAACACTCTCAGAGGGAGAGATCTGCACAAAAGGAATTTACAAGGCTTAAAACTAAGAATAGATCAATACCAGTATGAATATCTCCTTGTAATTATACTGTTTCCAAACAAGAATCAAATACTCATGCTAATATATTTATACCGAGAGAAAGCTTGCATTGATATATCCCACGGCCGTAGGTCTATGATGGGAACTTGATTCCAGAACAACCCTGTTATCGTCAACTGAAATAAGAAACAAATAAACAGTTAAATGAATTAATTATGAATACGTATTCTCGTTGAACAGAGAAATAATTAAGAATATCATATTTACATGGCAGAACAAATTCCGGATATCGATTTTTGCGCAGATTTACGTCATTTAGAGCTACAGTGCATCTTCTCCTCAGCTCATTTAGTGCTATAACATTGGCCTGAAATCAAACATTTCAAGGGGAACGAAAACAAAATTGTAAGAGAGGCAAGCTTAGAGTTATAAACTAATTATGGAAGTTTGCAAGGCAAACACCCGAACAAACACTTGAGATAAGAAAATCACATAGCATTCTCGTAACAAAACTGCATATACAATCTACCAAAAATCCATAACAAAGTTGCAAGCAAACTCTTGACCGATCTCGTAAGGTGTTTAAAGCTTTTGAGATGGATAATTTCTTCTTCCTTCTTTTAGTATGAACACTGCATATACATTTCTGCAAGAGTAAAAGAGGAGGAAAACAAATTGACTCCTACAAAGTAAGCAAGTCAGCTGTTGGTCACTAATAAGATAAGAAAATCACATAGCATTCCAGTAATTCATAAATTCGCACAAATTTCCCAAACAACAAATCATGATCCAGCCAAAGACATTAGAAGAGTAATCATTTCGCATTCCCCATTTTTCACATACACTTGCTAAGAGCGTTATTGGTTTCACCTAGATGCACATTCGAACGTGAAACGAAACAGAGACAGTGTAAGAAGTACCGAACTACCTCCAAGTGTGCGAACTCTTGATCGATCATCTCCGGCGTTCTCGACCTAAAGCTGGCAAGCGCGTCATTACAGTGCTTGAGTTGATCGGCTGTGAGAGAAATTGGTGGGGGTGAATCGGAGGAGGGATTCCAGGGTTTGTGAGAAAAAGCAGAGTAAGAAGCTGAAGCAGCCATAGCGGATCTTCAGAGTCTGCGTTTAGCAAAAGGAGAGAGCAAGAGATGGGAGTGGATGGGATTGATTGTGGTGGTGAGACAAAGTTGATGATGGTGGAGGCAACCCCAACTTTTTGGTGGCGTCGCTTTCCGTTGCCGCTTTTACTTTCCGGCCAACAAATTGGGTCCCACTTTCTCCGTTCAGAAATCAGCACTCGCCACGTGCAAGCTCGCCTTAGGTCCGTGGTTCCGGTCTAACGAGATCACAATAATCAACGCAGCGATGTTTTCCACGTGTTATATATCATGTGTATGTTTGATAATTAGTTGACGAAGAACACTTGAGTACTCCAGTACTCCTTCACTTGCAAATTGACTACCTTTACCACCTCCTTAGCATCTAGTCTATCTCCATTAAACACACAGTTGCACCTTTTCTCCCAAATCCACCAGCAAATGGTAGCAAATAGAGATTTCCCATAGCTGTCCAGCATGTGCTCCCCATACAACATATTTGATACGTGGGAATAGTAGTAAGGAAGGGGAAGTTTGGGAAATATGCTCATTAGGGTTATAAATAGGGGTTTAGTGATTGTAATGGGTGTCCGATGAATTAGTAATTTCTTGTTTTTACTCTCTTTTCCCTTATAATAAGACTTTGGACCGTACGTTCATAGCAGTATGGAGATTTATCCTATTTTAAATATAAATAACAAAGACGCAAATATAATAACCAAATTGTTTTATTAATTAATAGGTAAAATGTAGAACTCAAGAAATACACAAATGAAAGAACTAAAATATTGAATTCATGTAAATATGAAATTCAAACCACAACAATAACAAAGTCAAATAAAGTTTCCCCTTACAACTATGAATGTGGTAAAATGTTTTGGAAAACTTCTCTCGTATACAACATTAACCGTGTTGTTAATACACTTATTAGACTCATTCAAAATCAGTATTTTCAAACATTTGAAACTCTTTACCCTAGATAAAGCAACATAAGTTGTCCATGTGAAAAAACTGGACTTGGTAGGTAAAGACCTACATTTGACATCAATTGTCCTTGGCTCTTGTTAATTGTCATTGCAAATGAAATGACGATTGGAAATTGTCTTCTTATCATCTTGAATGGAAGTTTAGATTTACATGGGTTCATGTCCATCTTGTGTATCAAAATGTCGTGGCCTACGCTAGTGCCATTCAATGCCTTCGCCTTAATGACGTTCTTGCCAAGTTGTGTAATTTGAAGCCTTGTTCCATTGCACAATCCTAATGCCTGGTCAATGTTCCTTATTAACATAACTGGTACTCCCATAGTCCCACCTTCAAAACCAATTTATGATGAGGAATCCCAAAACAATTAATTGAATTTAAAGACTCTATGTCATATAGATCATCGAAACTTTCATTTGCATCATCTATACGATTTATAAAGTCAGCACTAAAGTATTCTACTTCATCTTTTGGCAACAAAGAATAGATATACTCATTCAATGAATCGACATGTTTTATGGTTGGGGTTAAAATTGACTTGTTGTTTAGGTAATCTTCCTTGAATAAGCGCTCAACTAAATTTGAGTAACTAGATTCGATGATGCACCTCATTGGATTATCATCATCATAAAGCAACAAATTTGATGGTAATGTTATGTTTGCAATACCATCATGCGGTAATCCAATCACTCCCTCTCTTACAAACAACAGTTATTCAGAGAATGCTTTTATTTTTTTCTTGCTTATCTGAATCTGTGGAAGACTTCAGTCTCATATTTTTAGTTAATTGCAATAACTGGCATTCATTCCAAAGAAGAGAAGCATTAATAGATACATCTACAATCTCAGCTCATCCACTTTTACGAATGACCGGAAGAATCTATATGAAATCATCGCCCATGACGACACATTTTCCTCCAAATATACTATTGGTCTTCATTAAGTCCTTTAAAGTTCGGTCAAAAGCCTCAGCACAATGTCTCTTCACCATTGGAGCTTCATCCCAAATAATTAGATTAGCAGCCTTGATCAAGTTTGCAGTTGGTGAATTTTGAGTAATTAAACAAATAGAATCTTCACGATGTCCATAGGTATTAAAAACCTTGAATGCGCGATTCGCATGATGGTAGTAGAGTAGCTGCAATTCCATCGGATGCTACGTTCAAAGTATGATACCCCCATTAGATCTTATGGAAGCTGTCAATACATTCCATATGAACGTTTTCCTAGTACCACCAAAGCCATGCAAAAAAGAAAAAAGAAAAAAAAGAAAACACCTTTCTATGAAGAAACAGAGGAAAGTATTTTATGAAATACTTCCTTTTGCTCATCGGTCATTAGATTTTGCAACCTATTAGCTTCATTGCTCTTTTTTTTTTTTTTGGTAGTTTAACTCCTAAAGTATTAGTTGGTTTGACATGTCAATGATGTTTTCTTCATTTGGTTTAGGTAGGGATGGATAGTCATTGAGGCTTTTACCATTGCGCAGCAAATGTTGGTCAATTTCAAATAGTCCAGCAGCTTCTTTATTGGTAGCCAAAAACTGCAATTCTTAAATATGAAAGAAAACGTATAATTATTTGTACAATAGTATTGACTTGTTTAATCAATTCAAAAGACATATTATTATTTTCGAACATAATACCTTATTAGGTTGACTAGTTAATAGGAATAATATTAATGTGAAACTTCATATGTACATGAAGATACATACCTACATTTGAGGTAGTGAGAAATTTCACCAAATGCTTGTTGAGAGCCTGGCTATTGTTGGTGGCTTGGTGCTATATATACCTGTGATTATGAGATCGTTTCCTTTACTTATGTATTCGAATAGGTACTTGACAGCTCGTGATTGATTTGTTTTCTCAATGTTCAAATGAGCAAAAAATAACTTTAGCAACCTAGCATTGTAAGGGACAACGAATTTGTTATCCAGATGAACACCCTTCCTAGACACCGTACATCCATCATCTCTCCTTCGATATGTTGGATAACCATTTTCATCCAATATGGTACACACACTATACCTTTTTGGAAAGTATGTTCTTGGAACACTTACCATCCTTCATGCAAGGTGCATTGTTTGACGATCGACTGCATGGACCATGAACCATATAACTGCCAACTAATTCATATAATTTAGGGTCTTCATCTTTGTCAGGTATCTCTACAAGTATTAAGTTATCAACATCGAATGTGTTTTTATTTTGTCCTTATCTGACAACCACAGTATGATATGCGGATTTGGTAATCCTCTTTTTTGAAACTCAATAGTGTAAACCTCTGCAATTACACATATCTCAGTTAATTGTACATTTTATCTACTAATTGAATACTAATATTGTGTAATGTAAATAACAGGTTAATTTTTCTATGATGTTTTTTAAACATCCGTAAAACCAATTTGGCAACTTCCGAAAAAAGATTACTTAATTTTAAATGGCTACTATTAATCTCATTTAACTATGATTGTGGAGAATATCAATCATTGTAATATTGCTGCATGTTAATAACATGTTTGACTTACAATGTAATTAGTTTAAAAAGTTATTTTATTTCGTTAAAGCTTAATATAGTAACAAATATAGTTAAGAACAGTTATGATAATATTGAAGAATTTGAAAGGAGTAGTTAGTTTTGTTAAATATTTTTGTAAAACGTACCTACTTTAACCAAACCAAAATCTTATCATCCTTCAAAGTTTTCATCAACTTCCACAGCTTGATGTGGAATATCCTGCTCAATACTTCTAGTTGTCACATGGTTTCAAACCATCTTGGTCATAATGTCGAGTAATTTTAGGCCACATAAGGTTGCATGTGAATGTTATGAAAATGTTTGGATAACCAGCTCAAGCACAAATGACCATAGCATCTTGATAGTTTTGAATCATGTATCGTGCGCCCCAATGAAAGAAGAAGGACATGGGTTTATGGTTTAGCCCCCAATGAAATTATGATGGGAAATTGCCTTCTTGTCATATTGAAAGACTGTTTAGATTCAGATGGGTTCATATTCATTCTGTGTATCAAAATCTCTTCGCCAACGCTTATCTCATTCAATGTCTTTGCCTTAATGACATTCTTGTCAAGTTGTGTAATTTGTAGCCTTGTACCATTGCAACCCTGCAGCCTGACCAATGTTCCTTATTCACATAACCGGTACACCAACTTTCAATACCAATTTATGAAAAACGTTGGTCGCCATAGCTAATATGTAAATTAGAGTTAGTTACATACCTAAAAAATGTTGGTCGCAATGGCTAATATGTAACAAATCTTCATGAATAATCTCTTTAGTCTGTTCTCAAACAACAGCAGGCTAGGATAGGAAATGACTTAAATAACATGCTGGTGAAAAATTGACGTAGGTAATTTCTTGATGCTCATAATGATGCTTGTTTAATCGCATCTATGTACTCATTGTCATCATCTAATAAACCAAGTGCGTAACATGCTTCTTTGAACATTGGAAAAACTACATTATTCATCGTCCTTATATCTGCATACTTCTTTGGTCCCTAAACCTTTGTCAACAACAAACGGAGAGATATAATTCTCCCGAGCTGGTGTACAACGAATCAATCTTCCAACCGAAAATCCATGCTCACGAAGCTTCAAAAAACTTTTTTCCCTAACAAACGTAAAATAGTTAGGAAATTGAGAATAAGTAAGTGTTTTTGAAAATGAGTCATCTTTATTCATAGTGATAGAATGCACTGAGTTGAGGTTATTAATTATTTCCAATTAATACATGATAGTGTGTGAACATTTAGTTTGAGTTATCTAACATCATTTTCAGTACATTATTGATCATATCGTTGCACCTAAATCATTCACATACCTTACATTTTAAATTACACAACCCGGAATAACGTTGAATCGTTTCAATAATATTTCGGAAATACACCAACTCAGTTGCATGATGATCAAAGAAAATGATTGAACATTTTCCTATATTGTCATATACTTTATAGTGAACCTTAAATCTATAAAATTAAATGCATTACAAGCTGATGAATAATGTGAACCCATTATTTGAAGATAAACAATGATGAGATAAAAATTTGTACTTGGGAACAGTCATTAGCACGACTTTATCACACTTAGCACATCTGAGAGTGCCGTTTGATTGGTACTCAGGCTTCTTGTAACATGGACATGCATCATACACCTTTCCATAAAGAGTTTCAACCTTTTGAATTGTAACCTTTGTCATGACATCACACTCCTAATCATAATCCAAAGTGTAAATTTGCTTTTAGTAAAAGACTAAAAAGTAGCACAATTGATACTGAAGTTTAAAGAAATTAATCAATTACGAATAGTATGTTATATTGACAGAGACGTAATGTTTACATGATCTAACTTAGAAACATCACACAATCAAATCTTTGTTCGAAAAGTAAGTAGAGATTTAGATGAGTAGGTAGGATGATCTGCACTTGAAATTTAGCTAAACAGGTTGCTCTGGTTAAGTCTATACATGAATTTTGCCCATATATTTCCATGGTTATGACATCACAAATACATCAAACACTACTAGAAAATATAAAAATTGCGATGGAATTTGCGAGGGAACATTTTTCCCTCACAAATTCAGTCATTTTGTGAGGGAAACCCATTTTCCCTTGCAAACTGACTTAGGGCCCGTTTGGTTTAGGGAACATTTAAGGAGGGAAAGGAACTTAAAGAAGGGAAAGAAATTGAAGGGAAGATTGAGAGGGAACTTTAAAAAGTTGGGCTGTTTGGTAGACATGGGAACTTAATTAAGTTGAGGGAAGATAAATTGTTTGGTATGAAGAATTGAGTGTTGGTTAAGTGGGAAGTTAATGCAAAATTCCCAGATTGCCCCTAAAAAAACGTAGGAAAGAAAAAAATTGGAATCAATTTTTTTTTTTCGAAACCATTGGAGGAAAACAAACCTTAACCAAATCACGGCGTGCTTGGATCGAAATTGAAATGAGACGTGGATGGGATGTTGGAATACGACAGGCATGGAACGCAATTAAGAGGGGGAAAGCGGCAAAGTATGAAATCTGTTGGGGAAGAGAGATTTGAAGATGTATGGGGAAGAAAAGCGTCGAAAATTACCCGTATTTGAATTGGAAAAAAAACAAATAAATGGTGATTATAAGCGGGGTAAACCTTTGGTTTGACGTAGTCGGTGAAATAAAATTACCATGTGGGAAAAAAGAGCTTGCAATTGAAATTGACGAAAGGATCGAGAATTGTTTGGTTTATGTGTGAAAAGGTCAGTACAAGTGAAGGAATGTGATGCATAGGTTGAAAGCAATTCGCAATATAAATTAGAAGCTGTTTAACAGGAGAACAAGAAAGCTTTTTACAATTTAATGAGGGAAATTACCAACTGCTGTTATGCAAGATGAAGTCTTTGATCGAGGCTAGGCTAACACTCGATAAATGCAGCAATTAAAATAAATTCAGATATGACAGAGCAATTTCATATGAATTGAAACTTGTTACTTTTAAACCATGTGGCTACTGAAAAGGTTTGATGATGAACAACAAAATTTGCAGGTTACATCCAGGAAGTAGTAGTTATAGTAATTATATATATGTAGAAAACCTGAGGCATCTATGAATATAGCTTATAACTCAGGAAATTATGAGCAACCAATGATGAATTAATCAATAATAACCATTGAGGTGTAAAATATTTATATAAGGATGATGGTTGGACAAAAGGTCTGCAAAGTTTTGAAAGCATTGACAAATTCAAATTTGGCCTTCTCAAATGCTGTACAATAATGAAGACAACCTCTTATTGGGGCAAAGAAAACAATCACAGAAATGTTGCATAGTTGCGATATAACATGCACAGATGTTGGTGCATGAAAGCAGGCATCAGCTTAAAACCCAAATGCACATAGCATGCACAAAGTTACCTTTTAGCAGAGCCAACCATTTGCAAGTACAAATCTACTACAAATGCAGTTTTAACTCAAAAATAAAAGGTTAAAAGACATAATACCGACATAACACCTTCCAAAATACCCCCTAATTAATCAGTGAACCACTGTGTCACAATTCAACAGGAAAAACTACAACAGATGTGAAAGTTCGAACTAAACATGGAAGTTTGAACTTATATACATATTGTCACCACAACAAAAACAGTCACAGTAGTAATGAGTTATAATTTTAGGCAACCAAGTGTGCTGAATCAGTACAAAAAACATGTAAACATCAAAAATAAACTATTGTCAATTCTTCGTATTCCTCTTTGCTGGTGACTTCCCATTAGTGGCCCGACTTGGCGATGAAGTGCATGAAGTAGGGAGGTTCACTAGGATGTACATAGGGGGTTGCAGGCCCTGTGGATGGAGGAGGAATAGGTGGTTCAGCTGAGAATATGTGGGGCAAATTCTGAGCTGCCGCGGTGCTACTGAAACTTGAAGCAGGTATGAACCTCAAGGGAATAGCATCTATTATTTTCCTAGATGGTGCAGCAGGAGGGTTGACAGGTTCAGGTAGAGTGACAAGGGAGAGTGGGGTTGCTGGCTCCAATTCCTCATCTGTTGGACCTTCATTCGCATTGTCACCACCAGCATGATCCTCTTCAATTTTCTTTTCAGCGGTGGGACCTTCATTGACATTGTCACCACTCCCATGCTCTTGCTCACTTGTTTTTTCAGATGTCTGAGTTTCGGTCCCCTTGTCACCACTGCCAGCATCTTCAACCATTCCTTCTTCATGTGTATCACCCTCAGTCCCCTTGTCACCACTACCATTATGTGCCTCCTCTTGATCTTCTTTGTAATCTGCATCCACCTCACTCCGTGTGGCACCACCACAAACCTCTTCATCCCCTTCTTTTGTATATTTCTCCCCCTCACCCCGTTGGAACCACCGTAAACCTCTTCATCCCCTTGTTTTTCCTCGACTCACCGTATGCTCTTCCTCCTCTTGTTTGGAATCTATCTCCCCTCACTCCCAATGGCACCACCAAGTATGCTCTTCATCCTCTTGTTTGGAATCTGTCTCCCCCTCACTCCCAATGGCACCACCAGTATGCTCTTCCTCCTCTTCTTTGGATTCTGTCCCCCCTCACCGCCGGTGACACTGCATTCCTCTTCCCCTCTATTGTTTCATCTCGTCTCCTCCTCACTTCCATTTGCATCACCACCCCCATCCTCTTCCTCCTTTTCCCTTGCACCCGTCTCCTCCTCACTCACATTTGCACCAACAGAGACTAAAACAAACAGAAAACATGTATAATTATCAAATGACAATCATTATACTGATGAAATCCAAGTGCAGATGCATTGGAAAATTCAAATAGAAAACAACCAAAGCAAAATGTCGAAAAAGTAATTTGTCAAATTGTGAGTTATAACTCATGCACATAATGAGGTCTCAAGTTTTGTCTGTGAGTGTCATCGTAAATTTAAAACAACACAAAACATAACATTACTCTTTATGCTTATCTAGAGCAATGAATTTCAGCTGACCAGCCTACTACAGTTAATTTGTTCACAAATTAACACATCATGCACTTCAAAACTGAGTTGGACAAGTTGGATAACAAAACTTGTGGTTTACAAGGTTTACAAAGAAAATAAACCCTTAGATTCAGAATAAAACGATAAACAAGTCATATAATAGTCATTTGGCCAAATGGAAACACTGTCATGATCTCTGAAAAGGGAGCCACAGAATTTAGTACAAACCTTCATGATCCTGCACTGTTTTATGAGATGGTGTGCCATCACTCAACTGCGCAGAAGAATCATCCTCACTATGGGCTGATTTGTCATCTGAGTGAACTTCATCCGATGAATCACTTTCTTCAGGTGTGGTGGATTGGCGATATTGATCTTTGGGACTTGTATGTGCAGCCTTTGATGACGGACCACTGCAATCACCCTTACCTGCCTTGAATGATACAAATTCCCTAAACTCTGTGCCATATAGGTGGATAAACTCTTGAAGCCCCTTAAACTCAAGGGCCATCTGTGACAACCGCAACTCCAATATGCCTACATGTGATTCAATATAGACTGCAACTCAGCTTTCATAACACCAAGTTTGTAATCCAAAACGTTGCCAAACATAGCTGCCATTTCCACGGCTGCATCTTTACCAGCATGTGAAGGTCGACTTGGTCCAATAGAAGGTGGGGCTGCCTCACGCTTTCTCTTAACACCCTTTTCCTCCTCAGAGTCAGACTTGCCTGAATGCTCTTTGGACTCAACAGGAATTTTCATTTGGTGCAAGGCCTCATCATCAAATTCTTGATTCCAAATTGGAGGCTCACCATCTTGCAGATACCAAATGTTGTTCTTCTCCAATATGAGGGACACAAGTGATGGATAAGGTAGGTCAGTGTTCTTTTTCCCCATTGTATTTTGCTCCGAGCATTGTGTCCACTATCCTCTTGGCCATCTTAAAAGGCTTCCTCTTAATCAAACAAGTGAGGATTTGTTTGTCCTCAATGCTCAATGATGTGTAGTGCTTCCCTTTGTTGACAAAATTCTGACTGAACAAGTAGTGAAGGACCCGATACTTATATGGAAGTTGTTTCGATCAAGTGAGACCACTACCATCCTTTGTTGTCCCACCTTCGAGGAGGATATTGTCTGTTTCATCTCCACTGAATGTGGTGTCCTTTGACTGGGGAGCCTTAACATTTAGCCACTGCAACAATATCTTGTCATTAACTTCTACCTGTTGCCCCCTGACAGTTGAAGAAACTACACCCCCTTAAGACATTTTCAGGTTGCTGTAGAAAACCTTAACAACAGAGTCAGAGTAAGGCAGGGATAACTCTAATAGTCCCCTGAATGGTCTAAGGATCTCAGTTAGGCCGAATGGATAATCCTCGTCAAATATGTCCATCCTAATTGTGCTCATTTTACACAGACTTCGACCAACTAACTTGATATCGTAATCTTCAAGCTTTGACTGATTGAACTCTGGTTTTGGTTCAGGCACGACATTTGACCGCCGATGAACTTTTTTCAGCTTCTTATACAACTTAGCCCTCCTCTTATCTTCTCGCCCATTGTCCTTGTGTTCCTGGTATGTCTCTGATGATGCACCGTCTGATTCACTTGGCTGCCATGCCTTGTCCTCACCATCGGAACCATCACTGACCACCACCTTTGCTTTCCCTTGTTTCTTCCCCTCCATCTTTCACTTTTTTAGTGAACCAGATGATTCCGATTGGTCCGCGTCAACCTCCATCTGGCCATTTGTCTTCTTCGACACAGTTGCCCCGCGTTTCCTCTTCTCAGCACGTTTTCTCTTATTGGCTTCCTTCGCCTTATTGTCACGCTTCCACCTCGCAGCTTCTTCGTACTCATCAAAAACCTCTCTCGACTTGTACTTCAACCCCCCTCCCGACCACACCGGCGGATTGTAGAGACATGCGCCCTGTACTTGAAGACATCGTCCATTGTGATTCCAAGTTGTTGTAGTTGATCATCCGTCATTTTCACCCTCGCCATTTTGTTAACGCAAATAGAGAGGGACTGGAAAATTTCTAGGGTTTTCAATGAGTTTCAACTGTTCGCTTACTCAGACAAGACTTCAAAGTGTCCAGTCCATTGGGTTTGCCAACTAACGGTCGTAGGTATTATGGCTACTCTGCAGAAAATAGAGGAAGTGGATGACGGTTTCCAATACGAGTGGACGTGCGTTCGAACTTCCTATCATATGCTGACACATATTTTATTCCCCTTTTTAATTTTTTAAATAATGGCGGTTAGTGGGAACCGTTGGACTTCCTGGTTCATATCGAGACGTTCGAACCAAAACATTAAGTTTGAACTTCAACCCGTGCTGTGTCTACGTTATGGGATACATCATTGTTTATTTGGAAGTTCGAACATAACCGTTAGGTTCGAACGCATTAATCTGACAGAGGGACATATCAGTAGAGCCATTGTGAAAATAATTCATGCACACAAACAGACACATTCTTGTCCTAGGAACAAAAATTAAATGAAGCGGAAACAAGATAGAAAGGTAACAATATATTTATATTCAAAAGCACCATTAACTATAAATGGTGGTACACTTTACATTTGCCAACCCATGATTACAACAAAGGCATATCAGCTAGAGGGACATACACCCACATGGGACCTATATGATGCCATATATATAGATGACAGGGACAAAAAAACTTATCCTACATGTACAAAGGCAACACCAAACTTTATCCCGTGTTCAATGAACCCGATTTACCACTATGAACATGGTCCAAAGTTTGGTCTCCTACACAAAAGCCAGAGTTCAGTCCAAAATATAGTGACATAACTCGATTAACCCTGACCATCCACCAAAATACAATGTTGACTATACATAGTACCCTATATTGTTGAAGCAGGGTACGGATCCACGAGGTTTTATACGTTGGAGGCATTTTTGCAAACGCCCTCAAGAGTTTCTCATTGCCAATATCTTGATATGAGCTTGATTCCTCTCATCCCATGACAGCTTCAACCTCCAGCAGATCCATGAAAAGATCATCACCCTTTGCATCAATATCAGCTTGCCTTTGTTGCCTTTGTTGAGTAGACATGTGAGTGCAAAGTTTTTCGAACGCACCATTGATTGTCTTATCCAATGAGGTCACTTGTGTCCCTCAATGCATCGGCCATGACTTCGAGTGGTTCAAACGTCTCTTCTTTCATTAATCGGTCGATGGTTTAGCTCCATTAAATGCAGTTGTTGGAGTTGCATTGATTGGTTGTGTGAACACAGATTCAGCGGTAACATGCTGAGGTGTTTCGGGAAGATCCTCGTCCTCTAGGTCAACCTCTTCCTCCATTCCAACAGGAGAGTTGCAATCCTCGCCCACAGCCTTGTCCTTACCCCACACCATGGTAAGGGACTCAAAGTTTGGAAAAGGCTTAGTGCGAAATTGTCCCGCCCTTGAATGAACCTGTGAATTCACCATATATGTGAGAACAAGTCATATAAATTAAATGACATTGTAAGTAAAGTGGCTGATGTAGGAGTCAGGAATGCAAGAACATGCCTTCATATACTCATCCCACACATCTTTGTCAATAGTGACACATTTTGTGTCAGGGTCCCAACCAAAGCTTGATGTGTTGGTCCCGTAGACCATGTCGTGAGCGACTTGCCACAACTTCTTCAGTGTCTTAATTCTAGATGTTATATGAGGACATGCCTTGTTCCCACATCCGGGAAGTTTTTGTTCCATCATTGTCTGAAGCGCATTGGCAAATCCCGACTTGAAGCCGTTATCGCCGATGAACTTGTGGTCAACCTTTAGGATCGACAAGGCGGTCAACCAAAACCTTGTCCTCCAAGGCCCACATTTTTTGTTTTCCCTTCCCGCTTGATCATTCCGCTCCATCTATAAAACTCATAGGCAAACCACAAAGTATATTAATTTGCATTAGGTACAACATAAACATCTAAAATTAGATTCAAACACATTGCAGCAAGTTTAACACAATTGTTTCATTCAATTCACAACTGAAATTAGTGTTCATAGTAAGGCAACCAAATGAAATACAATATATGCTAATGATTAACAATATTGTACATCATCGGTTATTAATACGTGTCACAAAGGCAGCAGACATGTCATTTGCAACACTCTCCCTAAAATTATTCCACAAGTCACTAGTTTCCATTGGAATCGTGGGGGTGTTTTCGATACTGGGAGGTCCGGCGTCATATGTCTCAAGCTGCTCATCAAGAGGATCTTGAACGGATTCACGACGAATCAGATTATGGATGAGACAACATGCGAGGATGTATCTATTTTGGATCTTCACTGGGTAATACGATGCACTCCGGAGGATTGCCCAACGTAACTTCAGTATGCTGAAGCACCTTTCAATGACATTACGGGCAGCCGAATGTCGCATATTGAAGCACTCGTGCAGAGTTTGCGGTTGGCTTCCATGTCTCCACTCATTAAGGTGGTATCTTTGGCCTCTATAAGAAGCCAAAAAAAACCCTGGTAATTTGTGTACCCCGCATCGACCAGGTAGTAGTTCCCTGTGGCAACAAATGAGCCCTCAATATTATGTTTGTTTTACATCTTAATAGGGAAATATACATACTTAATACTTTACCTTGTGGTACTCGCAGACCATGTTGCCTTCGTAAAGCATCTCGCAACACCCTCCCATCCCGGTGACCCTTCCCATCCAGGCAAGACATATATGAATTGACCGTCCGGTGAACAAACACCCAACACATTGGTTGTTACCTCTCCTTTCCTGTTTCTGTACCTCCCCTTTTTCTCAGCAAGGACTTGTACGCGTATGTGCGTCCCATCTAATGCACCAAGGCACCCCTGCAAACATAAGCAATTCGAAACATAAGAAATTACTAGGCATGTGGTGAAACCATAATTTGTTGAACAATTCAGAAATAAACATGTCACATAAAAACACGTGCTACATACCTTAAACCACTTCCATCGATTATCATTTGAGTGCTCCAGAATAGGCTCCGGTTTCTTAAGAAGCAATGATTGCAGTCTAATGGTTGCATTCAACACAAGCCTGAAGTATCTACTGATCGTTTCACCTGACCTTCCAAACTCAAATTGGATTACTCTGTTCTTAACATGATGGCCTAGGATGTGAAGGAACATAGCCACTTGCTCGTCAACTAACATATGTTCAGTTGGTTTCAATCCACCAATTGTGTCTAATATGTGACACAATTTATCAAACGCCGATACATCCTAATTTGGTTGAAGCAAGTCGTACCACTATCGTATACCATTGCCCTCAAATTCGCTCTCTTCGCATGAAAGTCTAATCTATATGACCTATCCGGTAAGTGCCTCGGTCTACTCGATCCCACTGCAACTATCATATTGACAACCAACGTTCTCACCGCTAGAAGCAAAGCTAAGCATCCAGCCAACACTGCAACCATTTGCTTTGCCTCTTCATCCATACCTACACAATTTTTTTCCACACCGATTTGCTTTTCAATGTCATCTACTACTCCTCTTTATATACTATTATGTCTACTTATTACATTGAAACATATGTTATTTTCTTCTTGACTCAAAACAAGTCACATGTCCAATAAATTTTTTCGACTCGGTGGTTTCCCTACCAATTTGTTTCGATTTAAATGTTAGCTATACACCATTATAAGTGAAATGTCATATTACTTAACCATACCACCACCCAACATATATAACACAAAACTATATCATCACATTATTGTTCACAACAACACAACAAAGTGTAGATGGAAAGGAAACAAGTAATCACACATCTTCATCACCATTTCCCAACCCAGAGACATACACGACATTAGACAAACAATATAATACACCATACATGTTTCAACAACGGCATCAAAAGTTACCCATTCTAAACTAAACAGAGCATTTAAAAAAGCAAACATTCATGTGGCTTTAAACAGGTAAACCTCCTAAATAGAAGAAGAAGAAGATTTCTCTGCCACTGAAAACCCATGGCTTCGTCCTTTCCTTCCTCACCAAAATGCAACCCCCATACCCCCTACTAGGCATGAATTGCAAGGAAAAGGCACTCAAATTGGTTCCCCACTCATATTTGTGCTTGCATCTCCAACTGGCACAAGCAGTCCATCGTCTTTTTTTTCCTCGCACACCGCACAAGGAACAAACATAAGCCATTTCTCTTACCTCGAATCGATCTTCGTTGGCTACTCGTTCGATTGAAGCTTGTTGTTGTCCGATGCTTCCTTCGTCTACTCCTTCCGGCCGAAGCTCGATTTGGGTTTTGCTATCTTGCGGGGGCTTTTCGGTCACAAAAATTCACCCTCCCAGGGAAAATTTTCGGGATCCCGCCACAAATAGAGGGAGCTCACATTCCCATGTTTGTGGGAGCTTGCACGATCGCCGGAAAGCCGAGTTCCGTGAGCTCGACCAACCAAACGTTGTTTGAACGTGGGAACTTAATTAAGTTCCCTTTCCCTCGGATTTCTCAACCAAATGGGCCCTTAATTTTGCGAGGGAAATCCATTTTCCCTTAACTTAATTTTTGGAGGAAACCATGCTCCCTCGCAAAATCATTTATAATCCCCCCTCCGTCCTCTTTAATTTTACACGCAACGTTCTCTTCCTCTCCTCCCTCGCGCTCACCTCCTCCCTCTGCGCTCGCCGTCGCGTGGTTGCTCCGCCCGTTCCCCATCGCTACCGCCGATCCGGTCTCCGCCGCTGCCCCTTTTGGTCTTTGCCTCCGTCGTCGCTAGTTTTCCAGGTAAGTGTAAATAAATTTTCTTCCAGCTTGTGGCTGCCCTAGTTGAGACCAAAAAGGTTAAATTAACAAGTGATTACAATCTCTTGAATGATTTAGAGGCAATGTTGCCAATTAGGGTTTGGTGGCGCTTTCTTAGTATATTCTGAGTGGTGTCTCTGAAGCTTTTGGGGTTATGGGGCTTCAACATTTTCTCTATGATCAATTGCCAGAAACTAGCTTTGTTTGCGAGTTCCATTTTGAAGGGAAATGAAATCCTTTCCTCCAAAATGGAACTCGCAAACAAAGCTTTGCAGTTTTTAGGAGCTGCATTTTGTATTTGTAATTTGGGGATTGGGAACTTTATTAGTGGTGGGATTATGTATGTTGTGGAGGTTTAAAGCAAAAGAAAATGGCTTGTGGAGGTTTAAATCGATCTTTGCCGCCTAAATCCAGACCTAAATCGATCTCGTCCTGCACTCTGAACTCTGAAATTGTGTTCCTCTTCTCCGGAACAAATCTCTCGGTCTTTTTTTTTTTTTTTGCTCAAAATCTCTCGGTCTTCACTTTCCTCTTCAGAGAGTTTCTCCCTCTCTCTCCTCTTCTCAGGTTCTTTCCCGAATTCCAACCTTTGTCCATTTCACTGTTCGTTTGAGACCTTCTGTTTTATCTACTGCCCGACGCATTTCTTTTTCCTCTCCCTGCTGAAAACTAAATATATTGTCTGTTTTTTTCTTTTTCAATTTTATGCTCGTTACAACTGGTGGTGACTGGGAAGTTATGCCCAATTTTGTTTTTTGCTTCTTTTTTGGCTTCCTTGCGTTTCTTTACGTTCCCTTGATTTTGGCTACGTTTGTACTTTGCCAATTGTGGCCAATTGAATCCCTAAGCTCTGCGGTGTTGGTATTAGGGTTCTTGATTTTGTAATTATGGTTCACTGTTCATCTGAAATTTGTATGCAATGAGTCTCTCGCTGTTAGTTTTCTCTCTCTTGTTTTGGAAAGTCAAATTAGGATTACCCGCTTTCTTTTTTATTTGATTTCTGTTTCTTAGTTTTTGGCACCAATGAAGAAATGCAAATGAAAGAAGTCTTGCGTTGCGCTGTTGTCATATATAGATTTTTCCCTTGTGATAATTATTATTATTATTGAGTGTTCGGCTTATCTGTCGTATTCTCCATGCTCTGCAGCACTATTAGTTTTCTCTCTCTTGTTTTCTGTTTTGAATTCTCAGCAATTCCTCAAGTTTATTGAAAAAAACAATTTATACTTCTTCTAGCTACGCCATGCCTGAGGTTCTGATCTCTGTTCATTAGACACAACAACAAACCTCTTCCCAGTATATGGATTCTACTACACGGATCACATTTTGTCATTATGCTCATTAGATGTCACTGCTGAAAAATTGTAACCTTGTTAGAAATTGTGTCAAAGCTTGTGATTTAGCTCGTTTTATGGTTTGAATTATTGAGGTAGAGCAAGGTTCATCATGATGGCCATCAATTTTTAGTTTCAACATTTTCTCAGTTATTTTTATGGGAATCTGAGAAGAATTTGTCAAATTGTTTAACTTCCTCTTGCTGTCTTGCTTCAACTTTAGGAGTACTAGATCTTTTTGAATTTTAAAAGCATTCTCGTGCAACAAATAGTTGCTTTCCACATGAAGGTATGATATATCTCAATCTTTTTGCAGTGAAGAATGGTAATCTAGATCTTTAAGGTAGATAAAATATGGAATAGACATGTTGGACTAAGATATTTATGTTTTGACATATTTGAATCGTGTTACAGCACAATGCAGAACCTGAGGTTGTTGATCTCTTGATGGAGGTAACCTGTCAAATCCCTTTTAAACTTCCATCCCAACTGCTTAAAAATGGTAAGCTGATGTTGGTTTTATGTGGTCAAATGTTCAATTACTGGTTGAAGACCTTGATATGTTGATTGAACATGTTGACAAGACAAATTTTAAGCGGACTTGCTTGTATCTGACTAGTTCAGCAAGGTAAGGGCAATATGGTCCATATCTTATGCAGGTTTTTGAGCTTAGCATTTGATCTGCATTTTGGATTGGGAGTTATTTGCTTTTTTGAGCTCGATATTATCACCTATATTTGAACCTCGTACCACAATTATGGTCAATGAAATTCTGGACTGTGAGTTATTTGCTCAAGTGACATAATAGAGTGATTCATAATGTGTTTATGGCTGTTATAATTTCTGAGATTCCACTCTTAGTTTGGGCTTCACTACTGGAGCTACAAGTTTGTATTTTACAGAGGATTAGTTTTACTAGGTAGAGTTTGATGTGCAGCTAGGTTAAATTGGGAGGAGAAAATTGCAGTGTTTTATTTGGGGAAGGTATCTCATGCTTTATGTTTTTTGTTCAGGGTTAAGGTTAATAAATTGACTTTTTGTTCCTTTTCTCTCATGCACTCAAGTAAAAAAGTTATAATTGTTGCATTTTCAGATATCTTCCTGGGCCGGATGATTTGTTAGTGCTGGATATCGCATATATGATCTATCTAAAATTTGAAGAATATCCAAATGCACTTCAGATTGCACTGTATTTGGATAACCTTCAGGTGTGACTTCGTTGTTAAATGATTTATTTTTCCTTTTTGAAGTCTTCTGATTCTGAGATTAGTGATTGTACTTTTTTTAATTGCAAATTCTGTGGTAGACTAGTTCAAATGAATTAAATCTTGCAGTATAGGACAAATAATTTTTATCCCTTTGTTTTCAAATGTTTTACAATTTAAAACTAACAATTTGCTGCATCATTGACAGTATGTAAGGCAGGTTTTTACTTGTGGTGATCTTCTGCGAAAGAAGCAATTTTGTTACATGCTTGCTCGACATGTAAGTCTTGAATTATCTATTAGCACTTGATGACCATCTTGTTGAAGTTCCCTTTGCACTTTTCATGTGGACTTCCTCTTTGAACCTGTTATGTTTTCTTGATGATATTTGCTTCATGCATTCATTGCACTAAGTTAATAACTCATGGTAATTTTGACCCCCAAAAAAACTCATGGTAATTAAAACCTAAAGATAACCTGGACTTATTCCCTACCATTGAATAGTATGTATTAGAGGTTACTGTTGCATATATCTACTTAACTTTGAAGACATATGCTCTATTTGGTTCCCCTCATTTCTTTATAAAAGTCGGAAATTCAATTACTGTAGTGCATAAGACAGCATTAGAACTTTGTTCTTGCCAGATTTTATTTTGTGTTTGTTTTTTGAAAAGATTTTTGATTTGTTGATTACTATTTCCATGCAGGGAATTACTTTTGAGCTAGATGAGGAGATGGTTGCTGATGACGACGAACGAGAGGTGATGCAGGATATCATAAACAACTCCAAGTTAAGTGAAGGATATCTGACTCTTGCTCGTGATATTGAAGTGATAGAGCCTAAAACCCCTGAAGATATTTACAAGGTGAGAACTGTGGTGATATTTCCCTTTTTATTGAATAAGACGGCACTTGATATGACTCTTTGTGCTGGCTATTTCTTATTTTTTTTCAGTTTTTCTGAAAAGTTCTTCCGAATATATATATATATATATATATATATTTTAATCATACTACTATATACTAATAGCAACAAAAGTTAATAATGATGTGGTTTATGCAATTGGCATGAAATCTTTGTTGGATGGTATTTCAATTTGCGATTGTGCTCAAGGTTCACATGTATAAGGAAAAATGTTTATTACTATGCTATTTGTTGGTACAAGTCTTTCATTTTCTTGGATTGTTTTCAACCGCATAATTTATTGTTTTCTCTCTAACAGGCACACTTGCTTGACGGTTGGGCTAGTGCTGGTGCTAGTGTTGATTCAGCTAGACAGAACCTGACGCTACTTTTGTGAATGCATTTGTAAATGCTGGCTTTGGTCAGGTATGTGTTCATATTGGCAGGGTTGCATGGTGTGTGTGGAAATTTTTTGGGTGACTAATTTCTTCTGATGCCCTTTGTCCTTTTCATTCTGTGCAGGATAAGCTGATGATTGTTGCAACAGACTCCTCAAGTGGTGGCTCTTCTAGAAATTGGCTTTTTAAAAATAAGGAACATGGGAAGACTAGTGCAACAGCAAGTCTGGTATGTATTCTGTTGCTGAATTATCCTTTTGCCTTATGGTATAAAACCCTTATTTACAAATCTTTGCATTATAACAGTGTATGATTTTACTCTGGGACATTGATGCTGGACTTTCTCAAATTGACAAGTACTTCCATATTAATGATACACATGTGAATGTTGGTGCTTTATTGGGAGTGGGGATTGTCAATTGTGGCATCAATAATGATTGTGATCCTGTGAGTGCCTTTATTTATCATTTTGCGCAGCCTCATGTACATTATTTTGATTTCTATGCTGTATCTTATTTGATTCTTTTTCAGGCGATGGCACTTTTAGGTGATTACACAGACAAAGAAGATTCATCGCTCAGGATCGGTGCAATTGTGGGATTGGGAATTGCCTATGTAGGTTCTCAGAATGAGCAGGTGAACTCTTTTCCTTCATTTTTGTCTACTGAATGTTGATCTTATACCTTGAATTCTGTTTGTATACAAGTGGTGGTGATCACGATACCAGTGGTTGCCTCCTGGTGGTTATGACGATACCGGTGGTGATCATGACCAGACTGCTACAATTTAGACCTTTTTTTAGTTCATTTTGGTCGAAACATTATAATTTGTAATATTTTGTTTTTGCTATGTAAACTCTTATGATTGTTACAATTTATTTTTATGATATACAAGTCTTTTTATTTTCTAATTTTTAATTATTTTTTTATGTAATTATTTTATTTTTTCTGATTTTTTATATTTTTTTAAAAAATTAATTGGCATTTGCGAGGATAAGTGTTTCCTCGCAAAATCCACCATTTTGCGAGGGCAATGATTTTCCTCGCAAATTCTAGGATTTGCGAGGAAGAAATTTTTTCCTCGCAAATCTTGAAATTTGCGAGGGAAAAAATGACGGAAAATTGGTTTGCGGGGGCCTTTTTGCGACGGAACAAATCGGTTTTGCGACGAGAAAATAGCTTTTTTGTGAGGGAATTTTTCCGCCGCAAAAAACAGTTTTTTTGTAGTGAAATATATAAAGTATTAAGCACGTATTCAAGGATTAACACACCTTCCCTTCAACATATGTGCCCTCTCGGAATGCCTGGATTGAGAGTTACCAAAGTTGCATTAAAGGCATTACTCAAATGTCCATAACCTCATTAATCTGATACGAATATATGACAAAATGTACGTCAGTAAGCAAAATCTAATATTTATTATTTGCTTTTTATTATTTTCATAAAAGGGTTGTAAAGAACCAGTGTTCCTATTCACTCTTACAAACCTCACAAGCAAGGTAATTGAAGGTTCCATATCTTCATGTTTTTTTCTTTTTCACAAGTCTCCTTAGCACAATCTCTCGAAAGAGTGATGTTGATTAAGTTTTCACTATATTGAAATCAAACATGTCCATATTTTGTCAGTTGTCAACATTTAAATGATATGTATGTAGTTAATATTCATCTTGTGTAAATGATAATAAACTTTAGTAAACAATATTACTTTTCATCAGCAATGCTAAAGTTTAGCATCTTCATTATATCAAACTTCCTTCTTTGGTCTTGTAAGCGTAACGAAAGCCCGCAAAAATCCTATGACATCTGCAGTTTAGTATATTCAAATGTGAAAACAATTATTGTTTGAATATAATGTGTCAAAATATAAGAGGTTGAAATATAAAAATAGCAACTTTAGCATTAAATAAAGTTGACTAACGCCCT
Source organism: Acacia acuminata (assembly GCA_019022655.1). Classification (NCBI taxonomy): domain Eukaryota; kingdom Viridiplantae; phylum Streptophyta; class Magnoliopsida; order Fabales; family Fabaceae; genus Acacia; species Acacia acuminata. Next base: position 1,464,270 of record JAFJYI010000075.1, read on the forward strand.
CCGAATACTAATTTAATACACTCGTATCAGTATTTTCGACAAACATAAATTAATCTACACGAAGTATTAATGCGACAAACCGAAACTATGGGAGAAATGACCATTACTTTTTTAACCATTAATCAGCAACTGAAACATTGTCATATTTTGCATTAGTAATTACAATAGAAAGTTTCTTGACCAAAAACGTAAAAAATGGCTAACATAAATTGAACTTCTTAAACCAGTTCCCGCCCCGGGGGGGGGGGATTCACATTCCCAACGCTATACTCTTCGCCTCAGCAACCTCAGGAAACTCTGGATCTATGTAAACACGAGCCGCACTGGGAACGGTCGAAAGCTGAACTCCTACATGATGAAAGCATCATGAAAAATAAATTATTCGTAATTAAGTTTAGATGTAAAAGTTAATATGTATAACTTGTATAATAATCATACTTGTTATTAAGAATTCTTCAGTGTTTAGAAAGATGTAAATACAAAGTTGTGAGGGTATCTGTCGTGAATAGAAGAGTTGTTATATGCTTAGTTTTGGGAGGGAAGACAATTAGGGTTTCAACTTCAGTAATCATGTATCAGGTGTAAAAAGGGTTACGAATACTGCTGACAATAAATGACCATCTAATTTACTCGGTAGACAATAAAGCATCCTTCTGAACAAATTGTTTTTTTAAAAAGAATATTTATAAACAGCCATGCGCAAGTCTACTATGCCTACCTGATGCTCTTACACGTGGCATGCGGCGTATTAACCCAATTAAAAGAAGATTTGGGTGCACAAAACCTTATATACACACATATCTATTGGCATTAAATGCGTACGAACACAACAGGCAATACAAAGTCACAATGGACACACTTCTCATACGGGTTTGCGGCAACATGCGTGTTGGGAACATGACCAATAATACCCTAATGCCTATTACGACAATAACACCCAACTAACGACAGCTTCATAATGACCACAACCTGGACCTTCTCTACGACCACTAATACTCAATGACCAATTGAACCATCATTTTCCTTATGCACACGTCTACCTTTTGAATACATTATATTCACCTTTTGATTTGTGCTAGTGAAAGCCTTCTTGGGTAATATTCAGTATGTAATGGAACAAAATAATTCAAGACGGAGATGGTTATAGGGCGTTTCAACAATGAGGATGCTAATTGAGTAACGTTTCATCAATTAAGAAATTATATTAAATTATATTTTTGTTATACGTCAGAAGTGATTTTACGTGAAATGTATTTACCTGTCATATTTATTGATTAAGCAATTATTTATAATAAATTAATAAATCATTTTTAACATGTCATACTCGTATTTTTGAACACATAAGCACGCTAAGATGATAGAAAATGAAATATGACAACTCTCATAAACAATATAAGCCTAACCATCATTTGTTATGGCATCTAATTCTATTTAAACTGGAAGTTATTAATAGATGCCCAAGACCATACCTATAATTACGTGCAAGTAACTGATGGTATGGTATCCAGTCATGACCAATGAATAGTTGAAACTATTTCTCTATTCCATTGTAATTGATGACATGCCACCTAGGTACCTAACGCTTCATTAATACTCATTGAGATTCTGCACAATGTTTCAAATGCATACTGGAATTGTATTGGGAAACATTTTTCTATTATACAGTTGCTTATGAATGTTTATCAAGTATTTTCACAACAGATATTATTGAACTAAATTTATAGATTATCCACATGGAGAGAAATGACTATTTGGTGCTTCAAATGAGCATAAACGGGCTCTTTCATGCAATTGGATTCACGATGGAAACAACTAACATTTATCATACGTAATATTAAAATTAAACTGACTTTTTCCAAAAAGTTGAAACACAGAAAAGTACATAACTCTTTCTTTGATATATGATCCATTACATGACAATCCCAAATAGTAGTAAGTCTTGATCAAGGGTGCAAAAAGTAGATAGTAAAATACTAAAGGTAAAATAACAGGGTTCACTAATACATAACAAAAGGTTGCAACACTGAAATCTTGAAACTTTTTAATCATGTCCAGTCAAGCACTAGGAGAGGATTCCCAACTGACAGCCTCGGCAGTCTGGAGACGTTCAAGCTTTGCCCGAAAAGCATCCACAGTACGACTCTTGTAGTTGAAAAGGGCCTCAGGAAAGATCACAATAGCTCATGAAAATAGTCTTCCCACCTATGAGAACGAATCTAAATTTTTAGGCTGTTAAAATAACCAAAATCTTACTTTTAAGTCAGATAAAAGACAAAAGAATACCAATAATTAGCTCTATTTTGACACAGATGAGTGCAACTACAACATCGTCCTTAACAGCAACCTTTGAATAATTGATGTGCAAGCCCAGAATGCTAGAGTGCCTTTGAAACAACAGTGAAATGTATTTCCATTGGGTAGGAAGATTTAAAGTACAGTACATTAGTATATAACAGGTAGTGACGACTAGCATTATTTAAAAACATGAAACAATAATATTTTTTTTAGATTTACCACTCGTCCGTAATCTCAAAATTGTATTCGAATAGTGTCTACCCATTCACTTGCGGGGTAGATTCAGAAATTTATGGAAGGGGCACTATTGGTAAGAGGTGTGGGTTTTTTTTTTTTTTTTTTTTTTTTTTCCACTTGTTATCAAAAGCACAAAAAATAATTGGGCAATGCCCAATTAACGCCTCATGCATCCAATCCTTCCCCAGCAAATGAGAAACAACAAAACTTCCTACGTAAGTTACACATCATGCACCTACTTGAAAGAAAATCAGTTGAACCAAAAATTAGAGTATATTGTAATTAGTTTCCTATTTTCTTGTCATACTTACTTTATAAGTAGTTTCCTATTTTTTGTTGTCGTCTTACTTACTTTGTAATTAGTTTCCTATTTTCAAGAATTAGTTAGAGATAGTGGTTATCAATTTATTTATAAATAGCTTGTACTCACACATTATGAATTGAGAAAATACAATCACCATTTCTTCCTATTCTTGCTTTCATAATATGGTATCAAAGCTGAGTTTTTGACCTCTCTGAAATATTATTTTTTCTATACACATTGTTTTTTAAAAAGTTTTCTCTTTCTTCCCTCATTTTCTCGAGACCTATTCTCTCGATTGCTCCAGTTTTTCCTCGTTTTCTCGAGACCTATTCTCTCGATTGCTCTATCCATCGTGATCGTTTTTGCTTCCGCTCAGTGAAAGGTTTGATTTAGTCCAATATGAGGGCGGTTTATGTTTCGTTGTAGCTTCTACTTTAGTTTGGTATTTTTTGTTGTTTGAAGTGAAGTTGATAAATTCTTACGTCAGTCTTTGTTATTCGAGTTCCAGGCTATGGATCATTATTTTCTTGAAGATCGATTCTTGCATGTGCAAGTCGCTTCTAGCTTGAGGGGGGTATTAGAGTATATTGTAATTAGTTTAATTTCCTATTTTCTTGTCATACTTATTTTGTGAGTAGTTTCCTATTTTCTTGTCTTACTTACTTTGTAATTAGTTTCCTATTTTCATGAATTAGTTAAAGAGTGGTTATCAATTTATTTATAATAGCTTGTATTTATACATTATAAATTGAGAACATACAATCATAATTTCTTCCTATTCTTGCTTTCATAATAGAAAAATAATGAGGACATTACAACATGCCAATGCATAGGCAAAACGCAGGAATCATCAGAAATATATGCTGATTAAATAAGACTGTTGAAGCGTTGCTTGAAATACCCAATGGCTTTCAAATAAGTTTGAATTGGTATGCCAACAGTAAATGGTAGGGGAAATGCATCCATGTGTATAATTACGGTACGGTTCCACGTCAGATCCATTCACTGGTAAGGAATCGACATGTAGGGCATACAGATGGACCAATGGTTGAATGGCTAGGAGATTTAGATGGATATATTTGATTTATTGATGCTAATAAAGGCATCAAAGCCAACCATATGGCCGCTGTCATCGTTACCAAAGTTTGACGGGAATTCCCTCCACTAGACTCTCATTGCCCTTAGAACCATTATGCAGCTCACTCTTTTGAATCAGGTGTCGACAGTGCAGGAGTACACACAACGATTTGAAGCGCTCATACCTTATGCCCTAGTCGATGAGTCAACTGCCATTAGATTCTTCATATATAGCCTTCAATCAAAGATTTGAGATGCGCTATGGTCTTTTGGTTGAACCACCCTTTCCTTTGCCATTAATTATGCTTATCTTTAAGAGCAATGGACGCAACAAGCATCGCATGAGAAAGATGAATGTAGAAACAATCTGCCTGAACAAGAAACTGATTCCTATGACAACGTAATAGCTGAAGAGAAACATAAAAGAATCGAGGAACAATCTAGTGAGATTTTGGATATCACCGTTGCTTTTGCGATTGTTGAGACAGAGATGGTCAATTCTCTAAAAGTAGAGGAGGCTAGTGAGATTTTGGACCTCACCGTTGCTAGTACAGTTACTAAGATAGAGGAGGTTAATTCTCTGAAAGTAGAGGAGGATGTTTCAAACCGGAAGTCATCTAGAAACGATGGAGTAGCTACCGTTGTGATTCAAATTGCTGAGACAGTAGCTGAAGAAGAAAAACATGGATATGGTGAGGCAAAGCTGATAGCATAGTCATCAATGCTTGCACGCTGCTTAACAAGGAATTTCACCACTATCCAAACTCTACACAAGAACACACCTCTATTCCTCTCTATACGCACGTCTCATGCTACTTCATCGATTTGTTCTTCATCCGTTGCTCGAACTAGTAATCTTGGTGCGTCGATGTTTTCTTCGGTTTTAGATCCTGGGTTCTCAGCCTTGTGCTATCCTTTTGTTGTGACCAAGAAAGGCCGATGCGACAACCAAATCAAATATAAATTTGAGAAGGTTCCTTGCGATGCGCACAACTCGGATCCTATTGGAACATTCTTCAATTATGACAATTCTAGTTTTCATGTCTATCACTCGCTTCAAGGAGGCATGAGATCTGACATAAGAATGCTTATAATACCAAAGGAAAGGGAAGAATACTCTAACAATATGATGCTCACATCCTCTATTTTTTCTTATTCCTTTTTGTCACCAATCTTATTGGTGAAGGGATGGGAATTTGTAGGCTGACACGAATTCCACCACATTCACTGGAGTGGGGTGCACCGGTCATCAATCAAAGGGGTTCAAGTCACAAGGTTGAAAGTGAAACGATGATCGATGGTAGAAGCAGTGAACGTCTAAACGAGAACGATGTCGACTTCACCCTTGGGTCGGGTAGGGCCATTGTTGAAGATGGATCGAGTGAAATTTTGCAGTGGGTAATTGGATTTGGATCTCTCTTGATGCTTTTGAATTTTTTTTTTTTTTTTTTTTGTCAAGAATGGGTGCAGTTATGATGCTCGAATATGGGTGGATCGGATCTCAAACTTGGATACCCATACTGGTTTCGTGGATATAGGCTTGGGTACTGCGGATTTGTCTCAAGTGTGCTCCAAGAATTTTCCACGTGACAACCAACAAATCCCAAGTGGACCATTGCGTCATGGTTCTTTTGCAGATAAGTATGGTATCATGGACTGGTTAAACAATTGTGGGTTTCCTACTTATTGGTTTTTTGTGACAAACCAACGTGGGAGTGTGCCAAGGGGCTTTGGGTCTGGAGAGATACTGTAACAGGCTTAGATTTTGTTGACCATTAATGTTGTTTGCCATTAATTTTTTTTTTTTTTTTTTTTTTTCGCCCAATTCTAGTCGCTTATACAATAAAAAAAAAAAAAGGGGGGGGGGGGGGGACTTCTCTTATATGTTTTCCTTTCTAGCTTTGCACTGATCCTTAAGGGCAAGGATCTTTTGTTGGGGAGGAGTATATTGATACGTGGGAATAATAGTAAGGAAGGGGTAGTTTGGGAAATATGCTCATTAGGGTTATAGATAGGGGTTTGATAGTTGTAATAGGTGTCCAGTGAATTAGTAATTTATTGTTTTTACTCTATTTTCCCTTATAATGCTAACAATATCAAATAGAGTTTGTGTACATTTAAACTCGTTTTCATGTTCTTACGAGTGTTTGTGAGTTATGTTCCTTCTTATATTTTTTTTTTTCCCACGTTTTAATCCTTGTTATATTTCAGAATGAGCCTACCAACTACTCTAAATATACTAATTCTCAGGCCCCTTAATCCTTCTCACGACTAGGGTAGAAATAGGCCAAACCCCTATCAAGCGATCTACAGTTTGGCCTGTTTAGGGCCTGGTCAGGCCTGGTCTGTTTACTAGAAAGGCTAGGCCAAGGCCTATTTAAAGGCCTTTATGTGTAAATAGGCCAGACCTATTTTGTTAAGACCTGACCTGTAAGCCTTCAGGTCTGGCCTATTTACACATTAAATATATATATTTATATTTATATCATATAATAACAAAATATTTATTTTTTCATTCTTATATTTATATAGATTTTAATAGGCTCAAAGTGCATGAAGTCTACTTATGGCCTTTAAGACTGCAATATGAGGCCTTTTTAAAGACCTACATTGTAAGTAGGCTTTTAAAAAGGCTTCAGGCCTATCCAGACCTTATAAAGGCTCGGGCCGAGCCTAAAGAAAAACCTCGCATTCGGGCTTAGGCCCAGACTCAGGCCTTTTAACCCCATTACAGACTCAGGCCTTTTTAGCCAAAGCCTGACCTGGCCTATTTCCATCCCTACTCACGACTCAAAACAGTTAACTTTTTCAACCAAAAACTTATCATAAAATTATTCTAATTAACTTTGCTTACCAAAAAGTTATCATAAAATAGATTCTTCTCACCAAGGAATTTTTTAATAGAGAGTCTTTTCCTCAATTTTTCAAAGGTAGGTCCTACGCACCCAAGCCCAGTAAACTATGCGCTAAAGAGATAGATCCATGGTCTAAATTGTGAACTATTGGGTCCGGTATCCAGTTCAACATTTATGGTAACCCTTTTCACTACAAGTGTCTCCTCTAGGACTTGAACTCGAGATTTAAATAGATCTAGCGAGACTTTACACCATTAAACCAACTTTGTATCAGTTGGTCAATCCTTCATTTCTATTAATCCATAATGTAACACAATATAGCTATTATTATCAAGAATCAAGGATCGAGAAATCAGTTAAAAGAAAATACAAGTAACCCTTACTTGCATAACTATTCTCCTATACTGAGTTTCAGTAAATACCCATATCAGTCATAATTAAGAACAACTTAACTCATCTAAACTACTTTCAGCAACACTATCGTTTTGTTTTGCGTAAGTGTTATAACTCATATAAATCAATAATATTTTAGCACATTTTCTTCTATTTTAACTTATTTTTGGGTTCAAATTGTGCATATAAATAGATTATAGAAGAAAATGTGATGTGACAAAAACAAACTGAAACTTTTGTTAAATCATGAGTTAAATGCATATTGTTATGATTATTGATGAAAATTAAAGAGCTCATCAATTCCTCCTCCTTGTAGGTGGAAGATGACAAGTTGTAAAAGCTTTCAAAGATCATGGGAAGTTGTGAAGAGAAGCAAAGAATGCAAGATAAGATTAAAAAGAACACTATGGAAGAAAAGCACTATCTCTGTTTGACAAATCTCTACGGGTTCGCTATAGCAAACCGACGGTAAATGGGCGAAACTAATGCTATGCGTTTTGAAACTTGTAGCAGACAAACAAGTATAAAACCTAGGGATAGGTTGCAAAACACTCATTCTGGACTTCTTGGAAGTTTGGGGAGCTAGGGCTTGGTCTCTTGAAGAGCTTGGAGCTTGGGGTTGGAGTCTAGAAGAGATTTGAAGCTTCAATCTTTGTTTTTTCTCGTTCTTCTTCCCTTTCTTTGCTTTATTCTTTATACGAACTGTAATTATTTTGGATAGTTGTGGTTATTTTATGATTATGAGTAACTAAACCTTTGCTCTAGGATTATTTTGAACCTTTGTATGGATTAAGACTTGATTGTTCCTCTCTTTTGGTAGTTAATGATACATATGTGTTGATTTCTAAATGTTTTGCCACCATTAATTTACATTGATTTGTTTATTTGGGTTTAACTTGAGAGAGCTAATCTAGGTGTAGAACTTAATTAAAATTACGCTTGACTTGAAATTTACTTGATAAATTAATTGTTGCTAAAATAGAGATATATTTACTAACATTGCATTTTCACATTATGGTTGTTGCTTAAAGTTGATTTCATTAATTATAGCAACATATTGTGCATTTTAATAAATAGAGAAACTTGATTTTTACTTAAGAACGTTTTGTCGGTGTTTTTGAACCTTAGACTAACACATCTATTCATTAAAATACAATTTAAGAGGAAATTAATCTAGTTTTATGAAGTGCAAAGGGAAGAAATAATCACAGGCCCCATTTAAATCCTTGAATTTAAAGAACCATTTACTTTTATCACTTTTTAGTATTAAAAGTAGTTTTTAAAACCATTTACCTTTATCGTTTTTTTAGTCTTAAAAGTAGTTTTTAAATTCTTTTTCCGCATCAAAAACTTGTTTTAGCTCAACTTAATTGAATTCACGAAGCCTTTGGCTTAACCGTTTTGTTAATCAAATCTCCATACGAACGATCTCAACTTATCACTTTATTACTTAGTGTGACTTGTGTACTTGCAATGCGAACATTGAGCACCTAGTATCGTAGCCAAATTCTCAAGAGTGCATATTTGGTGGTGACCCTACCACCGGTCACCTACATTGTTGCGTTTGTAAATGATCAAACCCTGTGACATTTGGTTAAGTTGAACAATTCTTACCCATTGATCTAAATGTTAAATGTTTAGTGGTTGTGTGTTAGCAATGCTGTTATTTGACTAAACTTTAAAGTTTAGACCATCAAAAGCATCTCTAGTTTTCTCCCTTCTTTGCCCCTCCATTTTCTTTGAATTCATCACATTCCTTCCACAACTTCTAAGCATTTCTTAAGACCATGCAATTAAGGAAAGAAGGCCAGTGAGTGGCCCATAAACAATCAACTTATCATCATACATAAAGAACAATAGGGTACTGGAATAGCCTGCCTTTCTTAGCTCCATACATTGAAACAACAAGAACCAGCACCTTTATCTTATTAGATGGATTCAACAACAACAATAATAGGTAGATTTATCTTATTAAGTGGAGTTGGTTATTTGGATCACGAGCTCCACTCATGCCGGGGTAATAAGTAAACAGTAGTTTATAATATCATGCTCCTATGGCCACATTCTGTTCTCCCAAAGACTTCATCAAAGCCTTATAGGGTAGTGTGCATTAGTACTGCAAGACCAAATTAAACGAGAAACATTGATTAAGGATAGGAACGAGTTCAAAATGAAGCAAGAGTAACCACACTTCTCGTGATGGTTCAGATATCTCTACATCAAGTGTGACTGCAACTTATCTAGCTACCAGGACGAAGGTTTGAATTAACAAGAAATAGGATTAATACTATTATTACTCATTACGGTTTGATCGAAAATACTTCAAGATCTGATTTGTCATATCGAAAATACTTAGTGAAATAATTTTTATTTTAATATATTTCTTCAAATAATTAAATAAAAATTTAGAATTGTTAAAACATGAATTAAAAACAGTTAATTTTCAGATTTAAGATTTTGGGTTCATTGCATAATTTGAACACGGGATTACTCATGATATATCCTCAAATTTTACCAGAAGTAAACCAATAAAATATAGTATATATATTAAAAATCGAAGGAATAGTATATTTTTAACAATCTTATTATATAATTTTAACAAAATTAGTAAATATCGTATCCAAATTAAATAAAAAAATTATTTTCGTGAAATAGCTCAAGTTTTACATATAATCATTTATAACTTTATATCAACAACTTCCCAATTTGTTCAAAATGTTAAAATGTGTTATATAAATATTATGGAAACTGGTTTTGAATGTATATACAATTTCACTCAATTTATAATTTGATACATATGCTTTTTTCTATTTATTAAATCATTTAATAGGGAATTTGCTAGCACTGTTAGCCCTTACAATGGTAAAACATACTAGCAGAGTAAAATTAAAGGATTTCAAAAAGAGAAAAAGGGACATAAATACTATTAGAAAATTAGAGGTATCATCGCTCTATTGTATTGTATTATTTGATGAAGAGGATTACAATGTATTTATAGGTAAAGTAAGGGAGAACAAAGGAGGTAAATTAAGAAATATAATAAAGCACGATAAAGACTAATAACTTAGCAATTAAGGTCTTATAATCAGATCCTATAATCAGGAAACTAATCAAGGGATCCTAATAAATGGGTGAATTATTTCCTAATATTCTAACACTCCCTCTCAAGCTGGAGAGTATATGTCGATCAATCCCGACTTGCTACGAAAGCCTTCAAACTTTGTTCGGCGAGTGGTTTAGTCGGGATATCGCAATTTGATCTTCGAGACCTTATGTGAGACGGGGTCATAATGCTCGCTTCAATCTTTTCCTTAATGAAATGTCGTCTATCTCAACATGCTTGGTTCGATCATGTATCTTGGGTTCTTGACCATTTCAATGTTGGCCTTGTTGTCGCACGAGTTGCATTGGTCCTTCATATTGAATCCCCAACTCCTCCGATGTCGATGATCCGATTCCTTCACAAACTCCTTTGTTAATAGCTCTTAGTTACGCTTCGCGCTACTTGTTGACACCATTTGTCTGTTTCTTGCTTCTCCATGTAACTTGATTTCCCCACACGTATGTACGGTACCACGAGGTTAACCTTCTGGTCTCTCTATCCCTTGCATGGTCTGCATCAGTGTAGATTTTGATGTTTCTGGTAGTACCTTTCTTAAAGAATATTCCTCTTCCAGGATTAAGCTTCAGGTAGCTCAAGATTCCATATACAGCCTCCATGTGCTCTTCCTATGCTTGATGCATAAATTGACTTACTATTCCAACTGCATAGCTAATGTCAGGACGAGTGTGGGTTAAGTATATCAACTTCCCTACAAGTCTTCTGTATCTTTCTGAATTAGTTGGAACACCTTTTGGTTTGATTTCTAAGTGACATCCCTCTTCCATTGGTGTTCCTTCTGGTTGAGTGCCCAACATACCTATCTCATGTAACAGGTCCAGTGTATACTTGCGCTGAGATACATTGATGCCCTTCTTAGTTCTTGCCACCTCCATGCCTAAGAAGTACCTCATTTGTCCAAGGTCTTTCACTTGGAATTTAGTCAACAAGTCACGTTTGACTTGAGCAATGGATTCTTCATCATTTCCTGTAATGATTATGTCATCAACATAAACAATCAATATGGTGACTTTGTCATTAACAAGTTTCGTAAACAACGTGTCATCTGCTCGTCCCTGAGTATACCTAAGTCCTTTAACTGCTTTGGTGAATCTACCGAACCATGCCCTCGGAGATTGTTTCAGGCTTTACAATGATTTTCTTAGTTATACACAGAGTTATTAGGAGCTAAAACTCCTTCTGGAATCTCCATGTATACTTCTTCCTCCAGGTTGCCATTTAGGAATGCATTCTTCACGTCTAGTTGGTACAGTGACCAATCCAAGTTCGTTGCAAGTGATAACAGTACTTGAATGGTATTGAACTTGACCACGGACCAACTGTCTCCCTATAGTCGATCCCGTACATCTGGGTATATCCTTTTGCAACAAGTCTCGCCTTGTATTTGTTGATGCTACCATCGGGATTGAATTTCGGAGTGAAGATCCACCTGCATCCTACTAGTTTCTTTCCTTTAGGAAGAGTCGTGATCTCCCAAGTTCTATTTTCTTTGAGTGCCCTCAATTCCTCTTCTACAGCTTGCTTCCAATTTGGATTAGCCATAGCTTGTGGAAACGTGTTCGGAATGGTTATCTGTGCACTATTTACAACAAAACTTTGCATTTTTGTAGACAGATCACCATGTGAGACAAATCGTTGAATTGGATGATGAGTACACGATCTTACCCCTTTTCTCAAGGCAATAGGCCAACCCGATTCTTCAGGATTTAATCCCGGATTGGATTCATGGTCGTTCCTTTGAATGGGAGAGATAGTTCTACCAGTGTCTAGTTCAGTTTGAACTTGTGAGCTGGACTCTACCTCCTGTTGTGATTCTTCATCCATCCCTGAAATGATCTCAACATGAGTTTTCAGTTCATTGGGTTCAGGTTGAGGTGGAATATGTGTATTAGGCTAGTTTGTGGGAGCAAGTGAGTCAAGAGAGGCTATAAGGTTAGGTGGCACTAATGATGATATGTCAAGTGAGTTTGAGGTGTTGGTATTGGATGCTTCTAGGATTAGCTATTCAATATCAGAATACTCCCCTTGAATGGGTAATTTGGGATAATAAGCCTCGTCTTCCGAGAACACTGTATCACGGGAGATAATAAGTTTCTTGGAAGACGGGCAGTAGCATTTGTACCCTTTTTGGTAGAGGAGTAGCCAAGGAAGATACACTTGTTAGCTCGAGTACTGAATTTATTGCCCTCCTTTTTGTGAACAAAGACAACACAGCCAAACACTTTGGGAGGTAAGGAATTAATGAGGCGGCAAGTTGGGAAGAGTTCCAAAAGTTTCTGAATTGGAGTGTCATATTTGAGAACTTTAGAAAGCATGCGGTTAATTAGATAGGCTGCTGTGAGGATGGCATCACCCCAGAATATGGTGGGAACATTTCGTTCCATTAGCAAGGCACGGGTTACTTCCAACAGGTGACGGTTTTTCCATTTGGCTACCCCATTTTGTTGAGGGGTGTAAGGACAAGAGGTTTGGTGATGAATTCCTTGATGATCAAGAAACTCTTTGAAGGTTGTGCTCATACATTCCTTGGCATTATCACTTCTAAGGACTTTAATGGACGTGTTGAATTGGGTTCGGACAAAGGTATAAAAGTTCTAAAAGACTTTGGCAACATCGGATTTGTCTTTCATCAAGTAAACCCATGTGGTCCGAGTGTGATCATCAATGAAAATAACAAACTACCTAGTACGAGTGAGGGTAGTTATTCGGCCAGGGCCCCAAATATCGTTGTGAATTAATGTGAATGGTGAGGAGGGAGTATATGGCTGTTTGGGATATGAAGATCGTGTCTGTTTGGCAAATTGGCAAGTTTCACAATGAAAAGGAACATAACTTTTATTGAATAAACTGGGAAACACATGTTTCATATAATCAAAACTAGGGTGACTTGATTGACAATGCCACAAAAATACATCATTATTCTGTGAATTCGAGTCTTCCACGTATCTTTATTCTTCGAGGTTGATCCTTCAAGGTAGAACAATCCATCCCATTCTATAGAAGTTCCAATCGTCCTCCTCATTCTTAAATCCTGAAACACACATAGACCATAATCAAAAATCACTTGACATATTTGACCTTTAGTCAACTTGCTTACAAATATCAAATTACAAGTAAATTCGTACAAATAGAACGTTATGTATTGCCAAGTGATCGATAACGCAATAGTGCCAATGCCCTCAACTCGTGTGAATACCCGTTAGCTACCTTTACCTTGAGGTGTTCATGACAAAGTTTAAGATTGTGAAATAGAGTTTTGTTACCAGTCATATGATCCGTAGCTCCTGAGTCAACAATCCAGGTATCATCACTAGTCACATGGCGTTGAGAGCGATAATAGAATTACCTGATTGTACAAGATTCACGATGGGAACAGAATTAGACTTATTCTGTTTATCGAGCATTCTACGAAACATCTGTAATTCCTCTGAACTTAGGCGATCGTCATTCTCCATCTTTGGTTCAGTTGTAGCCAGGTGACTTTGGAAGTTTGATTTTCCCCCAGGAGGTTTGCCATGGAGTTTCCAGCATTCTTCCCTATTATGGCCCTTCTTCTTACAATAGTTGCACCATTTAATAGTTTTTCGTTCCTTGTGTGGTCCCCGGCTGCGAGTGCGGAGCTTTCAATGTGACTTGGCCTACTTCGGTTCAAAAACTTCCTGCTTTCTTTGAATTGCACAAAGTTAACCACGTCAAAGAGTTGTGGGAGTGGTTTCAACCCCATGATTCTGCCCCTTATCTCTTCGAAAGCATCATTTAGGCCTAACAGAAAGTCGTGTATCCTTCCTTCTTCCACAATTCGTTTGTATAATTGTACATCTTTAAGAGTTTCCCACGGGTGAACCTCAAACAAGTCTTATTGCTGCCACAATTTCAGTAATGCATTATAGTATTCAGTCACTGACATATTACCTTATCGTAAATCCCGGAGTTGTCTCTTTAGGTGAATTAAGGCAGCAGTGTTTTCCAAGGAGGAGTAGGTCCTCCTAGCGGCATCCCATATTTCCTTTGCCGTGTGTGCAAGCAGATATCCCTCACTGATCTCCAAGGTCATTGAATTACATAACCACGAATATACCTCAGCACGCTTTGTGACCACTGGAGATAGTTCCTGCCATTAAACTTATGGCTAATACCCATAATGTGATGGTCTGAAAATTCTGAAGCCATCTCTAAGGTTCTGTTTGGTACTGGGTTGCTGGCTAGAGAGGAAGAAGATGAGAAATTTTGGGTTTGAGAATTGGTACTGGACATAAAAACCATGGGAGATGTTGTTTTTCTGGGAATTGATCCGAATGTAGGAGGGAACTGAGAGGAGTCCATGTTTTTGGAAGAAAATCAGTCACCAGAATCTGGAAAATGTCACAGGAGATCTCGCAGGAAAAATTCAAAACTCACCGGAAGATGCAATAACCACTGGGGATGACCAGAAATCAGAGGAGGAGGCCGAAAATGAAAGTAGCCGGCGAAACAGACTTCACACGTGCCGTCACGCGCCGCCAGAAGCTTGCTGTCTGTCGAGCGCGTGTCCACTACCGCCGCCGTGGAGACATCGGATGGCCACCGGAGTCTGGGCGTTCGCTGATCGGCGCTTGCGGGTCCTTCTGGGCTAGGTGGTGTCGTCTAACTCGCCTCCTACAAGGAACCCTAGACTCGCCAGAAAACTCCACCCTACTTTTTCTCTCTGCCTCACAATCAATCACTATTTCTCTCGCTTTCCCTGGCCTCGGACGGATGTCCTTGGCTCTCATACCATATTAGAAAATCAGAGGTATTATCACTTTCTGTATTGTATTATTTGATGAAGAGGATTACAATGTACTTATAGGTAAAGTAAGGGAGAATAAAGGAGGTACATTAGGAAATATAATAAAGCACAATAAAGACTAATAACTCAGCAATTAAGGTCCTATAATCAGATCCTATAATCAGGGAACTAATCAAGGGATCCTAATAAATGGGTGAATTATTTCCTAATATTCTAACAAATACCAACTTAAAAATCAAGGGAAAAAATAGCTAGGCATGTGTGTGAGACTTTTAAATTCCCTTTGTGTATTCAATTTTTCATGTATGATTATTATATAATAAAAATTATTTTTTTAATACACATTTCTAGATCCTAAGTATATATGAAAAGAAGTCATATCAAATTTGTTTAAATTATCATGCTCCCAGGAGAATGGTTTGAATTAACAAAGATACCACAGAACTAATGGATGATGAAAAATAGACAAAAAAGATTGACTGTTCACAAGGACTTTCAAGACCGAACAAATAAGACAAGGCTGCAAAATCTTTGCAAAAATAGAAGTGACAGAAGAAGTAAAGAACATACCGGACCTCATCGGTGACGATGATTAGAAACTAAGTTTATCTAGTGCCTCTATTATAGCTTTATAGCAGAAATTGTACCGCTCGATAAGATGCAGAAAAATAAAATAAACAAGATGAGACGTTAAGAAGTTGATAAACAAAGTAAGTGGAAAGTGAAGAATATGACATTGGAAATTAGATCAAACATAGGAACGTGAATTCAGACCCCCCAAAAACAAGTTACTCCCCATCCCGACCTAACACATTTGGAAACAATCCACAACTAAAATTTTAACATAACTGTCATTAGTTTTTGCAATAGACTCTTGGACCATCTTAGTATTTCATTAGAAATTAGGTCAATCACATTGTTGGTGGAATTTACACACTTAAGTGCTTATGATAAACATGGGGGAATGATGAAAAAATATGGACCGAAAAATATCTTTTAAGCCCTTGCTATCATTAATCAACAACATCTACTTTGTTATATAAAGAAAAAACAACATCTACTTTATCATCATTGTTAAAGAAGTATTGGTATGAGAGTTATTTCCCGTACATTTCATTCACTTTTCATCAAACTCTTTCATTTTCCATACCTCATACTCTCCCTTATCAAATAAAGCCTCAGGGTTTTTTGGATGGTCCCAACCAAGGGACAGAAAGCAGAATCATCTGGGTAGTGAGAAGTGATAGAATCCTGCAGGCCAAATAGGCCTAATCTAAGGTACTGTAACTTGTTGGAGAAATTCAACATTGTCTATATCAAAATGAGGGAGACATTGCATACATTAGCAACTATTTAGTGGATCTTTGGATAAGCTTATTTTAAATGATTTTGCATTGTACAAGATAAATACATATGTGAGAGGAGTTGTGTCTCGTAAAACACAAAAGAACTATTTTTAATAGATTGTGGTGTTTCCAAACAGAGGTACAGTCTCTTTCTAGAGTAGGAAGGACACTTTGGGAACCTTTTTCATTTCATCTGATACTGACTTATGAAACTTCAAATAACAGTCTATCCCGATAGAAATTAGCTACTTCACCATCAAACCATCCGAGGAATCGAGAGTCATGTTTGTTCTTGGATTTCAAAATTGCTTTGGCCATTTACTGAGTTTAGGAAGGGAACTTAATTAATACGCGATCCAACCAAACAAAAATGCCATTCCCTTCATACATGGTTCATAATTGACCTTATTAATAAGTACACTGCTAGCTACCTGTGTCCGAACCATTCCATATCGCTGCGACCTGAAGACTAATAAGGTATCATGAAGCTCCAAGGCAGACTTTTCACCAACAAGGATTCTCTGAATTGTATTGTGAACAGCACAGTATGCTCCAGTTCTTCCAATACCTGCACTGAGAATCATAGATTTCTCAAACAAATATGCATAGGTTTATTATCATTTTGCAATAAATAATACCAAAAAAATAAACGTCAGCTAACCCGCAATGCACTACTATTGGGCCAAGTTTTGGTGGTACATGATACAATCTCTTAAAAATTGCACACATAGCAACCGATCGTGGGGAACACCACCGACAGGCCACTTAAGGTAATGAATATGCAGAACAGAAACGGATCGATGTTTCTGCAATAAGAACAATCAATATAATAGAAGTAAACCACAATGCAACAATTTTTTTTCGAAATAGAAAGAAATGATTGTGCGAAAAAGCAAGTTATGAACTACAAGAAGTACATTACTGATTACAGACTAGTATATAGAGGTTAAGGCTAAAAGAAGGTTTTAATCATTGGTCTGAATCTTAGTAACTCAGTGTCCAAAAACATTAATTTGTTACGTTATAGCATGTAAATTGTACAGAGACTTTCCCTAGAGCAACATGCCATTGGGGTAGAAGGTCGAGCCTGATACCAGTGCTTCTCACCTTTTTTTTTTTTCCATTTTGTCATCCTTCACCCAATGGAAGGAACTTATATACACCCATCCTATCCATAGAAAGCTGAACTCACAACCTTATGCTTGCTGTTTGTTTTAGCTTTTAGAAGTGATTTTACGGTGTTCGAGGTAAATAAGTGAGAGGAGTTTTATTTCAGCTTACAGAAAAGTGCTTAAAAAGGCACTTTTCGTGCTTCCCAATAATGACTTAAAGAAGTGCTTGGTAACAATTGGGCCAAACCGCCAAACTCAGTGCTTACTTCTCAGTTATATACTGCATTAGGTAGCATTTATAGAAAAATGTTTACAATATGAAGACCAAGAACATGGTAGTAAAATAAAATCCACTAAATTGGATTTCACTCAAAAAAAAAAAAAAAAAAAAAAAAAAAAACTAAACTGGTTCATATATGAATAATAAATGATACATTTTCAATTGTTATCTGAGCAAAGTGTCCAAGTCTAACAGCAAAACAAATGGAAAGCAGAGGCACCGATTAACCACAATGGAAGAAAACATCTTTTTATATTCAAAAGTGAATGACCAATCAATTGAGATAGTAATATAAGCAAGGCCATTCAATCCATTCAACAAAGACTGTATAAAATTTTTACACTAAAAAACATATGAAATTTAAAGAAAATCATATTATCAAGTACAGAGAAATAAGGAAAGAATACCCGTAGATGAAATATAGTAAGTCAATTCTGGCTTAAATGCGGCATTGCTTCATATTTATAGGAGAAAGTTACAATGCAAGCCTTTTTTTTTTTTTTTTTTTTTTTTTTTTTTGGTTCGAAACAATGCAAGCCATTGAATACTTGGTTCTGAAATATATGATTGCATAAATTGAACCAACAAAATAAGAGATAAGAGTCAGGCTAAGAGACATCGACTATCGACTATATAATGAGTAGAGCCAGGAAATCGGGCCGAATCCATCGGGCCGGCCCATTTAAGCCCTGGCCCTGTAGGGCTTGGGCTTGAAAAATAGGCCAGAAATTTGAAATTGGCCCTGCAGGGCCGGCCCTGTAGGGCCTCGGGCCGGCTCTGTAGGGCCTCGAGCCGGCTCTGTAGGCTCGTTTAACTGTAGCTTTTAAAAAAAAAAAAAATTAATGACTTAGACTTCCACTTAATAGTAATTTCCAGGCCCTGTAGGGCTAGCCCTGGCCCTGGTACTATCGGGCTGGGCTTTAAAAAACAGATGTTTTCCTTACTTCAGGCCCTGTAGCGCCGGCCCTGTTAGGCCCTGGCCTTGTAGGGTCAGGCCCTATTGGGCCGTGCTGGCCTTAATTCCCAGCTCTAATAATGAACATAATTGCATTCCAAAAAATCTCACCTCTCTAGACAACTTCAAATGGCGCAGTACCAATGGTGAGTTTTCAACATGTTCCATCCTTTTACAACCAACAGAGATGTTACCAAACTCCTTACGTTCACCCCGATCAGCTGGAAAATAATCGTCACTCTGCAGTTCATAAAGAGTGAGAAAAATAGCAGATGGAAAGCAAGTCTAATTGACAAGTAAAACAATACAATGATGTTGGGGGGAAACCAAAGCAGACATGGAATTGCTTTGGCGATAATATGTTTAAGCTTGAGAAAGAACAAGAGAAAAAGCAGTGGATCGTGTTTTCATCTAATGCTGTACAAGATGTTCGGTATCTTGGTCAAAACTAAGTGTAAGAAATTTGGAATTGTAATAGCTTGCCAAAACCAAAAAGAAACAAAAAAGCCCCCTGAAGATTCCGAAGAATGATTTGCTACTCAAATGTCACTCATATGGAAGTATGCAGCCACCGGAGTACTCAACCAGTTACACTATCCTTAAGAATGAGAGAATGGATGAAACAGCACATTTCAAAAGCCAAAATGAGTATAATCTCTGAAATCTCTGTGCAGACTGCAGAGTATGCACTTAACAATACATCAATAAATCTCCCAAAAAAAAAAAAAAACAAAGAAAGATAGAAACTGACATTGCTTTATTGCAAGTCAACTCCATCCACTCCAAAAATAAAAAAAATATGTTTATGGGGAGAGAAAGAGGCATAGAGAGTGACAAAAATTAGAGTTTATAAACAAAAGGCCAATTACAAACATATTTGAAAACAAGGGACGGATCTAGAATGTGATGTTCTGGAAAAAGGGTGCGAATTTTTGATAAATCAATATACAAATAGTTCAATTTTTGTAATATTTATCATAAATAATTTTTGAAATAATTTAATTCTTAGGATATTAGTATAATATAAAATTCTTAGAAAAATAAATAAGAAATATTTTAAATTTAATTTTATATGTCACTGCATATATATAATTTTCAATAAAGGATTATGATAGATCTTCAAATTTTACAAACTGCAAACCAAGATATATATATATATATATATATATAATATAAAAATCTAAAGAACAATATATTTTTTTCAACAATATTAATTAGCAATATATCCAAATTAAATAACCAAAAAATTATTTTCATACAATAATATCTATATTTTCCCAATTATTTTAAAAAAGAAAAAGTTAACGTGCATTATGCAGATATTAAAATTTCACCTTTTATATTGATGAAGAATTCATATGAAATCATATTATAAATGTTTCAATAAGTAAATAAAACATATATGATTTTATTTTTTCCTTTCACCAACTATATTTTTATTTAATTAACCATAAGCATTAGGGTTATTATGTAAAATAATTTAGATAAAATAGTTTGAAAAAAAACAATAAATATAAGTACCTTTTTTTTTTTTGCTATCGAGATTCACAATGACGGGGCAACCGTATTTGATTACCATTCCCCAGAAATCCGTACGAGTACCTCGCACTGGACCTTGTGTAGCTATAAACTTAGAAACACTCTCAGAGGGAGCGATCTGCACAAAAGGAATTTACAAGGCTTAAAACTAAGAATAGATCAATACCAGTATGACAATATCTCCTTGTAATTATACTGTTTCCAAACAAGAATCAAATACTCATACTAATATATTTATACCGAGAGAAAGCTTGCGTTGATATATCTATCACCTGATACAACAACCCTGTTATCATCAACTGAAATAAGAAACAAATAAACAATTAAATGAATAAATTAAACCCTTAAAAGAATACATGTTCTCGTTGAACAGAAATAATTAAGAATATCATATTTTACATGGCAGGCCGCTTTCCCGATGCCGATTTTTGCGTCGATTATTTAGAGCTACAGTGCATCTTCTCTTCATGTCACTTGGTCTTATCGCATTGTCCTGAAATCAAACATTTCAGGGGGAAAGAAAACAAAATTGCAAGAGAGGCAAGCTTAGAGTTATGAACTTGTAAACTTGTGTAATTAGAGAAACAATTAGGGAAATAAGAGAGGATGAAGATTCTTGTATTATCAACAAAAGAGAAATATTCTGTTACAATGAGTAACCCTCCTTTAGGTAAACTCTAAAATCTAGAAGGAGACCATGTTAACTCCATCTCTACATAATGTGAGGGTTCCACACCCAACACTTAGTGATCTCATTAGTTAAGACCCCTTATATAGACTAAGGCCCAGACTAATTCACTAACTAATCAATTAACCACATATATTTCTAACAAACCTAATTATGGAAGTTTCCTCTAATAAGATATGAAATGGCAAACACCCGAACAAACACTAAAGAAATTGACAATCTACCAAAAATCCATAACAAAACTGCAAGCAAACTCTTGACCGATCTCGTAAGGTGTTTGAAGCTTTTAAGATGAATAATTTCGTTTTCCTTCTTCTTTTAGTATGAACACTGCATACACATTTTTGCAAGAGTAAAAAAGGAGGAAAAGAAATTGACTCCTACAAAGTAGGCAAATCAGCTGTTGGTCACTAATAAGATAAGAAAATCACATAGCATTCCAGTAATTCATAAACTCGCACAAATTTCCGAAACAACAAATCATGATCCCGGCAATGACATTAGAAGAGTAGTCATTTCGTATTCCCCATTTCCCCCCATACACTTGCTAATAACGTTATTGGTTTCACCTAGATGCACATTCGAACGTGAAACGCAACAGAGACAGTGTAAGAAGTACCAAATTACCTTCAAGCGTTCGAACTCTTTCTTGGTCTTCTTCGACTTTAATCTCGCCCTAAAGCTGTCAAGCGCTTCATTACAGTGCTTGACCTGAACCTTGGTGAGAGAAATTGGTCTGGTTGAATCGAAGGGGGGATCCCAATCAGCCATGGCGGCTCTTCAGAGTCTGCGTTAGGAATTCAGAGAGGCATAAACACACTGTATTGATATGTAGATTGAGTACATAGCCCATGTATATATAGGTTCTAGGATTCTCTCTTCATCATTTTCTCATTTTCTCTCATTAGTTCATCTAGGCCATTGATTAGAAAGAGAGAGAAATGTTAAAGTGGTATTATGATTGATTGAATGGATATGATTTAGAGATAATGAGGGATAATGAGAAAGAGATTACAAGATAAACCTGAATCAAAAGAAATCAGAATAGTGGGACAGGACAGAACAACTTTCTACCCAACATGTGCGTTAGGAAAAGGAGAGAACGGGTGATGGGAGTCGTGGGGTTGACTTGTGGTGGTCAGACAAACTTGTCGGTGGAGGCAACTTTTGTATATGCCAAGCACCTTTTGAATAATAAATAATTAAATATTTCAATAGAGGCTTTTTAGCCATTTAATGACGTAGTTTATAAATAGGATAAAACAATATTCCCTCCCTAATTTTTTTAAATACAACTAGAAGAGTATAATTTTGACGAAAGTGAATATTAATTTCAAACTAAAACTAAATGAATATTAAACTTATTCAGATAATAAATATCCTTGAAATAATTAAATAAGTTATTATAAAATTATTCAGCTACTTTCCCATATAAATTCTTTTAAAACCATAACTAGACCATGTAAAAAAATTCATATAAAATAAATCAAAAAATCACGTTATTCATAGATTATAAAACGTATAACTCATCTTAAACTTTGCATAAACTTTGAGTTGTATGCATGGCTGAGGTGTCTTTTTGTAGATTGCATTGTCGTTTTGATACCTGCTAAACCATTGTTGTACTGGTTTTGTTGCTGTGACTTCCATTCGAACTGGGCCATTTGGTTCGAACGTAATATTTAGTTATTTCTTTGCTATTTCAGTATTATCCTCTGATGAACTGATTTAAATCATGTTGCCATTATGGACGTGGGTTTTGCCTCATTTTGACTTGTGACCCACCCAATTTAAATGATGTTGAAAATGTTCTTTCATATGTGACCTGAACGCTTGTGTCTTCAAGGCTATTTGTACATTCTTTTATGCTCCATTATGGTGTTCTTTTTCCTATAGTTGCTTTACATGTTTAAGCAGCATTTGAGAAGGCCAAATTCCTTCAATTTATTTCCTTTCACCCACCGCGATTTTGGTATCATCTATGTTCATTTATGTCACTGTGCCTTATGCTACTTTCATGTCCAGCCTTCTATTTCATTTTATGCAGCATTTTATTGGGCAAATTTCCTTCTGGTTTTTTCCTTTAAAACAAAACAGATACATCAGTTATGTGCCTCTGCATTCTGTTGCTCTCATGTCCACCTTACTGGGCAAATTTCCTTCTGCTTCTCTTTTATTGCTTTCCCACAACTTACATTCAATGAAAACAAATAACAATTGCTTCCGTCTGTGCCTGATATTCGTATTTTTTGTACTGCTCTTTTATTGAAAAGTTTAATATACTGTTAAATATATTGTGAACCTGTTACTCTTCTTCTTCAACCTCACAACGAGACTTTTTTCTAGTTGGTGTCGCCATTTTAATCGAGCTAACTTTCATTTTAATCAAATCATTTTGCTAGTTTCTTGTCGTTACTTTATTACATGAAGCGATCGGTTGTTTCAATCCGTGTCTCACCTTACGCACGAACTCCTTCGCCATCCTTCGATCAATTCACACCTTGTTCGAGCTTTTATTATTCGTTGAACTTGTGGCTTCTGGATGCCAGTCGTGATTGCAATTTCATATCCCATACACTGCAACTTCAATTTTTCATCTCACCGTATTTACTATTTGGGTTAGGGTTTGATGTGGTCGCACTTTGTTCAAACCAAATTCAACTTTTTTTTCTTTTTTTTAAAAAAGGGCATTTGCGGAAATTCACCTAATCTTCCTACTTAACAAACACCCAATTCTCCATACCAAACATATTATTTTCCCTCAACTAACTTCCTGTCCCTAGTGTACCAAACGGCTCACATTTTTAAAGTTCCCTTCCAATCTTCCATTCCATTCCTTTTCTTTCCTTCCCCAAATCTTCTTTGTAACAAACGGGTCCTAAGAATTGACTAATCCGGTTCATAGGAATGTAGGCCCACAATACTTTAAAATAATTTATTTAGCTTCCTTACACTTTTTTTTTAAAAAAATCAGCTATATCTTATATTTAATATTGAAGGAGTATAATTTTTTTAAAACAAAAAATAAGTAAAATGACTATAAATACCACTTAAATCATTCCCACTAAGCTTAAAATAAATTAAAGACAATGAGACAAGTGGCAGACAATAGTACATTATAGTACATACTCCTCGAAAGAAAAGCGGATGACACACCACTTGCAATATGTAGGGTGGTGCTTGTCTCTTCTCACTCATGTGAGCTCTCTTCTCTCTCCGTGAGAGTTGTGTTGGTTCCTGGTGAACCTGGGTGCTCTTGCTCTTTTCGAAATCTCTCATCCTCCTTTGTTTTCTAGTTGTTGTGGTATGGAGGTAGGGGATTGTAATAGTGGTAAGAGGAAGAAACAAGTAATTTTAAACTTGGATGAGAAAGGGGAACTTCATGGGGGTTCTTTAGTAGGGAAACTTCACTCCAAGTAAGAACTTGAAAATTCCCATAGTCATCTCTATGATAAGAAAAGGATGGCAACTAAAAGATGATGAACTAGAGGTTCTTGATCTTGATCGTAGCAAGCTTATTTTCCTCTTTTGTTTTAGGAATATTAAGGATTACAGTCGTATTTTAAAGGGTCGGCCGTGGACGATTCAAGGATTTCTTCTAAATCTTCAGACTTGGGAGGACTCAATGGTGTTGAAAGATGTTAGCTTTGAGAGGACTCCTTACTGGGTGCAGTTTCATGGCCTTTCGGTAGTTGCGTTTGACAACAACAACGCGAAGATTCTGGGAGACGCGGTAGGGGAGGCTGTCATGTTTGATCAGCCAATGATTGATGATAAAATTGGTCGTAGCTTCATCAGAGTACGAACGCTTGTGAACCTGGATGAACCCCTGGACACTGGCTTTTGGGTGCCAAGAAAGGAAAAGGAACCAGCTTGGGCCATGGTTAAATATGAGAGACTCCAAAATTTTTGCTATGGATGTGGAGGGATCGGGCATGATGTGCGAGCATGTAAGGAACCAATAAACAAGGGAAAAGGGGAGGACGGAGAGCAGGATTTTGGGGGGTGGCTTAGTGCTGTAGCTGTGAGAACGATGGAAGAGGAGTTGGTGGTGTGTAAGGATGATTGGAACGAAGTTCCTTTTCTCGCCAAGATAGCCTCGGAGAGTTCTCCAAGGAGCAGTCCGACGGGTGATTGGTCGAAGGCCTCTGGATGCGTCTTTCCCCTCAACGTTTTCTGAGACTGATTGGTGGAGCTCACTGGTGGAGGAAGAATCTGGTCTAATTTGGAGGCGACAGCTCTCGGTGACCGCCATGTGTAACGGTCGAATGTAATGTAGCATCAGCAGAGCAGAGTAGTCAGCAGGAGCAAGAACCGAGGTTGCAGGATCGAGTGCAGAGAACGCCGAAAGCCAGTCAAACGATGGTGATGTCAGTGCAGACCTGTGACCTGAGCAAGGAAAGAGAAAGCCATCGTATTTTGGCTGAATCCGAATGTGTGAATGAAGTGGAAGGTGCTGGGCTTTCTAGTGTGGGCCGTCGTATGGACCTGAATGAAGATATGGGCTGTTTGGCTGGATTGGACTTGCAGAATTGTGAAGTGGGCATGATAGGAAAGGGTCAAAAGTCGTTGGCTGTGTTAGAATTTGAGCACACGTTGGATGGTGTTGGGCTTTCAAGTGTGGGCCGATGCTTTGGCTTCTCTAATGACTTGGACCGAATGGTTGGGATGGGGGCAGCTATGCGTTTAGTTATGGGAGAGTGTGAGCTTGGGGAATTAAATTGTGAGGATGGGCCGGGGACTATTTTAAAGATGGCTTTTGGCGTAGTATCTGATGGGCCAATTTCTATATCTCCCACACTTGAATATCCAATTGATGCATGCTCCACGCTTTCCTAGGCCATGACCCAATCAACAATGGAATTTTTAGTTAAAGCAAAGGGAAAGGAGTCAACTAACCAAGTTATTTCTCCACCATATATTGTTGAATATCCAAGTGACGATGAAATTAAATCTTATCCTTCTGTTCCTCCCAGTGGGCTATCTCCAGTATCTAAGTCTATTGTTCCCCCTAGTGGGCTCTCTCCAATTTCAGCTATGTCCTTTTGTCTAAAAGGTATTCACCTCAAACGGCCTCTTGAGGAAGATTCGACTTTGGTTGTGAGAAATAAATGTAGGAAGCTGGATTTTGAATCAAGTGAAGCACCAATTCTTGGTAATAGTGTAGTGGGGAAATTACAAAAAGAGCGTATGCGGAATTTTCGATCAGTGAAGAAGTATCTTCTTTCTTATGGAAGTGATGGGAAACCGGGTATGTCTAGCAATATGTCTCAGTCTGGTGAGATTGATTTCCTTGATAGTTGGGTGATGGCTGGTAGTGAACAGGATATGGATCATGACTCTTCTCGGTCAGATAACGCCGGTGGTTGGATGGGACCAACCACCGGTTCACCATGAATCTATTAGCCTGGAACTGTCAGGGTTTGGGGGTTGCCTTGACAGTCAGAAATCTGAGGGATGAGTGCTACTGGAAAAAACCCACTTAGTCTTCCTAATGGAAACTAAGCGAAGGCGAAGGTGGTGAGAAAAGTGAGGCGTAGATGTGGTTTTGATGAGGAATGGATTGTTAACCCTGTTGGAAGAAGTGGTGGCCTAGCATTATGGTGGTCTAATGTGCTTACAGTTAATATTCTTTTTTCATCTTCTAATATTATTCATACCAGTGTGATATCGGAGACCTTATCGACTCTATCGTATATCACTTTTATCTATGGTCCCACTGATGAAGGGGACAGAAATTTATGTTGGCAAGAGGTGCGACGGATTAGCAATAATATCAGGGAGCCGTGGATGTGTATTGGGGACTTTAATGAGATCCTATCGCAACAGGAGAAGAGTGGTGGCCTCCCTAGATCCTGGAGGAAGATTCTGAATTTCAAGTGCTTTGTGGCCGATTGCGAACTTGAAGATCTAGGTTATAATGGACCTATTTTTACTTGGTGCAATAATCGTGATTACCCGGATACAATTCATGAGCGTATTGATAGGGCCTTGGGTAATTTGGAGTTGAGAGAGCTGTTCCCGGGTCTCCAGGTTTTTAATGTAGCTCCGGCTGGATCTGATCATCACCTTTGTTCATCAGTTTTCAGTATGAGAATCGCCAGCAAAATCGGGTCTTCCGCTTCGAATCTTCTTGGGCAGCTCATGGGAATTTTCTTGAGGTAATCAAGGGATGTTGGCGGAACCATAATGGTCAAGATCACTCGGTACTAGAGAATTTTGTGAGCAATCTAAAGAGGTGTACGTAGAGGTTAATTGCTTGGAGCAAGAAGGAGTTCCCTAATAGTGGTAAGAGCATTGAGATTTTGAAGAATCATCTGGCTGAGCTAACTATAGAAGCTTGAACTCTGGATATTTCAAGAAGGATTTTGGAGGCCAAAGGGGATCCGGACAGATTGTTGGAGCGCGAAGAGCAATATTGGTGGCAACGATCTCGGAATAATTGGTTAGGCGCTGGTGATAGGAACTCACGGTTTTTTCACATCTCTACTATTAAGAGGAGGCATCAGAACAGAATCTCGTGTATTAGAAACGATGAGGGCAATTGGTTGTATGAGAAGGACGCTATCTCTGACAATATTGCTAGCTTTTTTCAGGAGCTGTTCACCACGTCTGGTGCCCGACCAATGGATACAGTCTTGGGTTTCATTGAACCTACTATTTCTTCTGATATGAATCACAGCCTTTTGTTACCAATTTCCATAGAGGAGATTAAAGTAGCGCCTTTAGTCTTGGAAGCAACAAAGCGCCTGGCCCTGATCGGTATTCGGGTAAATTTTATCATTCCTCTTGGTCTGAAATTGGTGAGTCTGTTTGTAGTATGGTTAAAGAATTTTTTGCTGGTCATTTATTGCTGAATGATTTAAATGAAACTAATATCACTTTTATTCCTAAAGTGCAAAAACCTGGGCATGTTTCTCATTTTCGCCCTATTGGCTTGTGTAATTTCTCTTATAAGATCATCTTTAAAATCTTGGCCAATAGAATGCGGCCTTTGCTTGATACTTGTATTTCACAGAATCAGAGTGCCTTTGTTCCTGAACGGTGTATTCATGATAATATTATTATAGCCAATGAGGTATTCCATTATCTTCGTCGCAAGAAAGATACGGGTAAGTATGAATTCGCTCTCAAAATGGATATGAGTAAAGCATATGATAGGGTAGAGTGGAATTTTCTTGAAAATGTGTTGTTGAGATTTGGTTTCTGTACAGAGTGGGTGTCTCTTGTGATGAAATGTGTTTGCTCTGTTAGTTTGAATATTTGCTTATCAGTTAAAAGAGTGAGTTCCTTTACTCCGAGTCGAGGTATCCGGCAAAGGGACCCCCTCTCCCCATATCTCTTTATCATTGTTGCAGAAGTTCTCTCCATTATGATTAGACAAAGCCAGAAGGATTATTTTATTAAAGGAGTCAAACTGAGCCATAGTTGCCCTGAACTTACTCATAGCTTCTTTGCTGATGATGCCCTTCTGTATATGCGTGCATCTCAACGCAATTGCAACTATCTGGCTGATATCCTGAAGATGTACTATACTGCCTCTGGTCAGGTCATCAATCTTGATAAATCGAGTATCTTGTTTTCTTCCAATACCCCTAAGGATGTTAAAAACATGGTGGGGAGAACTCTTGGTATTCCTGTGACAGAGGACCCGGGTAGATATCTTGGTATCCCGAGTATATGGGGAAAGACAAAGCATCAGGCGTTGGCCTATGTTCGAGAACGCATTGCTAATAAAATCCAAGGATGAGGTCATTCTCTTCTTTCTTTTGCTGGGCAAGATGTTATGATTAAAGCGGTCCTCCAGGCTATCCCTATCTACCCCATGAATGTTTTCAAATTCCCGGTTAAGACTTATAAAGAGATTAGTAGTCTAATTGCTAACTTTTGGTAGAGCGGTACTGTTTCTGGTGGAACTACACATTGGAAAGCCTGGGGGTCTTTGACTACAGCAAAGAGCACTGGTGGAATGGGCTTCTGAGATTTATCTGTCATGAATGATGCTCTTCTGGCTAAAACTGCATGGTGATTACTGAAGAGGCCCAATGATCTATGGGCTAGGGTTTTGAACTGTGTGTACTTTCCCAAAGGTGGTTTCATGAAGGCTGGGAAAGG
This sequence comes from Acacia acuminata, assembly GCA_019022655.1. Taxonomy (NCBI): domain Eukaryota; kingdom Viridiplantae; phylum Streptophyta; class Magnoliopsida; order Fabales; family Fabaceae; genus Acacia; species Acacia acuminata. The sequence goes on from JAFJYI010000075.1 coordinate 1,493,355, forward strand.
TCATAAAGCATCATGGTGCTGGTCTAGCATTCTGGATGGTAGAGATTTTCTCAAGCAATATTTGCACTGGGACATTGGAGATGGAGCTTCTATTAGCATCTGGGATAACATATGGGTCCCATAGGTTGAGTTTCCAAAGAAACCCAGTAATCTAAATCCAGTTATTGCTGAGGGCAGGGTGTGTGATCTTATTGTCAATGGTAAATGAGATATTACTCTCATTGACCAATATGTATCACCGGAAGTTAAGAGTGCTATTTATGAGATTGACATCCTAGATAATGGTTTGCCTGATAAGTTAGTATAGACTAGTGCTCAGAATGGTGTATATTCTGTGAAGGGTGGGTATCATAATAGTAAAGAGAAGATGTTGTCAGACGGAAACAAGGCTGGGCCCTCAATAGTTGTTGCCTCATCTTGCTGGAAGTCAATTTGGAGGATTCAGGTTATCCCTAGGGTTCAACAATTCATCTGGCGGATCTTAAATAATGCGGTTGCTACAAATGGGGCCCTTTATCGAAGAAAGAGATCATAGAGTAGCGTATGCCCTGTTTGTTCTGATGCGGTGGAGACAATGGAGCATTTGTTTTTCCATTGCCCTTGGACTAGGTGTGTCTGGTTTGGGTGTTCTCTTGGTGTAAAGCTTGATGTCACTAGTATTTTGAACTTCAATGCTTGGTGGATTCAACTCTCAGGTATGTCTTTCTTAAGCAAGCAAAATCTCTCTTTAATTTGTTGGATCTTATGGTTTATTTGGAAACAAAGGAATAATCTAGTTTTTAATCATAAGGATCCTAACCCTATTGATGTCATTGAATGTGCGAGGAAAAACAATTTTGACTTCTGGGTGAATTGCGATAATAAGCATAGCATTCCAGAGGTCCAAAGGGTTACTCCTACTCATCTAGTTGTCTGGTCCCCTCCATCGGTGGGCAAGCTCAAATATAACTGTGATGGGGCCTTTTCGACTAATAAGACTGGCGCTGCTATTGGAGTTATCTGTAGGGATCACTTTGGTGACTTCAAATGGGGTTTTGTGGATAAGGTGAAATCCATTTCTGCCTTCATGACTGAAGCTTTAGCTCTTAAGAGGGCATTGATGCTCGTTGTTGATCTTGGTCATGATAATGTTATTTTTGAAACCGACTATCTTTCTCTTCTTGAATGTGTTGATGCCAAAGCTCCGGATATGTTTGATTGGAGGAGTAGGAGCATTATTTTAGATATTATTCGTCTGATGGTTACCAAGGTTGGGTTCTCTCTGTCCTTTACCCCAAGAGGGGGTAATCGTGCCGTGACGATTGCGTGATGCTTATAAAGGGGTGTGCCGATTGGGTGGGTTTTCCAACCAACACCTTCTTGATGTCACTTCTAGCCTTGGACTCCCGGAAGATGAATGTTGTTCCTCATGATGCTCCTCCCAATCATCCATTGAGGGGTGATTGTTTGTAGTTTTTTTTTATTTGGTGTATTGTTGTTTTTGTTTGTAATTCATGAACTTGTGTTTGAGTTGTTGTTGTTGTTTGCTCCTTTGTGGTTTTTTATTCCTTTGATGTTGCTTGTAATGTTTTGTGGAGTATTAATAGATGTATCCTTTGACCAAAAAAAAGAACAGAAGTAGTAGACATGTATTATACACATAAAAACACATGGGCAATAACTAAAAGATAAGTTGCCGACATTGGCTTCAGCTGTTGCTGTGGGGACCACCCTTTGCAAATCAGCTCGTGACTAGGAAAGAGATCTTAAGATGAGGTGACTAGGAAAGAGATCTTAAGATGAGGTTTTCTATTTTGCTGCCTAAGGTTCTTTTCAGGGTTCAGGGAACAAAAGGGGAGATTAAATGGTAGAAGGTCTAGATTCACTCATGACTTAAGAGTTGTTTCTTACTTATCGCTATTCTTCTACCTATTTTAAATGGTACTCTCTCCGGTTCTAATAATAGGAACACATTTTAGAATTGGTTTTGGTCCTAACTATAAGATCAAGTTTTAACTTTTGTCAATTTTTTCCTAAAATACCCTTATTGATATGTTCTCAATAATAATTAAAGACAATAATAATTTAATAATACACCTATATATTCTATAAATTAAATAATATTTACAACTCATTAATGTTATACACACCTCAATTATACTATTTTTTTTAATAAAATAATGTTGAGCAATTTTTATCGTATTTTTTTTTTTTCAAATCTAGTCCTTATCACAAGCATGGTCCTCATGTGAGATTTGCACGTTCATATACGTATTTATGATTTAAAATTTAAAATTTTCAATAAATATTATTTCTTATTAAAAAGTTGACAGCTAATATATTGCGTTTAATACATAAAAAATTCTGTTTATTTTAAATTTTGTACAATTTAAAATATTTTTTTTTTTAAAAAAATAGACCATCAATATCTAAATATAGATTTCAGTATTAATTACTCTCTTTACCATTTCCTGGAAGTGGTTTAAAATCATACCAAAGTTAGAATAAAAATAAGTTGGTTTAGTTCAATTTTTCTATAAATTAGCGTTATACTGTATTGTGTTATGAGCGTGAAAGAAGTCAAGAGCTAATGATGGCAATGTGAATTAATTCAAATCCCGCGTGGAAAAAACTAAAAAAGCAAAAGTGCCACTAATAAGACCAGCGCATAAAAAGATGAAATAGAATGCAACTAATTTTCAATTTTAGGTAGGGGTATTTTTAGAAAATAATTATAATTAACTAATTTAACTTCTCTCCTTAATCTCTCCAAATTCTGATAAATAATTCTGATAATTAGGATCGGAGGAAGTATTTAAAATAAGTTATCATTTCAGTTTACCCTTTAAAAAAAATATATATATTTAAAAGTAATGGACGCACCTAAAAAAATATTTTAAATACCATTCAAAATAAAATACTTTAAAACGCTTTATTTGCTTTTAAAAAATATTTAAATTCTGAATCCTCCTTAGCCCTTTCCTTTAGAAAACCACTGCAATTACACCTGAAGAGATGAATAAAATAAAGTCAAGGAGACATTCAGAATAATATAATTTAGTACTAAATTATATTATTCCGTTTATGATTTTTCACTTTTTCTCGTTGTGTTGTGTATGGAAATGAGTGGGGTCCGTCTTTTATTTTGGATGCCATTATTGAAGGAAGGTGGGGGCCCCACCGGGTGCGCCACCAGCACAGCACATGGGGGCTGTTGACAATTGCAAGTGGCCCCCATATTAATATAATGCCACGTTGTGCCTGGGTCCTACTCGACAAATTGTTTCAGGGGAGAATTACACTCAGGTCCCAAGGAACAGAGATATTTACATTTAGGCCCTTGAATTCATGAAATTACGAAGTCCTAGGGACTACATTGTAATTATTTGTGGAAGCAAAATTACTTTTTTGCCCAAAGGAGAAAACGCCTCTAGACCTCATAATTGAAAAAATTCAGGTTTGTAACAAGAAATTCTATATTTACAACAGAAATTCTTATTTTAACAACAAGTTTTGAAAGCCGGATTTTTTTAATTCCGGCGCAGAGTAGCCATTTGCAACAAAAAAATTCTATATTTACAACTTGTTCAATTCCTATTTCAACAACAACTTTTGAAAATGTGGATTTTTTCAATTCTGAGGTCCAGATGTCATTTGCAACAAGAAATTCTATCTTTACAACAGCCAATTCTTATTTTAACAACAACTTTTGAAAACGTGAATTTTTTCAATTCTAAGGTCCAGAGGCCATTTGCAACAAGAAATTCTATATTTACAACAACTAATTCCTATTTTAACAACAACTTTTGAAAACCCGGATTTTTTCAATTATGAGGTCTAGAGGCCATTTGCAACAAAAAATTCTATATTTACAATAACCAATTCCTATTTTAACAACAACTTTTGAAAACTTAGATTTTTTTATTTTCGAGGTCGAGGCCATTTGCAACAAAGAAATTCTATATTTACAACAACAATTCCTATTTTGACAACAACTTTGGAAAACCTAGATTTTTTAATTCGAGGTCCGAGGCCATTTGCAACCGAGAAATTCTATATTTACAACAACTAATTCCTATTTTAACAATAACTTTTGAAAACCTGGATTTTTTTAATTCCGAGGTCAGAGGCTATTTCTCCTTTGGGCAAAAAAAGTAATTTTGCTTTCCACAAATAATTACGAAGTCCCAGGGACTTCTGTAATTTCATAAATTGAGGGACTTTAATTGTAAATATCTGCGTTCTCTTGGGGACACGAGTGTAATTTTCCCTTGTTTGAGGGAGATGACAGGAAAGGACATGCAGAGATATAAAAGAAGATGGAGATGGGCACGCTCATGACAAAAGTGCATGGTTTTTGGAAATCTTTTGGGATTGACCCAAAGTCTACGCCCATATTGACCCGAAGTCTACGGCCATATGGACCCGAAGTCTACGCCCATGAGCAATATTAACTAGGGTGTATTCTTTTTTTTTTTAAAATACGAAATCGCATCCATACATCAAAATCTAACCTTTATCCTTAACTAGAATGTTGAGTAACTCCATATCAGCATTCGCAACCGTGTGAAATCCGCCATGGCCGAAAGCCCAGATTTCGTGAGGTGATCTATGATAATTGAATATTTTATATACTACTTTTTGTCTCTTGATTTATAATTTAGTACTTTTTTAGCTAATAAATAATGCTTTTACACTTATTTGAACTTTGGGCCTTTTATTATATTTTAGCCATTATTTAATACTAGTAATAAATTTCAGTTTTACATTACTTCACTGTTTTTACCATAACTCTTGAACCGGACATCGATTTGCCTCATTTGTGTCTCATATTTCAGATGATTCAGAGGGCTATAATTGGTATGAAGACATGAAGAGCAAGTTTGGACAAGAGGGCGGTCAATTTTGGAGCCGAAGCATATGTAATTTTGGATTTTATTTTGGGCTCGAACTTTATAACTAAAGCCCAATTTTATTTTAATTTCGTTTTGGGCTGACCCATTTCCATTTTAGGGTTAGGTTTAAGTTAGTGGCAGCCACAAACATCTGATTCATTCACGTTTTTAGAATTCGAGAGGATCAAAATAGTAGTTTTCAAATTCTCTCGCAATGTTCTTCGTGTTCTTCGCGTTCTTCATCGTTTTTCGTCTTTCTTAATTATGTTCGGCTAAATTTCGAGATTGATCCACGATAAGGGTTCCATCCACTATCCGAGGATTCGCGCCCTAATCGGTAACCTTCTAACTCGTTTCGTATCCCTTAATCAGATTTGATTTTTGGTTCGAATTGGGTTTTTGATTAAAAACCCAAATCGATATTTCCCAAGGACGAAGTTGACCGGGTTAAAGTATTTACGTGCGATCGTACGGAGGTGCGCCACTGATTCAAACAAATTCTGAACGATTGTTCAGTTGAGGGAATTTCTAGACAAATGCAGAGATTTCGGTTTGTCTAGAGTCGATTCTGAGTTCGGTTATAAAACTGTTTCGTTCGAGGAAGGGTAGTGGGTGAATCCGAAATCGTGGGTTGATCCTTTAATCCTCTATTTTTGTTCAATTTGTGTTATTTCTTTTTGTCTGTTACTTCGTCTTTAATATTATTTCGAATCAAAAAAACCCTCATTTTATCACATTTGTTTTATTCATACGAATTGAACGATCGCGAATTCTTTAGGAAACGACCCGAGTTACATTATACTGCAAATCCTTTTCTAATCTGGTTGTTTTGGGAGATTACGGCAAATCTCTGTCAATCTGCCGCACTGTTTGCCCATCTACTAACAAGCCCCACATCGAGCCTCTAGTCCCTTCTCATCATGCAATGAATTTCTTCGATGATGCTTCTATCGCATGCGTTCGTTAAGTTCACTCCTCATCGTCGACGGCGTCTGCAGAGTCCAAGTCCATGATAACCTTCGGTACCCCCGGGTCCCATGCTAGTTTCAATCCGTGAAGGCAACCCCATAGTTCAGCCGAAAGACAATCCCCCTCCATCCCTATGAAAATGAATCCAATGATGAAAGTGCCATGAGTGTCTCGAATGACTCCACCACTCGCCATGCCAGGGCTGAAGTGAGAGAAGGCCCCATCAATATTCACTTTTACCCACTCTGCCGGGGGTGGTTGCCATTGTGACCCATGCTTATTAGTTGTATTACGATGTTTAGTGTTCAAAGATAATCGGAATTGAGCGTCTTGGAGGCTTCGCCGGGTGGCTTTTACGCTAGACAGTAACGTATCGTTCGAGACATTCTTTCCCTAAAAAATACAGATATTGCGCCGTCTCCATACCCACCAGCAAATTAGGATGAAGATCTGTCGCCAATCCTCTAATTCCTTTGTACTACCTCTGTAAAACACATTCCATTTGAACCAGTGATCAAAACTCAATGAGCAAAATTTCTGCCACAGCTGTATGGGTACCACGTTCTTCCAGAGCTCAAGAGTTACTGGGCAATCTTTGAGCAAAATTTCTGCCACAGCCGTATGGGTACCGGCTTTCGCTGCATAACCCTCGTTTATTTCTAGCGGCATTAGTTAATAAACGCTTATGTAACACCAACCAAGCGAAGAATTTACACCTTTCTGGAACTTTTAATTTCCAAATTTTACCCCACATTGGATCAGTAAGGGACTCATCGCTTTTCAAAGAAAAATAAGCTGATTTCATTGAGAAATCTCCACCTTTAGTCCATCTCCACCTCATCTGCCCGGATGCCAAATGCTCAAGTCCATCTTGCACTTTGTTCCATGTCCGTTTAATGCCACTCCACAAGTTAGAACCCGCCTTACACATTTCAATTCGTGGAATTTTATCATTGCCACAATTATATTTATTACGAACAATTTTAACCCATAAATTCTCCCTCCTAGTTGCCAATCTCCACCCAACTTTCATGAGATAAGCACTATTCTGATCTTTGGCATGCCGGAGTCCCAATCCACCTTTCGGTTTAGGCTTACAAATGGTGTCCCATGCAACTAGGGGAATCTTTTGTTGCTCCTCCGTACTACCCCATAAGAACTTCCGGTTACACTTATCAAGAGACTCACAAGTAGTCGTTGGAAGAGAGGAGGTTTGCATAACATAGCCAGGGATTGCTGTAGTCACTAAAGAAATAAGAGTAGTTCGCCCAGCTGCCGATAATGACTTAGCTTTCCACATGGATAGTCTTGTTTTAACCTTATCCACCACAAACTGGTAAGACTATTTAGTTACCCTTTTATGATGCAGAGGAACACCGAGATACTTCCCCAAATCACTAGTAATAGAGAAACCTAGGGCTGCGCATAGATCACTCTTTTGGATATGATTTACATTGTTGGAGAAGTATACATGCGTTTTCTGGTGGTTAACCTTGAGCCCAGAGCTATCACAGAAACTCTTTAGACATTGGTTAATAGTCACTACCTGATTCATGGAGGCTTCAGCGAATAGGAGTATGTCATCTGCAAAAAAACAAATAATGGGAAACCGGTGGGCCAGTCTTAGTGAGACGGATTGGGTTCCAACTGCCTTCCTGGGTAGCAGCTTGGATAAGATGAGCCAATTTCTCCATACATATAACAAATAAATACAGTGAAAGTGGATCGCCTTGGCACACTCCCCTTGAAGGGCGAAATTCATATGCTTTATCCCCATTCCACAACAGCTGCATACTTGGTGTGGATACACACTTGTCAATGATCTCACACAAGGTACTTGGGATATGAAGTTCCTGCAAACAGGTTGCCAAGAATTTCCAGTTAACTCTATCATATGCTTTTTCCAGATCAATTTTAATGGCCATAAACCCTTTCTTCTTCTTCATGCTCCGCATTGAGTGGATTACTTCCTAAGCCACAATTATGTTGTCACTGCTAAGCCTCCCTGGAACAAAGCTGCATTGGTTTGGGGCTATCACCTGAGGAAGGATAGGCTTCAAACGAGTAACAATGATCTTTGTGATAGTTTTGTAAATTACGTTGCAAAGACTAATTGGTCTCATGTCCCCCATTGTTTCCGGATGATCCTTCTTCGGAATGAGAACAATCAAGGTACCATTGACCTCACGAATATCCTGTGGATTGGAGAATAGGAATTTTACATAATTCACTACAGAGACACCTACCGTGGTCCATTGATTCTAGTAAAAGAGGGCGTTGAACCCATCCGGCCTTGGTGCTTTGAGCACACCCATGCTGAAGATGGCTTCCTTAATTTCATTTTCCGCAACATTTTGGCCACACCTCCTCAATAAGTCCTCAGGTACCTTTGGATAAGACACAGCGCACTGGATACCTGGTCAGGCCGTGTTGTCCTCAGAAAGGAGATGGGAGAAAAAAGAAGTGGCCATCCCTTTAATTCGTGCAGTACCATACACCCATGTACCTTCATCATCCTTCATAGCCTCAATTTTCTAGGATTTCCTCCGGCGATTAGCACGAGCATGAAAGTAGCGAGTATTACGATCCCCAAATACAGACCATTCTGCTCTAGCTTTCTGAGCCCAGAGAAGAGACTCCTGCAACAGCACATCTTCAAGCTCTTTCCAGAGTGCTAATTGTAAGTTTGCATATTTAGGCGCCATACTGAACTGAGCTACGACTCGATTAATCCCATCAAGTCTTCGAAGCAACTGTTTCTTCCTTCGCTCTGTATGCTTGAACACTTCTTTCTTCCAGGTAGAGCAAGCCTCTGCAAACCTAGAAATATTTTGTACCCACGCTGTATCATATCCCCAAGTCTGGCGAACAAATTCTTCAAACTTATCGTGCAAGACCCAAGCTGCAATGAATCTAAACGGTCGATTAGGTTTGCTTAGAGACACCTCCGAGTTAAGCTGGACCAACAGTGGCCGATGGTCGATTTAAAAAAGGGTAAATGGGTAAGCGATGCATTAGGGAACAAGGATACCCATTCTTCGTTAGCAAGCATTCGATCTAACCGTGCCTCCGAGCTACCCCTTTTAAATGTGAACTCCGGCCCAACAAACCCAATATCAATCATATCCTGTGTGTCCACCCACCGAAGAAGGTCACGGTCATAGGAGCTGCAAGAATAAGCATTAGAACGCCTTTCACATTGAAGTAGTGTTCCATTTAGGCCCCCCGACAAGCCATGCACCCCGCAAATTAAGAGCTAGCCGAGAAAGATTTTCCCGAGCGTCCGACGAGAATTACGGTTGGGGCTAGCATAGATAACTATGAGATGCCAACTAAGACTGGCAGAACTAGTGATCAGAAAGTGCATAAATTGAAAGTTACGCTCCAATAAATACACTTGAGAAATACTATCATCCCATAGACACCAACTACCGCCACTGTATCCCTCGCAGTCCATTAGCTCCATATTCGGGAACCCCATCTGTTGAGCTCTAGCATTCGCCATTTGATGTGTACACTGAGTTTCTAGAATAGCCATAAAATTCAAACGATAATGGTTTTTTAAATCACACACTAGGGCGGGGAAGCTCTGAGCTCCAGTTCCCCGTGAGTTCCATAGCATGTAATTCATTGGGAAATAGTTGTGTGTTTGGGGTTAGAAACCTCCCCCTCGATTTTATCCTGCTCAAGCATTTGCTCATCCATATTCCCTTGCTCCACGGTTACACTGTCTGGGACCTGTGTATTTTCCACGGTAGTATCTATGATCCCCGTTAAGGCACCGAATGAGTCTTTCTTCAATAAAGATCTTGCATTTTCCTGCACGCCAGAGGAGTTCGAAATTTCCACGCCACGTGACGTATCATCCATTACACGAGGGGGAGGGGCCGCGGATTGCACAGTACCATTGAGGGTGTCTTGATTAATTGTTGCAGCGTGGGCTCCACTTAAAATCTTAGTTGATTCACGTGTAGGTATCCTACTCTCTTTACCTTTGACCTTTCCTTTATTTGCATTTTTCCGTTTGGATCCTACTTGGACCCACTCCTGATTTTGTGGGCCATGATCCTTAATCAGATCCATTCTATTACTACCCTGTTTTATATCCTTTTTGCTGTCCAAAGTAGTTGACTTCTTGAGATCCGGGTTTTCCTTTCCTGCAGCAATCGGCTTTATATCCATGTTATCCTCATATCTCTGATTTGCAGAAGATGACGCTCCACGGAAATCACGTTTGAGAATTTGAATCTTTCCAAAAGGAGAGTCATTCACGTTCGCATCTCCGGTGACAATGGCACCACCCACGACCTACTTGCCTTTGTCTTTCTTCACACCACCGTCATCCATTTTTTCAGGCTCCGTGGGTTGCTAGGTAGATGATTGCTCCTCCTCCTTCTTCGTTGGACAATGATCCTTTTGGTGTCCATACCGTCCACATTTAAAGCAAACCTGGTGCAAACCCTCATATATAATTGGACATTCCTCCCCAAACACCGTGTAGGAAGGAAGTAACGATTTTTGCAGATCTATCTCGACGCATATGTGTGCGAAGCCACCTTTGTCATATATTGATGTAGCCCTATCAATTTTGATCATCCGTCCTATCATGTTCCCAATTCTGCGTAATGACTCCACATTGTAAAATTCAAAAGGTACATCCGGTAGGCGAATCCAAGCAGCAATACGACACTGGAGGTCAGCCTTCCACAGGTTAAAATTCGGTCGCCATCTCTGTACTATCAAGTAGTGGTCATCTATCATCCATGGGCCTTCTTGAAAGCATAATCCCTATCCTCTTTATTTGAGAAAGAGACAATGTAGTAGCCGTTACTCAAAGGAATAATCTTCAATGGATCCTTTGGTCTCCACATCCGGTTAATACAGTCGCGGATGATATACGTAGGGAAGCTTGCACCCAAGACTTTGATAATAAGGGAGTTCATCCAAGGTAAACACCAAGCAGAATATTCTTCAGCGGTAAACTTCAACACCCCTGTTTTCCCCTCTAGCCGTCTGGTAGTGTGATCCTCTTCCTCCTCCCTCTCATTCGACACTCCCCTATTGTCCCCTTCATTCATGTGGTGAAAGTACTTTTTCCATCCTTTCACGATGTCATCCTCCTCTGAGTGCTTCATCAGGAAGCCAGCACACCCAAGAGACAAGAGTTTGTCTCGGTATGACAATGGAGGTGCTCCACTCTGCTGGCTAGCATTGGAAGCATGGGCACCCTCCTCTCCGATCTTCTTCTTCTCTGCCATTTTACCAAAAGCAAAGCCAGCACTTCCTTTGGCTTTATCATCCCCTCCATCTCCATCTCCGTTGCCCTCTTTTAATCCCCCTACCTCCAATCACCGTCCGTCGTCAACGCTCACTCGCTTTTCTCTCACTCTCGGTGGCCATTTAGCACTCTGATACTAGGGTGTATTCTTGACTGTGGGTCTATAATACAACGTAGGTCGGCTCACTTTGTATATTGACTTTATTCATTAATAAAAATCCTGCATTTCGATTAATTGGTAGTTTTTTGAGGAAACAAAAATTAATTGATAGTTGAGGCAAAAGTACAGGATTCACTCTCCACACATGAGCTAGTGTCTTTTCTTCTTGTCTGGCTGAGCTGTTTGTTTGGGATTCTTAAAAGTACTTATTTACATAAATCGACATAAAATTCTTCTCACATATTTACCTCGTATATCGTAAATTATAATTGAAAAGTTACTTTTTAAAACCTCAATAGCCATTCCAAACAAGCAAGTTGCCACCAAATGATTTGTGGCTAATACCGTTTCACACTTTATTATTTAAAAAATGGAAGACGATTGCTCTTTATTTGCATAAAAAGTGAGATATTATAAACTTGAGACCCCAAAAGGATCCAACGAAGTTTTATATGGCTAGATCAACTTTATATTATTTTTTAAGAGTGTCATTTCAAATAGATTAGTTTTTTGTGAAACTTAATGTTTATATATCTGTTCTTTTTCACTTGTGTTTTATGTTCTGTAAATAGCTATTAGTGGTGAGAATAGTTACGGTAGTTTAGTTGTCTCATATAGGATAATTTTTTAAATATTTGAGGGAGAGAGGCTGTTTGCCCTAACTGAGAGGGACGAGTTTCAAGTTTCAACCATATAATGCTCTTGAAGAGTTACATGAGATGCATGTGTGTTTTTTTCCTTAATGCCTTTTTTTTTTTTTTTATTGATAAAGAAATTTTAGGAAGGGGGTTGGGCTCGCCTAAGATCTAAGGACATGGCGAAATCTCCCTTCCTCCTAGGTCATACCAATGTTGGGTAGGGCGAGCCGTCTATTCTATTACCCTCAGACGTTTACCTAGGCATCCAGGAGCTAGGATGCCTCCCCCCACAGGGGCGGATCCAGGAATTTATGGAAGGGGGGCACTATTGGCGTGGAATGTGGGGGTTCAGGGGCAGCGCTCCCGAAAATTTTTTTTACAGTAAAACTTTAAATGCATTAAAAAATAAAACAATGAAATGATAATTAAGCCACAATTTGAAATCTTCACAACATCATCAAATATTGAAAGATTTTCCTGATTAAAATATACCTTGATACGAAGCTTGGTAACACTCGCCATACCAAACTACCAGCTAAACAAGTCAACAACCTCATAGACAGATTTAACTCACTCAACAACATTTGGCTTTCATAATATTCACTCATTCTAGGCATATATAGCATTTGATTTCAATAACAGATTGACAGATTGATTTAACTCACACAACAACATTTGATTCCTCATAACAGATTGACAAGGGTGGTTTAATAGGGACTCAATTTCTGCAATTTATACAAGGCATCAAACAGAAATTTAAAGAGACAATCCAGACTCCTCATCCTCTTCAAGATCCCCAACGTAGATAAAGTAAAGAACCCAAATGGATTTGAGCACAAAATCAGAGAAAGTTCAGAAACAGAGGAAGCCAAGGCTTGGAATAATGGAAGGCGTGGGAAGATGAAATTCACCTGCAGAATAGAGGAATCTTGGTGGTCGGAAATCTCCCGCCTCAACAATCAGCAACAGTCGGAGACCTCCACTAAGCTTCTGGGTCCGAGATTTTGGCTCTGGGTCGTGCCGATGGACAACGGAGGTGAGTGGCGATGGACGTCCGAGCTTCTGGATCTCCGCACTTCCCCGTCCGGCTATCTCGGCGTCTCGGTGTGGCTAGGTCACAAAAGATTGAAAGAGCAAGGAGCAGATCGGACGACGGAAGTTTTGAGGAAGGAATATAAGGGAACCCCCCCCCCCAAAAAAAAAAAACCAAAAAAAAAAACAAATCAAGGGGGGCACGTGCCCCCCTTCTCTTCTACTTCGGTTCGCCTCTGTCCCCCCAGCTCCTTGACCAACTCCAGGATCGAACTCTCTCCTTTTAGTGAGAGTGCCCAATCTCTTTGTCGGTTGAACCCAAAGACGAGAGGTAATACCTTTTTAAAAAAAAAATTACGCAGAGTTTCTACACCAAGATTTGGGCTTATAGATGCTTGTAACAATTTCATGAGACAGAGAATAGCTGGGTATTGACGTTCAATATAGATATTCAGGCCCAAAAAGATCCAGTAGCTAATATTCTCTATTGATAAGCATTTGTTATATATTCTAGTTTCTAGATCCTTCCCTTTAGTTAATCAAAAAAAAAAAAAAAAAAAAAAGATCCTTCCCTTTAGGATGCACATGTCACAATAGTATTGGGTCACAATCCATATAAATATCACCTATACTTTACACATTGAAATATGAAGGAAAAATATAATTTAGTACTGAGTACAAATGGTCTCTTTTGGCTATTTACTGGGCAATACCCCCAACATTAATATATTGATGTTACTCCTGAATGGAGTTAAGATTTTTTCCATTCTGGCACACTGGACTGGAAGCATCATTTTGAGATGTTTAAAATTCAACTTATCCCCTTAAAAGGATGGTTGGTTCAAATTCTGAGGTCACAGCATTTTTTATTAAGCATTTATAAGTGTTCTTCGAGCTATAAACCTTTAATCTAAATGAGTCTCATAAAGACCCAATTTTTTTTAAAAGAAATAACTATAGTAGAGGTATGTCCAATACAATTTTTAATTTTAGCAAAATTATATATAAATTTAATCAAGACAAAATAAAGAGAGCTCCTCAGTGCTATAAAATTCACATTGAGTTAAGTAATTATTTTTAGATTAAAGTTAATAATTTTTGGAAGTTGGTAAGAATTCGGCTCTTGTGGCCATAATTTTAAATGATCAAACACTTCAATCATTTTGGTTATTATAAAGTACACACAAAACTGGACTCAATAGAAGTGATTATATTCTCTGTATTCTTTATATATATATACATATATATATATATATATATATATAGTATGTATGTATATATTGCCCACTCTGTTTAGAAAAATTCCTAATATTTCTACCATTCATATATTCACCATCTTAAAAATGATCTTATTCTTCCATTTTATTATACTTCATTACATTTTTTAACTAACTTCCAAATACTCACTTAGATTATAATTTCCCAATTCTAATCTCTAATGTTCAAGTTCATAATTATCCTTGTTTAACTAAATCACTCATTTTTTTAGAACTGTCAATTCAACACTACTTGCAAATGAATTCCACAATAACAAACATTTCATAACCTTTTATTTACTCCCGAATCACTTCAAAAAACTACAATTTCACTATTTTCCCAAAATCCCCTTTTTCTAAGTAAGAATTTTGAGTATTTAATGGTAAAATCACCATAAAAATTCAAATATAATATCCTTATTACCTAAAGTTTATAACGGAAATACTTCCTCAGACAAAAATTGTCCACATTTCTCATTCCAAAAATACCTAAAAAATTCGCAATAATTGCTCCATAAATAGAAAATCCACTCAAACTTATAATTTCACCACAAAATCAAATTTCAACCAGTATTTTTAAGTTATCTCTAACCAATTATCAAACTTTCAACCAAGAATTTACTCTAAAAACTAAGATCCCTCTTCTCTCATTACTATTAGAGTTCAATCTCAATAAATCTATAGTGTAAAAATTAACCTTATCCAACAAAGTAGACCGATTAAATGCAAGTATTTACTTATCTCTACAATCCTATGGCTCCCATTGGTTGAAAATCCACACTTGGTTCTAGCCCTAACCATCAAACTTACTTTGCTCCCAATGAAATTTGTACCAATGGAAAGCTTTCGTAGAGTATAAAAGTATTATAGAAAATAGGTGTTACAACTTGATGATTTTATGAAGAAGAAATGAAGCTCAAAGTTATCACAGTCCTCCGTTAAAGGAGGATTGGCGCCCTGGCAGAGCGAGAGCGAGAAGGACCGAAGGTGGCCACAGCCTACAAGATGGAAATGGTGATATATTAAAGGGGGTGGCCACCTTTTTTCCTTTAAAATTATTAGAAAAAATTATATTAAAGGACCTAAAATAAATATTATTTATTAAAAATGACCATAAAAATAGTAATTATTTTGAAGGACTAGAAATTAAAATATTAAAGACTTGTATGCCATGGGATACATAGGCACCAAATTAAGGGGGTCAACTAGATTAAAAGCCGAGAAATCCTGAAATGTCAACCCAACCTGCTGAAAGACGAAAGTCAATAACTGTTCCCACAAGAGGGCCTCACAACAACAGAAAGAACACTCTGATCATCTTCACTGAGCTTCCTTTGTTGCTAACGAGTAAAACACAAGCTCCACCTCTTATTATCATTCATATTTCACTTGGCCCCTGCATCAACTGGAATGTGTGAACTTTAAGCAACATGTGTCTTCCTTTTTTCTACTACATACAAGACGACACATTTTATTTGGGCCATTTCCGTCACGTAAAGATCTCCCCTTCTTTCACCGGCTTCATCTTCTTTGTGCCAAAGTCTACATGCTTTCCTATAACTGAGACTTCTTGCTTTGTTTTGATAACTCTGAGGCCAAGCGTCGCCTTTCCCATGAGTCTTGACCTACTCCAACCACTCATCTGCATCGTTACTCTTCTTGATCTTCCCCTCATCGGATTTTAACGCCTAATTGTCTCATACACACTGAAAACAACGGAAAATTGACCCACAACCCATTTATTCCAAAATAAATTGAACCGAACCTTGACCTGAACACATGAACCGCATAGGCACAGAGTTACAATATAGTGATAGAGAAGAGAAGTCATGGCAGCCAACATTAGCATCTTCCTCGAAAAAGGAATAATATCATATCAAGTTTGATATAAATTAAAGACTTGTAAAAAAATAGACGAAAATCAATAAAGTAGGTTTGGAATCGAAAGAAAATGTTTCTTCATATGAGGAGAGAGAATATAAGAAGATATGGAGATAACACAAAGGCAATTTAGTCTTTCTATTTCAATATTTTAATTTCTCGGGTCCTTCAAAATAATTACTATTTTTATGGTCCTTCTTAATAAATATTATTTATCCTAGGTACTTTATAATAATTTTCCTAAATTATTATTCTATTCTCTATTATTATTATTATTTCCATTTCCTTTTCTTCTTCTTTTTTTCTATTAATTATTCTTAAATTCATATTTGCATTGAGAAATCTATTTTATCCCAATAACACGTTTATAATACATACATAAATATTTTAAATGATCAAACATGTTAAATATTTATATTCAATCCCACCGAGCCTTATCAAATTTTCTTTCCATTTTTTTCTAAAACATGCAATTTGGGATTATTATCACATAATTAAATCCATTCAGGATAATTTCTTTATAGTCAAATAATCATACGGAAATTTCCATTTACCATGAAATAATCCCATTAAATTCAACCCATTATTAATAGATATACTACTCACAAATTTTCAATCATATTTTACTATTTTCTTAATTTTATGTTTATATATCTCAAATAATGGATTTGATATACGTTATACCTCAAGTTGCTTAATTAATCACATTGTAAAAGTAGAAATAAAAATTAGGATGTTACATGCAACATATTCAAAATGATGATGCAATATTTGCTGGATTCTCTCTGATTTTTTGCAGTCTCTCTAATGTCATTGTTCAAGTATGTTATTTATGCTAATTACTTTGTATTGCTCTGTATTTAATTGTTTGCAGAAGTGCAAAATTTTCGTCTGCTACCTAATCATCAAGCATCTGATGAGGAGCTGTCTACATATCAGAAACCTGCTTGCACACAAATAGAAACATCGCATCCTCACCTTTGAAAAGACTCATTGAGATGCGTATTTCTATTCTAATGTCAATGAAATTTCTTCATCTATTTAAAACTGGTATGGATGTGAGCATGGAAGTATTTCATTTGACCAACGCGCCTTAACGATAGTCTTTATTGGAAAATTTGATTTTTCCTATCAGATTTGTAAAGATTATTATCAATATCTATAATCTATCGTTGGGTTTGCTAAGTCATTCCCTGCAAGGTTATTAAACCCAGATTAACCACTAAACCGGTCAAGGTATTGGGTTAAAGGTCAGGCCAGAGCCAAACCCAAGCCTAAACAGGTAAGAAATTGAAGATTTTAGAGTTATTAATATAAAATTTTAAGGGGAAAAAAACGACTATAAAAAAGTGAACCAGGTTGATATACGAACCGGACCAGTTTAACTAACCGTTTTGCTTGGTTTCCTGGCCGAACTGGACTGGTCCAAGTTTTAAAACCAAGCTTACAGTGTTTTATTAATTCATTCAATATGCAAAAAGATGGTTTGACCGATTTAACAGATGTTTAACTTACACAAGTTGGTGAATATAGAATCATGCCCAGCTTTGGAATACATTCTCATGTTATGTATATATGCTGGATATCTCATTTTTTCAGCGCTTCTATATCTTTTATTTCGAATAACTCTCATTTCATGTGTTGTCACCTAATACCTTCTGAATAAAATATGCTGTCTTGTTGTTTTCTGTCATATGTCTGGATCAATAAATCACTACCGTAGCTTAACTGAGAAAAGGAAATATTATGCATAAAAAATTTAAAATGCAGCTTTATGTTTCTTCATTCAATGCAAGGCATGCAGAAGAAGCTACTATCCATTAGGCAATTACATTTTTTGTCTTTGATATGCCAATAAGGCGGATCCTTACATGGCAATTTGCCTATTTGCATTAGCGGTGGAATATGCCTTTCGGACATGATTTACGGTATATGAGATAAGTATATGAGATGAGTTTTGTCCCGACTTACGTAAACATATTTTTTAAACGCCAACTCAAAATAGCCAATAATATCAAATCCAAAAAGTGGTACTAAAGCATTCCACTCTATTATTTGTCATAGCAAGTTATGGCATTTGATTTAAGATAAAATTTAAAGGGAAAATAGATCATTTATTTTTAAATGCTTAATGACTACTGGGTTCTTCATGGATATTATATACCTATATTTCTTGATGGATGCGTTTCTTAAACTATTTCATGCAATAAAAGGTTTCTTTTGGTATACGTTACATTATCAACAATGAAAAGTGAGGATGGATTAAAATAGTTATGCATAAAGGTAAAAGTGGGTCTAAAAAGTTTATGTAACGTCCCAAATTTTGAGATTTGAAAATTTGAAATATTATATGGAAATTGATTATTGGAAATTTAGGAATTTATTTCCTTGTAAATAAAGCCAAGGAAATAATTGTAAGAGATAAATTTTAGAATAAAACCCTTATATAAAATTAAGGATTTAATCTTGATAATTATTCATTGTCCAATGATCATTGGGTTAAATACTTATAACCCATATATTCATTAAAACGCAGGAGACAACAATTCAGCCAAAACCAACTCATCCTCATCTCGGCCCAACTTCCATCCTATTAACCACAAATTAGCACCAAAACGCAAGAGCAAAATATATGCCAGCACCTTGGTCCAGCGGAATGTGGCGCTGAATTTCCTTAAGAGGTCTAGGGTTCGAGCTGTGGTAAAACCACTCGTAATCCGCTTTATATGGAGCTACCAATGTTGGGAGAGTCGTCCTTGCCACCGCAGAATCTGAAGTGTTGCACATTTGCCACCATTTTTTATAATAAAAAAAAATGCCAGCAAATCAGCTACTTTCTCTGTGTTACACGTCTGAGCAGCACTGGCAAAGGAGAAATATCAGCAAATCAGATTTTTGCCTTACCTCCAAATCTCACTTTCAGGCTTTACTGTACACGCAACAGCAACATCCATGCTTCTTCCATTAGAAAATCCAAACCTCCCATACCCCCTCGAGCTCTACGCCGTGAACTGCTGGTCAATGTTCTCTGTGGACTGGACTCTTAGGTCCTTATATATGCCATTGCTCATCTTCATTCAGAAAGCACAAAGAGCAGCGGTGAGAGGGAGCCAAGAGTGAGAAAGAGTGTGGCGAAGGAGGAAGAAGAGGGAGAGTTTACTGTGATCATTGAGCTTTGTTTTAGAGCAAGAAAAACAGAGTAAAACTAATAGGAAGTTGGGTTTGAAATCGTGAGCGGAGGAAACAACAACGTGAGTCACAGCCCTCATCTAATCTTCAACGTAACTCAAAAGGATGCAGAGGCAAGTTGCATCCGAGAGTGAATAACAACTGAAGGTAAATCATCGAAGAAATCTCTTCCTTCTAGTTTTCCTTCATTTACCAATGCAAGTTTCTGAGTTTGAAGCCGTAAGGAGCGTAGCTTGCTGGTAGGAAGATGAGTTTGAATGATATGTCGCTGCACCTGAACCTTAGGAAAATGATAGGAAGAACTTACTTTGAAAGATACTGGAAGCTCGGTACGTTGCTGCACATATAGATGTCTGCTGCACACTTGGGAAAATATAAGAAAAAACTCTTGTTGTCAAGTATAGTTATATTTATACAATGCAACGCTGAACTTGAGAGAAAAAGGGAAACACTTGGTGTAACCCCTCAACCTGGAATCCCTCACCCCGTAACCCTCAACACTCACCTCGGAACCCTCAACCCTCACCCCAGAACCCCTCACCCCTCACCCCTCACCCCGGAACCCTCATAGTAAACTTGGTATTTATAAACTCCTAATGTTAGGATAGGCTCTGAGAGTTTAAAATAATAGTAAGTAATAAATAAAAGGGATTAACATATCTTCTTCTGAAGCAGATAAATAAGTCTACAACAAGTCAAAACGGTACAGTTTCTGCTCCTTTTTTAATTAAGGCTCTGAGTCTGTTTTGCACAATATCCAGAAAGTACTCTTGCGGCCATCGACCTAGTTAGTCGTTCAGAGCAACCTGAAGAGATTTATGGACTAGTTAATTATATAAATAAATATGGACTGTGCCAACATAACATGGACATCCATCTGGGTTAAAAGGACGAAAGGACCGTTTTTTCGAGTGAGTGCCATATGCTCCTTCGATTGACAATGGTCTAAAAAAACACTAAAGTGCACAAACGAAAGTGCTTCAAAAGGTGTCAGTAGGTGCGCGGAGCTCGTTCTTCTCTTTTCTTTTTATCCCCCAAAAAATCTAGATGTTCAGGTCTCCTTCATTTGACACTGACTTGGCTAGACTGATTGAAGTCGATGAAGATCTTATATAAAGAGGTGCGAAATTTCTGGAGATATATCATAGTAATGTACTGACGTAAGACCATTAGGAAGGGTTTTGAATTCACTTTCCGGAATTTTCGATCCACGAAGCTGCAGGGTAGCCTGAACAGAGGAAGAATAGAGGATAAGATTTTTGTTCCTTTCCATTTCCTGTGGAGGAACTTGCCGACGCCATAGGGAGGGGTGGAAGAGGCAGCAGAAGAAGGATTACACCGAGGGTCAGCCATGAGGAGAAGGAAGGAGGAGAGAGAGTGAGAGAGGAAGAGAGAGAAGCGGTGTGGAGGTGGTGTTGAATGTTACTGGAAATAATATGCAGAGAGTTTTTCTTTCGTGGAAAAGCACAAGAACCGTGGCTTTATGCGTGAGATGGTAAAACTAAACATGCATGATTTCATGGTTGGGCCCTCATTAATACTCTCCCTCTCAATTTTCACATAACAGACTCAGAGCGTCAATTAAAAAAGGAGCAGAAACTGTACCGTTTTGCCTCGCTGCAGACTTATTTATCTGCTTCAGAAGCAGATATGTTAATCCCTAAATAAAAAGGGCATTATTATTAAGAGAATTTTAGGGGTTAATATTTAATTTTAATCCTCTAAAAATAATTCGCGTAGTTAGTTACTTGATGATGCAAGAAGTGACTAATGATAATAATAAATATTTATAGGCATATCTCGACACCTCTACTGATCCCAATTGCACCTTCGACGAATTAAGATTCAAGCTTGAGGTGAGTAAATCTTATCTTATTAGCTTGTATGTATATATTCATGTATGACTAACTACGTTTGCTAAATAATTTGCATATGTGTACTCACACGACATGATTTGCAATCCTATCGACCATTTTTTTTAAAAAAAAAATTGAAGATGTCTCGACTTTACTGATTTGGATAAATAGCTTAATAAGATTTAAGTGCCATAGAGCTGTCTAAACTTAAGTTTATGTAATTTACAATTAACTAGTAGAGGCATCATAAGTGCTCCCAATAAAGTTATGCCAACGCGTGGAATGATTAATTAGTACTCGTTAAAGAAATCTAGTGATCTTATAATAAGACCATTCAAATGGAACCGTTAACTTATTTTACTGCATTTGTGAACATGTTTTGACTGATACATTTGAACTCTAGCAAGTACTATATGATAAAATATCTGGTATGCAAAGTGCCTAATGCAATCTTGTGTAATAAATAGGAAGTTGCCTGCTACATGGGCCTGGAGCTTGGAAAAACAAAAATAAAGCGTTTTGCTGATGGTGAGATATATGTTCAGCTGCAAGAGAGCGTCAGAGGATGTGATGTGCTTCTTGTGCAGCCCACATGTACGTCCTCCTACCAATGAGAATCTTATGGAGCTTCTTATAATGATTGATGCTTGTAGGAGGGCTTCAGCTAAAAATATTACTGCAGGCATTCCATATTTTGGATATGCTAGGGCTGATAGGAAGGTTAATTAGATTGTGCATTTAGAAATTTGAACGCATCCATTGTATTTTTATAGCTTGAATGTTAAATTGGAAGATTCTCTTGCTCTCTCTTTTTCTCAGACTCGAGGGCGTGAATCTATTGCTGCCAAGCTTGTAGCCAATTTGATTACTGAAGCAGGTGCCAATCGTGTCCTTGCTTGTGACCTTCATTCTGGGCAGTCTATGGGCTATTTTGATATTCCAGTGGACCATGTTTATGGATAGGTAAATACTGATTGCTTTGTTTCCTGAATACAGAAGAATATGAACTCTAAAAAACATACGAGGTCTCTTGAACGTACGCATATATTCACACAATCATAAATAAACATGCTTAGGTTTTTTAATAAAATGGGAAACAACCTAGAAAACCTAATAAAAATAAATTAGTAAAAATGTAAAACATCATAGTACATGTGTGGCTATTCCATCCTGACTTTTGCAAAACTCAGTTTTGGTAACGCTTATTTGAGTAACTCAAAAGTGACTTTCGAAAAATGAAATATTAACCTGAAATTGAGTTTTGCAAATGGTAAGAGTGTTACTTCTAGGAAATTGGTTTTTGAGAACGAAAACTGGGTTTGGCAAACTAGCAGCCTCACACACACATAAATGTTTCCTAATTTTCCTTCAGTGAGATATGACTGTATCTTCTAGAGTATATTTCATTCTTGCATTTGATATTGCTTAGTTGACTTTTGATTATTATTTTTTTATGTTAAGTCTGATTTTTTTTTCTTGTTTATTTTTTTGCTTTTTAATGCATTTAAAATTTTACTTAAAAAAAAAAATTGGGGACACCCCTAAACCCCCGACTAATTGTATAGACCTAAACAAAAAATCCTAACTCAGCCAGACTAATTGTATAGACCTAAAAAAAAAATCCTAACTCAGCCACTGCAAGTTGTAATAGACCTCAGTCTACGAGATTTTGATTTTTAGCGCTTCACTGTTACTTCTTGTCCCTTCATATTAGCCTCTCCTCCTTTCGGCTCCGTCATTTTTTTCCTTTGTTTATTTGTGCCAGCCGGCTTTCTTTTGTCGCCTTCCTTCTTGAATCCATGTCTTACATGCATTCTGGGCGTTTTTGCTTTACGTGTTTACTGTCTATGTTCAGATTCATCCCCCTCGTTAAGAAGAAGAAGAGTCGTTAGACGGTCAAATGGAGGAACCATAGAAGAAGAATACCGACCACGTTGGATCATGTTACTCTAAAGGTTTTCAGCTTTCGAAGTCTTTTTCTATTCCTCGTGAATTTGATGAACGTTGAATGCTGTTATTTTGCGCGTTAACGCTTGACCAGTTTCTCCCGTTCGGTGTGCATTAATTGGTGGGTTGTCTTAGAATTCGTAGAAACTTCTGGTATTTGGAGATCACAGACGTACCTCATTAATCATTTATCCGCCGGCCTTCTAGTCGGTCTTATCTCCATAATAAAGTTTAGGTTTATATCCATCTTCTCTTTCTTCAATCATATGATTGCCTCTCTCTCTATAACTTTATGTATGTTCTCTCTCCACGCTCCTCTCTTTCTCTCTCTCCCATTACCATTTATCTATTATACTCCACTCTATGATCGTGATCTGAGCTTTTTGTTATTTCATTCTGAGAATCCTCTTGCGTCATATTGGCTCTCTCTGCGCTTTTCACATCGATTTCAGTTCAATTTTCATATAGTTTGGAATTTTCCACTTCTGTTTCTTGTGTTCTGTTCTTTTACAAGGAGATTTTCAGTTTTCCTTTTGCGTTAGTGTGGAAATTAGGAAGGATACATTTATACATGATCGTGAACGCAGGTTTCTGGATACTTTTTAGTACCTTTCTGTGTCATCCCTCTAATTAGAGGGACAACCACAAACTAAGCACATAAGGACAAACACATAATGTGAACCTTTCCAAGTCCCACTAAAGTAAGCACGAAAGAGATAGATCATTGGTCCAAATTGTGAATTATTTGGTCAATATCCTTCATTACCTCTTACTATCAATACATCATGTAACACAATTTAGCTATTATTATCAAGATTCAAGAAATCATTAAGAAAATAGGTGAGACACAATCAAGTCACAAATTTAGAAACTTTGAGAAAATTTTTCTCACAAAGAACAATGAACATTTTTTTTTTCACTCTCTCACTCCCGCAACTCTGGTTCTCTTTTTTTCTTCATTCCTATTTTTTCCTTTTTCCACCTCCAAGAGACAAGAAACTCCGCCACTCATCGCGTCAAAGGTAGCTCCAATGAGCTCCACAAATCTGTCACCATGGTTGATGTTTTCTCGACAGTAATTAGGGAGGAGTAGGAAAGAATGAATTAATGATGATGTTTAGGGTATTTTATAAACTACATGTCAGGCTTGTTTGGAAGAGCTTTTAGGAGGAGTTTTTGAAGCTTTTCAAATGGGCTTATGGATTTTTCTTCAATTTTTTTGTTTGGATGAAATCGGTTAGCAATCGAGTTTATGGGGCAAACTGAGCTTATTTAATTTGAAAAGCTCCATTTCTTGACTTCTCATAAGCTCTTTATCTTAAAAGCTCTTTATACATGGGTTTATCTTTTGTTCTTCTCCTTTGCCCACTGAGAAAATATTTATTTGATCAAATTATGTATTTTAGCATTGCCAAATTTTGTAATTTAGCATTTTTCATATTTTTGTTAATTTTAATTTTAATTTTTTTCTTATAATTATCTCAAAAGTCACTTGTCCATAAGTCATTCCAAACAAGTTTTTCAAATCGAATTTTTCCATAAGCTACTCATGCAATTACCCATCCAAACATAAATGTGAATATTTCACAATCGGACTTTTACCCAATCGGACTTTTCCATAAGTCTGATTGCCCACCGGTATCCCAAACAACTAATTTTTTTTAACTTAATCAAATTAGGTAAATAAATTCTATATTAAGGACGACATGGAGTATATAAGAAGATTTAGTGAATATTAGTATGTCTCACCATATTATAATTAGTAAATATAAGTAAATTTTGATATGGTCCATCACATATACTAAAATTATTTATTTATGTTTTTTTGAATGAAAAAAATATATTTTCAAACACATATTTCATACAATATAAGTTATGTAAATTTGAGAGATTATATAAACTATTGAAATATATAGTTTAAATTTTTTAAAACACATTTATACCTGCTCTGAAAATTTCAAGATTAGGGAATTAATAAAGACGATCGTTTATTATTTATTAAATCCAAAAAAGTGGGTTGATTATTAAAGACATATACAATCCATTTCTTTCCCGCTCTACCAAGCTAAAGGAGCATGGGAATCAAATGATTAGTGATAGTCGTTTATATACTCTATTCTTCATATTAAAACGTCTGATGTGGGACTTGAAAGAACATATTCCAATCTGCATATCTTCATGCTCTGTTTCGTTTCCCATTTCTTCAACTCACCTCCCTCTGTCCTCCTCTACAAAATCAACAGTTTATGTGTACATTTAAACTCGTTTTCATGTTCTTACGGGTGTTTGTTAATTAGTTACTTTCCTTATATATTTTTTCCCACATTTTAATCCTTGTTATATTTCAGAATGGGCCTACCAACTACTCTAAATACTAATTCTCAGGCCCCCTAATCCTTATCATGACTCAAAACAGTTAACTCTGTCAATTGGTCAATCCTTCATTTCTATTAATCCATAATATAACACAATTTAGGCATTATTATCAAGAATCAAGGATCGAAGAAATCAGTTAAAAGAAACTACAAGTAACGCTACTTGCATAACTATCCTCCTATAATAAGTTTCTATAAATACCACTATCAGTCTTAATTAAGAACAACTTAATTCATATCAGCTACTTTCAGTAACACTATCGTTTTGTTTTGCATGAGTGTTAACTCATAGAAATCAATAATATTTTAGCACATTTTCTTCTCTTTTCACTTATTTTTGGGTTCAAATTGTGCATATAAAGAGATTATAGAAAAAAATGCGATGTGACAAAAACAAATTAAAACTTTTGTTAAATCATGAGTTAAATGCATATAGTTATGATTAATGATGAAAGTTAAAGAACTCATGAATTCCTCCTCTTTGTAGGTGGAAGACGACAAGTTGTAAAAGCTTTCAAAGATCAAGGGAAGTTGTGAAAAGAAGGAAATAAAGCAAGAAGAATATAAAAAAGAACACTATGGAAGAAAAACACTATCTCTGTTTGAAAATTCTCTACGGTTCGGTATAGCAAATCGATGATAAATGTGCAAAACTAATGTTGCGCGTTTAGAAAATTGTAGCAATAAAACAAGTATAAAATCTAGGGATAGGTTGAAAATACTCATTCCGGACTTCTTGGAAGTTTTGGGAGCTAGGGCTTGGTCTCTTGAAGAGCTTGGAGCTTGGGGCTTGGGGTTGGAGTCTAGAAGAGATTTGAAGCTTCAATCTTGATCTTTTTTTTTTATTCTTCTTCTCTTTCATCGCTTTATTCTATATAGGACTGTAATTATTTTGGATAGTTGTGGTCATTTTATGATTATGGGTAACTAAACCTTTGCTCTAAGATTATTTTGAACCTTTGTATGGATTAAGACTTGATTATTCCTCTCTTTTGGTAGTTAATTATACATATGTGTCGATTTTATCTTTTGTTTAATGCTTCTAAATGTTTTGCCACCATTTACATTGATTTGTTCCTTTGGGTTTGACTTGAGAGAGGTAATATAGATGTAGAACTTGATTAAAATCATGTTTGATTTGAAATTTACTTGATAAATGAATAGTTGTCAATAAAATAGAGATATATTTACTAGCATTGCATTCTCACATTACGGTTGTTGCTTAAAGTTGATTTCATGAATTGTAGCAAAATATTGTGCATTTTAATAAACAGAAAAACTTGCTTTTTATTTAAGAAAGTTTTGTCCAGTGTTTTTGAACCTTAGATTAACACATATATTCATTAAAGTAAAATTTGAGAGGAAATTAATATAGTTTTATGAAGTGCAAATGAGAGAAATAATCATAGGCTCTATTTAAATCCTTGTATTTAAAGAATCATTTATCTTTAGCAATTTTTAATCTTAAAAGTAGTTTTCAAATTCTCTTTCCACATCAAAAACTTGTTTTAGCTCAACTTAATTGAATTCACTTTGCTTAACCTTTTTGTTAATCAAATCTCCATAAGAACGATCTATACTTATCACTTTATTATTTCTTCGTGATTCGTGTACTTGCGATGGGAATATTGAGCACCTAGTATCTAAAGCCGGCAAAACGGGCTAGGCCCATTAGGCCGGCCCGTTTAAGCCCTGGCCCTTTAAGAGCCAGGCTTGAAAAATGGATGAGATATTTGAAATTAGCCCTGGAGGGCCGGCCCTGACGGGCCTCGGGCTTAAACGCCGACCAGAGGGCCTCGGGCCGGCCTCGCAGCCCTTTTCACTGTAGCTTTTTTTTTTTTTTCCTTTTTAAATTTATTAATTTATATATATTTTGTATTTGTTATAGAGTTATTTATCCATTTAACTACAAATACATAATAACTATACTCTAATTTTATGATTTGATTTATTATTTGTTGCAAATAAAGAATATGGATGTGTTTATGATGCGGGGAGAAGAATTTCATGATATTCTTACTCATGAGCCAAAGGCTACTACTTAAAGTGAGGAACATTCAAATGTCGTTAAAATTGATGATAGTGACGAAGATGACGACAATAATAGTCATCGTACTAATGTCGCTTAGTGATATGCTTTTTATGTTTTATGTGAGTTATTTGTGAACATAGTTTGCTTTTGATTATGAATTAGTGATTTGTGCTTATTTATTGGATGATTCGTGTTATAATTTACTAATTATATTTTTTAAAAAAAAAAAGTGGAGGGAAAATAGTTAAAATTTGGAATAGTAATTTTCGGGCTTTGAAAAACAGGTGTTTTTCTTACTCTAGGCCTTGGAGGGCCAGCCCTGGCCTTTCACGGGCCAGCCCTGGAGGGCCGGGCCGGCCCTAATTGCCACCCTAATTGCCAGCTCTACTAGTATCATAACCGAATTCTCAAGAGCACATATTCAGCGATGACCCTACCACCTACATTGTTGCATTCGTAAATGACGAACCTTGTGACATTCAGTTAAATTCAAACAACCCTTACCCATTGATCTAAATGTTAAATTTTCGAAGGTTGTGTGTTAGCAATGCTGTTATTTGACTAAGCTTTAAAGTTTAGACCATCAAAAGCATCTTTAGTTTTCTCCCTTCTTTCCCCTTCCATTTTCTTTGAATTCATCACATTCCTTCCACAACTCCTAAGCATTCCTTAAGACCATGTAATTAATGAAAGAAGGCCAATGAGTGGCCCACAAACAATCAACTTATCATCATACATAAAGAACGATACGTTACTGGAATAGCCTGCCTTTCTTAGCTCCAAACATTGAAACAACAAGAAGAACCAGCACCTTTATCTTATTAGATGGAGTCAACAGCAACAACAACAACAAGAAGTTTTATCTTATTAAGTGGAGTCGGTTATTTGGATTACGAGCTCCACACATTGAAAAAAAAAAAAAGAAGAAGAGAAAATTAACAAACAAACAAAGAAACAATCCCCTCGTGCCGGGGTAACAAGTAAACAGTAGTTTATATTATCATGCTCCAATAGCCATTCTGTCTTCATCAAAGCCTTATAGGGTGCCCAAGGGAACATGACTGCAAAAGGTACCTGAAAATTTCAGAGTAATATGAATTTAGTGAAATTCACAAGCCCTCACAATTCAAATAATTAAGTTGCAGGTAGTGTGCATTAGTACTGCAAGGCCAAATTAAAAGAGAAACATTGATTAAGGTTAGGAACGAGTTCAAAATGAAGCAAGAGCAACCACACTTCTCGTGATGGTTCAGATATCTACATCAAGTGTGACTGCAATTTATCTCGCTACCACGAGGAAGATTTGGATAAACAAAAAATAGGATTATTATTATTATTATTAGTCATTACACTTTGATTGAATTTGGATTTTGTTTCTTGTAACTTCAAAAAGAAAATTAAAAGCAAAGGGAGCATGGAATTACTGCTTTTATAATTTGGCAATAATATTGAACTTGAGAGAGAAGAAAAGCAACAGCAGGCAATTATGTTTACATGCAGAGTACGGACGTAGCGCATGCAGGATGCCTTGGTAAACCCAAATTACACGCATACTTAAAAACAACTACACATTTGTATAAATAAAATAAAAAAAAAACTATAAATAGTTCAAGATCTGATTTGTCATATCGAAAATATTTATTGAAATAATTTTTATTTTAATATATTACGTCAAATAATTAAATCAAAATTTAGAATTATTAAAACAAGAATTAAAAACAGTTAATTTTCAGATTTAAGATTTTGGGTTCATTGCATAATTTGAACACGGGATTACGCATGATATATATATCCTCAAATTTAACCAAAAGTAAACCAAAAAATATAGTATACATGTAAAAAATCGAAGGAATAGTATATTTTTAACAATCTTAGTTTTTTTTTTTTTTTTTTTTTTGTTCATATAATTTTAACAAAATTTGTAAATATCGTATCCAAATTAAATATAAAACAAATTTATTTTCGTGAAATAGCTCAAGTGTTACATATAATCATTTCTAACTTTATATCAATAATTTCCCAATTAGTTAAAAATGTTAAAATGCGTTATATAAATATTGTGGAAAACGGTTTTGAATGTATCTATAATTTCACTCAATTTATAATTTGGTACATATATATGCTTTTTTTTTCCATTTATTAAATCATTTAATAGGCAATTTGCTAGCACTGTTAGCCCTTACAATGGTAAACCATGCTAGCAGAGTAAAATTAAAGGATTTCAAGCAGAGAAAAAAAGGACATAAATACCGACTTAAAAATTAAAAGAAAAAAATAGCTAGGCATGGGTGTGACTTTTAAATTCCCTTTGTGTATTCAATTTTTTATGTATGATTATTAAATAATAAAAATTATTTTTTTAATATACATTCATAGATCCTAGGTATATATTATATTAAAAGAAGTCGTATCAAATTTGTTTAAATTATCATGCTCCCAGGAGAATGGTTTGAATTAACAAAGATACTCCAGAACTAATAGATGATGAAAAATGGACAAAAAAGATTGACTGTTCACAAGGACTTTCAAGACCAGAGCAGTGTAGGAGGCTGTAGAATCTTTGCAAAAATAGAAGTGAGGGAAGAAGTAAAGAACATACCCTCCTCATTGCTGATGATGATTAGAAACAAGTTCATCCAGTGCCTCTACTATAGCTTTCACTACTACAAAAATTGGATATTACTACTCTAAAACACGTCCTAAATAAAAAACAGGTAGTAAAAAATGATTCTTGTAATTAATATATAATGAAAATGAGTTTTGAACGTCCTGAATGGAAGTTTAGGTCATCTAAAATTGATTTTTTGCGTTCTAACAATTTTTAAGGTCGTTTTAATTGCTTCCCGCCAGAATTTTTGTTTGGCGCCATGGTATATTTGATTTCTATGGAAAAAAAATACATTTTTGGCGTAAATAAGCGACCGAAAATGTTTCGTGTCGCCAATTTTGTAAGATAGGCGACTTGATATAAAATCGTCGCCACTTTTTGATATTAGGCGACCGATTCTCTATCAAGTCGCCTATTTTGTGAAATGGGCGACTCGATATGAATCAGTCGCCTAATATCAAAAAGTGGCGACCGATTCCTATCAAGTCGCCCGTTTTTGAAAATGGGCGACCCGATATAAAATCGTCGCCTAATATCAAAAAGTGGCGACCGATTCTCTATCGTCGCTTTGTTTTTGTGAAAATGGGCGACCCGATATAAAATCAGTCGCCTAATATCAACAAGTGGCAACCCGATTTTATATCGTCGCCTATTGGGAAATAAAATACCCTCTTCCGCCAAAACCCTCGATCGAAGCATTTCTCTCTCGCGGCACCTCCATATCTCCGCCTTCTTCCCCTTCACATCTCCGGCCGCCTTCGAGCCAGCCAAGCCCCTTTTATCTTTTTTTTTCCTCCATTTTCGTTCTCTGCCCTATCTCTTTTCCCCCATTTCCCTGCGTCTGGCTATCTCATTCCCCTCGCCTCTATCTCGTTTTCCCCATTTCCCCGTTTCGCTCTCTCGTCTCCATTCTCCGTGCGCCCAACCACGCTCTCGCCTCATAGAGCGAGCAAGAATAAAAAACGGAAAGCGTTGTGGTCGATTGTGGAAGGCGTCGAAGCTCTTGCGGTTATTGATTCCCCGGTCGCACCAAAGATCTCTCACGGTTTGTTTCTTTCGATTTTTTATCCTTTTCATTTCTTTTTTAACCTTTTCCCTTTACATTTGGGCTCCCCTTTTTCATTCAATCGTTCGAATTATCGTTTTCTATCTTATGGAGCTGTATTCTTTGATGGGATTTGGCACGGTTGTAAATTCGTTTGCTCTACCAATTTCGTATGTGTTAGAATTGTTCCACCGTCCTTTCCAAAGACAAAATTGTGATGAGGATAGTTAGTTCATGGAAAATCTGAATTTTTCTCCCGTAAAAACTTTTGATTTAACTAAGGACACCGAGCATCGGATTCAAAATTGGGGTAAATTTGAACATTGAAGGTTACACGTGCAATTCCTAAGTTTCTTGATTGAACTAGTTTTGGGGATTATCTCGAGGTCCCGCCAAATTCACGTACGTTCGTTTACATGCTTATTCAGAATAAGGCAATCTAAAAACTAGAGCGTTCTTCCCGAACTTTTTCCCTAGTTGGCATTATAAACCGAATTAGGTTCTCTTTCAATGCTAAAAAGATTGAGCCCAAAAATCATTTGAATCCTAACAAATTCCTTCATTGAATTTTTCTCAATTTTGTTGTTGAATATTGAATAAGGGATCAAGTGGGTACGGCATTGACGGAGAGGCCAATCCTCGCCTTAAAAGTGCAACATAACAATATATTCTTATAAAAAACAAAGAATAACTCGAGGCTAACAAAAAATGAAAAAGACAATGATCATGTCATTTAGATTAGACTTGGAAGGTATTTTAGTCTGTTCCTTCATATATGATAGAGCTTGATGACCGAGGGAACTTGATGTGATTTCAATTAAGTTAAAATTATGAATTAGAGATTAGTGGACAAAGAAATTTCTTTGGCTATGTATATGGTTCATGGCAAATTTTTTCTTTCATATGTAAGGTGTTTGTAAGCACTACTTTATGTTTTATATTATCTTTTATGAATGATTTGTTTTAATGCTTCTTTTTTAAAATATCATTTCTTTTCAAATACTTTATGGTAAATTACATATTCTTCCTTACTCCATCACTTTTTAACTTTATTGGTTGAATGATATGCTTAGGGTGGCAAATTGGTAGTTTTCTTGGTTCATGTCTTTTCACTTTATAATTTTGGCGTAATGTATGCGTAAAAGCATCGACATAGAGAGTGTTTGTGAATTACCTACTCTTGTATTGGGTTCCCAATTTCCGTCCCAAGTCAACCTATTTGTGGAATATTTAAAGGTGAGTGCTATTTTTACAATGTTATTGTCTTTGTTCATGATGCTTGCTTTGAAAATCTTGAGTCCGCCATCGCCCTTCATCTTTATAGTTAAATATTGTTTTTTTTGTTGATGTGCATTGAACTAGGTAATCTTTGTAGTATGAATAATGATGCTTAGATGTCCATAAGTTATAGTTTATGACTTAGACGACTTAGATATATTTTAGTTTTTTGTATTGATGAAAGTATTGGATTTAATAGCCGATATTTTCTAAATTGCCTTAGTTAGTAAGTTTTGTTGAATTAAGTTGAAATGGTTTGTTGTTGAAATTTTGGGATGTCTTACCGTTGAGGGGAAATGCTGCCGAAATTTTTTGAAATTGTTATGAACTTAATTTGTTGTTGGAAATGTCATAGGTGGTAATAAAATGGGTCATAGTTGGATGAATGCGTTGAGAACTAGTGAAGAATATGAGAAAGGGGTGGAAGAGTTTATTGAATTTGCTAAAAGGAATGTGGCTACAAAAAATGGGATGTACTATTGTCCATGTGTTAATTGTTTAAATGGGGTTCGAAGGGATATTGCTGATATAAGGGATCACCTAATTTGTGATGGAATAAACCTTCGATACACAACGTGGATATGGCATGGTGAGGAGGTAACTCCTAGTGCATCCTACGAAAATGAAGTTGAGGTAGATGATGATGGAATGGAGAGAATGATTCATGATGTTGAGGTCGAATCCTTTGCACAACCGCATGAATATGATAGCGTGCGGAGTGATGCGTAGACACCTTTGTTCCCTCGGGTGTACTAAGTATACACGGTTGATCGGGACCTTACATTTGGTCAACTTAAAGGCAACTTGTGGGTGGACCGATAGCAGTTTCACGTCGTTGCTTGAATTATTGTGTGATATGTTGCCAGACAATAATGTACTTCCAAATCGTATGTATGAGGCCAAGAAAATCTTGTCTACGATGGGTATGGAGTACGAAAAGATACACGTTGCCCTAATGACCGCATATTGTACAGAAATGAGTATGAAGGCCTTAGTAATTGTCCGAAGTGTAAAACTTCACGATACAAAGTGAAGAAAGGTGGTGGTTCTGGAGATCACAAAAAAAAAAGCAACCTTTGAAGGCATTGTGGTATCTTCCCATAATTCCTCGATTTAAGCGTCTGTTTACTAGTGAAGCGACGGCGAAGAAGTTGAGATGGCATTCTGATGAGAGAATATCCGATGGAAAATATCTTCGGCACCCGGCTGACTCTCTGCAATGGAAGAAAATAGACGAAATGTTCCCTCAATTTGGCAGTGAGCCAAGAAACCTTCGGCTGGGGCTTTGTACAGATGGCTTCAATCCATATCGAACTCTTAGCAAGTACCCATAGTGCATGGCCGGTTCTCCTTGTAATATACAACTTACCTCCCGGCTATGTATGAAACGCAAGTATGTGATCTTGTCTATGATGATTTCGGACCAAAACAGCCCAGTAACAATATCGATGTGTACTTGGCGCCTTTGGTTGAGGATTTGAAGAAGTTGTGGGAGGAAGGCATAGATGTATTTGATGCATATAAGAAGGAGTTCTTCAAGTTGCGTGCAATGATTTTTACCACGATCAACGACTTTCCTGCATACGGAAATTTGTCTGGGTACAGTGTGAAGGGGCATAAAGCATGTCCAATATGTGAAGCTGACACAAACTTCCATCAACTAAAGCATGGAAAGAAAACGGTCTATCTCGGTCACAGGAGGTTTCTTGATCGGTTCCACCCATATCGTAAGTTAAGAAAGCGTTTTAACGGCTTACCGGAGCATGGAACGGCTCCAAAGGCATTAACCGGAGAGGAAGTCTATAGTCGGGTGATGCATATCAATGTCATATTGGGTAAGCGAGAAAAGGATTGCGGGTGAGAAGAATATATGGAAGAAGAGATCAATTTTCTTTGATCTTCCATATTGGCGTAGTCTTGATGTGAGACACGTCTTGATGTGATGCATGTGGAAAAAAATGTTTGTGATAGCCTTGTCAGTACTCTTTTGCACATACCAGGGAAGACTAAGGATGGAATTAGTGCGAGACTAGACCTGGTTGATATGGGAATAAGAGAACGGTTACATCCACGAGTAATGGAAGATGGTAAGAGGGCATACATGGAGCCAGCAGCTCATACACTGTCAAAAGCGGAGAAAAAAAGTTTGTGTGGGTGTCTATATGACATTAAGGTTCCACAAGGATATTCTTCAAATTTGAGAAGGTGTGTTTCAATGGACGATTTGAAGTTAGTGGGAATGAAGTCCCATGATTATCATGTGTTGATGCAACAACTATTACCGTAGCTATTAGGGGCATTATGAAAGATGAAGTGCGGACCACTATAACAAAATTGTGTATTTTCTTTAATGCTATATGTAACAAAGTCATTGATATTGAAAAGTTGGATGAATTGG
This sequence comes from Acacia acuminata, assembly GCA_019022655.1. Taxonomy (NCBI): domain Eukaryota; kingdom Viridiplantae; phylum Streptophyta; class Magnoliopsida; order Fabales; family Fabaceae; genus Acacia; species Acacia acuminata. The sequence continues at coordinate 1,528,171 of JAFJYI010000075.1, forward strand.
AAAATGAGGGTTATATTATTTTGTCCCAACTCGAGATGCATTTTCCTCCCGCATTTTTCGATATAATGGTGCACCTGATAGTGCACTTGGTAAGGGAGGTAAGGCTTTGCGGTCCAGTTTACCTAAGGTGGATGTACCCTTTCGAGCGATACATGAAGATCTTAAAAGGGTATTCTAAAAATCCTTATCGACCGGAAGCCTCAATAGTTGAGAGATATGTAGTGGAAGAGGCTATGGAGTTACGTAAAGATTATCTATCGGGGTGACGTTTCAATCTCGCATGATAAGGGGATAAGTGAGGGAACTCGAGGAATCAAACTGAAGAATAAGCCTCGTGAAGAGGTGTTGCAAGCACACCTCTACATCTTGAATAATATGGAAGAAGTTCAACCATACATTGATGAACACGAAAGAGTTTGAATAATAAGAATCCAAGGAAGAATGACATGCAAATAGCTCACGAGCAAACAAAGACGTTTATAAAGTGGTTTGAGGAGAAGGTATCGCACGAGACAGAGTGTCGGATACAATCGAGTGGTTAGCCCGGGGGCCTTCTTATCAAGTCATCACTTGGACAAAGTTATGATATAAACGGATATTCTTTCTACACAAAAGGCCAAGATGACAGGAGTTTCAGTGCAAAAACGGTGGGGTGATGGTTGAAGTGAATCCATGCACTTTTCGAGTTCGAAAGACAAAAACCCGGTGTTAGCATCTATGACCTATTATGGAGTTATTGAAGAAATATGGGAGATGAGCTACACCAAGTTCAAAGTTGCTTTATTTAAATGCAAGTGGGTTAACAATAATGCTTGTTGTAATAGATCCTAAATTTGGATTTGTCTCAGTTGATCTTCAAAGACTTGGTCATAGAGACGAGCCATTCATTCTAGCAAGCCAGGCGAAACAAGTGTTTTATGTTACGAGACCCCGCAAATAACAAAATGTCCATTGTACTTCAAAGTAAAAACAGACGTATGGTGAAGAATCCTTGAACCCGGACGATACACTCCCTTTCACAACAAATCCACCTACAACACGTGAAGTAGAATTGGTAGATGATGAAGAATATGCTCCAAGGAAGGATCATTCGAAGGAATATGGGAAACCATATAAAGTAAGGTCTTAAGTTATGAAAAAGTCCTATGTTATTTTTGTATAGGTTTAACATGTTAGTTCATTTTATTCATTTGTTTATTATTTAATAATAACCCTATCTAACATTATTGATTTGTCTTTGATGAACGGGAATATGTCTAGCTCGCCGAGTCATCGAGTGATGGTGGGAATGATGTACCGATGGGGAGAAAGGGTAGAGGTAGCACACATATGGGTGCGTTAATTGCACGTCGTGACGTCGGAAAAAGAGGCCGCATGTGGAGTTCGATGCCAATATGAATCCAATTGGTCCGAGGAAGACAACTTCATTAGCTACGTAGGCTATCGCTCGAAGCAAAGTTCGCATTGTATTCTCACATTGGAAGTTGGTTCCTCCTAAAACGAAGAAGTTGATCTGGGCACAACTTTTGGTATCTCACTTTCGATATCTTATGCATTTGTATCTTTAGTTTTATCACTTGATTTCTTTCATATCTTCTCTTTTACCTTGCAAAGCAAACGTATGATGTGCCTAACAATAAGGCCATGTACAAGCATTGGATGGGCGAGGTTCGTATACGTTGGAAAGACTTTAAGAACAAGCTCACTAGAAAGTATATTCGAGGGGCAAAGAGGGACAAGGACCCATGTCGGGACTATGATTACATTAGTCCAGGACTGGAGGGAGTTTGTGGCGTCACGCCGTAATCCCGAATTTCTTGTAAAATTTCTTTCATATCTTATCTTTTAGTTGAATCTATTTGACATCGAAGGCTCGGTTTTATTTGTTTTCGTGTCACGGGAAAAAAGTCGAGGCCAATAGAGAGAGGCAAGCGAGAAATAAGTATCCGCATTGCATGTCTAGGGCGGCTATAAGAAGCTTGAACGAGGCGATGGAAGAAGAGTTGCGAGAAAATGAAGGAAGCTGCTCAATCCGATCCTTCCACTGTTATCCAGGCCCCTGAGCGTCCTCCTCGCCACAAAAAATGGATAGCTGCGAGGATGAAGGGCGAGAAATACATAAATGAAGATGTGGCTGAGGTTGCTTCAAAGATTGTAAGTTGTTAAATTAGAAGTATTAAATAGCTTCGTTGTTTCATATTTTTAGAGTTTAATTAGTTAATATTTGTGAAAAATCATATGATACGGGATGTGCTTGAGCAGCAAAAATGCCAAGGTTCATTCACGCGGTACACGGATGGACATTTTGTCCACGGCGATTGGGAAGCCCGATTACCTTGATCTTTGTTCGTGGGGAGCCGAGGGGAGTTAGTGTCGCGAAATACTTTGGACGGCGTTCGAGTTGTTCGCATGACGATGACAACCCTAGTCCTCGCCTTGTAGCCAAAATTCGAGCGTCCCTCGTAGATGAGGTTATGGCACAACTACGGGGTGAAATGAGGAGATGATACAAGGGAAGGTAAATACGCAACCTTCAATCCAGAATCCCGGCCTTCCCAAGCAGCAAGGAAAGTTTTCACGCTCCGTATGTACCCGTTGGCGAACCTTCTCATCACTCTCTAGATGTACATATTGGCGAGTCTTCTCACACTCCACGGGGTGGACAACCCCGCACTCTATATTTGGATGACCCACACCGGCAGTATTGTGGCCGATGGTCTTGTTTACCGGGAACAAACCACACACCACAATATGCAAATTCCACAAGATCTACGTAGGGTGACCGTAACAAGTGTGCGAGAAGGTGAAGAAAAGACAACCATCCCGATTGATGATGAGGAGGTTCCCTATCTCGCCGCCACCACATCGTTCATCCTTTGGCCGCATCATCTTATTGAGATGGGGACAATGGTATTTCCATACTTTACCGATTGAAGATGAGTAGGTTCCGTTTGATTTTTCATTGCTGACCCACTTGTAATCTATTTATTATGTTTTCATAGCATGAACAAGATGCGGACATATTTCCATACTTAGCAGTGCGAGGCTCTACAAGGACGTCATCTCTATAGGCTTGCGAGATGCCTTCGGGCGTTGTCGGTGCGGACAAGTCATATTCGATCAATATTGACAACAAAGATTTGACAAGAGTTTATGCATATGAAAGATTTAGATATACGGTGGCTTCAACTTGCAATCTTGTAAGTTTTTTGTACCCTTTAATTATGTCGGTTACTATTTTTTTGTTTAATATATTCAACAACATCTATCATTTTATTTTGATCGATGTAATCGCCACGACCTATGCAAAAAGGAGGCCTATTGGGTTCATTCGGATTCTTATGTCCCGGAAGCACGGCTCTGGCTGTCAATAAGTTAGCGAGGAGGGCCATTTATCCGGGTTAGCAATGGCCGACCTACAATCGACTTGTTATCTAGCGCCAATACATGAAGGGTACGTATTTTTTTTGTCTATATAAGATTTTTAAGAATTAATTGTTTTCTTATCTTAATTTAATATGAATATGTATATGTTGTAGTGCTCATTGGACCTGTGTGTAGTTTGCCCCTCTAAGAATGCATGTTATTGGTTCGATTCCATAAATGGCGGGCCAACCGAGGATATCAAAAACATGTTTGCCGAGTAAGTATATTTTTGTCTAAATCATCGATTCGTCTTTTAAATGAATTGTTTTCATGTCGTTAATTTCCATTTTAATGATGATAGGGCTCTTAAGAAGTATAGAGAGCTTGATGGACAAAGAGACCAGGGTGGACCGAAGTGGTTTTACCCCAAGGTAAGTAGTTTCAATTCAAGTCTCTTTTTCTCGTGCCACAATAGCTTTCGTTTTAACAATTTGTGTTTGATTTATAGTGCCATCAACAACCAGGGAACACCGAGTGCGGATACTACGTTATCGAGTTGGATGCAAACAATCGTTTCCAACGGAAAAACCACGGCTTTCAAAACGTACGTAATGCTCCGTGTTCCTCCAATGATAATATTTTATGTTGTGGTACTTCAGGTTGTTAATTATACCTTGTTTTCCAATTTACGAGTATTTTCGTGCGAGGATCCGTACTCACAGGATGACCTGGATTCGACTCGAGACATGATGAGTAGATATCTTCTTGAACATGGCTCATTTGCAAATTAATCTATTGTTAGGGTATGACTACTTGTGGTATGACTTAGCTCTGTCGGCCTTCCCTTGTTAATATTGTACAAATTGGTTTTGTTTTACGGTGGTATAGTTTTCTTGTTGTAGTAACTTGTTCGCGGATAGTTTCGAGTGCGGTAGTTGAGTGAATGACTTGAATTTGATTGATTGTATCCGTAGTTTTGTTGTGAATCATGGACAAGTATGTACCATTAAAGTTGTTTGAATTTTGCTATGGTTGGTCGGTATTATGGTAAAAACTTGTACATTTTGAGTTATTGCCTTGCTTTGTAATTGGTGTTAGAAGAACATGAATTTGGCAGAAATTGCTGTAATTGAGTTATGAATTGCCTTGTGTAATTGTGAAGTATTCAGTTTTGCAGAATATTGGACAAACAAAGAGCGAGAACTACTTTTTTTTTTTTTAAAAAAAAACCTAATATAAGACGACACGAACAACATTTAGGTAGTCTATTTCACACATTAGGCGACGAAAATCAATTAAGGTAGTCTTTTTAATCAAATAGACTACCGAACATAATTTAGGTAGTCTCGTTTGAAAATAAAATAATGTCGCATTTTGAATCAAATAGGCGACCTAAAACCAATTTAGGTAGTCTTTTGAACCGAATAGACTACCTAATAACAATTTAGGTTGTCTTTGGATGCAATAGGCGACCGAAATCCATATAGGTAGTCTTTTGAGCAGAATAGACTACCTAATAACAATTTAGGTAGTCTTTTGCCTTAACTAATAGGCGACGATTCGCCATTTAGGTAGTCTTTGTTTTAAAATAGACTACTGAAATCCATTTAGGTAGTCTTTTGAACGAATAGACTATTAATTGTACAAACTAATAGGCGATTCGATTGCCTATTTAGGTAGTCTTTTTTAAATAGACTACCTAAACAATATTTAGGTAGTGTCTTTGGATCATATTAGGCAACCTGAATATAAATAAGGTCGCCTAATATTAGACGACCTGATATGTATTCAGGTCGCCTAATTGTCCACCAACTACTACGCTCTCCCCGACGTCCTATAAAATAAGGTCGTCTTTTGAGTCTTTTTTAGGTCGTCTTTTTAGTGTTTTGTAGTAGTGTTTATAGCAGAAATTGTACTGGCTCTGATAAGATATGCAGAAAAATAAAATAAACAAGATGAGACGTTAAGAAGTTGATAAACAAAGTAAGTGGAAAGTGAAGAATATGACATTGGAAATTGGATCAAACATAGGAACGTGAATTCAGACCCCCCAAAAACAAGTTACTCCCCATCCCCAGACTAACACATTTGGAATCTCATTAGTGTTTGGAATCAACTTCTGGATTCATCTTAGTATTTCATAAGACATTAGGTCAATAACATTGTTGGTGGAATTTACACACTTAAGTGCTATTATAAACATGGGGGAATGATGAAAAAATATGGGCCTAGAAATATCTATAAAGCCCTTGCTATCATTAATCAACAACATCTACTTTATCATCATCTTCATCATCATTGTTAAAGAAGCATTGGTATGAGAGTTATTTCCCGTACATTTCATTCACTTTTCATCATACTCTTTCATTTTCCATACCTAATATTCTCCCTTATCAAACAAAGCCTCAGGTTTTTTTTTATGGTCCCAACCAAGGGACAGAAAGCAGAATCATCTGGTTAGTGAGAAGTGATAGAATCCTGCAGGCCAAACAGGCCTAATCTAAGGTACTGTAACATGTTGAAGAAATTCAAGATTGTTTGGATAAAACCAAGGGTGAAATTGCATAAATTAGCCACTATTTAGTGGATCTTTGGATAAGTTTATTTTAAATGATTTTGCATTGTACGAGATAAACAAATATGTGAGAGAAGTTTTGTCTTGTAAAACACAAAAAAACTATTTTTAATAGATTATGGTGTTTCCAAACAGAGGTTAGTCTCCTTCTAGAGTAGGAAGGACACTTTGGGTACCTTTTTCATTTCATCTAATACTGACTTATGAATCTTCAAATAACAGTCTAACCCAATACCGCAACAGAAATTAGCTACATCACCATCAAACCATCCGAGGAATCGAGAGTCATGTTTGTTCTTGGATTTCAAAATTGCTTTGGCCATTTACTGAGTTTAGGGAGGGAACTAAATTAATATGCAATCCAACCAAACAAAAATGCCATTTCATTCATACATGGTTCATAATTGACCTTATTAATAAGTATACTGCTAGCTACCTGTCTCTGAACCATTCCATATCGCTGTGACCTTAAGACTAGTAAGGTATTATAAAGATCCAAAGCAGACTTTTCACTAACAAGGATTCTCTGAATTGTATTGTGAACAGCACAGTATGTTCCAGTTCTTCCAAGACCTGCACTGAGAATCATAGATTTCTCAAACAAATATACATAGGCTTATTATCATCTTGCAATAAATAATACCAAAAAAATAAATGAATAAATAAATGTCAGCTAACCTGCAATGCACCACTATTGGGCCAAGTTTTGGTGGTACATGGTACAATCTCTTAAAAATTGCATGCATAGCAAGTGTATCGTGGGGAACGTCATGGTCAGGCCACTCAGGATAATGAATATGCAAAACAGAAAAGGGAGGATTTTCCTGCAATAAGAACAATCAATGATAATAGAAGTAAACCACAATGCAACAATTTTGTTTCAAAATAGAAAGAAATGATTGTGTGAAAAAGCAAGTTATGAACTACAAGGACAGTCATTAAGTACATTACTGATTACAGACTAGTCTATAGAGATTAAGGCTAAAAGAGGGTCTTAATCATTGGTCTGGATCTTAGTAACTCAATGTCCAAAAACATTAATTTGTCAGGTTATAGCATGTAAATTGTACAGAGACTTTCCCTAACAACATGCCATAGGGTCGAGCCTGATACCAGTAATTCTCACCTTTTTTTCTTTTTGTCATCGTACACCCAATGGAAGGAACTCATATACACCCATCCTATCCATAGAAAGCTGAACTCACAACCTTATGCTTGCTGTTTGTTTTAGCTTCTAGAAGTGATTTTATGATGTTTGAGGTAAATAAGTGAAATGAGTTTTGTCTTAGCTTGCAGAAAAGTGCTTAAAAAGGAACTTTTTTGTGCTTCCCAATAATGACTTAAAGAAGTGCTTGGTAACAATTGGGCCAAACCACCCAACTCAGTGCTTTTACTTCTTATACTCCCTTTGGTCCTTATTATAAGTCACCAACTAACAGTTCTCACAAACCAATAAAAACAATTAAAGTCAGTAAAGTGGCCCTATAATTTAAGTAACTTCCAATATTATCCTTACTAATTGCACTAAACTCTAATATTATATTAATTATTACACTCACCCACTACTCTCATTAATTATGGGCAGACAAGGAAACAAATAATTAATGCGCTTTGGAAACAAGTAAGTACCTTATAAAAAGGACTAAATACAATTGCTAGTTGGTGCTTTATAATAAGGACCAAAGGAAGTACCACTTTGGATCTATTTATAAATCCCTTTTTTAAATCCCAAGGAGAGATAGTTAGCTTTAATTAAATTTTCACTTTGCCCTCATTTATAAATAAGTATCTTTCAACTCTTTCTTCTCTTTCTATTTTCATTGGTACAATTAATATAAACAAAATTGTCACAAACTCATTTATTACCTAAAATGGACTTATAAATAAGACCAAATTTTTTGGTTAAAAGGGACTTACAAATAGGACAAGAGCAGTGCTGCATTAGGTGGCAGTTATAGAAAAATGTTTACAGTATGAAGACCAAGAAAATGGTAGTAAAATAAAATTCACTAAATTGGATTTCACTCCAAAAAACAAAAATCCACTAAACTGGTTCATATATCAATAATAAATTATATGTTTTCAATTGTTAGAGGCACCGATTAACCAAATTGGAAGAAAACATCTTGTTATATTCAAGAGTGAATGACCCAATCAACTGAAACTCAAAAGGGAACGTGGACTGTGCCAAAAAGAAATCAAGGACACTAGTCCACAAATTGGGATAGTAATATAAGCAAGGCCATTCAATCCATTCAACAAAGACTGCATAAAATTTTTACACTTAAAAAACATATGAAATTTAAAGAAAATCATATTATCAAGTACAGAGAAATAAGGAAAGAATACCCGTAGATGAAATATAGTAAGTCAATTCTGGCTTAAATGCGGCACCGGCTTCATATTTATAGGAGAAAGTTACAATGCAAGCCATTGAATACTTAGTTCCGAAATATATGATTGCATAAATGTATCCAACAGAATAAGAGATAAGAGTCAGGCTAATAGACACTAACTATATAATGAGCACAATTGCATTCCAACAAGTCTCACCTTTCTATACACCTTCAAAAGGCGCAGTACCAATGAGTTTTCAACAGTTTCCATCCATTCACAAACAACAGAGATGTTACCAAACTTCATAGGTTCACCCTCAGCTTGAAAATAATCGTCACACTTAATCTGCAGTTCATAAAGAGAGAGAAAAATAGCATATGGAAAGCAAGTCTAATTGACAAGTAAAACAATACAATGATGTAAGGGGGAAAACCAAAGCAGACATGGAATTGCTTTGGCAATAATATCTTTAAGCTTGAGAAAGAACAACAGAAAAAGCAGTGGATCGTGTTTTCATGCAATGCTGTACAAGATGTTCAGTATCTTGGTCAAAATTAAATGTACAAAACTTGGAATTGAAATAGCTTGCCAAAACCAAAAAGAAACAAAAAAAAAGCCCCCTGAAGGTTTCGAAGAATGATTTGCTACTCAAATGTCACTCATATGCAAGTATGCAGCCACTGGAGTACTCAAACCGTGTTACACTATCCTTTAATAAGTATGCTTAAGAATGAGAGAATGGATGAAACAGCACATTTCAAAAGCCAAAATGAGTATAATCTCTGAAATCTCTTTGCAGAGTATGCATAACAATACATCAATAAATCTCCCCAAAGGAAACAAAGAAAGAAAGAAACTGACATTGCTTATGGTTGTGGGAAAGAGCAAGAAGCATGACATACGGATAAACTACATGTTTTTCTCAGTAGCACCAAAAATAACTTTTTTTTTTTAATCAAAATTGGTTTGCAATAAAGATGATCTCCACATAGTGATGAGCAAGGAGTATACATTCAATAAATGACCGTGAAAAAAAAAATGCTTTATTGCAAGTCAACTCCCTCCACTCCAAAAATAAAAAATATGTACATGGGGAGAGAAAGAGAGGCATAGAGAGTGACAAAAATTAGAGTTTCCAAACAAAAGGCAAGTTACAAGCATATTTAAAAAAAAAAGAGACGGATCTAGAATGTGATGTTCTGGAACAGGGGTGCAAATTTTTGGTAAATCCATATACAAATAGTTCGATTTTTGTAATATTTATCATAAATAATTTTTAAATAATTTAATTCTTAGGATATTATTATAATTAATTAAATATAACATAAAATTCTTAAAAAAATAAATAAGTAATATTTTTAATTTAATTTTATATGTCACTGCATATATATAATTTTCAATAAAGGATTATGATAGATCTTCAAATTTTACAAACTGCAAACCAAGATATATATAATATAAAAATCTAAAGAACAATATTTTTTTTTTCAACAATCTTAATTAGCAATATATCCAAATTAAATAACCAAAAAAATTATTTTCCTTCAATAATATCTATATTTTCCCAATTATTTTAAAAAAGAAAATGTTAACGTGCATTAAGCAGATATTAAAATTTCACCTTTTTTATTGATGAAGAATTCATATAAAATCATATTATAAATGTTTCAATGAGTAAATAAAACATATATGATTTTATTTTTTCCTTTCACTAAATATATTTTTAATTAATTAACCATAAGCATTACTGTTATTATGCAAAATAAGTTAGGCAAAATAGTTTGGAGAGAAAATGATAAATATAAGTACCTTGTTGGCTTCAACAAGCCCAGTGAGATTCACAATGACGGGGCAACGGTATTGGATTACCATTTCCCAGAAATCCTCACGAGTATGCCCGATCTTGAGATTCTTTCAGTGGACCTTGTGTAGCTATAAACTCAGAAACACTCTCAGAGGAAGAGATCTGCACAAAAGGAATTTACAAGGCTTAAAACTAAGAATAGATCAATACCAGTATGACAACATCTCCTTGTAATTATACTGTTTCCAAACAAGAATCAAATACTCATACTAATATATTTATACCGAGAGAAAGCTTGCATTGATATATCCCATGGCCGTAGGTCTATGATCTGAACTTGATTCCAGAACAACCCTGTTATCATCAACTGAAATAAGAAACAATTAAACAATTAAATGAATAAATTAAACTCTTGAAAGAATACATGTTCTTGTTGAACAGAAATAATTAAGAATATCATATTTTACATGGCAGGACATCTTCCGGATACCGATTTTTGGGTAGATTTACGTCATTTAGAGCTACAGTGCATCTTCTCGCCAGCTCACTTAGTGTTATCGCATTGTCCTGAAATCAAACATTTCAGGGGGAATGAAAACAAAATTGTAAGAGAGTCAAGCTTAGAGTTATAAAATAATTATGGAAGTTTGCTCTTATAAGATGTGACAATGGAAAACACCCGAACAAACACTAAAGAAATCGACAATCTACCAAAAATTCATAACAAAACTGCAAGCAAACTCTTGACCGATCTCGTAAAGTGGTTGAAGCTTTTAAGATGAATAATTTCATTTTCTTTCTTCTTTTAGTATGAACACTGCATACACATTTTTGCAAGAGTAAAAGAGAAGGAAAAGAAATTGACTCCTACAAAGTAGGCAAATCAGACGTTGGTCACTAAAAGATAAGAAAATCATAGAGCATTCCAGTGAACATTTCGTATTCCCCATTTTTCCCACACACTAGCTAATAACGTCATTGGTTTCACCTAGATGCACATTCGAACGTGAAACGCAGCAGAGACAGTGTAAGAAGTACCAAATTACCTCCAAGTGTTTGAACTCTTGATTGATCTTCTCCGTCGTTCCCGCCCTAAAGCTGGCAAGCGCTTCATTACAGTGCTTGAGCTGATCGGCGGTGAGAGAAATTGGTGTGGGTGAATCGGAGGAGGGATTCCAGGGTTTGTGAGAAGAATCAGAGGAACAAGTTGAAGCAGCCATGGCGGATCTTCAGAGTCTGCGTTAGGAATTCAGAGAAGCATAAACACACTGTATTGATATGTAGATTGAGTACATAGGCCATGTATATATAGGCTCTAGGAAAGAATCATACAAGGTGGAAAGTATAACAATAAGTGGAGTAATACAGAGTGGAAAGTGAAGCACTGAATCAAAAGAAATGATCAATTTAATTAAACCATTGTCTGAGGTCGCTTCTGGGGGGAAAAAAGAGCCTGATTAATATTATAGTGAAAAGAAAAGAAGCACTTGGAATGTTTTATTATATGATTCCATTATATTTTATTTTCATTTCAGTCCTTGAAAACGTGACCTTATATATATATATATATACACGAATTATTAATGAATGAAGATGAAGCCTCCCCCATGAAAGCCGAGCTTAGATACATATATCTCTCTCTCTAGTCACTCCCTAGATTCTTTTAAAACAAAAGAATCATTTGTGTGCCTAGTTTCATGTTTGTCCTAATGATTTGATTCCTTGAAAATCAGTACTAAAAAATTTGGTGGGTTGGGTTTATATATATTTATATACTCAAAAACGACAGAAAGGCAAAAGGAGAGAACGGGTGATGGGAGTCGATGGGGTTGACTTGTGGTGGTGAGACGACTTGTCGGTGGAGGCAACTTTTTGGTGGCGTCGCTTTCGATGTTTTCCACGTGTTATATATATTATGTGTATGTTTGATAATTAGTTGATGAAGTATGCTTCATCCGGGGTGTTCGAATTTGAAAGAGATCCACTTTTCATCTATTTTTCATCATCATACCTCATAAATTTATTTAGACCGTTAATTAAGAAGAGAAGAAAGGTATTAGTGTGACTCTTTATATTGATTTGAAGGATATAATTTAAAGATTATGAGGGAATGATGAAAAAAGAATAATAAGAGAAACCAATTCGTTTGAATTAGGGTGAGGAAAGAGAAAATTGACATAAAACTTCTCTTACATACCTAATTTGTATACTAAATCATAATAGAAAAAAACTTCTCCTGCTAATCTAAGATACAGATCTAGATAGAGGTCTAAGCCTAACTCTTCATTATTTGAAATCTTTTTACATTATTTAGAAGAGGTGTATAGCGTGTATCAAGTAGAGATAAAATTAGAAAGATATTGAGTTTTAACATAAAGATCATTAATAAATTTTGGAGGTTTTTCTAGTTATTGTAAGACATGTTGGAAGTGGCTTATAAATTAGATAAAAGAAGTGTGAAACAAATCTCCAGTTATGTGCAAATATCTTTCATTTTTTGAAATATGATGCTTGCAACTTATTTTCTATGGATGCAACTCTTTCTGAGCAATATGTGACATATTTTCACCTATGTACAAAAGTGTTCCATTTTGCCTCTCAAATTTAAGACATTTACAAAATGAATGAAAATATGTTGTATATGGCAAGAAACAAAAAAGTTTCACTTGTGGAAGAGTCAGAATCGTTAAATAAATTTCACGTACTTTTTGAATAATAAATAATTAAATATTTCAATTGAGGTTTTTTAGCCATTTAATGACGTAGTTTATAAATAGGATAAAAAAAATTCCCTCCCTAATGTTTTTTAAATACAACTATAAGAGTATAATTTTGATGAAAGTGAATATTAATTTCAACCTAAAATTAGATGAATTTTAAACTTATTCAGCTAATCAATATCCTTCAAATAATTAAATAAGTTATTATAAAATTATTCAGCTACTTTCCCATAGAAATTCTTTTAAGACCATAACTAGACCATGTAAAAAATTCGTATAAAATAAATCAAAAAATCACGTTATGCATAGATTATAAAACGTATAACTCATCTTAAACTTTGCATAAACACAAATACATAGTCTAGCTTTTATAAAGATTTTAATTAGGAAAAAGCCATTAAAAATTTTATTAATAAGAATAATTTGATAAATTTTTATATACACAGAGTATAAATACTCTAATTTAAAATTTTCTCACTCATAAAATTTTTAATGGAGATATTTTTCTTGAATTGAAAAAAACTTATTGAATCAGAGCATCAAAGCTAGGCCCTACCCAAGCTTAGTAAAGTATGCGCAAAAGAGATAGATCGTTAGTCCAAATTGTGAATTATTTGGTCAATATCCTTCGTTACTATTACTATCAATGCATGAAGAAACACAATTTAGCTATTATTATCAAGATTCAACAAATCATTAAAAAAATATGTGAGACACAAATGAGCGGTAAATTTAGAAACTCCAAAAAACTTTCTCATAAAGAATAATGATATCTTTTTTTTTTTTTTTTTTTTTTTTTTTTCACACCTTCAACTCTCTCAGGGTTTTCTCTTCTTCTTCCTTCCACTAACCATGTTAAAGGCAGCTCCAATGAGCTCCACAAATCTGTCAGCCGTGGATGAGTAGGTAAGGTGACTGATTTGAGTAAGTAAGACGGGACGAAGATGTGAATGCTGATAAGTGTGGTTAATGCTTTCTCAACAATAATCAAGGAAAGTAAAAAGGAATGAATCAATGATAATGGTTAGGGTATTTTAGAAACTACTTGTCATATTAACCCATTCAACTAATTTTCCTTAATTTAATTAAATTAGGTAAATAAATCCTATATTAAGGATAAAATGGAGTATATAAGAAAATTTAGTGAATATTAGTAGTCTCAATATATTTTAATTAGTAAATGTAAGTGAATTTTGATATAGTCCATCACATATATTAAAACTTATTTATTTATATTTTTTAATGACAAAAAAATATTTTCAAACACATTTTTCATACATTATAAGTGATGTAAATTTGAAAGATTATAAAAATTAATTAAATATATGGTTTAAATTTTTTGGGAAAATGATGATTAAATACCATTTGAAACTCCTAAACCCCAAAAAGTTTGTTAAAATTTTGAAAGGACATAAAGGGACATGGATCAAATTGAGATTTTAAAATATTTGTAAATTTACCATTTTACCCTCAGTTTTTAAATAAATAAAAAATAAAAGAAAAATGAGTCTCGCTAGAGCACCACTGCGGCCGAACCCACCCCCTTCATGTTAAAGGGCTAGGTTGCCACTAAGCCACTTAACTCCTTTGATATATATATATATATATATATATATGCATTAATAAATATATAAATTATGGTTAACATTTTTTCATTAAAAAAAATGCTCTTGTAAATCTTATTACAAATCTTGTAAATATGATTGATGAACTTGTTATTCTCATTACGACTTTTCTTCATAGTTTTCTCGTTGAACAGAAATAATTAAGAATATCATATTTTACATGGCAGGACAAATTCCGGATATGGATTTTTGTGCAAATTTTATAAATTAAATTAATAAGTTTTACAATCAAGGAAGAATTCTTATAATAGATCAAAATCAATTATAAGTGTCCAATTTAAACAAAATAAACTATAGACCTAATTTAAAATTGAGGTAATTAAAGACTACATGAGGATTAATTTTCCCTTCATGAAATGATGAAACTCTGTTATTTATTTTGATATAATTACATATTAATTGAATTACAAAAGAGTGAGATGATATATATCATACAATTTTGAAATCTAAATTCTCATCAACTTGAACCTGTCCTGCTCTGCTATCAGATATGAGAACTATATTCTCCCTTATCTAGTGAAAATTCTACTTCTTGATGCTTCAGATTTGGATAATCCTTTGCATCAATAATATTATTTTTTCCCCAATCATTGCACTTTAAATTGATTATTTTTATTTATCTAAGTCTTCGAACTAAACAAATAAAGGCTTTAGAAATCTAAATTATTATCTGCTTCAATAGATCGGATAAATATTTTTCTTAGATTCGGTGTTTAAATGATTGATCAGTTATATTTACGTGTTTTGGCATTTAAGAATAGGTGTTACTATTATTTTATGTTTGGTGCATGCATGCATAAGCCAATATGAGAATATTTCGAAAATATCTCAGAAAATAAGGAATATTTTTTATATTTTATTAACTTATTCATTAAAATCTGAAAAAAAAAAGTGTTGCTGAAATCAAAAGTAGTTTTTTTCCCCTGGAATTAAAGAAACATGTGCACTTAACTAATCGTACTTTTCTTCAACTAAACAAACTAATTAGTCAAAAGAAAAGATTGAGAAATCATTAAAAAAAAACACTTTTAATGTAATATATATTAGAAATTTAAATTATAAAAACATAGACACAAACGCGAGTGTAACCTTTTTAATTTTTGGAAACTTTAAAACGAATCATCTAATGAACACTTGTATTTTGCACAATTAATTCTATACCTCACTTAGCTTTACATCCACACGTACCATAACATGTAGTTTATTGGATTATCTACATGTGAATCAAAGTTTAAAGGGAGTTATATTCACATAAAAATATAGTTTAAAACTATGCATATAATTGATAGTTTAAAGGAGTATCTTACTAAGTTTTACATGTAAAGGAGGTTATTTGTTCATTGTCCAAAATTTAGGGAATTTTGTGTAATTTAATCTAATTTTTTTGCCATTAAATTAACTAATACAACAGTTATAATACTTAATACATGCACGCCGATTTTTTTTGACTTTTTGCGTGGCCACTTGTATATAATATTATTTTAAAAAAATAAAGATTCTCTTCATTTGCACACTAATTAACAAATTATTATTTAAAAAGTTAATAAACAATAAAATCATGAAGTAAATATATTTAGTAGATAAGATTGCATATAAATTAGAATGTATACAAATGTTTTAATTAGTAACTATTTTAATTGGTAACATTAACAAAGTTAAAAATATGATCAAAGGTATAATTTATAGAGTTAAGAGATTAAAAATACCTTATATAACCTTAAAATACTAATGTTTTTTTTTTATAAATATTATAAAAATCAAGTAGAAGAATTTTTCCACGAAAAAGAATTTTGTGACTGTTTTCCTAGCCTTAAAAGAAGGTATTGACGCTTATAATAAAAAGAATTAATTGATTGTGGTTATGGAATTCAATTTCCAAAAAGAAGTATGGGAGGAATATGCCTACGTGGAATCATTTGGTTGGCTATTCTGAACCGTCTCTTCGTGAAGGACCATGACATCATATTATTATTTAAACATTCATGTGGCGAAAAGAAAAAGGACGAGACGCCTCGAGATCAAAAGAACGCATTGACGCGGAGATTCGGTGAGTTAAGTTTAATGGGCGTTTATGGGAAAAGCCCATTAAACCTAATGCCAACCCAAACTGCCTGCGTTGGGCTTTTTTGTTACAGCTCTTCCTAATGGACCAAAATGCTGCAAACCAAACAGGCACATTATGTGTATGTTTGATCATTAGTTGATGAAGCACACTTCATCCGAGGTGTTCGAATTAAATATATCCTAGGCATTCAGTTGTTGGTCCACCTGTTTCACCTACATGTCAATTTCCTTCGGTGTGATTGGAGCTTACCTGGAAGACCCCCATAATTTTCCACGTGTATGCCTTTACAATCACATTTACTGTTCTAAACCAGCAATTCAAACCGGATTGGACAGACATTGGATATTTCATGCTTGACTTCGACTGTGCCATTTAAAGTGCAAATTTTTCCAATGAGGGCTACGTTTTCCCCATGCATTTGCAATTTGACCGTGGTCATTATTTATCAGCACTATTGAAGCATTGTGTCACGCACTGTAGGGAACGCAAGATATTTTGTGCTCAAGACACTCTTGAAGAGGTTTCTAGAGAATTCCACATTGTTGTAGATCCTTGTACATAGAGCTAGAATTGTGTGGAGAATTCTAGAGACTCCTTTGTAAATGTAAATATCTAGATATTTCTAGGGAAGGTTCTGGAGAACAATTCTCCACCGTTAGATATAATTAATCTTAGCCGTTTGTTGAGGAGGTCGATGCCTATAAATAGGAGGTGCCACCCTCATTTGTAACCCATCGAAAGCAATACAAGTTCTTTGCATTCCAGAGCTTCTCTCTCTAAGTGTTCACTTCTCTCTCTAAAAGTTCTCTTTGTCTTTGTGCTCTTTGCCTACTTGTGAGGGTTCGGCTGACTTAGCCAAGATTAAGGGAGTGATCAAGCTAAAGCTGGCATGGTTTTAGGTGGAATTTGTCTAAGACTGTGACAATTGGCTGAACTAATTGGCCACCTTAAATAAACACAGTTATTTTTTTCATCATTTCTGAACGTCGCATTGTGGTTCTATGGCTATTTAATCGATTGTTGTTTGCATTTCCACAATCAGTTGCAAACTTGAATCGTATAATCTTATTATCAAAATTTTCTAAATTAGATTACGATGACTACATGTAATATACTGTCTTTTCTAGCACTCGATGGTAAAAGCAATAACTGGTCTATTATTGTCAAGGTGGTTTCTAGCTTCTAGGAAATTCCTTACACGAGAATGCATTGTCGTATCACCTACAATGTTGTTCTTTCATATTCGAAGGTGCATTGTCTGTGTCAAGGTTTTTTGTTCTTAAGTATGTCATGTTTTATATCTGACCTCATAGATATTTAATGTTTTATTCCTTCTTGTAGGGTTACTTGTGCTTGGTTGTTTTACGCAGGCGGGACATCATCGTAGACCATCTGGTCAATGGCGAAGCCACACTTGCGCTACTATCCATAGGTGTAGACAGAAGATTCCAATCAATGATGCAAATTGGTGAGGAAGGAATGGAGGTCGCCAGTGGTGGTGAGAGGGAAGAACGATGGTGAGGTGGAAAGGTCGATGGTGGTTAATGAATGAGAAAGGACTGACTATACCAGTGAAGAACAACGACGAAGGTAGCCAAAGAAGAGAAAGTTTATGCTCTCTGTGTTTTTTTCTAGTTCGCTATGCTCTGCTCCTTAGCTGTGGTCGACAATGGAGGAGGGTCGCTTGCCGACGACCATGGTGGAAGAGGAAGCCGCCGGTGAGGGGATGAAGGGTGAAGGTGGAGTAGAGAGTCGAAGATCTGGAGGTCGTGTTGCCGTAGCGCCGTGTATGCTTTTCGTCTCAGGTCTCTCTGTATATTCAAAGAAGAAAGAGAGGATCTGACCTAGCCTGGTCAAAATGCAAGTTTTGACCAGGGACTAAAGTGGGAAGATTCAAAAGTTCTGGAGGATGGACTAAACTAAAAACTTCAAAACTATTATGGGCTACATGTAATGCTCAAAAACTATGGGCCCTTTTTCGTAATTTTATCCGGCCGTCTTTTCACAGACTTGCAATTCCCAAAAATTCTAGGGGATCTCCTGAAACTTTCTCCATTCCTCAAAAATATTAATTTTGACCCAATTGACATTTTTCCAAATTCTTCAATTTTCTTCAAGAAACGAACATTTTTGCCAATAAATGCAATTGCTTTAGTGAAGATAGTCAATTCTCGTTTACAAGATGTGAGAGATAATGGTTTTAATGAATTGCTTCAAGAAACGAAGTTTTTTGCCAATAAATATGATATTTTTTTAATATTAAGTTGAAGTTTTCTTTTCTTTTCTTATTTATATTCTTTTATTTTTTAATGCATTTAAAATTTTCCTTTAAAAAAAATTCGAGGGCAGCCCGAATCCCTCTATTAATTATGCGGAGACACAAACAAAAAAAAACCTAGCTCGCCAATGCATCTGGTGTTCTTATACCTACCTTTTGTTTTGTTGTGAAGCATTTTTGTTTGTTTGTTGAACATGGGAGTAATATGATAAACCCAGACTTGAAAATTGTAATTGAACCATTTATTGAGATCAAATATGTTAGTGATGTTATTAGGACCCTTGAGGCCATTTTTCAACCCCTTCTGCCTCTAGTTGCAACCTCACTGATCGAAACCACTCTTATAAGTATCAATACTCTAGCCCCTTAGCTTTTTCTTCTGTCGATTGATATCTTTTTTCATCTCTCAGTACCAACATTTTATACTTTCACTATATCGCTATCATGTTCCAGATGTAGTTGGACCTATCACTGTTGTTTATGAACTATCTGATGTTGTTGAAGAATGAGAGACTCTATACCAATTGAACTTTGAAATCATGGATGAATGGTTTGTCCTTAACTTTTTCTTTGTTAATTTTCTACTTTGTTAATGTCAATATTAATTTATTTTCATTTTGTAGTGGAAATCCCTTCCATTGTTACTTTAGGGGTACCCCCGCCCTTTGGGCTTCAAACAACTATGCTAAGGTTTTGGACAAAGAAGATGTTGCAGTTGCGTTGTTTTTTTTAAGATGATACAGATCGGTGGTTAGTTTTTCCTTTATATCAACGTATTAATTTTTTGTCCCTTTTTTCGTCATATTTGTGTTGGCTAATTTTTGCCCGTTGACATTGTAGAGGGGCAAACCATGTTCGTACGATACGTGACATTTCAGAAGCTATTTTCAATTATAACCACATGTTGTAGTTGACTTCCATGTGAAGCTGAACCGTCTCTCTGCTACTCATGTGACTGACGATAATGATTTTCCAGGATCATCCCGCCACCTCTTCCATGTGTCACCTAAGGCGTTTTGTCTAATTCTATTTTAAATGTTTGGCATTTAGGTTTTGGCAACTTTCTGGCTGTTTTCATGACTATTTCACACAATCCCTGCTTGCAATGATTTTATGATTTTGACTAGGGTTAAGGAGCAAATTCACCAACAAACTATTACCCAAGGAGCTCCCAACACAAATAGCTATTAAGTGGACCACAAATGCCAAACAACTTTTTAAAAAGTGAAGTTAGCACAAAATTCTTTAATTCATCATCAATGTCCGTTAATTCACTGTGAATTGGAGTCGCTCAGCCAATCCCTTTACAGCTCACACTCTCCCCCGCCCGCCCCGAATTGAAGAACCGCTTCCCTTTCTCTCCCACGAACTTCAGCTCCTTCAATCCCAGATGATGATGTCACCGTTGACAAACCTATCATCAACAAACCTCATACCCGTCGCCTCTCCTTCTCCCTGTGGCGCTCCAGGCCCAAGCTTGAAGATGCCAAGCCAGAAATCAAGAGGTTGGATGTGAGATCAACTTCTTCGGCTGAGAAGAAAAGAATTTGGAGCTGGAAGCCTATCAGAGTTCTTTCTCACATTGGAATGCAGAAACTGGCTTGTTTGTTTTCTGTTCAAGTTGTCGCCGCACAGGGCCTTCCTTCTTCCATGAATGGACTCAGGCTCTCTGTTTGTGTTAGGAAGAAGGAGACTAGAGATGGAGCTGTACAAACAATGCCGTCTTGGGTTGCCCAAGGAGCTGCTGATTTCGAGGAGACTCTGTTCATCAGGTGCCACGTTTATTACGCTCAAGCAAGTGGAAAGCAGAAGCTTAGGTTCGAGCCACGCCCGTTTTGGATTTATTTATTTGCGGTTGATGCTAAAGAGCTCGATTTTGGAAGAAGCTCTGTGGATTTGAGCCAGTTGATTAAAGAATCCATCAAGAAAAATGAACAGGGCAGCGATTTGATCCTTCGGACCTTCCATGATTGATAGCTTGGAAGCAGAAAAATTCAATTCTTCTTACTAACAGACGTAACGAAGGTTGAACGATTTTGTGGTAACTTCACTTTTTAAAAAGTTGTTTGGCATTTATGGTCCACTTAATAGTTGTTTGTGTTGGGCGCTCCTAAGGTAATAGTTTGTTGGCGAATTCGCTCCTTAACCCTTTTGACTATTGTAGTACCTGTTACGTTTAATAGTGTTGCTGTTATCAATGAATGGTGAAAGTCCTCCGTTGAATTATATCCTTTCAGTATTGGCAATTGTTAACTATTTAGAAAGTCCGTTTTGTGATTATGAATTTCATTTTGTTCTATTCTGTTTATTAATAATGTGTGGATATCAATATTGTGATAAAAACCAAGTTATTGTACCTTTTTATTTCATTTAGCGGATAAAAAAATATTTGATAAACACGTATCATACGTCCATGCATTTTGTGTCTGCTACGTTTTCATAACTCCAAAGAACACATTTTAAATTTGTTACAAATAAAGCCGTAACACGTTTATACTCGGCTTTTTTCCCAAAATGCCCCTAATTAAATAACTATTTACCAAAATGCCCCTGTTTCCAAACTATTTCCCACTTTGCCCCTGTTTAGTCGACTAAATCATGATATGATTTAGTCGACTAAATCATGATTTAGTCGACTAAAACGCGAGGTTCCCTTTTTTTTACTTCCCGAGATTTAGTCGACCAAGCATCGTAGCTTAGTCGACTAAATCTCGGACGAGATGGCATTTTTAACTTAAACCCGAGATTTAGTTCTCAAATTGAACCATTGAGATTGTAATCCTAATTGCCGATTTCCTCCCATATTCATTTGAGAACTAACTATTTTGTTAGATGCCACCGTCAAGCTCGCCAACACAAAAGCAAATTTCATCCATGGAGGAGGTATGATTTCTTCTTTTGATTTAGGGAGAAAGAAGGCATTGCGGCAACAGGAGTAGGGTTTCTGATAAGGAAGGGCGAGTATTTGATTCAAAAGTGAGAGTTTAATATACAATAAATCTAACATTGCACAACAAAGCAATCGAAAGCATGAAAGTCGCTAGTGATCAAAATGAAAAGGGTAGAAGTATAATAGCCGATTGCAAAAATTGGTTTTTATTTTTTTTTTCTTTATAAAAAAATCTCAATCTTCACATGAACGCATTGAAAGCCAAATTGAAATGATACAAGTGAGTGGATTTTGTGTTATATATACAAATTAGTTACTCACTAATCTAATCATATAATACACTGATCCACTCACTTGCCAGCATGGATTCCTAAAATCATTTTGAAAGATAAATCAGCTATTAGCATTTTGGTTATGTTTTGTTTCTTTCTTTCTTTCTCATCAGGATGATTTTGAAGATCACGCCTACATGTGCACACCAGGCTGCTCCTCTGCAAAGAAAATATTATATTTGCCGGGGGGTTTTTGGAATGTTCGTTTTACATTTAAATCTCGGGGGATTTTAAAAACCCCATTATTTATTTAGTCAACTAAGCAACAATGCTTTAGTCGACTATTAGGGTTCCATTATGACACGAATGAGGGTTTTAAAAAAGCCTCTGTCCGAGATTTAGTCGACTAAGCACTGTAGCTTAGTCGACTAAATCTCGGATATTTAGTCGACTAAGCTACGGCGCTTAGTCGACTAAATCTCGGGGAAATTTAAATAAAAAAAGGAGCCCCGTTTTAGTCGACTAAATCATGATTTAGTCGACTAAATCATGATTTAGTCGACTAAACAGGGCAAACAGGGGCAAAGTGGGAAATAGTTTGGAAACAGGGGCATTTTGGTAAATAGTTATTTAATTAGGGGCATTTTGGGAAAAAAGCCTTTATACTCAATACAACAAGTACACTAATTTGATAAATATACTTACACTACAAAAAAAAAGTTTCAGTGGCGACATTTGGCGGTGAAAATAGTGTCGCCGCTGAAATTAATATATTTGGCGGCGACATTTGTGGTCGCCACTGAAAGTAGAATCTTCAGTGGCGACAAAACATTTGTATGTGTAGAACTTGCTCTACCTTTTTGAGCTTCTTATATTTGTGAAATAAAGTGTTTGCTTCTTCTGATCTTACATGATATTTCAGCTGAAGTGTCTTGTTCTGTTTCTCTATCTAAAGTGTTTTGCTGGATACTAAAACAACTTAATTGCCGTTGAATTGATACTTTAAGGAAACTGTTATCAACAAGTAAATAGTCTGCATATGCATCCTACGGAGAAAACTTAGGAAGCAAGACAACAGTGCAAAGTGACAGTTAGACCCATAACTAAATCTAGCTTCCAGGATTCATTTCTAGAATCTGAATTGAATTCTCTGACATTAGGATGAATTAACTGTCAAATTTCGATCAAGGCTATTTAATAACTTCCATAAGGTGTTTCTTTACCTTATTTCCTATGCTTAGAGATTGCAGATATTTGCTATATTGTAATTGAGGTTTTTCATTGTGAATTTCATGTGCAACTTTGAAGAAATAATTGTTGTCATAGTGATATCTTGCTGAAAATTCACTTGCAATTGTCATGTCTGGGAGAGATTATTTGCATACATTCTAATTTATTATGAAATTTCTAGTGGTTTTTCCAGTAAAGTAAATTTGTGAATTGAGTTATAGAACTAAGTAAGTGAAGTTTGGAATTTCATTGAGGGAACTTGAATCTTTGAACTAAATCTGAATTGTGTATATGCTGGGGCTTCCATTCTGATCTGGTTGTTGTTCTGTTTAGCATTTGTATACAGCTGGTCATTGAGGGTTGAAGTAAATGATTTAGTTTGAGGCAACCTAAAACACTACCTATTATGGAGTGCATTTGTTGCCACCGTGATACAATTGCTGTTGGAATTTTTGCCATGTGTACATGCTTAAAACAAAAAGAAAATAGCATTGGAATATCCCTAACTTTAAGCTTATATTGATGGCTATATTTTCTGAGCTTCTAAATATTTATCCATGTCACTATCAACCATAAGACTCTCTCCCTATTCATCAAAATGGTTTGAAATGGCTTTTTGTGTGATCTTGATATTCAGTACATGCGAAGAATAACCCAACACCTTAGAATGATTTACTTGAAGATGATTGAAGGTCAAACATCCTGGTCGGGTGGCTTTCAATTTAATGTTTCTTAAATGTTATCATGTGACATTAAACTATATATGCATTTTCCTGTGCTTGCTTAGGACTCTTTAAAAAAAATGAAAGAAGGCATGTACATCTATATAAACAGATGCATAATAGTGTTGTTGCCTGTGGAATATGATTTTCATGTAACATATACTTATTTGAAACAGCAAACAAGTCCTGCTTTGTTGCATGACAAAACCCTATTGTTCTAATGATCAGTTTTCATCTGCCTATGTTACTTACAAGAAATGTTTTCCTTGGACCCATTAATCCTATGCAGTGGATATATCAGAAGTAACTAGGAAGGATCAAATGGATGCACAACCCACCAAGATAGAAGCAAATCTTACGTAAGAGCGTGCAAAGATAGAAGCAAAGCGTGCAAAGATGGAAGTAGAGCATACTCACTACTTTATTAGTTTGAGCACAAGATGGAACAAATGGAGCAGAGGATAGAGAATACAGGCTCAACTAACTGTCTTGACGCAACATGGGCAATTTGCAGCTCCTCCTTCATCTACTCCTAGTCTTGTTGTCTCACCAGCAAGTTCTTCATAGTTTTCATGTTTGATGACAATATTTAGGCCTTAGTTAGAAAATATAAATACTTGTGTTAATTTTTTTTTTGAAGAATACGAGTATCTTTGCTTGTTAATTTTGAAGAATGTTAGTATTCTTGCTAATTAGTATGTTATTAATTTAACATCTTTATCGTTTAGGTATAGGTTTTAATTGTAGCAATTTATATCCCCAAAAAAAAAAAAATGTTACTTTCAAAGTGGCGACAATTGTCTCTTTGAAAGAGGAATCGATGGCGACAAAATTGTCACCGTTGAAAAGATGAATCGTGGCATTAATTCTTATAGCCACTGAAAGAAGTATCAGTGGCAACAAAATGTCCGCTGAAAGAGGAATCAACGGTTACAGTTTTGTTGCTGCTAAAATAGGAATTAGTGACGACAATTGTCGCTACCTATACCCCACTTTCAGCAGCAACAACAATTTTGGTGACATCCGATATACTTTCAGTGGTGACGTTTTGTCTATTTTTAGCAGCGATTTTTCAGCGGTGACATTTAGATTTTCAACGCCGACTTTTGTCGCCACCAAAAGTCTCTCTGTCTCTTTTTTTTTTTTGGTAGTGTCAGTTGATAAAATGTTTGATAAATATTTGTTCTCACTGCTTTAGAATTTATATTATCATGGCGCTGTCTAAATATTTTAACTATCTTATTGTACTCAACTTTAACTGATCAACTAAAAACATTCATGCATGTTTTTTGTTTTTTTGTTTTACTATCTTAGGATCATGCATTTTTTACAAAGTAATAATTAAAAATATTTTATAGTTGTTTTACAAATCAAATATTTTTGCATTTATAATATTATCGAAATAAGACATAGTTTAAGAACCCACATTACCAATTACAAGGTGCTTGTAAATCATTCTTATATTCATTCATGTTTTCGCGGAAAACCTATTACAGAGTTTTACTATATCCTTTGACATTAGAAAACATATATGAAAATGACTATTACAAACATATATAAAAATTACTAGTCCGACTTAAAAATTATGTTTCTGTTTCATACCAATATAAAAAAATAGGAATTAAAAAATTTAATTCATATCATTCTATACGGACTGTATTATCTTTACGTCGCATAAAATTGATTTACTTTTTTTTATCTTAGCCAGTCATTTTGTTTTGTTATTCCAGAAACAACAGTTGCCTTTTTTTTTTTTTTTTTTTTTCGTTCAATTGGTAAAGGGCGTTTGGGCAAAAAAAAAAAAAAAAAAAAAGGTAGAGGGCGTTTTTATTTATCAGTTACTCCAAATGTTGTTCACGATTTGAACTGTCAAGTGATACCACCCCTTAGATTTAGACGCCGCTTGCGTCATTATTTAACAAAGTTGTTGTCGATTTAATATTACAATCCCAAAACTGGTTTTGTAGGTTTATTCCAAATCTGTTTCCGTCTTGAAATGGCAATGAACATCAACTCAAGTTTGAAAAATTTGTCTCAAGGTCCTCTTGAAATGATCTTGAAGGTCAAAGTTGATTGCATCATTCATAGATACTCCCTCTGGTCCTTATTATAAGGTACAAACTAACAATTCTCACAAACCAATAAAAACAGTTAAAATCAATAAAATTGTCATATAATTTAAGTAACTTCCAATATTACCTCTACTAATTGCACTAAACTTTAATACTATATAATTATTACTCTCACCCACTACCCTTGTTAATTAAGGGCACATGTGAAAACAAATAATTAATGTTCCTTGGAAACAAGCAAGTGTCTTATAAAAAGGACCAAATAAACTTGCTAGTTGGTGCCTTATAATAAGGACCAGAGGGAGTATGTAGAGCGTTATTGTAGTAGCCATAACCGACCCTTACTAGAACTAGAGTCCATTAATTTCATCGTTTTTGATAATACGGTTATGTTATATTTACGCCTTCCGTTTCATTGACTTCCTTTTTGTGCTGCTAGTTTTTGTCTATAATAGGTTGTGACATCTTCGCTTTTTCTCTCAGAAAGATACACGCATGTTGGTTAGAATTCTATTAGTTGATCTTATGGACAAGCACTGTTGGAAATTAATTGAGGGTAGCTGTTATGACATCTCACATTTTTTAGTTTGCGATGATGCTGAAAGAATTCATCAATCTATTCACATTGTCATTACTAACTTTTCCACAATAGCTCCTTCATTTAGCGACTCCATACCAAAGCGATGTTTTATCCTAAATACTATTGATGATACTAATTGGTGGGGCCTTCCTACTAACCATATGCTCATTGGTATGTTTTTGTTGCAACAGTTTGCCTTTCTATTGTCATTTTATCATTTATATCTTCTTCATTAGTATTATTAATTTAATTTCTAAAATACGTTGCTTATTCAGATGTTTGCAGCATCGTCAAATCATACAATCGATCATCTAATTATAAATGTGGGGGAATATACTCAATGACACTGATTTTGGACCTGGAGGATTGCATGGTTACTTTATTCAATTTTCTACATACCTAAACACATTTTGTTTTTTACTTCACGCTACTTATAATTTCCCTTGACACAATATTGCATGAAGAAATTTCTGGTCAGGTGTGTTTTGCAAGGTGAAGCCCTTGGGAGTACACTTCCTCTCTTGGAAAATTTGAATGGCCAATCAGGGGTTTTTGTGGTAGTACAGTATGCGCAGATTGTAAGAACTGGCTGAACCCAAGAGGGGGGTGAATGATAAAAACTTATCAACTCTAAAAATCTTTTCGCATCTCAGTAAATGTAGTATGTACGATAGTAATAATATGTAAACCAACAGTCAGTGATTCAAATGATTATGTTGGAAATATAGGAGATACGGGAAGAAAATATGCAACCGAAATTTATCCCGATTCATTCCAATTCTTGACCTACATCCAGTCCTCAAGCTCTACTTGAGATTTTTAATCTACTTTCTTCTTGTTTAACCGGGTACAAGAGAAAAGCCTCAACAATCCCACAAGTTCACCCAGGCACTTGTGAAGCCAAATCTCTTACTAAGATACTCCCCTTTACACAAGGTAAGGTTACAATTTGTTTCCCACTCAAGATCACCTAATCTTGAGTAACTTTCAAATAAACAGATAAAATGATTATAATGAATCTTCTCTCAAAAGTGAATGAATAAACACTGAAGTACAATACAAATCATTTCACTCTTTAAGATGAGCTATGTAAGCATTGAGAATAGAGAGTGTATGAGATAAACGTTGGATTCAGAATGTTGGCATTTCGACAGTGCAAGCTCTTATCTCTATCTTGAATGCTTCTTCTTTTATAGGTAGTTGCAATTAATGACCGTTGAGCAATTCTTCCCGTTTATAATATGATCGTTGGATGTCCCTTAAAGTAATCGTTAGACTTGTTTAACCTTTTGTTGCTACATTTAATGTTTTGACATAAATTTGACATTTTGAGGATTTGCAAGTAATCCTTTGTTTAATAATCTGAAACTTATACACAAATGATATAAATAATGTTAAGAAGTAGTATAAGTCCTTTTGGTACTCATCTAGATGTTTTTGATGAGAAACAAGATTTCGGACACGGTGATTTTCTGAAGCATGAAGGTGGAATATCACCTAGAAGGGGGTGAATAGGTGATCTCAAATTTTTTTTGCGAATCACACGAGCGCAAATAAATCAGAGATGGGAAAAGCAAAGAGACACAAAGCAATTTATACTGGTTCGGTCTAATACTTCAACCTATGTCTAGTCCCCAGAACACCTAGGATTTTCACTATCTTTTAAAGACAATTACACTGTACTCGGATGATCCTCTCACTATAACTCACTCCCTTACAAGCTGTAATTGTATACCTACTTAAGGTTCCACAACCTTAGGATTTTACAACACAATAATCAAATAAGTGTTTTGAAACTCCTCACGAGTAGATAAAGATAAACACTGAGGTACACGATATCCGAAGATATTAATGGAATAGACAAAACAGTTGACTACAATAAGAGTAGAATGCACATCGTTTTTCAGTGATTGTGGTGAATTCAAAACTTCAGGTATATATATAGTTGATCTCATGACCGTTGAGAAGCTTGAAGAAATATCTGTTGAGGCTCTTTAAAATGACCGTTAGAGATGAAGCAGAAGGGTCGGAATAATCACCGTAATTATTCCCGTAATTGTGATTATGACCGTTGAGACCCAAAGAAAGGAAATGAAATATTCTTGCCCAAAAACGTTGCCGAGGTATGTTTGTTAGTTAAGTTTCTCGAATAGGTAAGTTTAATAAATGTCGGATTGCTTTAGTCAATATCCTGTGTTGATCCCCATTCTAATAATCTGT
This sequence comes from Acacia acuminata, assembly GCA_019022655.1. Taxonomy (NCBI): domain Eukaryota; kingdom Viridiplantae; phylum Streptophyta; class Magnoliopsida; order Fabales; family Fabaceae; genus Acacia; species Acacia acuminata. The sequence goes on from JAFJYI010000075.1 coordinate 1,556,927, forward strand.
AACTCATTAACAAATTGATTAAATGCAATTATGAATAGTAATGAGTAATGATTTAAAGAAATAAAATCATAATTAGTTGATTTAGATTTTCCAGAGACAGTGATTTTGAAAACAGAGAAGATTAACTTTTAGATATGAAGTTGATGACTTGAAGTAATGACTCGAGGTAAGAGTATGTATGACTCTAGTCAAACTTGTCTTTAAAATAAAGTTAAAGTCCAGAGACTAACTTGATATTTTTGACCGGAGGCAATTTCATTTTAAAGAGTTAAAAACACAAGAAAAGAAATTGCAACTTGACTTGAGGTAAAAATAATTGACTCTAGTAAGTGACTAGAGGTAGTCACTTGATATTCAAGAGTCAAAGACTCTCTTCGTAAAAGACGAGTTGCAAGTTTAACTTAATTCAAATAAATAATTGTTTTGAGTCAATGACTTGAGGCACTCACTTGATATGCAAGAGTTAAAACCGATGCCTTTGAAAAGAAATGCAAGTTGAACTCTTAACTTGAGGTGTAAAGTTAATTCCTTGAGTTAATGACTTGAGACATTAATTTGATATGCAAAAGTTAAAAGCAATTCTTTTTGAAAATAGACAAGTTTGATTCTTGACTAGAGGTTAGAGAGTTATCAACTTGAGTTAATGACTAGAGTCATCAACTAGATATGCAAAAGTTAAACCCGATGCCTTTGAAAAACCCAAGTTAAAAACTTAACTTGAAGTCAAGAATTAATTGACTTGAGTTAATGACTAGAGTCATCAACTTGTAATGCAAAAGTTAAAGTCGATATTTTCTAAAAAAATAGACCAATGGAAAACTTAACTTGGGTCAATAAGTATTTGCCTAAAGTCAATGACTAGAGTCATCAACTTGATATTCCAAAAGTCAAAAACGATACTTTCTAAGAAATAGACCAAATGAAAGCTTAACTAGAGTCAATAAGTGTTTGCCTAGAGTCAATGACTAGAGTCATCAACTTGATATTCAAGAGTCAAAATCAATAGTTTCAAAATCTTAAGATTAAAACACATGACTCGAGGCAATTAAATAATTGACTGCAGTTAACAATATTTATTTAAATCATTTCCATCGTTTAATTAGAGGCATACATAGATTTAACTAGAGGCTTGCACATATTTAATTTATTAACTCCAAGGCAAAACCATTTTAGCTCGAGGCAACCATTGCAAAACTTCCAAAAAAAATTATTAGATTCAAGTTAACTATATAAAACATGATTTTAACCTTGAATCTATTAACTTATTTTCATTATATTTGTTATCATCAAAACATCAAAAACATGAGAACTAACAAAGTAGAGATGTTAACTCGAGTTAGCATAAACTGACTCGAGTTAATGACTCGAGTGTGCCACTTAATGACTCGATTCTTGATGTCCTTTCTTCTCAGAAGATGGTTTGATCGAAAGTGAATTTGAACGAACACTTGAAAAAAAGCCTCGACTCGAGTGTACAATTTTTAGTGTCAACTTTTGAAGGTCATATCTCCCTAGTCTGAACTCTATTTTGGTTGGTTCAAATTGTGTTTGAAGAAATTTTGAATCTAGTTTCATATGCCACTAGTTTTAGCTTAATTGAATTTGTAGTTTGGGAGATATACCCAAAATATCGAAGTTGGGTTTTCTTTGTGTGGCGTGAATTTCAATTCCAAATTCTACAATGCATAGCTCCTTCATATGAGCTCTTTTAGGGTTTAATTTTATGTCAAAATGATGCATTGGGAGCCTAGTTTAATACAAAATTGGTTTTACCTCAATTGGATCTCTCGGTTTGGGAGATATCATCGAATAACGAGACTCACCTAAGTGAAACATCAAAGGTGAACGAGTGTTGAAAAGCATTCCTAACTTGAGTCAATCTGTGTCTTGACTCGAGTCAACTCGTAGCAAAGGAGCAAATTAGTGTAGAAAACACTAATAAATCAAGTCAACTATGCAAATCACTGTAGCAAAGTAGTAAACTCGAGTCATGAGATCTTAACTCGAGTTTGCTCATCTTGAAGCTTATTTTTGCTTATTTTAACTCCGAATTGAGTCATTCTAACTTCTATTTGATCATGGAGACCTCTAATATCAATCTAAGAACTTGTATAATGATATTCTCATTCCAATTATAAGTTCTTCCTTCTTCAACCTCTCATCTTCTTCTTGACTATTCTCAAAATCCTTTGATAACTTCTTGCTTCCTTGACATTCTCTGCAAGTTCTTCTTTCTGTAACCTCTTATCTCCTTCTTGATTATTCTCCATAATTCAATTTGGACTAATCGACATTAAATATAGTAGTTAGTTATGTAAGAGATAAATATATTATACAAGTTTTTTGCTCTTAATAATGTCATCTATATAAGACATCATCAAAAGTAATCATATCCAACATCTCTCTCTTTTTGATGATGACAAATACTTTAAGTAAACTATGTATGATTATGAAAATATATTAGATCCGATATATTTTTCTTGCCATTCTCTCCCCCCTTATTTGTCATTAGCAAAAAGTTGAAGTAAAGAAGAAATACTTATGGAGAGGCAAATATGAAAAAAAGTCGAAATGACTGTCTCTCCTTAATCATGTCAAAAAACAATTTTTCTCCCCTTTTTGAAAGTATTTTGATTTTTAATGTGATGTAATTTGGAATGTTTTTATGAAAACAATTTTGAGATTTTCAAGAAATCTTTCATAATTAAACAAATTGATACCAAACATGTGCAAAATATTCACTGAATATAAAAAGATAGGATTAGAAATGGTCATGTAGATTCTGCAAATTGATGAATGATCTAAGTGAAGTCCATTTGCTTTCTTGTTGTATGAGATCCTCTAAAGTATGCTCAATAGAAGGATGAATATCACTTTAGATGTGAATAGGACGAAAGTACTGGCTTCCTGAGGGTTATCTCATTTGAATGAATATGATCAGTACTCAGCTTCCATCTTTTACCTTTTCTTCAAAGAGCCTTTTTGTAGAGCATTTTCAACTAGATTCAAGAGGTCTTTACTTCCTTCGTATGAGTTGTTGTTTTGAAGGTTGCCTCCATATATTTGTCTTGATTGAACGTGAAAGCATTATTCCTCAATTTGATAGTTTCTCCTTGTAGTGCATTAAGGAATATCCTATCACAAAACAAAATATCCTACTACAAATTGAAAACTTTTCTTTGCAAAAGAGATTTGTTAGTGCAACTAGATACCAAAATATCCGTTTCTATATAATATTTTCAAATTAAGATAATGAAAGGAAAATATAAGATATTTTTAAATATAAGATTAACTCATCATCAAAACTAATAAAACATAGTGAATGCAGATGAGTAAACTTAAAAAGGGTTTTCTTCAAATAAAGGAGATAAGCTTTTAAGATAGAAAACACATGTGAATGTGAAGCTCCCCCTTAATGAATGCATGACTAAAAAATTTGAAGCTCGCCCTTAAAGAGACCAAATGTTAATGTGATACCAAATGTTATGAGGTCCGGAGTTATCCCCGCTCCAGTGGACACAACATGGTATCTCACAAATTTTTTTTTTAAAGCTTTCTAGTCCACTTGGGTGGACTTGAAGTTGGTTTGATGAAATCACTTATGCTTTCTATGATGATAAAAGTATTTTAAAACATAAGGATTATTTTATAAAAGAGTTTGTTTGGGCTAAACTTCATAAAATAAAATGGAATGAATGAAATCAAGTTAGCCTAGCATGATTATGATATATGTATATTATTTATAATACAATACCTCACTTAAGTAATATTGTAATTACTCAAGTCATAATCATATGTAATCCATAGATGCATCACTAGCTAGCCATTGTGTGATGATGTGATCAATACTGAGGATCTCCCAGATTTGATGCGTAAGGATGAATTTCTGTGACCAACAACTCTTCTTATTAGGCTAGTACACTCTTGTATCATCTTGATCTAAGCCTCTTACTATTCAAACATGACCTTGAAGTTTTGGTTGATCAATTCACATAGTTGTCTAAGCTTGTTAGAAGTGATGAAACGATGGCATCTCACTCCTTTAAAAACTACTTCATTAGGCGTTTACTCGAGTGGTTACTTGTGTGATGCGACCATTTACCATGAGATTGTAGCTATCACTTATAGTTTACTAGATTTCCCTCACAAATCACTTGAATGATTCGTTATCATTTTCATAGTCACTCGATTTATTTTTCAAGTGATCACTTCTCTATTTATCTCTGTTTTCGGCACGAGTACAGGGGATCCTGCAAAACAAAAATACATACTCTTTGGTACCCAATGTTTTTTGAATCCACACAAGATTAGACATAACAACTCTTATGCTCTTATATAATTTAACCATATGATATTTGAGCAAAGAGTAGAACAATCAAAGATCAAAAAACATAATTGAAGAACCGGCTGAACCCAAGAGGGGGTGAATTGGGTGAAAACCGGAAACTTTGAAAATCTTTTCACGTCTTTTAAATCAACAGTTAGATATTCGAATAAGCATATACTAAAAATATAAGAGATAAAGGAAGAGAATATGCAAACTGTGATTTATACTGGTTCGGCCTAACCCTTGACCTACATCTGGTCCCCAAGCTCTACTTGAGATTTTCAATCCACTATCCTCTTGTTTAACCGGGCACAAGAGAAGCCTATACAAACGCACAAGTTCACCCAGGTACTTGTGAAGCCGAATCTCTCACCGATATACACCTTTCAATCAGTTACACACTTTGTACTTGAAGTTATCCTCCCACTAGGATACACTCCCCCTTACAAGTTGTAAAGCGATAATCCAATCTCCAAGTCCCACGACTTGAGATTCTTACAATGATTTAATAATCAGAAATGTTCTCTCTAGAAGAAAAAATGAATAAACACTGAAATACAATACAAATCATTTCACTCTCTAGTGTAAACTATATAAACATTGAGACACAGAGTGTATGAACTATTGACGGTGAAGTAAAATCATTTCGTTGGCTTCGTCGATTCATTCATCAATCGTCACTACTTCCAGTTTGAAGACTTCGCAATTTATAGGTTATTGTGTTTTGACCGTTGCGAGCATTCGACCGTTGGAGATCAGTTGGAAGTAGCCGTTGAAGCTTTTGTTGCTTTTTGCTCGTTGAGCTCTAATCCAACTTTAATCATAAAATGTTTATCGTTGACTACGTTAATGCTCTATCTTGAGTGTTGTATTTATGGCCATTGTAAAGATTCAAGCTTTTTGTTGGAATATTCAAACTATACGTTAGACTCAGAAGCTTTCCTCTGACGTAGGATTTAATGCTTCTGACACAACGACTTGCTTTATGCTAATTTGTTGTTAATCCATGATCTAATCATCTGAAACTCATTAGCAAACTGATTAACAGCAATTAGCAATGTTAATGAGTAATAATATGAAGAAGTAAATTCACACAGAATGATTTAAGAATTACGAAGTCGGAGATTTCAAAACAGGGGTGACCTTGCTCGAGCATGATCAAGTTGTGTGCTCGGGCATAAGACATGAAAGAATATTTTCAGACAACGAGTCACCTAGTGCTCGGGCAAGAAGCCAAGTTTGCTCGAGCAAGTTACTTTTGAAAAACAATTACTATCGCTGATGCTCAAGCAACGTTCAAAGGCATGCTCGGGCAGGCATCGCTGGAGCTTCAGGAAGGTGTTATGTATCGCTGTTGCTCGAGTAGGAAATAACCCATGCTCGAGCAAGGATATCGCCTGTGCTCGAGCAAGCCACGAGAGCATGCTTGGGCAAAGGCTAGGAAGAAGTGAGAAGATGTGTTAAATGACTCTGCTCGAGCAACCACTTACCTCCATGCTCAAGCATGCTCTTTTACCTTGTTGTTTCTTTGTTTAGAACGCTAGTGCTCAAGCATGCCAAATTTCCTGCTCGAGCAAGACTCCAATTTGCTCACTATGCCATTACCTGATGATGCTCGGGCAGCCCCAACTATTGCGCTCGAGCATGACTTTTTATCTTGGAGAATTTTTCCTTGAGTCCGATGTTGCCCGAGCATTCAAAATGCTCTACTCGAGCAACACTCTCTCTAAGAGCACATTTTGCCATTGCCACGATGGTGCTCGGGCAAGCTGATATACCTTGCTCGGGTAAGACTATTTTGCTTGGTGTTTTTCCTTTTACCCCGATATTGCTCGAGCATTCCAAATGCTCTGCTCGAGCATGACTCTCCAATTTGCACTTCTTTGCTTTGAGGCTTCTGATCATACGTGAATAAGCAATCAACTTTCAGAATGTAGAGACTTTCAGGAAACAAGAATAGCATTGGCAAAGACAATAGTCAATTTCCAAATGAGCATAGCTTCTTCAATATGGCTTCAATTTTGGCAAACCACCCATGCTCATAAATCTCTTCAATTATTATTTCCAATGCAAGAAGAATCAGCTCCAACCTCATTGTACTTTGTCCATCATCATTAGATGATTGAAGGTTGTTCTTGATCATCGTTTTTTGCAGCGTCCTGAACTGACCGTCAAATTCAAAACATCATATATCCTTCAATTGATGTTCCTTTTCCATGATATTGATGTTTTTTGAAAGGTATGTGAGTATAGTTTCAAATAGAACTGGTTTCAGCTCATTTTGATTTTTCGTTTGAGAGATACACTCGAAATATCGAAGCTGGGTCTGGATTGTGACGTTGATTTTTATTGCAACTTACAAAAATCATAGCTCTCTCATATGAACTCCTTTGGGCTTGAATTTTATATCCAAATGATACATTGGGAGTCTAGTTTCATACAAAATTGGTTTCACCTCAATTGGACTTCTGGTTTGAGAGATATTATCGAATTACCAGAGGTCGCCTGAAACAGAGCTAAACAGAGTATGCTGAAAAACGTTGTTGCTCAAGCACTAGGTTTGCTTCTGCTCGAGCAAGCCATTTTTCATGCTCGAGCAAGGAAGTTTTTCATGCTCAAGCATGACACTGTTCATGCGAAAATCACTGTATTCATCCGGAAGCTTGAACTTGCTTATTTTAGCTTCAAATTGAGTCGTTCCAACTTCTATTTAATCACAGAAACTTGAATATTGATATTCTCATAATATTTAATAAGTTCTTCTTTCTTCAAACTCCATTCTTGATCATTCTTCATTGTATTAAACTTCACATCTACATTAAATATAAGAATTAGTCAAAGTAGAAAATAAATGTAGTATGCAACCTTTTTGCTCTTAAGAATGACATCTATATAAGACATTATCAAAACTAATCATAACCAACAATAATTTTACTCAATCAATTAAATTCAATCCAATGAGTCATATAGGGTAACAACTAAATGATACCAAGAATGTTATTTCTCAATGACAATTTCTAAATACACTTTATGAAGAAAAGATGTCATTGATAAAAATGCATGTAAGTTTAATCAAAGAGCATAGAAAATCTTATCCATTAACTCGAGTCTAAAAAGTTCACTGGAAGTGTTTGACTTGAGTCATCTCTTTCTCAACTTGAGTCAACAATATTTCCATAAACATTGTTGAGTTGAGTCGAAAGAAAGAAAAACTTTGAAAACAGGTCACACTCAAGTCATTAAGTGACAACTCGAGTTGACAAAATGCATTTTGAAATAATGTTCAAAATCTACACTTGAGTTAAACCATATGCACTCGAGTCAGTCAAAGTTCAAAAGCTTCACTCGAGTCAAACAATATGCACTCGGGTCAATATATTATTACTTTGAAAAATAAATCTAAGTTCACAAAGTTCCACTCGAGTCAACCAACACCAACTCGAGTTGGAGTATTTCATAAAATATTTTCCAAAGTCTTCCAACTCGAGTCACTAGAGTGTAACCCGAGTTAGTCAAAGTTCAAGCACATTTTGAACTAATAGTTCACCAATGAGATCAGATTTTCAAGAATGATAATGAAATATGCAAATAGTTTCAAATCTCAAATGTTCTTTTAAACTTTGATGATGTATTAAGAAATTGTATGAAAGGTTCATTTTTGAAACATGTTTAAAATCGATGCTCACTCTAAACATGGTGGAAGTCAACATGTTAAAGAATATATCAAAATATTTCAAGATTTGGAGAACATGTTGAACAATGAAGTTTACATGTTGAAGAATTTTCCCAAAAGCAAAAGTCATAAGGGAAACGAATTATATATAGGCACAATGACTTTGCTATTGACAGGAGTTAACCTTGCCTCTTAGAATTGAATCTAGAAATATATAAATAGTCAAGGCAAGAATTTGAATATACAGTTATAATTACTCAAAAATGAATGAGGACAAATATTGATATATTTGAGTAACAAGATGTAGTACTAGGACTTATGGATGAAGAAGCACATACTCATTAGTCCAAATGACTAGAGTTCCATAATATCATCCTAGTAAGTTATTCCACTAATGGTTAATGCATTAACATTCAATGTACTAATGAACATTAATAAAACTTGGAATAACTCGGCCAACTAAGAATTTATGTTATAAGCATAACACTTTCATAAATTGACTTCTTTTCTAAGAAATTAACTTGAAACTCAGAGAAGAATAACTTATTAGACACAAGACCCAACTAGTTAGAGAATGAAACTAAAGAGTTCAAGTATCACATTGAATTCCAGAGATCAATATGTGAATGATAGGAAAAATTCAATTGGACAAATTTGAGGCATATTTGACATTCAGCATACAAAGATTTAACTTCCAATTTTGAAACATCATTTGAATGCAATTAAAGTATGAATATTTTTCAAATCATGTGTATGCATTTTTATAAACAAGGTGAGTTGAAGTCCAAACAAATTTTAGAATTGTGCATTTCAACAATATAAACTAAACATTTTGAAAAACATAAGTGATTGATTGCTAAAGGAATGCAATGATGGACAAGTATTCATTACCCACATATGTAATCATTTAAGTGCGAAATAGGGTAAGAATTAGATATCATCGTAATTCCTCTTGTCCTTGTAGTAGCTTGCTTGGTTAGGATGGATTGATGTAGTTGTCTCATTTTTTGACGTTCACCATCAACATCAAGCATAACTTGTTTAGCTTTCTCAAGACTTGGAGTTATTTATCTATGTAGTGGTATTCTTGAGAATATTTCTTTGATCCTACAAAGACATATAAATCCTTTTCTTTCTTGGTATCCAACCTTACTTGGATTCAATCATTATTAGCTTGTAAGAACTAAAATTTATATGCTCTTATGAAGATAATTAATTCAGAACAATTGAGCACAATGAATTAATCATGACATTATGCATAAAAGAATACATTCTTTTCAAATCATCATGTATGCATAAAGAATTAAACTATTGAACATTGTAATCCTTTTAATACCCTAAAAATTCAACTTTCATCCTCACACGTTCATTAAAGAATCTCATGTTGTCATTAACAAAGAGGCATATAACTTCAAGTCCATTGTTGACATCCAACATGGAAGTATCAATAACACAGGGTTAATAGGTTTTTCAATCTCATCTGTTCACTTTTATTTAAAACACGATACATTTTATTTTATGAGTTAGTCACTCTTTAAATAATGTCCTTTTATCCCATTTGATACAAACAATCGCAGATGTAATTGGGTTTTAGCAAGCTTTTGAACATCTGTTGTAAACGCCCTTACTTGTTTCACCTTCAAATATCAGAGTTATAGCGCACATGCATCGAATTAATTTAGATGACTTAATTGCGGAATAAAACTTTCATAAAATAACTTAGTTTGAAAACATGAGGATAAATTTTCGGGAGTGATATCTATCCCATAGTGGGATGTTAATACATTAATCCAAAAATAGACAAATGATAAACAAATTAGTATAGTCCAACTACTTATACTATCACAAAAGTCCCTTCTACTGTAACCCTTACAGCTGCATCTTTCTTCTTGATCCCGATCCACTACCTGTCTCTTTCATGTGATCTGGAGTTCAAATGAATGAACCTCAGGGGTAACAGTTAATCTTAATGCAGGTATGAAATATAAACAACAGCATAACACACGTTAAGCATAGAATAATTTACGAGTAAACAAGTCGTACCGAAATTATAGTTATCGGCCAAGGACCGTAGCCCTATTTTAGGACACGCAGCCCTATGGGATACATAGCCCCAATCCATAGCTAGGATACATACATGCAAATTACATAGCAAATATGATCAGTCATACATGAATACATACATACAAGCTAATAAGATAACAGTTTCCCACCTCAAGCTTGAATCCTTAATTTATCCGAAGATGTTGGGATCAGTAGAGGTGTCAAGGTATGCCTATAAATGTTCATCATTGTCATTAGTCACTTCTTGCATCGCAAAGTAACTAACTATACGAATTAATTTTAGAGGATTAAAAATGGTTATTAATCCCTAAAAATTCCCTTAATAATAATATCATTTTTCTTTAATTACTTATTCTCTTTCCTAATAATAATAATAATGATAATAATAATAAAATAAATAATAATTATTATTATACTAATTATTATTTATCTACAATTATTTTAAACTCTCTCGAGGCTATCCTAACACTTTAAATTAGGAGTTTAATATATATTAACAAAGGTGCAATGTTAGTGTATGACAGTAAGGTTATTTGCATGGTTTGTATTCATACCAAGTTTATTATGGGGGTTCCTGGATCCGGGATCTGGGTTGAAGGGTGAGTGGTTGAGGGTAAGGGGTCCGAGATCCAGGGTGAGGGGTGAGTGGTTAAGGGTTCCGTGGTGAGGGTTGAAAGTTGAGGGGTGAGGGGTCTGGGATCCAGGGTGAGGGGGTGAATGGTCCAGGATCCGGGTTAAGGGAGAAGTGGTTAAGGGTTGAGGGTGAGGGTCCGGGATCCGGGGTGAGAGGTAAATGGTCTGGGATCCAGGTTGAGGGGTGAGTAGTTAAGGGTTCAGGGTTGAGGGGTGAGGGGTCCGGGATCCGAGGTGAGGGGTGAGTGCTCGAGGTATAACAACGAATCTATTTATATAACATATAACAACTACTTCCCTCATTCCTTTTCCTTCCATGATCACGACAATATTAGCATATATGTGACAGTCAAGTTTTTACTCTTTCTTATATAGAGCAGTGATCATATATACATAAACAATATAGTAAGATCCCTATTTCATGTGCAGCAACACATATATACCAGTAATGTTTTAGTTTCATGTACATGGACTTATATTCACAAGATGACAATGTTTTGACAGCAAGATATTCATAGTGTTTTCTTATTACTTTCCCAACTGCAGCAATGCATTTATATATAGGTAGCAACAAACATATTTAGCTTAAGGGCTTACCTTGTTAGTCTTTTAGATATGCAAAACTTGTTGCTTCTCAACGTCGCACCAACCTCTGTTTTCCGGATCAAGAACAGGGCAACAAATGTTTGAACTCTCTCTCTCTTTCCTTCGGTTCTCACTCTCAATTTCCTACTTGCTCTCGGCTTCACTTGAGCTGAGCAAAGTGAATGAATAAAGATTGAGGAACAATGTTTAAATAAGGACTCATGGTCTAATACGAGAGGTATGAGTAGGCAGGGGAGAAAACAAATTTCTGTTTGTGAGGTTCAAAAAGCATAGGGAGCTTATTGCCCCTTCTGATCTATGCTCAACTGTATATTTATGACACCGACAATGAAGTCTCAAACCGAATATTGTCTGTCACGTTAGTTTTTGAACAATTTTTTCCCTATGTTAACTAATCCTTTTTAAAATATAACATCAGATCAAACAAATGTTGAACATTATTTTCTTTACTTTTCAGCCGTCATGTCGGTGTTGAGCATTTAGATCTTAGGATTGTTGAAATGTTAAAGGAATGCCTGAATAAGCACAACTGTATAGTAAAAAGTTATAGAAAAGCTGCAGACATAATCAAGGAAAAGGTTATCCCTGATATTAGCATAAAGCTCATTAGAAATAGCAACTCAAGTGTGCTCTCTAGACAATATAATATGCCATCAGCATCTAAACTTGCAGCACTAATTGTTGGTGATTTTGACAAGTCATACACTAAATGAGACATCATTGTAAAATGACAGAGTGGACATTTATAGAGGATTGATGAGCTACACATGGCATATCTCCCACTACAGTATCCTTTGTTCTTTCCATATGAAGACAACGGATATGACTCAACAAATGAGCATGCTCATGACTCATTATCAACAACAAAGAAGAAGAAGAAGAAACTGACACCTAGGGAATACTTGGCATTCTGTCTAATGAGGAGGAATTTATAGTAGTCTGTCAATTTGCATGGGAAAAAAAATTACTGCAACAGTTTATTGTTGATGGCTATTCAATGGTTGAAAGTGATAGGCTTGACTACATTAGAAAACATCAAAAGGAATTGAGGGTTGATCTTTATAGTGGACTTTCGAATCTTTGTAGCAAGAAGAGAGGCACAACTAGACGACCTTCGTTTGTTGTTGACAAAGGTTTGAGGTCCAAAGAATTATACAGATATCGGGACTATGAACAATGTTGTTTATCCAACATTCAAGGAAGCTAAAAGATGATAACAATGAGTACACCGATGCAATTAAAGAAGTATCATTATGGGCATCGACAATTGCCTTCGTCATGTTTTCACCAATATGTTATTAAGCCATTCCTTGTCATAGCCGGTTGTTGTTTGGGAACGGACCAAAGAAACAATTTTTGAAGATTTGTTATATATTACACATGGCAATGAACTTTTTCTAGGTACGTGGCTTTATACATTTTTTTTTACTTTGACTTCAACTATTTTTTATATTTATGACTAACACTTTTTTATTGTTTAAAACAGCATCTGAAACCATTTAAATAACAATTTATCTTTTATATATGAAGTTTCATTTTAATATTATTCTTATTCATTTCTCAACCTAAAGAGGAATTATGTCCGAACACTATAATGTATGCCTCTTTTGGATTTATTAAACAATTCAAGAATGTTGTAAAAATATGAATACCTTTTCTTTTATAAAAAGAATTGCAGTTTTTGGCTGCTAATAAAGAAGCTGCAGGACTATTTGAAATTCAACAACTTTTGTTGCACAACAATAAAAGCCTAGACGACTATCCATCTATGCCTAGACCAAATGAAGTCAACATTATTGACATGTTGAACCAACTAATACTTTAGGAGTTAAACTACAACAAACAAAGAGAGAGTGATGAATCGAATAGATTGCAGCATCTTATGACCGATGAGCAAAAGGAAGTATTTCATAAGATACTCTGATCTGTTTCTTCAAAAAAAAAAAAGGTAGTTTCTTCTTTTTGCATGGATTTGGTGGGACTGGCAAAACTTTCATATGGAATGCATTGACAACTTCCATAAGATCTAATGGGGGTTTCATACTAAACGTAGCATCCAGTGGAATTGCAGCAACTTTATACCATCAAGTAGAACTGCGCATTCAAGGTTTGCAATACCTATGGACATCAATGAAGATTCTATGTGTTCAATTACTCATGCTTCACCAACTGCAAACTTGATCAAGGCTGCTAATCTAATTATTTGGGATGAAGCTCCAATGGCGAAGAGACATTGTGTTGAGTCTTTTGATCGAATATTGAGGGACTTAATGAAGATCAAATGCATTTTTGGAGAAAAATGTATTGTCATGGGCAGTGATTTTAGACAAATCCTTCCTGTCATTCATAAAAGTGGGTGAGCTGAGATTGTAGATACATCTATGAATGCTTCTCCACTTTGGAATGAATGCAAGTTATTGTAATTAACAAAAAATATGAGACTTAGGGTGTGTTTGGTTTGAGGAGAGGGAGTGAGAAGGACGATATTGACCAAATTGCCATTAATGAGAAGAATATTATTTTTTTGTTGAGAGTATATTTGTGAAATATTGAAAAGTTTCCATGGGCTATTTAGTAAAAATGAGAGAAAAATTTCTCTTTCTTCTCTCCATCCCTCCCCCCTCTCAAACCAAACAGACCCTTAAGTCCTCCAGCAATCCAAGCTGAGCATGAAAAAATAAAATCATTCTCTGAATGACTGTTGCTTGTAGGAGATGGCATCATTGGATTACCGCACGATGGTATTGCAAACATAACATTTCCGTCAAATATGTTGCTTTATGATGATGTTAATCCAATAAGGTGCACCGTTGAATCAACGTACCCAAATTTAGTGGAGCGTATATTCGATAAAGATTACCTAAACAGCAAGTCTATTCTAACCCAACAACGGAACATATCGATTCATTGAATGAGTACATTTGTTCTTTGTTGCCAGGAGATGGAGTAGAGTACTTTAGTGTTGACTCTATAAATCGTATAGATAAGGCTATTGATAGTTTCGATGATCTCGTAACACATAGTATTTAAATTCAATTAAATGTTCTAGGATACCTCATCATAAATTGGTATTGAAGGTGAAGTACCAATTATGTTAATAAGGAACATTGACTAGGACTCAGGGTTGTGCAATGGTACAAGGCTTCATTACACAACTTGGCAAGAACGTCATTAAGGCAAAGGTGTTGAATGGGACAAGAGTATGTGAAGACATTTTGATTGATAGAATGGATATGAATCCATCTGAATCTAAACTACCTTTCAAGATGACAAGAAAGCAATTTCCAATCATTATTTCATTTGCAATGACAATTAACAGGAGCCAAGGACAATCGATGTCAAATATAGCTTTTTACCTACCAAGTTCAGTTTTCTCACATAGGCAACTTTATGTTGCTTTATCTAGGTAAAGATTTTCATTGGTTTGAAAATATTGATATTGAATGAGTTTAATAAGTGGATTAACACTACGTAAATGTTATCTACAGAGAAGTTTTCCAAAACATTTTGCCACATTCATAGTTTGTAAGACGGAACTTTGTATGAATTTGTTACTTTTTGCGGTTTGGATTTCATCTTTCAAGTAATGAATTAGTTAAGTACTCAAGTAATGAAACATGGGTAGTTTTCTAAAATCCGTGCAACGCACCTGTCGAAAGCCTTGTTTAGAACAAAACTCCTCTCATGAACTCAGTCGTACACTAAATCATATTTAAAAAAAAAAAGTTTCTACTACTAATTTAAACATCCAGATAGAGGTCTAAGCCTAACTCTTCCTTATTTAGAATCCTCTTACCAATTTACAATAGATGTATAGCGCGTATCAAATAGGGATAAAATTAGAAAGATATTCAGTTTTAATGTGTAAAGTTAATTAATAAATTTTAAGGTTTTTCTATTTATGGTAAAAACATGTTGGAAGTGACTTATAAATTAGATAAAAGAAGTATGTAACAAATCTCCAACTATGTGCAAATATCTTTCATTTTTTGAAATATGATGCTTGCAACTTATTTCCAATGGTTGCAACTCTTTCCGAGCTATATAGGATATATCTTCACCTATGCACAAAAGTGTTCCGTTTTGCGTCTGAAATAGTAGACGTTTACAAAGTGGATAAAAATATGTTGTATATGGCCCAAAAAGAGTTGCACTTGTGGAAGAATCATATCCTTAAACAAATTTTAAGTGCATTTGGTCATTCAAAAAAACAAGATGATCGTTTATTATTTATTAAATCCAAAAGAGTGGGTTTTTCTTTCCCACTCTACCAAGCTAAAAAAGCTTGGGAATCACAGGTTTAGTGATAGTCGTTTATATACTCTATTCTTCATATCAAAACGTCCGATGTGGGACTTGAAAGAACATATTCCAATTTGCATATCTTAATGCTCTGTTTCATTTCCTATTTCTTCAACGGTTCAACTCACCCCCTCTCTCCTCTTCTACAAAATTAACAGTTTATGTGTACATTTAAACTCGTTTTCATGCTCTTACGAGTGTTTGTTAGTTACGTTCCTTCTTATATTTTTTTTCCCCCACGTTTTAATCCTTCTTATATTTCAGAATGGGCCTACCAACTACTCTAAATACTAATTCTCAGGTCCCTTAATCCTTCTCATGACTCAAAATAACTTTGTTAACCAAAAAGTTATCATAAAATTATTCTAATTTAGATTCTTCTCACCAAGAAATTTTTTAATAGAGAGATTTTTCCTCAATTTTCCAAAGGCAGGTCCTACCTACCCAAGCCCAGTAACTATGCTCAAAAGAGATAGATCCTTGGTCTAAATTGTGAATTATTGGGTTCGGTATCCAGTCCGGGATTTGTGGCAACCCTTCTCACTACAGGTTTCTCCTTTGGAACTCGAACTCAAAATTTAAAGAAGTCTAACGGGGCCTTACACCGTTAAACTAAGGGTTAAGGAGCATTTTTACCAACAAACTATTGGTGCAGGAGCACCCAACACAATAAACTATTTTGTGGACCTTAAATGCCAACCAACTTTTGAAAACATTAAATTTGGACAAAACCGTTAGTTGGCATCAAATGGACGTTACTGCTCTGCTTCACGCGATTACTGAATTCACGCGATTTCTGGGTTATTTGAAAACTCAATCCAGTCATGATTTATTAATCAATTGCAAAATCGAAAATCCAGACCGACGGCAATGGATCATCGAAGAACTATAGCCTCCTTCTTGCATTTTCTTACCAGATGGATTTCAAATGCAAAATCGAAAACCCAGACCAAAACAACTAAATGCGAAAATCCAGATTCAAAGCATAAACATGGAATTGATTAAGAGCATTCAATAATGGCAGATACAATTCCAGTTTCAAGTTTCATAAAATCATCAATCGACGGAACCATGAGAAAACTAACTATGGTGATGATTTTGAAGAGAAGAGAACAAAACTCCTCATCACATATCCAGACTGAAAACCCGTGAAAACTTAATTGGATAAAATCAAGGCATTAAGCATATATCCAGACTGAAAGCCCATGAAAATCGAATGAACCCTAAGCTGCTAAAAAAATAAGAAGTTGGAGCGATTTCAGAAGTTGGAGCACCGCTATGGGGACGAATGAGAGAAGGATCAGAGGCAAAGGAACCAAAAGCAGAAGAAGTAGAGGAAGCCGATGAGGATGAGTCGAATCGAGGAGCAAGGAACCTGCTACCGCCGGGACGACCACCACCAGTACTTCCACCACCGTCGACGCCTTCGCCTTCAACGACTCTGGGTCTGGCATCACCGATTTGCGAGACCTGAGATTCTAGCTCCCTGGCAACGAGAATGGAGGATAGATCCAAATCCGATGACAGTGTGTGGTGCCAGCGACGGAGGAAGAAGCTTCGATCGGTGGTCTATTCTGAGCTTTGTGGAGTTTCGAGGACGTTGATGAGGGTGATGGTTGAGATCACGGGTGGGAGAAAGATGCCAATGGAAGTGAATCCAAGTGATAAAGTGGGTTTTGAGCAAAAAAAAAAAAAGTGATAAAGTGGGAGAGTTGAGGAAGGAGCTTCAGAGGTTGAACCGGAGCGATTAACGTTCGTTTGATGCCAACTAACGGTTTTGTGTAAATTTGATGTTTTCAAAAGTTGGTTGGCATTTAAGGCCCACAAAATAGTTTTTTGTGTTGGGTGCTCCTGGACCAATAGTTTGTTGGTAAAAATGCTCCTTAACCCTTAAACTAACTTTATGTCAATTGGTCAATCCTTCATTTCTATTAATCCACAATATAAGACAATTTAGCTATTATTATCAACAATCAAGGATCGAGAAATCAATTAAAAGAAAATACAAGTAACGCTACTTGCATAACTATTCTCTTATACTCCCTCCACTCCTAATTATAGGAACACTTTTGTAATACAAATTACACTACAAAAGTGTTCCTATAATTAGAACATTTGTACTACAAAAGTGTTCCTATAATTAGGACCGAAGGTAGTAGTAAGTTTCTGTAAATACCCCTATCAGTCTTAATTAAGAACAATTTAATTCATATAAGCTACTTTCAACAACACTATCATTTTGTTTTGCATGAGTGTTAACTCATAGAAGTCAATAATATTTTAGCACATTTTCTTCTCTTTTCACTTATATTTGGGTTCAAATTGTGCATACAAAGAGCTTATAGAAGAAAATGTGATGTGACAAAAACAAACTGAAACTTTTGTTAAATCATGAGTTAAATGCATGTAGTTATGATTATTGATGAAAGTTAAAGAGCTTATGAATTCCTCCTCCTAGGTGGAAGATGACAAGTTGTAAAAGCTTTCAAAGATCATGGGAAGTTGTGAAGAGAAGGAAAGAATGCAAGAAGAAGATAAAAAAGAACACTAAGAAAATAAATATCTTTGTTTGACAATTCTCTATGGGTTTGCTATAGCAAACTGACAGTAAATGCACAAAACTAATGCTATGCGTTTTGAAAATTGTAGCAGAAAAACAAGTATAAAACCTAAGGATGGGTCGCAAAATACTCATTCTGGACTTCTTGGAAGTTGTGGGAGCTAGGGCTTGGTCTCTTGAAGTGCTTGGAGCTTGGCGTTGGAGTCTAGAAGAGATTTGGAGCTTCAATCTTTGTTTTTTCTTAGTCTTCTTCCCTTTCTTTGCTTTATTCTTTATACGACTGTAATTATTTTAGATAGTTGTGGCTATTTTATAATTGGGGTTTAAACTTCTCATGTTACATGAGAATAAGAAAATGCCTACACACACATGAAAAGCGGGACCCACGATACATATAATGCTAATTATATATATGTGTGGGTTCCACCATTTTATGTATGTGTGACATGAGAAAACACTTCTCCTACAACATGAGAAGTGTTTTTCCCTTTATAATTATAGGTAACTAAACTTTTGCTCTAGGATTATTTTGAACCTTTGTATGAATTAAGACTTGATTATTCCTCTCTTTTGGTAGCTAATGGTTCATATGTGTTGATTTTATCTCTTATTTAATGCTTCTAAATGTTTCGCCACCATTTACATTGATTTGTTCCTTTGTGTTTGACTTGAGAGAGCTAATCTAGATGTAGAATTTGATTAAAATCATGCTTGAATTAAAATTTACTTGATAAATGAATAGTTTGTCGATAAAATAGAGATATATTTATTAACATTGCATTCTCACATTGTTGTTGTTGCTTAAAATTGATTTAATTAATTGTAGCAAAATATTGTGCATTTTAATAAACAGAGAAACTTGATTTTTACTTAAGAAAGTTTTGTCCAGTGCTTTTGAATCTTAGACTAACAAATATGTTCATTAAAGTACAATTTGAGTGGAAATTAATCTAGTTTTATGAAGTGCAAATGGAAGAAATAATCTCAAGCTCCATTTAAATCCTTGAATTTAAAAAATCATTTACCTTTATCACTTTTTAATCTTAAAAGTAGTTTTCAAATTCTCTTTCAGTATCAAAAACTTGTTTTAGCTCAACTTAATTGAATCCACCAAGCCTCTTACTTAACCATTTTGTTAATGAAATCTCTTTAAGAACGATCTCGACTTATCACTTTATTATTTGGTGTGACTCATGTACTTGCGATGTGAACATTGAGCACCTAGTATATAGCTGAATCCTCAGCATCACATATTTGATGGAGACCCTACTACCTACATTGTTGTGTTCATAAATGATTGAATCCTGTGATATTTGGTTAAGCTGGAACAACTCTTACCCATTAATCTAAATGTTAATTGTTCGGTGGTTACGTGTTAGGAATGCTGTTATTTGACTAAACTTTAAAGTCTAGACCATCAAAAGCATCTTTAGTTTTCTCCCTTCTTTCCCCTTCCATTTTCTTTGAATTCATCACATTCCTTCCACAACCCCTAAGCATTCCTTAAGACCATGTAATTAATGAAAGAAGGCCAGTGAGTGGCCCACAAACAATCAGCTTATCATCATACATAAAGCACGATAGGGTATTGGAATAGTCTGCCTTTGTTAGCTCCAGACATTGGGTTTGTTTTGGTTAGCGGTGGCTTAAAAGCTATCTGACTTCTGCAAAGGCCCGATAGGAAAAAAGTCAAGTTTTAAATGTGATAAGTGTTTGAATTGGCCATTTGGCTTTTGCAGAAATAGTTTTTTTTTTTAACTAATGAGTGTTTGAATTATTATTTGAAAAGTCAGTTGAGATGAAAAATGGCCCGAAAAGAGCATAAATCATATTGAAACTACATATACATATTAGTTGTATATATTGAGATAATAAAAATTATAATTTAAAAAAAAAAGTTAAATGATCATTAAAAAAATTAAAAAAACAATAAATTCCTTAATTAACTATATTTAATGGATAAAATTGTTTATAAAGTTCTTTTTAGGGATTTCCCTTATTTTCCATTCAAAATTTGGAATACTTTTTTCAAATATATAATGATCCGATACTTGAAATTTAAATGTACTAAAATAATTCATAATTTTTTTCTCATAAAGGAACCCAGTTTTGAGGGGGAAAAAAGCAACTCAATGAATCTCTGAATTGAACAATACACATATACAGCTCGATAACTGTGCAACTTCAATTGCTTGACTTGTTTGTGCTTTTGCCCAACCAAGTTTGTCCACGTTGCACAATAGGATCCATTAGAATGGAGCATTGTTCGGTGTGTCAGGAGAAAAACTCCACTTTAGAGCGTTCAATTAAGCCCAATAGTGTTGAGCTTTGTTAATAAACCCAGTAGATGCAACGGGCAATCCAAACACTTCACATCAACAACAACAAGAACGAGTACATTTATCTTATTAGATGGAGTCAACAACAACAAGAGGCAGTTTTATCTTATTATGTGAAGTCGGTTATTTGGATCACGAGCTCCACACATTGAAAAAAAGAGAAAATTAACAAACAAACAAAGAAACAATCCCCTCATGCTGGGGTAATAAGTAAACAATAGTTTATATTATCATGCTCCTATGGCCATTCTGTTCTCCCAAAAACTTCATCAAAGCCTTATAGGGTGCCCAAGAGAACATGACTGCAAAAGGTACCTGAAAATTTCAAGTAATATGAATTTTAGTGAAATTCACAAGCCCCACAATTCAAATAATTAGTGTGCATTAGTACTGCAAGACCAAATTAAAAGAGAAACATTAACGAGTTCAAAATGAAGCAAGAGCAACCACACTTCTCGTGATGGTTCAGATATATACATCAAGTGACAGCAATTTATCTAGCTACCACGAGGAAGGTTTGGATTAACAAAAAATAGGATTAATATTATTATTAGTCACTACAGTTTGATCGAATTTTTATTTTGTTTCCTGTAAGCTGAGCGAGCATGGAATTACTGCTTTTATAATTTGGCAATAATATTGAACTTGAGAGAGAAGAAAAGCGACAGCAGGCAATTATGTTCTCATGCAAAGTACGGACGTAGCGCATATTTAAAAACAACTACTCATTTGTATCCGGGGAAAAACACTATTCATAGATAAAACCATAAATAGTTCAAGATCTGATTTGTCATATCGAAAATATTTATTGAAATAATTTTTATTTTAATATATACTTCAAATAATTAAATACAAATTTAGAATTATTAAAACATGAATTAAAAACAGTTAATTTTCAGATTTAAGAGATTTTGGGTTCATTGCATAATTTGAACACGGGATTGCGCATGATATATCCTCAAATTTTACCAAAAGTAAACCAATAAATATAGTATATGTAAATAAATAAAAAAATCGAAGGAATACTATATTTTTAACAATATTAGTTTTTTTAATATATAATTTTAACAAAATTAGTAAATATCGTATCCAAATTAAATATAAAAAATTATTTTCATGAAATAGCTCAAGTTTTACATATAATCATTTATAACTTTATATCAATAATTTCCCAATTAGTTAAAAATGTTTAAATGTGTTATACAAATATTATGGAAAATGGTTTTGAATGTATCTATAATTTCACTCAATTTATAATTTGGTACATATGCTTTTTTTCTATTTATTAAATCATTTAATAGGGAATTTGCTAGCACTGGTAGCCCTTACAATGGTAAACCATGCTAGCAGAGTAAAATTAAAGGATTTCAAACAGAGAAAAAGGGACATAAAACCAACTTAAAAATTAACGGAAAAAATAGCTAGGCATGTGTGTGTGACTTTTAAATTCCCTTTGTGTATTCAATTTTTTATGTATGATAATTAAATAATAAAAATTATTTTTTAATATACATTTATAGATCCTAGGTATATATAATATTAAAAGAAGTCATATCAAATTTGTTTGAATTATCATGCTCCCAGGAGAATGGTTTGAATTAACAAAGATACTACAGAACTAATGGATGATGAAAAATGGACAAAAAAGATTGGCTGTTCAAAAAGATACAGTGCAGGAGGCTGCAGAATATTTGCAAAAATAGAAGTGACAGAAGAAGTAAAGAACATACCTTCCTCATTGCTGATGATGATCAGAAACAAGTTCATCCAGTGCCTCTACTATAGCTTTATAGCAGAAATTGTACCGGCTCTGATAAGATGCAGAAAAATAAAATAAACAAGATGAGACGTTAAGGAGTTGATAAACAAAGTAAGTGGAAAGTGAAGAATATGACATTGGAAATTGAATCAAACATAGGAAGGTGAATTCAGATCGACCCGCAAAAACAAGTTACTCTCCAACCCCAGACTAACACATTTGGAAACGATCCACAACTAAAATTTTATCATAACTTTTTCGTATAAAATTTTGTTAAGAATCTTATTAGTGTTTGGAATCGACTTTTGGACTCATCTTAGTATTTCATTAGACATTAGGTCAATAACATTGTTGGTGGAATTTACACACTTAAGTGCTATGATAAACATAGGGGAATGATGAAAATATATGGGCCTAGAAATATCTAATATTCTCTTTTCATCATACTCTTTCATTTTCCATACCTAATATTCTCCCTTATCAAACAAAGCCTCAGGGTTTTTTTGATGGTCCCAACCAAGAGACAGAAAGCAGAATCATCTGGTTAATGAGAAGTGATAGAATCCTGCAGGCCAAACAAGCCTAATCTAAGGTCTCGTAACTTGTTGAAGGAATTCAAGATTGTCGGGATAAAACTGAGGGTGACATTGCATAAATTAGCAACTATTTAGTGGATCTTTGGATAAGCTTATTTTAAACGATTTTGCATTGGACGAGATAAACAAATATATGACAGGAGTTTTGTCTCGTAAAACACAAAAGAACTATTTTTAATAGATTGCGGTGTTTCCAAACATAGGTTTAGTCTCCTTCTAGAGTAGGAAGGACACTTTGGGAACCTTTTTCATTTCATCTAATACTGACTTATGAATCTTCAAATAACAATCTAACGATAGAAATTAGCTACATCACCATCAAACCATCCACTACAAAAAAAAAAAAAACCATCAATTGTCGTGGTTAATATGTAGCGGTTATAAATAACCGTTACAAAATCATGAACTTGTAGCGGTTTTTTATGAAACCGCAATAAATTAGTAGTAGAAGCATTGGCGCCAAAAGGCGGGCATGTTTGTTGCAATATTTGTAGCGGTTATACTAAACTGAACCGCTACAAATTTGGCGCCAGCTTGGCGCATAATGGCGCGAAGTTTGTGGCGCGAACTTTGTTGCGGTTTGTTGGGAATAACTGCTACCAATTTGGCGCCAGCGTTGGCACGTAATGGCACGAACTTTGTCTCGGTTAATTTGTAGCGGTTATATGTAAAAAAACTGCTACAAAAAAAGCAAAACGACACAATTTTGTCTCGGTCAATAAAAGCGACATCTTAACCACATCAAATCCTATAATTTTGTCGCGGTTTTCACCTAAACCGCTACAAAAATTTACGCTATATATAGCATCTCAGTCCGTACATTAATTATAAATATTCAAAAATTACTAAATCGCATTGTCTTGAATGAACATTCTCGGTTTTGTAGTCAAAGACATGCAAATATCGTAATTCCGATCTCGAGAGATGAGTGTTGCAGATATTTGACTCCCTTCTCATCGTTGAAGCCGAGGAAGTTCCTTCGGTGACAATCCAGATTTAATTATTCCTTTGACTTGAAGACTTCTATTCTTCGAATATTGTCAAACATGCGGCCGAAGATTGGGTCCAATATAGCCACATTTCTATCGGGAAAATATCTCTAATCAAAATGAGTCAGTGAGTTTTTCGTGCGAGATTGGTGGCTATCGAATCCGAATATTCACGGCATGTTGGACTATTTTCGATAAACTTATTACTCCAATTTATTACTCTCAACTCATTTGGGGAAATTAAAGAAAACAATTAAATTAATTGAGAGTTTCTTATTCTAATTATTTTCACCAAACTAATAAGTTTACTTTGGAATTTTTTTTGGAAAAAATTTAAATTAGTAGCGGTTCTTCACAATAACCGCTACAAAATCTCAAAGGACAAACAATTTGTAGCGGTTCTACACTATAACTGTGACAGAATCGCAAAGGTCTGTCATTTTTTAGCGGTTATTCAACCGCTACAAAGTTTCACGAAGAACGAGGCATATTTGTCGCGGTTGTTGAAGCGGTTTAGACGAAACCGCAACAAAATGCTTAACTTTGTATAAGTTAATTAGGAAAACCGGTTTTTTAACGGCACGCGTCATTTTCAAAATAACGCACGCAAGGTTTCGATTTTTCACCTTTTAACCTTTCAACTTGTACGTTTGACAATCATGGTTTCTAACAATAAGGGAAAAGAGAAAGCTGTTGAATAGGAGAGAAGCCCTATAAGGGGCAGTGGTAACAGAGGGGGCCGTACGAGAGGGCGTGGGCCTCTAAATATTCCCCCTCCGCCCCCTGCGGTGGGGACCGAGTTTGAACACCTCTTCGCCGATGAGCCAATCCTAAACCCAGAGACCCTAGAGACCGTAGGGGGAGAACGAGGCCCAAGTCTGTCGTTCGACGACATCGTAAATGAAGATGAGGAGATCCATATTGACATTCCCATAGTGGAGGCGAGTAGTTTATTGACCAGGAAAACGAGTGGGACCGGGGAACCCGCACGGTTGTCTTCACATTCAACCGGATTTCTGGTGGATGTCCAAGGTAAATATAATTAGCTTTTTGGCAAAAAAATAAATTTAAATTCCTTACGTGTAATTAAATTTATTTAAACGCAATAAAATTTTTTTTTATAATTGTGTAGATACACATGGGAACACCAGCAGGAGAACGTTGGATGTTGCGGGGTCACTCGGATGGACGGGTATCGCGTCGTAGTCCCCTGGAACACGGACACATATCCGCCGATCGGCAATGGTGGTCACCTGTTGAACCGATTCCTGTCAGAATTTCGCGAGAATTGGGCATGGTTCTCGATCTTTTTCCACGATTGGAAAAAGATTCTGAAGGAGAACAAGGACAAAGCGTTTGAAAAAATTGTGTAGGTAAGTTATATTGTTTAATTAAATTTTACATGTTAATAATTATAAGTTGTGGTTTATTTATTTATTTCTTAATTAATTATTACTTAATTACTAATTAAATTATGATACGAGAAAAAAGTTTAACGTGTGATCGGCACGAAAGAGGTACGATCTTGCTGAAAATGGGGGAAGTGTGAAAGAGCGGAGGGTCATCTCTACAACCAGCAGAATGGAGATGCGACTATGCCTCTGCAGCAGCTGATCGAGAACGTCCCAAATGGCGTGGACCCAAATGACTGGGCAGGTTTTGCCCAATATAGGATGAGTGCGAGAGGGACAGTACGTTTTTAAATTAATCATATTTTAAGTTTTGTTTAAAGATGCGTTAATTTATAGTTTAAAATTTCTTTAAACTAATTTTGTTCAAATGTAGTTTAAAAATAAAAATATAGATTAAATTAATTTATTGTTTACATGTGGTTTAAATTAATTTATAGTTTAACTTAATTTATAGTTTAAATGTACTTGAAATATAATTTACAATATATCAAAATAATAATTAATTTCACCTAACATTTTGTTTGCTCCTCCTTGCAGTGCTCGTCGCAAAGGAACACCAGAAACCGGCACGGCAAAATGTCCATCACACGGCAGGAACTAAGACATTTGCTATGACTTACAATGAGATGATATATTGAAAGTTAAATTAATTTTATGTTTAAATGGTGATTGTTTTGTTTTTGAAATAACAAAGTTTATATTCTTTTAACACTTTCAAGAAGAGAAGGCTCGGGCGGAGAACCGTTAGACGGACTATGGGGAGCTGTTCACATGCACCCATAGACACCGTAATGCGACGCTGACCTCTAAGGCGGCAAAGGAGATAATAGTAAGTTACAAAAATATTTTTTATATAGTTAATGTACTTTATTTAAATAGAATTAAATTGTTTGATTAATGTTTTTTGAAATCTTTGCGTCAGGCGCAAATTGAGCAGAGCCAGACAGAATTGCGAGCAACACAGGCCCAGGAGTCACAGGGGTCTGTGGATCCTACGGCCCCATTGAAAGCTGCTGTGGGCCCAGTCGAGCATCCTGGCCGCGTTAGGGGCTTTGGACTAGGCGTCAGGCCTAGCATGGTGTACGACAAGGCCTCCTGCTCTGACGCCGAAACCTCCGGCTTGCGAAGGCCACCATTAGAGGAGGTTGATGCTTCGATTGCCGAGAAAGTTGCTGCGCAAGTTGCCGAGCAGGTTGCTGCACAGAGGGCTGTGGATGAGGCCAGGAATAGGCGCATGTAGGACAAATACGACCGTTGGTATGCTCGTCAGAGGCAGAGCTGAGATGCTGTTGCAAGGGCCTTGACAGAGTTGTTACCTCACAGACGGTTTCCATCTCCCGAGCCTCCCCCTCCGTTCATCTACGAGGATTCCCCCCGCCTCCCTATCCGTTCGTCTACGAGGATTCCCATCCGCATCCCGCCGTAGTGAAGATGAGGGCGTTGTTACCTCCGGGTCGTGCACACGCCCCCGAGAGAGCCCCGAGACGGGACGATCATCAGGCTCCTGATAGTTAGTTTTTATTTTCACATACAATTTTGTATCGGATATTTGGATATTTATTCTCTTTTTTTTTATGTTATTTGGAGTACTATTTCATTACTTATATTTCATTTATATTAGGTTATTAATGTTACTTATAATATATAACATGTAATAAAAAAAAATATTTTGTGAAATAAAATTATTATAGTTAAATAAAATAGGTATTGAAAATAATTAATTAATAATTAATGAATAAATAGTTAAAATTAACATTTGTAGCGGTTATTTTTGAAAAAACCGCTACAAATTTGAATTTTGAACTGAATAAAAGAGCGCTAATATTTGTCGTGGTTGGTATAAATAACCGCAACTAATGTCCATTGTGTAGCGATTAGTGCAGCGGTTCCGAAACCGCGACTAATATCTCAGTGGGAATTTGAATTCAAATTTGTAGCAAACAAATAACCGCTACTAAATGTATTTTATATCTGTAGCGGTTCTTGTAGCGGTTATAAAACCGCTACAAAGTACTCCATGTTGCATTTAAAGATCTCAAGTGCTTCTATGAAGGTAATTAAACATTCTCTCTACATTTATACTCTATCCTAGCTTTGTTTACTACATATGGATAAGTCATGGATCAAGCTGCC
Source organism: Acacia acuminata (assembly GCA_019022655.1). NCBI lineage: Eukaryota > Viridiplantae > Streptophyta > Magnoliopsida > Fabales > Fabaceae > Acacia > Acacia acuminata. The sequence continues at coordinate 1,584,320 of JAFJYI010000075.1, forward strand.
GCGCAGTTCTCCCGTATATTTAGCAGGATTGAAAATGTTCTTGGATTTCGCTGTGTCTCACGCTAGCATTAATGGCAAAATCGTGTGTCCTTGTTGTCGTTACAAGTTTAAGAAGTGGCAAACACGAGAAGGGTTTATAGAACATCTTCTTATGAAGCCTTTCCTAGAAGCATATACATTCTGGGAAGTTCATGGTGAGGAAGTTCATTTATATTAGGTTATTAATGTTACTTATAATATAATGCTGTTCGCAATGCTTTTGGTGTTCAAGACGACAACTTCACGGTAGAAGTTCAAGGTCCAGAACCTGTTTTCTTCACGAATGAAGCAGCTCAGGAATTTTTTAGCCTCATGGATCAGAGCGATCATCCTTTGTATCAAGGTTGTCAGACTTACTCAATTATCTTTTTCGGGTCAAATTGTACCATATCAAGTGCTTGTGTGGAATCACCGATAAGGTAATGTCAATGTTGCTGGAATTACTACTCGATGCTTTCCCTCATGCGGATATTTCCACAACCTTCTATGAGGCCAAGAAGATAATCAACAGATTAGGCTTGAACTACGAAAAAATTGATGCCTGCCCCAACGACTGCATGCTTTATTGGGGAGAGGACGCTCAGAGGGAGACTTATAAGAAGTGTCACACTTCGAGGTTCAGGACAGTTCGGAAGGGAAAAAAGCATAAGAAGAAACCCGCAAAGATTCTAAGGTACTTTCTTTTAAAACCTCACTTACAAAGATTGTTTATGTCGTCTAAGACAGCTGGGCATATGAGGTGGTATGAAGTTGATAAGAACAAAGATGGTACACTCAGACATCCATAGGATGGTGAAACGTGGAAAGCGTTCGACTTAGACTTTCCTGAATTCATTGTGGACCCTAGAAATGTTCGTCTTGCTTTAGCTACCAATGGCTTTAATCCATTTGGGAATCTTAGCACAAGCTATAATATATGACCAGTTGTTTTGATACCTTACAACTTGTCCCCTTGGATGTGTATGAAACAAAACTCCTTCATTATGTCCATGATCATTCCAAGCAAAAAGGCACCGGGAAATGACATCGATGTGTATCTCCAACCGCTGATCAAAGAGTTGGTGGAGTTGTGGAATGTAGGTGTCTAGATGTATGACATGCACGAGAAGACACTGTTCAACTTGTGCACGACGTTGATGTGGACTATCAGTGACTTTCCTGGACTGGGAACATTATCCGGGTGGAATGTGCATACTCGCCTTGCGTGTCCGGCTTGCAATTTTGACTCTGACTCAGTACGCCTTCCCCACAGTCATAAGTGGTGCTTCATAGATCATCGGAGGTTTCTCGATGGTACTCATAGGTTTAGGTTGCAACACAATCATTTCAATGGGCAACAGGAAAAAAGAGGACCTCCTCGAAATTTATCTGGTGTAGAAATCATAAAGCAGCTTGGGGATATTGAATTTGAGTATGGGAAAAAAGACGACCCAGCAAAGGCCGGGACAAAGACTGCCAAGGCTTCTGGTTCTGCGCCCCAGCAATGGCGGAAGATAAGTGTCTTCTTCACTCTTCCGTATTGGAAAGATAATTTGCTTAGACACAGTCTGGATGTCATGCACATTGAAAAGAATGTGTGCGACAATGTGTTGTACACGATTCTGAACGAACCAGGCAAGTCAAAAGATCATCTTCAAGCGAGGAAAGATTTACGGGAGATGGGAGTTCGTGGAGACGCGTGGCCGGATGAGCATGATAGATTTCAACAAGCAAAATTCACCTTGAATAAAAACGAAAAAGGAAATCTTCCTCGCGACGTTGAAGAAAATAGAAGTTCTTGACGGGTATTTAAGCAACATTTCACAATGTGTTGACGTGCAGGCTCGAAAGGTTAATGGACCGAAGAGTCATAACTCACATGTGCTTTCGCAGCAGTTACTTCCTTTGGCCATAAAAAATATGTTGCCTCTCGATGTGTTGATCATTTTGGTTGAGCTTTGTACTTTCTTTAGAAAGTTTTGTTCCAAGGTTTTGATCGTGGAGGAGCTCGACCAGCTGCAACAGAAAATCATTCCTACGCTGTGCCATTTGGAGATGATCTTTCCTCTGTCATTTTTTACGATCATGGTTCACCTAATAGTACACCTTGTTCAAGAAACCAAGCTTGCTGGCCCAATTCACTATCGATGGATGTATCCTATTGAAAGGTACTCATTTAAAATTAATTACTTTAGCATTACTCCTCTGGTCGCACATTTAACTATTGATGTATCGACATCTTTCCTTCATTACTTTATAGGTTTCTTGGGAAACTGAAATCTTACTTGAGGAATAAGGCGTGGCCTGAAGGTTCAATAGCATGTTATATTGGGGATGAGATTTTGTATTTTTGTTCCAGGTACTTTGATGACATTGAGACGTCATTCAACTGACCGCCTCGTGTAGACGATTGTCCTGAGCCTGAGCCTGAGCCTGAGCCATCAGCAACAGAGTTGTTAGTCCCTCGTGTTGGTAAACCAGTTGGAGAAACTAAGAACTGCAAACTCATGGCACTTGAGAAGATTCAAGCACATAGAGACATGTCTTGATTAATTGCACTAAAGTTGAACAGTACCTTTAGCAAGGATTGCGAACATATATATATATATATATATATATATATGTGTGTTATCCTATATATTTTCGTACATTTTATACTCACATTTCATGCTTGTCATCGCATGTTTAATTGCAGGGAATTCAGGAGTCATGTGAAATGTCAACTGCGAATCTGTACACAGACATCCTCTGAAATTGATAGAAAGGTCCACAGAGAATTCTCGGGTTGGTTTAGGAGGAGAATAATGAATGTCCACAACTCGCACTCACTAGAATTCACAGCTCTAGCACTCAGCCCGCTTGACCACGCCCAAAGATTTATGGCATACAATGTCAATGGTTTCAAGTTTTGCACCGTTTCACGAGATCAGGGATTGCTAACCCAAAACGCGAGTGTATATGGCACGTTTGGGACGAGGAGTTATGCGAGCAGTAGTGACGGGAACATGCAGTTTGGTGACGTCCCGTATTATGTAAAGCTACTTGATGTGGTCAGGATAACTTATCAAGGCCTTTTCTTGGTGATGTTGTTAAGTGTTTGTGGGCGAATACGACAACGTCCCGGGGATTCACGACTGACGACTTAGGTATCACATCCATGAATTTCTCCTAGCCTATTCACACCAGTCAGTCTGAAGATGACGAGTCGTATATTCTTGCCTCGGAGGCCCATCAGGTTTATTATGTCGCCAATGAGAGGCACAGGGATTGGAATATGGTGGTTCACTTAAAGCCTCGGGACCTTTATGACAGGGGCTATGGTGATAACGTCGTTTATGATTGTGAGCCGTTCCAGCCCGCCAGTTTTGAAAACTTCTTCCCAGACGGCGATGACAATTTACCTATAGTTGGGTATGTTTTTAATATACGCTTTATGAAATAATAACATTTAACTAAAGTTTTATTTGTTTAAACATATTCAACTAATCTTTCTTTGTAGCGATGGTGACGAAGATTAAGAGAAAAAATTATGCTACGATATAATCTGTAATCTTATTATTTTTTTTAAAAAAAAACCATAATATCTGTAGCGGTTGTATAACCGCTACAAAATAACAAAAACCGCTACAAAAAACATACCGCTACAAAAGGCGAAACACTAACCGCTACTAATTAAAACCACTACAAAAAGCGATACCTTAACCGCGACAAACTAATGCGTAGATGTCAAAATAAATACCCCCACCAAACCACATTTATTATGCTTCGGTTTCCCTTTCTATATAAGTTTTCTCTCCGTCTTCTCTCTTTTTTTTTTGCGTTTTCTCAAAGAGATTAAGTGTTTGAAAAGGGTAAGTGCTGTTCAATCGGATCAAATCTACTAATTATCGAAATATTTTTTTTTTTTTTTCTTCTAGCCTTTGCTAATACTAACTATTGTTATTTTACGGTTGCATTACGTCTATTTTTCAACTTTCTTTCTACTTTCACATACTTTATTCGATCCACTTTTACACACATTTTTTTTTTCAGAATTAATTTTATTTTAATTAATTCATAATTAGTTGTTATTATACTTACATATTCTCATTGTTTTAACTATATAATAACCTTATATAATCAAATATCATATTTTAATATCATTTATTTTCAATAAAAATATAAATTATTAATAATACAATATTTAATTAATTACCATAATCACTAAAAAAATTATTTTTTTATTCAATTTCATCCATTTGTAGCGGTTGGTTAAGCGCTACAAACACGAACATATATATGAATTGCACTAGAATATTTTGTAGCGATTTAACACCGCTACAAATATAAAATACTGAAACAATGGCGGCAAATTTTTTTCCAAAAACGGTGGGACCTATTTGTAGCAGTTACCAACTGCTACAAATATTATAAGGAATTGGTAGCAAAAATTTTTTTCCCAAAATTGGGGGAGTATTAGTAGCGGTTACTTAACCGCTACAAAATATTTTGAAAAGTTTGGCGCTACTTTTCATATAATTAGTCGCGATTAGGTAACCGCTAGCGGTTTTATTACCACGACTAATGTTCAAACAAGAAGACAACACAGCTTTATATAGTCGTGGTCATGTATACCGCTACAAATACAGTAGCGGTCACGGTTTATGTAGTAGAGGTTTTGGTTAACTGTTACAAATAAGCTTGCCACGGTCGATTTTGTAGCGGTTTATCTAACCGCTACAAATGTCATTAGTAGCACCAAAAACCGCTACTAACATGTCGTTTTAACCGCTACTAATGGTCCTTTTTTTGTAGTGATATGAGGAATCGAGAGTCATGTTTGTTCTTGGATTTCAAAATTGCTTTGGCCATTTACTGAGTCTAGGAAGGGAACTTAATTAATATGTGATCCAACCGAACAAAAAGGCCATTGCACTCATACATGGTTCATAATTGACCTTAGTAATAAGTACACTGCTAGCTACCTTTGTCTTAACCATTCCATATCGCTGCGACCTGAAGACTAATAAGGTATTATAAAGATCCAAGGCTGACTTTTCACCCACAAGGATTCTCTGAATTGTATTGTAAAAAGCACAGTATGCTCCAGTTCTTTCAATACCTGCACTGAGAATCCTAGATTTCTCAAACAAATATGCATAGGCTTATTATCATTTTGCAATAAATAATACCAAGAAAATAAATGAATAAATAAATGTCAGCTAACCTGCAATGCACCACTATTGGGCCAAGTTTTGGTGGTACATGGTACAATCTCTTAAAAATTGCACGCATAGCAAGTGTATCGTGGGGATCTCCATGGTCAGGCCACTCAGGAAAATGAATATGCAAAACAGAAAAGGGAGGATCTTCCTGCAATAAGAACAATCAATGATAATAGAAGTAAAGCACAATGCAACAATTTTGTTCTGAAATAGAAAGAAATAATTGTGTGAACAAGCAAGTTATGGACTACAAGGATGGTCATTAAATAAATTACTGATTATAGACTAGTCTATAGAGGTTAAGGCTAAAAGAGGGTCTTAATCATTGGTCTGAATCTTAGAAAATCAGTGTCCAAAAACATTCATTTGTCAGGTTATAGCATGTTAATTGTACAGAGACTTTCCCTAGAGCAACATGCCATTGGGGTAGAAGGTCGAGCCTGATACCAGTGCTTCTCACCTTTCTTTCCCTTTTGTCATCCTTCACCCAATGGAAGGAACTCATATACACCCATCCTATCCATAGAAAGCTGAACTCACAAGCTTATGCTTGTTGTTTGTTTTAGCTTCTAGAAGTGATTTTATGGTGTTCGAGGCAAGTGAGAGGAGTTTTGTCTCAACTTGTAGAAAAGTGCTTAAAAAAGCACTTTTTTGTGCTTCCCAATAATGACTTAAAGAAGTGCTTGGTAACAATTGAACCGCCAAACTCAGTGCTTACTTCTCAATTATATACTGCATGAGGTAGCATTTATAGAAAAATGTTTATACTATGAAAACCAAGAACAAGGTAGTAAAATAAAATCCACTAAATTGGATTTCACTCCAAAATAAATAAATAAATAAATAATCCACTAAACTGGTTCATATATGAATAAAAAATGATACGTTTTCAATTGTTATTTGAGCAAAGTGTCCAAGTCTTACAGCAAAACAAACGGAAAGCAGAGCCACCGATTAACCAAATTGGAAGAAAACATCTTGTTATATTCAAAAGTCAATGACCCAATCAATTGAAACTCAAAAGGGGACGTGGACTGTGCCAAAAAGAAATCAAGGACACTAGTCCACAAATTGGGATAGTAATATAAGCAAGGCCATTCAATAAAGACTGTATAAAAATTTTACACTAAAAAACATGAAAAAAAAAAATCATATTATCAAGAAAAGAGAAATAAGGAAATTAAAGAATACCCGTAGATGAAATATAGTAAGTCAATTCTGGCCTAAATGCGGCGCCGGCTTCATATTTATAGGAGAAAGTTACAATGCAAGCCATTGAATGCTTAGTTCCGAAATATATGATTGCATAAATATAACCAACAGAATAATGAGCACAATTGCATTCCAACAAGTCTCACCTTTCTATTCACCTTCAAAAGGCGCAGTACCAATGAGTTTTCAACAGTTTCCATCCATTCACAAACAACAGAGATGTTACCAAACTTCTTAGGTTCACCCTCAGCTTGAAAATAATCGTCACACTTAATCTGCAATTCATATAGAGAGAGAAAAATAGCATATGGAAAGCAAGTGTAATTGACAAGTAAAATAACACAATGATATAAGGGGGAAAACAAAGCAGACATGGAATTGCTTTGGCAATAATATCTTTAAGCTTGAGAAAGAACAAGAGAAAAAGCAGTAGATCGTGTTTTCATGCAATGCTGTACAAGATGTTCAGTAACTTGGTCAAAACTAAATGTACAAAACTTGGAATTGAAATAGCTTGCCAAAACCAAAAAGAAACAAAAAAAGGCCCAGTTCAAAAGCCAAAATGAGTATAATCTCTGAAATCTCTTTGCAGAGTATGCACTTAACAATACATCAATAAATCTCCCAAAAAAAAAGAAAGAAAGAAAGAAACGTGACATAAGGACAAACTACATGTTTTCCTCAGTAGTACCATAAATAACATTTTGACTTCACACACATAGTGAAAATTGGATTGCAATAAAGATGATCTCTACATAGTGATGTGCAAGGGCCAAGGAGTATACATTCAATAAATGACCGTGAAAAAAATGCTTTATTGCAAGTCAACTCCCTCCACCCCAAAAATAAAAATATATGTATATGGGGAGAGAAAGAGAGGCAATAGAGAGTGACAAAAATTAGATTTTACAAACAAAAGGTGAGTTACAAGCATATTTAAAAACAAGGGACGGATCTAGAATGTGATGTTCTTGAACGGGGTGCGAATTTTTGGTAAATCAATATACAAATGGTTTGATTTTTGTAATATTTATCATAAATAATTTTTGAAATAATTTAATTCTTAGGATATTAGTATAATTAATTAAATATAATATAAAATTCTTTAAAAAAAATAAATAAGAAAAATTTTAAATTTAATATTTTAAAGTTATTTTTGTATGTCACTGCATATATATAATTTTCAATAAAGGATTATGATAGATCTTCAAATTTTACAAACTGCAAACCAAGATATATATAATATAAAAATCTAAAGAACAATATATTTTTGTCAACAATCTTAATTAGCAATATATCCAAATTAAATAACCAAAAAATTATTTTCAATAATATCTATATTTTCCCAATTATTTTAAAAAATAAAAAGTTGACGTGCATTATGCAGATATTAAAATTTCACCTTTTTTATTAATGCAGAATTCATATTAAATCATATTATAAATGTTTCAATAAGTAAACAAAACATACTCCTACATGATTTTATTTTTTCCTTTCACCAAATATATTTTTATTTAATTAACCTTAAGCATTACCGTTATCATGCAAAAAAATGATAAATATAAGTACCTTGTTGGGTTCAAGGAGCGCAGTGAGATTGACAATGACGGGGCAGCCGTATTGGATTACCATTTCCCAGAAATCCTCACAAGTATGTGGCAGTGGACCTTGTGTAGCTATAAACTTAGAAACACTCTCAGAGGAAGAGATCTGCACAAAAGGAATTTACAAGGCTTAAGACTAAGAATAGATCAGTACCAATATGACAATATCTCCTTGTAATTATACTGTTTCCAATATATTTATACCGAGAGAAAGCTTGCATTGATATATCCCATGGCCGTAGGTCTATGATCTGAACTTGATTCCAGAACAACCCTGTTATCGTCAACTGAAATAAGAAACAAATAAACAATTAATGAATAAATTAAACCCTTAAAAGAATACACGTTCTCGTTGAACAGAAATAATTAAGAATATCATATTTTACATGGCAGGACATGATCCGGATACCGATTTTTGGGTAGATTTACGGCATCTAGAGCTATAGTGCATCTTCCCTTCATCTGATCTAGTGTTATCGCATTGGCCTGAAATCAAACATTTCAGGGGGAAAGAAAACAAAATTGTAAGAGAGGCAAGCTTAGAGTTATAAACTAATTATGGAAGTTTACTCTTATAAGATATGAAATGGCAAACACCCGAACAAACACTAAAGAAATTGACAATCTACCAAAAATCCAAAACAAAACTGCAAGCAAACTCTTGACCGATCTCGCAAGGTGTTTGAAGCTTTTAAGATGAATAATTTCTTTTTCCTTCTTCTTTTAGTATGAACACTGCATACGCATTTTTGCAAGAGTAAAAGAGGAGGAAAAGAAATTGACTCCTACAAAGTAGGCAAATCAGCTGTTTTGGTCACTAAAAGATAAGAAAATCACATAGCATTCCAGTAATTCATAAACTCACACAAAATTCCCAAACAACAAATCATGATCCCGGCAATGACGTTAGAAGAGTAATCATTTCGTATTCCCCATTTTTCCCATACACTTGCTAATAACGTTATTGGTTTCACCTAGATGCACTTTCGAACGTGAAACGCAGCAGAGACAGTGTAAGAAGTACCAAATTACCTTCAAGCGTTCGAACTCTTTCTCGATCATCTCCGTCGTTCCCGCCCTAAAACTGGCAAGCGCTTCATTACAGTGCCTGAGCTGATCGGCGGTGAGAGAAATTGGTGGGGGTGAATCGGGGGAGGGATTCCAGGGATTGTGAGAAAAAGCAGCCATGGCGGATTTTCAGAGTCTGCGTTAGGAATTCAGAGGCATAAACACACTGTATTGATATGTAGATTGAGTACAAAGCCCATGTATATATAGGCTCTAGGAAAGAGTCATACAGGGTGGAAAGTGAAGCACCGAATCAAAAGAAATCACCTTGAGCAAAGAAAAAAAAGAATCAAAAGAAATCAGAATAGTGGGAAAGGACAGAACAACTTTCTAACATCTGCGTTTGGGGGAAAACACAATTATAGCAACTTTTATTAAATATTGTACTCAATTAAAGCAGATGGGAAAAGTTTTACTGAAATAAGGCAATTAGTGACATCATGTTAGGTGACGCTGAGTGGCGTCAAGCAACTCAACGGCACTAGTGGCGTCACCTGACACGACGTCACTAACTGCCTTATTTCAGCACATCTGTTTTAACTGGGTACAATATTTGATAAAAGTTGCTACAATGGTGCTTAAAAGGAATTGGTTCAACAATCAGCACTCACCACGTGCAAGCTCACCTTAGGTCGTTGGTTCCGGCCTATCGTGTTTTCCACGTGTTATATATGTAATGGGGAAAATTACACGCGAGGTCCCAAGGAAGACAAAAAAATACAATTAGGTCCCTTAAAAATCACCAAATTACGAGAAGTCCCTAGGGACTTCTATATAATTATTCGTGAATGTAAATTTACCATGTTGGACAAGGAAAAAATAGGAATAAATCACTGAAAATTGCTCAATCTGTCATCTCCTTCTCAACAGATTCGACTGAGAGCCCTTCAACGCCGTTCAACTGAGAGACCTGCGACAGCGTTCGACCGCGAAGGAAATTAGCGTCTTTGTTTTTCCCCCTTCCTTGTTCGTTGCTAGTGGGATTGTGCAAGACTCCCTACATCTCTCGTTGCTGTGGGTGCTATTAGTGTAGGAAATTTCTTCCTTCATCGTGTAAGTGAGTTTTTCAATCAAAGTTTTTTAGGGTTATGTGAAATTGTAATTTTCACTTCCTTCCTCTTATTACTCTTAGCAAAACGAATTTATGATCCATTTCTTCATTGCTGTGCAAAACAACTCTTTGATAGAATTTATTATTAGGTATTTAAGACGTGGAAACCAGGAGAAAGAAAGGACCAAGATACTTATCGAAAAGTGAAAAGATACTGACTCTTCTGGTTTTCAAAGTTTGTTATAAATATATGTTTTTTTTGTTGTAAATGTAACATTTGTTGTTGTAAATAGCCTACGGACGTGAGCAATGAAAAAAAAATCCATGTTTTCAAAGGTTGTTGTTAATTCCGTTGTAAATATACCATTTGTTGTTGTTAATAAGACATTTCCATATCCCAAGTTGCTTCAATTTGTCTCACAATCTCCTCAGCTTCCTTCAATTTATTAGTAGTCAAGTAACCACCAATACAGCTCTGCAACCTACACCTCAATTGATCAATTGATTTCCTGAAGTTAGGGAATGCATTTTTGCTCCACCTCATAAGCTTCAAACTACACATCTCCAGCCTTCTAGCCAGCTCCTTCACTCTATCATCCAAAACACCTTCCTCTCCATTCCACCCATCCCTTACAATCTACAGGAAGCTCTCATGTTGGACCCAAATAGCTTCAAATTTGAACGACTGAGGAGACTTATCATCGCAAAAATAACGATCAATTAGCAAAGCATGATGATCCGAGTCTACCGGGTCTAAATGAAAGACCATAGCGTGATCAAACTCTTCTTTAAACACCACATTCCCAAGCGCCCTATCCAATCTTTCCCTCACAATAGCTCCAGCTATGTTATTACACCATGTAAACTTAGAACCTTTGAATTCAAGGTCCATTAAATTGCAGTCAAACAACATCATCTGGAAATTTATTATCTTCTGCAATGACCTTGGGTTTCCCTTTTCCTTTTCAGCATGAGAAAGCAGATCATTAAAGTCACCAACAACTAACAATGAGTTATTTACACTAGGAGCCAAAGTCCTCATCATATCCCATACTAACCTCTTCTCCCTCTTCTTAGGAGGACCATAGACAAAGGTGATAAATTTGGGCGATTTCAAGCTAATAGATTCGATTGTTGTATGAATAATATTTTTTGACCTGTATAACACAGTCAAAACAATGTTGTCCTTCCACTGTAACGCCAACCCTCTAGATAAGCCTCTCGGATCCACATACAGATCCTGATTGAATCCACAACTTCTCCTGATCTTTATCACTTTTGCTGAACCCATTTTAGTCTCCATTAGGAAGATTATTGAGGGATGGTATTTCTTCACCAAGTCCCTCAAGTTCTTAACTGTCAAGGCTCTTCCTAGGCCTTGACAGTTCTAGGAAATGCACTTCATGACACCTCGGTGGCTATTAATGGCCAGCCACATCACCCTCAGAGATAATTTTCTTCCTTCTGCTCCCACCAGCCTTAAAAGTGAATTCAGAGCCATTTGCAATCACATCCCCTGGTTCCTCCATTTTTACGTCAAGCGCATCCTTCTCGGCAGGAATGTTCTCCTTATCCCTCCTCCCCTTCTTCCTAACATACCTTCTTGCTCTTGCTTTAGTCTTTCTCAGACAAGCAACATACTTAGAAATATCAGGTTTCAGATCTGCTTCCAACACCATTAGTTTCCTTCTTTTTGTCTCCGTAGACCTCCAATCCTCCTCTGCATTACGTTTTAAGCCCAGGATATCCATTCTATTGATCACCTCATTCATAATTCCTCCATTATACAATACTATAGCCATAGATTGAGATTTTTGCTCAGATAAAGAATTAACCCGCTTATCATTATCACTTCTTAACCGTGCTCGTTTAATGCCACAGGAAGATCCACTTCATTCTTTCCCATAGAACTACAATCATCATTAGTCCCTCGTCATTGCCCTATCTTCTCCCTCCTTATTCCTTTTGACCCCACACTGCTTTTATCAGTGCTTGCCACCTGTTCAGATTTATTACCACCAGTAACGAAAGTTTCCTCTGAGTTCCTTAACTCAATTCCCTTAATTGATCTTTCCCTCTTCCCCTCTGTAGAGGGTCTATTTAATTTGATGAAGAAAAGCTCATCCTCAGTAGGAGGAGATGCAGCCCTTCATCTTTCTGTATCCTCACATGACCTCCTCTTTAATGCCTCCTCCTTACGTCGCCTAACATAATCAGCCTTTGCCCACTCCTCACTCACTACCACCATAACTTCATCCTAGCTACGACAAGAATTGATAGTGAGCCAGGCACCAAAACGAGGTTCATCAGAATTCACCAACAACATCAACCTTTCTGAATTACAACTTCTATTATCATGTCCTAGTTTGCCACAGTTATAACAGAAGCTTTGTAATTTCTCATACCAAATCGACAACCAAATCTTCCTACCATCTGGTCTAAGCATCCAAAAACCATATGGTAACGACTTCTTAAGATCAAACATTACTCTAGCACGTAGGAAACTACGAAGATACCTGCAGTTATAGTGCGGATCAGCAACCAACATAACCTCTCCAACATAGCCTCCAACAGTGACAGCATTCTCCAGACATAAAGCCTTCAATGGCACATTGTGAATGTATATCCATACTGGACAACGACTAAAATCAAACTCTTTACACGTTTTGTACTTCGATCTCTCCAATAGGTTCAACAAGCATCCATTAATAGTCCGCAGCTGACCTCGAAGGATTCTGCTATATTCTTCCTTCTTCGTGAACTTGAACATAAAAAACATTACCATTGATTTCGATGACATCAAAACCTTGTTTTAAGTTCCAAGCCTTCCTTAATATCGTCTCAATTGCAGCTCTCGTGTACACTTTGTTTGCCAACACCTTGCCAATTATAATCTTCTTTGCTTTTGTCTCCTTCCCAATAAACAGAGTCGAGATCTGGATTTCTTCCATGATCAGATAGAACTAGAATCCACCGATGATCTGATCCTTATATACCGTACGAGAAGGATCTTCGCACTACTCTGACTAACCGTCATCCCCCGGCACCGACCTCTCACCGTACCTCCGACCTTACCATTCTCACGTTTGGCGAAGAGACCAAGGCTCCCACATGAGTGTGTGGGGAGAACTCAGATCATTTCTTCACCCTGCCCCCTTTGATTCCTGAGTCGTTACTTAATCCCTATCTTTTACTCTGCTTCCAAAAGACGCATACAATTAGACTGTATGGAGTTCAAGTTCATGATTGTGGTTCATGCAAAAAGTGGCTATTTCATTATGATGCCGTTTTCCTGCTGAATTGGTATGAAGTGATTTTCGTGATGGCTTTTCATGTTCTCTATAATGACCATTTACTCGGGCGTTTTCTGTTTTCTCTCTTTTAGTTTGGCTTTTCGGATTGTTGTGTTTTGTGGAGGGGTTTGTTTGTTCCGGAAGGATTTTGGTTGCTCGCTCGTGTTCTTTTTGTATTTTTGGTGTGTTCGGAAAACATTCACTTTTTGAGTGGTATGGTTGATGAGTTTGGGAACACATGACTATCTGCTAAAACCTTTGCCGCAATAATCGCTATGTGATCATAAAACATCAAATTTGCAATAAATCAATCGAATTTCATCCAAGATTTTCGTAAATACTCATTTATTAATTATTAATTAGAAAATTTAATAATGATTTGAAAAAAAGAAAATAAATTATGAAAATAAAAAATTTGGCCTTCCAGGATTTATACCTAGAGAAATAATAATTTTCCTTTAATTGAAATAAAATTATTAAATTGGAAAAAAAAAACTTGGTGTTAAGCCTTCTTTTTGCCAAACCCCATGTGCATTTTTACACCTTTGAAAGCCACGTCATCGTCCAATTAGTAAAAAAAAAGTCAAACTTAATGGTCAAAGTCAAACTTAACGGTCAAGGTATTTTCGCACCTAATTTGTAACCACGTGTGCACTTTTACACCTAAAAAAAGCACTTGGTGTTGGACATCCCTCAAGATAAAGTACATGTGCATTTTTGCACCTTAACCCATGTTTTAATCCTTGTTATATTTCAGAATGGGCCCACCAACTATTATAAGGTTCATTTTATAAGCAACAGTCTCTCTCTTAGGGTTGATCCTTAATATAAACAACTTTTTTTCTTGTGTATCAACATTTAAACTACTTTTTCCTTTTCTACCCTTATTAAATATATATCTTTATATTAATTATCCCTCCCCCCATACCACTAATTCTCTTTCATTGAGTCATTTATTATGCATTTTCTCTCATATTTTTACTCATTCTCTCTCTTATGCTCTTTTCATAAATAGGGGGCATATTTGGAAGAAATATGATATTTTTGACACATTTATTGTTGTGAACTAATCTTAATTTCTAGTTCATTTTGTGGAATCAGAAAAAAAAAAAAGTTGCTTATAAAAAGGACCGGAGGGAGTAATTCCCAAGTCCCTTAATCCATCTTATGGCTCAAACACTACCAAAAAAAAATATCGATTATTAGCAGTCAATTTGTGTTAGTCAAAACAAACCGCCACAAATGTCAGCTTTTTGTAGTGGTTTAAACCAAAACTGATACAAATTTGCAACATACCACTCGCGCCAAAACACGCGGCAAGGAACTTTATAGGGGTTAGAAGTAAATAACCACTACAAAAATTGGCCCCAAGCTGGCACCAATTTTGTTGCAGTAATTTTGTAGCGGTTTAATATAGGAAACCGTTACAAAAGCCGCACCAGCTAGGCACGTTATGGGGCAAAAGTTGTGGTGGTTTCGCTCATGGTGTTTTAAGTTTAAAACCGCTACATAATTGAAAGAGTGTCAATATTTATACCAATTATTGTAGCAGTTCTAGCCTAAATCACAACAGATTGCTTAAAGTTGGCCAACTTGTAGCAGTTTCTTTAAAAACCTCTACACCTCTGAAGCCTATATAAGCGGCTTCGACAGACTTTAGATTCTGTGAAGAATTAGCAGCAAGAAACTGGGTATTGGTTTTAAAGTTTCTGCTTGCCCCTGAAAGTTTGCGGCTGGGTTATACTTTGTAGCATGGTATGTGTATCATGGTACCTAGCACCCCATTTGAAATTTATCAAGGGTGGCAACTACTTTCAAACCAATGTTTTGTTTCTTGCTGCTACTCTTCAAACTCACAACAAACTTTGTAGTGGTTAAAGGATGAAATCGCTACAGAATGCAAGGAGTCTTCACATTTGTAGCGGTTACCCTTACAAACTGCTACAGGATTTGAATAGTTTGATTTTTTGTCGCACTCATGCCAAATAATCACTATAAAATGCAAATAGTCTTTGAATTTTATGGTGGTTATTCATAGAACCGCTACATAGTTTGAAGCTATATAAACCTTCGCCGCTGAAATCATTTTATGAAGATTTTGTAGCATGCAGCAAAGCATTGGTTTCCAAGTTGTTGCCTCCCTCCCATGAAAAAAAAAAGACATTTTTTCATCAGAGATTGGCACCTACCACTACCAAAAAAAAAAAAAAAAAAAAGTCATTTTTTGCAACGCAAAAATTATTCGTGAAGGAAAACATGAATTCCGTCGCAAATTTCTGAAATTTGGATGGAATTTAATTTCATCACAAATTTTTGACGGAATTTTCGCACTTTTTGCGACGGAATTTTTGTTCATCGCAAAATTCAGTTTATTAAGAAAATAAAAAAAAATTGCATAAAAAAATTACGAAATTAAACAAACTTGTATATCATAAAAATATATAGTAACAATCATTTAGAGAAAACAAATATAAATAACAATGTTGCCAACAATATGTACTAAAAAATAGTCTAAACAATAGTAGTATGATTATCATCATCATCATCATCACTAAGAGCCGATCCGGTACCCTTGTCTTTCATTAGGGACTGGAGTACAAGTTGCATCTCTCTCATCATCCGTTGTGTCTGATTCAGCTCATTTGCTTGCTGACTTATCTACTCCCGTGTCTGGCTCAACTAAGCTACTTACTCCTGCACCAAGGCCTTCATCCTCTTAAGCTCATCTACAAAAACAATATTAGGAAGTCAGTTTATTTTTTGTACTTCTTTTAAATGGACGAGGAATGAAAATGAAACAATCAATATGAAATGTATTACGTTTACCGCGAAACACCTTCAACACTTTCGGATGAGGCATACTTCGTATGAATCGGTCGGGCAAAGGCACCCACCCTGAAGAGTCTCCCTTTCTTGTTAAATCCGCGTGCAGCCTGAATGAATAGACTCTCGCTATCAGTTGAGAGGATGCGGGGTTGCTCTTAATCTATGAGTCTCTCTCCTACGACGGCTTTTGATAGGTCTCCTACAAGCACAAAAATACATCACCAATAAAGCATGTAAAATGAAATAAATATGTTGGTGTCGAAATAAATAATAAATGCAATAAATATCTCACTTTGCTAATTCTTTGTGACTTGGTGTTAACCCAAAGACCTCCAACTACCTTCGAGTCCGGGAATGAGTCCGTTCAAAGGTAACCCAATCAACCAATTCTACGGGAACTTCCCAGACTCGCATGCAAACACAAATGATAACTGTTAATTAATTACTTAAAAGTACAAAATATTGAATACCGAAATAGAAAATAATGTATACTTACAATTTTTCGTCAATGCTCACTAAATGGAATGGAGCCGCCGGTATATGACGGTCCATCCATTTTGACCCTATTTAATTTATTTTTCTCACTTTTCTTCTTAATATTCTCGTCGGCGACCCATCTTTCAAATAATTGTTTTGTAGTCTCGAGTTGAATCCAATCTTGCTTGCCTATATTATTTCTCAATTTATAAAACTTTTCAGACAACCACTGGCCTCCCGTGTGGTTATAAGCTTTTTTCAAATTTCCCTGATGGTCAGGCAACCACCTGAACTTACCCTAAAAATCAATAACTAACAATTAGTGCTCCAAATTATAAAAGCACTTAATCAGTTTGCATTTGGATAAGAAATTAATAACCATATAGCACATAACTTACAAAGAACTCATTGAACCAAGCATCCCAAACATTTTGAGGAATCTCTGTCCAATTGGCCTAGGGCTGATTGTAATTACAGAACATTTGGGCCGCCATCAAATCTGTCACTAGATTATAAGGCTCAAACTTGAAGACAAAGGAAATGATGCAAATATTAACATACAAACTAAAAGTAAAAAATCGTAGCATTACTAGTAACTTTACATGACTTACTCGGTGATGCCGACAAGAAGAATCCACACCAGCCTTGTCACAGGATCAACTATTCCCTAGACTAGTGTATCGGAGGAACTAGCTTCCACGACTGGTCCGTGTGAGGTGACGTAGTCCGCCTGTTGAAGGAAGAAATGTGAAGTATTGAAAATGTTAGTACAAAAATGCTTAAAGACAACAAAATATATTATGTAAATCAATTAGAAATCGTAAAGTAAACCTGCTCTACCCCTTGCTTTAGATAAGTGGGAGTGATAGGCACACCTGTACCGCCCATAATTGAGTCTATAGTGGACGGTGAAGATGACATATAAAGTGGTGGCAACTCTAGGGAAGAACTAAGCCCTCCGCCTATAGAGGGGCAATTACGTCGCCCGGGCCGAGCTCTACCACCTACCCGAACTCCCTTATGGATGCTCCATCTACGAACACTTATAAACATTACATTAATATATATATATATATATATATATAAGAAATATACTTAACATGTCACTAGCAAAGTAACGAGTATCTAATATAACATACCGTCATAAACAAAGAACTAACACAAATCAATCAGACAATTCCGGTTCTTCGACCTCTGCTAGCACGCCTTCCTCTGGAGTCTCATAGTTGTCGAATTCAAATTCACTATCAGATTAAATCTCTCGTGCCTCATCGTTTGATTCTTCATTGTCAATCTGTATAGGAATCAACTCAAACTCCGTAGCAGAATCAAACAGATTGCTTGGTACATCTTCCTTGGCAATATTTACGGGCAATACATGTTCCACATCAGCTTGGAACGGTTTAGTCATATCGTCATTTGTTTCTGACTCTTTCGACTTAGGTATAATATTCCGTACTTTGGTTTTGATAACTCCCCTCTACCCTTGGCGGGATGTGGGGTATGATGTATAATAAACTTGTTCCACCTGTTGAGCAAGTATGAACAGGTCATAACCAACCGTATATCTCCTTGACCAATGGATCTCAACATTCCCATATTTATCCACTTTGTCCCACGAGGAGTATTATCAAACCACTCACATTTAAACAGAGTCACTAACTTGTCTCAATGGTAATCCAGCTGAATTATGTCAGTTAACTTCCCGTAGTAGTCACCCTCGACCTCGTCCACTTAGCCACCTCGACAACATACACCATAATTGCAACTGAGTGTATTTTTTATCGCTTCTAGAGTTGCAAACCGATACCCATTGATTACATATTTTCTGCACAGGGTAACAAATATTGCTACTCCACGCAATATCATGGAAAACTGATTGATTTTCCACGAAGTAGGATCACAACCATTGAGGAAACTCAACGTTCATGAATTGATCAACTTCGGAATCCAACATCAAAGATTTGTCAATCGGACCCAATTAGAGAAGTAACTGTAATAGAAAAATGAAATTAATACTTTTATACTTATCATAACAGTAAAAATAGAGGAAACCTTACTTTAAGTACGGGGCGGCCTCTTCACAGTTGTTTAGAATGTACCACTCTACTACTCGCTTATCTCTTCCTTCGAGAGTTAACCTACAATGTTTTCCCACGAGTCGGCCTGGAAAATTAAATATTGATATCTGATGACTCGTATCACCGCCATCATTGTTGCAAGGTACCCCTCTCCATCTTAATATAATTTCAGGGGGATAATAATATGACGCAGATTTAGTGGCCTCTTCGACTAGATACACTTCAGCGATAGATCCTTCAACGAACCTTAGATTTTTGATCTTGTACTTAAGTATGCGTAAAAACCTATAATGGACAATCACAGAGTATTTATAAACTATAGCACCATGTGGGTCAATTAATAACTACGCGAAAGAAATATATATTACCTTTCAAACGGACACATCCACCTATATTATTGCGGACCTTCGACCCTTGCTTCGTAGGCCAAGTGAACATGTAAATGTTCCATTAAGTCGATCTCTTTCGAGGAGCCTTTTATTGAGTCCTAGATAATCTAAATGACATGCAAATGTAATTAAAACAAGGGGAAAATTGGTTTTGGATTTTTAAATTAATAAACTAAAATAAGATTGCAATTTAATTAAATGCTAAACTATTATTTTTGGTATTTTTGTTAAATTGGTGAAAATGAACTAAATGAAATTGAAATGAAAATATGGATTTGATGTTCTTGATGATGAAGAAATGACTATCCTTGCTCAAAAAGATTATGGGAGTTAAAATTCATCAAGTCTTTAAGAAAAACCCCAAGATACCACTTGAGTCTAATATTCTCAATTAATAGTAGCTCCTACAAACATAGCTAACCACTACCTCTTGAGAAATTGTTAAAAACCACTTGATGTGCAATTAAAATTGGAATTATGCAACACGAGTCTTCTTAAAATTGAGTACATAACAGTCCCTCAAAGGGCACAAATCAACCACATTAATCAGACAATAACACGCTAATTAATATAATCTCAATGCAACCACAAGAAATTAAAACAAATATAATCTTCACATTGCAAAATCCAATATCAATCACAATTATCAAACCAACAGAGACAATGAACATTAATCTCAGTTCCAGAATTTATACACAACGATTCCTAAAACTAGGCAACCTAAATGTATAAATCTAGACTAATAGAATGAACAAATTAACTCCCCTTTGAAGCTTTGGAACTCAAGCATAAATCTCCACCACCAAGAAGCAAGAGAATCAGCTACACATAGCCATTAAAATACCCAATCAGATCTGCAGAACTGAAACCTTCTTGGAGAAATAATGAGGGCGTTGATGGTGGTGGTGTGATAAAGCAAATGGAGGGCGTGGGTGAGAACGAGGAGAGAAGACGATGATGGAGAAAACTGAAATCGACGGCGTGGTGGTGGTGGAGTCTGGTGTCGGAGGTGAAGGGTGTCGAGAGTGAAGATTGAATGGAAGAAGGGAAGGTCGTGTGTCCAGAGTCTCTGTTCGTTCGCGGCGCTCCCTCCTTTTTCAGTTCACGGGTCTGCAATTTAATGAATCAGGAAACCTAATTTCCAATGGTCAAAACGCATAGCATAACCACAGGGACCTAAGTGAAAAGATTAAAAGTTCTTGGAAAGGGACTTAAGTGAAAATATTCAAAAATGACTGGAATTCCCAAACTACTGGGTCCTTTTCTGTAATTTGTCTTGGACTCAATTTCCCCTCAGCTCCTCACGCATCTCTCAACTGGTGCATTTAATCCAAAACGTTGTGTTTCACTGCAGGGACCTGATTGAACATTTTGAAAAGTTTGCTTGAGGGACTAAACTGAAACTTTTAAAACTTGAGCTTAAATTTCCATTTTCAAATTTGGTCCAATTTCTTCAAGTACCTACAATTTAAACCAATTAATCTAACATCAAATACTCTCATAAAAATCAATAATTAAGAGTAATTACATTTTTTGACAATTTTGCCCTTTTTAGCCCTAAATTAATATATTCACTCTTAATTTCAATTTATCATAAGAAAGGCATTTTGAGCTCAATAACTATGATAAAATACATTAAAAATCCCAACTTAATTATCAAAAATCCTATAAAAATATGGTTCAATCAATTCCCCCACACTTAGACCTTTGTACTCCTGAACAAAGGCAATTGAGCACAAGATTCCAAGTCCAAATCACTAATGCATTTGAAAAATGAGCAATTTCATAATTAGAAAGCAATGAATTAATTAATCAAATTCCTCATCAAGCCAACACTAGTGATAATCAAGTGATGTAAAGAAATTAGCTGACTACACAACTCAAAATATTAAAATGAAGCACAAGAGAACTCTCAAGGTAATTCTATTTCACTCATCTCACCTCATTGGAATAATTTCACTCTATTCACTTAATCCACACCTTACCATAGGCTTGTAACAACTCTAACATCTCCACTATTAATAGCAATTAATGAAATGAATCAAGAGGACTTAAAAGGCTTGTAATGTTGGATAAAGGCTAGATGGAATGAATAAAAAAAAAAAAAATGAATAGTTGATATGCAAGTCAAAGTTAATAAGCAAGTTCATAGCATCTAATTAACTTTACAAACTTTTGAAAATCATGAACAAATGCCTTCTTGATTTTTGTTTTTTTTTTTTTTTTTTTTTTTTTTGTTTTTTTTTTTATACTTTTCTTTTCTTTTCTTCTTCTTCTTCTTTTTTTTTTTTTTTTTTTTTTTTTTTGAACTTGGCATTTGAATATATACATTGTTCAACTCTTTTTTTTTTTTTTTTTTTTTTTTTTATTGGCAATTCACTTTTGATTTTTAGAAAACTATGAACACTATAAATAATGACATGCATACAACATAGGAATGGCTCAAAATGCGTAGCAAATGGTAGATGTATGTAGTTTTGTGTTTGGATGAATACGGTTTAGAATTGAATGCCTCTTTCATTTCCATAACACTAATGCAAATGTTGTTTTGAAAAAGAGTTGAAACAAGTTCTAGAAGGTGAAAAACCAAGTGAAATTGCACACATGAAAAAGAATTTAAGGCTCAAATATCCTTCCAACAAGGTTTTTCTCCAATGCTCACTCCAACACAATCAATTGCATAGTAAGCTAACCACAAAACATCAACTTAACTATTCCAAGTGCCAACCTTACAAAACACAACCAATCAAAATCATTGCAATCAGTTAAAATAATCCTCAACTCTTAAATGCACTAATGATATCGAAACTCTTTTTTTTTTTTTAATGAGGAGTAAGCAAAAATCCAATTGTGGGTTCATTTCTCTTTCAATTCACTTGAAAAACAACACATGGTTTTAAAAAGTTGCCAGAACACTAGATCTCATGAAAGCTCAAAGAATTTGAAATTTTTTCTAGTTTTAGGCATTTTCTCATTCAAAAACAACCAATTAATTGGGAATCAAAATGTATTTCCCTCCCCCACACTTAATCAACACATTGTCCTCAATGTGAAAAATCACTCTAAAGAGAATGATGGACAAGTTGAAATTCAAGGCACAATGGTAATTAAGTAAGGTGGTGGCCAAAAAAAAAAAATTCCAAAGCATACATAGGGGGTTATTATTCTGCTAACTAAACTAAATTATTTCTACCTTTCTACTGGATTATGTCCCTCCCCCACACTTATCTTCCTCAAACAACAATTAAGCCCAAAAAATCAAAAAATCATGAGTTAGGAAGAAAATAAGTGAGGAAAGAGACAACCTGGGTTAGAGTATCTTGAGTCGCTTGAAAGAGAAGTTCTCATCCCGGATGAGAATCAAGCATTTGTCTTTTACAACATCTTCTCCCGCATTGAATTTCCTTGGTGGAGGTGGTTCAGGATCAATTGGAAGAGGTCCAAGAATGTATGGTGGATGTTGGTTGCACAAAGGACCTTTCCAATGATGTGCCTGCAAAGATGACGAGCAAATAGCAGTATCTCGTCCAAAAATAGAAACATGGAGAAGTTTCAAGTGAATTAAAGGCATGTTAAGTTCTAAACTCTCCAAGTAACTATCACATCCAAGGAAATCAATTACACTCCTATCAGTAGGAGTCAAACAACCAGTGATATTGTGAAAATTCTCTTGTGTTTGCAAAAGGGAAGGTGCGGAATCCAACTTAGTGTTAGGGCACACCACATCATCATTGCAATCACAAGAGATGGAAGTCAAAAGAGTGGAAGAAGAAAGAGAATTTTTCAAATTGTTACCACCTGGAGATTTTAAAGATTCAAAACAATTATTTTTCTTTTCTAAGTCAGGTGGTAAGTCACAAGAAAGCACTTGTTGGAAAGATTCACCAACATGTAGAATTTTATCAATTACAATTTCAGAATCTTTGTCACCAACAAGGCTACAAGGAAGTAATTCAATGGGAATTTTATGCATTTGGCATTCTAGGCTATGATCTTTCTCACTCAAATCAACCACATTGTCATTCATGCAAGATTCAACTTGTTCACAATTGTCATGCTTGCTATCATCAATAGTACAAGAGAGTGTGTTATGATCAATGGTAGAATCAACCACTTCACTAAATGCTTTCTTTTGAAACTCAACAAGTAAGTGGCATTTTTCATGATAACAATCTACACATATTCGATATTCCGCACAAGAACATGAAAATACTTCAGTCAGTTCATCACAAACATCCCTAGTACTATGAAGAGAAGCATCTTCAACAGTAGAAGCATCACACAAAGAAGTAAGAGCACAGTCATCAACAAGTACAATCGAATCACTACTACTAGAGCTAACAGTTTGAGCAATTACATTTTCAAACATTTGAGGGGATTCAACAATAATTTCCTCATCCACCTCATCATCACTCAAATCATGAATTGCTTCATTAGTTAAAGTAGTAGAAGAGTATACTTCTATTAGGATAGGAGCATTACCAAATGGTAGAGAAGACTCTTCAATGTTCTTTTGTACTTGCTTCACTTCTTGTGCTTGTGTGGGAAGAGGTACCGAAGGATTGGAAATTTCCACTTGTGAAGTGGCATTTAGGTGTTGCTCTTCGGTTTTCCCATCATCATTGGAGGTACATGACCACGGAGCTCCTTCTTCTCCTTCGGTTTTTATCCACAGCACATGATGAACAAAATCCTTAATGAATTTTTCAATCCCCTCCATTTCCTCTTCCATTTCCTCAGAAAAGCCACGAGGCAGAGCCTCTTTGAGATTGAATAAAAATTGATGCCGGACCTTTAGTTGGTCATACATTCTTCTTAAGGTAAGGGTTTGAGCATCCATGTATGGCAAGGTGAGGAAGGCATCAAGTCCGGAAGGTTGAGGAGTAGAGGGTTGGGATTGATGTTCGGGGCATGGTGGAATGGGTTGCTCATATGGAAGTGTATGTGGTGGACCAGTCTCTTGTAGGTTATGGCACATTGAAGACTCTTGGGTAGGCCACTCCATAGCTTTCTCCAACTTCTCACTATTGTCTTCTAGTTGCTCCACTTCTTTTGTATGTGTGAACATGGGAAGAGGATTTTCTTGGAAATTCGTCTTCAACACTTGTGATTGCTGAGTGAGACGCTCAATTTCCTTTTCCATTCTCTCATTCTCTTTCTCTTGATGTTCCATTCGTCTCATTATAGAGTCCATTTGATGGTCAAAATTGGCCTTTTGTGACCGCTTCTCATCTGATCGATTCACTTGATTTTGCAATTTTGCAAGGACTTCACGAATGGTAGGTTTTCTATTTGGCACACATGGTTGAGAATGAGGTTCAGAAGGTGGCTCAAATGGGTTTAGGAATTCATGAGATGGATGACATGGTCGGGAAGTGGGATGAGATGGTAAGTGAGAAGGTTCATGGTATGGCATGCGATTGTATGGTGGAGGATTATGAGAAGGCTCATAATATGGGTTGTATGGTGGTGGAGAAGGCTCATGGTATGATCTATAGGGTGGATATGGTGAGTGATTAGGTTGAAATGGAGGTTGGTGATAAGGTTCATGATACGGGTGGTGGAATGGACCATGACATTCGTGACCAACTGGATTCTTATCTTGAATTCCCAAATTAGCTTGAAAAGCCCGAATTGTTTGTTGAATGGAATCGATACTCTGAGAGATAGACTCTTCCCTTCTAGTTGAATCTCCTACAAAAGAGTGGGATTGAAATGGTGAATCTGGATTACCAGTAAACCAAGCCATGAAAGTTCACAAAAAATTAATTCCCAATGAATCACAAGATCACTATCTAACTATAAACTATAAAAACTAAGAAAAGAAATCAAAGAAAATACAAATGCAAATGCAAAAGAAAAAGAAAAAAAAAAATTCAAAAAAAAAAATGAAATAAAAATGCAAGTATGCTATGAATTAACTTGGAGACATGGTGAATTCAAACAAATAAGCTCAAAATCGTATAAAATTTAATACAAAAGCACCACACAGAAGCTACCAAGTTAAAACAATGCAAAAATGCAATGAATGCTACCTAAATGCAAAAATCCAAAAATATGTTTAATGCAATTTTTTTTCTATTTTTTTTAAATGCAAAACTATTAAGCTTCACACGAGAAACCCCTTGTCAAAAGTGAATTTGACAATTAGATTACCTAGGGAGCCAATTACTTAGCTCCCGAAGAACGGCGCCATTGATTTGATGAAAAACCTTTTTGTCTTTAGCCTGGGGTCAAATCACAATTTACCAATTAAAATGCAATAAGCAAACAAACTAGGATCGTTCTCTCTCTCGAGGAGCCTTTTATTGAGTCCTAAGTAATCTAAATGACATGTAAATGCAATTAAAACAAGGGAAAAATTGGTTTTGGATTTTTAAATTAATAAACTAAAATAAGATTGCAAAATTAAATGCTAAACTATTGTTTTTGGTATTTTTGTTAAATTAAAATGAAGTGAACTAAATGAAATTGAAAATGAAATTATGGATGATTCTTGGTAATGAAGAAAATGACTATCCTTGCTCAAAAAGATTATGGGAGTTAAAATTCATTAAGTCTTTAAAGAACAACCTCAAGATACCACTTGAGTCCAATAATCTCAATTAATAGTAGCTCCTACAAACGTAGCTAACCACTACCTCTTGAGAAATTGTTAAAATCCACTTAATGTGCAATTAAAATTGGAATAATGCAACATGAGTCTTCTTAAAATTGAGTACATAACAGTCCCTCAAAGGGCACAAATCAACCACATTAACTAGACAATAACACGCTAATTAATATAATCTCATTGCAACCACAAGAAATTAAAACAAATATAATCTTCACATTGCAAAATCCAATATCAATCACAATTATCAAACTAACAGAGACAATAAACATTAATCTCGGTTCAGAATTTATACACAATAATTCCTAAAACTAGGCAACCTAAATGTATAAATCTAGACTAATAGAATGAACAAATTAACTCCCCTTTGAAGCTCTAAACTTTGGAACTCAAGTCACTTAATCCACCTCCAAGAAGGAAAATGATTAGCTACACATTAAGCTCCTTTCGTCACCAAGGAACATTAAAAAGACAAATTGAAGTTGGAGGAGGAACCAACAGGCCTCTTGAATCTCAACTCCAAAAGCTATAGACGATGGTGGTTAATGATGGAGGTAGTGTAAACGATAAAGCAAATGGAGGCCGTGGGTGAGAACAGAAAACAGAGATTGCCGACAGTGAAGGAATGGAGAAGGGAACTGAAATCGACGGCGTGGTGGTGGTGGAGTCTCACCGGCGACGGCGGAGGTGAAGGGTGTCGCCGGTGAGGAGATTGGATGAAGGGAAGAAGGATGAAGGTCGAGATTTTGCGCGTGGTCCAGGCGTGAATCCCCCCTCGTGAACGCGGCGCTCCCTCCATTAATACCCCCCAGCTCGTTATCAATGTGTCGGGTCACTGAGCTTCACGGGTCTGCTGTGGTTGAATGAATAATTCAAACAATCAAACCTAATGTCCAATCCAAAACGCACAGCTTTTACATAGGGACCTAAGTGCAAAACTATAAAAGTTTTTGAAGAGGGACTGAAATGAAAAGTAAAAAAAAAACTTTAGCACTTCTTTTTGTCAGGTCTGTACGCGTTTTCTGCCTCCAGCTGAAAGCTAATTAATTCCCTTTGGTCAAAACGTGTGTTTTGACCAAGGGATTAAACTGAAACAAATAAAACTTCTGAGTAGGGACTAAACTGAAAACTTTTAAAACTTGAGTTTAAACTTTTATTTTTAAATATGTTCCAATTTCTTTAGGCACCTACAATTTAAGCAATTAATCTAGCATCAAATATTCTCAGAAAAATCAATGATTAAGAGTAATTACATTTTTTAGACAATTTTTCCCTTTTTAGCCCTAATTTAATATACTTACTCTCAATCCCAATTTATCACAAGAAAGGCATTTTGAGCTCAATAACTATGATAAAATACATTAAAAATCCCAACTTAATTATCAAAAATCCTATAAAAATATGGTTCAATCACGGGTTAAGGAACAAAAACTCTCTTCTCATGCACATAAAAGGTGGGAGGCTGTACGAAGTCACAGTCACAAGCCAACAGGAATAATTCCTACCCGTCTTGTTGAAAGGAGTGAACCCATCCAAACATAAACCAAGACGGACATTACGAGGATCCGCTGCAAACAAAGGATTCGCCTCGGAAACTTTCAGCCAAGCTTCGGCATCGGATGGATGCATCTACGATGATCCCGGTGCCATCTTATGTGAGCAACTATTTGTTTTGATGAATACAATCTCGAAGTCCGGTCACGAGAGGAAAGTACAACATCTTGCTTAATACTTGAAGGGTTGTTTTCCTTCCATTCCTAATAACTTTGTATCTGTCATGTTCGCAGAATTTACAATTGGTTAGCTCAGCATCATCCTTGTAATACAACATACATGGGCTGTAATGGATTTTTTCACATCTAAGCCCAAGCTCTTTCACCTTTTTTTTGCTTGGTAAAAATCTGTCGGCAAAGTATTGTCTTTGGGAACAACCTTACTCATGATCTGCATCATTTCGTTGTAATTCCTCTTACTCATATGGTGATCAGTCTTCAAGCTTAGTGTTGCTAGGGTAGCTAATAGTGATGAATGTTCACTATTTTCAATGTGTTTGCAACCTTCCCATAACAGACATTGCGCATCTTGAAGCATTTTATTGAACCTATCGGCTTCCAGATTAGGATCATCTCCCATGTATGGTGGTTGATTATGTGTACCAGTCTCCCCTTCCATGTATGATAGTTCAGCATGAGTAACGAGATCAAAATATTGGCCAATCGACAGTCCCGCGACATCCTTCACCAACTGTTCATATTGATTAAGGTTGTCTCGATGACTATTGTTCTCGTAATAACCACTCAATGTCTGTCGAACTTCACCATGACATTCCCAACAATCATAATCCCTCATGAATCCCTTTTTACACAAATGGATTCTGACCTTACCTTGATCTTGAAATTTTAAACACCTACATTTCACACACGGACAATTGATCCAGGTACTTCCATTAATTACTTGCACCAAAGAAAATTGGATGAATTCTTCCAAACTCTCCAAGAATGCTTGAGTTAGTTGTCTTCTCTCAATTAGATGATTATATATCCAACTCCTATCATGATTGCCTTCCATACTTCCCTAACCCAACCCTAAACAAATATATATAGTGGGGACATACCCCAGTCTACAAAACAACATGTCACAAATATAAGTGACTAATACAATTGGCCACTTATGCCATCCAATTGCCACTTAATCAAGAAAGTGAGAAACAAACACATACATTGAACTAAGAATAGATCCTAACAAGCAACCAGAAAATGAGGATAGTACATCAGAAGATGGAGACATGCATGTGGAGAGGCCAAACAAAAAATATAAAACTACACATTGAATTAGGGAATGAGCAAACCATTGGCATTTCAACAATATCACTTGCTACAATTTGATGTAATAATTTCTAGGACATATAAGTATTTGTGGAGTTTATGAGTGTCCTATTAAAGGCTAATGCAATGTTATAACATGGCATAGGATGAATTGCAGGTTTTCTAATATATATGGGGTAAATCCATGTGATTATTTAAGACAATAATATATAAGACTTAATCAAATTTATATAATATAAAAAATCAACTTTATCTTATGTATTTATAATTTTTTTCTTCAAATTATCCATGTTTATTTTATACTTCTTTTGGTCTTAATTATAAGAACACTTTTATAGTGCAAATTACACTATAAAATTGTTCCTATAATTAGGACTAGAGGTAGTAACTTGTTAAAGATAGTTCCAAATCAAAAATTTAAAATGAGATATATATTTTAAAAAAATTAACAAGTCATTTTTATAAGATACTAACTCAACTAGCTAATTTAACTAATTTTTATCATACATACAAATTTTATTATTCTCTAAACTCACATCTTCCTCCTACTTTACGTTAATTAATTAACTCACGTGTCCTTAAACATCACTTTTCAACACTTCACTTTTCTCATTTGACCACCATCCTATTTACAGATTTATGTATCATTACCAACTAATACAATATCATAGCAATTATTATAAGATGCCAACAAACTAAGCATTATCTTAAAAAGTAATCTTACTTATAAGATGCCAACAAACTAACGCATCTACATCATAATTTTCTCGCTTTATCACTTTAAGCATAATCCAAATTTTAAACTTTCTCTTATCTTTTCCAACATCAAATAGTGAACTTCCTAGTTCCTATTACATATGAATATGAAATTATTTAATCACACCATTTTGTATGATACACACACTCGTATATATATATATATATATATAACTGCAAAAAATTAAAGCCTTTGTTGCTAGAAAAAGTACTATTGACGTGGTTAATTTAAAAAAATGCCATGTAAATGGAACCAGATCCCAAAAAAGCCACACACAAAAAAGACAAACATACCCGATACCGATAAAGAGGAGGTTGGAGAATGGTGGCCGAACGGAACCAGAGAGCGAGAGGCGGAGGATGAAGGACGAGAGTGAGGAGGAGGAAGAGGGCAGATGACGAAGGCGAGGAGGCGGAAGACGGGCGGAGAGGAGATCAACGGACGAAGGAATTTGCGCCGGAGGATGGAGGAAGAGGATGGATCGGGAAGGTCGGAGGTGCACGAAAACCAGAGCTGGCGAGGAGGACTGGAGGTATACACACGAGTGGGAGGAGAAGAGTGTCTTGAATATAACAAATAAGTTTTGTGATGGAACAATAGTCTGACAGAACTCCATTCCGTCGCAAAAAGGCACCCTAAGGCCGCTGACACTTGCGACAGAACCCAAGTTTCGTCACAAGTCAATGGCCCTGGCCACCAAATTACGATGGAACCCACGTTCTATCACAATTCGACGCCCAAGGTTGCCGAATTTTGCGACGGAACCCAAGTTCCATCACAAAAGCTATCTAGCTTTTTGCCACGGATCTATGTTCCGTCGCAAAAAGCCACTTTTGCAACGGAAATTCACTTCCGTCGTAAAAAGATTTTTGGTATTTTGCGACGAATCCCAAAATCCATCGCAAAATTATAGTTTTGCGACATATTTTTTTCCATCACAAAAGACCTCTATTTTGCAACGGATTTTTTTCCCATCACAAATTCTGTCATTGTTTTGCTATTTTCTAGTAGTGTACTTGCAAACCAATATTTCACTCCATGCTGCAGTATATTCTCTAATGATGAAAGTTTGTAGAGGTTATTATGAAAATTGCTACAAAATGAAAACGTTTGTGAAGGTCAAGAGAATTCACATTTGTAGCGGCTGGACACAAAACCTGCTACAGAATGGCAAGAGTCTTCACATTTGTAGCGGTTCGTGTGACCGCTACAAAGTGGCAAGAGGAACAATGTATTCTATAGCGGTTAATGTAGCGGTTTTATTGTAACCGCTACTAATTGTTATAGCTTGTTGCGGATAAATGCTAAAACCGCTACAAAATTTCAAGCCTTTAAAGACGCGTTTTTCATTCTCACAACGCACATTTCAGTCTCATGCGCTTTCTTACAGCATTTAAGTTTAATTTTTAACGAGTGATGGTTTTAGGGAGAGGTAAGGGTAAGGATGTGATACAGGGAAGAGCACCTCGACAAGGGGTCAGTAGTACTAGAGGGTTGCACGAAGTTAGAAATGTCCTCGTGCCATCACGGCAAGGGACCCAACCTCAGCAGATGTTCCCACAGGTAGATGAGGCGGCCCCACGTGTAGAGGAGGCGACCCTATCGCCTCATGATGATGATGAGGTGGTTGAGGAGGCTGAGATAAGTTTAGATGACTTGAGCAAGGTGGGACATTTGAATTGAACATACCAATGCACGATATGGAGCAGTTCTTGGATGAGGACATCACCCATGACCAGGGGAACCCCGACATTCATCTTCGTGGATGACTGGATTTGACATGGAAGTCAAAGGTAAAGTTGAATATTGTTGGAATGAATGTAATATTTAAATTCCATACGGTTTATTAATAGTATGTTTAATTAAAATAAAAAATGTTGTGAATTGTATAGATGAGCAGGGGAACATTAGCACGAGGAGGCTGGACGTGGCTAGTGTTAATACGATGAATAGGCCACGTTTCTTAGTTCCATGGAATGAGCACACGGACCAGCCAATCAAGAATGGTGATCACCTGTTCAATCGCTGGCTTACCGATATAGGCGGGAATTGGTTTTGGTTTGCCATCTACTTCTAAGATTGGAAGCAAGTTCCGACGGATCAGAAGAAAAGAGCGTTTGCAAATGTTGTTTTGGTTAATTGCATTAAATTATAGTATGTATATACATAGTTATAATTTAGGTATTTTGAATTAATTAATTAATAATTTAATTGTAATACGAAGAATTTTGTCGTCCGAGACAACAAGAGGAGGTACGCGCTCATGAAGATTGGAGACAGTTGGAATAATAGGAGGAATCGTCTCTACCACCAGGTATATGGATGTGATGATTCCTCCAGATCAGCTAAATGCGAGCCCTTAGACGACATCCAACCATTAGACTAGGCTAATTTTGTGTAGTTTTGGATGAGTCCAGGCCGTGTACATTTTTACTTAATTCAATAATTCTTAATAATTAGAAATTTCACAATTATTATCGAAACATATTTTAATGTTTCATCTCTTATGCAGGCTCTTGCTCAAAAGAACACGAGGATCCGGGAGCAGCAGAGGATCCACCACACAGCCAGATCCAAGAGTTTTGTTGTCACCTACGGTGAACCGATATTTTTTAAAGTTAAAATAATTTTAGCTTTAAATTATTAATTATTTTATTTTTCCTATAACTAAGTTCATAATTTTTTATTTCTTTTAGGAGAGGAAGGCTTAGGAGAAGAACCGTCGGACGGAATATGGGGAGTTCTTTACATACACCTGCAGACACCGAGACAAGCGCCTACCTCCTAGCAAGTAAAGGAAGCCATTGTAAGTGATTTACATAAATAAATAAAAAGATATAATTTATATAATTAATTTACATTTATGCAATGGTTTCATTATTATGTCGAGGAGGAGAGACACATGGATTGGAATATGGTAGTTCACCTAAAGCCTCAGGACCTTTACGACATGGGCGATGGTGATAACATCGCCTACTAGAGTGAGTTGTTCCATCCCGCCAATTTCGAAGACTTCTTTCCTTAAGGCGATGAGAGTTTACCTATCATTTGGTGAGGTTTTTAAGTTACGCTTTATTATCAATTAATTTAAGTTTTATTTGTGTTCAAACGTATTAAACTCACAACTAACATTTTCTCCCCACCTTTTTTGTAGTGATGGCGAATAAGATTGATTAAAAAGAATG
Source organism: Acacia acuminata (assembly GCA_019022655.1). Taxonomy (NCBI): domain Eukaryota; kingdom Viridiplantae; phylum Streptophyta; class Magnoliopsida; order Fabales; family Fabaceae; genus Acacia; species Acacia acuminata. The sequence goes on from JAFJYI010000075.1 coordinate 1,616,923, forward strand.
CTTATCTTACTCGTAATCCGTTTATATATATATATATATATATATATATATTAATGTATTTTTGTAGCGGTTCTAAACCGCTACAAAATTTAAAATTAACCGCTTCAAAGTATACGACCACTACTAATTCCATCAAATTAATGCTACAAAAACCGTCACATAAACCACTACAAGTTTGATGCACATATCCTTATAAATACCACCACTACACCTCATTTCACATGCTCCTTCATTTATTCCTTCCCAACTTCTCTCTTGTTTTACTATTCCTATCAATTTTTTTCGAGAGGTATCAAATATGGTAAATATTTTTTTTCATATCTCTTTGATTTTAAATTTCTTAATATCTTATTATTCTTTGACACTAATTATTTTTAATTTTCAAGATGACACTCCCTCCACATTCCTTCTATAATCATCAACATTTATTTCATAATCAAATATTATTTATTGGACACCAAAATAAGTTCATATTATCTACAATTTCTCAGAATTAGATCGATATAATCTCCATAATCAAATATTATCTAAGAGTATTATTTTTAAAAATATAAAAATTATCATATAAATTATTAATTAACTAATAACACTAAAATGAGAAAAGAAATAAAAAAAACCACTACCATTACTTTTTTTTTAATCAAATATAATTTTCTTTGTAGAGGTTATTTAACCACTACAAACATTTGTAACAAAATTTTTGGTGCAATTTTCAAAATTTTAAAAAATTTGCGGCAAACATTTGTAATTGTTTAAGAACCGCTACGTATTGGCTGAAAATTGTAAAAATGGGGCCAAAATTTTGAGCCAAGACCGATGAACCGCTACAAATGTTTGCCACCAATATTTTAAAATTTTGAAAGTTGTGCCACTCAAATTGTTTCCGCCAATTTGTAAAAAAATCTTCCACATATTTAGTAGTGGTTAGTTGACCGCTACAAAATTCCAACTTCATCATGTAGCGGTTTATTAAGCGCTACGAATGTTGATATAGTATGTTGTCTACATGGCGTCCTGTAGCGGTGACACTATAACCGCTACAATATTAGTAGCGATTCATGCTACTTGAATATCGGTTTGTTTTAACCGCTACAAAATATTTTGCCACGGTGCGTTTTGTTGCAGTTTCTCTAATTGTTACTCATGTCGTTGGTAGCAGTCAAAACCGCTACAAATACGCAGTTTTAACCGCTACAATTTTTTTTTAGTGAAAACAGTTAACTTTGTTAACCAAAAAGTTATTATAAAATTATTCTAATTTAGATTCTTCTTACCAAGAAAATTTTTAATAGAGACACTTTTGCTCAATTCTTCAAAGCTAGGTCCTACGTACCAAGATCGGTAAAGTATGCGCAAAAAAGATAGATCCTTGCTCCAAATTGTGAATTATTTGGTCAATCCTTCATTTCTATTAATGCATATTGTAACAAAATTTAGCTATTATTATCAAGAATCAAGAAATCAGTTAAAAGAAAATACAGTAATGGTACTTGCATATTTGTTCTCCTATAGTAAGTTTCTGCATGTAAGTAATTAATACCTCTCTCTCAGCCTTTTAGTTAAGCACAACTTAATTCTAATTGCCTACTTCCAACAACACCCTTTTTTTTGTTGCATAAACACCCGGTATCATGGCCAAAACCTCAAGAAATCACAACCTAGACTAATTTGGATCAGGCCATGGTAGGATATATTCAGGCAGTAACCCTACCACCTACAATGTTATACTTCTAAATTAAAGGTTTGAACCTGTGACATTTGATTAAATTGGAACAATTCTCACCCATTAATCTAAACATTCGGTGGTAATTGTGTGTCTACAACATTATTAGTTGACTAAACATTAAAATTTAGACCATCAAAAGCGTATTTATTTTTCTCCCTTCTTTCCCATTCCATTTATTTGAATTCGTTACATTCCTTCCACAACTCCTAAACATTCCTTTTTTTTTTTGGGAAAGCTATTTATATTAATACTAAAAAACAGGTACAATATATGGATACAAGTAAAGCCGGATCCGATTACAACAAAATACATCCAAAATAAAAAACAACAAAAAGCGGCGAAATCACCGTACATAAAATATTTAGAAGTAGAAGTAGAATCATAGACAAAGCAGCCTCCTTAATATCTGGGGTTAGAAGTGACAAGGAAGAAGGTGATGGTTGTAAAACCCACCCAAACGGGCACACCTCCTTATAAGCATTAGCTGCAACGAGAGCAGCTGTACAGGTACCCCATATTGGGGTTAAGAACCCGAAAAACCCAACCTCAGACGTAAGAAGACCCATGATGTCCAGAAGAAATCTTCTGCTCCTCTGTTGAATCAGATCTGGTGACCATGGCCACACAACAAGCAACGCCTCTTTAGATCTGCCCCCAAGAACGCAGATCCGAACTACCAAGGAAGAATCGGATCTTATAACGTTCATACAACCGTCCACCCAAGAGGCTATGCACGCAGATCTTACAGATCTGCTTATTACATGAGACAAAAACACCACCGAGACAACCCGTATCACGAAAAGTAATAAAAAACGAGATAAATCTCACCTCCACAAATTAGATGTGGAGAGGAGAGGAAAGGGCTCGCCACAAGGACGAGAGAAGGCCACGTCTGACAGAACTCTGAGGGAGAGGACCATAAATCAAGGATCTGGACTCCAAAATACCTGGACCGTAGATCCAAGATATGGACTTGCAACAACCACTCGAACTCGTCTGTGGCACAAAGGCGGTGGTCACCGGCGGCTTGTGTGTAAGGCACAAGCCGCCCGGCGCCGGGAGCATGCGATGAAGGCGATGAAGTGCAGGGAGGAGACAAGTGAGAGGTCCACAAACAATCCACTTATCATCATACATAAAAAACAAGTATGGCTTTGGCATAGCATGCCTTTTTAAGATATTAAAAAAATATTTTAGGGTAACAACTGATCTTAAAAAAATATTTTAGAATCTTGACAATCTTGAAAAAAAATCATGGTACTAATGGGTAGTAAAAATATATTTAAAAATACTGAAAAAATATTTCCTTATCTTGAAAAAAAATTAGGATATTGAAAAAAAAATTCAGGGTAATGACTAATCTTTAAAAAATATTTCAGGTACAGAAAAGTACTAAAAAAAATCTTAAGGATAAATTTATCAATAACTATATCACTTTTTACGATGTATATCAATAACTAAGAAAATCTCATCAGGCGTATATCAATTTTTATGTATATTACACGCACGTAAATATGTGATACTTTTAAAAGATTGAATAGGATTACAACAACAAAAATTTAATTTAAAGAGTAAATAATACAATATTATAGTCAATAATTATATAAGATAACTGATAATAGTAATTAATATAAGATAACAAATATAATTTGTGATTTTTTTGTTGCATTCACTTTTTCTAACCCCAATGCACATGGTTGGGAGTCCAATGCACATGGTTGGGAGTCGAGCAAGGATTTGCAATAGTCGGATTTTGGGTGGATTGCACATGGACTTTTTAAGCTGAACACTCCCGGAGTAAAACCTGTTTGTGTTGGGCGCTCTGGAGTAAAAGTTCGTTGGCCTATCTGCACCTTAGATAACGGCCGTTATCTTTTTCTAACAGTATTGTGCTGACTGTACATTTTTTAAAGTTTTTTATGCTGACTGCACATTTTTAAAAGTTTTTTGGTATTCTTGGTCCATTTAAAAGTTATTTGTGCTGGTGCTTCGAGTTAAAAGTTTGTTGGTCAATTTGCTTCTCAACCCTAAAATAAATTGTGTTACATTATGATCAATAGAAATGAAGGATTGACCAAATAATTCACAAGTTGGACCAAGGATATATTTCTTTTGCGCGTACCTTACTGGGCTTGGGTAGTACCTAACTTTGAAAATTTGAGGAAAAGTTTCTCTATTAAAAAGTTTCTTGGCAAAAAGAATCTAAATTCAAATTATTTTATATTAACTTATTGACTAGGAAAAATCCCTGAAAAGAACTTTAAAAATGTCAAAAAGAAAAAATGTATTCTGAATATTCATGATGCCAAAGAGGTGTTAGGATCTGATTCGTCCTTTTCCAAATTTAAAGGAAATGACAAAAGCTGTCCCTACGAGTTTAATTTTTACTTAAACAGGATTAATTGTGAAAACTTTATCCAAATTTATAAAACATTCATCAAAACTTGTGAAACACTGATCAGATCTTGTGAATTTTCATTTGCAACTTGTGAAATTCTTTTAAAACTTGTGAAAATCTTGTCGAACTTAAAAAACATCGATCTAAACTTGTGAAACCTTATCATATCTTGTGAATCAAAACTTGCAAATTGTGAAATTCTTTAAGGAACTTGTGAAATTCTTGAGAACTTTTGAAAACCTTACCCAAACTTTTGAAACCATTATTAGAACTTGTGAAACTCTTACCATATATTGTGAATTAACACTAATACAAAAAAAATGGTTTTTACTTCCTTAAAAAACGTCTGTTTTTACAAAAGGACGTAAAAAGTACAGGCAGTGGCATTTTTATAATTATATGTGAAAAAATTGATATATTGGACGTCCCTTTTAAATTTAGGATGCCAAAAGTGGTTTTCGGCGTCTAACTAAAATTTAGGACACCTTAAGTAGTCTTTCGGCGTCCTAATTTTAAATTGAGACACCTAAAGTAAAATTTCCTCCGCTACTTTGGGCTCAACAAAAATTTTAGTTTCAATTTTCATTTCTTATTCTCGCGCTTCTTTGTCACAGAACCTTCTCCTTCATTCCTCCTTACCCAAAAGTACTCTTCCTCCTCGACCTTTGTTCAAAAATGGACCTCAGCGAATAGCCTTGCCATGCCACTTAATGAAGCTTCTGCGAGATGCAACCGCCATGATTTGAGCTCCAATTTATTTGGCGAAGTGTTTTGGTTCACCGGGTATCGAGATACGTCTGCAGGTGGATTTGAGCTCCATTTTCGCTGGTGAAACGTTTTGGCTTGCCGAGGGCCAAATGCAAGCGGCGGGAGTGGTAGAAGTTTGATTGTTGTTCTTTTACCTCATCCTCCCTCGCCGTTGTTAGATCTAGGTCACCGACAATGATTTCACATCGATCTCCCCTTTCGTCCAATCAATGCTTCTTCAACCACTCTTGCCGAACATGATTTCAGATCTAAGCCATTTGCAAGAAGTTTAACCATTTCTTGATTTTCTTTTCTCCTTCCTAGTTTAGTTTTTTTGAGTTCTTCATTGTTCATAGTCCACATCTTGAACAACCAGCTTGCTTGATCTGGATCTGGATGTATTTTTAGTTTTCTCAACCTCCTGAATGTATTTTGCTCGATTTGGATCTAGATATATTTCCATTTTTCTCAACCTCGTGAATGTATTTTCCTTGATCTGAATCTGGATCTGAAACCAACACGTTAGCAAGACGTTGCTCCTCGTCTTTAAGCGTGGGACTTGGATCCTCTCGAAATTGCCTATTTGGGGCCTTTTTTAAAAAAAAAAAAAAAAGAGACTTATTGTGTCCTAATATCAAAATAGGGACACTATAAGTCTCACTTATGGCATCCTTATTATGAATTTTGACGCCGTAAGTGCCATTTACGACGTTCTTATTTTGAATTTGGGATGCCATAAGTACCACTTATGGCTTCCCTTTCTGTTTTTTGGATGCCGTAAGTTTGACTTATTACGCCCACAGATAGGCGTCCCCTTATAAATGGACGTAGAATGTGCAAAAAAAGCAGAGACGTTAAAGAGCTTTTTTACGGTAGCGTAAAATTTGCAACTTGTGAAATTCTTTAAGAATTGTGAAACTATTTTGAGAACTTGTGAAAACCTTATTTGAACTTGTAAAACTCTTATCGAATCTTGTGAATTCAAATTTGTAATTTGTGAAGTTCTTTTAAAAACTTATGAAAACCTTATCCGAACTTGTCAAACCTTTATTAAATCCTTGGAATTTTGATTTACAACTTATGAAATTATTATAAGAAATATTGAAAACCTTATTTAGACTTATGAAAACCTTTTTCAGAATTTGTGAAATCAAGCCTTCCTTTCTATTCTTAATTTGAAACTTAGAGGAACAATTCAGTCATTTCATTTTACTTTTGGAAAGGACGAATCAGGCCCTAACACCTCTTTGATATTATGAATATTCAGAATACTTTTTTGTCTTTTGACATCTTTAAAGTTCTTTGTACGTGATTTTCCCTATTAGCTGTTAAGGATATTTATTTGCTGAATAAGTTTGATATGCATTTAGTTTTGAGAAAATCCCTCATAAAGACCATTAAAAATAATAAAAGACAAAGAGGTGATTCCAATATTTATAACACCAGAGAATTGTGAGGGTATCATTTGTCTTTTTCTTATAAAATTCATACAGTATTCATTTTCATCCGATGCTAAAACGCAGAAAAAGGAATGTATTGCACCATAGATATACAAACCGAGCCGGTGTGGGTTGTTAACTCTTAGAATTTGATAACATTTCAACATATTTTCTTCTCTTTTTACCTATTTTTTGGATTAAAAATGTGCATAGAAAAGTTTATAGAAGAAAATGTGTAGATCAAAGTTTCAAGCAAAAATAAAAGAAATTCTTGTTATATACTATATAGTTTGTGATTCAATTGAAAATTTATAAATCCTTTCTCTTTTATAGGAGGATGGGGAGACAAGTTTGAAGGCCTTTAAGAACCAAAAAACAATAATAAAAAAAATAAAAGAAAGTGAAACATCATAAAGTTAGAAGAAGGAACATGTACAACTTGCCTCAAAAATTGTGAACCGGTCAAGCGGAGTAAAAAGAAAAATAAGAAAATGAGCTCTTTGTGTCACTAGCATTGGCAAGTGTCAAAACTTGCTTAAGCAAGAAGAACTTTGAAGAAGAATTATACTCGTGTCACCGGCTTGATAAGTGGCAAATTAACGATAGCAAGTAAAGAATTTGAAGACGAATTGACTCTCTGTGTCAGCGAGCAAGTTGACAAACTTACCATGGCAAGTTTTGAAAAAGTATAGCTGTGAGTTTTGATTTATGAAGCTACAAAAAGCTATTTAACCTAGGAAAAGCACTGAAAGCAGACATTCTACACTTTGGAAAGTTGAAGCACGCAAGGAGACATCTATAGATCTTTTGGAGAGTTTTGGAGCTTTGGTGGTGGTTTCAAGAGGGATTTTGTGACTTCTACCTTGGTTTCATTGCTTTTCTTGTCTTTTCTCTTTTTCTATGTTGTATTCAATTGTTATGTTTAGTTTTTCAGTACATTTGAACAAGAGTAACTAAGCATTTCTCTTCTAGGATTACTTTGAACCTTTGTATGGATTAAAAATTTGTTATTCTCTCTTTTCGGCATTTAATGAAGTATTTTGTGTTGATTTTATTCTATACTTAATGTCTCCGAGTGCTTGATCACCATGTAGTTGATTTGTTAAATGAGATGATACTTGAGAGAGATTATCTTGTTTAAAGAAGTTGGATAAAGTCACACTAGTCTTGAAATTTAAGTTTAAATGGATAGTTTGTTGATAGGAAATAGATTTACCTATTGACCTAGTATTGTAATTATAAGATTGAGTCTGCTTTGTTCTTTTCAAAATTAAATGAAAATAACTAAAATGTCCCTCTAGGTTTAAAAAACATGCTTCCATTTTTTATTATGGTTTAATAATAATATTCATAGAGGCATCAAGTCTACAATAAATTGATGTGTACTTTTGTCGCTAAAGCAATCAATTAAACTAGGTCCTAACTAATTATGCAGTTTAGGGTTAACCTAAGTTATTCTCCCAGGGAGCAATTTGTGGGTTTTTCTTTAGGTTGAATTTAGATTATGAAAAATGCAATAAAATTAACCTAAACTAAAATGTAAGACACTGCTACTTAAATGAAATAAAACTACCTAAGAGCGAGGATGAAAATGACTCTAAAGCCTATATAAGAATGGAACTAATCTAGATGCAAATGCAATTCTGGGGGGATTTTATGAAAAGAGAATTAAAATCTTATGCAAAGAAATTAACTAATAACTAAGAAAATCAAATAAGAAAAGACAAAGAAGGTTTACTTCAAGTACGGTGAAATGAATAACTCAAGATTTATATGGAGTTAACTTTCTTAGCCCAAATTAATTAGTGAAACCAAAGGGAGATTGATGAAAGATTCGAATTAATAAATTTAATTACCTAATTGAAATATCGAAAACCCTCAAGCTCAATAATACCTAATCCACTAGAAAACTCATAATAGAATAAGCGCTAGTTTAATTAAGTCCATTAAAACCAGTTAAAATAGTTTTTAGTTTTGGGAATCATGTTCACAATTGCCTAATTAAACAATTAGACAATTAACCAACCTAATTAAACAACTAAGAGGATAAACCTAGATTGAGAATTAAATTAATATTGAAAACTCAATTAATAACGGCTTGCAAACAAAAATTCCAGCAAATATCTTAGCACAATTCAAATCCAATTTGTCAATTTAATCCAAATTAAATAATATGTCTACAATCTAAAACTAGATTGTTCTCAAGAAAATAACTCAAAATTATCTAAAACTAAATAATTTCCAAGTCTTGAAATAAATTGATAAAAGGAAAGATACTCCCTTATTATCTTCAAATATAAGTTCTTAGGACCCATTTGGTTTGTGGAACTCATTTGAGTTCTAGGGAACATGACACAGTTTCCACTCCCAAAACCCATTTGGCGCCTTCGTGGGAAATCGAGATCACTTCAAAACTGGCGGGATCCTCTGAAAATGTTCCTGGGAGAGTGAATTGTGGCACAAAAAAGCCCCTCTAATTTGTTATAAACCACATGCCATCGATGAGCCAAAAGAAGGAGATTGCGAAGAAAGTGTCGACAGTTGAAACTAGAACCGAAGCTAGTCATTACTCCTGCTTACTGTACTGGTTGATATTTTGTAATGTGAGTTCAAACTTAACTGTTTGGTTTGAACTTGAATGTGTTATTTTGCAACTTCAGTCTGTAACTGGTTTTGTAAGTTATTTATGGGCTATTTTGGCATATCTTATGTCTGTCTTATGGTTCAGATCCCTTTGAGGTCTCCAACAGTTTTCTTTCTCCACCAAGACGTGATTTGGTTTGGCTCCGTTTCTGTCCAATTCGCAAAACAAACAAAAAATATGTTTTCTTCCTTTTTTGGGGGCATTGTGGGAATTTTACTCAACCTTCCAACTTAACCAACACCCAATTCTTCTTATCAAACAAACAATTTATTTTTTTTTTCAACTTACTTATATTTTCATGTCTACCAAACAACTCAACTTTTTAAAGTTCCTGTCAATCTTCCTTTCCCTTCCCTTCCTTTCCTTTCCTTTCTTTAAGTTCCTTTCCCTCCTTAAATGTTCTCCGTACCAAATGGGCCCTTAGGTTCTAGCTCACTTCATGCTCCTCTCAAATTGCCTCCCAACTAACTCAAGCTGCCATAACACCTCTTCAAACTCCTTCAAGCAACAAGCCACGACCATTGTTGGGAAAGATAGCTTGTGAGTGAATGATTAATAATCGGATGTTGTTTGTCTATGCGAATGGAAAAGGAAGGTGGAATAGATGAATGGCAATTGAAGGTAGGGCCGTGAGTGTTGACACAGAGAGAATAGTCAGATTGTGAGCATTAGTGCGCCGCAGTGAATTCGTGAGTTTCAGCCTCTACTCTTAATGAGAACGTCTGTCATCTTGTGGCTGCTAGGTTAATTAAAGTAGTCGCAATAGAGAGTTTTGGGTACCAATTTGAGTCCATTAAAATTTAAAAAACCCAATAAAATTTTACTATTAGATCTTCTTTTAACTTTCAAGGTCAATTCTGCATCGTAGAATATTCTAAGATGTTTTTTCTTATCTGCAAAAATTAAATAAAGTCGTAATCTATCATATATTTAGAAATATTATTCAATCACAAGATAGCAATCAAAGTATTAATAATTTAAGCTCGATAATCTCATAATTAATTCAGACTTATATTATTTTATAAAATTGGCTAACAATCTAAATACTATCTAATAATTTCAAATTAACCTAAAATAGTTTCTAAAATAAATATAAATAAGGTAGGATAAAATACATAAAAATTGAGATTCATCAGGGCGCCTGGATAAGATTTACCTATTGCCACTTTTTTCCCCCTGTTTGGATTTGCGCTTCTTTTTAAGTCAGGTGTCAGGTCTACAATAATATTCATTTTTTTTCCATTCTTGTTTTTGTTTCCCAAATCGAATGGCTCTAATACCATCATATTATTAGAATTCTAGATAGAGGTATATGTTAATGTTGTTTTTCTTTTTTTTTTTTTTGATCAGAAAGGATACTTGAATTACTTAAATCAGCAAATACACAGTAGCACCTATATAGGAAAGGCGTACACAGAGGTCTAATACAAACCTAGCTAAAACCATAACATAGTGAACAATACTACCTAACATAAATAAGCACAAAGCTAGCTAGCTAAAAAAATCCCTACATCAGCACTGGAGGAGGCAGTATCTTCCACGACAACATTCATCTCAGGAGCATCCAGAGTTAGAATAGGCAGCAGGGAAGGTGATGGTTGGACAACCCACCCAATCGGGCACACCTCCCTATAAGAATTTGCTGCAAGAAGGTCTGCAGCTCTATTACCCCGGCGAGGAATAAAAGATAAAGAAAACACAACCCTGTCAGACAAGAGACAAATAATGTCATGTAAAATACATCGACTCTTCCACTCACATAAGGCAGTAGATTTAGCATTAATACAAGACACCAAAAGAAGGCAATCGGTCTCAAAAATCACATTTTCATGCCCTAAATCCACTGCTAACATTAAGGCCTTCTTCAGAGCAAGAGCCTTAGTCATGAATGCAGATATTGATTTGATTTTGTCTACATAGCCCCATCTAAAGGACCCATACATATCTCGACAAATCACTCTTAACGCTGCATGTTCTTTACCAACAACAAAGGCACCGTCTGAATTAATCTTTAACTGCCCAGGCTCAGGTGGAATCCAGTGCGTACTCCCATCAACATTAGCACCTGATCTAGCCGAAACAGTTGGCTTCTTCTCACACTGATTCCAAAATTCCAAGTTGCTTCTCATTGCTGATTCAATCATAGCCGCGAGGTTAGGAGCAGCATTATTAAATACCTTTTCATTTCTCTACTTCCAGATTAGCCAAACCAGCCAGCAAATCAGTGACAGGTCCCTTTCTGACAGAGATTTCAGTCTATTAATCATGAGCCACCGAGCAGAAAAATTAGAAACTTTAGACCAGTCCACCCTCACCCCCAAGCTACACCCAAACCAGACGCACCTGGTCCAACCACACTGAAATAACAGATGTTCTATGCTCTCCTCTGCCACATCGCATACAGGGCATATCTGGTTCTTGATTGCTTCCTATTAAATAAAGCCGCATTGGTGGCAACGGAGTTGGTCAGAAGGCGCCACAAAAACTGTTGAACCCGGGGAATTGTTTTGATTTTCCAGATAGATTTCCAACAAGAGGTAGGCACCACTAGGGAAGTGCTAGCTTTCAGCTTATTTGCCAAGCTTTCAGATTTCCCAAAAAAATAGCCTACTTTAACTTTATACTCCCCATTGATAGCGTTAGTCCATACAAGTCTATCTCCCATCCCATTATTAGGAATAGGTGTTGCCAAAATCGCCACTTTAACTTCCGGAGTAACCAAGTGACTAATAGGAGAGAGATTCCATTCCCCATCCACAATAAGATCATGTTAGGATCCGTACAACGCAGCGGATTAAAATTTCTACGAATCCGTCCCGAGGATCACTCGGCGCGTTTAAACCAAGGCTAAGGAATCCGGATATTACCTTTTTAAAACTCGTTCGCGGTTTCTACTTCATTGAACAGGTGGGCTACCTCCTCGATCGCGAGAAGACGACTCGTAGAATCGGCTTCCTCCACCGTATCCACACGAACAATTCCTAAACACGGCTACGACAGCGTGCTAGCGCCTCTTTTGCGTCTCTCTCTATTTTTCACTCTAGGGTTTCTCGCGGCTTTTCGGGAATACGCTCGACCGAAAGTCCGTAGGTTTTCTAAAACTTGTTTTTGCGTATTTAATGCAAAATTAATCGTATTAATTTTTGAATTCAAACTTTAGATCTGGATTAAATATATATTAATTAAATCTATCCGATAGATCTAATATAATAATATTTATTTAATCGAATTAAAAGCCGGATCTGAAATTTCGAATTCGAATCTAGATTAAAAAATAATTAATTAAATCTATCGATAGATTTAATCCAACCTATTTATTTAATCCAAATTTAAAAGCCTCCTAATTTAATTTATCTCAATAAATTAAATCCAGAAATGATATCTATCTATTTATTTAAATCGAGATACTAATATCTCAATTTAAATTAAATAGACAATAATATCTTTATTCGAAAATTAAATGAGATACAATATCTCTGTTTGTTTTAGATATTTAATTTATCAAATAAATTAAACATAAAACAAATAATATAATAATAATATTTTAATCTCAATTAAATAATATCATTATATTATTTTCGAATTTAAATATATATATATATATATATTTACCCCAGATTAAACTCAGTATTCATTAATCTCATATTAATCTAAGATTCAATGAACCTGGACACTTTTACCCGTGTTGGATTATTCTTGTGTGCGACCCTGCAGGCCCATGTGAGATTGGCAGTGGGCCAACACCGTGTCGACCCACAAATCGCAAGCGGCCTCTAGCAAGACATTGCGACTACCCAATTCACATGGGGATCGATGACACGATACAACCTATCGTACAACCATGTCACGTCCTTTTGTCACGCGATAATTTGGTCAAGGATGAGGCATGGATAATGTCAATTTGTCTTTTCTTGACCATCACTTTCTCGATTCTCGAGTAGTCTAATAAGTGAAATGGAAACTCCTTTCCATCACGGTATGGCTATACATTTCTTAGACTCACTCATCGAGGGCCCAAAGATTATCTCTCTACAAATGTGAGGGACAAATTCCATCTTGACCATTCACGTCCCTCCGCATGAAAACCACCGATCCCGATCCCGGCCTTTATCATCACCCGGTCAAAGGTGACTTTTGACTAGGTCAAAGACCGTGATTCATCATGTAGGAATCCATGATGATCTCAGGTCATAGGGCGTCGTGACGCAGTTATACATGAGATAAGCTTATGACTATATTCATGCAGCTTTCTCATAATGGGTCGGTCCAGCACCTTGTATTCTTACAAGTGCCCATGACTTTGATTCGTATCTCCATACCTCATCAAAGTCATATCGGTCTTAACTCATCTTCGCTCCAGCGTAGACGACCGACCGGGGACATTTAGGATAATCTATAAGATGTATCCGGGGATGCGGTTATCAATACGAACATGCAAACGAAAATGATAACTAAAGAGAATACTTTAAATAACTTAAATATCCAAAGTACAATGAATTGCCTCTAGGGCATAATTTCCAACAGATCACACACCCTCCCTTTTTTGACAATGAACTCCTCATTATTTGGTGGTTTAACCAATGGTGGTAATCCCGGGATCCATGCATTCCCCCAAATCCGGATATCAATCCCATTTCCTAGGTCCCACCATAAATCCTTCCTAATGAAATCCCTTCCTCCGATAAGGCTAGACCAATACCAAGATGCTCTATGCCCTTTATCCACCTCCATAAAATCCGAATGAGGAAAATACACAATCTTCAATACCTTAACCCACAAGTCCTGGGGTCTAGTCATCAGTCTCCACACTATTTTAGCAAGTAAGCCATCATTCATTACTGTCAGATCCCGAAATCCCATTCCGCCCTGGCTTTTGCCCAATGTTAGATAGTCCCATGCTTTCCAATGAGTTTGTCCCCCAAATGCACTCCCACTCCACCAGAAATTGGCCACCATGCTATGAATCTCCTTGCATGTTTTGATAGTGAACTTGAAGCAGTTCATAGGGTAAATGGGAATGGCTTGGATGATCGCCTTGATTAAAACCTCCCTTCCCGCCGTTGACAAGAATTTGTGTCCCCAACTTTGAAGCTTGTTAGAGACTCTTTCTCTAATGTAGGCTAATGCTTGGTGTTTAGTCTTCCCCCATACACTAGGATCCCAAGGTATCTACCCGGGGTCTTCTGCTAAATAATATGTAACAAGTCCCCTACAGCTGTACATACTTCCATTGGGGTGTTGACCGAGAAGAACAAGCTTGATTTCTCCAGATTTATGACCTGTCCAGATGCATTACAGTACTGCTGCAAAATTCTTGCCAATTGAACACAATTACCATGGTTAGCATTCATATAAACCAATGCATCATCTGTAAAAAAAACTATGTGTGAGGATCGGGCAACTCAAACTCAATTTAATGCCCTTAATCAGCCCCGCTTCTTGGCTCTTGGAGATCATTAGGGATAATACCTCTGCAACAATTATAAAAAGATATGGAGACATGGGATCCCCTTGCCAGAGGCCTATGCTAGGAGCAAATATGTTTATAGATTTACCAGACAAGCATACATTCAGTTTCACAAACCGAACACACTTTATCACAAGGCACACCCATGCATTATCAAAACCAAACCTATGCATCACATTTCCAAAAAATCCCATTCTATTCTATCATAGGCCTTACTCATGTCCATTTTTAGGGCAAACTCATATTTGTTGCTAGTTCTTTTCCTTCTCAGGTAATGATACACCTCATGAGCTATTGTTATATTATCCTGGATGCACCGCCCCGGGATAAAGGCTCCTTGGTTAGGGAAATACATTTATCAAGTAAGGGTTTCATCCTACATGCCATTATCTTGGAAATAATTTTATAAGAAAAATTACACAAGCCTAGGGGCCGAAATTGAGAGGCATGTTCAGGTTTTGCTACCTTAGGGATTAGAACAAGATTGGTCTCATTAATTGGATCCAAAGAGGAGTCCCCGTTAAAAAACTCTAACATAAACTTACAAACAGCATCACCGATTTGCGCCCAAGAGTTTTGATAGAACATACCTGAAAAGCCGTCAGGGCATGGGGCCTTCAGAACCCCCAAGGCTAAATGCAGCCATCTTGATCTCCTCACATGTGACCGGCTTCAATAAGCTCTGATTCATCTCATCCGTGATTGACTTGTCAATGAAAGCAAGAGCAGGTTCCATCGGGTTGGGCCCGGATGAGGAGAAAAGAGGCTGGAAATAATGGGCAATATTCTCATTCACCTCATTCTTGTCCTCAAGCCATATGCCTGTATCATCCTTGATGCTAAGAATGTTGTTTCTCTGCCTCCGGTAGACTGTTGACAGGTGAAAAAATCTGGAATTCTTATCACCAGCTGACAACCAGTTCACTCTTGATCTCTGCCACCAGAACTTCTCTTCCAACTCTAGAAGTCGATCCATAGTTTCCTTCACCTCACTAATCCTTCTGGTTCTTTCTTCTGTCAAGAATCCGCAATAAAGACCAGCTAGCTGACTTTTAAACTGTTCCACCATCTTTGCATTATTCGGAAATTCCTCCTTGTTCCATTTCTCCAGCCCATCCTTACATTTTTGCAAATTTTTCAGAAAAAGCTCCAATGCCGGTACGCTTGCCACTCCAGGACTGTCCCAATTGTCACCCATAACCTGATTGAACTTGTCATGGTGGATCCATTTTTCCTCAAATCTAAAGACCCTTTCCTCTGGGTACATCGGGATTGCATTTCACAAATCAAATGGTGGTCCGACCCATTGGGAGTAACATTACTAACTTGAATAAGGGGAAAGGCTTCTCTGAGCTGACAATTCCCAAGAGCCCTATCAATCCGTTCCCAAATAGTCTCCGGATCTTCATCGTTACTTTGTTAACCACGTAAACCTACGAAACCTAGATCATCCAAGTCCTCGCATTCCGCCATAAAGCATTTAAAATTCAGAATCCTCCTCCATTCCCTCGGTCTTCCTCCCATTTTCTCAGCCTGGGACAAGATTTCATTAAAGTCCCCCAAACATAGCCATGGTTCAGAGATGTTTCTGCTGATTCGAATAACTTCTTGCCACCAGATCGTCCGCCCCTCTTCAATTGGAGCCCATAAACGAAAGAAATAATCCTGGGGGAATCAAAATCTCCGACTTCAATACTAGTATGAATGACATTAGGGGAAGAATTCAGAATATTAATCTTAATAGGTTCAGACCACCAAAGCGCTAACCCTCCGCTCTTACCAATTGGTTCTACAAGCCACTC
Organism: Acacia acuminata; assembly: GCA_019022655.1. NCBI lineage: Eukaryota > Viridiplantae > Streptophyta > Magnoliopsida > Fabales > Fabaceae > Acacia > Acacia acuminata. The sequence continues at coordinate 1,633,146 of JAFJYI010000075.1, forward strand.
TTCCATAAAGCCACATCTCCTTCTAATCTTCCTCACATATCCGGCTCTTTGTTTAGTCTCTGATAGAAACACAATTAGGGGTTTCCTTCGATCACATTCATCCTTTAAATTTCTAACTATCAAGGCAACCCCCAAACCCTGATAGTTCCAAGCTAGGATATTCATTGTGCACCGGTGGTTGGTCCCATCCAACCACCGGCTTTGTATCAGAAGAAGAAGGCACAACCTCATTAGAAGAAGAAACAGGTCGTACCTCATCACAAGTAACTCCCCCAGAAATCCAGCTAGAAGGAAAGTCAATCTCAGCTGTTAATGCCCTCCCACTATTCTCATTCTGCCTCTCAGCTTCCCTTCGTCGAATAATCGCCTTTACCGATCTGTAGGTCTTCCGTCGTCTTGCTGGAATTGAGATATCAGCCGACTTCGGTTTCACAATGCTTACTGGGGGCTCAAAGTTAAGTTGTCTCTGCCTCTTAAAAGCAGCTGGCCCAAGATCAGATTCACTATGCCTTTTGAGGCCCTCTTTTATCATGGATCCATATCCACTTCCCTGTGCCACCTCCAACGTCGGGCCCATTTTGCTCAATCCCAAATCCGCCACAACCTCCACTTGTTTCACCATTCCACTCCTTTGCCCCAAGAATTCAACCCGTGACGAGCCCTCTGCAGCCACCGAGGAGGTTTTACCAACTCCACTGTCAACATCTACATTAGAAGTCGTGCCCCCCACGAGGTGATCCGGAACCGTACCCATCATCTGACAGCACACGATCTCCTTTCCACTCAGTTCGATCTTCTGACACTCTTCCCTTCTCGGACCCAAATTGCCTCCAGTCGTCTCTTCCGTCTCCGACGTACTACTCCGATGATCAGACGGCGGCTAATCCTTCTTCTTCATTACCGGGGCTTCAATCCAACCCGCCCTGCAGACTTCCAGCAAGTCTTCAATAGTCCTAGCCGCCGGCGTTCCCAACCAGCTTCCAAATTCAAGCGTACCCCCGTCATCTACCCCCTGTTCCAAACCCAGCTTACACCCCCTATTATCTTGACCAATACACCCGCATTTGTAACAAAAATTCTGAAGCCTCTCGTACTTCACTGTTACCCAAGCCGGATCACGCTTCTCCCGAGGAACCCATAAGCCTGGAGTTAAAGGTTGATTTATATCAATTAGAACCCTAACTCACATATACCCACGGCCAAGCCTGCCATCCGACACAGGTTTCTCAAGCATCACTGCTTCCCTAACGGTGTCGCCAAGTATATTCGCATTGCCACTGTTGAAAGTTTCCAGTGGTAGCCCGTGAAATTGCACCCAAAAAGGCACAATATTAAAATTCACATCCTTCAGGACCATGCACTCCCCCCAGACCTAGAGACTCAGTAAATGACCTTGAATCGACCACGGTCTTCCCCTCAAAATACGCATATAATCCTTGGTATCCCTGAAACGAAACAGGAACGTGAGTTCATTCCGATCCAAATCGTGTATTTCTACCTCTTTCTCTAGTTGACAGCCTTTCTTGATCATCATAATGATGGTGGGAACATTTAAGTTCTTGCTGGTAATAATCTTTCCGGCAAGCGCATTGCCCTGTTTCAGCGCTTCCCGATCAATAGATAAGACTACTTGTTTACCCTTGCTACTCTTACTATTCGGTCCCAACTCCATACTTCTATCACTCCCAGAGATAACAATCCCTACTCCCCACACTCACCCTCGTACACTCCGCTAATCCACATAGAAGAATACACGGAAAATGACAATGGTCCTTGTTCACAAAACACCGACCTAGCCGAGATACCGAGAACTCATCGGCCCTCACACAGTAGAGAGAAACTCACACGCAGGAGAGAAAGGTAACCAATTGTTTCCCAATATTTTTTTATGTTAATGTTGTTTTTCCATCAAAATAAATTAAGCTATTTCATAGGGTCATTTTAATATTATATACCTTTAATATCTTCTTTAATTAATCAATATGATACATTTTCAGTAGGATGTAATCAATTGCTTTCGTTATGATTTGTGACTTTCTCCTATAAATTTTGAAAGATTCTCTTTGATCATATATAAGGCACAATGCATAGTTTTATATGAACATTTAAATGATAAAGGGCAAAGAGATTATTCCAATAGTTATACTACCACATAAGTGTGAGGGCCTCATTCATCCTTTTTGAAATAAAGAAATGACAAAAATATCCCTCAACGAATTTTAAAAAAGAAAGAAGAAGGCACCATATTTGACTTACTTCTCACACAATAGTGCTATGAGAAAACAACACACTCGAATATCTTTCCCCCATTTTTGGTTAACAAAGTTTAACTATTTTGAGTCATGAGATGGATTAAGAGGCCTAGGAATTAGCATTTAGAATAGTTGGTGGGCCCATTCTGACATATAACAAGGATTAAAACATGGATACAGATGCCTGCGCCTCAGTAGTGCAGTGGCATGGGAGCTTGGCTCCCCTCCCCCATGTCTAAGGTTCAAACCCTGCCCCCCCTCTCCTACTATATGTATAATAAATAAATAAAAAACATGGATACAAATATTAAAAGAAAGGTAACTAGCAAACGCTCGTAAGCACAGGAAAATGAGTTTATATGAACAAAAGAGGAAAAAGGATTCTCTCATCATCCCAAATAAGTTAATCGCACCATTGATTTGTCTTAATATTCACCATCCATTTTATATTCTTAAAACTTATTTCCAACCCTTCAAATGCTTCGACTCGTAAATGTTGAGACTTTTTTTGTTTTTTTTTATTTTAGGTACTAACAGTACTAAAAAGATATCTCTACAAGATCTTGAAAAAATACTTCAAGATCTTGAAAAAATATCCTAAAATATATTTTTAGTCAGTCAATATCTTGAAATATTTTTTTAAGATCATGAAGTATTTTTTTAGTACCAATCAGTATCATGAAGTATCCTTTTAGTACCATTGAGCACTCTGAAATATTTTTTTCTAAGATCATAAAATAATTTTTCAAAATCATAAAGTATTTTTTTAGTATCGTTACTACCATGAAGTATCCTTTTAGTATCCAAGATCTTGTGAAATATTTTTTAAGATCTTAAAATAATTTTTCAAGATCATGTTTTCAGTACCAGTCAGTATCTTAAAGTATCTTTTTAGTACCAATCAAGACTCTTAACTATTTTTCCAAGATCTTAAAATAAATTTTCAAGATCATGATGTATTTTTCAGTACTAATTAGTATCTGAAGTAGTCTTTTAGTACCAATCAATACTTAAAATATTTTTTTAAAAATCCTAAAATAAATTTTCAATATCATAAAATATTTTTTCAGTATTAATCAGTACATAATTAATTACGTTCCAACACGTCTCATATATATACCTCTCTTTGCACCATCAAACACCGCAGTATGATGAGTTTTTTTTTTTTTTTTTGAGTAAATCGATGAGTTTTGAGTGATTATCTTCCCTTCTTGTACAACAGAGATATCCCAAACTTCAAAGGTCCATCATCGGCTTCAAAATAATCGGCAATTTTTTTTTCTTTCTGCAATTCACAGTAAGAATGTAGGCTCACAATACTTTAAAATAATTTATTTAGTTTTTTTAAAATTTATTTAAAAAATTAACTATATCTTATATTTAATATTAAAGGGAGTATAATTTTTTGAAACAAAAAATAAGTCAAATGACTATAAATACCACTTAAATCATTCCCACTAAGCTTAAAATAAATTAAAGACAACAGACAAGTGGCAGATAATAGTACATTATAGTACGTGCACCTCATAAATTAAAGCAGATGACACACCATACGAACAAAAAGTAATGGTAAGGTTTCGAAATTCGGACAGGTCATTGAATCGGTCAGGGTACTAGATTAAGAGTTAGTGGGTCAGATCGGAGTTAACTCGGGCTTAAATCGGTGAGGTATAAAAAATTAAAAAATAATTAATTTCTCATCACACCAACTTAAATTTGACATACTATATATCATTTCAATACTTTGGATCAGTGTCAAAATAATCATATACTCTAATACTTGTGACATATTCAATATTCTTACCAATTTTTTTTACAGCCTACATTTGACATCCACTAAGTAGAGCCAACCGAAAACAGAGAAACCACAAAATGGCGGTTGAGGAGCAGAGAGCACCGAGAAGTTTGAGAAAGTTGAGTTTGATAGTGAGAAGAGTCGGAGATCACACATACATTGTTTCAAATCGATATGAATCAAATTGCATTCTTTTTTTAAAAAAAAAATTGAGGGAGAAATTTTTTTAAAAAAGGTTTGACATCTATTGACCCGTGTTCTCCGGTTTATCGGGTCAGACTGGGTTCATCGGGTCAGTCTGGTTTTACCCTAAACTGGACCGGTTTTCGGTCTGAACCAACCGGTCCGGTCCGGTTTCACAAACCATGAGTAATGGACATGTGTTATACACATAAAAACACATGGGGAATAACTAAAGGATAAGTTGCCGACACTGGCTTCAACTGTTGCTATGGGGACCACCTTTTACAAATCAGCCCGGTACTAGGAAAGAGATCTTAAGATGAGGTTTTCTACTTTACTGATTAAGGTTTTTTCCGGGAGTGGCCAGGGTCCTCTGCCACTCCCCACCTCTTCCGTCCTCTTCCATGCTAATGTGTCGTTTTTGACGCAAAACAGTGACCTCATGCCTCTTTTTTTTTTTTTTTTTTTTTTTTTTTGTAAATATGTTGGGTACTGAAAAGATATTTTATGATACTATCCGTTAGTGAAAAAATAATTTAGGGTACTAACGATACTAAAAATATATTTGAGGATAATGATTTGGTGATCGAAAAATACTTCATGATCTTTAAAAATTATTTTAGGATCTTGAAAAATTATTTTTGGGTATTGACTGGTACCAAAAGGATACTTCAGGATAGTAATTGGTACTGAAAAAAATACTTCATGATCTCAAAAAAAATTTCAGGGTGCTGATTGGTTATTTTTTCAAGATCATAAAGTATTTTTTCATGCTCGTCCACTATTTTGAAATATCCTTTTAGTACCTTCAATACCCTGAAATATTTTTTTATGATCTTCAAATAATTTTTAAGATTATAAATTATTTTTTCAATATCAGTTAATATCCTAAAATATTTTTTTTAGTACCCAACAGTAACATGGAAGAGGTGGGAAGTGGCAGAGGACCCAGCCACTCCCGTTTTTTTCATAGAAGGAGAAAAGGTTCGGGGAAAGGATATTAAAAAGGTAGAAGAATCAGAGGTAGAAGTAGAGCTGGGAATCAGGGGCCGGCCCGGCCCGACAGGGCCAAGCCCTACAGGGCCTGGGCCCGACAGGGCCTGAGATAAGGAAAACGTCAGTTTTTCAAAGCCCGGCCCGATAGTACCAGGGCCTGGAAATTACTATTCTAAATTTTAACTATTTTTCTTCCGATTTTTCCAGAGAAATATAATTAGTAAATTGCAACCATCAAAGTTCTAATCTATCAAATAAATATTATCAACATTAATATCTAAATAATACAAATCATCCAACAAATAAATACATTCATTAATTCGTAACAAAAAACAAACTATTGTCCACAGTTGAAGTAGCGACTTGCAAATTAATCTTTGTGAATTTTTACTTTCCCTATAGCTTTTATTAATAAATTAACCATGGAATCCAAGTATTTATTATCATGTCATTCCAAGTCATATTGTTTAGTTTAAGTACAGCATGTGTGCTTTATGTAGTTTCTAACAAATATCTTCCAAGTTCCATTTGATTGTTCATACATAGATAAAGACCAAATAAAAAATAAATGAATAAAAATGCTACAGTGAAACAGGCCTAACGGCCGGCCCGAAGTAGAAGCCTGCGCCGGCCCCTACGGCCAAATTCAAAATTTGGATGATTTTTTAGGCCCGAGCCCTACAGGGCCAGGGCCTAAACGGGCCGGCCTGACGGACTTGGCCCGATTTCCCGGCTCTAGGTAGAAGGTCTGGATTCACTCATAACTCAAGAGTTGCTTCTTACTTTCCGCTATTCTTCTACCTATTTTAAATGGTATTTAAAATAAGTTATCATTTCAGTTTACCTTTTTTTAAAAAAAAAAAAATACATATTTAAAAGTAATGGACACACTTAAAAAATATTTTAAATACCATTCAAAATAAAATACTTTAAAACGCTTTATTTGCTTTTTAAAAACATTTAATTTCTGAATCCTCCTTGAGCCCTTTCCTTTGGAAAACCACTGCAATTACGGACACCTGAAGAGATGAATTAAGTCAAGCAGACGTTCAGAATAATATAATTGACAATGCAAGTGGGCCCCACGTATTAATATAATGCCAGGTTGTGCCTGGGTCGTACTCAACAAACTTTGTTTCAGGGAGATGACAGGAAAGGACATGCAGAGATATAAAAGAAGATGGAGATGGGCACGCCGCACGCGCATGACAAAAGTGTACGGTTTTTAGGAGCAATATTCACCCGAAGTCTACACCCATAAGCAATGGTAACTAGGGTGTACTCTTGACTGTGGGTCTATAATACCCACTTTGTATATTGACTTTATCTTTATTTCGATTAATTGGTAGTTTTTTGAGGAAAACAAAAATTAATTGGTAATTGAGGCAAAAGTCCAGGATTCACTCTCCACACATGAGCTAGTGTCTTTTCTTCTTGTCTGGCCTGTTTGTTTGGGATTCTTAAAAGTACTTATTTACATAGATTAAGATATAATTTTTTTTCACATATTTATCTCATAGACCATAAATCATAATTAAAAAATTACTTTTAAAAACCTCAATAGTCATTCCAAACAAGCAAGTTGCCACCAAATGATTCGTGGCTAATACTGCCCCACGCTTTATTATTTAAAAAATGGAAGATGATTGCTGTTCATTTGCATAACAAATGAGTTTTATACTGCTAGATCAACTTTATATTATTGTTTGAGACTGTCATTTTAAATAGCTTAGTTTTTTTGTGAAACTTAATGTTTACTCTGTTCTCTTTTCACTTGTGTTTTATGTTCTGTAAATAGCTATTAGTGGTGAGAATAGTTACTGTAGTTTAGTTGTCTCATATTGGATACTTTTTTAAATATTTGAGGGAGAGGGCTTTCCCTTAACGAGAGGGACGAGTTTCGAGTTTCAAGTTTCAAGTTTCGAGTTTCAAGTTTCAAGTTTCAACCATATAATGTTCTTGAAGAGTTACATGACATGCATGTGTGTTTTTTTTTCCTTAATGCCTTTTCTTTTTTAATAAAGAAAAGTTTAAGTGGGGGTAGACAGGTAATCTACTAGGATCGGGGGTATGCCTCCAAGCTCGAGAAAGTCTTACGGAACAGTGGCGGAGCCACCTTATGGCCAGTTGGGGCCTTGGCCCCAACTGGTCTTCTTTTATCTTATGTATTAATATATATGTATCGTATAATATTTGATTTTGGCCACTAATTTGGCCCCGCCTAATTTTTTGTCTTTTCTATAATTATGCTCTTTTTTTTGGGATGTAAGAGGAAAGTAAAATTTTTGTTTGAGATACCTATTGAAAATATTAGTATAATATTATATCGATGTTGTTCATTTTCATTTTAAGGACCAAATAGGTACTCAAAATCACTTCTTTTCACCTCACTCCTTTTATAAAAGTTATTCTACATATTTTTATCTTTCTAATGAGGGTAATATTGTGTTGATTAGTGAAAAGTTTGGGATTATGATTTCTAGAAAGTCTTGAGTTTTGACAATAGATGACTATATATATGTAGAGGATAATGAATGACTAATTTTAATTGGTTTGGATTTATTATTTGGTTGTCTTATGATTTTATAATGAATTTCTTTTTAAAAAAATAGATTATAATAGGTTATTTGCTTAGCTGAAATTGAATCAGATTTGTATGTTTTTAAAAAAATATTTTTGGGTTCATATTATATTTCTTTTATTTTCTCCAATTATTTTGTTTTTGAGGTAAGTGGGATGCGCATTTAAGTGTTAGTTTTTTTGATTGAGTAGCACTATAAGAATTAATGTTTAGTGACACAAGATAGTAATTAACATTGACATCAATATATATTCACCAATTTTTTTGTAGGTTGAAAAAATGAGTAAAGATAAATAGAAAAGCATAAATGTCTTCTTTAAGAAGAAAATAACTTCAAAAAGTGATCTTTCTAAGAAAATAATTTCTGAAAGTGATGCACCTTCTAATAAATTTCCTTCTAAACGTCATAGAATTTTTATTTACTAGGTTATCTTTTGATTTTTAATTGTGGATTATTATTTATTTGTATTTTTAATGTTATGCGATTTATTTAGTAAATAGTTCAATATGTTTATTTTTTGGCCCAGGCTAAAATAATTTCCTGGTTCCGCCACTGCTTACATAAGTACTTATAGGTTACCCACCAATGAGGCTCTCACATTAACCAGGCGGATATTGAACCTCCTCCTTAAGATTTAAGATGGTAATGTCTTAACCAACATCCAATCACACAAGAAGTTTCTAAACAAAGATTTGGGCTTATAGATGCTTGTGACCATTTCATGAGGCAGAGAATAGCTGGGTATTGAGTATTGACGTTCAATATAAATATTCAGGCCCAAAAAGATCCAGTAGCTAATATTCTCTATGGATAAGCATTTGTTATATATTCTAGTTTTTAGATCCGTCCCTTTAGGATACACATGTCACAATAGTATTGGGTCACAATCTATATAAATATCACCTATACTTTACACATTGAAATATGGAGGAATAATATAATTTAGGGAAATCCATCCGAGGGCCCAAATTAGTAAAAAATATGTTAAAAAAGGCCCAAAAAAAGACGCATGTAAAAAAAAAAAAAAAAAAAACCTCAAGATCTTTTAGTATTATTTCATAAACGTTAGTTGTAAACGTCATCGATATAGTTGTTAACGGATATTCATTTAGTTGTTAATAGACTGATTTATTTGTTATGATATTGTTGCTTAATGCTTTCTGATTTAGTTGTTAATGGGTCGATTTAGTTGTTAATGAAATTGATTTAGTTGTTAACGTTTATGAAATAATATCGAAATGACCACGAGCTTTTTTGACATGTAACTTTTTTTTAGGCCTTTTTTAACATTTTTTTTGCTAATTTGGGCCCTGAACTAAACTTTCCCTGTAATTTAGTACTGAGTACAAATTGTCTCTTTTGGCTATTTACTGGGCAATACCCCAACATCAATATATTGATGTTACTCCTGAATGGAGTTAAGAGTTTTTCCATTCTGGCACTCTAGACTAGAAGCATCATTTTCAGATGTTTAAAATTCAACTTATCCCCTTAAAAGTTTGGTTGGTTCAAATTCTGAGGTCACGACATTTTTTATTATGTATTTTCAAGTGTTCTTTGAGCGATAACCCTTTAACCTAAATGAGTCTCATAAAGACCCAATTTTTTTTTTTTTTTTTATAAAAAAATAACTATAGTAGAGGTATGTCCAATACAATTTTTAATTTTAGTAAAATTATGTATAAATTTAATCAAGACAAAATAAAGAGAGCTCTCCAATGCTATAAAATTCACATTGAGTTAAGTAATTATTTTTAGATTAAAGTAAATAATTTTTGGAAGTTGGTAAGAATTCGGCTGTTGTGGCCATAATTTTAAATGATCAAACACTTCAATCATTTTGATTATTATAGAGTACACACAAAACTAGACTCAATAGAAGTGATTATATTCTCTGTATTGATATATATATATATATATATATATATATATATATATATATATATATATATCCCACTTTGTTTATATAATATCAATTGTCCATTGACTCCGGATTAGACCATAGAGCATAAGGGTATGTTTGGTATGAGGGAATGGGAGGGAAGGGGAGGGGAGGGAAAGTGGAGAGATAAAATTTTTCTCTCCTCTTTACAAAATTGCCCCTAGATAATTTTCAATATTTCTAAAATGTACTCACAATAAAAAAGAATATTCCCTTCATTAATGGTAAAATGGTAAATGTCATTTCAATGATTTTTCTCTCTCCTCTCCTCCCCTTCCCTTCCCTCATACCAAACATATCCTAAGAGAAGGTGTGGTCCCTACAATAGACAAGTTGTTAGAAAATTCATAATTTCTCCTATTTGTTTAATAAACCTGTTCTACTATCTCTGACTTTGGAGTATCTTCATACACTTATTGGCCACAAAGCTTTATTTAATCTACAATTGGAGTGACTTTGTCTAAAAAATCTATGGTGGCAATTTCAGATTCTTATAAACAAGATAAAAGGGAATATGTAATTGAGATAACTATATTTATCATAACAACCAGGGGTGGAGCTTGGGACAAAAATTTTTTGGGGGGAATCTATACTCATTAACTAATTAAAATTTTTTATGATTATATAATATTTTTAAAATATTCAGATTTTAATAAAAGTTGGGAAGAGAAAAAATAGGGAGAAGATAAAATCAAAGAAATAATATTACAGTATTACTCCCTGTATTTGGATGGACCAGAGAAAACACAAAGAAAAGAAACTTTATAAATTAAAAGTCATATGTAGAGAAACTTTCTATCTTCTATGTTATAACTATGATAATGCACCGAAGATAAAGCAGCTCCACTATAAAGAAACTGGAAAACTCTATAATGGTATTGTTGTACTTCACTTTGATTCAACAACATTATCTGCTGGCAATCTCTTTTTCCCACATCAGTTAAATTTACAAAGATATACTCCCACTTCGAGGTTAAGGTTGCGGTTTAGAATGAAAAATTAATTAACTTTATCCACAGTGTAGTGTAGAAGGGTATAAGCATAGTAAAGAATACACCACAAAAGTAAATTTCATTATAAGCTAAAAATTTCAGGGAATTAGATTAGAATGTAGAAAAAAATGACAAGATTAACATACCACATGGAATAAAGATTGAATTATAAAGCTTCAAAGATATAAAAGACGGACCTGTAAATGAAAGAAAAGAGAGGGAAAAATGTTTTTTTAAAAAAAAATTGGGGGGGGGGGGGTCAAAATTAAAATTTACATTATATTGCCATTCAATCCATTCAACAAAGACTGTATAAAATTTTGACACTAAAAAACATATGAAATTTAAAGAAAATCTTATTATCAGGTACAGAGAAATAAGGAAAGAATACCCGTAGATGAAATCAATTCTGGCTTAAATACCTCACTGGCTTCATATTTATAGGAGAAAGTTACAATGCAAGCCATTGAATACTTAGTTCCGAAATATATGATTGCATAAATGTATCCAACAGAATAACAGATAAGAGTCAGGCTAATAGACACTAACTATTAATGAGCACAATTTCATTACAACAAGTCTCACCTTTCTATACACCTTCAAAAGGCGCAGTACCAATGAGTTTTCAACAGTTTCCATCCATTCACAAACAACAGAGATGTTACCAAACTTCATAGGTTCACCCTCAGCTTGAAAATAATCGTCACACTTAACAATCTGCAGTTCATAAAGAGAGAGAAAAATAGCATATGGAAAGAAAGTCTAATTGACAAGTAACACAATCCAATGATGTAAGGGGGAAAACCAAAGCAGACATGGAATTGCTTTGGCAATAATATCTTTAAGCTTGAGAAAGAACAAGAGAAAAAGCAGTGGATCGTGTTTTCATGCAATGCTGTACAAGATGTTCAGTATCTTGGTCAAAACTAAATGTACAAAACTTGGAATTGAAATAGCTTGCCAAAACCAAAAAGAAACAAAAAAAAGCCCCCTCAAGGTTTCCAAGAATGATTTGCTACTCAAATGTCACTCATATGCAAGTATGCAGCCACTGGAGGACTCAAACCAGTTACGCTATCCTTTAATAAGTACGCTTAAGAATGAGAGAATGGATGAAACAGCACATTTCAAAAGCCAAAATGAGTATAATCTCTGAAATCTCTTTGCAGGGTATGCACTTAACAATACATCAATAAATCCCCCCCAACAAAAACAAAAACAAAAAAAAACAAAGAAAGAAAGAAACTGACATTGCTTATGGTTGTGGGAAAGAGCAAGAAACATGACATACGGATAAACTACATGTTTTTCTCAGTAGTACCATAAATAACATTTTGACTTCACAAACATAGTGAAAATTGGATTGCAATAAAGATGATCTCCACATAGTAATGAGCAAGGAGTATACATTCAATAAATGACAGTGAAAAAAAATGCTTTATTGCATGTCAACTCCCTACACTCCAAAAACAAAAAAATATGTATATGGGGAGAGAAAGAGAGGCATATATAGGGAGTGACAAAAATTAGAGTTTACAAACATAAGGCGTTACAAGCATATTTAAAAACAAGGGACGAATCTAGAATGTGATGTTCTGAAACAAGGGTGCGAATTTTTGGTAAATCAATATACAAATAGTTCAATTTTTGTGATATTTATCATAAATAATTTTTGAAATAATTTAATTCTTAGGATATTAGTATAATTATTTGCAACTTATTTTCAATGGGTAGAACTCTTTGTGAGCTATATGTGATATACCTTCACCTATCTACAAAAGTGTTCCGTTTTGCCTCTGAAATAGAAGCCATTTGCAAAGTGAATGAAAATATGTTGTATATGGCCAAAAAGAGTTGCACTTGTGGAAGAATCAGATCCTTAAACAAATTTTAAGTACATTTTCAGTAATAAATAATTATATATTTTAATAGAGGATTTTTACCAATTTAATGACGTGATTTATAAACATGATGAAAAAAATATTCCCTCCCTATTTTTTAAATACAACTAAAAGTGTATAATTTTGATGAAAGTGAATATTAATTTCAACCTAAAACTAAATGAATATTACACTTATTCAGCTAATAAATATCCTTGAAATATTCAGCTACTTTCCCATATAAATTCTTTTAAAACCATAACTAGACCATGTAAAAAATTCATATAAAATAAATCACATTATTAATAGACTATAAAACACGAATACATAGTCTAGCTTTTATAAAAAAAAAAATTTGGGAAAAAGTCATTAAAAATTTTATTGATAAAAATAATCTGATAAATTTTTATATGGGCAGAGTACGAATACTCTAATTTAAATTTTTCCCACTAGTAAAATTTTAATGGGGAGATTTGTCTACAATTGAAAAAAAAAAAAAAAAAAAAAAAATCATAGACATAGCCCATCAAAGCTAGTTCCTACCCAAGCCCAGTAAAGTACTAGCAAAAGAGATAGATCCTTGGTCCAAATTGTGAATTATTTGGTCAATATCCTTCATTACTCTTACTACTCTTACTATCAAAGCATAATGTAACACGATTTAGCTATTATTATCAAGATTCAACAAATCATCAAGAAAATAAATGAGACACAAATGAGCCGAAATTTATAAATTCTAAGACAATATTCTTTCTCATTAAAAAAAATAAAGATTTTTTTTTTTTTTTTTTTCACTCTCTCACCTCCACAACTCTTCAGGGTGTATTTGGTTTGAGAGGAGGAGGTGGGTGAGAGTGGGAAAAAATAGAGGATATTGACCAAATTGTCATTAATGAGAAGAATATTCATTTTTTGTTGAGAATGTTTTTTGGAATATTGAAAATTTTCGGTTATTTAGTAAAGAGGAGAAAAAAAATTTCTCTCTCCCCTCTCTCTCCCTCAAACCAAACAAGCCCTTTGGGTTCTTTTTTTTTTTTTTTTTTTTTTTTTTCCCTTCTCTCCTCTTTTTTCTTTTTCCAACTCCAAGAGACAAGAAACTCCCACTCATCGAAAAAGGCAGCTCCAATGAGCTCCACAACTCTATGGACCATGATTAATGTTTTCTTAACAATAACCAAGAAGGAGCGGAAAAGATAATTTGATTAATGATGATGTTTAGAGTATTTTAGAAACTATATGTCATATTAACACATTCAACTAATTTTATTAATCTAATCAAATTAGGGAAATAAATCATATATTAAAGACAACAAGGAGCATATAAGAAGATTTAGTGAATATTAGTACGTCTCACCTCACCGTATTATAATTAGTAAATGTAAGTAAATTTTGATATAGTCCATCACATATATTAAAAATTATTTATTTATGTTTTTTTGAATGACAAGAAATATTTTCAAACACATATTTCATACATTATAAGTTATGTAAATTTGAGAGATTATACTCGTATAAATTATTTAAATATATAATTTAAATTTTTTTTAAAACACGTATATACCTGCTCTGAAAATTTCAATATTAGGAAATTAATAAAGACGATCGTTTATTATTTATTAAATCCAAAAAAAGTGGGTTCATTATTAAGGACATAATCTTTTTCTTTCCCGCTCTACCAAGCTAAAGAGGCTTGGGAGTCAAATGTTCAGTGATACTCGTTTATATACTCTATTCTTCATATTAAAATGTTCGATGTGGGACTTGAAAGAACATATTCCAATTCGCATATCTTCATGCTGTGTTTCGTTTCCCATTTCCTCAACGCCACTTCCTTCAGTGCTAGTGGCGGAGCCAAGAATTTCGATGACGGGGTGAAAATTTAATCATTCCAAAGAAGAAAGAGAGGCATCAAAGTTTTCAACTCAAAACAAGCTCGCATACAAGCTAAAATAAGAAGCCATCATCGGGGCTATACAAAAGCATTTGAAACCAGATTCTTCATTAGTTTGATCAAAACACACTCTTAAATTGTGCAGAGTTTACATCATGTGAGATGTCAACGCTCATTAACATAGAAACACTGTGCTTGCTTTGAGAAGAAGCACCCTCCATCCCTCCTCCATGGAGTTTCCTCCGTCACCAACTAAACTCACCAGCAAAACTTTTTTCAGATTAAAAGGCAGCAAAATGAAGCTTCTGTTTTATGAAAATATGCGTTTAATTTGTGTTCCCACACGCTTATATTTAATGTGTGTTTAATTAATGCCCATCCTTTCTTGGCTGATCATTCCCCATTATCACTCTTATAGCTTGTTAAGAGTACAGATTCTTGTGGGTGAGTTAATCTTTGCTGTTGTTGCAGCAAGCAATACTGTGTTGGTACAAAGAAAGAGACAGAGTGGGGAGTTAATAGAATTAGTACTCCCACCACGTTATAATCTAATCGTAAGGGACAAACATTTGATTTAAGATGTTACCAACACACGCGCGAGAGAGAGTAGGGTCCTGTACTCAGTACTTTATGGAACAAGAGCACCTATGTCCATTCCCATTATTTGAATACTGAACTATTTTAGGGGGGGCCAACCATCCTCCACTATCTACATATTGCTACTCAACTCCCTCTCTCCCCCTCTACAAAATGAATAGTTCATTTGTGGCAACCCTTCTCATTATAAGTGTTTTTTCTGGGATTTAAACTTGAGATTTAAAGAGATTCAAGAAGGTCTTACACTACTAAACCAACTTTGTGTCAATTGGTCAATCCTTCATTTCTATTAATCCATAATGTAACACAAATTAGCTATTATCATCAAGAATCAATGATCGAGAAATCGGTTGAAAGAAAATACAAGTAACATTGCTTGCATAACTATTCTCCTACAGTAAGTTTCTATAAATACCCTTGTCAGTCTTAATTAAGAACAACTTAATTCATATCAGCTACTTTCAGCAACACTATCATATCGTTTTGTTTTGCATGAGTGTTAGCTCATAGAAATCAATAATATTTTAGCACATTTTCTTCTCTTTTTATTTATTTTTGGGTTTAAATTGTGCATATAAAGAGATTATAGAAGAAAATGTGATGTGACAAAAAAAAATCGAAACTTTTGTTAAATCATGAGTTAAATGCATATAGTTATGATTGTTAATGAAAGTTAAACAACTCATGAATTCCTCCTCCTCGTAGGTGGAAGACGACAAGTTGTAAAAGCTTTCAAAGATCATGGGAAGTTGTGAAGAGGAGGAAAGAATGCAAGAAGAAGATAAAAAAGAACACTATGGAAGAAAAGCACTATCTTTATTTGACAATTCTCTATGGGTTCACTATAGCAAATCGACGGTAAATGCGTGAAACAATGCTGTGTATTTTGAAAATTGTAGCAGAAAAAGAAGTATGAAACCTAAGGATAGGTTGCAAAATATTCATTCTGGACTTCTTGGAAGTTTTGGGAGCTAGGGCTTGATCTCCTGAAGAGCGTGGAGCTTGGGGTTAGAGTCTAGAGGAGATTTCAAGCTTCAATCTTTGTTTTTTCTTATTCTTCTTCCCTTTCTTTGCTTTATTCTTTATACGACTATAATTATTTTGGATAGTTGTGGCCATTTTATGATTATGGGTAATTAAACCTTTGCTCTAGGATTATTTTGAACTTTTGTTTGGATTAAGACTTAGATTATTCCTCTCTTTTGATAGTTAATGATACATATGTGTGGATTTTATCTTTTGTTTAATGCTTCTAAATGTTTTGCCACCGTTTACATTGATTTGTTCCTTTGGGTTTGACTTGAGAGAGCTAATCTAGGTATAGAATTTGATTAAAATCATGCTTGACTTAAAATTTACTTGATAAATGAATAGTTGTTGATAAAATAAAGATATATTTACTAACATTGCATTCTCACATTATAGTTGTTGCTTAAAGTTGATTTCATGAATTGTAGCAAAATATTGTGCATTTTAATTAATAGAGAAACTTGATTTTTACTTAAGAAAGTTTTGTCCGGTGTTTTTGAATTTTAAACTAACACATATATTCATTAAAGCAGAATTTGAGAGGAAATTAATCTAATTTTATAAAGTGCAAATGGGAGAAATAATCTCGACTCTATTTAAATCCTTAAATTTAAAGAATCATTTACCTTTATCACTTTTTAATCTTAAAAGTAGTTTTCAAATTCTCTTTATGCATCAAAAACTTGTTTTAGCTCAACTTAAGTGAATTCACTAAGCTTGCTTAACCATTTTGTTAATCAAATCTCCATAAGAACGATCTCCACTTATCACTTTATTACTTCGTGTGACTCATGTACTTGCGATGCGAATATTGAGCACCTAGGAGCATAGCCGAATTCTCAGGAGCACATACTCGACGATGACCCTACCACCAACATTGTTGTGTTCATAAATGATCGGACCCTATAACATTTGGTTAAGTTGGAACAACTTTTACCCATTGATCTAAATGTTAAATGTTCGGTGGTTGTGTGTTAGCAATGCTATTATTTCACTAAACTTTAAAGTTAAGACCATCAAAAGCATCTTTAGTCTTCTCCCTTCTTTCCCCTTCCATTTTCTTTGAATTCATCACATTCCTTCCACAACTCCTAAGCATTCCTTAAGACCATGTAATTAAAGAAAGAAGGCCAGTGAGTGGCCCATAAACAATCAACTTATCATCATACATAAAAAAAGATAGGGTACTGGAATAGCCTGCCTTTCTTAGCTCCAGACATTGAAACAACAACAAGATCCAGCAACCCCTCGTCTTTGGGCCCAACTAACAAAGGGGTCAGACACTCTCATCAAAGGGAGGGGAATCGATCCTAGAGTTGGTCAAGGCGTTGGGAGAGGCATCCTAGGTGATGTGAACTTGTGGAAATGCAAGCTGAGGTGGAGGCATGTGTACTCTCGGTTAGGGGTGAGCAAATCAAAACCAAAACCGAAAACCCAACCAACTTTTTCGGTGTTTGGTTTTTTTGGTTCGGTTTATGAAAGTGGCCTACTTCGGTGTTCGGTCTTCGGTTTGGTTGTTGGAATTTTATTTCGGTTAAAACCAAAGAACCGATATAAATTAAAACGACGTCGTATGTAGTTTTATTATTATTACTATTTAATTTTTTGTTTACTCAACCCGCAGGCCACATCACACATACAAGTTCGGCCCACCCCCGGACCCAACCCAATTACTCTTTTTTTTTTTTTTTTTTTTTTTTTTTTTTTTGCCAACCAACCAATTCCAATTACAAGTGAAAGCGAAAACCCTAACCCGGTAATCATATTCAATTATTCATTCTTTTCATTGTATTCCTCATTCCTCCCTCAAGCTCTCGGTGGATCGTGCACTCTAATCTAAAGTCCGAAAACGCTCCCGTCTGCCGTGAAGTCGCCTTCGTAGCCACCACCGAAGTCGCCCTGTCGCCACCGTCTCGAAGTCGCTCTCACTTGTTCTTTGACCGATAGAGCATGGGCTTCGCCGTCGTTCGTGGCGCTCGTCGATCCGGACCTCTCGGGAGTCGATCGTGCCTTACCCGTTGTCTCGGCCGTCAATCTTGTCTCTCGTCGATCTTGCGGATCCTCGACCATTCTTTGTGAGAACAAGAGCGGCCGCCGACGATCTTTGGCTAAGAGGAATAGTGGACGATTTTGAATGGACAAAGCTGCAAAACTGTTCTTAGTCTACGATCTGCAAGACTGCAACTCTGATTCTGATGCATCAAGTTTTTGAACTCTCTCTGAAAGGAAATGTCTGATTATAATGCATCAAGTTTATGAACTCTCTCTCATATATGTGTGTTTTCGATTTAGTTTTGGCATTTAAGATTGAACTATGATGTGGTGTTCTTGGTTGCTTGTGAATGTTTCACCGTATGTGAACTTTTTTAAATCACTAGTTAGTAGTTACCAAGTTTTTGAACTCTCTTTGAAAGGAAAATAATCATACTACTCCAAAAACCGAATTAACCCTGAAACCGAACTGAAATATGTCGGTTAATTTGGTTTCGGTTTTTCAACATGTTCAGTTTCGGTTTGGTGGTGAAAATATATGTACTTCGCTTTTCAATTTTCACGAAAACCGAACCGAAAAACCGAATGCTCACCCTACTCTCGATCCTGTATGCCCGAGGAGCAAAGCCAATGAACCCAACTCCTATCCTAAAATTTTAATATTAAAAAAAAAAAAAAAAAGATCCAGCACCTTAATCTTATTAGATGGAGTCAACAACAACAAGAACATGCAGTTTTATCTTATTAGGTGGAGTGGGTTATTTGGATCACGAGCTCCACACATTGAAAAGAAGAGAAAATTAACAAACAAACAAAGAAACAATCCCCACATGCCGGGGTAATAAGTAAACAGTAGTTTATATTTTCATGCTCCCACGGCCATTCTGTTCTCCCAAAGACTTCATCAAAGCCTTATAGGGTGCCCAAGGGAACATGACTGCAAAAGGTACCTGAAAATTTCAGAGTAATATGAATTTAGTGAAATTCACAAGCCCTCACAATTCAAATAATTAAGTTGCAGGTAGAGTGCATTAGTACTGCAAGACCAAAGTAAAAGAGAAACATTAACGAGTTCAAAATGAAGCAAGAGCAACCACACTACTCGTGATGGTTCAGATATATACATCAAGTGACAGCAATTTATCTAGCTACCACGAGGAAGGTTTGGGTTAACAAAAAACAGGATTAATATTGTTATTAGTCATTACAGTTTGATCTTGATTGAATTTTGATTTTGTTTCCTGTAATTGGGAAAATTCATATTAGGGCCCTTTTAACAGAAAAAAAAAAAAAAAAAAAACCCCAAAAAAGGCCCAAATTTTGAAAATCCCAAAAAAAGGCCCGGGACCTTTTTTGATATAATTTCATTAAAATGTTAGTTGTTAGGAGGAAATTTTGATATAGTTGTTAGCAGTCGATATAGTTGTTAACGAAAGGTGATATAGTTGTTAACGGGCTGATTTAGTTGTTAATGGCCTACCCGTTAACAACTATATGAGCCGCTAAAGTTTTAATGAAATTCTACCGAGAGCCTTTTACGAGATTTTTAGAATCTTTGGGCCTTTTTTTAGGATTTTTTTTTTTTTTTTTTTTTCTGTTAAAAGGGCCCCATATAGATTTTCCCTTTATAATTGGGCAATAATATTGAACTTGAGAGAGAACAAAAGCAACAGCAGGCAATTATGTTTTCATGCAAAGTACGGACGTAGCGCATGCAAGATGTCTTGGTGAACCCAAATTACACGCATATTTAAAAACAACTACACATTTGTATATTCAAAAAAAAAAAAAAACTACTCATAAATAAAAAAAAAAAAAAAAAAAAAGAACTACTCATAAATAAAACTATAAATAGTTCAAGATCTGATTTGTCATATCGAAAATATTTATTGAAATAATTTTTATTATATAATTTTAACAACATTAGTAAATATAGTATATATATATATATAAAATCGATGAAATAGTATATTTTTAACAATCTTATTATATAATTTTAACAAAATTAGTAAATATGGTATCCAAATTAAATTAAAAAAATATTTTCATGAAATAGCTCAAGTTTTACATATAATCATTTATAACTTTATATCAATAATTTCCCAATTAGTTAAAAATGTTAAAATGTGTTATACAAATATTATGGAAAATGGTTTTGAATGTATCTATAATTTCACTCAATTTAAAATTTGGCACATATGCTTTTTTCTATTTATTAAATCATTTAATAGGGAATTTGCTAGCACTGTAGCCCTTACAATGGTAAACAATGCTAGCAGAGTAAAATTAAAGGATTTCAAACAGAGAAAAAAGGACATAAATACCAACTTAAAAATTAAGAAAAAAATAGCTAGTCATGTGCGTGTGACTTTTAAATTCCCTCTGCGTATTCAATTTTTTATGTATGATTATTAAATAATAAAAATTATTTTTTTAATATACATTTATAGATCCTAGGTATATATAATATTAAAAGAAGTCATATCAAATTTGTTTAAATTATCATGCTCCCAGGAGAATGGTTTGAATTAACAAAGATACTACAGAACTAATAGATGATGAAAAATGGACAAAAAAGATTGGCTGTTCACAAGGACTTTCAAGACCAGAACATTGCAGAAGGCTGCAGAATCTTCGCAAAAATAGAAGTGACAGAAGAAGTAAAGAACATACGCTCCTCATTGCTGATGATGATTAGAAACAAGTTCCTCCAGTGCCTCTATTATAGCTTTATAGCAGAAATTGTACTGGCTCTGATAAGATGCAGAAAAATAAAATAAACAAAGATGAGACGTTAAGAAGTTAATAAACAACGTAAGTGGAAAGTGAATTCAGACCCCCCAAGAACAAGTTACTCCCCATCCCCAGCCTAACACATTTGGAAACAATCCACAACAAAAATTTTAACATAACTTTTTCGTATACAATCTTGTCAAGAATCTCATTAGTTTTTGCAATCGACTCTTGGACTCATCTTACTATTTCATTAGACATTAGGTCAATCACATTGTTGGTGGAATTTACAAGCTTAAGTGCTATGATAAAGCCCTTGCTATCATTAATCAACAACATCTACTTTATCATCATATTCGTCATCATTGTCAAAGAAGTATTGGTATGAGACTTATTTCCCATACATTTCATTCACTTTTCATCAAACTCTTTCATTTTCCATACCTAATATTCTCCCTTATCAAACAAAGCCTCAGGGTTTTTTTGATGGTCCCAACCAAGGGACAGAAGGCCGAATCATCTGGTTAGTGAGAAGTGATAGAATCCTACAAGCCAAACAGGCCTAATCTAAGGTACTGTAACTTGTTAAAGAAATTCAAGATTGTGCGGATAAAAGCGAGGGTGACATTGCATAAATTAGCAACTATTTAGTGGATCTTTGGATAAGCTTATTTTAAAAGATTTTGCATTGTACGAAATAAATATATGAGAAGAGTTTTGTCTTGTAAAACACAAAAGAACTATTTCTAATAGATTGTGGTGTTTCCAAACAGAGCTATAGTCTCCTTCTAGAGTAGGAAGGACACGTTGGGAACCTTTTTCATTTAATCTAATACTGACTTGTGAATCTTCAAATAACAGTCTAACCCAATACCGTGACAGAAATTAGCTACATCACCATCAAACCATCCGAGGAATCGAGAGTCATGTTTCTTCTTGGATTTCAAACTTGTTTTGGCCAATTACTAAGTTTAGGAGGGGAACTTAATCAATATGCGATCCAACCAAACAAAAATGCCATTCCATTCATACATGGTTCATAATTGACCTTATTAATAAGTACAACTGCTAGCTACGATCCGAACCAATCCATATCGGCTGCGACCTTTGAAGACTAATAAGGTATTATGAAGATCCCGAGGCAGACCTTTCACCAACAAGGATTCTCGAATTGTATTGTGAACAGACACAGTATGCTCCAGTTCTTCCAATACACCTCGAGAATCATAGATTTCTCAAACAAATATGCATAGGCTTATTATCATTTTGCAATAAAAAATACCAAAAAAAATAAATGTCAGCTAACCGGCAATGCACCACTATTGGGCCAAGTTCTGGTGGTAAATGGTACAATCTCTTAAAAATTGCACCCATAACAAGTTTATCGTGGGGAACGCCTTCGACAGGCCACTCAGGATAATGAATGTGCAAAACAGAAAAGGGAGGATGTTCCTGCAGTAAGAACAATCAATGATAATAGAAGTAAACCACAATGCAACAATTGTGTTTCAAAATAGAAAGAAATGATTGTGTGAAAAAGCAAGTTATGGACTACAAGGACGGTAATTAAGTACATTACTGATTACAGACTAGTCTATAGAGGTTAAGGCTAAAAGAGGGTCTTAATCATTGGTCTGGATCTTAGTAACTCAGTGTCCAAAAATATTAATTTGTGAGGTTATAGCATGTAAATTGTGCAGAGACTTTCCCTAGAGCAACATGCCATTTGGGTAGAAGGTCGAGCCTAATACCAGTGCTTCTCACCTTTTTTTATATTTTTGTCATCCTACACCCAATGGAAGGAACTCATATACACCCATCCTATCCATAGAAAGCTGAACTCACAACCTTATCTTGCTGTTTGTTTTAGCTTCTAGAAGTGAATCTACTGTGTCTGAGGAAAGAAAGTGTGAGGAGTTTTATCTCAACTTACAGAAAAGTGTTTAAAAAGGCACTTTTTTGTGCTTCCCAATAATGACTTAAAGAAGTGCTTGGTAACAATTGGGCCAAACCACCAAACTCAGGGCTTATTTCTCAGTTACATACTGCATTAGGTAGCATTTATAGAAAAGTGTTTACAGTATGAAGACCAAGAACATGGTAGTAAAATAAAATCCACTAAATTAGATTTCACCCAAAAAAAAAAGAAGAAAAAATCCACCAAACTGGTTCATATATGAATAATAAATGATACGTTTTCAATTGTTATTTGAGCAAAGTGTCCAAGTCTAACAGCAAAACAAACGGAAAGCAGAGGCACCGATTAACCAAATTGGAAGAAAACATCTTGTTATATTCAAAAGTGAATGACCAATCAATTGAACTCAAAAGGGAACGTGGACTGTGTCAAAAAGAAATCAAGGACACTAGTCCAAATGTAACCGAAATATATGATTGCATAAATGTAACCGACAGAATAAGAGATAAGAGTCAGGCTAACAGACACTGACTATATAATGAGCATAATTGCATTCCAACAAGTCTCACCTTTCTTTTCACCTTCAAAAGGCGCAGTACCAATGAGTTTTCAACAGTTTTCTTCCATTCAAAAACAACAGAGATGTTACCGAACTTCTTGGGTCCACCCTCAGCTTGAAAATAATCGTCACCCTGCAGTTCATAAAGAGTGAGAAAAATAGCAGATGGAAAGCAAGTCTAATTGACAAGTAAAACAATACAATGATGTTAGGGGGGAAACCAAAGCAGACATGGAATTGCTTTGGCAATAATATCTTTAAGCTTGAGAAAGAACAAGAGAAAAAGCAGTGGACCGTGTTTTCATGCAATGCTGTACAGGATGTTCAGTATCTTGGTCAAAACTAATGTACAAAAATTTGGAATTGTAATAGCTTGCCAAACCAAAATGAAACAAAAAAGCCCCCTGAAGTTTTCCAACAATGATTTGCTACTCAAATGTCACTCATATGCAAGTATGCAGCCACTGGAATAGTCAAACCACTTACACTATCATTTAATAACTATGCTTAAGAATGCTAGAATGGATGAAACAGCACATTTCAAACGCCAAAATGAGTATAATCTCTGAAATCTCTGTGCAGAGTATGCACTTAACAATACATCAATAAATCTCCCAAAAAACAAAAAAGAAAGAAAGAAACTGACATTGCTTATGGTTGTAGGAAAGAGCAAGAAACATGACATACGGATAAACTACATGTTTTTCTCAGCAGTACCATAAATAACATTTTGACTTCACACAAATAGTGAAAATAGGATCGCAATAAGGATGATCTCCACATAGTGATGAGCAAAGAGTATACATTCAATAAATGACAGTGAAAAAAATGCTTTATTGCAAGTCAACTCCCTCCACTCCCAAAAAAACAAAAAAAAATATGTTTATGGGGAGAGAAAGAGAGGCATAGACCATAGAGAGTGACAAAAATTAGAGTTTACAAACAGAAGGCGAGTTACAAGCATATTTGAAAACAAGGGACGGATCTAGAATGTGATGTTCTGGAACCGGGTGCGAATTTTTGGTAAATCAATATACAAATAGTTCGATTTTTGTAATATTTATCATAAATAATTTTTGAAATAATTTAATTCTTAGGATATTAGTATAATTAATTAATATAATATAAAATTCTTTAAAAAAAATAAATAAGAAAAATTTTAATATTTTAAATTTAATTTTATATGTCACTGCATGTATATAATTTTCAATAAAAGATTATGATAGATCTTCAAATTTTACAAACTGTAAACCAAGATATATATATATAGTGATAGGATATTGTCACTACCATTTTTTGTCACTATCAATTTACTACCACTTTTTAGTTAGATCATGAGATTGATCTAACGGTGAAAAAAAAGTGGTAGTGATAAAAAATGGTAGTAATAATATCCTATCCGATACATATAATATAAAAATCTAAAGAACAATATTTTTGTTTCAACAATCTTAATTAGCAATATATCCAAATTAAATAACCAAAAAATTATTTTTCATACAATAATATCTATATTTTGCCAATTATTTTAAAAAAGAAAAAGTCAACGTGCATTATGCAGATATTAAAATGTCACCTTTTTTATTGATGAAGAATTCATATTAAATCATATTATAAACGTTTCAATAAGTAAATAAAACATATATAATTTTATTTTTTCCTCTCACAAATATATTTTTATTTAATTAAGCATAAGCATTATTGTTATTATGCAAAATAAGTTAGGCAAAACAGTTTGGACAAAAAATAATAAATACCTTGTTGGGGAGCTCAGTCAGATTCACAATGACGGGGCAACGGTGTTGGATTACCATTTCCCAGAAATCCTCACAAGTATCTTCCAGTGGACCTTGTGTAGCTATAAACTCAGAAACACTCTCAGAGGAAGCGATCTGCACAAAAGGAATTTACAAGGCTTAAAACTAATAATAGATCAATACCAGTAATTATACTGTTTCCAAACAAGAATCAAATACTCATACTAATATATTTATACCGAGAGAAAGCTTCCGTTGATATATCCAGGTCTATGATATGAACTTGATTTCAGAACAACCCTGTTATCGTCAACTGAAATAAGAAAGAAATAAACAATTAAATGAATAAATTAAACCCTTAAAAGAATGCATGTTCTCGTTGAACAGAAATAATTAAGAATATCATATTTTACATGGCAGGAATACAGTATCCGGATGCCGATTTTTGGGTCGATTTTCGTCATTTAGAGCTACAGTGCATCTTCTCGTCATCTGATCTGGTGTTATCGCATTGGCCTGAAATCAAACATTTCAGGGGGAAAGAAAACAAAATTGTAAGAGAGGCAAGCTTAGAGTTATAAACTAATTATGGAAGTTTACTCTTATAAGATATGAAATGGCAAACACCCGAACACACACTAAAGAAATTGACAATCTACCAAAAATCCAAAACAAAACTGCAAGCAAACTCTTGACCGATCTCGCAAGGTGTTTGAAGCTTTTAAGATGAATAATTTCTTTTTCCTTCTTCTTTTAGTATGAACACTGCATACACATTTTTGCAAGAGTAAAAGGGGAGGAGAAGAAACTGACTCCTACAAAGTAGGCAAATCAGCTGTTGGTCACTAAAAGAAAAGAAAATCACATAGCATTCCAGTAATTCATAAACTCGCACAAATTTCCCAAACAAAAAATCATGATCAATGACATTAGAAGATTAATCATTTCGTATTCCCCATTTTTCCCCTACACTTGCTAATACCGTTATTGGCTTCACCTAGATGCACATTCGAACGTGAAATGCAACTGAGACAATGTAAGAAGTACCAAATTACCTCCAAGCGTGCAAACTCTTGATTGATCATCTCCATCGTTCCCGCCCTAAAGCTGGCAAGCGCTTCATTACAGTGCTTGAGCTGATCGGCGGTGAGAGAAATTGGTGGGGGTGAATCGGAGAAGGGATTCCAGGGTGGGTGAGAAAAAGCAGCCATGGCGGATCTTCAGAGTCTGCGTTAGGAACTCAGAGAGGCATAAACACACTGTATTGATATGTAGATTGAGTACATAGCCCATGTATATATAGCCCATGTGGAGTAATACAGAGTGGAAAGTGAAGCACTGAATCGATCAAAAGAAATCAGAATGGTGGGAAAGGACAGAACAAGTTTCTAACATATGCGTTAGGAGGAAAAGCACTATTATAGCAACTTTTATTAAAAATTGTACCTAATTAAAGCATATAGGAAAAAATTTACCAGAGTAAGACAATTAATAGCGTCATGGGAGCTGACGCCCCTAATTCAATTTAAATATATATTTTTTTTATAATAAAATTTTAGGAGGGGTTGGGTTCACCTACGTCTAAGGCGCATGGCGCTTTGGCTTTGCTCCCGCATATCAGACAGACCGAGAGTACACATGCCTCCACCTCAGCCTGTGTTTCCACAAGTTCACATCACGTATGATGTCTCCCCTAGCGCTTTGACCAACTCCAGGATCGAACCTCCTCCCTTTGGTGAAAGTGTCGACTCCTTTGCCAATAGCGTCCTTGGTTCGAAGAAGAGTTGGAAACTCGGTTCTTGGAACAAACTCGAGTTTGTGTCGCTCCGTTTGAAAATCAAATTACTCAAATTTGTGAAATCTTCATGTTTTATCTAGATACTTCTTATCATCACTTATTACTATTCTTAACTATGTTTAATCAGTTTGTTGATGAGTTTCAGATGTTTTAAAAAGTATTAAATGAAGATTTAGCTTAAAGCAAAAGGTAATGTCAATGCATTAAATGCAACGTCCAGAAAACCTTGCACCTTTTTGGATAATCATTCCCTGATCAATGCAAAGGTTTAAATGTTTTCTTTCCCTATCAAGAAGCTGCTCTTCCAACGGATTTATTTCAAGGGAAGTCAACCAAAAACATTTGGGCACCTGGATCAAGTGAATGCTAGAGAGAGAAAGGACCAAGTTGCACCTAACAGCTAAATTAATGTCTCCAACGGATACATCAATCATTCCAACGCTCTTTTAATGCTTCCTTCATATATAAGCTAAAGCATCCAAGTCTCTACAACAACCAACTCATAGAAAACGAAAAGCATTCAAGTGTTCATCTGCATTTAGTGTTTTCACCTACTTGTAAAGTATCTTTTGATACATTTGTACTTCAGTGATTATTTTATCTACTAAAAGAGTTATTGATATCTGCTTTTCCTCCAACCAAACTCCATTCTCATTTTTCAATCTAAGAATCTTATTCCTTTGCCTTCTTTGTATGACACTATTGTGGAAGAATTTAGTATTTTGGTCTCCACATTTTAGCAACTGTGCTCGTTTAATGCCACAGGAAGATCCACTTCATTCTTTCCCATAGAACTACAATCATCATTAGTCCCTCGTCGTTGCCCTGTCTTCTCCCTCCTTATTCCTTTTGACTCCACACTACTTTTATCAGTGCTTGCCACCTGCTCAGATTTATTACCACCGGTAACTAGAGTTTCCTCTGAGTTCCTTGACTCAATTCCCTTAATTGATCTTTCCCTCTTCCCCTCCGTAGAGGGTTTATTTAATTTGATGAAGAAAAGCTCATCCTTAGTCGGAGGAGATGCAACCATGCATCTTTTTGTATCCTCACATGATCTCCTCTTTAATGCCTCCTCCTTATATCGCCTAACATAATCAGCCACACCCACTCCTCACTCACTACCACCATAACTTCATCCTAGCTACGACAAGAATTGGTAGTGAGCCAGGCACCAAAATGAGGTTCATCAGAATTCACCAACGACATCAACCTTTTTGAATTACAACTTCTATTATCATGTCCTAGTTTCCCACAGTTATAACAGAAGCTTTGTAATTTCTCATAACGAATCGACAACCAAATCTTCCTACCATCCGGTCTAGGCGTCCGAAAACCATATGGTAACGGCTTCCTAAGATCCAACACTACTCTAGCACGTAGGAAATTACGAAGATACCTACCGTTATAGTGTGGATCTTCAGCCAACATAACCTCTCCAACATAGCCTCCAATAGTGACAGCATTCTCCAGACATAAAGCCTCAAATGGCACATTGTGAATCTGGATCCATACTGGACAACGGCTGAAATCAAACTCTTCACACGTTTTGTACTTCGATCTCTCCAATAGGTTCAACAAGCATCCATTAATAGTCCACGGCCGACCTCGAAGGATTCTGCTATATTCTTCCTCCTTCATGAACTTGAACATAAAAGCATTACCGTTGATTTCGACGACATCAAAACCTTCTTGTAAGTTCCAAGCCTTCCTTAATGTCGTCTCAATTGTAGCTCTCGTGTACACTTTGTTTGCCAACACCTTGCCAATTAGAATCTTCTCTACTTTTGTCTCCTTCCAGATAAACGGAGTCGAGATTTGGATTTCTTCCACATCGGCAATAGTAAAGGCTAATGTAATGTTATAACATGGCATAGGATGAATTAGAGGTTTTCTAATATATATGAGGTAAATCCATGTGATTATTTAAGACAATAATATATAAGACTTATTCAAATTTATATAATATAAAAAATCAACTTTATCTTATGCATTTATTTTTTTTTTCAAATTATCCATGTTTATTTTATAACTTGTTAAAGATAGTTTCAAATCAAAAATTTAAATGAGATATATTTTTTTAAAAAAAAAATCAACGATCATTTTTATAAGAGACTAACTCAACTAGCTAATTTAACTCATTTTTATCATACATACAAATTTTATTATTCCCTAAACTCACATCTTCCTCCTACTTTACGTTAATTAATTAATTCTCTTATCCCTAAACATCACTTTTCAACACTTCACTTTTCTCATTTGAAGACCATCTTATTTACAGATTTATGTATCATTACCAACTAATACAATATCATAACAATTATTATAAGATGCCAACAAACCAAGCATTATCTTAAAAAGTAATCTTACTTATAAGATGCCAACAAACTGACGGATCTACATCATAATTTTTTGCTTTATCACTTTATGCATAATCCAAATTTTAAACTTTCTCTTATGTTTCCAACATCAAATAGTGAACTTCTTAGTTCCTATTACATATGAATACGAAATCATTTTATCACACCATTTTGTATGATACACACACTAGTATATATATATAACTACAGAAAATTAAAGCCTTCATTGCTAGAAAAAGTACTATTAACATGGTTAATTCAAAAAAATGCCATGTAAATGGAAACAGATCCCAAAAAAGCAAAAAAAAAAAAAAAAAAAAAAAAAACAAAGACAAACATACCGATGCCGACGGAGAGGAGGCCGGGAGAACAATGGCCGAACGGAACCGAAGAGTGAGAGGCGGAGGATGGAAGACGAGTGAGGAGGAGAAGGACGGACGAAGAAGGCGAGGAGCCAGAGGACAGGCGGAGAGGAGATTGACGGACGGAGGAATTTGCACCAGAGGACGGAGGAAGAGGATGGACCGGGAGGGTCGGAGGTGCAAGAAGGCCGAAGTTGGCCAAGAAGACCAGAGGTATGTGCACGAGTGGGAGAAGAGTGTTGTGAAGATAACAAATAAGTTTTGCGATGGAACAATTGTCGAACGGAACTCTGTTCTGTCGCAAAAAGGCGCCCCAGGGCTGTCAACACTTGCGACGGAACCCGGGTTTCATACCGAATTACAATGGAACTCGGGTTCGTCATTAGCGCCTCACTTTTGTGACGAAACCTAGGTTTCGTCACAAAGCTCTCCGGCTTTTTGCCACGGATCTATGTTCCGTTGCAAAAAGCCACTTTTTGCGCGAAATTCACTTTCGTCTCAAAAAAGCTTTTTGGTATTTTGCGACAGATCCCAAAATCCGTCACAAAATTATAGTTTTGCGAGAGATTTTTTTTTTTCCGTCATAAAAGAGCTCTATTTTGCAATGGATTTTTTCCCCTCGCAAATTCTATCGTTGTTTCTCTATTTTCTAGTAGTGTACTTGCAAACCAATATTTCGCTCTATGCTGTAGTATATTCTCTAATAACGAAGTTTATAGAGGTTATTATGAAAACCGCTACAGAATGCAAGCGTGTGTGAAGGCCAAGAGACTTCACATTTGTAGCGGCTGGACGCAAAACCTGCTACAAAATGGCAAGAGTCTTCATATGGATTATAATTTGTTATTCTCTCTTTTCTAGCATTTAATGAAGTATTTTGTGTTGATTTTATTCTATACTTAATGCCCTCGATCGCTTGATCACCATGTAGTTAATTTGTTAAATGAGATGATACTTGAGAGAGATTATCTTGTTTAAAGAAGTTGGATAAAGTCACACTAGTCTTGAAATTTATGTTTAAATGGATAGTTTGTTGATAGGAAATAGATTTACCTATTGACCTAGTATTGTAATTATAAGATTGAGTCTGATTTGTTCTTTTCAAAATTAAATGAAAATAACAAAAATGTCCCTACGGGTTTAAAAAACATGCTTCCATTTTTTATTATGGTTTAATAATAATATTCATAAAGGCATCAAGTCTACAATAAGTTGATGTGTACTTTTGTCGTTAAAGCAATCAATTAAACTATGTCCTAATTAATTATGCAGTTTAGGATTAACCTAGGTTATTCTCCCAGGGAGCAATTTGTGAGTTTTTCTTTAGGTTGAATTAGATTATGAAAAATGCAATGGAATTAACCTAAACTAAAATTCAAGACACCGCTACTTAAATGAAATTAAACTACCTAAGTGCGGGATGAAAATGACTCTAAACCCTATATAAGAATGTAACTAATCTAGATGCAAATGCAATTTTGGGGTGTTTTTATGAAAAGAGAATTAAAATCTTAATCAAAGAAGTTAACTAATAACTAAGAACATCAAAAAAAGAAAAGATAGAGAAGGTTTACTTCAGGTACGGTGAATGAAACAACTTAGGAATCATATGGAGTTAACTTTCTTAGCCCAAATTAATTAATTAGACCAAAGGGAGATTAATGAAAATTCGAATTAATAAATTTAATTACCTAATTGAAATATGGGAAACCCTCAAGTTCAATAACACATAATCCACTAGAAAACTCATAATGGAATAAGCACTAGTTTAATTAAGTCCATTAAAACCAGTTAAAATAGTTTTTAGTTTTGGGAATCATGTTCACAATTGCCTAATTAAACAATTAGACAATTAACCAACCTAATTAAACAACTAAGAGGATAAACCTAGATTGAGAATTAAATTAATGATGAAAACTCAATTAATAACGGCTTGCAAACAAAAATCCCAAGACAAATATTTTAGCACAATTCAAATCCAATTTGTCAATTTAAACCAAATTAAATAATATGTCTACAATCTAAAACTAGATTGTTCTCAAGAAAATAACTCAAAATTATCTAAAACTAAATAATTTCCAAGTCTTGAAATAAATTGATAAAAGGAAAGACACTCCCTTATTATCTTCAAATATAAGTTCTTAGGACCCATTTGGTTTACGGAACTCATTTGGGGAAAAGCACCAAAATAATTTTTTCCCCAAAAAATTTACCTAATTAAGCACTTTGGAAACTTTTTACCAAAATAATGCAGTTGGTGGCGCAAGGACAGGTCACGTCACTAGTGGCGTGAATGAGGTTCACGCCACTGACATTTTCTGACACAAAATGTCAGTGGCGTGAACCTTGTTCACGCCACCTGACATTTAATTTTTTTTTTTTAAGATTAAATCAGACCCACACTTGTGGGTCTGATTTATTCATTGCCACCTAGTGGCGTGAACAAGGTTCACGCCACTAGGGTGGCGTGAAACAGTCCACGCCATTGATGGCGTGGACGTTTCACGCGATTGATGTGGCGCAATTCCCCTTGCGTGACCCGGTGGCGTGAGCATTAATTTGGTAAAAAGTTTAGAATTTTTGGGAAAAAATTATTTTGGTGCTTTTCCAACTCATTTGAGTTCCAGGGAACATAACCCAGTTTCCACTCTCAAAACCCGTTTGGCGCCTTCGTGGGAAATCGAGATCACTTCAAAATCGGCGGGATCCTCGAAAATGTTCCCGGGAGAGTGAATTGTGGCACAAAAAAGCCCCTCTAATTTGTTATAGACCACATGCCATCGATGAGCCGAAAGAAGGAGATTGCGAAGAAAGCGTCGAGTTGAAGCTGGAACCGAAGCAAGTCATTACTCCCCGCCATCAGATCTTGGTTGACATTTTGTAATGTAAGTTTGAACTTGACTATTTCATTCGAACTTGAATGTGTTATTTTGCAACTTCGGTGTGTAAGCGGTTTTGTAAGTTATTTGTGGGCTATTTTGGCATATCTTATGTCTGTTTTATGGTTCAGATCCCCTCGAGGTCTCCAACAATTTTCTTTCTCCACCAAGAAGCGATTTGGTTTGGCTCGTTTCGTCCAATTATGAGAACAAACAAAAAATATGTTTTCTTCCTTTTTTGGGGGGCATTGTGGGAATTTTACTCAACCTTCCAACTTAACCAACACCCAATTCTTCTTATCAAACAAATAATTTATTTTTCCTCAACTTACTTATATTTTCATATCTACCAAACAGCTCAACTTTTTAAAGTTCCCTGTCAATCTTCCATTCATTTCCCTTCCTTTCCTTTCTTTAAGTTCTTTTCTCTCCTTAAATATTCTCCGTACTAAATGAGCCCTTAGGCTCTAGCTCACTCCATGCTCCTCTCAAATTGCCTCCCAACTAACTCAAGCTGCCATAACACTCTCCTCTTCAAACTCCTTCAAGCAACAAGCCACGGCCAGTTTGTCAGTGTTGGGAAAGATAGCTTGTGAGTGAATGATTAATAATCGGATGTTGTGTGTCTCTGCCAATGGAAAAGGAAGGTGGAATAGATGAATGGCAATTGAAGGTGGGGCCGTGAGTGTTGACACAGAGAGAATGGTCAGATTGTGAGCATTAGTGCGCCTCAGTGAATTCGTGAGTTTCAGCCTCTACTCTCAATGAAAGCGTCTGTCATCTTGTCTGTCATCTTGTGGCTGCTAGGTTAATTAAAGTAGTCATAAGAGAGAGTTTTGGGTACCAATTTGAGTCTACTAAAATTTAAAAAACTCAATAAAATTTTACTATTAGATCTTCTTTTAACTTTCAAAGTCAATTCTGCATCGTAGAATATTCTAACATGTTTTTCCTTGTCTTGCAAAAATTAAATAAAATCGTAATCTATCATATATTTAGAAATATTATTCAATCACAAGATAGCAATCAAAATATTAATAATTTAAGCCTGATAATCTCATAATTAATTCAGACTTATATTATTTTCTAAAATTGGTTAACAATCCAAATACTATTTAATAATTTCAAATTAACCTAAAATAGTTTCTAAAATAAATATAAATAAGACAGGGATAAAATACATAAAAATTGGGATTCATCAGGGCGCCTGGATAAGATTTACATATTGCCACTTTTTCCCCTGTTTGGATTTGCGCTTCCTTTTAAGTCAGGGGTCAGGTCTACAATAATATTCACTTTTTTTTTTTTTCAATTCTTGTTTTTGTTTCCCAAATCGAATGGCTCTAATACTATCATATTATTAGAATTCTAGATAGAGGTATATGTTAATGTTGTTTTTCCATGAAAATAAATTAAGCTATTCCATAGGGTCATTTTAATATTATATACCTTTAAATCTTCTTTAATTAATCAATATGATACATTTTCAGTAGGATGTAATCAATTGCTTTCGTTATGATTTGTGACTTTCTCCTATAAATTTTGAAAGATTCTCTTTGATCATATATAAGGCACAATGCATAGTTTTATATGAACATTTAAATGATAAAGGGCAAAGACATTATTCCAATAGTTATACTACCACATAAGTGTGAGGGCCTCATTCATCCTTTTTGAAATAAAGAAAATGACAAAAATATCCCTCGACGAATTTTAAAAAAGAAAGAAGAAAGCACCATATTTGACTCACTTCTCACACAATAGTGCTATGAGAAAACAACACAGTTGAATATCTTTCCCCCATTATTTTGAGTCATAAGATGGATTAAGAGGCCTAGGAATTAGCATTTAGAATAGTTGGTGGGCCCATTCTGACATATAACAAGGATTAAAACATGGATACAAATATAAGAAGAAAGGTAACAGGCAAACGATCGTAGGCCCAGTAAAACGAGTTTATATGAACAAAAGAGGGAAAAGGATTCTCTCATCATCTCAACACGTCTCATATATATACCTCTCTTTGCACCATCAAATTGTAGGAATCTAATCAGAAACGCGGAAGCGTATCGTACCACGCGATATAGGAAAAGTTAAAACCTTCATCGTTTTGATTACCTGGAAAGATACAACGATCTGAAAGCCTCTCTACAAACAGTCCTCGTCCGCTCTATGATCGATCTTCCAGACTATCTCTCGAGGGGAATAAGATGGTTGTGTGGGCAACCGTTCAGATGATGAACGTCTGCCTCTAGAGTTTGTTTCTGATGAGAGCCTCCTTATGCGTCTATCTTCCAAGCAGGTGAAAGTAGGCTTATATGCTACTACACCCAAGACCTAACCCTAAACCACATGGGCCATAGAGTTATTGGGCTGTAGTCTCAATTAAGCCTTATTGGGTTTATTAGTAAAATGGTTATCGCTGAAGCCCCATCGGATAAGGATAATCGGATTTCGCTAGATTAAACCCTAATATTTTCAAAATTTTAGTAAAGTTATGCACGGCCCATCGTCGGCAACACTTAGACACTAAAGATAATTTTGAAAGTAAACAATGGTTAAATACATTCAACTTTGGTAAAATTGTTAATCCTCCCATCGAGGCTCTGACAATGGAACTAAAGACCCAAATTAACAATATTAGTTTTACAAGAATCTTGCCCATCATAAACCTTGTAAAGATAACTAATGGATTGTTAAACAATATTCGAGAGGCATGTTTCATCTATGGGTCTTAAGAGGATTTCAGATTTGCTATAGCTTTAGGTAGTTGTTATTTCACTTTGTTCTGTTCCTGTAAAGTTAATCATGTTGAATTAAAAGATGTTGAACATATTAATTCCATCAAAGAGTATCAATGAGTTTTGAGTAGTTATCTTCCCTTCTTGTACAACAGAGATATTCCCAAAGTTCAATGGTTCATCATCGGCTTCAAAATAATCGGCATTTTTTTTTCCTTTCTGCAGTTCATAAAGCAGAAAAACAAAATTAAAAATAGCTCATCATGAAAAGCAAGTCTAATTAATTAACAAGTGTAAAACAAGAACAATAGTACATTTATATTCAAAAAGAAAATTAAAAATAAAGCAAGCACGGAATTACTGCTTTAATAATTTGGCGACAGTATTAAAAATATCTTTGAGCTTGAAAGAGAAGAAAAACAACAGCAGGCACTTGTGTTTTCATGCAATGTCCGTACGTACCCTATGCAAGATGTCTTGGCAAAGTAAGTGGTGACTTTTTTAATTGAAAATTGTGAAAACCTTATAACAACTCTTTAAAAACGTATATGAACTTGTAAAATTTTTATCCGAAGTCAAGAATCAATACCTCATTATTATAACAAGTAGTGATTTTTAAAATTAAAATTTGTGAAAATTTTATCATAATTTATTAAAACTTTATCTGAACTTGTTAAACATTTATAAAAATGGAAGCATGTTTTTTAAATTGAGGGATATTTTTGTTATTTTTATTTAATTTTAAAAAGGACAAATCAGGCTCTCACACCTCTCTGGTGTTAAAAATATTCGGAATACCTTTTTATCCCTAAACCTTTTTAAAGTTCTTTTTCAAGGATTTTCCCATATATACATGTGTGTGTGTGTGTGTTTTGTTTTGTTTTTGTTTTAAAAAATAATTCTAATGTTAAAGAGGACATTTCGTAAAGAAAAAGTCTAAAAGTCAAACAAACAGTCACCTAACAGTTTTGATGATTTGAAATAGAATCTCAAAATATAAAAAAGGTTTGAATAATATGCATTTTAATTTTAAGAGAAGTCTATATGAGTTTTTAAAATAAAGGGGGGTCTATGTAATTAAGACAAAATATAAAATTGGTTTGAGCATTTTACTCTTATTAAAACTTATTTATTTATGCTTTCTTGAATGACAAAAAATATTTTCAAACACATTTTTCATACATTTTGAGTTATGTAAATTTGAGAGATTATATATTGTTCAAAAAAATTGAGAGAATATAAAAATTATTTAAATATATAGTTTAAATATTTTTAAACACATATATTCATGCTCTTAAGTTTTTTAAACAATTTTAGGAAAAAACCGGATTATGTGCTTGTTCTAATGTGCTTCTTATGTCATTTTATTTTATTTTTTTAATTTTTTTAATATATTTTATTTATTTAAATTAAATTATATGTTGCTTTCTGAAAATTTTTTTGCACTAAGATCTCAAATTAATTAGTTTCAGGATACTAGTGTTACAAGACAAATATTTCTGTATGCAAAACTGAAAACTAATTAATTTGAGATACTAGATGTACAAAAGTTTTCAAAAAGCAAAATATAATTTAATCAAAATATATATTTAAAAAAATTGCTAAGGACATAAGGGACAAGTAATAAAAACCGAGACATACATAAAACTCTTTCAGTTCTTGATATAAGATATATTTATCTAATTTAATTAGATTAAAAAATTTATTTCAGATTAGTCAATCTAATATGTATTTTCGAAATACCGTAGTCACATTCCTTAATTCGTTTATTCCCTCTCTTTCTTAATCATTATTGAGATAGTATCAATAAAAGTAAATTAAGAAAAATTAATAATCATAAAAATTGTTTCTTATATTTAACATCAAAATCAATTTTTCAAATATATTTTATATTAAAGACCAGGAGGAGTATTTCTTATTATTCTTTCACGTTAGACATACATGTGCCCTTTATAGTTACAAAATCACTTTTCCTATTTCATTTTCATGTCTTTTACAATATTCCAAAAGGACAAAGGTCAGAGTGTCCTTCTCATGGGTAGGCAAGCTCTTATAAAGACCAACTAATAATTCTCACATATCAATAAAAACAGGTTAAACTCAATAAAGTTATCCTAAAATTTAAATAATTTCTAATACTACCCCTACTAATTACACTAAACTCTAATATTATATTAATTATTACTCGACCCACTATCATTATTAATTAGGGGCGTATATGAAGAAAAATAATAATTAATTCAGATATGGAGATGTTTTGACCTTTTCAAACACTTTTTATCTCTTGAAGTTGAAGGAATTTCCGGACTCCAGCGATGTTTCAAAATTTTCATTGCGTTGTTTTATATGGATTTGAAAAAATATTTTAAGATATTGAACACATCATTATGAAATATTTTAGGATTGGGTGTATTAAAAAATATTTTAAAGTGATGAACCTACCTAAAAAATATACTTTAGCGTGTCATATGCAATAAAATACACTTGAGGGTGTATTAGTGGTTAGAATATACGTTATAGTGGATATATTTTTGGTATGAATATACATTAGAAAATACACTTGTCAATTCATAACGGTTAATTGGTAGCGATTGAAATAAATTGCTACAAATATGAAGATTTGTAGCGGTTTATTTCGAAACCGCTATAAATTTGTAATGTATGACTCCTGCCTAGTGGCGTGTTGGTTATTGAACAACATTTGTAGCTGTTTTAAAAAGAAAAAACAAAAAGATGCAAAATATGGCATCAAGTCAACGCCAAATTTGTACCTGTTTATTTATACGACGCTGGCTCATTTGTAGCAGTTTGTATGACAAGAATTGCTACAAAATGCAGATGGTATGCACATTTATAGCGGTTATATAAAATCACCAACAAATTTCACGTTGCACTAAGTAGAATTTCTTGATTTATAGTGGTTGAGATAATGGTTTCACAGTTTTTATGAAATCGCTACAAATATCAACACTGTAGCGGTTTTATGTAAAATCACAACAAATATCAACTCTTTAATTGCGCCGTCACCCCTTATTTGAATAATTTTCACAAATTCGTTTCTCACGTGTCCTCATTCAGATTTTGGTACATCTTTGAGGTCCTGCTTAAGCACCTACGAGTTAGGCACTTGAGGTTAGTAAACTCTTTTATTTCATTTTCCCCCTATTATTCTAATATTGTTATTTTAAAGTAACTGTAATTATTATGACTTCCTGCAAAGATAAATTACTAAGGTTGTTTTACCGTAATGCTATTCAAGTGTTTGTGGGCAAATACGACAACTTCACGAGGACTTACAATTGACGATTTAGGTATCACATCAGTAAATTTCTTCTGACCAATTCACATTGGTCAATCTGAAGATGATGAGTCATATATTATTGCCTCAGAGGTACATCAAGTTTATTATGTCGAAGACGAGAGTCAAGGGGATTGAAATATGGTGGTTCACTTAAAGCCTTGAGACCTTTATGACATGAGTGATTGTGATAATATCGTCACGATAGGGAGTCATTCCAACCCTCCAATTTTGAAAACTTCTTTCCTAAAGGTGATAACAATTTACCTATAGTTCGAGTACATTTTTATAAGTTACGCTTTATTATCACTTAATTTAAATTTAATTTTGCGGAAAATATTAAACTCATTACTAAGATTTTCTCCACACAATTTTGTAGGGGAAGACGATGAAGATTGATAAAATAAATTATACTTTTGTTTTTGTAAACATTAATTTATATATTTTTTACAAAAATCTTTCTTTCTTCCAAGAAAACCGCTCTTGACTATTCTTTTTTTTTTTAAAAAAAATAGAAATCGGGAGGTATCCTCCGCCGACAGTAGAGACTTATCCTCCGTCGCATCGTAGTCGTCCCAAAGAGGCATTGGTGCGGCCAAATAACATTGTCCATACACATCGCTAGGGATCGAATCCGACTAGATGCTTAAAGGTACCCAACTAGAGCCAACTAAGCAATATTGTTTTGGTTCACTCTTGACTATTCTATTCTATAGTAGCAATGTCTCCTTATTTTTCTCTTCAAAATCACTTTTCCTATTTAATTTTGTAGTTCATTCCACTTTATATTATGTTTTTTTTATTAATATATTGGTATCAGTATTTAAGAATTGACTAATCCGGTTCGTAGGAATGTAAGCCCATAATACTTTAAAATAATTTATTTAACTTCCTTAAATTTTTTTAAAGAAATCAATTATATCTTATATTTAATATTAAAGGAAGTTAATTTTTTTAAAACAAAAAATAAGTGCAATGACTATAAATACCACTTAAATCATTCCCACTAAGCTTAAAATAAATTAAAGACAACAGACAAGTGGCAGATAAAAGTACATTATAGTACATACACCTCATAAATTAAAGCAGATGACACACCATACGAACAGAAGTAATGGACATGTATTATACACATAAAAACACATGGGGAATAACTAAAAGATAAGTTGCCAGACACTGGATATTTGATATTAAATTTGACTATTAAATCAGTTAAAGATCACATATGTCATATCTTAAAAGATCGAATTTGAAGTCGAGAGAAAGAGATCGTTAAGATGTTGAGCTCAAGGTGACCATATTTTGTGAAAGTTCTAACTGGTCAAAGGGACTAAAAGGTCTATCGTAAAATCCAGTGGAAGCATTACTTATGATCTAAGCAAATGATCAATCTATACAAACGTAAATATTATCACTATTGATTTGTTTTACTGAACCAATTTTTGGAAAAATTCATTTTCGTTTTGCGTTTCATCTGCTTAGATCATAAGTGATGCTTCCTCTGGGTTTTGGACAGACCTTTAAGTCCTTTGACCGGTTCAGCTTTCTAAATTCGTCGCCTTGAGCTCAACATCTCAAGGATCTCCTTCTCTCGACTCCAAATTTGACCTTTTCAAGGCATAACATGTGTGGTCTTTGATCGATTTAATAGTCAAATTTAATATTGGGGGACAGAAAGGAAAAATTACTACGTGTTGTAAACTTGCGGGCAAAGTTGCTCATCGCTGAAAACTTTCGAGGCAAAATTTCTCCTCAAGGAAAACTTCTCGGGGCAAAAATGATACTTTTGATTGATGAGGTGACATGCCACGTGTGCACTCAATTAAACTTAACGATTAAAATTAACGGAGGGGCAAAATTGCTAGGTTTTATAAACTTCCGTGGCATTTGTGATCCCAAAAAAACTTCTATCTTACTAGTGTTTCTCGAGCGAAAACTTTCTGACATTTAATACCCTTATCCCACCCTTTTAATACTCCATTCAGTTTTAACGCAAGAACTATATGTTTACTTTCGGTTCTTAATGCAATACTTCAGTTTATTTTGTGTAGTTTTTTTTCTTATTGATGGTACACGGTAAAGGTGTTTTCTATCAAGATAATAATTTTCAATATAAATGATTAAAAGTGGTACTTCAGAAAACTCAAGATATATTTTTATAAATAACTAAATTAACTATTCACTCCGGTTATAAAAGTCAAATTTATCTTTTAAATTTATTGATTCTTTTATTTCTCAAGATATATTTCGTTTCTACACCCCATCAATCAAATCAAGACAGGAAAGGATATGCAGAGATATAATGGAGATGGGCGCGCGCATGAAAAAAGTGCACGGTTTTTGGGAATCTTTTGGGTTTAGGGTGTATTCTTGACTATGGGTCTATAATACAAAGTAGGTCTGCTCACTTTGTATATTGACTTTATTCATCAATAAAAATCCTGTATTTCGATTAATTGGTAGTTGAGGTAAAAGTCCAGGATTCACTCTCCACACATGAGCTACTGTCTTTTCTTCTTGTCTGGCGTGAGCTGTTTGTTTGTGATTTTAAAAGTACTTATTTACATAAATCGAAGTAAAATATTTCTTATATATTTACCTTATAAATCGTAAATCATAATTGAAAAGTTACTTTTAAAAACCTCAATAGCCCTTCCAAACAAGCAAGTTGCCACCAAATGATTCGTGGCTTAGGCCCCGTTAGGAGGAGTTCTTGGAAAATGATTTTCACCAATTACGAGGTAAAACCTAGATTTTGAAGAATAGCTTTTAGAGAATGATTTTGAAAAAAAAAAAAAGAGATGGTATTTAGATGTTTTTATCAAAATAGTTTTTAGGGGAATTGAATTTACCAAAAAGGACATTAGCTTTTTGTATAATTGCATTTAAAGGATAAAATGTTATTTTAAATATTATAAACATTATATTCAATAATAAATACTAAAAATTACATAAAATTGTTAGAAAAATAAATTTCTACCATTAGTAAATTATGTAACATGATAAAAATTAGATCAAACATATATGTCTTAATAAATTGTATAGAAAAAATATTTGTAACATAAAAATATTTCCAATAATGAAATTTCACTAGCAGTGTTCCAAAAAAACAAAGAATGATCTCGGGCAAAAAAACAAAAAACAAAAAACAAAGAAGGATTTGGAGCACGAATGTGTAGGGAGAGATGACGTATATATAAGAGAGGGTATTTTGGTATAGTCCAATCATGGTAGGCCCCACAATTTTGCAAAATGAGTTTTAAAAAGTGAAAAGTGAAAAAAAGTTGGATTTGGCAAAATCTAGGTTTTGGGTGGAAAATGATTTTCGAGAAAATTTGAGGTGTTTGGCAAAACTTTGACAAAACCTAGGTTTTGAAAAGTACCAAACAGGCTCTAATCTTCGTGTCACGTTTTATTATTTAAAAATGGAAGATGATTACTCTTTATTTGCATAACAAATGAGTTTTATACTGCTAAATCAACTTTATATTATTGTTTGAGACTGTCAATTTCAAATAGCTTAATTTTTTGTGAAACTTAATGTTTTACTTTATATATCTGTTCTCTTTTCACTTGTGTAATTGTGTTTTATGTTCTGTAAATGCAATGGTGGAGTTAGGAATTTGGATGAAAAGGGGGGGGGGGGGGGGTTGAAAATTTAATCATTCCAAAGAAGAAGGAGAGGCATCAAACAAAGGTGTTCAACTTAAAACACAAAGCTCACATACAAGCTGAAAAAAGAAGCCATCATGGGGGCTATACTAAAGCATTTGAAACCACATTCTTCATTACTTTGATCAAAATACACTCTTAAATTGTTTTACATCATGTGTGAGACGTCAACGCTCATTAGCACAGAAAGACTGCACCTGCTTTGAGAAGAAGCATCCTCCATTTCTCCTCCATGGAGTTTCCTCCGTCACCAACAAAACTCATCAGCAAAACTTCTTTTTTCTGAAAATCTGTGTTTAATGTGTGTTCCCACATGCTTATAATTAATGTGTGTTTAATTAATGCCCATCCTTCCTTGGCTGATCATTTCCCATTATCACTCTTTTAGCAAGTTAAGAGTACAGATTCTTGTGGTGAGTTTATCTTTGTTGTTGTTGTAGTAAGCAATAGTAAGTTGGTACGAAGAAATATATAGAGAGTGGGGAGTTAATCGTACGGGACAAACACATTTGATTTATGGAGAGAGAGGGAGGGAGGAGGGTCCTGTACAGTACTGTATGGAACAAGAGCACCTATGTCCCTTCTCATTATTTGACTACTGAACCCTTAGGGGAGCACCTATGTCCCTTCTCATTATTTGACTACTGAACCCTTAGGGGGGGGGACCCCTAGTCCCCCCCAAATCCGCCTCTTAAATGGCTATTACTGGTGAGAATAGTTACTGTAGTTTAGTTGTCTCATATTGGATACTTTTTTAAATAATTGAGGGAGAGAGGCTTTTTGCCCTCAACGAGAGGGACGAGTTTCAAGTTTCAACCATATAATGCTCTTAAAGAGTTCCATGACATGCATGTGTGTTTTTTTGCTTAATGCCTTTTTTATTTTTAATTGCGCAGAGAGTTTCTAAACAAAGATTTGGGCTTATAGATGCTTGTGACAATTTAATGAGGCAGAGAATAGCTGGGTATTGACGTTCAATATAAATATTCAGGCCCAAAAAGATCCAGTAGCTAATATTCTCTATGGATAAGCACAAGGGTGGATCCAGAAATTTATGGAAGGAAGACACCATTGGCGGGGGGATGCGGGGGTTCGAGGGAGCGCCCCCATTTTTTTTTTAAGCAAAGCTTTAAATGCAATTCTTTAAAGGCAATTCCTTTACTCATTTGAATCTCAATTGACTATTGTTTAAAGAGACATGTTACCGTTATTAATTCAACCAGTTTTTGGCCATCAACTGTCCATGTAAGGGCAGATTCTGCAGCTTTTAATGTTATAAGAAACTCTCACCAAAAAACTGCTCATAGGAAAAACTTGGCTGTAATAGGCAATGAGAGACAAGGGGGAAAATAAAGAGGGAAAAAAATAGTGACAGATTGAAAAAAAAGTTTTTTTTGGGGGGGGGGGGGGGGGGGGGGGACTATGTGCATCCGCCTCTGGATA
This sequence comes from Acacia acuminata, assembly GCA_019022655.1. Taxonomy (NCBI): domain Eukaryota; kingdom Viridiplantae; phylum Streptophyta; class Magnoliopsida; order Fabales; family Fabaceae; genus Acacia; species Acacia acuminata. The sequence continues at coordinate 1,676,797 of JAFJYI010000075.1, forward strand.
AGCATTTGTTATATGTAAAGGATTTCTCCAAGTATCAATAGGGGTTAACACAAGTAGTAAGCGGCTTATGTCACTTAAGTAAGGTTTCGAGTTCGAGCCTTGTGAATGTAGAAAAGCCTCGTTGGGAGACTCTCCTACCATAGCCAGGTGCGCGATGCGGGTCGGATATGGATTAGTCAGGGCAAAGCTCTGAATACCGGATGGACAAAAAAAAAAAGATTTCTTTAGTCACTGGAGATAAGTTATCTTCAGTTATCCTAAACTATGTCGTTTTGGATTAATGAAAGGGTGTTTTCGTAATTTTGTACCTTTCATTAATTCATCAAAAATTACAAACATACCTTTTATTAATTCAAAACGACGTAGTTCTAAGAGTCACTGAAGATAACTTATCTTCAGTGACTGGAGAAATACTATTCCATTGTTATATATTCTAGTTTCTAGATCCTTCCCTTTAGGATACACATGTCACAATAGTATTGGATCACAGTCCATATAAATATCACCTATACTTTACACATTGAAATGTGGAGGAATAATATAATTTAGTACTCACACTAGTGCATGTGTGGGTAAGTGTAGACATAAAAATTTAGGAATATATATATATTGAAGGAAACTGGTGACAATTTGTCTAAATGGTGTAGTTGGTTAGCATGTTACACACACCTAGAGGTCCCCGTTCGAACCTCCTCTCTATTGGATCTTTTTTTTTTTTTTTTTTTTTTTTTTTCAATTGTTCTCTCCACCCTCGCTGCTCTCTGAATCTCACACGCCATGGGCTAATTCGCAAAGCAGAGCTCCCTAATCCATACACTGTAAGTCCGTTAGCAAATTCGGTAACTTTCATTTTTATTCTGAATTTTCTCCGGGGTTCTTTGTTGGTTTTTGCTGTTCATTTTCATTGATTTGGCGATAAAAAAACTCAATGGAACAATGTTTCGCATCTTATACTCTGCTTCATGGCATATATGGATGGAAATGATAAATGCGGTGGTTATCTCTGCGACATTGTTCTAGATTGAAATTTGGTGGAAAGGGTCAAACTAGATATTAGGGGAATATGGGTTTTATTATTATAGATGTATGATTTAGGGTTTTACGTGTTGGATGCTTTAACTTTACGATCTGTATACGTTAGCTAGTTAGAATGTTAATTAACTAACTTGCCACCACAACGATCATCACAAAACATAATGTTACTAGGTTGGTTATTAACTTATTATGCGACATTGATAGATATTAGAGAGGCATCAGACACTGATGGAGATCACTTGTTGCTGGCTAGAGAGGCACCAGACACTGATAGAGAGGCACCAACTGAAAATGATACATCTTTAACCTTCAGTGGAGCTGGCTTTGGAATTGACCTGCACATTTTTAGATGCTCAGGTATCAATTGACCTGCATCATCGCATCCCTATTTGTTTTAGGTAATCTGCACCTTTTTGGCAGTGCCATTATTATTTCTACGCATTTTTTCCCATCATAGATGATCACATCGAATTGAAACTCATGTCTGTATTGTGGTTATACTGCTGCTCACGTTTTATGTGTAGTAAATTATTTGTGTTCTGTATTTTATCTAGGAACTGAGCACACGCTGGGAGAATTTACAATCAGGGATTCTAACTTGCTAAGTGTTAGTTATTCGAATGATGAAGAAGCATTTGTATTCGAATGATAAATATTCTATTATTCTTTTCCAACTAAACTGTTTTCTGATCTTACCTGCTTTATTTTTTATTCCCTTTTGCTTTCGAATGCTTGTTTCTTATGATGGATCTGATCTTTGTGCATATATATACTCTAATCAAATTTAATCTACACTTCAAAAACGTTGATTTGTTTTCAGAACTGCTGATTCTATTATTCACCCTGGTAAATGATCACTTATGAGAAAGCCTGAAACACAAATATGGTGTTATCTATTATTACAATGAACGTGCCAATCAATTTTTCTTAACAGATAAGGCTCAAAGAGTGATTTGCTTTGCTTTTTAATTCTCGCAATGCAGGTGCTCTCTAAATTTTTATTTTTAATATGATTTTGACTAGGTTAATCAGACCTGTAAAAATTGTATGCAAAACATGTATTCATACATTATTTCTACTTTCTGGGACTTTGGTTAGTTTTCTAGAATGATCATACTTCTTGTGTCAGTAGTCACTTAAACTTCCTTTTCCCCAAAAAAGGTATTATTGTTTTGTCTGATTTAAATTTAATAGGAGTTCTATAAATGGGCTGTTTGGTATTCTTCTGTATGGTTTGTGTGTGTTTTCTGTGAATAGATGGAATGTGGAAACAAACGACAGAAAACCTTAATTTTAAGGGCTCATAAGGCAATTTTGTATCATGAGTCATGACTCTTTCCTGATTAAAACTTTCCTCAAAAAAAATTTTCGGAGGCGGCCCGAATCCCACAACTAATTACGCACCCACAAACATTAAATTCTGACTCCGCCATTGTTACTGAGTACACATTGTCTTTTTTGGCTATTTACTGGGCAATACCCCAACATTAATATATTGATGTTACTCCTGAGATTTTTTCCATTCTGGCACTCTGGACTGGAAGCATCATTTTGAGATGTTTAAAATTCAACTTATCGCCTTAAAAGGGTGGTTGGTTCAAATTCTGAGGTCACGACATTTTTTATTAAGTATTTTTAAGTGTTCTTTGAGCTATAACCCTTTAACCTAAATGAGTCTCATAAAGACCCAATTTTTTTCAAAAAAAATAACGATAGTAGAGGTATGTACAATACAATTTTTAATTTTAGTAAAATTATGTATAAAAGCAAAGCGAGCATGGAATTACTGCTTTTATAATCTGGCAATAATATTGAACTTGAGAGAGAGGGAAAGCAACAGCCGGGCAATTATGTTTTCATGCAAAGTACGGACGTAGCGCATGCTCTGTCTTGGTAAACCCAAATTACACGCATATTTAAAAACAACTACACATTTGTATCAACAAAAAAAAAAAAAAAAAAAAAAAAAACTACCCATAAATAAAACTATAAATAGTTCAAGATCTGATTTTTCATATCGAAAATATTTATTGAAATAATTTTTATTTTAATATATTACTTCAAATAATTAAATAAAAATTTAGAATTATTAAAACATGAATTAAAAACAGTTAATTTTCAGATTTAAGATTTTGGGTTCATTGCATAATTTTAACACGGGATTACGCATGACATATCCTCAAATTTTACCAAAAGTAAACCAAAAAATATAGTATACATGTTAAAAAATCGAAGAAATAGTATATTTTTAACAATCTTAGTTTTTTTGTTTATATAATTTTAACAAAATTTGTAAATATGGTATCCAAATTAAATATAAAACAAATTTATTTTCATGAAATAGCTCAAGTTTTACATAAAATCATTTATAACTTTATATCAATTATTTCCCAATTAGTTAAAAATGTTAAAATGTGTTATATAAATATTATGGAAAATGGTTTTGAATGTATCTATAATTTCACTCAATTTATGATTTGGTACATATGCTTTTTTCTATTTATTAAATCATTTAACAGGGAATTTGCTAGCACTGTTAGCCCTTACAATGGTAAACCATGCTAGCAGAGTAAAACTAAAGGATTTCAAAGAGAGAGAAAAGGACATCAATACCAACTTAAAAATTAAGAAGAAGAAAAAAAGAAAAAAGCTAGGCATGTGAGTTTTTAAATTCCCTTTGTGTATTCAATTTTTTATATATGATTATTAAATAATAAAAATTATTTTTTTAATATACATTTATAGATCCTAGGTATATATAATATTAAAAGAAGTCATATCAAATTTGTTTAAATTATCATGCTCCCAGGAGAATGGTTTGAATTAACAAAGATACTACAGAACTAATGGATGACGAAAAATGGACAAAAAAGAATGCCTGTTCACAAGGACTTTCAAGACCAGAACATTGCAGGAGGCTGCAGAATCTTTGCAAAAATAGAAGTGACAGAAGAAGTAAAGAACATACCCTACTCATTGCTGATGATGATTAGAAACAAGTTCATCCAGTGCATCTACAATAGCTTTATAGCAGAAATTGTACTGGCTCTGATAAGATGCAGAAAAATAAAATAAACAAGATGAGACATTAAGAAGTTGATAAACAAAGTAAGTGGAAAGCGAAGGATATGACATTGGAAATTGGATCAAACATAGGAACATGAATTCAGACCCCAAAAACAAGTTACTCCCCATCCCCAGACTAACACATTTGGAACCGATCCACAACTAAAATTTTATCATAACTTTTCGTATAAAATCTTGTTAAGAATCTCATTAGTGTTTGAAATCGACTTTTGGACTCATCTTAGTATTAGACATTAGGTGATAGCAAATAAGAGAGAAAAGGACTGAATTCATTCACGGAAATATGCAATGGGCACAGTACAGCATGTATATTCTCCTGCCTATGCCACGTCTCTACTAATTTCTCTTTCTTCTAACGAACTTCTGAGCAATTCTCTACATTTATTTACTATAAAGCCCCTTAGAGAATACATATATCATTAGGTCAATAACATTGTTGGTGGAATTTACACACTTAAGTGCTATGATAAACATGGGGGAATGATGAAAAAAATATGGGCATAAAAATATCCATTAAGCCCTTGTTATCATTAATCAACATCATCTTCATCATCATTGTTAAAGAAGAATTGGTATGTGAGTTATTTCCCGTAAATTTCATTCACTTTTTATCATTCTCTTTCATTTTCCATACCTAATATTCTCCCTTCAGGCTTTGTTTGAGAGTTTGGAAGGAAGGGGAAGGAAAGGGATGCAAGGAGAATGGAGGGGAGGGGAAGGAAATGGAGGATATTCCCTCCCCTTGTTTGGAAGTTAAAAAAATAGTAAGGGAGGAAGATGGAGGATTAAAGAGTTATTTTTACCATTTTGTCATTTTCTTTAAAAATTAATATAATTATTATACTTTACGAATAAATTTAAATTTAAATTTTCTGAAAAAATTATTTATGTGGTGGTGGTGGTGGTGGCGGTGGTGGCGACCGGTGGCGTGGTAGTGCAGTGGTGGCGGTGGTGGGGCATGGTGGAAATTATGCCCTAGGGGCAAGTCATTGTTCTCCATTTAGTTATCATTTCATTCACATGTTTATAGTGATAACTGTATCCTTGGATACATCTTATAGATTATCCTAAATGTCCCAGGTCGGTCATCTACGCGGGAGCGAAGATGAAATAAGACCAGTATGACTTTGATGAGGTATGGAGATACAAATCAAAGTCTAAGCACTTGTAAGAGTACAAAGTGCTGGATCGACCCACTATGAGATAGTGGTATGGATTAAGTCATAAGCTTTTCTTATGTATAACTCCGTCACAATGCCCTTTGACCTGAGATCATCATGGATTCCTACATGATGAGTCGCTGCTCTTTGACCTAGTCAAAATTCACCTTTGACCGGGTGATGATAAAAGCTTGGATCGAGATCAGTGGTTTTCATGCAGAGAAATGTGAATGGTTAAGATGGAATTTGTCCCCCACATTTGTAGAGAGATAATACTGGGCCTCTCGATGAGTGAGTCTAAGAAACGTATGGCCATACTATGATGGAAAGGAGTTTCCATTTCTATTAGACTACTCAAGAATTGAGAAAGTAATGGTCAAGAACAGGAAGTTGACATTATCCATGCCTCATCCTTGACCAAATTATCGCGTGACAAAAGGGACGTGACATGGTTGTACGATAGGTTGTATCATATCATCGATCCCTATATGAATTGGGTAGTCACAATGTCTTCCTAAAGGCCGCTTGCGACTTGTGGGCTGGTAAAGTATTGGCCCGCTGCCAATCTCATATGGGCCTGTAGAGTCGCACACAAGAATAGCTCAACACGAGCAATAGTGTCTAGATTCATTGAATCTTAGATGTGTCTAAGATTTAATGAATAATGTATTTAATGTAAGATGGATATATATATATATATATATATGCATATATATATATATATACATATATGTATATATTAATTCAAAAATAATAATGATATTATTTATAGATAATAATATTATTATATATAGTATTTAATTTATTTGATAAATTAAATAACTATAATAAATTGAGATATTGTATCTCGATTTAATTAAATTGATATATAGTACCTCAGATCTAATTAAATAGAAAGATATCATATCTCGATTTAATTTATAAAGATAAATTAAATCAGAGGCTTATAATTCGATTAAATAAATATATTAGATTAGATCTGTTGTACATATTTGATTAATATATTATTTTAATTCGATTCAAATTTCAAGATTAATTAGATTAATTTTGAATATTTTAATACGATTCATTAGAGTTTTAGAAACTCTTTAAATAGATTGATCTAATAGTATTAAGATGACGGATGAATTAGAGAAGCCGCAAGAAATCCTAGAGAAAAAAGTAGAGACACGAGAATACTGAAGGCGTGTGGTTATTTATGTGGATACCGGTAGAGGGAGGGGATTCGCAGAGTACGCTCATGTTGATTGAGTAGGTGGCCCACCAGATCAAAGGAGACGCTCACCAATTTGCATAGGTATGGTTTCTAACGAACCTTGATTTAAACGTTGTTGATGGATCCTCCAATGAGATTCGTAAGTTTTTAATTCCATCGCGTATGGATCCCAACAGGGCGGTGGTGGTGGTGGTGGTGGTGGTGGCAGCGGCGGTGGTGGTGGTGGCAACGGCGGTGGTGGTTGCGGTGGCAACGAGGGTAAAAAAGTAATTAATTTATTTTCCCTTTTAAAACCCGCCCATATTGGGGGACCTTTATTTTTTAGAAGAAAGAGGATTTTTGGGGATTTGTAAAAATCCCCGATTTCCTCCCCTCTTATTTTAAAACTTGCAAACAAGGGAAAGGACTACCAAAACCCTCCCTTCCCTTCCCTTCCCTTTCCCTCCAAAATGGAACTCCCAAATAGGCCCTCAGGGTTTTTTTGATGGTCCCAACCAAGGGACGGAAAGCAGGATCATCTGGTTAAGAGAAGTGATAGAATCCTGCAGGCCAAACAGGCCTAATCTAAGGTACTGTTACTTGTTGAAGAAATTCAAGATTGTCTGGATAAAACTGAGGGTGACATTGCATAAATTAGCAACTATTTAGCTTATTCTCAATGATTTTGAATTGTACGAGATAAACAAATATATGAGAGGAGTTTTGTTTCGTAAAACACAAAAGAACTACTATTAAGAGATTGTGGTGTTTCCAAGCAGAGGTTTAGTCTCCTTCTAGAGTAGGAAGGACACTTTGTGAACCTTTTTCATTTCATCTAATCGACTTATGAATCTTCAAATAACAAGTCTAACCCAATACCGCAAATGTAAATTAGCTACATCATCATCAAACCATCTGAGGAATCGAGAGTCATGTTTGTCCTTGGATTTCAAAATTGCTTTGGCCATTTACTGAGTTTAGGAAGGGAACTTAATTAATATGCGATCTAACCAAACAAAAATGCCATTCCATTCATAAATGGTTCATAATTGACCTTATTAATAAGTAAACCGCTAGCTATTTGTTTCTCGGCCATTCCATATCGCCGCCGAATTCAAATAAGGTATTATAAAGATCCAAAGCGAGACTTTTCACCAACAACGATTCTCGAATTGTATTGTGAACAAGACAAAGATACTCCAGTTCTTCCAATACCGCACTAAGAATCATAGATTTCTCAAACAAATATGCATAGGCTTATTATCATTTTGCAATAAATAATACCAAAAAAATAAATAAATAAATGTGAGCTAACCTGCAATGCACCACTATTGGGCCAAGTTTTGGTGGTAAATGGTACAATCTCCTAAAAATTGCACGCATAGCAAGTGTATCGTGGGGAACTTCACGGTCAGGCCACTCAGGATAATGGATGTGCAAAACAGAAAAGGGAGGATCTTCCTGCAATAATAACAATCAATGATAATAGAAGTAAGCCACAATGCAACAATTTTGTTTCGAAATAGAAAGAAATAATTGTGTGACAAAGCAAGTTATGGACTACAAGGACGGTCATTAAGTACAATACTGATTACAGACTAGTCTATAGAGGTTAAGGCTAAAAGAGGTTCTTAATCATTGGTCTGGATCTTAGTAACTCAGTGTTCAAAAACATTAATTTGTCAGGTTATAGCATGTAAATTGTACAGAGACTTTCCCTAGAGTAACATGCCATTGGGGTAGAAGGTCGAGCCTGATACCAGTGCTCTCACCTTTTTTCCTTTTTGTCATCCTTCACCCAATGGAAGGAACTCATATACACCCATCCTATACATAGAAAGCTGAACTCACAATCTTATGCTTGCTGTTTGATTTAGCTTCTATAAGTGATTTTATGGTGTTCGAGGTAAGTAAGTGAGAGGAGTTTTGTCTTAACTTGCAGATAAGTGCTTAAAAAAGTGCTTTTTTGTGCTTCCCAATAATGACTTAAAGAAGTGCTTGGTATCAATTGGGCCAAACCATCCAACTCAGTGCTCACTTCTCAGTTATATACTGCATTTGGTAGCATTTATAGAAAAATGTTTACAGTATGAAGACCAAGAATATGGTAGTAAAATAAGATCCACTAAACTGAATTTCACTCCACAAAAAAAAGAAAAAAAAGCACTAAACTGGTTCATATATGAATGATAAATGATACGTTTTCAATTGTTATTTGAGCTAAGTGTCCAAGTCTAACAGGAAAACAAACGGAAAGCAGAGGCACCGATAAACCAAATTGGAAGAAAACATCTTGTTATATTCAAAAGTGAATGACCAATCAATGAAACTCAAAAGGGAACATGGACTGTGCCAAAAAGAAATCAAGGACACTAGTCCACAAATTGGGATAGTAATATAAGCAAGGCCATTCAATCCATTCAACAAAGACTGTATAAAATGTTTACACTAAAAAACATATGATTTTTTTTTTAAAAAAAAAAATCATATTATCAAGTACAGAGAAATAAGGAAAGAATACCCGTAGATGAAATATAGCAAGTCAATTCTGGCTTAAATGCGGTGCCCGCATCATATTTATAGGAGAAAGTTACAATGCAAGCCATTGAATACTTAGTTCCGAAATATATGATTGCATAATTCTAACCAACAGAATAAGAGATAAGAGTCAGGCTAATAGACACTGACTCTATAATGAGCACAATTGCATTCCAACAAGTCTCACCTTTCTATACACATTCAAATGGCGCAGTACCAATGAGTTTTCAACAGTTTTCATCCATTCACAAACAATAGAGATGTTACCAAACTTCATAGGTTCACCGTCAGCTTGAAAATAATCGTCACACTTTACAATCTGCAGTTCATAAAGAGCGAGAAAAATAGCATATGCAAAGCAAGTCTAATTAACAAGTAAAACAATACATTTATGTAAGACGGGAAAACCAAAGCAGACATGGAATTGCTTTGGCAATAATATCTTTAAGCTTGAGAAAGAACAAGAGAAAAAGCAGTGGATTGTCTTTTCATGCAATGCTGTACAAGATGTTCAGTATCTTGGTCAAAACTAAATGTACAAAACTTGGAATTGAAATAGCTTGCCAAAACCAAAAAGAAACAAAAAAAGCCCCCTCAAGGTTTCCAAGAATGATTTGCTACTCATCACTCATATGCAAGTATGCAGCCACTGGAGTACTCAAACCAGTTACACTATCCTTTAATAACTATGCTTAAGAATGAGAGAATGGGTGAAACAGCACATTTCAAAAGCCAGAATGAGTATAATCTCTGACATCTCTTTGCAGAGTATGCACTTAACAATACATCAATAGATCTCCCAAAAAAACCAAAGAAAGAAAGAAACTGACATTGCTTATGGTTGTGGGAAAGAGAAAGAAACATGACATACGGATAAACATAATGTTTTTCTCGGCAGTACCATAAATAACATTTTGACCTCACACACATACTGAAAATTGGATTGCAATAAAAATGATCTCCACATAGTGATGAGCAAGGAGTATACATTCAATAAATGACAGTGGAAAAAATGCTTTATTGCAAGTCAACTCCCTACACTCCAAAAATAAAAAATATGTATATGGGGAGAGAAAGAGAGGCATAGAGAGTGACAAAAATTAGAGTTCCCAAACAAAAGGCGAGTTACAAGCATATTTAAAAACAAGGGATGGATCTAGAATGTGATGTTCTGGAACAAGTGTGCGAATTTTTGGTAAATCAATATATAAACAGTTCGATTTTTGTAATATTTATCATAAATAATTTTTGAAATAATTTAATTCTTAGGATATTAGTACAATTAATTAAATAAGATATAAAATTCTTAAAAAAATAAATAAGAAAAATTGTAAATTTATTATTTTAAATTTATTTTTATATGTCACTGCATATATGTAATTTTCAATAAAGGATTATGATAGATCTTCAAGTTTTACAAACTGCAAACCAAGATATATATATATATATATATATATATATAATATAAAAATCTAAAGAACAACATATTTTTTTCAACAATCTTAATTAGCAATATATCCAAATTACATAACCAAAAAATTATTTTCAAACAATAATATCTATATTTTCCCAATTATTTTTAAAAAGAAAAAGTTAACGTGCATTATGCAGATATTAAAATTTCACCTTTTTTATTGATGAAGAATTCATATTAAATCATATTATAAATGTTTCAATAAGTAAATAAACATATATGATTTTAGTTTTTCCTTTCACCAAATATATTTTTATTTAATTAACCATTAGCATTACTGTTATTATGCAAAATAAGTTAGTCAAAATAGTTTGAAGAAAAAATGATAAATATAAGTACCTTGTTGGGTTCAACGAGCGCAGTGAGATTCACAATGACGGGCAACTGTATTGGATTACCATTTCCCAGAAATCCTCACAAGTATGTGGCAGTGGACCTTGTGTAGCTATAAACTTAGAAACACTCTCAGAGGAAGAGATCTGCACAAAAGGAATTTACAAGGCTTAAAACTAAGAATAGGTCAATACCAGTATGACAATATCTCCTTGTAATTATACTGTTTCCAAACAAGAATCAAATATTCATACTAATATATTTATACCGAGAGAAAGCTTGCATTGATATATCCCATGGCCGTAGGTCTATGATCTGAACTTGATTCCAGAACAACCCTGTTATCGTCAACTGAAATAAGAAACAAATAAACAATTAATGAATAAATTAAACGCTTAAAAGAATACATGTTCTCGTTGAACAGAAATAATTAAGAATATCATATTTTACACGGCAGGACATCTTCCGGATACCGATTTTTGCGTAGATTTACGTCATTTAGAGCCACAGTGCATCTTCTCTTCAGCTCACTTAGTGTTATCGCATTGGCCTGAAATCAAACATTTCAGGGGGAATGAAAACAAAATTGTAAGAGAGGCAAGCTTAGAGTTATAAACTAATTATGGAAGTTTACTCTTATAAGATATGAAATGGCAAACACCCGAACAAACACTAAAGAAATTGACAATCTACCAAAATCCATACCAAAACTGCAAGCAAACTCTTGACCGATCTCGTAAGGTGTTTGAAGCTTTTAAAATGAATAATTTCTTTTTCCTTCTTCTTTTAGTATGAACACTGCATAAACATTTTTGCAAGAGTAAAAGAGGAGGAAAAGAAATTGACTCCTGCAAAGTGGGCAAATCAGCTGTTGGTCACTAAAAGATAAGAAAATCACATAGCATTCCAGTAATTCATAAACTCGCACAAATTTCCCAAAGAACAAATCATGATCCCGGCAATGACATTAGAAGAGTAATCATTTCGTATTCCCCATTTTTCCCATTTACTTGCTAATACCGTTATTGGTTTCACCTAGATGCACATTCGAACGTGAAATGCAACAGAGACAATGTAACAAGTACCAAATTACCTCCAAGCGTGCAAACTCTTGATTGATTATCTCCGTCGTTCCCGCCCTAAAGCTGGCAAGCGCTTCATTACAGTGCTTGAGCTGATCGGCGGTGAGAGAAATTGGTGGGGGTGAATCGGAGGAGGGATTCCAGGATTTGTGAGAAAAATCACAGGGAGAAGTTGAAGCAGCCATGGCGGATCTTCAGAGTTTGCGTTAGCAAAAGGAGAGAGCGGGAGATGGTAGTCGATCCTCGATGGGGTTGACTAACAGTGGTGAGACAACTTGTCGGTGGAAGCAACTTTTTGGTAGCATCGCTTTCGGGTGCCGCTTTTAATTACCGGTCCACGTATTGGTTCAGCAATCAGCACTCGCCACGTGCAAGCTCGCCTTAGGTCTGTGGTTTCGGCCTATCGATGTTTTCCACGTGTTATATATATATATATATATATATATATATTATGTGTATGTTTGTTAATTAGTTGCTGAAGTTCACCGGGGTGTTTGAATTAGAAAATGATCCATTTTTATCTTTCTCCCTCATAAATTTATTTGGACCGTTGATTAATAATATGAGAGGAAAATTAAAATAATATGTAACCTTTTATATTGATTTGTTGGGTATGATTTAAAAATTATGAGGGATAATAAAAAAAGAAGTGATAAAAAGCCGACCTATTTGTATTAGGGTGAGGATAACGAAAATCGACATAAAACTCCTCTTACATATCCAATTTGTTTACTAAATCATATTAGAAAAATAATTTCAACTGCTAAACTAAACATGTGGATAGAGATCTAAGCCTAACCCTTCATTATTTGAAATCCTCTTACACAACTTACAAGAGGTGTATAATGTGTATCAAATAGAAATAAAATTAGAAAGATATTGAGTTTTAACATAAAGTTAATCAATGAATTTTAAGGTTTTTCTAGTTATAGTAAAACATGTTGAAAGTGGCTTATAAATTAAATAAAAAAGTATGGAACAAATCTCCAATTAAGTGCAAATATATTTCTTTTTTGGAAATATGATGCTTACAACTTATTTTTAATGGGTGCAACTCTTTCTCAGCAATATGCGATATATTTTCACCTATGTACAATAGTGTTCCATTTTGCCTCTCAAATAGAAGACATTTACAAAGTGAATGAAAATATTTTGTATATGGCAAGGGGAAAAAAAAAATAGTTGCACTTGTGGAAGAATCAGAATCCTTAAATAAATTTCAAGTACCTTTTGAATAATAAATAATTAAATATTTCAATAGAGGATTTTTTTTTTTTTTTTAGCCATTTAATGACGTAGTTTATAAGTAGGATAAAAAAAAATTCCCTCCCTATTTTTTTAAATACAACTAAAAGAGTGTAATTTTGATGAAAGAGAATATCAATTTCAACCTAAAACTAAATGAATATTAAACTTATTCAGCTAATAAATATCCTTGAAATAATTAAATAAGTTATTATAAAATTATTCAGCTATTTTCCCATATAAATTATTTTAAAACCATAACTAAACCATGTAAAAAATTCATATCAAATATAAAAAAAAATCACGTTATTCATAGATTTAAAAGGGTTAAAAACCATTTTTGTCCCAAAAGTATCTGTAGAGGACCAATTTTGCCCTGGAAGTAAAGTTGGGAGCAATGTTGCCGGAAATTAAAAAAAGCGAAGCAATGTTGCCCCTTCGTTAGGATTAGTTAATGGCCACGATGGTCAACATTAGTTGACTCATTATTCTTGCGATGGATTGTCTATGTGGCATCATTGTCACTTTTTTTTATGGGTTAAGTAGCAATTTTTCCCTAAAAGTACACATCCAGGAGTAATTTTGCCCTGGTAGTTTCGTTTTGGCTCAATGTTGCCCCAGAAGTCTAAAAACGTAGCAATGTTGCTTCTCCATTAACTCTAACTAACGGTCAAAGTTAGTTCCCCACAATGGATTGTGCCATTAAGAGTGTGTCTATAAATCGCTTCCTTTCCTCCTTTTTTATTTGCAATTTTCCTTTTTCTCAAAAATTTGCCTTTGAGACTTAAAGGTAGAGAACACTTTTTGAGCTCCACGTCTGAAATTTTGTGATGAATTCTAAGTGATTGAAATAATTAATTATATTTGACACTTTTTGTAAGCTTTCATCTCTTTTTACATTGCACTAGAGGTTCGTTAGTTGTTCACGTAAATAATTCTGCAGGCGAGTGATTATTGTTTGGAAAAATTCGTTTGAACTGCTTGCAACGTACTCGTTTTATCTTCTGTTTAGAAAAATTCGTTCTTATTTTTTTTGTTTGATTTGTTTGAAACATTTTTTTGGACAAATTCCGTAGGTGATGGATTATTATTTGATTGAGGAATGCCTGCGATGGAGGACACTATAGGGAAAAAGGATTAGGCTATGTTTACTTTTTTTTAAAATAAAAATTAATAGAGGGGCAACATTGGTCCAACAATAAACTTTCAAAGCAACATTGCTCCTTGGTGTGTACTTTCGGGGCAAAATTGCTTCTTACCCATAAAAAAAAGTGACAAAGATGCCACGTAGACAATTTACGTCAGCATAACGGAGTCAACTATATTGACCGTTAAGGCCGTTAACGGAACCCTAATGGAGGGGCAACATTACTACGTTTTTTTACTTAGGGTCAACATTACTCCCAACTTTACTTTTAGGGCAAAATTGGTCCTCTAAGATATATTTACGGGGCAAAAATGATACTTAACTCATTATAAAACGTATAACTCATCTTAAACGTTGCATAAACACAAATACATAGTCTAGCTTTTATAAAAATTTTATTGGGAAAATGTAACATCCTAATTTTTAATTTTAGGATTTAAGTATGATTATGAAATTAATTATTGAAAATTTAAACTTATTTTTTTCCTTAATTAATTTATTTTGGGAAAAGAATAATTCAAATAAGGAATAATTTATGCCTAAAATTATAGAAATAGTGTATGAGATAAATTTTGGGAAAAAAAAAATCAAGGCATTAGCTTTAACATTTGTTCTTAGAAATGAAGAACCCATTAACTATTATTAAGGCCACCTACGTTCAGATAGCAACAAGAAAGATATAGATCCATTTTGTTTTTTGTCTTTTTATCCATATGGCCCAATGAGAATAATTCATGAGCCCATATTCTACTCATTTCGCCCAAGCAAATGCATACTCTTCATTTAATCATTAGTATTTCTTGTGCAACACGTGAGTCCAGTAAGACAAAACCATCCCAAACCAATGCAATTAAATCAGTCCATATACCCCTCGTCCTTGGATTCAACTGGCGTGGGGGTCGGTCTTCCTCACCTTAAGGGAGGGGGTTCGATCCCTGCGTTGGTCAAGCAAGATTGAGGAGGATCCTAGGGATCTAGGAAGCGTGTAACGCCTGGTAGAGGTGGAGACATGTGTACTCTCTGGCCAGTATCCCCTGTGGATTGGGCTCCAAGCGCTCTGCCATTGGTCTGTGGGTGAGCCCAACCCCTATCCTAAAATTTCATTATCAAAAATTAGTCCATATCATTCCTTTAGCCTCACACGAAACGCACAGCAGCAGTAGCATATCTGTTTCACAGATTTATTTAGCCAAAACATATTAATTGAGCACAGTCAAACACATAACCAGATCACGCCATCGAGATCACAGCGCCGTAAACCCTGGAAAAGAAGACTTTATCAGCATCTTTCTCGCGTAGCAAGCCATACTCGTGCGTCAGTAGCAGCCCTTCCCGTATCTCTCGAGCCCAATGTAAAATACCCCTCGATCTGTTCTTTTCTCGCGTCGGACCAAATCCTCAAACCAATATATATACTCTTGGCTGTTCAAAACTCACGCTACCCAACTAGAAACGAAACCGAGAAGGAGA
Source organism: Acacia acuminata (assembly GCA_019022655.1). NCBI lineage: Eukaryota > Viridiplantae > Streptophyta > Magnoliopsida > Fabales > Fabaceae > Acacia > Acacia acuminata. The sequence goes on from JAFJYI010000075.1 coordinate 1,692,563, forward strand.
AATAGAGAGAGTTTGAGAAAGAGCGCGAGGCTGAACTAGAGAGAGTTTAGTCATTTTCTTGCTCTGCTCAAAGTCTCTGAACAGGGGTATTTAGTTCCTCAAAGGTCACTCCTCACTAGCCAGAGTTGAACATAAGTCTTCGGGTCTGTTTCATTTTGATTTTTGTTGCTCCCCAGTGCAAGCTTATAAGCATAAAAGCCGTAGGAAAAGCCACAAGAGTCCTCTGCTACATGAACTTCTAAACAGGGGTTGCGTTGAATTCATCATATAGACCTTGGATCCATATATATATATATATGTGTGTGTGTGTATCAATATATATAAGTTTTGCATATAGATATATACGTATAAGTGTTGTTTATAGGAAAAATAATGAGAAGTTACTGCACATGCATTATAAAAGAAAAAAAAATGCTATCATATTTCTATGTGTCACTCCATAAGAAAGAAGGAGAAGAAAAGCTTATTGAGTTATATATGTGCATAGGCGGACGCAGGTTATCTACAAGGGGGCATGTGCCCCCTTGAATTTGACATTTTTAAAAAAATAAATAAATAAAATATATATATATATATATATATATATTAATACATATTTAAATGATTGTCCATCCTTAAATTAAATGTCCACCCTTAATACATCAAAAACCGCATTTCGTAATCGATGAGGATGAATGATTGAATGATTGCTTAGTGCCTTATATTGAAAAAGATGTATTTGATAGCATTGATAATAAGGAAATTATGATGAATTTCAAAAAATAAGGCTTAGAATGATAACATTGTAATCATTTTTATTGTAATATACTTTTCTTGTTAAAATATATATACTTGAACTTATTGAGTGTCCACCCTTCATTGTAATTTATGTAACTGCATTTCTAATAGCACTTAGTCTTGCTTTTCTACATGACAGGTTTGTAAAATAATTGCCTCTTTTATTACATCATCAGTATTCACTTGATTTCATGAATATTTTTTTTCTTTTATTGTTTATATTCTTTTGTTTTTTTAATGCATTTAAAATTTCCCTTAAATTTTTTTTCGGGGCACCCGAAAATGAGTGAATTTCCCGTTAATGATGCCCCCTTGAGTGAATTTCTGGGTCCATCCCTGTATATGTGGTCTATGTACAGTTGTTGCATGAGTAGAAAGAGAAAGGATTTTTACTTGGTGATAGATTAGTATATTGCATATATATATATATATATATGCATGTCGTGTACAGGAAATGAGATGACAGGAAACTTTAATGAACATATAGATATAGATGGTGAATGAGACTTGGGGAACTCAAAACTTGCTGTGTTGCTTACTGATATAAAACGATGTGTACATATAAAAGAGAAGGAAAGGAAATGATAAGATAATACACACACACAATACATATAAGACAAAACTTTGTTGATACTTAGCTGCACAGGGAAAGCAAAAAGGGAAACGTTGCTATATGTGTGTGTATATATATCAATGGTTACTTATTAAAAGTATATAGGTATATAAATATTATGAACCATGGAAAACAAGAGATTCATTGCATGCTCATATATATATATATATATATATATAGCGTGATTAAGCATGATCCAGGTGTTGATGAATAGTATAAATAAATAAATAAATAAAATAACAATAATAATAATTAATAAAATAATAATAATAACCCCAGGATGTCATTTTAAATTTTTGTTAGAATTTTTATTTTTATTAAGGGAATTATAAGCTTAAATTGTGATAATGTAGAGCCTTATTGTAAGTGGTGATTGTGCGGGTTGTGCTCCTCAAGCTAAGTTTAAGCTTGGAATTGAGGTAACCAGGGTTAATTTATTTTATATGCTTGTTTTGGACTGTAAGGTATTTTTACGAAACCTTATTTTCATATATACTATTTGTATGTGTTTTGAAAAAATATGTGTATGTTTGTATATGAAATTATTTTAGTGAAGCAGTGTATTTTTCCAATCTGTGTATTTTAGTAAATATTATTATTGGGGTTGTTATTGTCGTGATGGTTGTAATGTTTGTTGTGAGATGATATATATGGAATAATAATTTAGTAAAATGTTGATGAAAATTTTAGTATTATATTATTTATTTTATTTTGTTGTGGGATATGTTGGGTTGTGTGGAAGAGATTGAGGGTGAAATTGTACCCATCGGCTCTCTCATTCCTAGCCCGGAATTTGAGTTGAGTGTTTTGGGCGGACACCTCCCTGTTATGATATTTTGTGGTGACACGGGAGGGGACAGTATCTTTGAAGTGATAGCTAACATTGGCCGGGTTACTAACATTGATGGGCTGATCCACTTCCACGAGGAAATAAGGAGGAGCAGGATGGATGAGTGGGGATGGTTAATTGTTATGGTTATTATGTATTAATTGTTTTATTTGTGGTTATTTAATTTTTGAAATTATTATTATTATTAACAAACCTGTTTCTCTGACTTGCAATCATTTCCTGCATATTTGATAAATTAGTTTCGGTTATGGAGACTTTATGTTTCACCCCGTCATTATTAAATTTTTCAGGCGAGACCTCTAACCTTATTAGGGGACAAGGGAAACGGCCGAGGCATAGATGTCATGAAACTTGTAGGCCTCTTTTTGGTACTAGTGTTATATTGATTCATATATTGCCATCATAGGGCCCTCATATTTTTGAAATACTACATTAACTACTTTTTTATGACTTGTTGATTTTCCGAATGCCTTGTTTTATACACTATCAAATTATAGTGGATCCACTTTCCTATCTTGTGCGAGCAATGTTTTGTGAAGACCCTTTGTTGTGGGGTTCGTGTTGTATGACTTGTGGGCAATAAAATCTCCTGTTCGATAATTGTGCCCTGAGTCATGAATTTCCTGTAGTGGATTTGTGGGAAAAATTTATGCCCTGGACTCGAGGTGTGTGTATTGAAAAGAAAAAGGGTTTTCTATAATTACCTGGTAATCTAATTTTAAAAAATATTATGGTTAATTGTTATTTGTGAGAAAGGATCTTTTCAGAAAAAGCCATTAAAAATTGGGTTAAGGAGCAATATTACCAACAAACTATTGGTCCAGGAGCGCTCAACACAATAAACTCTCATTTGGACCTTAAATACCAACAGACTCTTAAAAACCTAAAGTGAACACAAAACTGTTAGTTTGTAAATTAACACCGTTAGTGGTCTACATTTGTGGAAATAAAATGACTTAAAAAAAAACAAAAATGTCCACGTGGAGGGTCGGAGGAACTCGAAGAAGTCCAACCTAATAAAAAACATTATTTCTTCTCCTTGGTCGGTGGCTTCTTAGGTGCTCCCCTCCTCCCTCGGCGTCCCTGTGAGAGTCTCGGCTTCCCGTGCCTTGAGAACGCACCTCGCCATTTACTCAACCGCCTGCTACTCCGATGGTTCGTTCTTCGATTCTTGTTCTGATTTACATTGCAGTGTTCCTTTTCTTTGGTTTTGCTGAATGTGTGGTGTTTGGATTGGGGGGATCGGGAACTCCAGGCGTCTTCGATTCTTGTTCTGATTTACATTGCGTGTTCCTTTTCTTTGGTTTTGCTTTGAATGTGTGGTGTTTGGATTGGGGGGATTGGGAACTCCGTGCGTGGTCGCGGATCGGGATTGAATATCGATGCCCAAGTTTCCGGTGATTGGGCACGAGAGGAACGACATGAACGCCTTGCGGTCATCGGATCGGAGAATGCAAGCCATCAAGGAGAACTCCATCGTGTCTTTCAACGCCGCCGCCAAGTTCGCGGTCGATTTCATCGAGTTTGACGTTCAGGTGGGTATTCATCATCACACCACCATCGTTTTTCTGCCATCGGAGATTTGTGTGATTGTGCGCTCTTGTTTATCTTGGTTTTTGTTGGATCATTTCTCAGTTGTTGTGTGATGGTAAATCTTGATCATATGAACGATTCTCCTTTTTCCCCCCAAATTGAATGAACCCTAATTGCTTCTTGCTTCTTGCTTCTTTCATCAGTTTATCTCCTTCCATCGGCTGACTCACACCTCACCAAGCCACGTGTTTGTATTAGATGTGAATTTATTTCCCTCAATTCAAAGGAAGACGGACGTTATCCTCGCCTAACTAAGACCGTGTCTTTGGTTTAACATTTTTAAAAGTTAGTTTGCATTTAAGGTCCAAATGAGAGTTTATTGTGTTGAGCGCTCCTAGACCAATAGTTTGTTGGTATATATTTCTTAACCCTTAAAAATTTTATTGATAAGAATAATCTAATAAAATTTTTAATGGAGAGATTTTTCTTCAATTAAAAAAAAAAACTTATTGAATCAGCCCATCAAAGCTAGGTCATACCCAAGCTTAGTAAAGTATGAGCAAAAGAGATATTCCTCCGCCTTAATTATAAGATCTAGTTGACTTTTTTAGAGAGATTAAAGAAGCTAATTAAATTACTTTAGAGTATTTTTATTTTTTTCTTCAAACTAATTAGTTTAACTAATAAATTAATATATAATCTAAAGATACACAACATATGAAATGATTAAGTAACTTATTTAGTTTCTTTAATCTCTCCAAAGAAAATCAACTAGGTCTTATATTTATGACCGGAGGTAGTAGATCCTAGGTCCAAATTGTGAATTATTTGATCAATATCCTTCGTTATTACTATCAATGCATGAAGTAACACAATTTAGCTATTATTATCAAGATTCAACAAATCATTAAAAAAATAAGTGAGACATAAATGAGCGGTAAATTTAGAAACTCAGAAAAAATATTCTTTCTCATAAAGAACAATGATTTTTTTTTTCACTCTCTCACTCCCTTAACTCTCATAGTGTTCTCTCTTTTTCTTTTTCCACCTTCAATAGACTAGAAACTCAGCCACTAATCGTGTTAAAGATAGCTCCAATGAGCTCCACAAATCTGTCGGCCATGGATGAGTAGTGGAGGTGACTGGTTTGAGTGAGTAAGATGGGACAAAGATGTGAGTGCTGATGCGTGTGGTTAATGTTTTCTCAACAATAATTAAGAAGAAACAAGAAAGAATGAATCAATGACAATAGTTAGGGTATTTTAGAAACTACTTGTTATATTAACCCATTAATTAATTTCCTTAATCTAATCAAATTAGGTAAATAAATCCTCTATTAAGGATAACATGGAGTATATAAGAAGATTTAGTGAATATTAGTAGTCTCACCATATTTTAATTAGTCAATGTAAGTGAATTTTGATATAGTCCATCATATATATTAAAACTTATTTATTTATGTTTTTTTAATGACATTATAAGTGATGTAAATTTGAAATATTATATAAATTATTTAAATACATGTTTAAATTTTTTGGGAAAAAGATGATTAAATACCATTTGAAACTCCTAGACTCCAAAAAGTCTGTTAAAATTTTGAAAGATATAAAAGTGACATAGATCGAATTGAGATTTTAAAATGTTGGTAAATTTACTATTTTGCTGTTAGTTTTTAAATAAATAAAAAAGAAAAGAAAGGAAAAATAAGCCCCACTATGGTCGGGGCCGGTGTTCCACTAAGACGGCCGGCTAACAACAAGCTTGGCGTGAGGGGTGGGAGTCGAACCCACCCCACCTTCATATTAAAGGGCTAGGTTTCCACTAAGTCACCTAATTCTTTTGATATATGTATGCATTGAGAAATATATAAATTTCGTTAACATTTTTTCAAAAAAAAAAAAAAAAAAAAAAACTCTTATAAATCTCATTACAAATGTTATAAATACGATTGATGAACTTGTTATTCTTATTATGACTTTTGTTCATAGTTTTCAAATGTTGGGGAACCCAAATTGACATGTTTTCACCTGACAAATGTCTTTGTTAAACACATTACAACTCTTGTGAATATCATTGATGAACTTATTAATCTCATTATGACTTTTGTTCATAGTGCTCAGATGTTGGTGAACCCAGACTAACATATTTTCATCTTGTTAAACCCATTACAAGTCTTGTGAATATCATAGATAAACTTGTTAATCTCATTACGACTTTTGTTTATGGTGCTAAGATGTTAGTAAACCCAGATTGACATGTTTTCATCGAACAAATACTTTTGTTAAATCCATTACAAGTTTTGTGATTCATAATGAGATTCACAGTTTGGGAGAGAGCATTATATACAGCGTTATTCATATAAAAAAGAACCCAGAAAGGAGATAGACTCGCACCTATGAATTGATTATTAATTAGAGGGGAAAAAAATTCAAGAAAACTCACAAATTTGTCCCAATGTAAGGCGACATAGGCCATCAATTATCTGATCACGTTGAATCAGGAAAGAAACTGCAATTTGATTAAGCATTAAGAATCTTTAAATTTAAGGAGAAGTGAAGATCATAAGATTGGGGGCTGAATCAACGCTTCGTTGATCGATATATGTAATTAATGAGAACTGCAATGGTGGAGATGCTTGTGTTGATGGAGATGGATGAGAATAAATTTAAGAATTTTAGAGGGACAGTTCTGTCCAAAATTTATTATAAATGGGGATAGTTTTGTCTTAACATTTTTTAATCCCAAGATAGTTTTTTCAATACCAGGGGTGAGTGAGTGGATTTTCAGCAATCACATTCCCAATCCCATGTTTTCATCCGCAAAATGAGTCATACCGCATGTCAAGCCTAGTATTAGCCCTTCCAATATTATGTAAACAAAAATGGTTAGAGAAGAAAAAGGGGGGGGGGGGGGGAATCTATCAAACGTCTCAAAGGACCAAAAAATTGTTAAAAAATTCTCAAACAAAATTTTAATATCAAAAAGATCACATTGACAACTCTTTAAGTAGGATATTGATAACATCATCTGTGTGTCTTAACAACTCATTAGGACCTTTTCATCATCCAAATTTTCTCTATGACATTTTTTATATTTTCTTAAGTCCCTTGGGACCCTAAAGAGATTTTTCAAAAAAAAAAAAAAAAAAAAAAAAAAAAAAAAAAAAAAAAAAAAAAAAAAAAAAAAAAAAAAAACTATATCCGATTTGGTTTTTTGAGATGATCCGTGTTGAATGCTGTAATGTGTTCCACATGTACAACTTATCGCTTATCATTAAAGAAATTATTATTATTTTTTGCGCACATTAAAGAATTATTCAGATGCCCTGTTATGTTATATGATACCGTAATGTTTTCACATGTTATATTAGTATTTTTCCACTTTTTAGTGAGTCATTCCTCTAAGATCCAACCCCATTTTTTTACATGACTAGCTAACTGGATTAAATTTGAGTATTGTTAGATCTAATTGGGATGTAAAATCCAATAATTAATTCAATATTACTGGCATGCTTGAAGCGCAGTAAGAATTATCCTAATAAATTCAGGATTATTTTATTTTGGTTGCCCACCCGGTTCACCGGGTCCAACCCGCGTCGCGCATCTGGCTATGGTGGGAGAGTCTCCCAGTGGGGTTTTTTTTTTGCATTCACAAGGCTCGAACCCAAAACCTTGTTTAAGCGACACAAGCCGTTTACCGCTTGAGCCAACCCCCGTTGGTAATTCAGGATTACTTTGTAGTGTTCTTTTCAAGACAACCAAGATGGACTTGCGATTTTGAAACGACGAGCCTGGATGCTTTAAGGCTTAAATTTAATTGTTTATGATTGGCTTCCTGATGTGCCAATTGCAAAAGCTATGCGAGGAGCTATGTGGAAGATACTTTGCATATCTTACGTGATTGTAGCTGTGCGAGGAGCATGTGGATCGGTTTGGTTAAACCTAGGTATGTCGCTTCCTTCTTCTCTTTTGATTTGCGGCATTGGTTGTTGTTTAATTTGAACAATCAGGTTGGTGCTAAATGGGAAGGCATTTGGAGTTTTTTCTTTGGTGTGGCTATATGGAAGCTTTGGGATTGGAGGAATCATTCTGTTTTTTATTGTAATTTTGTTAGACCTCACAATCCGGGGTTGGTTATTTCTATTTTGTGGACCAGATTTGTATCTATTAACGGTGTTGTGTGTGATGCTGCCCTAAGGGGTAGTCATCGTATGATGGGATGGGAGAAGCCGCCTAATGATTGGTTGAAACTAAACGTTGATGGGGTTAGAGATATTTATTTGGCTAATGCAGGGCGTGGGGGAGTTATTAGAGATTGCTTAGGCAGTTGGCGAGTGGGTTTTACTCGCACCATTGGTGATTGTAGCGCTAGTACAGCGGAGGAGTGGGCTATTGTTGAGGGGCTGCAGTTGGCTTGGGATTTGGGCTTCAAATAAAATAATTTTGGAGTTGGATGCGGATAATGTGATTGGTACGCTGAAGGATCGGGATTGCTCCACGTGTAGCAATTTCGTTTTGAAAGCTAGAGATTTGCTGGCCTTGAATTGGCAGGTGGATGTTAGAGCTATTCCCAGGGATTTTAATAGCATAGCGGATACCCTTGCTAAAAAGAGTATTTCTAACTCTATGCTTCTAGATGAGTGTCCTATGACTTTGAGAGGTTGGCTGGACCAAGATGGTTTGGGATTAATTTCCCCAAGGGTGTAATTTATTTCTTTGTAATGTAGGCTTTATGCCATCCTTTATATCAAAACAAAAAAAACAAAAGAATTGCAAAAGCTGGCAAGTCTGGAAAATGCCACGCAAAAATAGGAAGCTGAGAATTTTTAAATTTAAGGTCCCAATCTACTTTATTTCATAAATTTATGTTTTTTTTTTTTCTCAAATATATTAAGGAGGTTTTCATTATCAAGAGAGATATTTTATAAAAAACAACACGACAAATTTAGAAATTTTAGGGGAGAAAAACAACCATAAGGTGGCACCATTAGTAAAAAGAAAAATCCAAGGAATGCTGCTTGCATAATCGTATTACATTGAACTACCAAACATTCCCTACAAGAATAACATGTGACAATATACATAACAAAAAGAAGGGAAGAGAGGTGTCTATAAAGGGTCATCTTCTCATCAACATCAGATATTCTGCATCCAGAACTCAAGGGTACTTGAATAAGGCAAGAGGCTTTTATTAGCTTCATGCACTAAAGGGCCTAACAAGCTTCCAACATGGGGAAGAAGAGAGAGAAGAAAAAGGGGAGGGGGCAGAAATTAAGAAAACACTGTTCAAATTATCATCTTCCTAAAAGCCATTCTGTTCCCTCCTAGGTTTTAGTTAAGTGCTATAATCAGAACGATGCCCATGGGAGCTTGCCATGACTGCAAATGTACCTGAAAGTTTGAGAATGATGTGAATTTAGTAAGATTCATAGGCTCTCCCTATTCAAATCAGCTGCAGGTAGTAAGCATTAGTATTGCCAGACCAAAAGAGAAATGTTAAGGTAAGAAGTTTAGTTCAAAATAAGGCAACCATCCTACTTCTCATGATGGTTCATATATTTACATCAAACGTGACTGCCAATTTTTTATCATACAACCTGGCGAATATGGAACAAATGGATGATAATTATTTTTTTTTTTTTTATTTTTTTTCGTTGTGACAAAGGACTTTCGAGACCCGAACAGTGTGGACTGCAGAATCTTGGCGGAAACAGAAATGTACAGAGGTAAAGAACATACCCTCCTCAATGCTGATGAGAAACAAGGTCTTCCAGTTCCTCTAGGATAGCTTGATAGCAGAAAAAGTACTGATCCTGATATAATGTAGGGTAAAAAAGGAAAAAGAATAAGAAACAAAAGTAGAAAATGAAGCATAGGGAAAGTGAAACATAAGTTGGAATGTGAAAATAATCCACAAATAAAATATTAGGTAAACAAGCTTGCTATTTTAAGAGATGAAGATGGATTTTATTAGGCAAAAACATAAACCGACAGAATAAATAAAGTATTAGAAATTATTATGGAAAAGCTAACTTAAAGTTACGTAGGATGCCTGGTTAAAATTACCAGATCCATTTAGATCATCACATGACATTATCAGGCAGGTACTAGACCTCAATCAATTCTAGAACCAAAAATTGAAACCTAAAGTTTTGCTTAAACTGGTTTTCATGAGCCTATTTAGTTCTAGAGACATAGACTAAGATAAGAGATTTCATTGTACATATTTCACATAGAGCGGCCAATTTTGAACTTAGAACTGAGGTATGGGAGAAAAATGAAATGTACAGAACCAATTTAAAAATATCCATTTTGCCATTGTCATCTTTACTCAACAGTATCTACCTTTATATCAATTTTAGTGTATTGGTACGAGCATGATTTCCCATAAACTCTTTTCAATCTTTCATTTTTCATACTAAAGAATGCCCTAAATCGAACAAAGCCTTAGGGTTTATTGACAGTCTGAACGCAATGATAGAAATCAGAATTAACTAAAGTCGTAGAATCCAAGAGGCCAAACAAGTAGAATCCAAGTGCACATACACGTCCAATCTGAAGTGATAGTGTTGGAAATCAGAATCATGTTGGAAATCAGGATCAGAAACAAATCAGAATCAAGATCCCATAAATCTCTCTGATTGATTGACTCCTTATTACTCCTAATTTGTAGTAATCTGATTAGGGTAATTATCATTTAATGTAATGGCATAATTCTCTCTTGTAATGGCTCACTCTTGAGCCTATATATTGTAATGTTTTCTACTGAATAATATGCACAACTCAGAGAGTGTTGATACCTCCGATTCAATATGGTATCAAAGCTTTGGGCAATGATTCGAAGCCATAGAGAGCGAGAGATACAGTGAGAGATGGTGAGGAGAGAGAAATGAGAGAGAGAGAGAGAGAGCAACAAGGGATGATGGTGTTCAATCTCCGACAACTTTTTTTCCCAAAATGATGAACCCCTCAGAATTTCCTCCTCTACCAATTCTTTTCCTCAAAACTCAACAAATTCTAAAGTCAATCAATGGCTTTTATGTCGGGTACAAATCCTCAAACCCAAAGTAAATCTTCTTCATCTTCCACCTCTTCTTTTACTTCCACTACAACTACAGTACCATCCAAACCTACAGAGGTAGCACCAGATCTCTCAGAAAATCAAATTATGGTTATTAACCATAAGTCTAATGGAAGAAGCTATCTCCAATGGTCGCAAAGTGCAGTGAGATACATTCATGGTAGGTAAAGGAGGAGAAATATATCAATGGAGCAGCCCCTCAACCAGCCCTTGATCATCCAAATTTCGACACGTGGTTTGCTGAAAATAATCAAGTCATGACTTGGTTATATAACTCTACAACACTAGATATTAGTGAAGGATATCTTCTGGCGAACACTACAAAAGAAATCTGGGATGCGGCTAAAAGAACCTACTTTTCTCTTGATAACACCGCTGCCTTACTCTATCTAAAGTGGCAACTCCGAGATTTGAGACAAGGTAATACAATGCTTTGTTGAAACTCTGGCAGCAAAAGGACTTGTTTGAGTTTCACCCATGGAAGACCGTCAAGGATGCTCGATTGTATAGGAAGACAGTGGAAGAAGGAAGAATTCATGATTTTCTCCTTGGACTCAACGATTTCTTTGAGGAGATAAGGCGCAGAATTATGGGGTTAAAACCCTTATAATATCTGTTTGATATAGTCAACCTTGTGCAGTTCGAAGAAAGCAGAAAACTCCTGAATCGGAGCAACCAAAGTCACAATGAAGGTTCAGCTCTTGCAATGAAAGGACCACAAGATGAATGGAAAAATAATAAATGATGCAATTATTGCAAGAAGAAGGGTCATACCAAAGAAGAATGCTGGAAGCTGCATGGCAAGCCATCAATTGGAAAACAACACTTTCAACAAAGTCATCTCATTACAACTGAGCAGAAAGTTGAGGATTCTAATTCTCTAAGCCAGGAGGAGTTGCAAGTGCTTTGCAGGATACTTAACAAACAGAACAAGTCAAACTCTATACTAAGTGTCAATATGGTACAATCAAGTAATTCTATTATAGCACTCAATACCGTGAGGACTAGTAAAGATACATGGATTGTTGGCTCAGGAGCTACAGATCACATGACGGGTAATCGAACATTGTTTATAACACTTAAATTGTGTCCTGAAAACCTTTGAGTCAAGGTTGCTACCCGTTCACAAAAGTTGAAGGAATTGGCACACTCATGCTATCTAATCATCTGAAAGTTCACAATGTTTCATTTGTACCTGCACTTGTTTGTAACTTAATATCTATGAGCAAATTAACTAAATGGCGAATATGCCAATTGATCTTTGACGATGATTTATGTATTTTTCAAGATTTAAACTTGGGAAAAACAATTGGGATTTCTAGAGAGTGGGATGGACTTTTTTACCTAGAAGGGTTAGAGTTGAATAATAAAGATACTTGGAATGCACAGAAGGCACTGGTAAGCACAAGTTCTCAAAATAAAGATGTATTTTTATGGCATTGTCAATTATGCCATCCTAGTTTTGATCATACGAAACATGTGTTTTCAAGTTTATTCAATAAAGATTTTGTTTCTTTTCATTATGAAACTTGTCAACTCGCTAAAAAAACACGATCCTGATACCCAAAACAGCCCTACACACCCCCTACTCCTTTCCAACTAATCCATAGTGACATCAGGGGTCCTACAAGAACAAAAACCTTGGCAAATGCCAAATGATTTGTAACTTCCATAGATGATCACACCAGAACCACACGAGTTTATTTAACAAAAGAAAGAACTGAAGTAGCCAAAGTTTTCCAGAGCTTCTATACCTTTGTGAAAAATCAATTTCAAACTTCTATCAAGGTCCTTCGGAGTGACAATGCTAGGGAATACTTGAGTGGAACCTTTAAGGAGTTTCTTGATCAGCTAGGAATTCATCACCAAACCTCTTGTCCTTACACACCTCAACAAAACGAGGTTGCTAACCGCAAAAAGCACCGCTTATTGGAGGTAACCAGAACTTTATTAATAGAACAAAATGTACCCACAGTCTGTTAGGGTGATGCAGTCCTAACTGTCTCCTACCTGAGCAACAGAATGCCCTCAAAAGTCCTTAACTATGCTACTCCCATTCAAAAACTACTTGAAACCTTTCACAATTGCCCTGTTATCAACCCATTACCCCAAAAGAAATTTGGTTGTATTGTCTTCATTCACAAACATGAAGGAAGCAAATTTGATACCCGAGCCCAAAAGTGCATATTTCTTGGTTGCTCCTCCAATCAATAAGGGTACAATTGTTATTGCCCTACCTCAAAGAAACTATACGTCTCCAAAGATGTATTCTATGAGGAAGACGCCTATTATCCCAAATTACACATTCAAGGGGAGCATTCAGGTATTGAATGGCTAATTTCACATTATCCCACTTCCAAAGCCTCTGATAACACTAATACCTTGCTACCAGTCCTTGATACCTTATCATCATCACATCCTAACGCCACTCTTCCATCCAACCAACCTGAATTTGTTCCACCTCAACTTGAACCTACACCTAATGAACTGGAAACACATATTGAGGTCAGTTCAAGGATGAATATAAAAAGCAGATCCAAAGGAGAGTCTAGGCAACAACTCAGGAAGATAATGGTAGAAATATCTCTCCCACTCAAAGGAACGACTATGACTCTGACCCGGGATTAAATCCTAAAGAGTTGGGCTAGTTGTAAAAGTACAAGGCAAGATTGATTGCAAAAGGGTATACTCAAACTTATGATATTGATTAACGATAGCTAAATTCAATACATCCAAGTACTGTTGTCAATTGCAGCTAACTTGGATTGTTTACTACATCGACCGGACGTTAAGAAAGCATTTCTGAATGGTGACTTGGAGGAAGAGGTTTACATGGAGATCCTAGATGGAGTACTAGCTCCAAACAACTCGGTTTGCAAACTCAACATATCTTTATATGGGCTAAAGCAATCTCCAAGGGCATGGTTCGGACGGTTCACCAAGGCAGTAAAGAAACTTGGGTATAAACAAGGACAAGCAGATGACAAGTTTATCAAGCATGACAATGAGAGGGTCACTATCCTGATTGTCTATGTTGATGACATAGTTATTATAAGGAATGATGAAGATTCTATTGCCCAACTAAAGAGGAACCTATCAAATGAATTCCGGGTGAAAGATCTCAGTCAAATGAAAGACTTCTTGGGTATGGAAGTGGCAAGAACCAAAAAGGGCATCATTGTATCCCAACAGAAGTATGCCCTAGATCTGATACATGACCAAATGGCGTCCCAGTTAACTCAGAACAATACAAAAGACTTGAAGGGAAGCTAATATACTTAACTCACACGCGTCCAAAAATCAGCTATGCCGTTAGAATAGTAAGTCAGTTCATACATCAGCCCCAGGAAGAGCATATGGAAGTTGAATACAAAATTCTAAGCTATCTGAAGCTTAATCCTAAAAGAGGAATCTTCATTAAGAAAGGCACGGCCAGAAACATTGAAATCTACACCCATGCAGACCATGCAAGAGATAGAGAGAATAGGAGGTCAACCTCAGAATACTGCACATGTATGTGGGTAGGGCTGAGCAAGTGACCCGCACCCCGCAAATTTTTCCCGGATTAAACCCGCCCAGATTAGGCCCGTCACGGGTATGGGCCTACCCTGTACCCGTTTACTGCATACGGGCGGGGCACCCGTGCCCACCCGTTTATATGTTAAGTTTTTTTACACCCCCCCCCCACGCTTCAGTCATGTCATAGGTGGAGTGAATTCAGAGACTTAGCGCGGCTAGAGTAGAGGTGCAGAGGAGAGGGACTCTATACACTCCAAAAGCAATTTCAATTTGAAACTTTCAATTTTCAAACCCTAGCAATCACAGGTCGCAGCTCTGGCCCAAACTCATCTGATTGTTTCCCTCTATCTTGACGGCAACCAAATCACTATCACCGACTCCAATCTCCATTCTCCGTCTCTCATCTCTCTCGGTTTAACCAACCCAGCGCCAGCGCCAGCGTCGATCTCAATCTCGTTCACTATCATTCTGTCTATCACTGTCTCAGCCACTCGCAAGTCGCACCTGTTCCTCTCGAGTTCTCCGCCGAAAGCCGCTCGCCGCTGTCTCCTTGCCGTCGCCGCCCAAAGCCGATTGCTGTGAACTCTTCTTCTCCCTTAGCGGCTGGCTTGAAATAAGGATTTAGGGTTGGGAAATTCATTTACGAGGGATATCGTTGATCTAAAAAAAAAAAAAAATACTCCCTAGGCCAAAAAAAATGTATTAATTGTATTGACTATCGAGCAGGTATTGTCATTATATCACGTGAAATGTTGATGGGAAAAATTGTCCTTATTTGGTCTGAAATAAGGATTTAGAGTTGGGAAATTCATTTACGAGGCTTATCGTTTATCAAAAAGAAAAATACTCCCTGGGCCAAAAAAAAAATGCAATGTATTATATTGTATTGAGCAAGTATTGCATTTTATTCCTATAAAAAAAAAAGTATTGTATTTTATCATATTGAAAAAAAACGCTTTAAAAAAATTTTGGAGCAGGAATTTGTAAAAAAACGCATAAAATAGAACTGTTCTGGGCCAAAAAAAAAACACAACAAAAAAAATCTGTTCTTAACAAAAAAGCTTATCTGGGCTAAAAAGTTTTTAAAAAAAAGACCAGACATGTAAACGGGTTCCCTGGACCCGTTTAACCCCTACCCGTTTTGTACGGGTTACAGGGTTTGGCCACAGGTACGGGGCAGCCCCGTACCCGTGGAAAATAAACGGGCGGGGCATGGAGAAGCAATAAACAAACTGTGGTTTCAAGAAATACTGCAGAATTAGAGTTAAGATCCGTTAACAAAGGAGTATGTGAAGTACTATAGGATATCAGGCTACTGACAAAGTTGGGAATTCCATATGAGGGACCCATGCAACTCTGGTGTGATAAGGCTAGCATTGAAATGAAAAAGAGTCCTACTTATCACAATAGAATGAAACATGTTGAGATAAACAGACACTTTATCAAAGAAAAGGTTGAAGCCAACATCATGAATCTGTCCTACATACGATCTGCAGATCAAATTGCGTACGTAATGACAAAACCACTAGGCAGAGCTAAATTTCAAAGGTTTCGATGCAAGCTTGGAATGATTTACATATATTCTCCAACTTGAGGGGGAGTGTTGGAAATCAGAATGAAAATCAAATCAGAGTCATGCTGGAAATCAGAATCAGAATCAAGATCCCATAAATCTCTGATTGATTGACTCTTTATTACTCCTAATTAGTAGTAATCTGATTAGGGTAATTATCATTTAATGTAATTGCCTGATTCTTTCCTCTAATGGCTCACTCTTGAGCCTATATATTATAATGTTCTCTACTGAATAATACACACAACTCAGAGAGTGTTAATATCTCTGATTAAATAGATAGAATTAGCTGAAAGAGTCCAGAGTAGCATGCTTGAGCTTCTTAGTTAGGCCAGGAGGATAAATATCGCATATATTAACAAGTGTTTAGTCTATATTTAATTTATCTTTCTAGTGATATTGGAGGGTATACTTATTCTTTTCTTTTTCTTTTTCTTTTTTTCTGTAGATTTTGAGTTATAATCTAGCACAGACAACAGATCTTCATTGAACAGTCTAGCCTAATGGCTTGACAAAAATTGGTTTCATTACTATCAAACCATCAGATCGAACATAATGCTTCTTGTTAGATTTCAAAATTGCTTCACCATTTACTGAGTTTGGAAAAAGGACTTAATCATGTGATCCAACGAAACCAATGCCTTTCCATTGACAATCAATATGGTCATAGTTGACCTAATTTAAAGTAGCAATGCCAGATACCTGTGTCTGAACCATTCCAATACGCTGTGACCTGAAGGCAGCTATGGTATTACCAAGATCCAAGGCAGACCTATCACCAGCAAGGATTCTCTGAATTGTGTTGTGAATTGCACAGTATGTTCCAGTCCTGCCAATACCTGCACTGAAATCAGAGGTTTCTCAAACAAATAAGCATATGACTTATCATCAATATTGCAACAAATACAAGTGACGAGCTAACCTGCAGTGCACCACTATTGGGCCAAGGTTTGGTGGCACATGGTACAATCTTTTCAAAATTTCACGCACAGCATATGTATCTTGAGGGACTCCATGATCAGGCCATTCAGGATACTGAATATGCAAAACAGACAAGGGTGGCTCTTCTTCCTGTGGGAAGAAAAATTAATGAAAAGAGTTAAAGCAATCATTATGTTTCAAAGATAAGCTCAAGTGAAAAGGCAAGGTATGAATTACAAGGACAGTAATACGATGCATCACAAAGTACAGATACGAAGGTTAAGGATCAAAGAGGGTCTAGATCTTTAGTGACTGTGTGTCCAAAAATATTAATTTGACAGGTTCCAGCAGATGTGTTATGGGATTTTTCCCGAGTCACATGCCCAGGGGAAGAAAGTTATTAGAAGGAAACCATACACCATGGATGAGTGGCTTGTTAAGCCTGCTAGTTGAGTTCATGGAAGTTCACACCTCAGTAGTATGCTGCATTTGGCAGCATTCATAAAAACATGTTTATACTATAAAGACCAATAATATGGTACTAATACAAGACCCACAAATTAGCTCATACATGAAAAGTAAATAATAGATTTTCAATTATTTTTTTGTTTGACCAAGTCATACAAGTCTCACAGCAAAACAGACCAAAAACAGAGGCATTGACTGATCAAATCAAACTTAAACATAGACCATAAGGGGGGAAAAGAAGAATTTATCTTGCTGTATTGAAAAGAGAAATTAAGGGCACCGTAAATTGAGGGTAGACATAATCGAGGCGGCAAGCCTGCCTCCAAACTAGGGTAATAATTTAGGATAAATCTATCTTAATCCCTTAAAGGATAAAATAAAATAAATGAAACAAATCTGACTTGATAAAGATAATTTTAAGAGATAAAATACTAATAAACATGCTAGCTGTTATGGAACTGGAGGAACAAAAGGCGTTTTGAGGAGGGATTTGCAATGCCTGAACAAAGAAGTGCAATTTGTTGCATGGTATGTGAAAGAGATCGGCAGGACGAGAGAAGAGTTTGGAAATCTGAGAGTCACCAAAAAGGAAACTTATATTGGGTGGGAAGCTCCTATGGATGGTTGGGTAAAAATTAATGTGGATGGTGCTTATAAAAGGGCAACAAATCTTGCAGGATGTGGTGGGTTAATTAGAGGAAGTGATGGATTGTGGATTCATGGGTTTGTGCGGAAACTGTGTGTCTGTTCAGCCATAAAAGCTGAATTGTGGACTGTTTTGTTTGGTCTTGAACTAGCTATATGTTGTAATTTTAGTAGCATAATCCTTGAATGTGACTCCATAGCTGTGGTGCAACTGCTGAGTAATTTGCAGGTGTATGATGATGCTGATTCAAGGCTGACGGCAGATATCAGCAAAGCTATGAAAATTTTTACAAGAATTAGATTTGTTCATGTTTATAGAAAGGGAAATATATGTGCTGATGCCTTAGAAAATCTTAGTATTGTTCAAGAGGAGGTTCATGTTGTATTTGATTATCCTCCACAGATTTTGAATCCTTGTCAGTACAGCGACTATACGGGTGTTTCTCGTACCCAAGAGTTATACTGAATCATCAATAAGAATGGGCTAATTGCCCCGTTTTATACCCCAAAAAAAAAAAAAAAAAAAACCTAATAAACAGAATAGTATGTAAATGATACTAGTGTATAAATAATGAACTACTTGACACACACCGTCCAATATTTACATTTCAACACATCTCACCTCTCTATGCTTCACCTCCAAATGGCGCAGTATCAGTGATGTTTCAGTAGTTTTCATCCATTTGCCAATAATAGAGATATTACCTAACTCTCTAGGTCCATCTTCAGCTTGGAAATAATCTCCACATTTTACCATCTGCAATTTACAGCTCACAAGGAGGAAAATAGCTTGAGAGAGGAAACCAGCTTTTGAAAAGCAAGTCTAATTTACATGTAAAAATACAGTACAATAATATGAGGGGGAAAAAATGCCATCAAAGACATGAATTGCTTTGTTCATAATATCTTTAAGCTTCAGCAAGAAGAAAATGAACCAACAGGCATTGGTCTTGGTGGAAGGACCACTTAAGCACAAGGTCTCGAGTTCAAATCAGTATGAATGTGAAAAACTCCTTTGGGAGAGCAGCCCCTAATTGGATCCAACAATGCTCAAATCTAACCCAGTCAAATCGACACATCAAAAGTATCCTCAATGGCCTGATCATGGAGTCCTCAATGAGCATAATCTCTGTGCAAGGATGTGTTTCATAATACATCATTAATGTTTCCAACCAGAGGGAGGAAACTAACATTCTGCCTTTGGTCATGGAGTCAAACAGGAAACTTAATTTGGGCATAAATTACACTGTTTCTACTATCATAAAAAACATTTTGATCTTGCAGTTTGGTGAAAAATGGACAGAGAGAAATGCAATAGAGTTGATCTCCTCACAGTAAACAATAAAGGTCACTAATTCTATATATCGCAATGAAAAATCCATGGCAGACTCATTCCTCATAATAACCAAAAAATTGTAAAGTAAGAGCAAAAAGTCCAAGAAAATACAAATTCTGCCACTGAAACAACCCCCCCCCCCCAAAAAAAAAAAACAATAGCCAAATTACAAGCACATTTGAAAACCACCAAACCAGCAATTTAACATCACTGACATGCAACAACAAAAATACCTAAAAGCCTACACAGTCAAGTACCTTATAATTGTCGACAAGCCTAGTGAGCATTACAATAGCAGCAGTCAAGTACCTTATAATTGTCGACAAGCCTAGTGAGCATTACAATAGCAGGGCAGCGGTATTGGATCACCATTTCCCAGAAATCCTCATAAGTATGTGGGAGTGGACCTTGTGTAGCTATAAACTGAGAAACACTTCCAGGGGAAGAGGTCTGCACACGGGGAACTCAGAAGTTTTCAAACTAAGAATATAATACTAAGATCTCCTTGCAACAGTGTTTACAAACAATGTCAAGTACTCATAACAATGTTCATACCGAGATGAGGCTTGCATTGATATATCCCTTCGCTGCAGGTCTATAATCCGGACTTGATTCAAGAAAAATTCTGTTGCTATCAACTGAAAGGAGGAAAAAATAAACAACTAAGTCAATATGTAACTCTTAAAAAACAGATCCTCTCGTTCTACAGAAATACTAGATGCAGTGCATTTACTCTCAAACATATTATAAGGATAACCTTCCTTAGGGAGAAATAAGAAAGTCATAATTACATGGTAGAACATCTGTATACCGATTTTTGCTCACATTTACATCATTTCGAGCTACAGTGCATCTTCTCCTCATCTCAGTCGGCGTTATCCTATTGGCCTGAAATCAAACATTGAGCAAATAAAACCAAAAAAGTAAGGGAGACAAGCTTAGAGTTAAAGACAAATAATGGAAGTGGATAGTATAACTTGTCCAAAAGTTTCAATGAGAATTTCACTTTGTCCATCATATCATTCCCTTCATGTCATCACACAACATAAGGATAGCTATAAACACCGAGACTTGTTACAACATGCAAGACTTCGCAAGTCACAACCTTTCAAGATGAATAATTTCTTTATTTTTCAAATAAAGAGATATGACAAAGGCAAACATCCAAGTTAACACTGCAGGGATTGACAAACTACGAAAAACCATTACCAACCTGCGAGAGAGACGGAGAGGGTAAGCGTTTGAAGCTTTTAAGACGAATCATTCTTTCCTCTTTTTTTTTTCCTTTTAGGTATGAACACAAAATATACTTCTTCGTAAGAGAGAAGAAACAAATTCCGACTCCTACCAAGTAGGCCCATGGCCTTTTCGCCATCAAAAGAAATGAAAATGCTAAAACATCACGGAGCATTCCAGTATTTCTTAAACTGGCGACGAATGTCCCAAAAAAAAAAAAAAAAAAAAAAACATCATAACCCCGTCAATGACATTTGAAGATTCATTTACCGTCTCCCAATCCACACTCAAGCAACTGAAGAAACCAAATACACGGTGAGAACGCCCCAAGTACCTGCAATTGAGCAAACTCTTGACTGATCCTGTGCGGCGTCTGAAGCTTCTCCCTGAAGATGGCCAGCGCTTCGGAGCAGTATTTGAGCTGATTGGGGGTGAGAGAGATTCTCTGGGGGGAATCGGGGGAGAATTCCAACGGTTTGTTAGAGAAAGAAGAGGAAGAATTAGAAATGGAATTTCCCGATGAAGAAGCGGCCATGGCGGATCTCTTGTGGGCGCGGGAGAGGGTTGAGCTGAGATTCCCCAGTTGCGTCGATCGGAGAGGAAGAGAGAGTGGGATTGGGTGAGAAATTGAGGCAGAGTTAGTGGGGGAGGTGGAGGCGTCCTTATGGTCGCTTTGGGACATACCTCTTCGCTCAGCATTCGTTGTGCTGTGCCCCACCTTTCCTTTTGGTCTTGGCCAGATGGTGTGCCCCACCTTGGCGGGACCCCAATTTTTTCTTTTTGCTAAAAAAAAAAAGTTTTGGAGGGGTTCGACATCAGTCACTAAAGCGCTAGGAGTGCCCAGCCTCATGGAAGACTTCTAGGGGACTTGCGAGATCCTTTATCAAAGGAGTTAGGTGACGGCAAGGGGATCGAACCCACGACCATTTAGGCCTAGTCCTGGATCCCTTACCATCTATACCAACTCTCATTGAGCGGGACATTTTTCTGTTTTTCAGCTCATTACAAACTTTTATTATTATTTAGGCCAGGATCTATACTTTTTTTTTTTTTCATCGGCTATCATCTGGGGATTTGGGTTTATATCGGTCCTTCTCAATATAAATATCTTCTTTAATACTTGAATTCAAGATTCAGAGCGATCAAGTTTCAAAAAGATTTAGCGGGGTCTTATACCCAGAGGTGTAACTTAATGGAGGCCAGGGGGCCATGGCCCCTCAAAAAAAAAATTTATTTAAAATTTTTTAATGGGACTTTTTATTTTTTAGTGAATAATACCACTTTGGCCCCCAAAGTAAAATTAAATTTTGGCCCCTCAACTTCTTTTTCTTTTTTTTTAATACATTTTTTCCTCTTTTTATATCTTTGGGCTTATAATTTAATTTTGTTTCATGTGGGGTCTTGTATGATTTATGTTAATCTTGTCATTCTTTTCTATATTTTATTCTAATTACCTGAAATTTTTAGCTTATCAGTGAAATTTTCTTTTGTGGTGTATCCCTTACTAGTTACTATACTTTTACCTATTCTATACTACACTTGTAGATGAAATTAATTAACTTGATTTCATGAATATTTTTTTTATTCTTTTTATTTTTAATGCATTTAAAACTTTTCTTAAAAAAAAAATTTTGGGGCGCGCCCCAAATCCCTCCACCACTATTTGGCCCCCTCAAACTTTTTCTCCAAGTTCCGCCACTGCTTATACCGTTAAATCAACTAGTCATGCTTTGTTAGTTTATTATGACTAAATAATTGTCTTTGTTCATCTGGGAAAAATCGCACTTGGGACTAGGAAAAATATCAAAAAAGTCCTAGTGTAAATTTCTCTATCTAAAAACTCCCTACAGACTACAGTGATACAGATTCTAAATGTGAAATTACCTTATTGTCCCCATTGATTAAAAAATGAAAAGAGAAACATAAGGGCTTGTCAATAGGCACTCTATGCCTTGTCAATACAGACATATATACTTATCAATAGGAGCTATTTTAAATTAAATTGGAAAAATGTCGTTATTTAATGTAGATTGATTTGTCAATATAAGCACATACACTTATCAAAAAAGACACATATGCTTGTCAATGTATAACTTGTTAGTATAAGCATATAAACTTGTCAAAAAGACACATATACTGCCAATCTAAGTGAAAATGACTTCAACTATCAATTACTAAGGACAAGAAAATAATTTCATATTTGGATTTATACCACTGAGGTCCTTATAGAATTTTTATATTGGAGAATCTACACTAGAATTTTTTTTATATTTTTTCTGATCCTTAAGACTTGAGTGTGATTTTTCCTAATAAAAAAAAAATTAAGAGAGACAATTACATCAATGTAGGGGAGGAATCCAAACAGTAATAGGCTTGTTACATTTTTTATATTTTATTTTTAATTAATAAATACAACTCTTTTTGCATATTTATTTTCTAAATTGTTCAAAATGAGATAATGCAAACAAGCATATAATTTTATCTACTTCCAAAGTTCCGCTTGGATTGGTGAGAAATAAAGTATAACTCTCTCTATGTTTTAGTGGAGATGATGGCCTAAAGAAGAGAATATTTTTTTTCTTTTTGCATCAAGGAGTTTGGATTCCACATGGCCATCATTACACGCACGAGCCCACTTCTCCTTCAGTTTTATTACTTGTTCAAACTCACATGTTATGATTTATGCACTTACACTCTCTTGCCCCCAAATAATTTGACACTTGTTGTATTTGACACACCCACATTTATATTATAATATAATATGGCTTTCAACCTGTGCGTTGCATTGATATGATGAATATGTAAATGGTTTTGAAATGAACAACATATACTAGAATGTTAACAACACACGATTTCATTACATCATAATCAAGTTATAATTAATATATTACAATAGTCAAAAGGAAAGCTACATTTATGCTATGAATGTAATGACAGGTTTTGAAAAGCTTCTCTATAAACTATATTTATTGTAGTGTTACAACATTTATTGAACTTATTCAATATAAGCAATTTCAACCTATTAAAACTCTTAACCCTTGATAATGCAATATATAGTTGTCCATGTAGGAAGAATGGGCTCGGTAGGCAAAGATCTACATTGATCATTGATTTTTGGTTGTTATTTATCGTCATTACAAATGAAATTATGATAGGGAATTGCCTCCTTGTCATATTGAAAGGCAGTTTAGATTCAGATGACATTAGTTTGTGAGTCAGTATGAAAAGATTCCCTTGAAGCCATTAATTCCTATGGGCATAAAAAATCATTCAATATTATGATAACTAAAATACATTTTAAAAAAGCAACTTTATAACTAATGGTACCTCTATCATTGGAAGTTGATCCTAGAAATAGCAACATAGAGATTAGTTAATTACTGTAGATTGATGTAAGATTATGAAGAAAGTTTTTTCTTTTTGCACCAATATGAATATTAACCTCTCCATTTGATTATTGAAATTGTTGCACCAAGTGAGTATCAGCACAAAATTGGGTGATACCGATGATGCTTGTCCTATGTTTAATATTGTGGCTCTTAATCCTCAGTTTGACAATTATAACTTTACCAGCTATGTCATCCAGTTCTTCCAAAACAATAGAGTTTCCTATCCATATATGAATAACAAAGACAAATATATATTGATTAAATTAAAATCATAGAGAGCCAATCGATAGAAATCATTTACCAATTGTATGACAACCTTGTGCATATCCTCCTTGATCTTGGATGTAGATTTACTCAATAACTCAGTTGCATAACGATCAAAGAATATGACTAAACATTATAGACTTTGTAGTGGACCTTAAATCTATAAAATTAGATGCATTGAAAGAGATTTGCCGTGTCTCCCAAAATAACCAAGTTCGGAAATGATTTGCAGAAATAGGGAACCTGGGTCGTTTCCCCAACGAACTTGTAGCGGCTTTGATTGACAACAACAGTGAAACAGAAACAGTAAAAATGAGGGTTTTTTTATTCAAACAGATTAAGAACGGAAATAAACTGAAATAGAACGAAATATGCAGAAATAGATTAAAAACTATCAACCCAACATTCAGATTCCAGAGACTTCCATCATCGACCGAAATATGAACGAACTCGCGTTTGGTTATGGACGAACCGAAATCTCTGCGTTCGTCCAAAAAATCCCTCAACTAGATGATCGCCTAGCGTTTATCCGAACAGTGGTGCCTCACTGTGCAATCGCATAGCAACACTGTAACCTAGTTCGAACTCAGTCCTTAGGATGAACCAAACCAAATATTAAATCTAATATTCGAACTATTTCCAGAAATTGAATCCGATAAGATGAAAATAGAAACAAGTAAAGTTACCGATTAAGCACAAGCTCTCTGGACGAATCATGGAACTCTCAACGTTGGGTTAATCACAGAAGTTTAGTCGAGCATGGCTGGACAAAATGAAGAACAGACGAAGAACACGATGAACATTTGAGAGAATTTCAAAACTTCTATTTTGATCCACCGAATAATAAAAACGTGAATGAATAGATGTTATAGCCACCATCTGACTTAAAGTTAACCTAAAATGGAAATGGGCTCCAATGGTCCAACCCAAAATGGAAATAAAATAAAAGTGGGCTTTAATTACAAAATTCGAGCCAAATAAAATCCAGAAATATACATCTAACTTCGGCTCCAAAATCGACCGCCCTCTTGTCCGAATTTGCCCTTCATGTCTTCATAACAATTGTAGCTCTTTAAATCATCTAAAATATGAAACAAAAATGAGGCAAATCTGATGTCTGGTTCAAGAGTTATAGTAAAAATAGTGAATCAATGTAAAACTGGAATTTTATTATTAAAAATGGCTAAAATATAATCAAATGCCCAAAGCCCAAATAAGTATAAAAGTCATTATTTATTAACTAAAGAGTCCTAAATTATTAATCAAGAGATAAAAAGAAGTGTATGAAATATTAAATTATCAAATTCCCCCACACTTATCTTTTTGCACTCCTGAGCAAAATTCAAGAAAAAGACCTAAAGGAGAAACTCTTCTTTTCTAACAATTGCTAACAATGCAAAAATTGAACAATGGATACAAAGCTGCAAAAGACCAATCAATCAAGACCAAAATCTCTTCATCTCAAATTACAATTCATGGTAATCTCAATCAATTATGTTAATCACAAAAGATGGTCTCTCAAATGATGCACTCAATCAATCAATCTCTTAAGTGTTTAAAGTAAATAAGTGTATCACTCAAATTCTACTCAAGAAAATTGTTCTACCATAAGCTTGTTGAATTTCTACGCCTCCACTACTCATAACACATGCATGCAAAAATAAAGAGAGCTTATTATTAAAGGTTGTAATGGGGTTAAGGTAAAGGTAGGTAATAGTATGAAATAAGAGGCTAAGTACCAAAGAAATTAAAAAGCGCATTGATTAATACAATCATTCTCTATGTATGAAATCTTTTATTTTACTCACATATTTCCTTTCTTTCTATGCATTTTCTTTCTTTCTTTTCTTTTCTTTTCTTTTCTTTTTCTGCTTTTCTTTCTTTCTTCTTTTTCATTGTTTTTCTCAAGGGATTTTTTTTTTTGAAGAACTATAATATATACATAATGACAATGACAAAATCAAATATCTCCCCCCACACTTAAACTGTTGCACTCCTGAGCAACCCCACACTTAAACACAAAACCAAGGTGAAACCAATACTCAATAAATTTCCAAGGTGCGGAATAAAATGGTTTTACGCTTAGGCTTGTAATGTGGCTTAGAAAAAAATGGGTCAAAAAGGCACAAAAGGGCTAGCAAAGGAATCATAATGCAAGGGAACGGCTATTTGGCTCAAGTGGGGAAAATAAAAGAAAGAAAACAAGCTTCCATCATACTTATGCACGTAAGTGAAAAATGTAGTTTCAAAAAGAAAAGGAGCACGTTCTAGAGAACACAAATCATGAGCGAGATGCACACATGAAAGAAAGAATGACAAAAGATGAATTCCATTCATGCGGGCCCAAAACCTCACAAGGTCAATACCAACTTAGGCAATCAACAACATCAAATCAACTACCAAGACATGTAATCAAAGAGTCAAGAATTGCATACCAAACAAAATGATCCATTAAAACCAAAATTTCGTAGTTCATAATATGTAGCAATCATAGAAAGAGAGACTGTATTTATTTTTGAAAAGCAAAGTGCAAAAGTGAAAACAAATAAAAGAGAAAGAGGGAGAAGAAAGAAGAATACTCCCCAAGGGTTTATGGAGGATAAGTGGCATCAATGAGGAGAATCTCTGCTTCCTCAAGCTGCTGCTGGGATCCCTCATGAAATTGCTTGAGGTGATGCCTATTGATCTTAAAGGTTCGTCCTGTGGGTGGATCACATAGCTCAACAGCACTAAATGGAAAAATGTTAGTGATCACAAAAAGGCTATCCCATCTAGATCGAAGCTTACCTGGCATAAACTTGAAACGGGAGTTAAACAGAAGAACTTTTTGGCCCACAGAAAATTCCTTCCTCAGGATATGCTTATCATGGAATGCCTTAGTCTTTTCCTTGTACAACCATGAACTTTCATAAGCATCCAATCACAGCTCATCTAACTCTTGCAATTGTAGCTTCCTCTCCATCCCAAACTCAACCAAATCCATGTTACATTGCTTAATGGCCCAATAGGCTTGATGCTTCAACTCAACCGGAAGATGACATGCCTTACCAAAGACAAGCCGATAAGGAGACATCCCAATTGGAGTCTTGTAGGTGGTGCGATATGCCCACAAAGCATCATCTAATTGCTTACCCCAATCTTTCCTGGTAAAGTTAACAGTCTTCTGAAGGATTTGCTTAATCTCTCTATTTGAGACTTCAGCTTGACCGTTGGTCTGAGGATGGTATGCTGTGGAGACCTTGTGAAGCACTTCATACTTACGTAACAAGGCACCCATACTTCGGTTGCAAAAATGGGAGCCCTGGTCACTAATAATAGCTTTAGGAATGCCAAACCTGCAGAAAATGTTAGACCTAACAAAATCCACCACATAGAAGAATCATTAGTCCGGGTGGCTTTTGCCTCAACCCATTTCGAAACATAATCAACAGCTAGCAGTATGTAAGTATAACCATATGAAGCAGGAAATTGACCCATAAAATCAATACCTCAAACATCAAAGATCTCACAAAACAATATAGGGTTATGGGGCATCTCATGCCTACAGGAAATACTCCCTGCTCTCTGAAAGTTATCACATGACTTACAAAACATATGGGAATCATGAAACAAGGAAGGCCAAAATAATCCACCGTCTAACACTTTCCTAGCAATTCTTTGGGGTCCAAAGTGACCACCACAGGCAGAAGCATGAGCAAAATGCAATATAGAGTGAAACTCATGATCAAGCACACATCTCCTAACTACTTGGTCACTACAAAATTTCCACGAGATAAGGGTCATCCCAAACATAATATTTAGACTCACTCTTTAATTTAAGGGCTTGGGCCCTAGTGGAATCTATAGGCAAAACACCGGCTACCAAGTAGTTAACCAGATCAAAGCATACCATAGAAGCTTACCTTGCAGTTGTAGAAGCTGCTCATCAGGGAAATCATCCCGAATAGAAGAGGGGTGAGAGGGAGAATGGGTGATGCGACTCAAGTGGTCAGCTACCCAGTTTTGTGCTCTACTTCGGTCTCGAATCTCAACATCGAACTCTTTGAGCAATAGCATCCACCGGATGAGTCGTGGCTTAGCATCTGCCTTTTTCAAAAGAAATTTCAAAGCCGCATGGTCAGAGAAAACAACTACTCTACTTGCTAGTAGATATGACCTAAACTTATCAAAAGCAAATACAATAGTCAACAACTCCTTCTCAGTAGTAGTGTAATTAGACTGGGTAGGATCAAAAGTCTTAGAGGCACATGCAATGACATGAGATGCTTTGTCTACCCGTTGTGCCAAGATAGCACCAACCGCATAGTTGGAAGCATCGCACATCAACTCGAAGGGGAGGCGCCAATCAGGGGGTTGGATCACTGGGGCTGTAGTCAGACAACGCTTCAAATGATATAAGGCCGCCTTGCAAGCATCATCAAATACAAAGTCGGTGTCCTTATGCGAAAGGTTGGACAAGGGTCGGGCGGTCTTCTTGCTGAAATCCGAATGAAATGTCGATAGAAACCTGCGCATGACCAAGAAAAGAGTGAACTTCCCACATGAGATGCGGGGTAAGGCAAAGTAGTAATTACATATATCTTAGCGGGGTCTACCTCAATCCCTTTCCTAGACACTATGTGTCCCAAGACTATACCCGACTTAACCATAAAGTGACACTTCTCATAATTCAAGACAAGATTAGACTTAATGCACCTATGCAAAACTCTAGACAAATTAGCTAAGCATGCATCAAAATCAGACCCATATATAGTGAAATCATCCATAAAAACCTCCATGTAGTTCTCTAGAAACTCAGAGAAAATGCTTACCATACAACGTTAAAAGGTGTCAGGTGCGTTGCAGAGGCCAAAAGGCATCCTTCGGTAGGCATAGGTTCCAAAGGGGCATATGAAGGTCGTCTTCTCTTGATCCTCAAGAGCAATATAAATCTGGAAGTATCCGGAGTAGCCATCCAGGAAGCAGTAATGAGACTTACTAGCCAATCGCTCTAACATCTGATCAATGAAAGGTAGAGGGTAATGATCCTTGCGAGTAGCTTGGTTGAGTCTCCTATAGTTGGTGCAAACTCTCCAACTATTCTGAACTCGAGTAGGAATGAGCTTATTCTTTTGATTGGCTACCACAATGACTCCGTATTTTTTAGGAACCACCTGGACTGGGCTAACCCACTGGCTATCAGAAATGAGATAGATGATACCAGCTTGCATAAGCTTAGTGACCTCCTTCTTCACCACATCAAGGATAAGAGGATTAAGGCATCTCTATGGTTGGCTCACCGGCTTAGAGTCCTCTTCCAACAAAATTCGATGCATACACATGGAAGGGCTGATGCTAACGGTATCAGCTAATGTCCACCCAATGACTTTCTTGTTCGCCCTCAATAAGCTTAGTAGCTTCTCTTCTTGGTTAGGAAGAAGATTGTTAGCCACAATGACTGGAAATTGTTCATCCACCTCCAAAAATGCATACTTCAGGTGATCTGGAAGGGATTTCAACTCAAGTTTGGGTGGTTGCTCAGTGGAGGGCAGAAGCTTGGGTAGTTGTTGCAACAATTCTGATGTCATCACACTAGGAATACCTGAAACCACATTCAAAGAAGCAGAAGAACTGGTCTATACAGCTCAATGTTAACATCAGAAGCCAGCTCATCAAAATCAAAATCAGGATGCACATTAGGATCAAGATGAAGCTCAAACTCAGAATCAATATCAGAATCCACAAGTAATGCAGAATCATTAAGTGAGTCAGAATCACCAGATAATGCAGCATTAACCAAGTTAGTGCTAACATAGCACCATTCATTATCAGCACATGCATAAATGGTAGAATCACTCTCAGATGAAAAATCAGGATAATCAGCACACCAATAAGCAAGAACATCATCCACAGCATCATCAATAACATCAATGTAGAAAACATAATGCTTTTCCCTAAGATGTTTCATGGCATCAAAGATATTGAAATTCACAGATATATCACCAAACTACATGGAAAGAGTACCAGAATGCACGTCTATCTTAGTCCTAGCAGTTTTCATGAAAGGCCTCCCTAGAATGATTGGTGACCTACTACTAGAGGACTCATCCTCCATATCTAAGATGTAAAAATCAGCAGGGAATATCAATTCATTAACTTTGACTAATACATCTTCAACTACACCAGAAGGATGAGCATTACTCCTATTAGCTAACTGAACAACAACACGAGTAGGAAGTAAAGGACCAAGACCAAG
Source organism: Acacia acuminata (assembly GCA_019022655.1). Taxonomy (NCBI): domain Eukaryota; kingdom Viridiplantae; phylum Streptophyta; class Magnoliopsida; order Fabales; family Fabaceae; genus Acacia; species Acacia acuminata. The sequence goes on from JAFJYI010000075.1 coordinate 1,723,002, forward strand.
AGATTTATAAATAGATGCAAGCATGACATTAATAGAAGCACTTAAATCTAGCATGCAATCATCAAATCTATAGTTACCAATAATGCAAGGGATAGAAAACGTCCCTGGATCCTGGTACTTGCAAGGCATGGTAGGCCGGATGAGTCCTGATACATTCTGATTCAAACTCACTCGTTCACTCCCTTTCAGTCGCCTCTTGTTGGTGCACAACTCCTTCAGAAACTTGGCATATTTAGGGATTTGTTTGACTGCATCCAAGAGAGGAATGTTGATCTCTACTCTTCTGAATGTCTTAAGTATTTCCTTCTCTTGTGCTTTTTCTGCCAACTTCTTGGACTGAACTGCTCTTTGAGGGAAAGGAAGAGGAATGGAGATGTCTTCCTCTTCACCTTGCTGCATTGCCTTTTTTATTTTTAGAGTCAATCTTCACATTGTCTAACTCTTTTTCTGATGTGGAAGTCACATCTGCAGCTGGTTTAGGTTCCTCCAATTGTTTTCCTGACCGGAGTGAGATAACACTCACATTCCCCTTAGGATTGGGAATGATTTGTGAAGAAAGAGTGTTGGATCCCCGAGGTTGGAGCTAGTTGATGGTGTTGCCAATTGGCCAATCGAGTTTGCGAACTCGAATGGAAGTTTCGGTTCTTTGTTGGGCGCATAGTGTTTGTGGCAAATTGCTTCATCATATCCTCCAATGAGGAACCACTACTACTACTTCTTTGTTGTGCGCTTTGTGGAGGTGCACATATGGCTGGTCGAGGAGGTGGTGTTGGCAAAGGAGGTGCGGATTGTTGTTGGAAATTACGTGGTCTCGATTTTCTCGCTGGTAATTCCCAGTTTTGCGATATTGGTTACTCGGGTTCGGTTCGATTCGGTTCCAACGAAAATTGGGGTGATTTCTCCAACTAGGATTGTAGGTATTGGAGAAGGCATTATTCTGCTGGTATTGTGGCTTTCCTGGAAAAACACCTACTGAAGCTACTGATTGGTCTTGATAAGTAGGATCATGCAAGGTAGGACAAGAGTCAGTAGAATGATAAGGGTCAGAACACAACCCACAGGAGTACCCAATCTGAGGAGGAGAAGATTGTACGGTCTATGTCACTGCCAACTGCCTCATAAGGGAGGTCAGATCATCAAGTTTAGTCTCTAATCTCTGAGAATTGTACTGGACTAGAGGTGTTTGAATCTGGTAAACAGGAGTACTATTGGCCCTGGTGCGAAATTGATGAGAATTAGCAACCATAATAGATATCAACTCTCGGGCCTCTTCAAGTGTCTTCCTATCTAAGGCCCCACTACTGGATGCATCCACAAAACTTTTATCCAACGGTAACAAACCGGAATAGAAATATGTAATTAGGAGTGGTCTGAAATCTGGTGGTGTGGACAGCTAGCACACAATCACTTGAACCTCTCCCAATACTCAAACATGGTCTCCCCATTGATTTGTTTAACACTAGTGATCTCCTTCTGAATAACAATGGCTTTTGAGGAAGGAAAGAACCTCACTAGGAATAACTTCGCATATCATCCCAACTCCCAACGAGATCTTGGTTGCAAATTGTATAGCCAATCCTTAGCCGCACCATCTAGGAAAATGGAAAAGCTCTCGGTTTAATGTGGTCCTCATCAATTGCTTGAGGTTTCATCGTCTTTGCATACCACATGGAACTCCTTTAGATGCCTTTGAGCACATTCCGCAAGACCATGAAACTTGGGCAACAAATGGATAAGACCAGATTTCGGTTCAAAGTTAGCGCAAGTTCAAGATATCGAATACACAAATTTTGATTACCCACATCGGGGTAGCTAATTCTTTCAAAGTAGGACGATTTGCTTGTTACGCCGTAATTTACGAGTTAGCAAAATTGCTACTGAATCAGTGAAAACAACAAGACTATCAGAAGTACTATCAGAAACACAATAGAAAGATCAACAAAATGGACACAATCAAAATGGTCACAATCGGACTCAAGTTCAATGTCCAATTCAGTATTAATCCCACGACTTAGCCTAACTCTTCTAGCAGTAAGAATTGTTCTTTCTATTTCAGGATCAAATGGCAACAAGTCTTCTGGATTAGTAGTACTCCTAGTACTCATGCAGCATAAACACAAGGCAGAATTTGCAGATATTCAGAATTACGAAAATGCCACCAGACAATCAGAATTACGAAAATGCCACTAGAAACTCAGAATTACGAAAATGCCACTAAAAGTGGTAAAAAGGTAGAAAAACACTAAGACAACATAAAAGCAAACACAAAAACAAAAACCTATGGTAGAAATTGACCAAAACAAGTCCAGAAACACTAACAAATTATTTTAAAAATTTATGGGACTTGGACAAGGCAACTCCTAGACCAATGGGGAACCCAAAAATGGAATAAAAAATCTTGAAAAATTGAAAAAGTGGTCTAAACGATGGAATTTGGCTAAAATATCAAGACCACATGGCAAAGCGATGTGTCCTTTGATTTAGGCCATTTTCTATCACTGTACCAAATTTCAACCAAATCAAAGATACTCCAAAAAAATTACCCTAGTAGAAATCACAAAATTGAAACTTAAAACAGCGAAAAAGTGGTCTAAATGTTGGAATTTGGGGAAAATAGGTGAATAAGACCTAGGTTGAGTGATCTGGGTCAAAAAAATTTCTGTCCAGCCACCCGAACCACCTAAACGACGCTATTTACACTACTGTTACTAATCAAACCGATGCAAATTCCCCGGCAATGGCACCATATTTTGAAAGAGATTTGTCATGTCTCCCAAAATAACTAAGTTCGAAAATGAATTGCAGAAATAGGGAACCTAGATCATTTCCCCAACGAACTTGCAGCGGGTTTGATTTGGCAACATCGAAACGAACAGTAAAAATGGGGGTTTTTTGATTCAAACGGATAAAGAATGAAAATAAAGCGAAACAGAATGAAATATGCGAAAAAGCAGATTAAAACGATCAACCCAACATTTAGATTCCAGAGACTTCCATCATCGAACGAAATATGAATGAACTCGAGTTTGGTTATGGACGAACCGAAATCTCTGTGTTCGTCCAGAAAATCCCTCAATTAGACGATCGCCTAGCGTTTATTCGAATAGTGGTGTCTCACTGTGCAATCGCACAAAGACAACATTGTAACCTAGTTCGAACTCGAGTCCTTGGGATGAACCAAACCAAATATTAAATCTAATATTTGAACTATTTCCGAGAAATCGAATCCGATAAGATGAAAACGAGAAATGAGTAAAGTTACGAGGTTAAGCACAAGCTCTTGGACGAATCATGAAACTCTCAACGTTGGGTTAATCATAGAAGTTTAGCTGAGCATGGCTGGAAAAAATGAAGAACAGACGAAAAACACGATGAACATTTGAGAGAATTTCAAAACTTCTATTTTGATCCACCGAATAATAAAAACGTGAATGAATAGATGTTGTAGCCACCATCGACTTAAAGTTAACCTAAAATGGAAATGGGCTCCAATGGTTCAGCCCAAAATGGAAATAAAATAAAAGTGGGCTTTAATTACAAAATTCGAGCCCAAATAAAATCAAAAATATACATCTAACTTCAGCTCCAAAATCGACCGCCCTCTTGTCCGAATTTTCCCTTCATATCTTCATAACAATTGTAGCTCTTTGAATCATCTGAAATATGAAACAAAAATGAGGCAAATCGATGTCTAATTCAAGAGTTATGGTAAAAATAGTGAAGCAATGTAAAACTGGAATTTTATTATTAAAAATGACTAAAATATAATCAAAGGCCCAAAGCCCAAATAAGTATAAAAGCCATTATTTATTAACTAAAGAGTCCTAAATTATTAATCAAGAGATAAAAAGAAGTGTATGAAATATTAAATTATCATGCATGTATAGCCAATGAGTTTGATCTACTAGTTATTGGGGAATAAAGTATGGTCAATTCAAAATTATTACTTGGGAATAGTCATTAGAACATTTTTATCACACTTTGTGCAACTAAGAGAGCCATTAGATTGGTACTCAGGCTTCTTATCACATGGATAAACATCATACACCCACCCGTAAAGCGTTTTAACCTTTTAAATAGTAACTTTTATCATCACATCACACTCCTAAATATAGATGAATTAGCAAAATAATTCTTTTAGTAAAAGACAAATGATTAACACGCTTTACTAATGAAATTTGCAACAAAAAATCAACTATGAATATTGTATTGCATTGACATTGAAATATTTTTTACTTGATCTAACTTAGAAATATCATACAATGGAATCTTTGTTCAAAAAGTCAAAAGGGGCTCAGCTAAGTATTTAGGATGATCTGCTCTTGAAATTTGGCTAAAAAGTTGGCTCCCAACAGATTCTTGATCAAGTCTGTACATGAATTTGACCCACATTTTTCAATGGTTATAACATCAAAAATACTTTCAAGATAGTAAGCATTAAACACATGTTCAAGGATCATCCCGCCTTTCCTTTAGCAAAATTGCCTCTAGAATGTTCGGATTGAGAGTGACAAAAGTTGCATTAAAGGAATTACTCAAATGACCATAATCTATAAAAAAAAAAACATTTCACATCGTATATCATAATGTCATAATAATGTTTATTATTCACATGTTGTTTGGAATTGGAAATGGATGAGAATGACATGTGTTTCTATTCTACCTTACAAACCGCACAAGTACGGTTATTGGAGGTTTCATGTCCTCATGTTTCTTCCCATCAGTCTCCTCAGCACAATCCCCCAAAGAGTAATATTGATTAAGTTTTCACTACAATAAAATGAAATGTGTCCTCAACAACAATTGTGAACATTTAAGTAATTTGCTTGTAGCTAATATTTTTTCACATTTTTTCGATGAACACATTCTCTTATCATTAAAAGGTCGACCATTCATCTTTAGTGCATGATGATATAATTTCTTGAAGTATTTTACTTTTGATCAGCAATGCTAAAGTTGAGCCTCTTGAATCTTGATAATATCAAACTCCCTTCTTTGGTCCTGTAAGCATCCGAGAGCTTGCAAAAAGCCAATCACATCTCTAATTTAGTATATTCAAACGGAAAAAATAATTATTGTATGAATATAATACATGTAAATGAATAATAGGTTCAGCAATATCAAAAAGCCAATCACATCTGCGATTTAGTATATTCAAACTGTGAAATAATTAATTCAAGAATAGAGAACATGTCAGTGAATAACAGTTTCAAAAATAACATTTGATCGTTAAGGCTGTTAACGGAGGGGCAACATTGCTACGTTTTGAGACTTCCAGGGCAACATTGCTCCTAAAAAAACTTTTAGGGCAAAATTACTCCTGGGCGTGTACTTCAGTGGCAAAATTGATACTTAACCCTTTATAAGCTTTATTCTCTCAGTCATCTCTTCTTACAATGCATGAGAAGTTCATTAATTGTTTTCGTAGATAATTCCGCAGGCGAGTGATTATTGTTTGAAAAAATTTGTTTGAACTACATGCGAAGTACTCGTTTGATCTCCTATTTGGACAAATTCGTTCTTATTTTTTTGTTTGATTTGTTCAAAACATTTTTTCTGGACAAATTCCATAGGTGAGTGATTATTGTTTGATTAGAGAATGCCTACGATGGGAGACGCTATGGGGAAAGAAGGAGTAGGCTATGTTTACTTTTAAAAAAAAAATTATTGTCACCCCTACTCCCTCCTGTCATGATTATAATTATAAAAGATTAAGGAGCAATTTGGCCAATGAACTTTTACCTCAGGAGCGCCCAACACAAATAACTTTTAAGTGGACCAAAAATACCCAAAAACTTTTAAAAATCTGCAGTCAGCACAAAAATGGAGTAAAACTTTTTTTTGCTGGGCGCGTACTTTAGGGGAAAAATTGATACTTAACCCTTAATATTTTTTATAAGTCTAATAATGGATAATCAGTTTAAAAATGCAGTTGAAGTGGCATGCATGTGTTAGATCTGGCTATCACCCAAGAGGGGGTGAATTAGGTGTCTGATAAAACTTTAGGAACTTTGAAAATCTTTTCGCAACTTACTGAAAGCAGTTTGTATGACAGTAATAATTTATGAAGTGATAGTCAGTCATTCAAACATATATGTTGGAAATATAAGAGTTTAGGGAAGAGAATATACAAACTGAGATTTATACTAGTTCAACCCAATCCCTGACCTACGTCCAGTCCCCAAGCTCCACTTGAGATTTTCAATCCACTATCTTCTTTCAACTAAGATTACACGTTCTGTATTCGAAGTAATCCTCTCACTAGGATTCACTCCCCCTTACAAGTTGTAATCAATACACCCACTTGATTTCACACTCTGTACTCGAAGTAATTCTCTCACTAGGATTCACTCCCCTTACAAGCTGTAATAATACAATGGGTTTCCCACTCAAGATCACCTAACTTGAGTAACTCTCAGATAGAATGTTTACAGATAAATCTTCTCTCTCAGAAGTGAATGAATAAACACTGAAGTACAATTCAAATCATTTCACTCTCTATGGTAAATTATGTAAGCATTGAGAACAAAGAGTAAGTGAATGTCACAGTAATGACATTTTGAAGGTGTAAGCTCGTGTCTCTGTGTTTGCTACTTCTTATGTTGCTCTTTCTCTATTTATAAACAATTAGTATTGATGTTGTTGGAAGCATTCGTCTGTTGCGTCTTTTGTTGTTGTGAATAGTAGTCGCTACATATTTGGACATCGGTCCGTTGGAGAAATAGCCGTTGTGAGCTAATTTGAATATCGGTCCATTGAGAAATATCACCATTAGGATATTCAAGTTGTAGCATTTGCCGATTAATACGTTGAGCATTGAAGAACATTATAGTTGAGTATTCCATCTTCATTTCTTCAAGTTCCTCGTTGCATTCTGTCTTCTTTGCCATTTGGGAAAGTCTGTAGCAAACGTTATCAAACTCTTCAACATCAAAAATACTTTGGCCCATTCACTTGTTGAATCATTCATTAGTGATCTGTAACTCACTCAAAAAGATGATTAGTAATATTGTAAGCAAGATTGAGTAGAGTTAAACAAAACAAATGGGTAATAAAAATATTCGATTATTATAACAGCGAAGATATTCAGGTGCCAAAGAATTGTACTCGAGTAGCCTGCTTGAGTACTTGAGTAAGGATTCAAAAATCCTTTATAGAAAACCAATCGTTCCATCATACTGAGTATGCATATGTTCTTGCTCGAGTACCATACTCGAGTATACTCTTTGGTGTGCTCGAGTAGCGTCTAGGTTCTGATACGTAAACATTTGCTTCTGGATCGATGTTACTCGAGTATGAATAGTTGTTTACTCGAGTACCATATCAACTTGAACTCTCATTGATGTCTCAAGCTCGACATTACTCGAGTATAGATTTGAAGTTACTCGAGTATTGTTATGTTGATTGACTCAGCATCATCTCTATGTTGCTTCGAGAATTACTTGAGGTATACTCGAGTAGCATCATTTTCCAGCAACTGATTTCTGATATTACTCGAGTATAATTTGAGGATAGTCGAGTACGATTGATAGGCTACTTCAGCTATGGCTTTGTCTCGACATTACTCGAGTAGATATCACCTTCTACTCGAGTATGCCAATCGAGTAAGCTTACATTATTACTTGAGTAATCATCTTCGAATGTCAAACTGCTTGCTACCATGATCTTGTGCAAATATCAATCTCCATTGTCTTTCAAAAAAGCAATAGCATTGGCGATTACAAAGGGTCAATTCTAGTGAGCATGTCGTCTTCAAAATAGCTCCAAATTTGGCAAATTACCCATGCTAAAAAATCTCTTTAAGTCTTCTTTCCAATGCAAGAAGAATCAGCTCCAAATTCATTGTATTTCGTCTGTTATTATCAGATGAATGGAGGTTGTTCTTGACCAGCATTTTTGTAACATCCTGAACTGACCATCAACTTCAAAACATCATATCTCCTTCAATTGATCTTCGTTTTTCGTCATCTTGTTGTTTCTGAAAAGGTATTTGAGTCTAGTTTTCAATGGCACCAGTCTCCGCTCATTTGGATTTTTTCGTTTGAAAGATACACTCAAAATATCAAAGCTAGGTCTGCTGTGTGACGTTGATTTCACTTTCATCTTCCAAAATTCATAGTTCTCTCGTCGAAACTCCTTTGGGATTTAATTTTATGTCAAAATGATCATTGGGAGTCTAATTTAATACAAAATTGGTTTTACCTCAATCGGACTTCTGGTTAGAGAGATATTATCAAATTACCAGACCTCACCCAAGTGAAATGTGAAACAGAGTTGAGTAGAGTAGTTGAAACACGATGTTACTTGAGTTCCAGATTTTTTCTACTTGAGTACCCTACTCAAGTAAGGCTATTTTGTACTCGAGTATGACTGGAAGTTTTGCATGAGAAGGAGCTGATTATGTATGGGACTATAGCAATTGAACTGTAGCAACTCCATTTCATTGGGTAGCTTGAACTTGATTATTTTAACTCCGAATTGAGTCATTTCAACTTCCATTTGATCATAGATACTTGAATATTAATATTCTCATAATTTGACAAGTTCTTATTTCTTCAATCTCCTCTCTTGATCATTCTCTATAATTTAACTTGGACTATCCTACATTAAACAAAGTAGTTAGTCAATGTATATGATACAAACTTTTTGCTCTGGATAATAGCATCTATATAAGACATCATCAAAACTAATCATATCCAATAGCATGTATGCTGGAATGGAAAAAAAAGAGATGGACAGGCGCTTGACATGATATAATGAAACTGCAATTGCGATACGCGGATGTTCTAGTGTACAACACAAATGTCTAGCCTCTGAGGGCTAGTGAATGATTTATATTGGATCGATGGTTCCCGAGGATGTCTATCGACTAAACACCCAAGAGAAGATTACCCACTGCTATCTATAATGAAGATTTCCAGAGGGGTGGGGTGTGTGCACAGTGAGACTAAATGTAAATAAGCAATAGAGAATGGAGTCTGTGCACCTGGTGAATATCCTTCTATTTATAGAGGTCACCTAGGGTTTTAGCCTACTAGTAATGCGTCCATTCCCCAAGCCATACGCGCCCCCACGATCTGTTCAGAGATTGCTCTACCACCTGCATTACCCAAGATTATAGGCATGATCATGGGATGATCGATGTTTTACCTGATTGAGGAAGATCCTATTGTAAAGTACCCTTGCTGGGCCTAAAATCTGTTAGGCCCATTACTCAGGCCCATAAAAGTTGCCCCCAAGCTTGGTAGTTCAGGTTTCTAAGCTACCAAGATTACTTTGTTGCCTAACCTCGACCTCTCGAGTCTAAGTCTTTCCTGGATTTTTACCCGGATGTTTACGAGTTTCATAGAGCTCAAAGATCTTCGAAGTTCTCCTGCCCTTTGCCCCCAGTTATTTTATCCAAGAGCGAATGACAACTTAGACCTAGTGTAGTCTCCATTGCTGAGTTGAATTACACTGGCGGCTTTTCGCGCTTACTTTTGTCTTGTTCCCCATATATGCCATGAGCCTCTCCTAGGATCATTTGCTCTTATGATGCCCGGGATTATCTCGGAATTACTCACACGTCATCCCGAGTTTATCATTCCTTGCCACATGTTGCCCCCAATCTGGGGTATCATGTGATCGTGTAGGCATACGAATAGGCGTGATTGCTCCCAAGCAAAGCGTCTGTTCGCTTTCCTACAACGTAGCGTATAGCCACCATTTTCAAGATAATTGCCATGTGCCCTCAATAGCCGCCTTCGGTTATCGTGCGCATTAAATGCTCACATCATTTCATATCCGTCATGATTGCTTTTGAGGGTTTTAGCCTTTTCCTTTTCACATCCGTCGTAACGCTTCACCTATTTTGAAGTTACAACTCCGACCCTTCAATTCGTCACGCTCCACTCACTATTTCTTTTCGCCACTTCGCTTAAGAGCTTCTCTGCCTTTTCAAAGAATTCTCCTCCTTGTTACATTTGCTTTCGAAGTTCTCAACCTCTCCCAGATTTTCTTCCTCAGGTACTATTAACGCATGTCTATGATAATTGAATATTATTACACTTATTTGTTTTTCTTGGTGAATAAATTTAGGAAGGTTTGATTGATAAATCATGGATTTTGTTACTTAATTGGGCTTTGAGCTTTTAATTGGATTTGATTCATTTTTATGATTAAATTCTAGATTTACTGATGATTTAGTATTTTCGCCATAACTTTTGATCTAGATATCCGATTAGCCTGATTCTTCTTTCCTTTTTTAGATGATTCAGAGAGCTACAATTGTTATGAAGACTTGGAAGGCTGATTCGGAAAAGAAGATGGACGAAATTGGAGCTAAAGACAGACCCATTTTTCTAGATTTTTATTCTGCTCGAATTTTGTAATAAAGACCATTTATTATAGATTTCCTTTTTTTTTGGGCCAATAGTAGGGCCTATTTCGTTTTGGCATGGCAGCTAGGTTTTATTTAGTTAGGTCAGCCACCAAAATATTCTCATGCACGTTTTAGACAGTTTTGGATTAAAAGGCAGAAGTTTAATTTTCTCTACAATGTTCTTCACGTTCTTCTTCATCTTTTCTTCTGCGTCTTGCTTAGCTATGCTTGGCTAAACTTCTGTGGTTGACCCAACGTGAGGATTCCGTGACTCGTCCAGAGAACTTGTGCTTATTCGGTAATTTAACTCATTTCTATTTTCATCTTATCGATTCGATTTAGGAAATAGTTTGAATATTAGATTTAATATTCGGTTTGGTTTATACCAAGGACTGAGTTCAAACTAGGTTTAAGTTTTACTGTGCGATCACATAGTGGGACGCCACTATTCAGACATATTCTAGGTGATCGTCTAGTCGAGGGATTTTCTAGGCGAATGCAGAGATCTCAGTTCGTCCAGAGCCAAACGTGGGTTATTTATATTTTGTTCAATGATGGAAGTCTCTAGAATCTGGAATCTGGAATCTGAATGTTGAGTTGATCGATTTTAATCTTCTTCTGAATATTTCACTTTGTTTCTGTTTATTTTTGTTTTAATCTGTTTGAACAAAAAAAACCCCCATTTTACTCTTTTTTTACATTTATTATTATAATCGGACCAATGCGAATTCTTTGGGAAAACGATTCGGGTTCCTATTTACGCAAATCTTTTATTAAATCTGGTTATTTTGAGAGACAAGGCAAATCTCTTTCAATCGGCTGTTGTTTTCTTTATGTTGCATTTCCTCTCTTTTGGGTCGATCAGTTTCTTAGTAAACTTCCTTATAGCATTCTGGGTATTCTGGGTTTTTTCTTTCTCGCAATGTGAGCTTTGTTTTGAAACCATTGTTGCTTTGTTTTTGGCTTTTTTCCAATTGTGTGGGTATTTGAATGACTGTGATGACCTACTTCAATTCGTCTCTAAATGAGAAGCGTTGAGAACAAACATTGAGATACTGGCCTTTGGTCTAAGTCATTTCAATACCTATGGATTCTTGCATTTGTTTGTTAAAGGTCTTGAGAATTTCTGGGTTTTCTTTTTGATTGGATTTCTAGGTTTTCTGGGTTTGCCTGCATTCATTTGATAACTTTTTTTTGAAATTCAACGTTTTTCCCTTTTTTGTTTGTGTAAATGAACCTAAATCCCGACATGCCTTAGGACATGTATGGTAGGCCCATCCCCGAAGAAGATAAGGACATACTTGAGAATATTTCCGGACCCACAAAATTTTGACTTTGGTCAATTCTTCATACTGAAGAAGAGAAAAAAGGAAGCCTTCCTTTGTACCTCTTGGGGAAGTGGGAGCAGGGAAAGTGTTCGAGTTCCACACTCTTCAACCCCTAAGCCCCCGAAATCTCAACATCCTTACCCCAAGCTTCAAACCGGGCCAAGGTAGTTCCACCTCTGTTATGCAGACTCGGGGTCTTACGACATGTGATGAATGCTGCTATAAGGCCATCGAACTCACCCGGCTTGACCGTGATAAGGAGGCCGACTTGTTGTTGGATAAGTGACGGTGTAACATCATTCCTCCAACCAGCTCGGCTGGTGTCCTTCTAAATCGCCCTAACCTAGTCCCTCTTTATTCTCCCCGAGTTTCCGTGTCAATTATACTTTCACTTTCTGACTCTTGCCATTTTTCTTATTATAGGTATTAGATGACTTCTTCTTCACAATATACAGATCAATCCATGACGGGAGAATCCAGCCATTCTGGTTCCTCCCAAACACCCGTTGTTAAGGAACTCATCATTAGTAGCACCCTGACACGAATGAGGAATTCGATGACCGCGGATAAACTTGCGCGAGTAGTCCGTGGTGGGGAGGGATATGACATATGCCTACCTCAAGTAGATGAGTCGATCGCTTCTTGTCGATTGAGCGATAAGGGTCTTCACTACTTTTATTTTTACCGAGATATAATTACCCGGCTTGATTTACAATTCCCTTTTACCGACTTCCAAATGTGCCTGCTTTGTCATTTGCACCTCATCCCTTTCAGCTGCATCCCAACAGCTGGGCTTTTACTATTACGTTTGAGAATTTATATAAAACCCAAGATATCATCTACTCCGTCCTCATTTTTTGTAGCTTCTTTGCTCCTTTAGAGACTAACGTCACAACCGAGGACGATCATACATGGTTTAGTTGGACATCTCTCCGAGCTGCCCATGGTCGCAAATTTCTTAAGCCATTCACAGATTCGTGGAAAGGCTTTAAAACCTCCTTTTCTAAGGTTGTCGCCAAACCCGAGCAGGTGCCTTGGTTTTCTCCAATCCCTCAACCCTGGGGAAGATGAAGAACGATTTCCCCTGTATTGGTGTACGTGTCACCACAAACTATCTTCCAAAGATATCATCCCCTCAGCTACTAGCCTTTCAGAAGCCGAGGACGAGGCCATACTTGCTCTTACGAAACTTGCCAGTAAGAAGGGCAAGTTGGTGGACTCGGCCGAATATATTACAGCTCATGTACTCAAAAAACGACCTGCTGCTAGTACGGACCTAATCTTCTATTGTTTTTCGTACCTTGTTTTTCATTGCATAGACAATTGATCTCTGTTTTCCTTGTTTTAGGTTGACAAATAGGGAAACAACCCATCTATCTTGATGTGACTGACCATGATGAGGAAGCCATAGGTGCAACCGTGGCTAAGGCAGCGGTCGATGAAAAGCGGACAATAAGGTGAAGGTCACTAAGAAGAAGACTGCCGCCGTGGCCACTCAGGGAGGTCCTGCTACCGCCTTCTCCCCCTATCTTGGATTCAAAAACCCAAACTGGGGAGGCCGCCCCTCCTGGCTCACTTATCCAACTCCCTCGGTCCCATGTATGGGAGCACAAGGTCACCAAAGGTCTGCGTCTAGGTATTTGATCCTCCTGATAACTATTATGATGGTAAGCGGCTGTCTAACCTCGAGATAAAGGAGCTCCAGGATATGGAGCATGTGGGCTTAAAGATCGTCGGGTTATGTCAACTCATGGCTTATCTGAAAGAAAATCATGCCTTGGTTCAGGAGGAATTGAAAAGTGCCGAGGTGGAGAGGGACAAGGCCAACAGACTGGCGACCGGACTCTCCAAGACTCGCAGAGTGTTAAGACGGAGAGGGACAATCTTCGCACTGAGGTGCAATCGCTCAGGGCTGAGAGGGATAGCCTCCTTCAAGAGCTTTAACAGGCTTGGGAAGGCTTGCAGAAGGTCGAGTCGGAGGTAGGCCGGAGGCAGCAAATTCACGAAAGTGACGTCGACTCCGTGAGCAGGCACAAGGCCATAATTACATAATTAGAGGTGGAGCCAAAGCATTACAAAGAAGCATTTGCCACTGCCCGCGTAATGATGTCTCCAAGCTAAAAACTGGTATCAAGGATGCCTTTGATAATGCTCTGGAGCAAGTGCAATTCCTGAACCCTGCCTTCAAGCTGAACCTTGAGAAAGCGCACTATAACGCCTACGTTAAAGATGGAAAGTTCATTCCTCCCTCTTCTTTATCCGTCGGCCCGCCTGTTCCTGGTCCCGAGGTTATCCCAGAGGATAGAGGTAAAGAGGTCACCCCTCCCAACTCGGCTAACCCTAACATGGATGCTTCTGCTGCTGAATTACACTAAGCATAGCCTCACAACAGCCCTAGTCTCCTTCGTTTTTGGTTAATAGATGCCTTCCTCTGTGGAATTCAAGACACTTTCTTGCCAAGGCTCACCTTAACTTTATTTGTTAGAATTTTGTGGATGTAAAATCACGCTACCAGAGATTTCTTGTTCTCCCTTAGCATTTCCTGCAACCCCTTATGTAAACAATTGTTACTTAATGAAAAGCATTTACTTTCCCTATGTACCTTGACTCCTCAAACCCGTGCATTTAGCAGGGCCAGACTTGCATCCGCTTTGTATGTGAATTATCACTAATCCACCGTTGTGTTTGCCGTTTAATTGAGATAATCCTGGAATAAAGATAAACATGTTACACCCGACTTGATCAAGGTCAGCGAAATGGTTCTCTTCCATCCGGGTTACTCGCCATTTTATTGGCTTTGGCGTTTTCTTTGTGAATTGAACTCAGATTACAAACCCAAAGTTCTGTTTGCCACCTAGCGTTTGTAACTAAGCTGTCTTAACACGATTTATGAAAACAGGTTCATATTGTTGGGATCCGTACATGCAGCGGATTAAAATATTCTACGAATCCCATCCGGAGGATCGCTCAACCATCGTCTAAATCAAGGTTTGAGAACCGAATATTACCTATAGTGAACTCGTCCACGTCTCGTTCTCTTTGAACTGGTGAGCAACCTTCTCGATCAGCAAAAGTCAACTCCAAGAATCGGCTTCCTCTACTGGTATCCACACGAATAAACACCGAACACGGACGCGGCAGGGTGCTAGCGCCTCGAACTCTGCGTCTCTCTCTTTCTTGCTCTAGGTTTCTCACGGCTCTCTAATACGCTCGAAAAAAAGTCCTGTAAGTTATTCTAAACCCGATCGGCGTATTATATTCAAAATTAATCCTCATTAATTTTGAAATTTGAATTTTAAATCTAGATTAAAATAATTAATTAAATCTATCTAATAGATCTAATCTAATACATTTATTTAATCCGAATTAAAAAGCCGGATCGGAAATTCAAATTTTGAATCTTGATTAAAAAATACATTAATTAAATCTATCTAATAGATCTAATGTAATATATTTATTTAATCCGAATCAAAAGCCTTTACGATTTAATTTATCTCTATAAATTAAATCGAGAAATGATATCTATCTATTTAATTAAATGCGAGATACTATATCTCAATTTAAATTAAATGGATATATGATATCTTTATTCGAAAATTAAATGAGATACAATATCTCTATTTGTTTTAGATATTTAATTTATCAAATAAATTAAATATAAAACAAATATTATATAATAATATTATAATCTCCATTAATAATATTAATATATATTAATTTCGAATATATATATATATATATATTCACCCCAGATTAAATTAAGTATTCATTAAATCTCATATTAATCTAAGATTCAAAGAATCTGGACACTTTTGCTCGTGTTGAGTTATTCTTGTGTGTGACCCTGCAGGCCCATATGAGATTGACAGTGGGCCAATACTGTACCAGCCCACAAGTCGCAAGCGGCCTCTAGAAAGACATTGCGACTACCCAATTCACATGGGGATCGATGACACGATACAACCTATCGTACAACCATGTCACGTCTCTTTTGTCACGCGATAATTTGGTCAAGGATGAGGCATGAATAATGTCAACTTCCTTTTCTTGATCAAGTACTTTCGATTCTCGAGTAGTCTAATAATTGAAATGGAAACTCCTTTCCATCATAGTATGACCATACATTTCTTAGACTCACTCATTGAGGGGCCCAGTATTATCTCTCTACAAATGTGAGGGACAAATTCCATCTTGACCATTCACATCCCTCCGCATGAAAACCACTGATCCCGATCCCAGCCTTTATCATCACCCGATCAAAGGTGACTTTTGACTAGGTCAAATGTCAGTGACTCATCATGTAGGAATCCATGATGATCTCAGGTCATAAGGCGTCGTGACGCTATTATACATGAGATAAGCTTATGACTAGATCCATGCATCTTTCTCATAGTGGGTCGGTCCAGCACTTTGTACTCTTACAAGTGCCCATGACTTTGATTCGTATCTCCATATCACATCAAAGTCATGCTGGTCTTATCTCATCTTCGCTCCCGCGTAGATGACCGACTAGGGACATTTAGGATAATCTATAAGATATATCTAGGGATACAGTTATCAATATAAACATGCAAATCAGATGATAACTAAAAGAGAATACTTTAAAACATAAATTTCTAAAGTACAATGACTTGCCCCAAGGCATAATTTCCAACACATATACCCTAAAGTCATACCTGTTCATTAATTTTGCGGTTCTGCCGCTAAGACATGTCCTATGAAAACTAGCTTTGTACCTCGATTCCATACACGTTATATTTTGACATGATCTATAAAAAACTGGTTGATTTACCATGGATTTATACATGCAAGTTGATTTGGCGGTTTACTGCTGATACATGATTTATAAAAATGGGTTTTTATACCTCGGGCTTATACATGTTTGATTAATTTTAGGCGGCTCGGTCACTACATGATTCATGAAAACGGGTTTCTATACCTCAGGTTCATACATGTGCAACTAATTTTAGGCGACTCAGCCGCTACATGATTCATGAAAACAGGTTTCTGTACCTCGAGTTCATACATGTGCAACTAATTTTAGGCGGCTTAGCCGCTACATGATTCATAAAAACGGGTTTCTGTACCTTGGATTCATACATGCTTAGTTAGTTTGGCGGCGTCGCCACTACGACACAACTTCTGAAAATGGGTTCCTAGACCCAAAATTCTTTATTCACTTATTCTGGTGATAACATCGTCGTACATGATTCCCGTAGGAATTTACATCGACTTGCGGCCAGGATGCCTGAAAATAAACGAAACAGAAAATTCCAGAAAACAAATGAAACAAGGGAAATTTTACGAACTTGAGACTTGACCACGGGAATTTCATAACCCGAGGCTGCGTTATTGGTGGATTTTAGCTTTAACTGTAGTAGGCTTTCATCTTATCCACGTTCCATGTTCTCTTAACCGCCTTTTTCTTCAGCGATTCCAGCATGTATGCTCCCCTACTGAGCTTTTCTTTGATGCGATATGGGCCTTCCCAATTTGGGGGAGTTTTCCATCGGTGGCATTTTTGTTGCCTATATCGGCTCTCCGAAGGACCAGGTTGCCTTTTTCAAACGACCGCGATCTTACCTTTCTGTTGTACCTAGCCGCAATGAGTTGCTTGGTGGCCATGTATCGGCAATGGGTCGTAACTCGAACTTCGTCGATTAGGTCCAACTCCACTGCAATTGCCTCGTTATTCCATGTTCTTTATGTAGGGCCTTAATCCTCCTCCATGAGGGCTCGCCGATCTCCACCAAGATCATGGACTTACATCCATAAGTCAGTCTAAAGGGGGTTTCTCTAGTGGATGTTTGAGCGGTGGTCTGATGTCCCCATAAAACGGAGTACAAATGCTCGACCCAACTGGATTTGGCCTCTTTCCATCCCTTCTTCAAACCGTCGATGATAACCTTGTAGCTAGCCTCGGCTTGCCCGTTGGACTGAGGATGCTCCACAAAAGCAAAGTGGTGTTTAATATTGAAGTTGGATACCATCTCTTGGAAGCCTTTATCGATAAATTGGGTCCCATTGTTCGTGACTATTTCTGCCGGGATCCCAAACCGGGATATTATATTTCGTTGAAAAAACGTCTGTACTCGAGTCGAGGTAATCATTGCCAATGGCTCTGCCTCGATCCATTTGGTGAAGTAGTCTACTGCTACTATCAGTCATCGCATTTGCCCAGGCGCCGGCTTGAATGGTCCCAACAAATCCATGCCCCATTTATAAAACGGCCATGGAGCCAAGATTGACGTTAGTTCTGCTGGGGGAGTTCATATTACATTGGCGTGCTTTTGACAACTCTCGCATTTTTGGACATGATCTCTAGCATCAGTTGCCATGGTAGGCCAATAATATCCGGCTCACTCCGCTTTCGAGATAAGGCCTTAACACCCATGTGTTTCCCGTTAATACCTTCGTGAATCTCGGCCAAGACGTACTGGGCCTCCTTCGAATTAAGGCATTTGAACATGGGGGTATGCAAACCTTTTGATACAACTGATCATTCACCATTGCATATGATGCCATTGCTCTAACTAGTTTCTTTGATTCAAGGACATCATCTGGAAGGATCCCCCTTTCAAGGTAGTTGGCGATTTGCTTCCTCCAATCGATTGACTCCGAGATTACCATAACATAACTTGGTTCTAACAAACTCTGCTGGATCACTGTTCGTAGGTTTCCGGGACCACTAGTGCTGGTAAGTTTGGATAATACGTCCGCCTGGTATTTTCTCCCCTTGGGATGTGCGTAACCGTCACCTTATCGAACTCTGCCATTATCTCTTTCACCTTCCCCAGATATTTAGCCAGCAGTGGTCCTCTGGCTTGATAAGTGCCCTTTATTTAGGAAGCCACGAGCTGGGAATCCGTGGACACCTGTACGTGCCTAGCTCCGTTATCTTTTGCTTGAAGCAAGCCCGTGATGAGGGGCTCATATTCGGCTTGATTATTGGAAGTCGGGAAGTCAAGTCGGAGGGAGAGTTCATAGAGACTCCTTCTGGGCTTTCCACGATGACCCCTGCTCCACTTCCTTTGACATTGGATGAACCATCCATAAATACTTTCCACGGCTCCGCCTTCGCCATCTCTCCTTCAGCTAATGGAGTTAATTCCATCAAAAAATATGCCAAAGTTTGGGACTTGATGGCATGTCGGGCTTCATAAGAAATGTCAAACTCTAACAACTCTATGGCCCAACTTATCATCCTACCTACAAGGTCAGGTTTATGCAATACCTGTCGAATGGACTGATCAGTCCTGACGATGATTGAATGGCCATGAAAATAAGGATGAAGCCGTCTTGCCGTGGTGAGTAAGGAAAAATCCATCTTCTCCAGCTTCTGATACCTTAACTCCGAGCCTTGTAAAGCCCTACTTACAAAATACACTGGCTTTTGGCCGTCCTTTGTCTCCCAAACTAGCACGGCACTTACCGCCTCTTCCCTTACCGATAGGTATAGCATCAAACTTTCGCCTGGCTCGGGCCTAGACAGAACCGGTGGGGTTTCCAAACATTGCTTTATTTTCAAAAATGCCGCGTCACATTCTGAGTTCCATCCTCCCTGAACTTCCTTCTTCAGCAATTTAAAGAAGGGCAGTGATTTCTCGGTCAACTTTGGTAAGAACCTTGTTAGAGCCGCCAATCTCCCAGTTAACTGCTGCACTTCTTTCTTGTTTGCTAGTGCCTTCATGTTCAGCACTGCCTGACATTTGTCCGAGTTGGCTTCGATACCTCGGTTCGTTAACAAGAAACCCAAGAATTTGCCTAATGGAACTCCGAAGGCGCACTTAGCAGGGTTTAATCGAATCTGGTAGGCTCGCAGTTTATCAAACGTCTGTTGTAAATCACGAACGTGGTTCTCCGGCTCTAGGTACTTTACTATCATATCGTCTATATATACCTCCACGTTCTTCCCGAGTTGGTCCTCGAACACCTTAGTCATCATTCTCTTATAAGTTGCCCCGACGTTTTTGAGGCCAAATGGCATTGTAACAATAATTTGCTTTATCCGTGATGAAAGCCGTCTTCTCTTGATCCTCAGGATGCATGGCAATTTGATTGTACTTCGAGTATCCATCCATAAAAGATAGGAGTTGAAAAAGAGAAGAATTATCGACCAACTGATCGATGTTGGGCATCGGAAAAGCATCTTTAGGACATACCTTATTTAAGTCCTTACAATCTGTGCATACCTGCCACTTGCCATTGGGCTTTTTAACCATGACCATGTTGGAGAGTCATGTCGTGTATTGCACTTCCTTGATAAAGCCAGCCTCCATCAGCTCCTTCACATGTGCCTCCAGAGCCAGGCCTCGATCCGAGCCGTGCTTTCTTTTCTTTTGTGCTACTGGAGTAGACCCTGGGTGGATCGCCAATTTATGACAGCAGAACTCTGGATCTATCCCGGGTATCTCGGATGGCTTCCATACAAACACATCCCTATTTTCTCTTAGGAAATCTTCTAGCTCTGTGCGGATCTCGACATCCAACGTCTTGCCGACTTTGGTGGTCTGCTCCGGTTTGGTGCCCAGGATAAAGTCTTCCACTTCGCCATTTGGTTCTGCCCTTAGGATTTTATCTTCCTCCCGCAGGTCCAGCTCAACAACATAGATGGATTTGTTTACTGACTTTCCTTTCGCACTATCTGAGCATCCTGTCTTTGAAATCTTGCTCTCCTTAACAGCCTTGAAATAGCACTGTCGGGAGTCCTTCTGGTCACCCTTAACAGTGAAGACTTGATTCTTCTTGTGAATGAACTTTAATCTCTGGTGTTTTGAGGACACCAGCATATCCCAATCATGAATTGTTGGTCGCTGATGAGCACAAATAGTGCCATTTTTTCTCTATACTTACCGATCGAATTGAATGTTAAATACATGCTTAACTGCAGATAATCTAAGCAAAAAAGGCATACATTCATGATATAGGGACTAAAGAGTAGGAATCATTTGCATGTGCTAAGAATGGAACAATTTACTTTGTTTTTAAGGGAAATCGTATAGCGAGGGCGATACGATGCTATAGCATTCGACAAAGTGATTCAAAGTGCAATACAAGGCATCCCAAATGCTATAGCAAAGTAGAAGACGCAATGCTATGCGACATGTTTGCTGACTTTTTTACCCAGATGATTTCAGGAATAAAATAAACGGCGATATTAACAGATAGGTTGCTGACGTAACAGAATAGAAGATGCGGAGGATCAAAACTAAAAGATTTGAAGAATCCCAGAATCAACGAAGCAATCTACTCGGATCGAAGATATGATAGATCCCGACGGATTAGGAAAGGCCCGACAAATTTGTAACTTACACCGCAAGAAAAAGCCTAATTATAAAAGGAAACAGCAGCGCCAACCCTAAAAGAGTCGGAGAGCCCTAGAACAAGATTCTAACTTTCGGTAGACTCAAGAGAAGAGTGAGAGATTTCACAAGAGCACGAGACTTCCAGGATAACCTAGCATCCTTCCCTGCAATACGACGGAACAAAGAAGACGTGGAGTGGTGACGTGATAGGACCTCGACCACGCCGTTGGAAATTCCATCAAGATTTCTGTTTTCCTTTCTTCTTAGCTTTGTTTTCTCGATCATGGGTCATTCTGTTAGTGTCTGTTTTTTGTGAGTCCTCGTCGATCATGAACTAAACTCTATATGGCTGGACAAGGATGAGTCTTTAAGTGTTGAATGAACCCAGTTGCAAGTTCTTAATTCAATAAATTTGGTTTGCGTATCGGTGTTTTTATTACTAGTCGGTTAACGGAAGTTAAGGGCTAGATTTGTGGCCTCAGCTTACTGGCAAGGAGTTGGGGTTAGACCTCTGAGAAACAGTGTTTATTAGGCAGCCCATGCACGGCTTGACCTATTATTGTAGGCTTCAGGAATGGGTCTACCTCTCATAACCATAACACCTTGAGTGTAAAGCAGGTCTGACTAGAAAATTGCCATAGGAATATGGAATGAGTATAGTTAGTATCATATGTATCGGACGCAGAAGCTTCGGTAGATAATAGAGGTGGGTTAACCAAATATCTTTGTAGTTGGTAGCTATCTTTGTAGCAATTGCGGAAGGCAGTACAAGTATAGATGCTATAGTATTGGGTAGAGCAACCGGGGATTGATGCACTTAAGGATGATTCGAGTCCAGCCTAACCTCTTACGATATCTTCTCTCGTTTAAAGTCATTTTGTTTACGTTTGCTAGTAGCATAATTGCAAAACCCCTCAACCCGATTATATTTACTTTACGCTTTCACAACTTTCACAGCATTAGTGCATCACCTCTCGGTATCTCAGTTTCTATGGGACGATACTCTACTTACACTTTATTACTTGTTCGACTGGTTCACTTGCCATCAAGGAAATCAACCAACAGTCACTCTAAGAGGATATTATACGGGGAAGGGAAGTCAGCTACAATGAATCGGACAAGCTCTGACTTAAATGCCTCCTTAGTTCCTAACGTGAACTTGAGGTCTATGTACCCTTTCGGCCGAGTACCTTGTCTGTTGAAACCCATCAAGGTAGTTTTGCATGGTTTCAAGTCCTCCGAGTCAAACTGCATGTGCTTGAACGCATCCCAAAGGATTATGTCCACCTCACTACCATCATCCACAAAAATTTTCCTGATACAGCAATTTACCACCATTCCCGTGATTACTAACCCGTCATGGTGGCCGGGCACTACATCTTCCAACTCTTCTCTGGTAAAACCAAGCATTGGTGGCTCTGACTTTGTGGAGTCTTTCTTGAATCCCGGACGGTTCCTAACGGAGAGGACCTCCTTTAAGTATTTCTTTCGCTGACTAGCTGAG
Organism: Acacia acuminata; assembly: GCA_019022655.1. NCBI lineage: Eukaryota > Viridiplantae > Streptophyta > Magnoliopsida > Fabales > Fabaceae > Acacia > Acacia acuminata. The sequence goes on from JAFJYI010000075.1 coordinate 1,745,499, forward strand.
TCTCCTCCACCCCCAAATCCTCCCACGATAACACCGCAGTCGTATTTAGAATTGGGAAACTCATCATCACTGTCGTCCAACTTCTTCTTCTCCTCCTGCCTGTTCTTCTGGGGGGGCGGACTTTTACTCCGGCCCCCTTGGCATTTGCTTTGCTGCCCTTCTGTCTGAATGACGTAACGACGGAGTTTTCCTTCCCGGACGAACTTCTCCACAACATCCCTAGATCCCCGCAAGAGTCCGTTGTATGACCATGTTGATCATGAAACTCGCAGTACCGAGATTTGTCCAGAGTGACCTTTCTCCGCAATGGCCGTGGTCGCTCGAATTTCTTCATCTCTATCATGGACACCTCTTTCCATATTTGCGCTTGAGATACCTTTAATGGGGCGTATCTATCATATTTTCCTTCTATCCGCCTCCCCTAGGCTTATTATCCCTTCTGCGTGCTTAGGAGTCTTGTTTGTTTTGGGCATACTGCTCTTTGCCCCGAGGAGGCGAACTTCTAGCTTTCTCCTTTGGCTCTTGACTCATAATATCCATTTGCTCCAGCTCTAAGTATTGCTTAAACCGATCTTGGAATTCTTCCAAGGTTTCTGGATGATTTTTCATGACTGATTTCTTCAAGCATGATGACTTGTCCAAGCCTGCTATGGCACAGTGGAGATGTACTTCCTCTTTCAATCCTGGCACCTGTAGAGCCGTGTCCTTAAATCGCTCCAGATACTTCTGTAATGTTTCATTAGGTGATTGCTTCACCTGTCAGGCTGGAACTCGGTCTTTGGCTGTTTCCTACTTGTGGCAAAATTCAGCAAAAACTTTTTTACTAGGTCCTTCAAGTCAGATACTGAATTTGGCGGCAAGGAGTTAAACCAAATTTGTGCGGCTCCCTGCAACGTTCGTGCAAACAACCGAGGTATCACAGGTCCTGCATAGCTTTTCACCATGATCTCCATTTTGAAATTATTGACGTGCACTTGTGGATCTTAAGTCTCGTCGTACTTCGGAAAGTCCTTCGTGTCAAGTCCTTTGGGTTAAGCAGCAATCATGATTCTTTCAGGAAAAAGACTCTGCACTCTGTCCTCGTCATCAGAATCCGTGCCTTTCTTGGTCCTTTTTATAAGAGTCTGGCAGAAATTATCTCAACATTTAATGATTTTTTTCATTCATACCCTTCATTAATTATATATATTGTATTAATCATAAGGTTGGTGATATTTATGTTTACTCTACTTTCTTCACTTACTTGCGCTTTATAAATAAGGGCATATTTGACCAAAAAAAAAATTAAGACTTACTTAATATTTTTAATTAACTTTAACCACTTTTTTAACGCATAATCTAATTATCAGGCTCTTATAAGTAGAATTAGAGGAAATACCATTCAATAAGGTTGTGCTATAGGCTATTTTGATGTTGTGGGAGTGTGTTTAAATCATCTAAGAGACAGTCGGAGCTTTGTTCACGAAGCTTAGGAAGATCTTCGACTTTCGTGCCATTCCACAAGGTTGTCATCACTTCTTCATTTTATTTTGAGTTTGATTTTAATGAGATTGATTATTGTTTGAGTTTGATTTTGGTAAGGTTCATTGTTTGTTATACTTGATTTTATTTAATTTCTCGGTTCATGAATTGTTGTTGATGAATTTTGGGCGCGTAGAGGTTGGGAGAAAGGTATCCCCCCCCCCCCAAAAAAAAAAAAAAAAAAAAAAAAAAAAAAAGAGAATTTTGGTACTTTCATGACAATAATGTGATCACTTTGTTCAAAAAACGACAATAGTGTGATCCCACTATAAAAAGTAACGCCTATTGGACATTTTAACTCTTGCATCATTTTTTCTTTCATTTTTTTTATAACAATCTCTACTTTCATTTTAAATATTCATGGTTAAAAAGTTTTTTACTCTATATGTTCATGTACATTGAATAATATTTATAATGAATTAGAGGTAAATGTATAAAATTATCAACAAACTTATATTAAAAGTGCGTCCAAAATCATAAATTAATAGTGGGTTAAGGTCTTATTTTAACAACAAATTTTTTCGTTCACGAGCTTTTGGCATAATTAAGTATTAAAAGATGGTGTAGCTAAAAACATACATAATATTTACAAACAATGCAATCTTAACAATTTTGTTAAATTGGCCCAAATATCTGTTTATTTTTTTACGTGGGACCCACATATTCTCCCTTCAACTTCATAATGGACATTTGCTTCAATTTAACGTAATTGTTAAAATTGCATCATTTTTAAAAGATTGTAACTATTTTTACACCCTTCAAAACTTAATTGTGGTAGATGAATTTTTAAAATTACTCCTTAACCCATTGATAGGTGTGGCATTTTTTCTGTCATTTTCAAATTATATGGGTAGTTTTGCACCTTCAAATAATAAATTGTGTTTCGGCACCTTGGCCAAAAAGTTTAGGGGGAAAAAACACATAAAGAGTATTTAAAATGGTAAAGGACAGACACATGCTTCCAATTTCAACATCCCTATGAGATGATATGTCTTTTCGAAATTGAAAGCAAATGACAATAATGCCTAACACTTCTTTCAACCTTCCTACCTTGATTGTTCAGTTTTCTGGCATTTCTTACCACCTGAATTCTAGCATTTCACCATGAATGACACTGATGATGAAAGTGAAGTCTGGGATGGAAGAAGGAAATAGGGGAAGGAGAATCTGTGATGAAATTTGTTTGGAAGAAGAAAGCGCTATGTGAAAGAGAAAGGGTTGGAGGTGGTCGGAAATGTTGGTGAAGGTCCAATGGTTGTAAAGGAAAGAAAATGAAACCGAAGGTGGAAGTGGTGAAGTGAGAGGGCACAATCTCCGGTGATGGTGGTATGTGTAAATGAAGAAGAAGACGATGGTGGACAATCTCGATGGTGCCGTTGACGGTGGTCCGATTTCCTCTTCCCCTCTCCCTTTCATTCCAAAGTCGTGCCTCCATTCTTTAGGTCCAAGCTGGTTCAAAAGTTTGCTTCCTCTCTAGTGATGGAGAAGACGCTAATAGTGAAGAAGAAGGTAACCGAAGATGGTGTTGGTAGTCAGAGATGGCGAGGCTCGATGATGAAGGTGATGATAATTTTTTTGAAAATAACAACTCCAGAAATGAAAATGACAACTATACATTTAAAAATAATGACTTGTGAAAATGAGAAGATAAGCATAAATTAATTTCTAGAATCGATATGGGTTTACCAAGTTTGAATTTGAAAATCACTACTCCCGATATAGAAATGACAACTATCCATTTAAAAATGACCATTTAATGGATATGAGTATACCAAGTTCGGATGTGAAAATAACAACTCCAAATACGGAAATGACAACTTTACATTTAAAAATGAGCACTTGTGAAAATGAGAAAACAAGCATAAATTAATTCCTAAAATTGGTATGGGTTTACTAGGTTGGAGTTGAAAATAACAACTCCGGATATTGAAATGACAACTATTCATTTAAAAATGACTACTTATTGGATATGAGTTTACCAAGTTTGGATGTGAAAATAACAATTTTGGATATGGAAATGACAACTATCCATTAAAAAAGGACCACTTGTTAAAATGAGAAGGCATTCATGGATAAATTCCTAGACTCGATATGGGTTTACTTAGTTTGGTTTTGAGAATAACAACTTCAGATATGAAAATGATCAATTATTCTCGTTGGAGCTTCGGTGCTTGTGGCCGATAGGCCATCCCTCAGAGCTTCGACCGAGTATGTCTCCATTTGCTGATCACCAACTGGCCGGCAGTGGTCGATGGTTGTCGGTCGTCAATGGGGTTAGGGATTACTTTTATAATAATAAAAAAATTTGAAGGGCATTTTATGTCCTTTTCTTTTGATTTCACAAAAGATAAATGGAGCACTAGCATGTTATAGGGGTTCTTAAAATTGGAAGCATTTCTTTGTCATTTACTATTTGTATTGGTCTTTATCTTTCTCCCAAAAGTGTAAGGGGAAAAAAATATCACTTAAAGTTCATAACCTCAAATTAATGATTTTCTCCTAAAATGAGTTGTCAATAATGCCTATAATCTTATAGTTAATAACTATATTCTTGCAGAGAGCAAGATTGATTTGAGATTTTGAAGTTCAAGTTATATTTTTTTGTCTTTTTCCCAAAGTTTATTAGGATTTTTACAAATTTACTTATAAATTAATTACTATAATACCACAGTTTTTTAAATTTTACTCCTACGGTCCTTAATATAAGACAAATTTAGGGCGTTGATCTTACTTATAAATATAATACATAGTTTTCATATTTGACAATCTTTTTCAAATGTACCTCTATGCTCTCTTAATAATAATCAAGGAGGAGAGAAAAGGACGGAATTAAGGAAGATAACTAACATGTTTTAAAAAATACATGTCATTAGGGGTGAGCAACGGGCGAGCGGGGCTGCCCCGTGCCCTAACCCGTGACCCACCCGTTTATTTTACATGGGTACAGAGTAGCCTGTACCCGTCGCATAACCAACATACCCGTGATAAACAGGAACAAGAAAACGCGGGTGAGTTTCGGGTTCTCGTTTATACCTTTACTTTACTAAAAACAAAATCAGAGCTCCACGACTCCACCCAAGAAACTATCGAATGAAGATAACCAAACATATCTAAAATGAGATGGAGATGGAAGGAAAAAAATATAGGATAGATCTATGATGCTTGACGGCGAGATGTATGAAATATGGAGAGAGGCAGAGAGTCTAGATCACGGCGCAAGAGGTCACGGGATCGCGGCAAGGTTGGGGGCGAGAGGTCGAAAGTGGCGACTAGCGAGCGTCCGAGAGTGGTGAACGGCAATGAGAGGTCGCAGCTCACAGCGAGGTTGAAGGCGAGAGAGGCTAAGAGTTGCGGGCATTCGAGCCACTGAGCGAGACGCGACTCCGGCAAGCCGAGAGCTCGAGATCGAGTCCGAAAGGCAGGGTCACGAAGGGTTACTGCGTTGGTTAGGCTAAAGGAATTTGGAAATGGGAATAGGAGAAGGCAGAGTCACGGGGGGTTACTGCATTGGTTAGGCTAAAGGAATTGGAAAATAGGAATGGGAGAAAGTCGTGTGTCTGTGGTCGATTGGAGCCTTTGATTGGGTCTCTGTCAGTCAGTCTACTCAAATACTCTTTAATCAATCTGATGCTCCTAGTGCCAACCGCCTTATGCTTTTTTTTTTAATATATACATATATACAACCAGCTACCTTATGTTATGTCTATTTGAATTTTTTTTTAAAGGCAGTTTAATATATGGGTAACGGGTTGCCCTGGTGGTTAACCCGTATCCCACCCGTTTATTTTAAACGAGTACGGGCAACCCGTTACCTGTTACGGGGCTAATCTAGGCGGGTTTAAAACGAGGGAAAAATTACGGGTTACGACGGACGAGCGGGTTGCGGGTGATTTGCTCACCCCTATATGTCATATTAGAGAAATACTTACATATTATGGGAGCGTCACCTCATCTATACTCTGACTAATTAAAATATAACAACTTATCATATATTAATTCTATATGGTAGATGAGTTATCTAGAGAAATTCAAATTTTATAATTTTAAAAAACATAAACTTCATAATTTAGAAAAACAAAAACACAATTTCCTCCCATGAGTTGTTTTTTAAAATTAGAAAATTTGAATTTCTCTATATGACTTCTACCATGTAAAATTAAAATAAGATGAGTTGTAATATTTTAATTAGTTATAGTATAAATGAAATGGCATTTTAGGGTATTTATTATCATGTTAACTAATTTTTTTAAGGGAGAATTACACACAGGTCCCAAGGAGCAGACATAATTACGGACAGGTCCCTTCAAATGACAAAATTATACGAAGTCCTAGGGACTTACGTGTAATTATTTGTGAAAGTGAAATTACTAATCTAACCTTCTTCTTCCTTCTCCTATCTCTCTCCTCTCTCCATTTTCTTCTCTCCAGATAGCTCATTTTGTTTAAGCACACTTCCAATCCCTTCTTTCCCTGCGGTGGCCAACGTTCTCTTCCTTCGCCGTGGCGGCACACCTTCAAGATGAGAGGTGTTGCGATGAGACAAGACGATCTTGACGACATGAAATAACCACAAAACCTCGACTGATAAATATGAGCAAAATTGTGAATTTGTTGATCTGTGGTGAACTTCAACAAGATATAAAACTCATGAATCCGTCGATTTTGAATATTGGATGGCAAAATCGTGAATTTGTTGATCTGTGGTGAACTTCAAAAGTTGTTGTTAAAATAGGAATTTACTGTTGTAAATCGCCTCACGGACATCGATTTGAAAAAAATCCAGGCTTTCAAAACTTGTTGTTAAAATAGGAATTCTTGTTGTAAATATAGAATTTCTTGTTGTAAATCGCCTCGGACCTCAGAATTGAAAAAATCCAGGCTTTCAAAACTTATTGTTAAAATAGGAATTTCCTGTTGTAAATATAGAATTTTTTGTTGTAAATGGCCTCTGGACCTCAGAAATGACAAAATCCAGGCTTTCAAAACTTGTTGCTAAAATAGGAATTTCTTGTTGTAAATATAGAATTTCTTGTTGTAAATAGCCTCTACGGACCTCATAATTGAAAAACTGCAACTTTTAACATTTGTTCTTGAAACTTGTTGTTAAAATAGGAATTCTTGTTGTAAATATAGAATTTCTTGTTGTAAATCGCCTCACGGACCTCGAATTGAAAAAATCCAGGCTTTCAAAACTTGTTGTTAAAATAGGAATTTCTGTTGTAAATATAGAATTTTTTGTTGTAAATGGCCTGGACCTCGAGAAATGACAAAATCCAGGCTTTCAAAACTTGTTGCTAAAATAGGAATTTCTTGTTGTAAATATAGAATTTCTTGTTGTAAATAGCCTCTGGACCTCAGAATTGAAAAAATGCAACTTTTAACGACTGTTCTTGAAAAAACAGTCATAAAAAGTAGGACTTTTAACATTTGTTCTTGAAAAAACAAGATCATAAAAAATAGCACTTTTAACAACTATTCAACACTTTTAACATTTTTTTTCAAGAACAGTCGTTAAAAGTCCTACTTTTTATGATTGTTTTTTCAAGAACAGTCGTTAAAAGTTGCATTTTTTCAATTACGAGGTCGGAGGCTATTTACAATAAGAAATTCTATATTTACAACGGGGAAATTCTATTTTAACAACAACCATTTTAAAACCCGCATTTTTCAATTACGAAGTCGAGGCTATTTACAACAAGAAATTCTATATTTACAACAGGAAATTTCTATTTTAACAACAACATTTTAAAACCTGCATTTTTTCAATTCTAAGGTCCAGAGACTATTTACAACAAGAAATTCTATATTTACGACAGTAAATTCCTATTTTAACAACAACATTTTGAAATTACGGGAGCGAATTCTATCACAATCCTTCAAGCCCTTCATGTTTCTCGTCTTAGTCATGATTATCGGCGTGTTCTTTGGCACATGGTGGAGAAATTAGAATTGAGATCGAGTAAAGAGAGACGACCTTGGAGATATTTCGTTGAGCTCGAATCGAGGACACGTTCTTCGCCATATTGTCGGGAATCCTAGGCGGTGGTTCTCGTGCACTTTGAATCGGAAGTCGGTTATGATCCAACACCGAGCGCACTGTGGAAGCTCTTGTTAAATACGCCCACTCCTTGGGATCGCCTTGTTCGCGCCTCCACTTCTTCGTACGAATCCCGGTGGTGGTGGTGCGACGGTGTGGTGGTCGGGGGATGATGGGCGGCGGCCCTTTCTAGGAAAGAGAGAAGAAAAAGGGAGAGAGTAGAGAGACAAGAGAGAGGGAGGGTCAACCAGGTCATTTTACATTCACAAATAATTACAACCAGGTCCCTTGGGACTTCTGTGTAATTTCATGATTTCAAGGGACCTATTTGTAATTATCTCTGGTCCTTGGGACCTGAGCGTAATTTTCCCATTTTTTTAATCTAATTAAATACGTTATGGGACAGAGTATTTAATAGAAAAAACGAAGTCCAATGGAAACGGGGAAACAGTTGAACGATGATCCTGAAACCCTAGGCCTTAAACCCAAACCCTCTTCAGGCTGCAGCGAACTCCGTTGTTCCTTACAGTGTAGCTGAAACTGGAAGTCACCATTATTGCGTGCAATGTGGTTCGTCTTTCTCTCGTCGCAGAAAAAGTCTATTCTCAGTGAACACTCCTTATCCAAGCATCGTCACCACCTGAATCAGCTTAGAAACTTTGTGGATGGCGGTGGCCCCATCAAATTGGTTCGAGATCGCGGTCTGGACCATGCCGTCGAGAAGGAGAAGAACCTGTTGCCATTGATCAATCTTAAGAACTTCATCAAGGGCGAGCCTTCGAAATCTATTCCCATCTCGGTTATAGCTGATAACAGAGATCGCCTGAAAATCCCTTATCGCCCCATCGATTTTATCCGACAATGTCCTTCATTTTTTGAGGAATTTCTTCCCGGTGGAATCGGGATTCATCCTCATATCCGGCTCACTCCCGAAGTTCTCAACCTCGATGCTGAAGAGAAGTTGATGTATCAAAGTGATAGTTATAAGCAACAGGTTGCAGATAGGCTTTTGAAGCTGTTGATGATATCAGAAATCCATAAAATCCCATTAACAATCATTGAACACTTGAAATGGGATCTGGGTCTTCCACAGGACTATATTCAGAGTATAATCCCTGAATTTCCTGATTATTTTCGGATTGCAGGTAGAAAAGATCACGCATTTGGTTCGGAGAATAAGCAGGCTTTGGAGCTGGTTTGTTGGAGCAATGAACTAGCAACTTCGGTTATGGAGAAGAAGGTTATGAATGGGGAAAAGAGTAATGCAGAGAAAAAGCCATTAGCATTCCCTCTGCAATTCTCTACTGGCTTTGAGATGGACAAGAAGTATAAGAAGTGGTTGGATGACTGGCAGAAGTTGCCGTATATATCTCCATATGAAAATGCGTCTCATCTTTTGCCCAAGAGTGATGAATCTGATAAGTGGATTGTCTCTGTTTTGCATGAAATTCTTCATATTTTAGTTCCAAAGAAGACAGAGAAAGAAAATTTACTGCTTCTTGGGGAGTACCTGGGTCTCAGATCAAGATTTAAGAGAGCACTGCTTCAACATCCTGGTATATTTTATCTGTCACATAAAATTGGAACCTACACTGTGGTTTTAAGAGAGGGTTACAAGAGGGGTTTTCTGATTGAGAATCATCCACTGATGACTTTGAGAAGTCAGTTTGTTCACCTCATAAATACCACTGTGAAAGATAGTGATAAAGCTAAGATGCAAGGCAAAAGCTCCCACCAAGAATCGAAAGGCAAAAAGGCTGATGGAAAGGAGAGCTTGTCTCAAACAACGGGGAGGAGCACAAAGGGGAGATATGTGAGTCCTCCAATGCCAAAACTGAAGAGGCTAGTGATACTGATGTTGTTGATGATGATGAAGAGCAGTCTCATAGGGCAAGTCATAAAACCTCCACCAATTATAGAGCTGGAATAGTCCAGAAAGTGAATTTAGATGTCAAGAAGAAACCTTCGAGGAATTCTCGAAGGGAAAGTTCGCGTGGACAGATTCAACTTAAAACCATGAAAAGAACCCCGACAGAAGTTTCAAGAAGAGTGCAAATGAACGTTAAACAAAAAGATGTTAACAGTTCACAACAGAGGTCAAAATCGCCTACAAGCAGAGCGAGATTAACTAGCAAGAAAACCCCCACTTAGTAAAAATGAAGTCAGTTCCAGGAAATCAACACATGGGCAGGGTAGCATCTTGCCATTGATTCCCCTTCTGGTGTCAGTCTTAAGGTTTACCTCAAACATTATACCATGCTTACCATTTGATTTTTCTGGTATATCAACTCTTTCCTGAACTGTATAATCCTGCTGTTGATCATATTTTGCACTACAGTGACAAAAAGTTATATTCAGATATACTCATTTTCTATTAAAGAATAGCAGCTTTTAATCATATCTCAACTGCTGGTATAATATGGCTTAGAGATTGGATTGTCTCAGTCAATATGGCAACAATATTGCCAATCTGCTAATCTATTTCTTCATTTTTCTTCAGTCAGAGAAGTTTGACGGGCTATGTTGCTGCATTTAATTTATGTTTTTGCTGTATAATGCCAATATTTCTCAGAATGCCAGTTTAGAGTAATCTTTGAGGTAGAAAGCTCAATTTAGTTAGAGGTCTGTTTAATAGTGATTAATCTATCATATACGGGGAAAGTATTTGACTTGTTTCAAGGAACAGAATTGGTCATCATTCAGTGTTTTTGATCCATCTAAAGGAAGGAGGAATGATGCTTAGGATAAAATCTGTAGCACTTGAGGATTTTAGGAGAGAAAGGAATGGGCAAAAACGATGCCAAACACTGCCAGAGAGTTTCTTTTCTTGTCAAGTGAACTGATAATTCTTGTAATTTATTCATTCACAAGTAGATTATCCTCCATCGTTGTTCATTTCTTCATTTTTTTAAATCTATCTACTGTGATATGTTGCTGATGGTGTGGGTAGTTAAGCCCAGGACATGGGCGTTGCAGATATGAAAACTTTTTAATCTGCGTGTGTGTCCTTTTAAGGATTGAAGGTATTTTTCCGGAGACTGGATTTTACTTGCTTGGTGCAAGTAGTTTCTTGCAAAATTTATCTCAAATGGCTAGGACATATGTAGTGTCATTGTTAGAAATTCTAGTGGCAGAATCTTAGAGGAATGGTGCGGAATACTACCGATGACATGTATGGAGGTTGAACAAATTCATGAAATGCAATGAGGAGAAGCAACAAATGCACGATACATAATATTTGTCAGGCTTTATGACTCCCCTGGCAGAAGCTTCTTGTTCTAAATCCAAGTGTGATATTAGATTTCGATGGTTTTTTTTCTTTTCTTCTTTTTTTTTTTTTTTTTGGGGGGGGGGGGGGGGTGTTGTTGGGGAGATTATGGTTATTAGGGTGCGCGCATGCCTGAGGACTACTTAAATGTTCAATGAGCATGCATATTATTTCTCAGAAGGAAATCTGGAGTTTCATTAAATTTATAGGTGCTTCAAGGTTACTTGTTTTCTTCCATTATGGTTCTGCAACATTACCTTTGTTTCCTTTAGCAAACTGAACATTTCTGTTTACTAGCAGTTAAAATGGTAAAATCATCCAGAAAATAAAAATTGATGTGTTGTTAAAATAACACATTGAGAGCCTGCTACAAGTGGTTGGTTAATTAATTCCCAAGTTTATCATCAAGCATCTTCTGCGGTTTTATTCTTGCCATAATCATATGTTGGTGGAAAGTCTGATTCCATGTTACTGCAAGTAGAGAGCATCATTAGCTCAACCGATAAAAGTTGGTTCAATTAGTAAAAATTTGTTCCATAACCATAATGGCATGAGTTCAAACCTAGCTGTTAATATGAAGACCTTGTTGGTGAGTGATTTATTTCTACTTTTATAAAAACTTTTTTGAGCAATGTAGGTTCTGGTCATGTGACGCTCCGTATGTTTATCGATCCTGCAGCACAATGTGCTTTATGAGGTGCGATTTAATATGAGACCTATCTGCTCCTACTTTGAAGACAATTCTGTTTTGTATTTCTTGTACCTGAACAATCGTAGTTGTAGTACTTAATGTTCTTCCAAGAAGATATTCTTCTCAAATCCCAACAGTTTTATCATGCATATTTTTGCTGTCTCAACTTCTGAAAAGATTGAATCCTTAAGGAACTTTACAAGGAATAAACGTTTTCCCTATGTATTTCTGCATATTTAGTTTGTCCTGAATCTATATAATTTCCTAAACAGATTTTTTTTTTTGGGTACATGCCCAAACATTTTCATATAGCAGCAAATGAAATCCCAGTTATGGCATAGGGAGGCCGACTCAAAATTCTTATTGCAAAAGCAAAAGGCTGGTGGAAGAGGACATCAAGGACTTTATGACAAGGCATGATTCGAATATTTTTCTTCTGGATTAGATTTATGGAGAAGCCAACAAATTCACAAATTGACTTGTTGGACCTGTACAAGATAGTGATGTTCATTTTGTGACACATATGGAACAGGGGACTTGGGAGTTGGCAAATTGATTTAGATAGATGAATGGATGCCACGTTATGCTTATTGGGTTTTCTTGTTTTGTTTGTCTTCTACTTGTATGGTGTTACCATCATATTAAAGCCCAAACCAGGTTGGCTGGTCAGACTAATGAACTAATGAACCAGTCCCTTGACTGATCTAGTCAAGAGTTTTGGATAGAACAATTAGATTGGATTTTATTATTCTTCTTCTTTTCTTTTTGAGTTTGAAATGACGTCATTATGAATTGAATAAAAAATAGTAATTCATCATATTTGTATTGCAATAACTTGTTTACATTGGGTTGTGTGGGGTTTATAGATAGATAAATGTTCTATATACTTGTGAGTTAATACTTTTTTCAAAATTAGTTTTAATTATGACCGGTTTGACTTTGAGTTGATCTTAGTTTGAACCTTTGACACGTAGGCAATTGTCTTAGTCGATTTCAATACCATGGGTATTACCAGAATCTTTCATTCGCAAAGGCCAAAAACATCAAGCAAAGTGGGTTTAATTTTTAAAGAGCATTTTATTAAAGTTAAAGAAGATCCTTTTGAAAAAGGACCAGTCTCAAACAAAATCTGAAAACTGCATCACCATAGATTTTTCTTTTTTGCGAAAAAAAAAAAGGTTGAGGCAGAATCAACTAACTTTTAAAAAAAAAAAATTAAAAAAATTAAAATAAATCGATAAATTTATCAAAAAAATTGATCGAAGAGGCAGAATCAACTACCTAGTGCCAACAAACAGTTGCACTATGCTTTTGCTGATAAGAGTATGTTTGGGAGGAAGGAAAATGACAATGTAGTTTGTCTTCTTGTAACGACGCTTTCATGCATCCGTACTCGTTGGAGCCTCCCACCAAATCTGCTTTTTTGGGAGTGGATTTTGATAATGATGACCAAAAAACTAAACAGCCAAACAGCCCACTAGTGTTGCGGGCATGGTAATCTTAGCATAATTTAATGTATGAAAGGGAAAATTATATTTAGTCCTTTAACATTGAACAAAGTCTTTTTGTGGTCCTTGAATTTTGTAAAGTATCTTTTTAATCCCCTAACTCTAACACATTAGTTTTATATCCAAAGAAAATTTGATATTGAAATTCTAAATGTTGACAGGACATTTTAAAATATTGATATATTAAGTTTTTTAAAAAATAATAATGATTAGCACAAAATCGTCATGTAAGATTAACGGTATCAGATTAAAAATATATTAGATCTTGATATTGTTATCTTTATGAATATTTGTTATGAAATATATTCATAATTCATTAAAATTATAAGCTAGGTGCCTACCCTACAAAGACAGAGCGAGCACTAGGATAGGGTTGGGTTAGTAATTAAAAAAATAATTTTTTATTTAAAAAAGAATTCATTATATTCATTAATCTAAAGTATATTTAACCTGTTATAAAATGTATTTCCTTAAGAAAAACTAGTGGAATCAAAAGTGACACCCCCTTCAAATTTGTAAATACATAACAATTATGCATCATTTTGAATTTGTTATATAACAAAAAATTTAGAACATAAATTAAATTTTTTTACATCACCTAGGCCTAGTGCCTTTTCTTGGTTTTGGTCTTGCTAAACACATTCAAAGTGGGTTCAGAGGTAACCAAGTTTATGACCCCACTAATTATGCCCATAATCTGTGTTTGGGCCAATACTATTCTTTGTAGGGATATGATATTGTTACTAACATTTTTTGTCACTACCAATTTTTCACCGTTAGATCATAATCTCATTTACCTTTATCATTTCTCTCTCCTATTAATATTCTGATCTAACGGTGAAAAAGTGATAGTGACATTAGTAATAACAAAAAATGGTAGTCACAATATCCTATCCCTTTTTGTATTGTGTAACCTTAAATTGCTCAGTCAAGACCCTCAAATTAGCATGACTTTGCAACTTTCTTCTTTTCATATTTTGGACTTGGTAATATTTTATTTTACCAACTTCTTTTAAAAAAAAATAATAAGGAGTAGTAGAAATTAAGGATAGGTTTGGATATAAAGTGAATAGAAATGAAAGAATGATAATTTTGTAGGAAAGAGAGGAAATATGGAGTAGCTGAAAATCAAAGAAATACCAAAAATGAAAGAAAGTGAAAGGTATTTGCAGAAAGGGAAGATTTGAAATCTTATAAATTGGTTCTCTCTCACACACATAAACCCCCTCATTTTGCACTTTGTCTCCTTATCACCCAACCATTTCAATGCTTTCATTGCTTTTGTGGGTCCTACCTCTCTCTTCATGCATTCCATATGGGATTCCTAATTTTGTTTTGGAAGCATTGTCCAACATTTAAAAGTAATTTTTCAGTACTACCAAATATCTTAAACTATTTTTTTCTCCTTACAACACTTAAAAGTTTTTTTTTTTTTTTTTTTTTTTTTTTTTTTTTTTAGTAATATCCAAAATTTAAAAGTAGTTTTTTTATGTATCTAGCAATCTAAAGTATTTTTTCAATATCCTAAATTTGGGGTGTTCATTGTGACTAGGAAAGTATTTTAAAGGTAAGACTTTACTAAAATTACTTTAGGATACTAAGGGTTGTTGAAAAAATATTTTATGGTGCTGAATATGCAAAAAAATAATCTAAAATACAGGTTGTTATAGAAAAAATACTTCGGATTACTAAAAACAACTTAACCTTTTTTCTTTTTTGAATTGATATATGAGAGGTAGTGTCTCATGATTGACACAAGTCCAAAAGACAAATCCTTGGAGTAGGAAGGCTAGCGAAACCGGCCGAAAAGCAATGGGGGAGAAGAGAAAGATGAAATTCCGTAGTGGTACCTCCGCTGTGGCATTTCATGGTATCTCAGCTGCTAATTTTACGCATCACCTCACGGCTTGTGCAACCAGCGACGGTCACCACCGTCCACTGGCCATGTCGGGGTAAGAGCCAATGCTTCGTCACAAATCACACTATGAGAATCCCCGATTACTTGATTCAAAACACAGATTACTTGATTCAATAACTCAGAAATTGTAATCATCAAAATACAGGAGCTAACAAAAGAGAGGACCTCAGAGAAAGGCGTTGAGGACCATGCAGTAAAGTGTGGAAACGGCATTGGAAAGTGTTAAAGGACGACACCAGAAGAGCACCAAAAGGTGCTGAAATTTGCAATATACAACATCACTAAAACTACTCAGAATTTCTCTCTCGAGGGTCCAAGGTTCATCTTAACCTCGTTGGCCTAAGTTTCCTTCTATCGCCTTCCTTTCTGTCTCACTTGCTTTTCCGGTTTTCATCTTCCACTTCCTTGTTTCCTCTCCTTCATCGGTTTTTTGCTGTCAATGTTTGTTTTTGTTTGTTGTTGGTTGATTTCCTTTTGGTTGTTTGCTTGTTTCTTGTCTTGGGCTGCCGACTTTGTATTTACTATCTCATGTAATGCGCCTCAGTTCATGTAATCGTTTTATGGTGTGTGAATGCATTTTTATCTTTTTATAAAAAGAAAAAGAAAAGAAAAGAGAAATCCTTGCCGGAAATAAAAGTGTTTTTAAAATTATGTTTGATAGATGATAAAGTGACTTTGTTTTTAAGAAATTGAGAAGAGAGAGAAATTCAACGACACCATATAGATAGGGAAACAAAAAGTGACTTGATTAAAAAGAAAGCTACTAGTATTTATGGCAGATAATATTAATATCTTCATTAATTTGTTCACTCTTATTTTATAACAAATTGAATCTAACATCTTCCACAAAATATGCAATCAAACGTTAATTTGTAATTTGTAATTGGTGATTTTTTCTGCTTAGAGGCTTTGCTTTACAAAAATGTACATTTTTTTATTACATTTGTTGAGATAAATTCTTCCTTTAATCAGAAATAATCGTTGCTTAAACATCATAACAAGAATTGTACACTCTTGTCAAAATCTATCTAAAAATAGAATTCAGTCCAATTATTTTCCATAAAAGTGATCAAATTAATTCCCATATTAATGTATTTTAAACAAACTAAATTTTTTTTTAGAGTAAATATCTTTTTCGATCCCGACAAAAAACGCGATCCCCATTTGTCGATTGGTTGACATTTTGATCACTTACAAATTTTAAAAGATCCTTTTTAGTTCATAAAAAAGATGAATAATGGTCGATTTTTTTGTAAGGGACCAAAATAGAATCTGTATTTTTTGTCAGAAAGAATATTTACTCTTTCTTTAAAAAATAGTTTTATAAGCAGTAAAGTATATTCAAACCATATATATGCATTGGTTTATGTGCAGTGACAGCTATATTACTGCATTGATGAGATCAGAGAGACCCTAGTACGATTTTCTTTATTCAAGTTTGATGAGTCCCACATTGTTCTCCTCACAAATTATGTTGAGCTTTCCCTCACATGTCCCAACAAGCAAAAGCGACTTTTAAAACAACCAAAATTTAGGACCATCTCCCAAAACTATGTAATAACAAGCAAAGATTGAACACTTTTTACACAGAATCTTACCACTTTTCTACCAACTAAACACACCCCCTTCATTCCCCATCCAACAACATCAATCAAACCTAACTAGACAGACAAACCCTACCCCCTTTCTCTTCCTAACACATCTCTTCTTTATTCCCACTACCTTTCATCAAAAACTGCTTCGTTTCTTCATCCTTCTCATCATTCATATCTTTAGCGATAAGCTCGAGCCCTGACTCAAGCCCATTGAGACTACTCATCTTAGCTTGGGTGAGCTTCTCAGCCCTTAGTGCCTCGGCTTCCCAATCTGTTCTTACTATGACAACATAGAGGATTGACACAGCACATGCCACTTGGGCAGATAGGAGTCCGAACCAGAGCCCGCTGAACCCGATGTTGAACCAAAAGGCTAGGCCCACGGCCACTGGGGTGCCCACAAAGTAGAATGAGATGAGGTTGATGTGGGCCCCGATGACGGGCCGGGCAGTGCCACGGAGAATGCCACAGCCCGTGGTTTGTGGGCAATTTCCAAGCTCGCAAAGACCCATGATCGGCATCACCGAGGCGACCAAGGCTTTGACAAACTCGTCCTTGGTGAAAAACCCGGCCCATAACTCCCGGAGAATCACCGTCCATGTCACGTTTATAAAGCCCATCACAAATGCACATCCCAATGCAACCATGGCTGCAAGCTTTGCCTTGTAGGGTTTACCAGCTCCAAGCTCATTACCCACCTGCAATAATGCAAAATTAAACTTCGATATTTGCTTCCTATGATAAAAATGGAAATATGATATCAAAGTGTACTAGTGGGACCGCGGGCCTAGTGGGCACCTTTGCCAATATGATGAATAAAATATTCGGCAAAAATTGATGGGCCTAGGCACATAATGCTAAAGTGATCAAATTTGTGGTACTTCTGCGGAATCACATTACAAGTATAACCCAAGTGGGTCCCTAAACTTGACGCAATCATATAACAAATTCACACCTCAGCAATTAAAACCAACATAACTTTGGCATCTTAGCCCCAAAAAAAGGGACGAGTAAGATTGAAAATATTAAGTTTTCTGGGCCAAAAACAGAAATTATAAATACCCACACGTAACATTGTATCTATAAATCAAACCAATTACAAAGAGACATGTTCATTTATCCAAAACAGTGAGATTTGTTAAGCCCCAATTAGCTTGCTACACAATCACAAGTCCCTTTCAAGTTTTATTCCATTCTCATTTTAGTTCTGTGATTATCAAGAGATTTAAAAAATCTATCACGGGTCACAAAAAATGGTAAAATTACACTTTAAGAACCTGCACAAAAAAATCTTTCAACATCCAAACCCTTTTTAAAAATTCTTTCAACTTTCAAGTCCTACACCTAAAAGTCGAAGGTAACAGATAAAATCAGAACTCAATATAAACAAGTGCATTGATCATTAGTACCAAACAAAAAAACAAAAGAAATTTTTTACACAAAAAAAGGAATTTAAATCTAGTAAAAAATTGACTTTCAAAACTAATTTTGAAAGCGGGTTTGATTTCTCATCATTATTTTTTCATCATCCTTCATAATCTCTAAATCACGTCCGTTCAATCAATCGAAAAGATCACAATACTACTTGATTTTTCTCCATTCTTCCCAATCAACGGTTCATATGGGCTTATGAGGGATGTTGAGAAAAAAGAGCTAATGAGAGGAACTGCTTCCTTCTAAAACCTGATCCTCTCCACAATTGCTTTAGAAAAGACAATTTAATATAGCTATTTTATACTAGTGAATGTCACCTTCATTAAACCTAATCTCTTTAATTTTAGTATCCAAATTGAATGCAAAATATCTAGCAACATACTAAGAGAACAAAATTTAATGTGATACTAAAATGCACGAGTTTCTTTCTTCAATCATAGAAGCTATAATTTGTACTTATTTTCTTTATCCACTTGGTTCAATTATATTATATAGAGTTGATGTAATCTACAAGTACACAAGACACAAGTTGCAACACGTACTACCAATACATGGATAAACAAACAAACATATTCCCTTACACTAGTACTTGAGTATCGTCAAGCTCGATTGGGAGAAGCTCCCCAAAAGCATTTTATCGAACTCGAAACCTCATACTTAAACAGTCAAAACTTCCTTTCAATGAAACTTAATTAGACAGAGGACCAAATATGTTTTTATACAAAAAGCCCTAGTACAATGCATATGCATGATTCTCGAATCAAGGTCTTTCTGGCCAATAAAATTTTTAAAATATAGACTTTTTACTGACATTCAATATCGCACAGTCAAATTCCAGTAAGATCTAATTAATATTACTCTCTCAATTTGATTTTCTTAAAAACAAGATATCACATTGAGAAAGTACTAGTACTATGAATGATTCTCGAATTTATTTTTTACTACAACATATTTTTAAACAGACATTTTTCACTGATATTCAATATAGAGTATCATATAGAGTAGAGTCACATTCCTGTAAGATCTAATCAATACTACTCTCTCAATGTATTTAAAAAAAAAAAAAAAAAAAAAACTCGATCCAGTCAGCTTTCAATGCACATCATTCATTCATTCATTCTTTTTACTATTTAATATTTATGGAGAACAAGGAATAAACTAGCATTTGGCAGAGAAGGAAAGAATAAAGAAAAAGGGAAGAGAGTGATAATAATGATAATAACGATAACAATAATTAATAATAATATTGGGAAAGTAAGTGAATACCCACCCTGGTAGAGACGCATCCTGCAAGAGCCATGGGGACTGTATACATCATACTGGTGGTCTGAAACAATATCCCCGTCGCCGCCAAGGCCACCGTCGGATTCTCCAAATACCCCGCCAGCACCGTCACAATCTCATACCACCACCACTCTAAACATATCCCCAAACAGCTCGGAACAGCCACTTTTATCAGCTCCCACCAACCTTCCTCCACCACCTCCCACCCCCACACCCACCTCATCCCTCTCTCTCTCTTCCTCCAGAACATCACATACGCCGCCATAAGCACCACCATATTCAGATTCGTCACGACCGACGCCGTCGCCACTCCGGCCACCCCATATCTCACCAGCCAGAAATTCAACGGCACGTGGAAAACCACCGCGATCAAAGAACAGAACATCATTGGCTTCGCCACTTGCTGAGACAGGAGATACACTCTCAGTGGCTGCAAAAGAGTGTTTGTTAACAGGTCCGGCAGAGAATAAAAACAGTAAATCCCTGCCATTGCTGTGATTTCTCTGTCCTGTCCCAAGAAATTCATTATATCCTCGAGGTTTAACCAGAGGAGGCTTATGGGTATGCTCGCCATCAGGAGGATGAAGACCATACGTTGAAGAGAGAGAGAAAGTAGGTCCCACTTTTTGCCTCCATAGGCCTGGGAACAAACCGGTTCAAGCCCTGAGGCTAGACCGGCCAAAACAGAGTAGCCTGTTATGTTCGTGAACCCTATTGACAGAGCTCCTCCCGCGAGCTCGAGTTTTCCGAGTCGACCCAGAAACAGAACCGACACGACGGCTCGGATGAACACGAGCATTCGCATGGCGGTTATGGGAAAAACCATTCTCCATAGCTCTTTGATCTCTTCCAGTATCTGTTCATAGCACATATATTAATATACGAGGAGGAAAAAAAACAGAGTAGTAGAGGATAAAAAACAGAGCATACCTGAGACATGGATGGGGATTTGTGGGTAGAGAAATCTGGGTTTTCCATATGCTTGGGTTTGAATGAAAAAGAGTACTGAATCAAACAGTGAAGATGATGAGAATATGAAGAAGAAGAAGAGGAGGAGGGAAAAAAAATAGTGTGACGAGGTTCCTTTTTTTCTTCCCCGTTTTTTTTTTTTTTTTTTTTTGGCCTATTTCACAAAGCCATAACAATGAAGCTAAAAGACTGACCTTGGCTTCTTTTTCTGCTTCTCCGAGAACTTGCAAGGCAAAAGAAACTCCAAAAGGGATTTTCCTCAGTGATTTCAAAAGAGGAACACAGAGACTAAAGCAGGTATATATGTATTGTTATCCCTTCAAACACACACACAGAGGAAGCTTAAATGGCAGAGAAAAAGCAAAAAGAAAAACAGAGAGTAGAGAAAAATGAAAACTTGGGGGTAGTGGCGGTGTGGGAAGAGGCTGAGGGTGTGACAGAGAAGAGAGAAGGGAAAGAGATGATGTGTGAGGAGGGAAAATGACAGGAAGAGAGGGAGATGCAGATGGATTTAAAACTTTTTCATTATGGTCGAAGCAAAAGGGAAGGTTTTTGAGAAGATAAAAAAGGGAAAGGGGCTACACAGAGAGAAGGAAAAGAGGAAGAAACAACATTAGTGAGAGAGAAAGGTCGGTTACGGTGGATTGGTCTTTTCGAGTATCATAAACTAAACGTTTCTCCCCCTCCCCTTAGTTCTCTCTCTAGTTCTATACGGACTCTGGTTGTGAACCAATTAGCTAGCTAGTAGCTTGATAATTGTGGGTGTGAATTGCTTTTTTCTTTTTTCCTTTTTTCTTCCTTTTACAGGTAGGGTATCCTTTTATTTGAGGCACTAAATGTAAGCACAAATCATAGTGAAAATTCCAGCATTGATTCACCATATATTGCACTAGACCTAATCCCGATGGTTTTTTTTTTTTTTTTTTTTTTTTTTTAAGCTAGACACATATATTCTCTTAGAAACAATCGTATTTGAGTCTTGTTAAACACTAAATATGAACATCTTTTGAAGGAGGTTTGAACCTTAATTTCCCACGTTTTGAGGGGTTAGTTCTTTCTTCTAGATTGAAACCCCGTTGGTTGGTAATTTATTTTTCATTTAAAAGAGGATACACTAATTTTAAGGGCTAGTAACTTAACTAAAACCAATTGTTGAAGTTTTTTTCTTTTTGAATCTGAGGTTGTGAGTTTAAATCCTATACAGAGATAATAGTAATAATAATAATTAAAAAAAGATAATAAAATAATGTGTTTATAAGTCTAATAGATCATTAACTTGAACTTGAAGATCATGCATTTGGGACTTAAAAATTATAAGTATAATCAAACCCATGATTTCTTCCATATAAAAAAGTTGTCTTGTTCCTAGAGTATAAGATGATCAGCAGGTTAACATGAATTTTAGATTCATTCCTATTCAAAGAGTTAAAAGGAGGCAAAAAAGGAGTTTAATAAACGGTCTAAATACAAAAGGTTTAGGTATACAGTTGTTTTTGGAGTTCTATTGCTTTTTTTTTTTTATGGTTTTAAAAGCTTGTTTAATTTCAATGTTAGTTTACCCTTTTGTTCAAAATTATTATATGATTTTTGGAAGTTTCCAACATGAAATCCAGTATATATAATCCATTTAATTTGCTCAAATTTGATTTGAATTGATTGGAATCCAATGTGATTTTTATAGAATTAAACTAAGTGTCTATTATTTTATAGTGAGATCTGAGTTGTCCAAATTTGTTTTCAAGTATTGCAAACAAAACGTTTCTCACTCTCTCTCTCTCTCTACTCTTGCAATTAGCTAACCAGCTACTTACCATGTGGAAGTGAATTTCTTTTTATTTAAAAAATAACACACTAACGGTTTGAGGTTACAAGTATAATCAAACTTGCTCCTACATGTAAAATAAAAAATAAAAATAATCATACAGATAGACCATAAGATTAATAACTTGGAGGGCACTACTAGAAATCATCAACATAATCAAACCCACGACTTCTCTTATATAAAGAAGTGTTCATACTAGACCTCAAGATCATTAGTATGTGAATGTGAATTCTAATTTTCTTTTTATTTAGAAACGTCAAAAGTGGGCAAAAAGGAGTTTAATAAACAGTCTCAAATTTAAAAGCTTTTGGTATACATTCGACTTAAGAGTTTTATAGCTTTTATGGTTTTAACATCTAGATTGGAAGTTTCTAGTTACCTCTTTTATTCAAAATTATGATATGATTTTTGGTAGTTTTCAACATGAAATCCAATATCGATTTTTGGTAGTTTTCAACATGAAATCCAATATCTATAATCCATTTTCTCAAATTTGATTTGAATGAATATGAATCCAATGTGATTTTTATAGAATCAAATTAATTGTTTTTTTATTTTAAAAGACACCTAAGTTGTCCAAATTTGTCTTCAAGTATTATAAATGACACATTTCTCACTCTCTCTACTCTCTAGTTGCAATTAGCTAACTAGTTACTTATTAATTCTACTTCTACTTCTAAATATTTTTTATACGGTGATTTGGTTGTTTTTGTTGTTGTTTTTGTCTTGGATGTATTTTGTTGTACTGGATCTAGCTTTACTTATATCCGGATATTGTACCTGTTTGTAGTATTAATATAAATAGCTTTCCGAACAAAAACTAGTTACTTATTAATTGTGGATATGAATTTATTTCTATTTAAAAGATGAGACACTAAGGCTATATTTGCGAGTTTGGAGGGGAAGGGAAGGAAGGGAAATGGAGGATATTTCCTCCCCCTTGTTTGGGAATTAAAAAAATAGCAAGGGAGGAAGATGGAGGATTAATGAGTTACTTTTACCATTTTGTCCCTTTCTTTAATAATTAATATAATTTTAGAAGAAGGATGATTTTGGAGGATTTGTAAAAACCCCGATTCCTTCCCCTCCTATTTTTAAAACTCGCAAACAAGGGAAGGGACTACCAAAATCCTCCCTTTCCTTTCCTTTCCCTCCAAAATAGAACTCGCAAAAATAGCCTAAGGGTTTAATGTTACGAGTACATTAATAACTTGGAGGGAAGGCACTCACTACCTGAAATCACTGACATAATCCAACCCACGACTTCTCCTACCTAAAAAAGTGTTCATACTAGACCTCAAGATCATTAATATGTGAATGTGAATTCTAGCTTTCTTCTTATTTAGAAAGGTCAAAAGAGGGTAAAAAGGAGTTTAATAAACAGTCTCAAATTGAAAAGCTTTAGGTATACAGTATGCTTAAGAGTTCTATAGTTTTTATGGTTTTAACATCTAGATTGGAAGTTACTAGTTACCTCTTTCATTCAAAATTATGATATGATTTTTGGAAATTTCCAACATGAAATCCAATATCTATAATCCATTTTCTCAAATTTGATTTGAATGGATATGAACCCAATGTGATTTTTATTGAATCAAATTAAGTGTTTCTTATTTTAAAAGAGACCTAAGTTGTCCAAATTTGTTTTCAACTATTATAAATGACACGTTTTGTTTGTGTCAATTATTTGTTGCAATTGCTAACTAGATACTTATTAATTGTGGACCTGAATTTATTTCTATTTAAAAGATGAGACACTAAGGGTTTAATGTTACAAGTACATTAATAACTTGGGAGATGAGGAGCTCAAAGAAATCACCGAGATAATCCAACCAACGACTTCTCCTATATAAAAACATGTTCATATTAGACCTCAAGATCATTAGTATATGAATGTGAATTCTAGCTTTCTTCTTATTTAGAAAGGTCAAAAGAGGGCAAAAAGGAGTTTAATAAACGGTCTCAAACTGAAAAGCTTTAGGTATACCGTAGGCTTAAGAGTTCTATAGCTTTTATGGCTTTAATTTCAAGATTGGAAGTTACTAGTTACCTCTTTTGTTTAAAATTATGATATGATTTTTGGAAGTTTCCAACGTGAAATTCAATATCTATAATCCATTTTCTCAAATTTGATTTGAAATTATTGGAATCCAATATGATTTTTATAGAATCAAAATAAGTTTTCTTATTTTATAATGAGATAAGTTCTCCAAATTTGTTTTCAAGTGTTATAAATGACACGTTTCTCACTCTCTCTACTCTCTAGTTGCAATTAGCAAACTAATTGCTTATTAATTGTGGATGTGGTTTTCTTTTTATTTAAAGATAATGGTTTGATGCTATAAGTATAATCGAAATTGATCCTATAGGTAAAAAAATGTAAGACAAAATTCATGGAATATATAAACAAATCACAAATTATAATACATGAATTTTCCTATATCAATAGCAAAAGACTTATAAGAATTGCCTCTTGCTATTGCTAAGCTTTGATCACATAGAGAGCTCATAAATCTTGATGAAAGAGAAATGCAAGAGAAAGTAAAAATATAGAAGACAATTGTTTGATCTCTTTATGACTGGTTGTGACGCACAACAACGACAAATGGGTTAAGAGCCGTTGCCAATAAAGGAATCTCAAAGTGTGAGAAGTCTAGGTTTTTTAACGCTCATATCAATTGGCCGTAAAACTCAAATGCGTTCTCTCACCATCAAAGATATCACATTAATAGGCAATAGAGTACCCTAATCTTGAATTGGGCTTGGATCTGACTTATGAGGCAACTTAGGATATTTTAATTAATTACCTAATTAATAATAACTAATAATAATGATAATATATTAATAAAATATCTCACATTCTCCTACTTTGCCCGTAACTATATGTCGGTTGTCATGTCCAGATTAATTAAGGCTATGTTGCAAGAATCATAGCGAAAAGTCATCTTAAGTTGAATATTATCTTCCATGTCTTATTTAACAGCACCCTACTTAATGGGTGAAAACTTAATGAATAAACCTTAAATGTTTATTCGGTTCCAATTTGAATGTTTGTCAATCTTGATAACTAGGTACTAATATGAGACTAAAAACTCTAACTTGAATTTCATCATCTGACAATACCTCATCTAGATCACTCAATGTGATCTATCTCACAAATTAGGTATTTGATCCTTTAATCTCTCTAAATGCAAGCAATTTATTTAATGATCTATACTTTGTGTGTTTATGACCTATTGACTTTATGGTCACACAACATTCTTAATGTGTTTAAATTAATTTAGAACCACATGATGAAATTCTTTATCCAGCAATCTTATAACTTGCCTCCAAGAATGACTAGATTAAGAAATTCATGGTGGAACTAAGCAATTAATGACTACTTAGAAATCTTATACTCTCCATGATGGGATTTGTTCAGTTTACATAAAGATACATCATAATGCTAACTATTTTATAGTTAACACATCATACTAAACTAAACAAAGATAATAAAAACACATCATACTAAACTAAACAAAGATAATAATTCTTCTATATGTAGAGAATGAGACTTAATGTACATTTTGTAATGTACTTCATGATTTGCAAGCTTTCAATTATTATTCAAGTAAGAATATGATTGATAATCCTCCCGAAGTTCCTTGGCAATGGCATTGCCTATTTGTGTGTACATTCAGGCAAACCTATGCTTAGGAAATTAGATTGGAAGGATCAGAATACAATAATATTAGAGACATATAGGCAATCAAATCATATTCTCGTAATAAATGTTACATACAACAATCACCATCTATCCATGAATGTTCAAATTTTTTTTTTTTTGATATAAGAATTTTAGGAAAGGGATTGGGTTCAACCATGATTTAAGGGCAGGGTGAAATCTCTCTTCCTCCTAGATGATACCAATGTTGGGTAGGCGAGCCTCTATTATCCTGAGGCGTTAACCTAAGCACCTAGGAGCTAGGATGCCTCCCCTAGCGCCTTGACTAACTCCATGAATGTTCAAATGATTGTGATCGTAGGTTACTTATGACATTCTCAAGTATTCTGAGAATAATCTCTTTTATATTATGAAAGAATACAATACTTAAACCTAGTCATGTCACAAATTTGAACAATGGTGATTCAGTTATGCGTAATACCTTATGTCAAAATTTGCAAGTAAAGAGTGAATCATGATTTTGTTCAATATAGATAACTCAACTCCCACTAATCTAGTAATATAAACAAGATTATGATGCTTTCAACCTTATCATGTATGTGATTGCGTCATAACACCTTCTTCATACTAATGTTAGACATGCTTGTGAGGATGGTTTCTCAATTTTGCTAACTAAATTCTCATCATCATTAATTTGACCCTTTCTTTTAAATTCCAACACATCGCTCTTTGTGTTCATAATGGAAAGATGTCAACAATATTCCAATTTAAAATAGGTATTAAATATCATGAAGATATGGAAGGATCCATACATCAACATAGGAGGAGATACCTCACTATATCAATCCCTTCTTAATAGAAAGCAACAACTTTCTTTGTATTACATAATGTTGTACACCAACAACTTTACAAATATCCATATTTCATCTGCCTTAAGATCTCATATGTCTATCATGAATTAAAGCCTCTATTTAGAATTTAAAGTCAATCTCAATAATTATGTTCTAGTTAGATTACTTGAAGTACATGACATATAGTTGGTATTAATTATCAAATTTGAATTGTTATTGGTCTTAACTCAATTTGTTGATAGATTGAAGTTGTATAATAAGAGCACTATCTATCAATTTGAAATATCCCTTGTTTGTTTCGAGATACTTTTCCTAATAATTGATAGTCCTTAATGTTGATACTTCTTATTTCAAAATTGAAAATTTCTAACTTCATTATGTTTCATATTTACCTCAACTAGAAGAGTATTACATAAAACAAGTGTTCCATCATGACTAGAGGTTACAATTTGTCATGTGTGATCATCCCGAATGAGTTTGAGGTTACAAGAGTATCTGATTAATAGAAAGGATTATACAGAAGGTCAACAAAATAAAGCTATCCGAGTTTCTTCATCTTCTTAGGTATCAGCGATGACCACGCCTTTGTCTTATGAACTGCTTGCCTTTGTTTTATGTCATTTCAAGGAAAAGGGTGAGATTTCTGAGAATCCCAATAGTAACAACAAACCATCATAAAATATGCAAATTCACGATGCATGCAAAACAAACCATCCAATAAGCAATCAACATATTCAGCTAGCATTCACCATGCAACACAATTATCATTTATCATGGGAACACATAGCTTAATATTTACACATATTGCACATCATGTCTTACAACTCAAGAACATATAGTTCAATAATCATGCAAAATGCACACCGAGGCATACAGCTTCAAGACACACAGTCCAATAACCACGTTGAATGCACACCAGGACTTACAGCCTTAGGACACACAGTCCAATAATCAAATCACGCATATATTCATGAAATAAATATAATCAATATCACAAACAAACATATAGAACAATTGGATAATATATGAGAGAAAGAGTTACTACTTGTTGACCTTTCTGTTACTTTATCTCTACCAAAATCCTTTTTGGTTCGCTTTCTTTTTGAGTTTAGACAAATGTCAAATCTAATAATTTTGAAATTCATATAAGGATGGTTCATTTCTCATTCTACTCTTATGAACATGATTAAAAATTATGTTCTTCTTGACTCACTCATAAATCTATCCTTTTTATTTGAAATAGCCGATTATCATTTATAATCTTTTACGCTTATATTATTATATATATCTACTAAGACATATTAAATGTCTACGTTCATCTATAACTAGAAAATCAATCAATAAGCTAACCTTTCAAACTTTTCTCAAAACTCTCAAAACCCATTGCTAGTTACAATTTATAAAAAAATGTTGTTATTTTCGACCTTAAGCAATATATGCCTCTAATTTTTTAAGGAAATTTGAAAAATCATAACTTAATCTAGGGGACTCCAAATGAGGTGATTCAAGTACCTATTTAAAGGTTTGTAAGTCTACTCCAAAGAAAAACATAATTACAATATCAAATTATGAAAAGTAACCTCGCATATTTTGCATAAGTGGTTATTGCCCAAATCTGAAAAATAAGATTTTTCCTAGTTTTTCTGTCTAAACTTGAAAATTTTATATCTTTCATTTCAGACATCAAATTAATAGGTTATATGACTCATTTTAAAGCTTAAGATGTTTTGTAATTTTCACAAAGTTTCACAGCATAGAAAATCATTTGCCATATAATCTCATTTCAATCACATGTTCCTTCTTATTATGAATTATTTTTAGCTTCGTCTTTTAAAACTCATATTTAACCCTCTAAACCTCAAATAAATAGACTCAAACTCACCTAGAAACGTAAGTTTATTGCTCCTGAAACTACATGCATCTATGCTCTATTTTTTCGATCAAGAACGTAAGTAGAAAAAGATGACATGCAACCTCAAACCATAGCTTAAACTCCAGAAATTCGACACCTTTAAACCCCATTTGCATGCTCTATCTTGGTGCATAAATTGTAGAGCCAATGAACCCCAAATCATACGTCAAATCATCATGCAATTGCACATATCTTCCTTTCATAGTGACAGAAACTTTTCTCCCAATGACACTCATCTTTTAGCAACAAATTAACCCTAAGAACAACGCTAATCAATCAAAAATGAAGATGGAAAAGCATTTAGAAGATTCACCTGAGTAGGATTATATGATTGCATGTGAATTTTCAACCTCTCTTCTTCCTCCTTTGATAGTCTTCACCAATTCTCTCTCTCAACTCTCGTCCTCTCCTCTCTCTTGGCTCTCTCTCAATCTCAGTTGATTGTGTGTTTCTGTGTATGGTGTCGAATGAGTGAATAAAAAGGGAGGGTGGGTGTTTTGAGGGAGGTAAAAAGACCACTTTGCCCTTCTACAAATCTTTTGTTTGCAACTTGGTCCTTTTCTCAATTAAATGAAGAACTAAATAAGTGTTATAAATTAATATTTAATACCTTATAAGGGTTTTCTTCACCTATTAGCTTCTTTAGGCCATAAATATCAATTCTAAAATTTCTAGGCTAAAAATTAACCTCTAACTATTTTTCCTTAAATTTTTAGGAAATAGACCCTAAATTCTAGAAAATAACTTTAAAATTATTTAGGTCAATTTTTTAGAACTAAATCTCTTCATAATATTTATAAATCCATAAAATAATATTCCATAATTTTTCCTTGAATTTTCAAGGTCCAAAAATTATTTTTAATAAATAGCTTAAGCTTTTCCTCATGATATGCTTAAGACTTTTGACTCAACGGGCTTGATAGTTTACTTATCTCTGTCTTATTCCTAAATTTTTAGGTCCAAAATTTGGGATCTTACCACTATTGTAAGGAACATACCTTGAATCAATCAATAGCATTCAAACATGGTTGTTTTAGATATCAAAACAATGATTATTCAAAACAATAACCCCACAATTTAAATTCACTTCAAAACTTTTATCATCGCCACTTTATAAGTGTCCATTGCACCCATTTGCTTCAAACATACAGCTCATTCATTTCTGTGGTAAAAGTAGGGATTAATTTTTTCTTTCAAAAACTATAATCTACGAATTAGTTAAAGAGTTTATTTTAATCTATTTTGTCTCTTAAATTTATAATCTTTTAAATTATCCCTATTAATTAGATATATTAATCAAAGAGGATATTTTAGGAAAAACAATATAGATTTTCTTATAAATAACTAACTTAACCGATTTTTTAATATCTACAATTAATTATCTAAATTCTACATTAAGAATCGAAGGGAGTAGCATGTATATATATTTTAGGGTATATATACACCATACATGGTAAAAATAATACTTCTTTGATCATAGTTATTGTACCTAGTTATGAAGTTGATCTTATATTAAATATAAGATCTTTATTGCTTTATCCATTTTATCCCTAATATTTATCATTTTCCAAACTAATTTTCTTAACTTATAAATTGATATAATATAATATTATATATGGGTATTTTAGGGAAATCGAGTCATGTTTATTATATTAAGTAGTTTATATAGCTTTTTTACTCCACCCAAAATAATTAAACAGCTCTTATATTAAATATTCAAATAGTATAAAAATATGTGTAAGACAGTTATGGGGGAAAAACTACCAATCTACTAAAGAAAAATTAATTACTATTTTTAAATCTATAAATTATAAAACCTATAATAAGTCCTTGTCCTTTTATATTTCATGTTGGTATTAATTTATAACAAGTAGTAATACTAGTATAGTTTATTTCTTAAATTATTTGTATTGTAAGAATAAACATATGTCATTAATAAATATTACCTGACTAAAAAGATAGTCGTTTGTGATTTCATTGTTGGAAAAAATTTAAATTTTCATTAATAACATGATATGTTTTTTTGCTTTTAATCACTATGTTATGTACTACTACTATTTCCTTTTCCTCCAACATACACGACTAACAATGATTTATAAAGCAAAAGGGTATATATATATATATATATATATATATATAAAATTTCCAAATAAGGTTAATGATTCATTTGAGAACTATATCAACATGAATATTTAATTTGAATAAAAAAAATAAAGAAGGAGGTGGGTATTTAAAATTGTGAGTTCCACCCTCTACAAATATGAATGGGTAAGTTCTTTTGGATGAGTCAACAAATTTTTTTTTGGGGAGCCATAGTCCATTCTTCTTCTTTTTCTTTCCATATATGTTTTGTAAGCAAAGCAATGAGTAGCAATAATAAATAGGTATTTTCTTCAATAGTGCCATCCTATCCCAAAGAATGAAACGGATATTGATTTTTCTTTTGCAAAATAATAATTTGGTTTGATTAATGATTTGGCCGTTTTAGAATTCCTCACACGCTTTAATTGCTCAATATATATCACTTGATTAGCTTTTAATATGCTATTCCATCCGATCAACAAATAACTATTTCATTACATTAATGGACTCTAATAAGTACGTTAAAAACATATAAATGTTATGAAAATAAAAGATATTTAGGATAAGAGAGTAAGAGATAAAAGAAGAGAGAAATTCAAGAGAGGAAGAGGGGACTAATTTTAATTCACTTGTGTGTGTTACAATACTTGTATAAGACCTCTATTTATAGGCCTTAATAAGTCTTGTACCAAAGCCACCAATAATAAGAAATTTGGAGAGCAAGTCTTGTTGAACTTGGAGAGTAAGTCTTATTGGCTCAGGAAGGAAGTAGAATATAGATAAGAAATTATTAAATATAGCTAAGTAGATGCTAACTAGGATATGAGTCAATGGACATCCACATAATTAATATTTGTAACACTCCCCATTGGATGTCCATTATGAATATATCTCATTAAAAATTTTAACTAAAAAAAACCCAGTAGGACAAAAACCTAGCTAAAGAAAAGAGTACATCATTTGTTGCTACACCTTCCAATGCTGGATCATTACAAACCTTTCTAGAAAAACCCAGTGGGACAAAACCTAGATAAGGAAAAAAGAGTATTGCGTGTATTGACTCCCCCTGACAACATCAGTTGAGATCTTTGAGTCTCCAAAGACCGATGTCATGGATAAGCTTTTCAAAGATTGTACCTAAAAGTGACTTGGTGAATAAATCTGCTAGATTTTTACTTGAATGAATTTGCTGGATATCTATTTCACCATCCTTTTGAAGTTCATGAGTGAAGAAGAATTTTGATGAAATATGCTTCCTTCTATCACCCTCGATATAATGTTCTGTAAGTTGGGCAATATATGTAGCATTATCTTCATATAAAATTGTTGGGACTATTTTGCCTAAAGATAAATCACAAGTTGTTCGTATGTGATGTATCACTGACCTCAACCATACACATTCTCAACTTATTTCATGTATTGCTAGAATTTTTGTATAGTTAGATGATGTGGCTGATATAGTCTGTTTTATAGATCGCCATGAACTAGTTGCACCTCCACATGTAAATAGATAGTCTGTTTGTGATTTACCATTGTGTGGATCAGACAAAAATCCATCATCTGCATAACCAACCAGTTCATACTTGGATACATTTGAGTAGTATAACCCTATGTCCATAGTGCCTTTAAGGTAACGAATAATGTGTTTTACTCCATTCCAATGCCTTCGTGTTGTAAAGAACTATATCTTTTTACTAAATTAATAGCAAATGATATATCAGGACTTGTGTGATTAGCAAAATACATTAACGGTCCAATATCACTAAGGTATGGTACTTTCAAACCAAATAGTTCTTCATCACCTTCTTCGCTAATTACTTGAGGTCAAAATAGGTATTTATTTACCAGCAAAGACCTTACAACTATTGAGGAACATAATGGATATGACTTATCTATGTAAAATCGCTCTAAGACCTTCCTTGTTTAAGCTTCTTGATATACCAAGATCTCATTTTTGAGGTACTTGATCTGTAATCCAAGATAGAATTTGTTCTTCTAAAGTCCTTCATTTCAAGTTCTTTCTTCCAACAATTAATTTCCTTTTGAATCTCTTCAGGAGTTTTGATGATGTTGATATTATCAACATAAATAGCAATTATAGCAAACTCACTTCTAGATCTTTTTATAAAGAAGCATGGGCATATTGGATCATTTGTGTACCATTTTTTCAACATATATTCATTCAGACGATTATACCATATGCATCCTGATTGCTTTAAGCCATACATGGACTTAGTCAACTTAATTGAGTATTATTCTCGAAAACTTGAATTGGATGCTTCTGGCACATTAAATCCTTCAGGGACTTTCATATGAATATCATTGTCAAGTGAGTCATACAAATAGGCATTCACTACATCCATTAGGAGCAGATCAAGTCCTCCATTTATTGCTAGGCTAATCAAATAATGAAAAGTAGTTATATCCATTAATGACTCATCTTTCAAACTTTTAGTTCACATTGTTTTGTATGAGGATCAAAGTGAGTCAATGATAATTCATTTTAGCTAATCTCTTTACTCAACTACTTATTTGTTAGTTCTTGGATTATAAGTTTTGATGATAACAAACACTTGCAATGAAATATAGACTTGATGTTTCAAGTCACTTGAGTGTGTATTAAATAGCACTCGAGCGTATAATAATTATTGAAACCAAAACTTGAATCAGAAAGTTAGTTTCAAAGTATCTGATATAGACACGCTCGAGTATTACTCTCAACACTTGAGTGTTGGCTTCAAAATCAAAGGAAAAATTCCCGACACTCGCTTCCAATATGGAAATACAAAGTTGAACACTCGAGTATTAATCTAAACACTCAAGTGTTGGCCTAATATTCGCTGAAAGAATGTCTGACACTCATTTCTAAAATGGAGATAATGTTGGACACTCGATCGTTTAAGTGAACACTCGAGTGTTCCCCCAACACCAGCAATATCAATGCCTAACATTCGCACTTATTCTGGAATCAACAAAGTTAACACTCAAGTATGAGCATCAACCCTCGAGTGTCAAGGTAATTTTTCTCAAGGTTAGTGCATAATACTTAATGATGGACTAAGGCTTTATGGCACGCTTGAAGTGTCATTAGTAACACTCGAGTGTGACACTTGAGTGTGACTTAGTAACACGTGAGTATTTGGTAGAAATCAATGTATCTTCTCTAAACTCTATCTTTTGAATAGTATCCTACTAGACACACAAAGCATCAACACTCGAGTATGGATAAAAGACACTCGAGTGTGGATTTATGATACTCGAGTGTCTGGAAGAAAACACATATTTTTAATTAAGCTTTGTTTTTGAACAGTCTTCTTCCAAAGAGCAAGTTCATCAATACTCGTGATTACCTATCTCTGCATTGAACCATCATTTTCATAAATTCAAATACATTGATTATCATCTTATAACTTCCGATTATTACTCATTATTGTTCTCAATGCGTCTAAGCATCTTTATTAATGAGTTTCAGATGATTAGTTGATGGCTTACATGCAAATCCTCAAAAAGCAAGATTTGTGTCAAAACATTAAATGTTATAGCAAAAATAGAGCACGCACACAGAAACTCAGTCAAAACAGTCAAATGATCATACTCTCAAACACTCATTCTCGCGAAAGCGATTCATCCTTAGTCAATTATAGACCAAAGGGATGTCGTATAAATATTTTTAACAACGATACAAAAGAAAAATATCCTCAAATCTTCCAACAACTCCAGATTGTGTCTAACGGGAAGCTTCACTAGCCTAACGGATAATTTGAATACAACCAAAAACCATTTTTAAGGGGGAAACATTTAGGTAACTTGTTCACCTAATGTGAATTAACATTGGTGTATGAAAAATGGAATGGTCCCAAGCAGAAATTGAGAGATTAGATCTCATAAGTAAAGATCTTGTGATTAGTTGCCATCGTTTTGTTGGAAATTATGCCCTAGGGGCAAGTCATTGTTCTCCATTTAGTTATCATGTCATTCGCATGTTTATAGTGATAACTGTATCCCTAGATATATCTTATAGATTATTCTAAATGTCTCTGGTTGGTCATCTATGCGGGAGCGAAGATGAAATAAGACCGGTATAACTTTGATGAGGTATGGAGATACAAATCAAAGTCATAGGCACTTGTAAGAGTACAAGGTGCTGGATCGACCCACTTATGAGAAAACTGCATGGATTTAGTCATAAGCTTATCTCATGTATAACTACGTCACAACGCCCTTTGACCTGAGATTATCATGGATTCCTACATGATGAGTTACTGGTATTTGACCTAGTCAAAAGTCACCTTTGACCGGGTGATGATAAAGGCTGGGATCGAGATAAGTGGTTTTCATGCAGAGG
This sequence comes from Acacia acuminata, assembly GCA_019022655.1. Classification (NCBI taxonomy): domain Eukaryota; kingdom Viridiplantae; phylum Streptophyta; class Magnoliopsida; order Fabales; family Fabaceae; genus Acacia; species Acacia acuminata. The sequence goes on from JAFJYI010000075.1 coordinate 1,780,400, forward strand.
AATGTGAATGGTCAAGATGGAATTTGTCCCTCACATTTGTAGAGAGATAATACTGGGCCCCTCAATGAGTGAGTCTAGGAAATGTATGGTCATACTACGAAGTGTAACACCCCAATTTTCTAAAGCGTTTTTTTTTTCAAAATAGTTTTGATCAGAGTACAGCATCTGAATTATTCAAAAGAGCGAGTATCTGATAAACATTCACTGTTGTTGTATCTGGTTGCTTATACAGCAGTACAATTATCCGAATATAGTACGATAATACAAATTCAAAATAAAATTCTCCGCCCGTGTTCTCACGTGTGCTGCTTACCCTTGCCCTCGGTCCTGGTTCCTCTGGATCCTGAGGCTACAGCAGGAGCTGAGGTTCAATGCCCATTGAACCTCAGGTAACAGTTAACCTCATGTTTATGTAACAGTTTATGTATGACAGATATTCATGACACTAGAGCAATGATCACATATGAAAGATAATAAGAGAACACGACCACTTCCTATGAATGTTATTATAGTCTGCACTATTCACCAGTGCCACGATGTACACTCATGTCCTCAGCGCTAGGAAAACTCAACGGTATTATCAGAACCATAACCTGTGTATAGCTGAATGTGTATGAAAACTTTAAGACAGAGTCTTAGTCTATGAATACATCTATCACATATGAGTATACAATAAGCATCAGAGTTAGTGTTACAGTACGCGTCCATACCTTCATGGTGATATCGGTACATTCGTCGGTCAGAATGTGGTCACGTATATCCTATAATGGTAATATCACATTCATTAATTCACAAATAATATCCTAGTAGATATCTTAGTCACTAATGACCATTTTACTCTTGGTGGAATTATTTTTCAACTTATTTCACTTATTTTTCGGGAAAAAACGCTGATACAGCATTTTGGGCAGATTTTTCGTCTAACTTTGAAATATCATAACTAATTCTAGAAAAATCGAAACGAGGATCCGTAAAATTTCTCGGAATCCTTAGGATGTCTATTTTTAAGTAAAAATGCTCGTTTTTTCCTAGATTACTTGAGTCATTCCCAGGTTTAAAGGTTTGAGCCTCTGCCAGAATTTTCCAGAAATTCGTAGCCCAACTTTGAGAATTTTTATCTCACTATACATAGCTCAAATTAATAAGTTCTAGGCATATTTGAAAAGCCCTATATGTCTAATTTAACATGAATGTTTCCAGAATTTTATAACTTCATTTTCAACATAAAATTATGGCGTTTCTATCACTGATTTCAGGAATCGCTAACCGATAAGATTTCGCAGAGCTTCGCTATTTTTATCACAATCTTCCAAAAATTTTGCTATAGCACCTTCTTCATCAATTTTTCGAATTAAAACCACTTGTAATCATAAAAACATGATAACAAGAATTTATTGGAAGATTAAAGATCAAAACAACATTTAAGCTATAAACTAAAAGGCTATAACTTAAGAACTAAAGAACTTACCCTTGGAGAACCTTGCTACTCCTTCTTGTTTCCCACTAACTCTCTCTTTCACTCTATATTCAGATGTTTCTTGCTTGAGATGGTGTGAAGATTATGAAGACTCAAGGTGCCTATTTATAGTAAAATGTTGTGGCATTTTGGTAGTTTCTTTGAACTCCCTCATCTTAAACCTACACCATTGGATCTAGGTCATTTTTGAAACTCCATCTACACCGTCCAAGCCTTCATAACTGTCCTCCCCCCTCTCTTCTTCTTATCCTCTTCCATTTCTCTTAATGACTCTTACCCTAAGTACATCATTCTCTCACCAATTTGTTCCCTCATTAATGTTAAGTTTGCATGTGCTAATTGTTTATATATTAAACAATTCTTGGACTCTCTTTCAAGTCACCTAAACTGCGCCCCTCTCCCTTTGTTTTTATAACTAGATGCTTCAAGAACTAGTTACATTAGGTGCTTTAGTTTTTTTAGATGAAAACCATAGTTTGTTGCTTATAAATCACAAATATTTTTAGAGGTTAATTTTGAAGTTTATGCAAGTCTCTTGATGAGTACTTGGATAACAAGAATTATGGTCCAATTAGAAGTCTCTAATTGCTTTTTAATCATTTCAAGATTAATTGAAAAAGTTTGGGAAAAGACTATGAAGACACCCTATCTCAAGCTTAAAATATGCTTGTTCAAAATATCTCCTTATATCTGATCTATGATTAACGTATCTCAGGATACAATTTATTTTCTATAGGTTATCATTTAGTTGTATCTTGAATTTATCTCAATGGTTTTTAACTGACCATTCATTGAATTTTCACCTTTTCTCTCTCTTACACTACACTCACAACACACACACAACTCTTACACACACACACACACACACACACTCTCACTCTCTCTCTCTCTCTCTCTCTCTCTCTCTTATCCTCTTCCAAGGTCATTAAGTCTCTTAATGACATAGTACACTCTATCCTCTTCCAAAACCTTCAAAGTCTTCATCTTTTTAATGATTGATTGTGATTTGTTTTTGCATGTGTGTTTGTTGATTATTATAAACAATTCAATTCTCCTTCTCAACTTGATATGCACTGAAATTTCACTCCTCTATTTACTATTTGATTTGTGTTTTAATTTTCTCACATTATCAAGAGAAAAAGTCTTTCATTGGTGGTTAAATTTTCACATGGATTTTGCTTTATGAAATCCATTTTCAAGCCTTTAGATTAGCTTTATTACATTTAATCTAAGCCCTTAGTTTATGTTTAAAAAGTCCTTCCTTCATTAATGATAATTTCTCCATAATTAATATGCTCTTTGTGGTTAAGATTAGTGTCATCATCTTTCTCCTTTCATGAGCACAATTTCGCCACTTTCATTAATTTAGGGAAGGTTAATTTTAAATCTTGGTTTTTACTAATATCATAGTGTTTTGGATGTTATTAGGCTTAATTGGTTGGCTAATGTATTAATCTTGATCATTAGTAACCTCTTTTACACTAATCTTGGTCCTTCATTAGCTTTTGTTCCTTAATTAAGGTAATAAATCCTTAATTACAATTTTCACTTTAATTATTAACAAATTTCAAAAATTAGGGTATTTGTTTTAATTATTGCACTATTACTTGTCATTTAATTGTTTGTAATTTCTTCTAATTGATTTAAGTGTTTCTACGTCATTTAATTGTCTTTTATGCCTAATAAAATAAATAAATAACCTACAAAAATTTAGAGATAACATACTCTCCTATTTAAATAGGTATTTTTCACCAAAATATTGTATTAAATACCAATAGGGATTTTATAGGTATTACACGAAGGAAAGGAGTTTCCATTATTAGACTACTTGAGAATCAAGAAAGTAATGGTCAACAACAGGAAGTTGACGTTATCCATGTCTCATCCTTGACCAAATTATCGCGTGACAAAAGGGACGTGACATGGTTGTATCATAGGTAGTATCGTATCATCGATCTCCATATGGTAGTCACAAAATCTTGCTAAAGACCGCTTGCGACTTGTGGGTTGGTACGAAGATTGGCCATCGCCAATCTCATGTGGGCTTGCAGGGTTGCACACAAGAATAGCCCAGCACGAGCAAAAGTGTCCAGATTCATCGAATCTTATATTATCTAAGATTTAATGAATACTGTGTTTAATTTAGGATGGATATATGTGTGTGTGTGTGTGTGTGTATTTATATTAATTCTAAAATAATAATGATATTATTTATAGATAATAATATTATTATATATAGTATTTAATTTATTTGATAAATTAAATAACTATAATAAATTGAGATATTGTATCTCGATTTAATTTTCAAATAAAGATATAGTATCTCGATTTAATTGAATTGAGATATAGTTTCTCGATTTAATTAAATAGAAAGATATCATATCTCAGATTTAATTTATAAAGATAAATTAAATCAGTAGGCTCATAATTCGGATTAAATAAATATATTTGATTAGATCTTTGGGCATGATTTAATTAATGTATTATTTTAATTCGATTCGAATTCAAGATTAATTAGATTAATTTTGAATATTTTAATACGGCTCATTAGGGTTTTAGAAACTCTATAAATAGATATTGATCTAGTCGTATTGAGATGACAGATGAATTAGAGAAGCCATAAGAAACCCTAAAGAGAAAAGGAGAGACGCGAGAATACTAAAGGCGCTAGCACGCTGCCATCTATTTTCAAGGCTATTCGTGTGGATACCGGTAGAGGGAGGCGATTCGCAGAGTCGGCTCCTAGTGATCGAGTAGGTAGCCCACGTGATCAAATTTGAAAGAGACCCTCACCAATTCACATAGGTATGGTTTCTAACGAACCTTGATTTAAACATCGTTGATAGATCCTCTCAAGGGATTTGTAAATATTAATGGATGAAAATCCTTCTGCTGCATGTACGGATCCCAACACGTTTAACCAATGATTCTACAAGTCCATTTTGCGTATGAACATGAGCTATATGATGTTCAACATCAATTCCAGGTGACATAAAATATTCATAAAGAAATTGTGATGTAAATTGACTAGCATTATCAAGACGTATTTTCTTGATAGAATAATAAGGGTAATGTCCTCTTAAGCTAATTAATTCAGGAAGTAATCTCACAAACGGCAGGTTGCAAGATGATAATAAGCAAACATGCGACCATTTGGTTGATGCATCAATTAAAATCATATTGTACCTAAATGGTCGCATGGTGGGTATATTGGCTCACAAACATCTTCATGTATCCGTTCTAGAAATGTGAGAGACTTATTTTCTACTTTGCTTGGTGAGGGCGAATAATTAACTTTCCTTAGCAACATTCAGTACATAAGAAATCATATGATTGTGGTATTTGTTTACACTTCAAGTTATGTCCACATGAATTTTCAATCATTTGTTGCATTATGACTGACCCAAGTCATGACAAACATTAAATTCATTAGTATTAGTAAACTTCTAGTTTACATTGGCCAACTGCTTGTTTGTATTGGCAGACTTCTGGTCTGCATTGGTAAACTTATGGTTTTCAATAGCATTTGTTTCAGCTTATAAATCTATAATAAAAGCCAGAAGAAAAAGTATGAAAACTTCCTAATATGCATTTTCTACCAAAAACTATATTTGTGATAGTAAGACATTCTTGATTATTTTTATTTGTTGTTTCTATATAATGTCCATTCCTGTGGATATCTTTGAAACTCAATAAGTTTCTTTTAGACTCAGTAAAATAAAATACATTATCAATGCATAATTTTGTTCCTTAAAGTCAATCAAATTTATACTATCAGATATATTTTAAACGTTGGCTTCTTGCATTATCAAGGAAGAAAAATATTTATCATTTCTGATGTAAGTCGTTGAGACATAAATCTTCAGGATTGATGTCAATAAGACTCATTCTTTATTAAAAGAAACATGGAAAATAAAGGTAAACATGATTGAAAGGAAATACATATGACAATAGAAACTTTATACACATTAAATCACAACAATTTAAATAGATAAAGATAATTTATGGTAAGAAATCAAACCCAAACAAATGGATAATGTCCATGTCACATACTAAAAAATGCTAGTCTGATCATCCATGTGTCTTAGTGTACGACAAGTACAAGACCAATGACTCTTGCCACGAGAATAATAACATAGACTTTCAACATGTTTATTGTGCCCACTAGTTTCTTTTTTGTGGTTCTTATCATTCTTTCTTCACTTCAAGTACTTCAAGTGGGAATTTGAACCACTATGATTACGACCACGCATATTTAGGCTTCCTTTGCGAGTTCATTGGAATTTTCCTTTGAGAAAATTCTCTCTAGATCTAGTGTTTGCACCAACAAACTCATTCACTGCAGTCTACAAGGCAACATCTATTTTGTAGTGGGATATCTGAGATGTAATCTCCAATGTCATCGTGCAGCCAACCAAGAAGGATCTAGTTTGTAGCTTGCTAATCGTCATACGCAGGGGTTAGGATAACTTGCTTGATTGCATCTAGTATGTATTCTGGAAGGACATCTTTCGATCCGGTGAGATAGCCTTCTAATCGATGCCCTTAAGCAATCGGCATAATTGTCGAATCCCAAGTGAGAAAGTTGTCTCCATCCAACTTGACAGAGCCTGCTTGATTTAGAGAGCTAAGGCTACATCATGACTAGCAATGACTATGGAAAAGCAGAGTAAGGTGATTAAGCACCATACAGACCACCAACAAGGTATGGGTGAGGAAGGATGGCAAAAGACATGGGAATGGTTTGTGTTTGGGTAGTGGAGGAAGGATTTGAGGGAGAGACGGTCGTCAAAGGTATGATAGCAGGCAAATAAGTTGTGGGGAAAAGGAAAAGCAATGAAAGATTATGACAGATGTTGTTAAGGTTTTAGTAAGAAAAAGTTATTGGAGTGAATTGAATATTGGAGGATGGAGGTATGATCAAGGTGATGATAGACTCATGAGATTGGTGTAGGTTAGGCTGAGCTGCAGTAATGGTAGAGCTAGGTTTAATGTGGTGGCTGTAGAATTAGGGTTTTCTTAGCTACTAGTGTTGGTGATCCCAAGAGAAGATGTAGGGTTTTATTAGCTACTAGTGTTGGTGATCCCAAGAGAAGATGTCATTGCTGACATGTGTGCTCTGATACCAAGTCAAGAAAGTAATGAATGGTGAGGCTCCCAGAATGAATATCCATGGTCCTCCATTTTTCTATTTATAAATTATGGTACTCAATCATGGTGACATTTGTCCCTCTAAAAGATTATTCTAGAAATATACAACAAACAAATTATATTACATTTCTATAAATATAGGTTTTTTTTTTTATTACATTTGATTAGTAATTTATAACTTATTTTACTAAGAAATCATTGATTTTCGATTTTCAATTTTTGAAGGTTTTTTTTTTCCCTAAAACTTTACTGCATTTTCAACTGCCGTAGAGGCTAATAAGTAACATATATATTTTTTGGGGGCTTATTATGAGTAAAATACATGGTTCATTACACGCATGGCATACCCTTACTTCTGTACAATAATGATTTTTTTTTCCCGGGTTAAAGAGTAATTTGGCTAACAAACTATTACTTGAGGATCGAGAGAGGGATAAATAACTTTTAAGTGGAGCAAAAATATCAAAACACTTTTAAAAATGTGTAGTTAGCACAAAAAAATTTTACTCGAGAACGTTGAAAGACAAAAAAGTTTTACTCTATTTTTTGTGTTGACTACACATTTTTAAAAGTTAGTTGTGTTGGACGCTTCTGAGGTAAAAGTTCATTGGCTAAATTGCTCCTTAACCTTTTTTTTTTCCTAGTATTATTAAAGCAAACTATAGAAGGCTAGAAGCAACTAGAGCCATATTTTGTCAAAAACATTGTATTACAATGACACAAAAGTTTCTCTAAAAGTAAGATTTACAAGTTCAATCTCGCTTCAAAATTAGAGGCATACTTCATACAAAACATGTAGAGCACAACTTTCCCGCCAAACATACAAATAGATTATACCAATTTTATTGAATTTTTAAACAAATGTTCATATATAATTATTAAATATCCAAGCCAATTAAAAAAACACATTATTTTAATTGATGCCCCTGAATTTGACAGTTGGCGAAAGACCTCCATTTTCTTTTTTAAAGAAATAATGAGGCCATTGGTCTAAAATTATTATTATTTTCTATAACAGAATATTTGCCTTTGCGAAAAGATTTTAAACATAATTAAATGGTAAGCCTACATTAATCGCAGAATCTCGAGAAAGTGCATATTCCATTTTTTGCCATCTTTTTTCTCTTATTCTTTTCGTAAACTTTACTACTTTTTTTATTTTCACACTCAATAGGATGATTTTTTTTTTTTAAAAAAAAAAAAAAAAATACTCAATCAAAACATGTTAGTATATATTGCAGCACAGCGGAATATTCAAGCTCAGAAATCATTTTAGAATATATTGATTCGTTTATAATGTTTGTAGAAAGATCCCTGATATGGACAAATAGACATTGTTTAAAAATAAAATAAAATACTCTAACATCCCTTATATTTTGTCTTGATTACAAAATCCATTTCTATTTTAAAAACAAATCCAAACAATTAACTCCCTTAAGAATTTTTTGAAAAACATATTTTTAATTAAATATTTATGTCAAAATATACTAAGTTCCCTTCATAATTACTAATTTCCAAATTTCGGATAAAATTATTTAAGTAATTTAATTTTTTTCCTTAATTTATTGCTCAACTTTTGCAAATAGTTTTTTTAATTTTTTACCATAGGATAAAGGCTAAAATAATTTACTTAAGAATGTGATTAATTGTTTTGGTAACTATATGCTTATAAATGTTTGTAGCAAAAACTGTATTCGAAATTTTTAAAATAAAATTTTAAATAATTTATTTAATCTCTCAAATTTATATTATTTATAATATAGATGAAAAAAATGTGATTGAAATATATTTTTAGTCATCTAAAAGAAAACTAAATAAATAAGCTTCAATAAATATAATAAAAAGTTTAAAATTATAAATTTTATAATATAGCTGGAAACAAATATAAATTTATAATATAATTAAAATTAATAAGTTATAATTTATTGCAAAGTTTGAAAATATATGTATTCGAATTATTTTTTGGTTTTTCAAAAAATATCTTTAAGAAAGTGGGGTATTTTGGTTAAAACAAAGGTTTGACAATTAAATTTAATGGTCAATTAATGATTGGGTGGATGGAAATGAAACCTAAAAAATATAACGGAGGTTTTTGTAATTTGCATTTTAATTTTAAAGGAGGTTTATATATGTTTTTTCAAAAGAAGGGGAGACTTGTCTTGCTATGATTTTGAAGGACTAATGGTCCTATCACTAGTAGTTTTTTTTTTTTATAGTTTGATGTATTAAAGACTAGATTTTTATATTCTAGTTCCTACTTCTCTTTCAAGCTTCAGCTTACTGGTGTTGTCCAAAAAAAAAATAAAAGGAAGGCTTTTGTAATTTAAGTAAAATAGGAGGTACTATTGTATTTTACCCTAAAAATAAAAGAAAAGACAGCATCACCGGAGGGTCATACACGATTGATGATGTGTACACAAATTTAAGCCAATCAAATATTTATATAAAAAAAAGGCATATTTAGTATATCTCTGTGGACAGATAAACAAACAAAAAGAAAGAGATCTATATAATTCCAAAAAAAATTAAAAAATTAAAAAAGGTACCTTTGGTTACCATAAAATGTCAAGAATTTCACTATTTATTTAGGAAAATGTTGCCTGTCTGGCTTTCTAGTTTTTACATCGTGTCCAGAATAACTAGGGTAAAAAGATTGTTGTTAGAAAAACAAAAACATTATTTTATACTAGACATTACTAGTGCTTATTTATGTCTATGTTTTTTTTTTTTTTTTTTAAAAAAGATAGTATTCCCTCCGGTTCTAATTATAAGATCAAGTTAACTTTTTTAAAGAGATTAAGGAAATTAATTAAATTAATTTAGAATATTTTTATTTTTCTCCAAACTAATTAGTTTGACTGATAAACTAATAATATATAATCTAAAGGACACAATATATGATATGATTAAATAACTTTTTTAATTTTTTAATTTCTCCAAAAAAATTAACGGGGTCTTATAATTAGAATCGAACTTTCTTTTGTTATAAAAATAGTCAACGAGAACAAATATTCTCAGGACATAATCTTTTATTTTGATTGTAGCTTTCTGGATTTCATTATTTATATATATGCATGACACCTCATCTTTGGTTGGCATTCTGATTCAAAGATTTTCCTTCTTTTTTCGTTAATTACTTTTCAAACATTTTAGTAATTTTGCAGGAGTAGACTTGTCTAAGGAGAATTTCACTATTTATAATTTGTGATTAATTTATTTTTAATAAATATTATTTTATATATAATAATGATATCATACCATTACACACTTGATTTTGGGCAAAACTTATGTCTATTTTCTTATAGGGAAGATTCTAAATAAATTGTTTGAATTTGTAAAACCCTCGACCTATGAGGAATATTTTCGGGTAAAATTATTCTTTTGCCCTTAGTTTTAAATAAATTTTTAAAAAAACATAAAATGCCCTCACCATCGTTGGCCATCGGTGGTGGGTGGGTGGTCGGCGGTAGTGAGGGCATTTTATGTTTTTTTTTTTAAATTTATTTAAAACTAAGGGCAAAAGGGTAATTTCATCCGAATTTGCATATCCCTCATAGGCCCTTGATACTTCTCGGTCTTTTTACAAATTCAACGGACTTCTAGGGGTTTTGCAAATTTAAACGTATTTATTTGAAATTTTCCCTTTCTTATATCTATAAGGTCCAATTCTTCAAATAAATTTTAGTATTTGAACTTTTCTGAATAGAAATAATTCGTATCGATAGAATTTTAAAATTATGTTTGGCCATTATTGAAAAAAAAAAAAATCACACATAAAAATATTTGATCAGAGAATTGGATATAATGAATATAAGTGAAAGTTAGTTTTATCGGTTAGATTATATATATATATATATATATTCTTATAATAGATTTTTTGACTGCGAATTTAGTCTTATTTATAATAAATAATATATTGATATCCTCAAATGCCCCTAAGTGCTCTTCTTTATTATTATTTTTATGGCTCCGCCCTAGCCACTAATTCAGGGTTCATGGACCTCCATTCGTTACTAAAAAGGACAGTATCTTTCTTCATAATGGTGACTCTATCTTTCATTTCTTTTACAAATAAGAACGAAATATATTCTTTTTTTTTTAAACTGCTCAATATAATAAGAATTGGAGCATTTTGTCTTGTTTTTTATTGTTTAGAAATACTTTTTATTTTATTATTATGTATTATTTTTTTCTTGATACTTTTATGTAATTAATTAATTTTACTATTTTTGAAAATCATTTTAATATTTTATTATTTTATTTTATTTAAAATTTCACGTTGACTTCTTACTTTAATACTATTATATAAAACAATGTACTGAAACTTCTTTTCTACAAAGTATTTATGTAAAAGTGAGTGGGTCCTTTGTAGAGATGAGAGAGAAAATATTAGTTTATTTTACTTTTATTTGAGTGCTCTAGAAAAGAAATTTTTACAGGAAGCACATAAGGTGTTTATTAGCCTAATTTAATTAAAGAAAAATGACAAAAAAAAATACCACTTGAATTTTAAAATCATGTTAACAACAACAACAATAAGATCAACAAGAACATAAAATAATTGATAACTCAATCACCTATTTAAGATTTTGAAGTTTAAATGATATTTTATTGTGATTTTCCCTTTAATTATTCATCAAGGCTTCTTGAATCAGACAGGTTGTATAGCATATTTCAAGATGTTTGATTGTCTATGTGTCATTTTTAACGTTGAGAAAATGGGGGAAAAAAAGAATAAAATTTCATATATTTAACAAAAAAATATCATATGTTTATTTTCTCTTGATCTTTGACCATTTTTAGTGTTAAGAAAAAAAAAAAAGTTCTCTTGATCGTTTAAAATCACTCATTTTAAATATAGGCTAAAATATAAATGTTTAATCTTTTAAATTTGGATCAAATTTCAATCTTGTCCCTTATATATGGTGTTTAAAGTAACCTTTACAACTACAAACTAAGTAATACTATAAATTATTATATTTTTTTTTTATTTTTATTTATTCATTAATTAATTTAGTTATACATAATTATCTGTGCCAGTTTTTAAAATAGTTATTTTAATTCATTTCATTTATCAAACAATTGGAGCAGATAAAAGGTACGGTCACTACATTTTATTTAAACCATTATGCTCTTGCTTTTGATGTAGAATCAACTATAAATTTAGAGTTAAAACTAAAAAAAGTCTTCAAGGAAAAGAAGCAACCAATTGTTAATCATCACAAACAGGTTTAGAAAAGCAGATAACACAGGTCCCATTTACACAAATTATTGGAATAATCAAGGTTACTAAACCAGAATGAATCATTGAATTAGTTAAGATATTGGATTATACAGAAAAAAATAAATAAATCGGTGAATCGGAGTGAGTTTACTAACACTAGAATAATTAGAATCATTGCTAACTTATCTTTTAGAAGTAAAAGTTAACCGATAAGAAAATGATGATTTCACCTAGGTTATTAATATTAAATTATAAAGAAAATAATACATAATTCAAATATGATATCCAAGGTGTTTTTCCTTATACACTAATCAAGTTTCTTTATCTTTTTTTTCCCCTCTTATTTGTGTGTTGAATAAAAATATGATTATGTCAACTAGCCTCACATCAATCAAGTATATTTGAATATAGTTAAATTACATACACACATACCTACCTACCTACACACACACACATATAATTAATAGCCCAAAAGATTAAGATTATTAATTAATATTGATAGCATACGTGTGTGATACATAGTGATTTGATCATTTGAAAGACACCTTTAACTAAAATTAAATTATAATTTTCACATATGATACTTAATGCAAAATAAAAAATAAATAAAAAGAAGATAAAAGAGGATAAGTAATCGTCAGCACACATATAATCTAAGTGATTGTTTTTTATGTTCTTGCTTGTATTTTTTTTAATCTCAATGACCAATAAAGTTTTGGTCTTTGTCTTGTTTGAGTGTGCATCACATTGTACATGTACAAATGATTGGGGCACGTTTCCACTATTTTACTCAAGTGACATATGGACGTGTCACTTGCAATATGACTGATTTTTAAGCGCCCAACAAATGAATTATAAAATATTAATAATTAATAATCAATTAAAGAAATAAATTACACTTCATGCTACTAGCTAGATTCGTAAATATATAATTGTTTATCCATAAAACTCTTGTCTCTATTGGTGTGTGGTTTACGCCAATAACATGTTAATCAAGGACACTTATTTGCAAAGTAATATGTTTAAGAAATATAAAGTGTTTTTGGGTTTTTAATGTGTAAGTACTAAAGTTGTTTTTAAAAAAATTCCTTAATGAGTATTAAAAATCAAGAACCATTCAATGGGACACTATATTGAATGACGATAAGCATGAATAGAATTGTTTATTTTAATGATAATTAACTAACTTATTGAGAAAATAAATTAAATTAGTTGAAAAATGGTTAATAATTTTGACATAGAGAGTATGATTTTTAATAATAAAAAATCATGACCAATATTATTGATATTACTCCGTCGGTCCTAAAGGTATGAGCTTGGATAATTAATTTGTAGATATTAATAAAATTATTTATTTTGTAAGAAATGTATCGTAATTTTTTTTAAATACCCTTAATTATGGTAAAAATACTTCATTTAAGTATTTACATCAGAAACTATCCATGATATAAACCTCCTTATTAAATACAATCAATCGTAATAATCTTAAGAACACATTTTAAATTTGATAAAAATAGTGAATTTAGTGTATCTATTAGTCATTTCTCATCCATTATCATACAAAATTAAAATATAAAACCTTTATGCTAGAAACTCTTAATTATAATTTTGTACACGAATTGATTATACTATTACCAACTTAATTGTACAATAATTTTAAAAGTGTTTTGAAAAGGAAATTTTTATTTATAGTAAGATAAATTTCACTAAAAAAAAAAACGAGACATAAAAGATTGAATTCCATCACAACAACAATTGAGAAATGAAAATACAAGCCAAGTTAGTAAACAATTCATCCAAGCCAAGCTTTTTTTTTTTAAAGTAAACAACTTTTATCTTGGCTTTTTTTTGTGACTTTTACTTTTTAAAAAAAATATAATCTAAACACATAAATCAATTAAAAAGGAAAAAAGTTTTTTTTTGCCCCACGGGCATTTAATCCAAACATGGTTAAGGAGATAAATATTACAAAGAAGTTTTAAAAAACACCTGAAAAAAATTTTAGTAATAATTTTGCCCATGAAAGTTTGCAAATTTAAGCAATAATTTAACGGTTAAAATTAACATAAAGGCAAGACTATTACGTTTTTTTAACTTCTGGTTGATCCAAAAAAAACTTTCAGATGCCTAAGTACTCCTCACCTAAAACTTCCAAAACAAAAATGATACTTATTCCAATAATTAAATGCATAAAGGGAAAAAAGAAAAGAATAATTTACAAAGAGTATATCCACAGGCAGGAGTTAATTCACAGACAGAAAGTGGCATGTCCACTATTGAACAAATTTATACTTATAATTTTTTTTGTTTTAATGTTACCACAACAAGAAAGATTCGCCAAAGGAGTTATAATCTAAGCATAGATTCGAAAAAAAATAATGTGGTTTAATCAATTAATTAATTATTATTATTGCCACTCATAAAGATGACAGCTAGTTAGGTAGGTTGAGCAATGGAACTTATGCTAGAAAGTCCAAAAATATTTAAATAAAAATACAAAGTGGGTTTCAAATTCAGTGCACCAAAAGAGCTCAAAGCACAAGCTTTATATATCCCCGGTGTCATTCGGGGAGGAAACGGTTTGAGATTTAATATCTTATAAAATGTTAAAAATAGTATATGATAGTGAATCTCAACTATTTAAAGTTGATTTAATAGTGAGAATAAAAAAATAAAAAGAAGTTGACGATAAAGGAAATAAAGAAATTCCTATCCCCATTGTCGACATGTAAAGATTAGGAATCATAATCTTTTCACAACTATTTTCAAAGAAAAATTAGGGGAATGACCAAGAAAAAGAAATATATTAATAAAGATTTTAAAAATTGTTATTATTAAGAAGGATAAAAATTATAAATCTTCAATTACAAAAGTAACCGTGATCAAACTCCATACATTTTCTCGTACCCCACCTCAACTATTTGACAGTTAATTATCAATTTATGTTTCTCATCAAGTGCGTTCTTAAATAGGATTGTCTTTTATTGAGGAATTGAGATTCCCATGATATTGACGGTTTCTTTAGAAATTTATTGTTTAAAAATTTTAAATTTTAGTATTTTTTTAGTTTTATAACATTCTTTTTAGGGTAATTAGGTTTGTTTAAGCTTTTTGTCCCATGAAAAATCACATTTTCTTTTACAAAAAATATTATAGGATTTTTTGGTATTTTTTATGTTTTAAAAATAATCAACTCCTAGAAAAAAGGTAGATTTCTAATTATTTTTATGTTTTAGAGACTATTTTAACTTAGATAACTTTTAATATAATCTGATATGTACGAGACAGAATATTATAAAAATATTGATTTGCATATAGATTTTTTATTATCAAAATATATATAGAGACATCTACAAATTTGATAACTAACCGTCAAACAATTGAAATGGGTTTTATGAAGGTTAATTTTGTAATTAAAAATTTTAAAAATATTTTTTTCTTAAGAAATGAACACAACTTTTAAGATCCTTTTTAGTAAATATTTTGTTCCCTTGTCCTTCTCCCGAATTCTCCCTATTTTAAATATATTATTTATTTATTATATTTTTTTTGCTCAGATTTATTTATTATATTGATTATTGATATCCATGTAAAGATGTGACCAGGAGACAGAGTTGCCATCGTCACCCGCACACACCAAAAATAAAATTTGTTTTTATTTTATTTGTAGTAATTAATTCAGCTGTCGATCTAGGGTAGTGAGAGAATCAGCCTATATTATCTTTTTCTATGTTTATATATTATATATATATATATATATATATAAAATATTCCAAGCATGACTTGAATTTTGAAAATCCCACTAGCTAGTTATTATTGTGTGATGCTGAAAAGCACTGTCGTCAGTACTTTAGACCTTTAATATGCGTTTTCATGATCTATTTTAAATTACTGGATTTTTTTTTTTTAAAAAAAATTTCTGGATGAATTAATAAAAATAAAAAAAATGTTTTTCCGTACACAAAAATAAAGTATTCATTCCTCAAACTTTCTTTTAAAATTAATTAACCAAAATAAAATTGTGTGATGCTGAGTGCAAAGTTATTTTTAAGTTAGGTTTCCACAACACTATGAGTGTATTAGATTTACTGTGCTGGCTTGTGTTAATTTCTCCTCATCTTTTTAATATAAGACATATATTTTTAATTTGATTATATTAATAAAATTAGTTAAGTTAGTAATATGAAATATATTTTCTAAAATATCCTTGATCATATTCCTTAATACCCCTAATCCCTCCACTTCTTTAATTATTGATGATTGAGTATAAAAATGATAATTAGGAAAAGATTGATAAATATAAAATTATGTCTTATATTTAGGTTCAAGATTAATATCTCACATATATACCCTCTCTGGTCCTAAATATAAGATAAAATTGACTTTTTTTTTTGGAGAGATTAAGGAAGCTAAATAAGTTACTTAATCATATTATATGTTGTATATCCTTAGATTATATATCAGTTTATAAATTAGGCAAAATACTTTAAAGAAGAAAAGAAAGAAATACAAACACTTTAAGGTAATTTAATTATCTTTTTTAATATCTCAAAAAAAGTCAACTTTATCTTATATTTAAAATTGAAGAAAGTATTACATTAAAGACCGAACTCATCTTCTAATTTTTGGAGGGATTTTTTACCAAAATAGAAAAAAAATTTGAAAAAATTTACCCGGTTAATCGACTATTCAAAGTATTTTCCAATGTAATGCTAGCGTCATCCATGACGTTTGGGGGATTGCGAGACGAGAGCAATGGCGCTGGGGGCTTCTTGGATCGACATGTGGCGTTTGATGAGCGGGCGCCCAGCCCGAAGCGTGATGCGGTGTCACGCCAATGGGACGCGTGACACGTGTTCACGCCCGAGATGGCGTGAACACGTGGCGCGCCACGAGTGGCGTGCCACCTCCCCACGCCCCATGTCAAGACCGGACAGCACGCTACCCCCCGCCACGCTACCCCGCCCCTACTCCCCGCCCCCTCGCGCCCGACCGAGGCCCCCTCACCTCTCCCATCGGTCATTCGGCCCCCCCCCCAACGCATCACGACCACTCTCCCTCATCCCTCATGCATTTTTTTTTCCTTTCTCATTCACTCTTCCATTTTCACTCATTCATTTTCACTCTCCAGTCATTCTCTCCATTTTCACTCTCATCCGTGCTCCTCTTGTTCACTCTTATACTCTTTCCTTATTTTTCACTTTCACCTATTTTCACTCATCCCCTCATCATCTTTCCATTTTTTCACTCCTTCCATTTTTACTCTCATCCGTGCTCCTCTCGTTCACTCACTCTTTCCTTATTTTTTTCACTCTCACCTATTTTCACTCATCCCCTCATCATCTTTCCATTTTTTCACTCCTTCCCTCTCTCACCTTCAAGCACACATACACCCCCTCAACCTTCTAATCTCCACTTTATATGAAAAAACACTGAGAGAAGCTGAGAAATTGCTAGAGAAGAGGAAGAAGAAGGAGGGTAAAATTATCTGTGACTTCACGTTTGGACAGGTAAAATTTAATTTTTTTGTTATATTTATTGTTTAATAATTTGAAGTAACTTTTAATTATTATTCATGCAAATTATTATAGATGCTTAATAAATGTATTATAGTAGGATAGATGTTTAACATTTAATGTTGTTATTTAATTTTTTTGTTATGTTTATTGTTTAATAAATTGAAGTAACTTTTAATTAATATACATGCAAATTATTATATATGCTTAAAAAATGTATTATAGTAGGATAGATGTTTAACATTTAATGTTGTTATTATGTTTATTGTTTAAAATAGGATTTAACTTTTAATTATATACATTAATTGCTTAATAAATATAGAACGTTAGGATGCCTAATAAGTTACAAATTATTAATATTTATAAATAATAAAAAGAGTAAATAATTATTTACTGTTTTTTTATTTTAAATAAAAAGAGTAAATAATTATTTACTCTTTTTTTATTTAAAATAAAAAAACAGTAAATACTTATTTACTCTTTTTATTTTAAATACAAAGAGTAAATAATTATTTAAATATGTAAAATTTATCATTAACTTAGGATAGAAGACTAATAATTAGTAAATTAATTAATCAGTCAATTAATTATTTATTTTGTATGTTAATTATAAACCTTAAGATGTGCAACTAATTATTTCATATTTTTTAAAGTAATAATTTGATAAAACAAATGTAAAATATTATTATTAGCTAAATTTGATTTAACAAATTAGTGAGAATAATAATTAGTGAATTATTTATGGTACCCGAAGATAAATATGATAAGTTTAAATGGAGAATAAGTATTACTCAAATAATCAATTCAGTAATTAAGTATTTAGAGAATAATAATTGACTTAATAATGTGTTGTCTTAATGTGAATTTTTATTAGTCAAATGGATGACCAATACGCTTGCAATATTGAGCCCATTTGACCCCAAAGAGTGGGGAGTTCTTAATGAGGACGTGCTGTGAGTCACACCGATCACAAGTTGTGTGGAACAGAGGAGATTGCAATGTGTTGAGGGTTAGGCGAGCCTCACAGGGGTCAGCCGCAGATATCCACGACCCAGATCTCATCCCAGTGGATTTGCAGCAGCACCTTCTTCGTGCAGGTTTCTGGCACGTGGCTCGCATGAAGAAACCCCCGGTATGTTATAAAATTCTTTTTGTAATCAATTATTTGTATTTAGTTTTTTGTACGTGATACGGATAATAAAAGACCTTGACATACTTGTTCTCTACTTTTTATGTTGATGTAGATTGACAGGTACCTTGTTTCCGCTTTGGTTGAGAGGTGGAGACCAGAGACTCACACATTCCATATGCCGGTGGGTGAGATGATTTGTTACTCTACGGGATGTAGAGGGCATTTTAGGTTTGGCCACCGAGGGTCGAGTCGTTTCGGTCGAACGCATGGCAACCTGGGCAAAGCAATTATGCAGCAATACATGGGCCTGACTCCACTCCCATCTGAATTGATTGGCGGAAACATCAAGATGAGCTGGTTTGACCATCATTGGGGCCACTGGGAGGAGCACTCAGCTACGGTTGAGGGTCAAATTTTGTACACACGTGCTTACCTCATGCGCCTATTTGGTGGATTTTTGTTGTGTGATAAATCCAGCCATGAGGTCTCTTGCCGATATATACAATTCTTTTGGGTGGTGACCTTGAGAGCGCTACATACGGTTGGGGGTCACCAGATTGTACTCGCCATCTTGTTTCGCGAGCTATGTCGGGCCACGTCATCTTGACTAAAGACATGGGTGGTTGTTTGTTGTTCCGAGATATGGGCATGGTCCAGATTTCCCCCTAGCACCAACCATTCCACCACCCGGTGACGCAGGTGATCACTACGGACGTAGGTATGGAAGCAGTATCATATAATTCATTATTTCAACTGCTTTGAGTAGTTGAGTGATTATGTTCTCATTTGAATGTTGCTTCACTAATGTTATTGAGTTACGTATTGCAGGTTCAACAACGTGCAGCTTAAGTTATTGCGACGTGAGCTAAAGACATATCGGATAGAGCTTGACCGGATGGGTCGAGATGATGTATGTATAATAAATTTGACATTAGGGAACCAAAAGGGTAAACTAATTTGCATTTGTTTATATGTACGGGTGAGGTGGGAGCCATATAGGGACGCCGGATATGATTTTATGGGTGCGTAGGCTGACATGCGGGGACGGGTGGAGGGCGGTGACACCCGTACTTTGTTTCCACATTGTTGAGATGCACCAACCGATCGGTTGCATGCGGTAATTTGGCATGCGGCAACACATCGTCAGTCCGCGCACACGGCTTATGGGTGCACATGACCTGACCTTACGTGGTAAGATTGCTGATAATTGGGAGGCCAAGATAGATGAATTTATACAGTTGTGGAACACGCGACATTTGCGCATCGAGACAACAGAGCCATCGGAGGAGCCGATTTCCCCAAACTCTGAGTACATGACTTGGTTCTTCACACACCAGACGGTATATGACGAGGCGGTCGCCGAGGATCGGGCATGTGGTACGTAGTGATCTTGCTTCCCGGTGCATCTTACATGTTTCATCTTATTATCCATAGCTAAGGTTCAATCTTTGTTATTTATTGTATTTGAAAAATGCAGATAGACGGTGTCGAGTGGATTTGGTGGATGAATTCTCCACAGTTTGATGCTCAATTCAGAAAGGACCAGGTTCAGGAGGTTTGTGACCAGCTACTGCGAGCACTTAGAGAGTTTGGACGACTTGCGGAGCCTGGTCCTAGTGCACCAATTGGACTCTTAGTCAACGTACCCGGATCTGCGCTAGAAGTCCCGCCCCGTGCGAAGGAAGGACGGGGACTAGGTCATCGACGACCACGCCACGAGATGGAGACGTATCAGATACCCCAGCCTGGTCCACGTGGCATAGGTGTATATCGACCACCAATGTGGCCCAATTTGGGCTATACTCAGGTCCCGTGGTACCCAGAGCAAGTGACATCAGAGGTGCATTCAGAGGTGCGACCACAGGTCCCTCCCGAGATACATGTACCGATGGCTTCTTACCCACAGCCACATACGATGTTTGCTAGACAGACACAGGTTCCTTACTCATATGCGTGGCCTTCACAGAGTTCCCATACAGGCTTTGATACATCCACTTCTTACCGACCTGTACCTGGTATTCCTGGATTCAGTGCCTATCAGCCACAATATGGCTTTCCTGGCTTCAATGTTTTCCAGCAGCCACAGGGTTTTGCAGCATTTTGTTCATCCCAGCCTGTACATGGGTGTACCGAGGCAGGATCCAGTAATAGTCCATACCGGTCGGGGCAGTGGACGAGGATTTCACTTTCGGTCAAAATCTTGATCGGCGTGGACCTGGTGGCATTCGTAGGAACCACGAGCGTGATGCGCGTTCGAGACCGTGGCCCAATTACACTCCACCATGAGCGTATTATGACATATTTGCTTGGATTACTGTATTATGACATATTTGCATGGATTACTGTATTATGACATATTTGCATGGATTACTGTACTTGACTATTTGCATGGATTACTGTACTTGACTATTTGCATGGATCACTGTACTTTACTATATTTGTTTATTTTGCTATCGGACATATAGGTAAGCAACTGTTTCCCAAATTTGCATTCTTATAAGCACATAAGTATCTACAAAAAATCAAATTCAAAATCAAGTGCTACTATAAGTACATAAGTAGCACATAAGTATATAAGCTAACAAATGTCAACTAATTCGCTATTGTAGGACATGAACGCCTATTATGTCCGAACTGTTTACATATACTACATCTTAGTCGACTGGAGCTAGGTCCGACCTCCACCTCATCCATTTCATTGTGAATGCGTAAAGCTTTAGGGCGCCCCTTACCACGCAATTTCGATTCATCGGGGATAAGCTTTGGTTCGGAAGCGGATGGTATTCCTTGTTCACTACCGATCATTTGAAATGGTAAAGCGTAAACATTCATAATGTTGTACATTGAAAATACGGGATCCACGTCTTGTTCAACACAATGTGATACCGAACATGCAGCAATTACATGACTACATGGGAATTTGAATGCTTGAAACTTGCCACACTTTGGCATTTCCGCCTGGGTCGGAGTTCACGGAGTATGTATCATCCGGATCATCAACTTCAAGCGTGGTCCGCGCCACATCAAACTCCCGAACTCGCATAGATGTAGCACGCTCCCCATTCTTTGCCATAGCTTCTCTAATAATGTTCGAAAATGCTTTCCGGTCAATGCATCTTGTTGTGCTTTGGTCCCTCTTTTGACCCGAATCGACAAGTCGACTATAGGTGCATTTGACCAACGATGTTATGGGCATGTTCCTCGCTCCCCGAAAACCTTATTGATTGACTCGAGACAAATTGGTTGTCATATGCCCATATCTTCGTCCATCCTCATCATAACTTCGACACCATTGCTCTTTTGGAATTCTTTCAATCCATGCGGCCACTTCATTTATGCTACGAGAACTCGGCATACAATGCATCGAAGTGAATTTTGTTTGGCACATACCACGAAAATAAGCCGAAAGACACAACGGTGTAAGGTAATGAAAAGAATGAATGTCTTGGACATCGGTTGGAGAATATTACCTAATCTCATTAATTTTTCTTCAATAAAAATTTGGTCCTTGAAGCGGGTATTGAAATTGCTCGCAACATGACGAATGCAGAACACATGGTAAGCATTAGGGGGCTTCCAACCAATCATCTCATTGGCGACTGCTGATATTATGCTTTTGTGACGATCAGAAATAAGACACAGACCAACTGTATTTGTAACATACGGTCGTATGGAAGCCAAAAATACTCCCATGCTTCCTTCGTTTCACCTTCAACAATTGCAAATGCAATCGGCAGGATCTCATTATTTCCATCTTGGACGGTGGCAATCAATAATGTCCCCTTATACTTACCGTATAAATGTGTTCCGTCCACTTGTATGATTGGTTTGCACCATTGGAACGCTGCACGACATTGACTGAAGGTCCAAAATGTACGTTCAAAAACCCGAGTCCCATTCACAACCCGCCGATCAACAATATACGGTCCATGTTCAATATGATAAATAGATCCTGGGAAAATTTCACCATGTGCTCGAACCATCTTGGCGAGAACGCATATGACTCTTCCCAATCACCGTAAACCTTAGCTATTGCTTTTTGTTTTGCCTTCCATGCCTTCCGTAGGAAACATGATAACCAAACATTCTAGTCACCCTTTCTTGTATCATGATCACAAAAACCGAAGGTGTTTCCTTCACCATATCTCGCAAAACCAACCATAAAAAGTGTACACTAGGAATGTTATTTATGTTCACGACAAACAAAAATAAATTCACAAATTATCAAATGGTATTGTGCATCGTACCTAGTATGACATCGAAATAATTTGAGAATCAAGTTGTTTGTGATCTTGGGAGAGATTTTGGTTCACACAACTATGACTTCCAATCCATTTAGTTACCTCCCAAGTGTTTTGTTCTTCGGTTTAATTGCTCTTACCCTCCAATCGCAACCTTGTTCTTTATTCCGACACTTCATTGAATACTTGTTTTGTAGTGCTCTCAACCACTTGAGCTTCATGATATTGCTTCATGCAATAATGTTTTCTTGCGGCTTGCAAATCATTCTTTGACCCGAACTCTTGTTTCAAATATAAATCATCTCCTCTTACCCACGAGACCGCCCAAGGCTTCCACATCTAGTATATCCTCATGCGGGTAATCTTCATTTGACCTCATAATGTGGAATGTCATTCCAAAGCGGTGTAATATCTCGCATGTTCACACATCATACAATTTTTGCGAAAATATGGTAACCGATTAACAAATAAATTATATAATACTTTACTGTTGTTTGTCATCATGCATCACTATCATTTTGATCATGGTCATTTTCTAATAAAGTGTCTTCATCTTCTTCCTCTTGCTCCTCCTCCTCATTGTCTGGTTCATTTTCCATATACTCATCGTTTTCTTCTCCCAAGAAGCGGTTGATTGTCTTGGCGATGAGAGGTGCGACCATATCTTGGATGATGGAGTCCTTGAGTCGGTATTGGTACGCCTCCTCGACGTCTCAATATCCACATATAACTTAGCAAATTGAGACGTACGATTTTCGTTGAATGTTTGAACAAAAATATCCACATCCTCATTATCGGATATCTCAAGACCCACATATTTTCGGTTTCCACAAGGCGATCTACCCGTCATTTGAAGATATTACCCGATTTTGTTGCGGCTTTAACTTTCGACGGATCTTTTCATGTAAATCTTGTGAGACATGCCTCGAGCAATAAACATTCCTCTTTTTTCACCATCAAAGCTCAATCCGTTTGGACCTATATTTTTCGAACCATTAAAATATACAAATGAACGAATTTCACTCATTTTTTCTTATGTAATATTATGAAAAAAAAGAAGATTAAAGTACGGATTAAACAAATAATAACAACACAAATTGTAATTGAACAAAATAAGAAACACGGTATAAATGGAATTAAACAAAAAAAATGATTCAACAAATATAGAATGAAGAAGAAGATGGAGGGAGTTTGCAGATTGATGAATGATAAGAGAGGAAGAATGAGTCACGAGATGTGAGGATAAAGGCAAAAGAGTGAAGTCACGGATGTGAGGGATGAAGGTAAAGAGTTCATTATATAAGGGGTGAAGGGGGTGAAATAAACGTGTTTAAAAAGAAAAATAAATTTTTTTTTTAAAACGTGATCACGGGCTGGGGGACTGAGGTTGAAAATAAAGCTGTTTAAAAATGAAAATAAAACCGCAGCTGTGGGACTTAGGGGGTGAAATAAATGTATTTGAAAAAGGAAAAAAAAAAAAAAAAAAAAAAGGTTGTTCGCGGGGGAGCTTGGGTCTTGGGGAATAAAGGTGTTTGAAAAGATAACAAAAAAAAAACAAACAGAAAATGAGTGAAACATTGATTTTGGGGGGGGAGGCCGCATGTGTGGGGCCGGGGGGAAAATTACTCTATAAAAAAAAAAAAAAAAAAACGAATGAAAGAAGAGTGATGGGAGAGGACTGGTTAGGGGGTAGCGTGGCGGGGGTAGCGTGTTTTTGGGGGAGGGGGGCTGTCCGGTGGAGACATGTGGCGTGGGGAGGTGGCACTCCACTCGTGGCGCGCCACGTGTTCACACCACTGTTAGGCGTGAACACGTGTCACGCGTCCATTGGCGTGACACCGCATCACGCTGGCGGCGCCCGGTCATCAAACGCCACATGTCGATCTGTCAACCCCCAGCGCCATTGCTTTCTGTCTCGCACGCCCCCAAACGCCATGGATGACGCCAAAGCATTACTTTGGAAAATACTTTGAATAGTCGATTAATCGGTAAATTTTTCAAATTTCTTTCTATTTTGGTAAAAATCCCAATTTTTGGACGGACAAAAAAGTATAACATCCTCAACTAAATTATATATGACTTTCTTTCATTTGGGCTATATGTAAATAATTACTAATTATACCTTCAAAACTTCATAATAACCCCTCCTAAACTTCTAAACTTGAGCAGGTATTCCTTTACTATTGTCTTGACCACTGTTTTACTAATTAAGAAATAATATATATATATATATATATATATA
Source organism: Acacia acuminata (assembly GCA_019022655.1). Taxonomy (NCBI): domain Eukaryota; kingdom Viridiplantae; phylum Streptophyta; class Magnoliopsida; order Fabales; family Fabaceae; genus Acacia; species Acacia acuminata. The sequence goes on from JAFJYI010000075.1 coordinate 1,805,383, forward strand.
TAGTAAGAAAATTATTCACGCAATTTGAAATTAAAATACCATTATTTAAAGGATGGAAGGGTTACTAAGCAGGATATCATTAGTACATAATTTGTCAATTTGTTATATGTGACACTTCATACTTAATGGTTCATAATAAAAACGTTAAGTAGGTGAGATAGGGGTTGAGCAGGACTTATTTGGAAATTATTATGCTAACTAAGGGTATGTTTGGTTTGGGGGGAGGGGGAGGGGGAGGGAAGGGAAGGGGAGGAAAATGGAGGGAAAATATTAAAAGGGGAGAAAATTTTTGTGGGCCCCACTACAAATAACTTTTCTCTCTCTCTCCATTTTCCTCCCCCTTCCCCCCCCCCCCCTCCCCCAAACCAAACATATAATATTGAGGGAGTTTGGTGCACACGCCCGAGTCATATATATATATATATATTGAGGAAAATCGGGCTAGGCATTTTTGTAGGTAGAGCCGGCCATCTGGTAGGGTATGCCACTCTGTTCATTTGGCCCTGCCCAGTAAGTATATATATTATTATATTTGACATATATATATATATATATATAATACTTTATATACTTATATTATTATATATTTACTCATACTCTAATATATCCGTTGAGTATTTGACAATCAGTCCATTCTATTATTAATGATGTCTTGTATTTACTGAACTATGGATGCTATTTAATTCTTCACGTATGAGTATTTGATTACTCCCTCTGATCCTTATTATAAGTCATCAACTAATTATTCTCACAAACTAATAAAAACAGTTGAAGTCAATAAAGTTGTCATACAATTCAACTAACTTTCAATATTACTTATATTAATTGCACTAAACTCTAATATCATATTAATTATTACTCTCACCCACTACCCCTATTAATTATGGACATACATAGAAAAAAGTAATTAATGCTTATTGAGAACAAACAAGTGCCTTATAAAAAGGACCAAATAAACTTATTTGTTGGTGCCTTATAATAAGGACCAAAGGGAGTATTTGTTAAGATATATGGTAGTCTTTTTAATTTCAAGACTCAAGTTCTAGATTTATTTTGGAATATTCTATAGTGGATAATTAGGTATTACATTTGAAGTTTGTAATATTGTTTATTAGGTACGATTAAAGCGCTTTTTTTTTTTTTTTTTTTTTTTTTTTTTTTTTTTTTTTTTTACATAGGGTATGGTAAGGTATCATCATTTGGGCAGGGATGCCCGCCCTGCCAACCTATTATTACCCAGCTTGAAAATATTAGGGCTCCTATCGGGTAAAGCCGAGCACCGGGTTGCATTTTACTTTCTAATGATCCTTCAGGCAAGGCATCAGGAAGGGGTCTCGCCCTGCCTAGCCTTGTCCATGCTCACCCCTAATGCTAACCATTAAATAAAGGGAAAATTATAATGAAAGACTTGGAGGAAAAAATATTTATTGAGAAGGACCATAAAAATTGTAATTATTTAGAAAGACCAACTACAAAAATAAAAAACAAAAAAAATACTAAAATACCTTTAAGAAAATCTTTTGCATTCCCTCCTACATTCTTTCCCATAATCTATTTTTAAAACTAATACAAAGTTTGAAATTTCACTAAATTAAACAAAATCTTTCTAAATTTTCATTTTTCACAACTTGCACATATATCTATGCAAAAAATTGCACATAATTTGTTAAAATCAACAAAAAAATTATTTAAAAAATTATTTATATCATTTTAATACAAATCAAGGTCTTTCATAATTTATTATATATGTCAAACGGAAAAATTTTATATGACTTATTTTTATTTTAGAAGAAATTAATGTGGGTTAAAAATTTATTTATTGTTATTTTTTTTAAAAAAAAATTCTATTATATCTTGAAAAAACATTAAATGAGTTTAGTTTTAATTTTTATAAAAAGAGCTTAAAATTTTTATTAACATTGGTGCTTGATAATATAAATATGACAACTTTAAATTATCTATTTGATTATATGAATATGGAAATTGTTGAAAATTAAAATTTTTAAAAAAAAATGATTTTGAACCTTATAGTTAATTAAATAATATATTTATTTTAAATGAGTATGAAACATGCATGGTGGAAAAAAATTAAAAAAAAGTGAGATATTATCATATTATATATGAATGATAGGCGATTTCAGTTTTAATTTTAGTCTTTTTTAGTTATGAATACAAGAGATAATGTAAGAGGTTTGACCATGGACAATTTAATAATTTTAAAGTTATATTATGATATTTGATCCTTCTAAGTAATTACAATTTTTATGGTCATTTTCAATAAATATATTTTCCTCTAGGTGTTTTTTTCCTTAAATAAATACTAAAAAATATATATATTAAGTTGTCATAACTTTAAAACTATCAATTCGATCGTTTAAAAAAAAAAAAAAAAAAACATACAACTGTCAAATATTTAAAGCAAATATTTCACGGCTTCTTTAAAAGACAATTGTTAAACACAATAATACTTGTCGGTTGTATTCAAAGAAAATATAGGGAAAATGGTCAAATGATCATTTTAATTAACTAAATAATGCTCACCAAAGCATCAGTCATCACATGCTCCAAAATTTATACTACCCTAATAATGCTGTTCATCAACAATTATTTATTCATTTATTTATTTTTCAAATAATGATGCTAATTGCTAAGTTCCAAAATGGTCAAATGATCATTTTAATTAACAAAGAGCTATAAACAAATTCAGGTCAAACAACATGCGTTGGTTCTAATACAAAAAGCTTTGACTGTACGTTTAAGTTTGAGGTCTCAAATTTTAATAGAAAGAGCTTTGGGCGTTGGTCTTAATGAATGCAAAGTTGCAAACAACACATATTCTCTCTAAGTATTTTTTTTTTTTTAGATTTAAATTATATCTTTGCTTTTCTGGAATTTTTTTGCACCCGATTTCTCAAATTAATTAGTTTCTAGTCCTTCATCTAGAAATGTTTCTCCTATAATACTAGTATCATAGAAACTAATTAATTTGAGATCTTGAGTGCAAAAAAATTCCAAAAAGCAACATATAATTTAAATCTAAATAAAAAATATATAAAAAAAATAAAAAAAATAATTGTCTCATCTCTCTAATTAGAGGGATAAGCATGTAAGAAGCACATAAGGTCAGAAACACCTTATGTGCTCCCTAAGAAATCAGGGTTATTTTTGAACCATAACTTGATGGCTTTGGAATCGATTCTTTTTTGGGCAAATCTTGCCCTCCAGCATACCTTCGAGCACATAATAGATGTGCACCTAATGTGAACTTGATTTCTTATGTGTTACCGAACAAAGCAAGTTTTTGAATAAAAAATCTAAAGTTCAAGCCAAACTTGCATCAATGACCAATAGGTCAAAGTTTATCAAACAACTTGGCTCCATGCTCAAACCACTTCAACATTAGGACTCCAAACAAATGTCCAAGCAAGCTCTTCAACAGCTTAAGAAGTTTGAGAAGAAGAAGATTTTTCTCCAAATTGAAGAAGAAGATCTCATAGGCGACCTAGATGAAGACTAAACTTATAGTTTTGACCAAAAGCACTGTCGTATTCACTAAACATTATAGCTTTTACGGTGGAAAATTGTTCAAATAGTAAGTCACTGTAGTGTCAGTATAAACATTGCACACTATAGTGTACTATAGCAAACACTGCATGTAGTGTCGGTAGACACTGTAGCAAACTGTTGATTGAAACTGTGCAAATAGTATCAGTCACTAGTCGGTTACAGGTCAAATATTGTTCAAATAGTAACTTCGAATGCCTATTTATGGACAATTAAGTCTCACTTCAGAGGGGAACAAGTTTGGAGATAGCCATATAGAAGTTCTCTCTCATCCTTGGAGGAGGATTGTTTTTGAGACATTGATGTAGAGGTTTGATGAAACTAGTGAGTTGTGGAATAAACTCAGCAACATAGTTATGATATCAACTAGGAGAGGGGCCCAGAGGAGCGAAGGGAACTGGGAGAATGAGGGTAAGAGAAGTAGAGGAGAAGACAGACTTGGACGAATGTTCATACAGATGTTGTCAAGCAAGTCAAACAACGGGTTAATGAGCTTCCTTGCCTTAGCCTTCCTTGTCCTTATACCTTCAAAATAATCGAAATAGATACTTCTGAAATCGGCTATGGAGGAATTCTCAAACAGAAAATTGACGACCAAGAACAAATTTTTTCTTTCATGCACGTCTAAACATTGGAATATTGCTCAGCATAAATATTCCACAATTAAAAAAGATGTATGAGTTTGTCATACATACATATATATATATATATATATATATATTAAGTTGTCATAACTTTAGAAACTATCAATTCGATCGTTTTTTTAAGGAAAAAAAACATACAACTGTCGAATATTTAAAGCAAATATTTCACGGCTTCTTTAAAAGACAATTGTTAAACACAACAATACTTGTCGGTTGTATTCAAAGAAAATATAGGGAAAATGGTCAAATGACCATTTTAATTAACTAAATAACGCTCACCAAAACATCAGTCACATGCTCCAAAATTCATAGTACCCTAATAATGCTGTTCATCAACAATTTTATATTTATTTATTTTTCAAATAATCATGCTAATTGCTAAGTTCAAAAATGGTCAAATGATCATTTTAATCAACAAAGAGCTATTAAAAAAAAAAATACAGGTAAGATAATATGTGTTGGTTCTAATAATAAAAAGCTTTGACTGTATGTTTATGTTTAAGTACGAGGTCTGAAATACAGGTCAACATATATATAGGATCTTGCGACACCTGAATATTATTTATGTAGTCATGTCATGGAACAAGGATCACATTATTTATTTATTGTTGATTTTACAAAATTTTGATAACCCCAAGACCAAATAATTAACATTACTATAATAGCCCCATCATCATCACGTGCCTCCCTCATTCTTGTGTTCTTCAATTTTTCAAGCCTATCATGCATATGCGTTGTATTGGTGCGCACTCGTGCCTTCGTGAGTGTAACAGGCAAATATATTTTTTTTTATATAATTACATGTATATATTATCTTATGGAAAGTAATATATTATTTGATGCAATGTAGCGTAATAAATATGGTTTGATATAAAAGTTAAATAACTAATTTATAAATACTGAAAAAATTAGTTTTTTGTATGAAAGATCGAAATGCATTAATAAAAAGACTTTTTTTTTAAATATGAAAGATCGAAATGCATTAATAAAAAGACTAGTGCCACGTTAAAATTTTATAAAATGAAAAAGGAAGAAGGATATTAATTTTAAACATGAAAAGACCATCCCGCATTGCTTGTTCATGAAAACAAATCCAAAATTTACAATGTTGCTTCCTTCTATGTTTGTATTTGTGCAAGAAAATGGACCATCTCTGTTGATGGAGATTATGATTTGAACCTCCCAAAGCGCTAAACGATGAATTCTAATTTAAATTGGTTATTTGTAATAAATGTGTATTGACTTTTTTTTAAATGTCTTTTTTTTTTTTTCAAATTATATGCATTGTAACTCCTTATCATACAGAAGGAGATCATCTAATCATCTATTTTTTTTATAACCTATCTAGATCGTTGATTGGAAAAGATGAAAGAAAAACTTCAAGAGGATAATTTAATGATGTGAGCTTTTAGATTGATTGAACGGACATTAATCATGTTTGGTTTGACGGGAGGAGGAAGGATATTGACTAAATTTTATTAATGGAATAATATTTCTTTTGTTGAGAGTGTATTTTGAAATATTGAAAATTTTCCATGAGTAATTTGGTTAATATGAGGTAAACACACTTTTAAAGATTATGAGAAATAATGTTAAAATGGATAATGGGAAAAACCTCACCCCTTATCATGTAGAACCAATATGAATATTTGAAGAAACAAGATATGTTTGGGAGATAAAATAAATTGAGGTCTTATATTTATAATTAGTATTAAAGTAAATTGTTTGTCCAAGTTGTATATTTAGTATAGGATGTAATATTATAAATGTTTTAGTATTTCTCCATTAGTAGTGTCTAAATAATGGGGAAATGATAGATACGTGGCTTGCAAAAGTTATTAACAATAGACAGGTCTCCACTGTCCTTCCCAAACTATTTCTTGAATCTTTTTTGCTTTTTTTCCCCCTGTTTTTAGTAAAATAAATCCAGACATTTATATAACACACACTTTTTGTTTCATCTAAAATTCACTCCAAATTTTTTGATTATGCCAAATCCCGAGCTATGTTTTATTATGGATAATATTTTAATAGATTTCGTTTAGTGATTTTTATAAACATAATCATCATAAAATTATTTGAAAACTAAATCAATTCAATAACCGATAAGTTTTTAAAATTGACTTGCTTACTTAAAAACATAATAATAATAATAATAATTTTTTATTTGATTGATATTTAAACAATCAATTGCATACAATAGTTTTGTTCGATTAATTAAAACTCTAATAGTAGGGGCCTCATAATCCAAATGACACGAAGGGCCAAGCATCACCCTTACTTTTTTTTTTTTTTTTTTTTTGCTAAAGAAGAATTTTAGGAAAAGGGTTGAAATTTCAACAATCCAAAGGTAGAATACTGGCGTGCCTCACCTCTTTCAAATAAGCGTTTCCCTTTCGCTTCCTAGACCCCAGGATTCTTCCTCAAGACCTTGCCAACTCAGGATCAACCCCATTCCTTTTGATGAGAAAATCCAATCCCTTCGCCGAGTTAACCTAAAGATTAGAGTACACCGCCCTTAAATTCCTAGTACTAGTTAGAAGGAAGAACGAATTCTAACATGTGGCCCAAAACGTAAATGCTAACTCATAAGCCCAAATTCCGGCCCGTTAATACATTTCATGGGCCAATCTATCTGAACAATATCACTAAGCACAGTTGAAGCTATTTGAAACCCATCATGCTTGAGTCTCTATGGGAAGATATACCAACATTTAATATATGGAAATATCTCGAAAAGAATTACTTCTAAGAAGAAAAAATAGGTCAGGGTCAAATGTCAATAAATTACTAATTTAAGGAATAATTAGATTATTTCAATACGGTTTGAATGTAAAAAAATAATTATAATATTTTTTAAAAAAAATTCAGCTATCATTTTCCATGTTTTATCATGCCATAAAAAAAATCTAATTATATATGAAGGAAAAACAAACTCATAATGGTGTCAAATAATTTTTTGGCCAAGAAAATTACATGGTATCAACTTATTTGAAAAAACATAAGATAACAAATACTCCCTCCGATCCTAATTATAGGACATATTTAAGCGATTTTGGGGAGATTAATGAGAAGTTAAATTAGTTAATTTTACTCATTTTCCTAAAATGCCCTTATATAAATTTAAAATGACATAAGTAAAAGTGAATTAACAACCCCTACCACATACTTTTCGGACTTAAAATTTTTTTTTTCCACACGCTTTTTAATTGAAATCATGTTCTTACTATATACACATATATGTATGTATACACACGAGTATATATGTATACATATAGATACACACACACATATACATACATATATCTACACACATATATATGAACACACAGGCAAATATATATATATATATATATATATAGACACACACACATATATGTATATGTATGTGTGTTTATATATGTACACACACATATATATTGATAGGCGTGCACACACACATATGCACACACACAAACTCACATATTTATATATGTGTGTGTCTATATATATGTATTTTTGTATATATGTATATGTATTTGTATATAGACACACACACACATGTAATCACAAAAAACCAAACACACTTGAATGAATAAAATAGGGGCATTTTAGGAAAAAGTTGACAAAAATTAGAATGTTGTCTTATAGTTAGGACCAAAACTAACTCTCAGTGTTCTCTTATAATTAGGACCTAGGAGGGAGTAGTATAAAGAGTTTAAAATGTCAATATTAAGAGGAATGCAACAAGGTAGTTTATGTTTGGTAAATAGTTGGTTTAGGTGGCATTTTGATCAAAGTGTAAATAAGGATAGTACTCCCTCCAATTCTTAATATAAGATATTTTTATAGAGTTAATTTTGATTCATAATATAAGACATAATTTTTATATTTATCAATTTTTTTCCTAATTTACCCCTATTATGCTCCGTCAACAATAATTAAGGAGGAAATTGAATGAGATAATTAAGGAAAATAACTAGAGTGTTTTAAAAAAAAATCATATTAACTAATTTAACCAAATTAGATAAATATGTCTTATATTAAAGATCAAGGGAAGTATAACTTATTCTCCCATCCTTATTATAAAACACCTTTTAGAAGATATGAATGATCTTTTCGTTATAAGCTACTTGATGTGTATTTGCATGAACTATAAGGGGAGATGTAATACAAATACGCCAAATCGTGATGCTCCTTCATCATCAAGAGAACAAAAATAATTAATAAACATAAGGTGCATCCAAGCTCACAAAGCTCTTTAATTCACGCAGACAAGAAAGTGGCATATCCACTATTGAACAAACATATACATAAAAGTCTCTCTAAATATTAAATATAAAATGTCATCACCTTTCTACAAGAAGAAATATTCCAAAAGAGGTATATAATGTAGCCATGCATCGAGTCAAAAAATAATGAGGCTTAATTAATTATTAATTAACTATTACGCATAAAAATGACAGTTAGTTTAGTTAGAGGAATGGGAATCTAGATCTCACACAGTGCATTTTTTTATATGGCACTCAAGTGTCACTTATAAGAAAAAAGATAAATTTATCATAAAACAAAAAAATTATAAATAAAAAAAAATCGTAAACATATTGGTCGTATATGGAAAGCTATGACCAAACAATTGTGATTCTTACACACACAAAAATAAAAGCTATCTTTAAGGTGTGTGCATGTTGGTGTCACCACCTTGCACCTACGAATTATAGGTGGGATCACCTTGCACCATATCACTTATAGGCGGTAGCACATGACAACAACGTATAGTTCGAGTCGTGCTCAAAGGCATTGTCCTTAGAAGATATTTTGCAACCCCCCTTGTAAATTAGGATGCAGCACTCCCCAAAATAAAACAAACTCTTCCTACAAGAAGCAAGGTGACATAAGAGTAGAAAGATAACATTGTAACTCATAAAGAAGAAATATGAGAGGAGCTGGGCTTAAAGCTCGATGTCACTCGGCCTTAGTAATCTGACCTCAGTCTCACTGACATCACTCTGTACATTGCCTTTTATAGGCAGAAATCATGATACCGTTGAGCAACAATAATATCCACTAAAGACGGTTTAATGACAGTTGCAAAACAAATGTTAATAATGATTTTAATGTAATAAAACCTTTCAAATGTCATTAAAATTGGTCAATTAAAAGTCCAACCACTAGTTTGACGATTTTAATCATTTGCATTATAAATCACCCCTTTGATGGAAACCCTTGATTATGAGGAGTCAATAGGGACAATTTGCAAAATGAATTATATAGTGCTATCTAGCTCCTACATTTTGGATAAGACACAATATGTTTTAGTTGAAGGTTATCATCTAGATATCCATACTTATGGTGCCATGCCCATGATTGAAGAGTGAAAGATTAGAATTTCAATAGAGTGAAAGATTGAAGAGTTTGAATTTGAGTTTGCCACATTACAGGCCCAAAATGCTAGTGACTTAGTATTACATGTTATGGCCTCAAGTAAGGCCCTAACCATACACTTTGTGGGCATTGATTTTTCTGCTAGTGGGACCCGTACATATCCCCATCACACGCACGCTCATCCCTATTTTGCCACTTTGGATTACATTACCAACAATATATATTTGTTCCTTTAGGCCTGTGTCGTATGAGGAACATGTGCAAAGGATAGAGAAGTAAGTACTTTTTGTGTTTAATCCTCTGGGAAATTTAAGGTCCCAGGCCACCAATCTTTATTAAAGGTAAGAAGATAAGATCTTACGAAAATTGATGGGAACCAAATTCTATGTGAAGTGATTTTTTGGCATATTTACCCTTTATAAAATATTTTACTCTTTAATGCGAGAAAATATGATCAAATTCAAATTTATGTGATAAACTCGAATTTATGTTATAAGTTCAAACTTGGCGAGAATATTTTAGACAAATTGAACTTAATAAGAGGATATTTTTAAAAAATAAATTTTTCCTTTTCATTTTGAATTAATTACTTTTGAGGTTAAAATATGTATTTCTTGATTCTTTACCAACAATCACCCTTTCATTTTCTACCTACTAAATAACCCATCTTCTCTCATCCATCAAAATCTTCTGTTCCCTTTCCTTCCTTCTTTAAATCTTCCTCGTACCAAACGGACAACGGACCCTTTGAGTATAGAAACCACAACCTTTTCTATGAGAGGAAGTATGGGGTGTTATTTGACCCTTTGATCCATAATAGAGGGCATTTTCTATAAGGAATGTATGCTCTAAAATATAAGTTACCTCTAATTTAAGTAATGCTATTTTTTTTTATTTTTCCCCTGTGATTAATACTCATTTTTCAACTTTGCTAACTCATTATATCTCCCCTCTCTCTAAAATAGCATTCCCAACATAATTAAACACATTTCTTAAGAAGGGTAAAAGTAATTAATTATAAGACATATTAAATGATTTAACTATCATTTTTTTTATTTCTTGTAATATAGTTGAAGTTACAAGGAGGGAGTATAAGCTCTTGGCCTATGATGCATTAATGGATTACTTCTAAATGAGTGGCTTAAGGCTGACCAATATATGATAATGGCTCTTTGAGTTTATGTTAGAAAAATATGTTGACGTAAGTCGAGATAAAAACATACACTTATCTCATAAATTGTAGATTATATTGAAAATGCAGTTTCTACCGCTAATCAAAGCATAAGATGAGGTTGGAAATCTATTTTGCTATCTTCCTATATGAACTTTGTCTCTTTCAACTTTCTCGGTTTATTTAATTTTTCAACTTTTTGCCTCATCATGTTTCTGTTCAATGGCGGAGCCTTTTGATTATTTGGGACCTTGCCCCAAATTTCTACCGAATGATCTTATAAAATTTGTTAGAGTATATATGTATTTATTATATGATATTTTATTTAGCCACAAATTTGGCCATAGCTAATTTTTTTATCTTATTTGTAAGGATAATGTTTGTTTCATTACTCATTTTTGTGAGAGGAAAGTAAAATTCTTGTTTGAGATATCGAAAATGTTAGTATTATCTTATATATTGTTTTGATTTATAATTATCGGTCATTATTTATTTGTATTTTCAAGGTTATTTGACACTATTTAGTAAATACTCCATCTGGTCCTTATTTAAGGAACCAATTAAAAATTCTCACAAGTCAATAAAAACAATTAAAGTCATTAAATTTGTCCTAAAATTTAAGTAATTTTCAATATTATCCCTATTAATTACACTAAACTCTAATATCATATTAATTATTACTCTTTTTTCTTGCTAAAAAAAAGGAATAATAATTAATTTTTATTAATTATTACTCTAACTCACTACCTTTTTAATTATGGGTATACATGGGAAAAAAATATTTAATGCTATTTGGAAACAAGCAAGTGTCTTATATAAAGGACCAAATATACTTATTAGTTGGTACTTTATAATAATAAGAATTAAAAGGAATAGTTCAATATGTTTATTTTTTGGTATTTTTTTATTTTTTTTTTCCTGGTTCCTTTGTTTTTGTTTACCCTGCAAGCTTATTGTGGAAAAATAGGGACCCGATCCTTAGAAGATTTAGAAATTAGGGACTAATCCTCTAAATGAAATGGTATTTATAAGGAGTTGATTACAAAATATAAGAAGTATAGGGACTGATATGAAAATTTGGGTAAATTATAGGGACAAAACGATTATTATTTTTTCCTTCAGAAAACTAATGTTTTTACCATTAAAAATTTGATTTGAATAATTTATTAGAGGTAGGAAAATGAGGAATAGAGTTGTCAATCTATATTTCTTTTACGGTTAAATAGTAAAAATATATACCACTCTGATTTTATTTATAAGTCACTTTTTGACCAAATCACACATACCAAGAAGAAGAGGTAGTTAGCTCAATGATTATGAGGTGAATTTTCAACTTTACCCTAATTTATGATTAGGTGCCTTCAACTTTTTCTCTCTCTCTATTTTCATTGGTACAATTAATATGGGTAAAATTGTCACAATCTCATTTATTTGGTTAAAGGGGACTTATAAATAGGATAAAATTTTTTGGTCAAAAAGGACTTATAAATAAATTTAGAGTGGTATATAATTTGATAAAAAAAGTGACTATATATAATTACAAAAATGAAGCAAACTCACATGTTCCCTTAGACGCCGTTACTTCCCTTAGCCGTAGTCATTGCTCATATACGTGGTCAATCTTTCGATATGCCCTTCTTTTCCTTCTCCTTCTTCTTCTTTCCGCAGCCGTTGGCTGGCGGAGGATGAGAATCGTCAGTGTCTCTGTCTGCCAGCAGGACGCGCAACCGTAAGAAACGTGGAAGATTGACCACGGCGTAAATGGTAGTAGCTACACTTGCTGAATGAGGGGTCGTCAGTGTTTCTATAAAGGTGAAGCAAATGGTAATAGCTACACTTGCTGGATGTGGTATGAACATATCTGATCATGTGATAGAAAGTGTAATCTATAAGGTGTGACTTTCTATTCTTTTTCTTGTGCTTAAGCCTTTTTTGTAAGGAAGTGTTAGCCCCCCTTTTTTAACTGTTATTTCTCCAGACTTTTGAGGAAGCAGATATGAAGCATGATGGTAAAAGTTGATGAGGAGTGGAGAAACCTTGTTTTAATCCTTTATTTTATATATAAAAAAAAAATTTGGAAGCACGATATTCTGACAATTAGAATGGAAGGACGGGAAAATGAGATAAAAATTTTATTATATATCTAGCTTCTTTTAAAAGACAATTAAGCAATTATGTTTTGAAAACAAAAAAGACAACTTATTTGTAATCTGTAATGTAAACATGCAAAACTACTTGTCGTTTTCGCCACGGCTGGAGGTCACTCGTTTCAAATTACTCCCTCCTAATCTGTAATGTAAACATACAAAACTACTTGTCGTTTTCACCACAGCTGGGGGTCACTCTTTTAAAATTATTCCATGTGATCGCAAATATAAAATAAAATTGGCCTTTTTAGAAATATTAAAGAAATTAATTAAATTACTTTAAAATATTTATATTTTTTTTTTTATTTTTTTAAAACTATTTTATCTAACTTAAAAATTGATATATAATATATGATATGATTAAATAACTTACTCCTATTAACTTCATTAATTTCTATAAAAAAAAAATCGTACATCTTTTGTTGTTTGACTTTTGAAGACCCTGAAATGGTCATTCCTGATTTTTAATGTTATCGTTCAGGAGACTTATTTGATTTGTGCTTCGCATCGATGCCACGTCTTGTCTGGTTGCCCATATTTCTAGAAATTTATAAGCCATCAGATTTTAGACTCTTTCTTACTCCTTCTCCCCTCCAACCAAAAAACGACATACAAACGTCAAACACAATATCTGTTAATGATGCATTTCAAGTTTTGAACACGTCAAAATGTGAGATGAAGACTGATATGAATTTTCTCTATTAATATGCAGTTAAATGTAAAGTCCCTTTATAAATGAATTTTCACTCATTATCAAATAATCCCTTTATAAATAAGAATATAATTGGAAAGAAAAATACATTTTATACATTTATTACTTTTAAGTAACATTTTGAATAACGTTGTTACTTATAATTGAATTAACTTGATCAGAAAGGGTCAAAACTCCCAAGTTATATTTTTTAGAATTTTTTTTTACAGATTGATAGGTCAAAATTCCCAAGTTATATAGCAAAATGAAAAGCTGGTTTCATCGATGGCCTTCCAAGATGAACTGTAGAAATATATATTCTTCACAAACTGATCACAGAAGATCACAATTAGCAGAGAAACATCTCTCACATTCTGCGGTAAAATCTGGTTTACATAAATTGTTGAAGAAAACTGCAACCATTTGCAGTACTCCATCAATAAAATTTCTCTTTGATCACATTTAGCAAAACTTCTGAACTCAATAAAGATATTTACTTTACAGTGTAATTTGCACATTTCCTCTCTCATATTCGTACACCATGATCAGAAACGTAATATAACTAAAGACAGTATCAATCATATATAACTTGATGACAATATACCAGCTGAAGAGGCTTATTTTTGCTGTTCCAGCATCAAATAATCAAGTGGAAAGATTTTTTTATCTTTTTTTGTTTATTGGTCTTGTTGTAGAAGAGAGGAAGTTGCCTTCTCAGTGGTTTTTCCTGAAGTCAAACTTGGGACACCACTGTTCTGGAATGAGGAAGATGAAGCAGTACCTGGGGCTGAAGCGACAACAGTGGAGAAGGCACTAGTATTGCTGCTCAAGTTAGTGCTCGTTCCACTGATGGATCCTTCAATGGAGGATTTAGGTGCGGGCGGCTTCTCGATCTCGGTTATACCTTCGAGCATTTGCACGACCCGACCCATTGTTGGCCTCTGAGATGGATGCTCCTGTATGCACCAGAAGCTTACTTGAATTGCCCTTTGTAATTGCTCCATATCAACTTCTTGGCCATTCAGTCTTCTGTCAAGTATTCCCATGATATTGCCTTTCTCAAACTCTAGATAAGCCCAGTCAGAGAACTTTTTCCTGTTTCTGTCATCTAACAGTTCAAAGTTTCTCCTTCCACTCACAATTTCCAGCAAAACCATACCATAGCTGTATATGTCAGATTTGGAAGTTATGGGAAGATTGGCAAGCCATTCGGGAGCTAGATATCCTCGTGTCCCTCTCACGCTCGTCAGAGTTCGGTGCCTGTGGTCTTTTGGATTTACGAGCTTCGCGAGGCCGAAATCTGATACCTTAGCAATGTAATTCTCGTTCAAGAGAATGTTTTCAGGTTTTATATCACAATGGACAATGCAGTCTCGACACTCCTCATGAAGATACGTGATTCCCCTTGCAGTGCCGAGGGCAATGTTGAACCGGTACTCCCAATTCAACAATTTTCCTGACTGTTCTTCTGTCACAAACAGGAGATTATCAAGCGAACTGTTTTTCATGAACTCGTACACTAAAAGCCTGTGGCGCCCTTCTGAGCAGAAACCGATCAGCCTCACCAAATTAAGATGATGGGTGCTGCTTATAGTAGCTACTTCCATCCTAAACTGTTTCTCACCTTGCTCAATGCCCTCAAGTTGCTTCACTGCAACAACAGTTTTATTAGCAAGGACTCCTCTGTACACAGCACCAAATCCCCCGGCCCCAAGCTTCTCTTTAAACCCTTTTGTTGCCCGCTGGAGATCCTTGTACGAGAACTGGACTGGTGCGCCAGAAGCATACTCAAGAAGAGCATATTGTGCAGATAATCCGCCTAGTATTGTTCTGTTCCTACAACACCAAAACCATAAACCACCTTCAAAGGCAACCAAAGCTAAAAGGGTACCCAAAACCACTAACACCACAATCCAAGCCGGTACCCTCCCACGATGGTTCTTCTCAGCTCCAGCCAAGGAAGATGGAGGATTTGGAACCACTGGTCCACAAATCTTGACATATGAAGTGCTAGGAAGTGCAGGATTTTGATAGCCGCTAATAAAATTCGACGTTTTTATGTAACACTGTCCTGTGCCATCTGATAACGAAGTAGAAGCAAAGCAGTTACCTGCAAGACAATTACCTCTACAAGCTGATATACCAATGAAAAATATTTCTGAACTCAGCTCAGGTGGATAAGTCAAGAACTGAGTATGATCCAATTGCAACATAGTTGCATTTCCAGGACAAGCATCAAGGTTCACCTTCCTTCTACATCCTTGTCGGCTATTACTCGGATCAATCATCTCAAAATTCTGAGACGGGCACCCACAGATTGGGTCTGTATCATTATAACTGCAAATGCCATAGTTTCCACAGTAACCAAAAACCTCACATTGATCTACAGCAGCCCATCTTGCAGTCACAGTTCCACTATTCCTTGAAGAACTGTAAATCCTCAGGTTCCCATCACTATCTATCTTCAAAATTCTCAGCACATCACTACCTTCAGCGTAATCACTACTATAAGCAATAACAGCTGGAGCTGTCAGATTCGTATCATAGAGTTGCAAAAGACTTATTGATTGCAACATCAAAAACGGTGAATTTAACTTTGCATTCACAGACGAATTCAAACCCTGATTCCAGTATACTACACTATTATTCCATTTAAGAGTCAAATTTCCACTTGAAGCAAGACTAAACGAGTACAATCCAGATCGCAAAACCATACCGGTAGTGAAGTTCTGAGATGGAACAATTGTATCGGTTGGATTGTCGAAGGTTGACCAGACGGTGGATGTTCTGTTTGAGAGCACGAGGTTGCCGTCGTCTTGTAGGGTGGCGGAGGAGACACCCAGATTTGAAGTTCTGGAGTCCCAAACGATTGACCCGGACCCGTTTACGAGGCGAAGGGTTCCGCTGGAATGGAACTGGAAGGAGCCACCGGAATCCACCGCCAAGGCATTACCGGCGGACCAGATGACCGGGACGTCGCCGGAGTAGACGATGGCGGCTATGAAGGTAGGAGGTTCAGTTTGGGGTTTGGAAGGAACAAAATGGAGAGAGAAAGTTCCGTTCGTAGAAGCCCATGCTTGATTTGTGTTGGAAGCTAAGAGAGTCGAGCCAGGAGAGATGGCGGCGGCGGAGGAGGAGATGGCGGCGAAGAAGATGGCGGAGAGTGTTAAAATTCGGATTGATCGGAGACCCATTTCGAAATGGACCCAACCGGATTGTTCGTTCCTACGCTGAATCTGGCAATGTACAGCCCCGGAAAATTTAAAGGAGGTGGGTAGTGAGAGAAGACTTTGACTTCAAACGCAGGGATTGGTTCTGTGGCTTGGAATTTCTAATTTGTTTTTGGTTTCGTGCGTTTCCACAGCATTGAATTTGAATCTTCAACTACTCCTATATTGGTTTTGCTTCTGAATACGACTGTTCGCTTCTGGTCCTCCACGCTTTTGGGTTTTGACTCCATCAAACTTCCTTTTTTTTCCAGCCATGGGATGGACGTATTAACTTCATGGTGCTTTGAACTTTCATTTTTTGGAACTCTCCAACAGGGATTGATTTATTTCATTTTCATGTTCGTCTTCTCTCATTTAAAACTTGAATAAAATCTGGGGGACCATTTGGCCGTCGGTCCTTGACAAACTAAAAACTATGGTTTAAATCTGAGGGTCAAAATTAAAATGAGAGTAAATTTAAGGAATAAAAAATTATATTAACTCATAACAATAATTCAAAAAATTCATCAAATAACTTGTGTAATTCAGTTCCTTGATACTGAGATTTTCTTATTTATAAAGTAGAGAGAAAAGAAACTTTTTTATTCTATTTATAAGTTACATCACTAAAACTTTTTGTATGAATATAAATTTTACCTTTTATTTATTATTATTTTTTAGTTATCAAGAAGTATGATATATGGCGAATGGAGATAAAGGTGGAAAGTTGTTCAATTTCAAGGTAAATGTAATGAAGTTTAAGTTTTTTCTTGGTCTGAATAAAATACACTTAGGGTATGTTTGGTTTGAGGGAATGGGGAATAAAATACACTTAGGAGGGGGAGGGGGAAGTGGAGAGAGAAATTTTTCCTCTCATCTTTACAAAATTGTCCATAGATAATTTTCAATATTCTTAAAATATACTCACAATAAAAAAAAAAAACATTCTCTTCATTAATGGCAAAATGGTAAATGTCCTTCTAACAAATTTTTTCTCTCCCCTCCCCTCTCCTCTCCTTCCCTTCCCTCATACCAAACTTACCTTAAAGTGACTTATAAACAAGAAGATTATATTGGTAGTATTGATTTAGATGAAAGGGTCTAGGTGGAAATAGTATGGTTGCATGAGAATATTAAGAAGAAGAATGCTGGTCATGAGATGCAAAACTTGCATGCATGCAAGTGGGTGGCTAAAATTGCATAGAAGTCAGGTAAGTTTTGCATTTTTGAATTGACTAGTTTTAATATTTTGACCCCACAAAGTTTTGATTCTAATATTTTTACCCTTTTACCCCTTCTTAACGTGCTACATTCACCCATCTTCTTCAATGCCATGACTACAAAATTATGAGCATCACTATTAGCCTGCCGTGAAACCAGAGAAAAACCTCAATTCCTTGGCATTAAGTTTCAAACTTTGAATATATTTAGTATCAAACCACCCAACATTAAGAAGTTTAAGTTGCATTGGATTCCGACTAATTTAGTTCAAGTCAGATACAACCCAAATAATGACAAAACTCTCTCAACAAATTTTAAATACAACTTTATATCTGTGTAGGAAATTAACACTAGCATCCCTTGTACTTCCCTCAAATGACCAATCTAACATTAATCTTCAAATGCTTTTGTAAATGGTGGCTACCACCAACAACTTCTTCAAGCACACCCTTCCTCAACTAACTTCTTCTGCTTTTGTTATTTGCATACAATTCCAAAAATCTCCAACATCTCATTCTGACCTATTTTATTCTTAAAAATTTAAAGGTATTAGTAAATTAAGGTTATAAGCAAGATCAAATTTACAACTTAACACGTAAATGATAGCTTTCATGCCACTAAGTTATGATGTTATTAAGGCATCTCATTGTGCCATCTGAATGAGTCAATGACAATACTTCGAACGACAAATTCCATATGTCCCAGCTGCTCATGAACCAACTGCTCAAGCCAGTGATCAAACCTATCTATCAAGATTGGAGAAAGGAAACCAAACCACACTTAATAGCACTATTACATAGAAGTAGCAAAATGCTGCTCAATCGTCTCAATCTCAATCTCAGTTTAATGATTCTGAAGTAGGCCTTGTTCCAAATATAAGTGTCTTAATTTTGGGTCCGATGAGAAACTACATATTGTCTTCCATAGTTTGTTTGGGATCTGCATAGAATAACTTGATAGCCTTGTTTCCTAGTTTGTACCAACTTCGGTCTTTAATATAAAAATCAGTTGACTTTTTCTAGAGACATTAAAAAAACTAAATAAATTACTTAATCATAATAGCAAAATCTTTTGTGTATCATATCATTAGAAAAATGATAAATATAAATATTTTGTTGTTTTTTTTTTTTTTTTTTTTTTAAAATCTCTAAAAAAGGTTAACTAACTCTTTTATTAAGGACTGGAGAGAGTATATTTCAATGTACCTTCTCTATTCGCAAGTATGTAAGAGGAATTTTCAAAATCAGCAAGTTAATTTCGGATTCAATTCAGAATCTATCTGCCATCAAAATATGATGGTGTTATGAAGCCGTGTAACATATCCTACTTTTTTCCCCCTCCCTTTTGACCCCACAGTGCAAGGTAATTGGTATTTCTTCACAAATCTTCTTAAGAATTGAAAGCTAGCCATAGGATATTGAAAAATTAATTAAGGATACTGATGCCTTTTTTTAAATATATTTTAAGGTACTGACAGATAGTAAAAAGATACTTCAGGATATTGATCGGTACTAAAAAATACTTTATGATTTTGAAAAATTATTCTAGGACCTTGAAAAAAAATTTAGGGTATGACAGCTAGCAAAAATATACTTTAGGATATTGACCCGTCTTGAAAAATACTTTAATGATCTTGAAAAAATATTTCAAGGTATATGCGGTGCAAAAAATATACTTCAAGATATTTTTTCAAGATCATAAAATATTTTTTCAATATTGGTCGATCCTAAAATATCTTTATGATACCCGTCACTACCTTAGAATATTTTAAAAAAAACACGTAAAGGAGCAAAAATACACATGTGTTTTACCCTTGGGAGCGTCCAGCACCATTTGTTTTTTTTGGGAGCAAAAATACACATGAACTTTCAAAATAGGTGCAAAAATACCATCGTCGTTAGTTTAGCTTAACTGCCGTTACTTTTAACGTGGGCCCCACATTATTAAAAAAATAAAAAATTCCTATTTTTCTTAATTTACCTTAATGCCCTCAACTGTACTACTCTCTCCCTTCTTCCCCATCAGTCGATCGCTCATCACCATCAGTCGCTCGCTCCTAGAGCCGGCAAAACAGGTCAGGCCCATCGGGCCAACCCGTTTAAGCCCTGGCCCTTTAAGGGCCGGGCTTGAAAAATGGACGAGATATTTGAAATTAGCCCTGGAGGGCTTGCCCGACGAGCTTTGGGCTTAAACGGCCGAACTGCGGGGCCTCGGGCCGGCCCCGCGGGCCCTTTTCACTTCGTAGCTTTTTCTTTTTTTTCTTTTTTAAATTTATTAATTTATATATATTTTGTATTTGTTATAGAGTTATTTATCTATTTAACTACAAATACATAATAACTATACTCTAATTTTATGATTTGATTTATTATTTGTTGCAAATAAAGATTATGGATGTGTTCATGATGCGGGAGAAGAATTTCATGATATTCTTCCCCATCAGTCAGAGGCTACTACTCAAAGTGAAGAACAATCAAATGTCATTAAAATTGATGATAGTGATGAAGATGACGACAATAATAGTCATCGTACTAATGTCACTTAGTGATATGCTTTTTATATTTTATGTGAGTTATTTGTGAATATAGTTTGTTTTTGATTATGAATTAGTGACTCTGCTTATTTATTGGATGATTCGTGTTGTAATTTACTAATTATATTTTTTTAAAAAAAATGGAGGAAAAATAGTTAAAATTTAGCATAGTAATTTTCAGGCCCTGCGGGCCGGCCCTAGCCCTAGTGCTCTCGGGTCGGGCTTTTAAAAACAAGTGTTTTTCTTACTCAGGCCCTGGAGAGCCGGCCCTGGCCTTTCATAGGCC
This sequence comes from Acacia acuminata, assembly GCA_019022655.1. NCBI lineage: Eukaryota > Viridiplantae > Streptophyta > Magnoliopsida > Fabales > Fabaceae > Acacia > Acacia acuminata. The sequence goes on from JAFJYI010000075.1 coordinate 1,826,213, forward strand.
GGCCCTGATTGCCAGCTCTACTAGCTCCTCACCATCTCAATCCCCACACCACTGTCCCAAAAGCTCAGCTTTGTGAAGGGTCACTGCCCATATTTTACCAAGGTTATAAGAACAGAACAGTGCTTGATGTTTCCTTAAGTGGCCAAGTTCAATTAGGAACCACATTAATGAGTGCCTGCAACAGCAACAACGGACTGGAACAGTTCCATTAGATCTTAAGGTGCATCCTCCATTGGATCCAGACGCATCCTTGCTGTTTTGTTTTTTTGGTGAAACTTGAGTAAGGATGCAAGGAATTCCTGGAACCGTAAATTACAGATTGGCGAAAATTTTATATACGAAATAAACAGCAGATTAGAGCAACGCCAGAAAGACAACGCAAGATATATTTAATATAAACAAACATGAATCCCAAGAAGAGGCAAATGATAGTTACAGAAACCAAAACGGCAATTTTTAATTCAAATTAAAGTAATAGAGTAATAATTAATAAATTAAGAAAGACCCCAACCCAACAATTCGAAACAAACCCTTAAACCGAGAAAGAATGAATCGAGAAAGAACATAGGGGAAAACAAAATTTAAAACCCTAGTACAATAGAGGCAAAGTGAGTGACCCTAGAAGGGTCTTCCATGTGAATTCCCGCATAAACTACCAGTGACGGAAGGATCGCAGAAACTTAAGGTGTCCTTGATCTTGTGTAATCGATGGGTGAGGACTCCGAACCCAAAAAGCAAACTGATCAAGATGAGAGGAGGGGTAATTTGGTATTTTCAAAGTGTAACTAACTCTTTTTTTTGGATAATACAGGCAAGCCGAAGTTTGAAAGAGAGAACAGGGACTAGATTATAAGACTCTAGCCCTAAAACAACAAAACAAAGGAAAGAAAACTAAGAGAGACAGGATCGCTGATCCTTCAAAACCATATCAAGGCAATCTCCAGGGACAGTTGGAATCATAACCACCTCAGAACCGTTAGCAACACTATGACCCTTTTTGGCCATGTAATCGGCACAAGAGATGTTGTCCGTGGAGTATGATGCAGTTCCACCTCCCGATCTCGGAATAAAAGATCACGAGTCTCCCCAATGATGTCCTTGAGGGGATGATCGGTAGGAGAATCTCTCATAAAGATATTGACGGCATCAAGAGAATCAGAGTACATGACGATTCTCTGTAAGCCCATCTGAAGACCAATCTGAAGCCCTAGCATGATGGCATAGATCTCAGCTTCAATGACAGAACGAAGACCAAGGGGTTTATAGAAACCCATCAGCCATGCGCCCTGGGAGTTCTTGAGCACGCCGCCGCACGCTGCTTGATGTTGGTGATGCACTGAACCATCCACATCAATGCGAACTGAGTTTGCAGGAGGGGAGGTCCATGACTCCTTAATCTTGTCCAGTTGGAAAAGCAGGTGCTTAAGCTTATGGTTCGCTCCATTTTCCATGAGGAGGTAGATACACCGGTGCAACATCTCCCCGGTTTCGTCTTCTCCCCCGAAAAAGAAATTTACATCCGGAAGTCTAAAGAATCCAGCAAGACACGAGGCTGAAAACTCTTGTCCATGAGAAGTTTTGGAATCTTCCTTTTCCGGCCTTATGACTAGTGTTCCAATTGAGCCAAACCTGCAAACTACCAGAAAAAAAATGAGAGAAATAGTTAGGACTTAAAATTCGTTTCCATAGGTTTTTAGCACGCTCACAATCATGAATTATGTGGATCACAATTTCCTCGTTATTGCAGTGAAAAGGGCAACCACTATTATTAGTAAGGCCCCGCTTGGCCCGTAGGTGGTTGGTGACAAGTCTTTCATGACCAGCCTGCCACATAAAGTATTTAATTTTCTCGGACCCCTCTGTTAAGCTAAAATGACGGTCATGGTATTTTTGCACCTATTTTGAGAGTACATGTGTATTTTTGCTCACAAAAAAAGAATATGGTGCTTTGGGACGTTTAGAAGGTAAAGCGCGTGTATATTTTTACTCATTTATCCACAAAAAAAAAGGTAACAACTCGCTATTTTGTGCTAAAATGATGCAATTTTGGTGAAAAGGATGGTACGAAAGTCAGGTCCCCGGAGTATTAGCCTGCCGTGAAACCAAAGGAAAACTATAATTCCCTTGCCTTTCAGTCTTACACTTGGAATTGATGGTGGAGAGTAAACATCAACAAAATCACAAAAACCTTTAACCAGTTGACCATATCTGCGATCAAACACCAAATATCTAGAAGTTTAAGTTACTTTGGAATTTCTGCAGTCCTGTCCATGTTTGACCGTAGAATTCTTATGTAAACCATTTAATGAGACTTTAATGAATATTGATTTTCATCGAAAAAAAAAAAAACTAATTTGGGTCAAGTCAGGTTTTTAGGTTTGGGTTCTCTTAAAATCATTTGTCTCATTTTCTTCTCAAAATCTTATCTCCACCATCATATTAAAAAAAAATGTATGGTTCAAATTTCATATTTTATAAAACTATTATTTTAAATATAAATAAATAAATTTAAAATTTTAAAATCCTTATATACATAATTCATAACTTCAATACAAACAATATTTTAAATATTTAAATTACAAAATACGATAATAATAATTTTACAAAATATTAAATATGAATCCTTCAATTACAGAGTGGGGATGAGATTCTAAGAGGAACCACGATAGTGGCACAACTCTTCAAACAAGTTTTTAACAGTCTCTTGGTGTTGTCATTTGCATGTCATTCCAAAAATCCCCAACATCTCATTCCACCCTTTGAATGAGTCAATGACAATACCAAGATTAATTAATTGCCTTCTGTTGTACCTTGCGACAACAAATCACGATGCTCTTTCCATATATGCCAACATGCATGTAGACACACACACATATATTCATAATCAAGTTTTCTGTCCTCAATCTCAGTTTTACAAATTGGACAAAGGATAGATCTTGAAATTTAATACTTCTGAAGTGTCTTATTTTTGGCTCTAATGAGAAACTGCATATTGACTTCCATACTTTGTTTGGGATCTGCATATAATAACTTGGTAGCCTTGATTTTATATATATATATATATATATATACTAGAAGAGGAATTTTCAAAATCAGCAAGTTTATTTCGGATTCAATTCAGAATCCATCTGCCATCAACATCTCATGGTGTTATCAATGGTCCAAGCCTTGTAATATATCCTACCTTTTTTCTCTCTTTTGACCCCACATTCCTAGGCAATTGGTAATTCTTCACAAGTCTCGCCGGGGAATTCAAAACTAGTAACATGTCAAAGGGTAACACCCACATTTATAACAAATGAATACTTAATTAAAGAATTTGAAATGTAGTCAATCAACAAAAACCTATTTTTTCCTGGCCTAATTAATTCCTCAAAATTAGTTCGAGTTTATAAAATGCAGAAGTCTTATGATCATGACAAATACAAATAACACAACATAACTTAGAAATACAAAAGAGTCTTTAAGACTCACTTTACAGTGTCTTCCCTTGCTTCCTACTAAAATAATATCCTAAAAAAATGAATGTTACAATCATAAGATCCCAAGAACCATTGGTTATTTAGAAATATACACACAAATTAAGATTGAGAACATATGGTTCAAGAATACAGTTCATCTCAAAATATATACTTTATATAAAACCTTTCACAAACTGGTTCTCAACTCGGTTGCCAAAACTCTCCCAAAAAGAGTTCCAAAAACATTATAATTCATTTTCCAAACATTTTTCACAAAAAAGATATCATATAATACACACACACACTACACAATTATTCAGTATGCAATATGCCTCCCTTATATCACCGTCTACCCTTATACCGTTGGCTGGAGCCATAGGCTAACGCATAGTCCAATAAAAACTCATCAATTTAACTAGATTGTCTCAAGCTCACCAAATTTTAAGATACACCTGGCCAAAGATATAGAGCTTAAGTCTGGACTATGACTCTCCTCCTTGAACACAACTAAGGACATGTATAACGTTCTCCATTTTACTTAACGAAATTACAAATTAAGGGTTGATCAATGACTAAGTAATGCTTCATTGCTTGCCAAAATATACAAAATAAATCAGAGTATGCAAAATGAGCCCTAACGTGGCAATATACAATCATCCCACATAAACCAAAAAGACAGAAACACTACTTTCGACAGAAGTAGTCTAAGCTTCTGAGGTCTTCCCTGATGGACCCGCACAGGAACTATCACCTGAAAAATGTTGTAACCATCAATCCAACTCATCATGAATACTAATATGTGCTAGTGAGGTGCCATGTGGATCAATTTATATAACAAAGTATTAAAAATTATAATTCACCAATATCCACATAACAGATTTCATATAATAAATTATGTATCAAAATTTTCATTAACACTATTCCCAAGATACCTCCCATCAATCCAACCGAACCGCCTTATTTCCTTCGACTAGACCCATGGGCTAAGTTACATCCATGTTACTGGTTACTCAAAAGCTCACGGTCATGTGATGAGGACCGGCCAAAATCCTCAGAGCACACGTCCCAGACCATGAGTCTTTTCCCCTCATTGAACATGTGGGGTGTCGTATGCTTTCATTGAACTAGTAGGCCAATCCCTCATTGAACAGGTAGGACAATAGAAAGCCAACCATCATGCATCAATGGAGGCCTCACCACGTGGTGGAATAAATACCCTTCTATTCCCAATTCAACCATTATCATAATTATCACAATAAATAGCTCAAATCCGATTTCTTATACATATATAAATATATGCAAATATTTCACAATTCAAATCATACGATTCCACAAGGCAATTTCTAATAAGATATTCATAAATATTTCACAAATTACTCACAAACAACATACTAATACACATAACAAGTGGAAAGTGGTTACCTCTCACCGAAGCTAATTATTATTACACCGCTCCTAATCCAAGAGCTCAAACACACACCAAAAATTAATCTACCACAACCAATTTACTAACCATCAATAACTCTTCTAAAAATCTACATAATCAAATTTATAATTTATAATTTCATAAAATTAAAATATACAAATTTCTAATAATAATATATTTGGAATGCTTGAAGTGGCACATTAAGACGGACTGAAAAATCGGTAAGGCTATTAATTCTATTTTCTAATTATTATTAATTAATAATACCCTTTTCTATTTATTATTAATTAATAATTCTCTTTATTGTTTATTAATAATTCACTTTCTAATTTATCTCTTATTCCCTTTTCTAACAATAATATCATTTTTATTATTATTATTTTACTAATTATAATAATTATTATTTATCTATAATTATTTTAAACTCTCGTTGCTATCCTAACACTTCAAGTTAGGGGTTAATAATACCACCACTATATAAAATATGCTTCATAAAATTTTGAGTTAAATATTAACACTAATTAAAAATATGACTTTTATATATACACACACATAACTTGACACATTGATTCTTCCTCTCCTAGATTCCATGGACATGACTTTTGTATGACCCCTTTTTTTCTTTTCATTCATTCCCTGTACAACAATGTGCATGTGATAATATATATAAGCCCACGTCTTTTTTATATACATGCAGCCATAAAGCTTTTGATATCTAGATATTTGTATACCCTTGGTTTATATATATACACATATATGAATCTTCCTTCTTCTTCTTTTTCTTCTTTTTTTCATACACAGTGACTGTCGTGCATATGTATATATATGACTATAGGCTCCTCTCTCTCTTTCTTTTGCAGCGACATATATATACACACACACATTTATGTTAGTAAGTTCTCAATAGGTTCCATGCTTATTCTCTTTTAACCAGTGACAGCAAACACATATATTCAATCAGTGAAGTCTTCTTCTTTTTTTTTTTTTCATTTCATGATGTTCCCATGTATGTATATTTTTAAGTATAAAATCAGCCTTTTCCTATTACTTTCCCAGGTGCAACAACGTTTACACACACACACGTGTGTGTGTGTAGTTAGTTAGTTTCGTCTTTTCATATATAGTTTTTCTTATATCTTCCCAGGTACAGAGCTTTATATATATATATACATATATCCTCATGATAGCAACGTTGGGTTTAAAAAAAAAAAAAACTTTGGTTCTTTTCTTATGAACCACCTCTTATATATATATATATATATATATATTGACAATACTTTGTTTTAATGTTTAGAAAGCAGAGAAGGATTCATAACTATATTTCCAATGGCTTCATCACCAATTCTCAAGCTGGAAATCATGGAAGCTAGAAGGAAAGGGAAGCTTAACTTACCTCTGTTTTTCTGGGTTAAGAACAGAGCATGCACACACAGTTACGGCTCCAACATTTTCTCTCTTTCTCCTTGTAATTTTCTGTCTCTCCCTCTCGACTCCCTTTTGGCTCTCTCTCTGTTTTTTTTCTTTTCTTTTTTGAATGAGAGTCAAGAAGCAACAACATTTATAAGGACCTAAGGATCCAGACCAAGCTGCACAGACCAAAGGAAAAAGAAGGACCAATGGGTGTATAGTGTGGACGTTGGGCTCGAGGAGGATGGTGTTCTGTAAAAATCTTTGTTGCCATCTCTGTGTTTTCGTGTAAACCGTAGGGAAATAATGAGCTGAGAAAGCATGGGCTTTGCTTTGATCTCTTGGTTACATATTTTGACCAAAATGAGATTTACTGACGTGTTTGGTGTTGTGAGTGTAGAGGAAGAAAAACAATAAAAACAAAATGATTTGCTGATGCATTTTTCCCTACTGCGTTTCGGTTTTGATGAAATGAATCATGGAATAGATATTGGGCAAATCAATAGATTGAATGGATTGGAGTATTTCAATTTGATACATTGTTTTGGCCCAAAAGGTAAATGGGCTGAGGTTAAGTATATGTGCTAATGAATTTTGAAGAGATACTGGTGTGTATATATATATATGTATATCAATATATATATATATATATATATGTATGTTTTACTGATCTATATAAATAGTCACGTGTTAAACTTTATTTAGCTCTACTTTATCATTTTATTATAAACAACATATATTTCCATAATATTATTATTACAAATCATAAGAAAATAAATTCCTAATTTTTCAAATATGTTTTTTAAAAATCATTTGACCAATTTTCATAAATTATTTTCTATAATTGTAGGCATGAATTATTCTTTATTTGGAATTATTCTTTTCTCCAAAATAAATTAATGAAAAAATAAGTCTAAGTTTCTAATAATCAACTTCATAATTGTTTGAAGCCAAATTTTACAAATTAATTTCCATAAAATATTCTAATTTCAAATTCTAAAATTTGGGATGTTACAACATGTCTCTTGTCCCACGGCGAGCAATCCAGGCCAAATGAAGACATGAAAGAAGGGGCCCCGACAACTAACCATCATTAATTGTGCACCTAGAGTGATGACATAAATAAATCTATCATAAAAATTCCTCCTTACTCCAACTCATCACAAGTGTACCATCGTTCATATGCATCCATGATAAACAATCACAATAAAATCAATAATATTTTGATCATAACATATAAGCATGCTTAAAAAGTTTCCAAAGTACATAACCATGAGTTCTAAAAATATAACAAGTATGTTTGAAAAGTTTCTCACTCATCAATAACTTTTTAGTCAAATATATAATTTCAAATCAAGCCATCTATAAGTACAACGAATCCCAAAATAGTTTATCATATACACAGTTGACAAGTATATAAAAGAATAATCCGGATTACTCTTACTTCACGCTTATTTTTATCAATACTTGTTTCCTATTAACATTAAATGATTTCTACAACAACTTCTCATGACTCTCCTTCTCTTTCTTTGCTCTCTCCCACATGTTTGGATCCACGTTTCTAACTCCCGAACGTATGGTGAAGGTTAAGGTGGATCGGCATTTAATGTCGATGTGACGGTTATATATATAAAAGCTAGGTGGGATTTATATGTCCCTATGACAACTTTTAGTGTGTCTCTGTAATAAGTCATCAAAAGCCATCAAAAATACTGAAGTATTTTTTTAATAGTCGTTAGTACCAAAAATATATATATTTCTTTTTAAAAAAAACAACAACAACAACAGCTCACTAGAGATACTAATGAGAAACTGCATATTGACTTCCATACTTTGTTTGGGATCTGCATAGAATAACTTGGTAGCCTTGTTTCCTAAAATATATATACATATATATCTTCTCTATTCACAAGTAATAGAAGAGGAATTTTCAAAAACAGCAAGTTTATTTCGGATTCAATTCAGAATCTATCGGCATCTCATGGTGTTATCATATAGTCCAAGCCTTGTAATATATCCTACTTTTTTTCTCTCTTTTGACCCCACAGTCCAAGGCAATTGGTAATTCTTCACAAGTCTCGTTGGGGAATTCAAAGCTAGTAATATGTCAAAGTCTTATAACCTAGTGGTATGGATACTAAAGACAAATGGCGGAACGTCTTTATGGCTAGTCCCCGACTAATCTTATAAAATTTGTTAGAATGTATATGTATTTATTATATGATATCTTATTTGGCCACAAATTTGGCCCTAGCTAATTTTTTATCTTCTCCGTAAGGATAATGTTTGTTTCATTACTCATTATTAGGTTTGAGAGGAAAGTAAAATTCTTGTTTGAGATATTAAAAAGATTAGTATCATCTTATATATTTTTAAATTTATAATTATCTGTTATTATTTGTTTATACTTTCCAGGTTATTTGATACTATTTAGTAAATACTCCCTCTGGTCTTTATTTAAGGAACCGACTAACAATTCTCACAAGTCAACAAAAAGCAGTTAAAGTAATTAAATTTGTCCTAAAATTTAAGTAATTTTCAATATTATCTCTATTAATTACACTAAACTCTAATATCATATTAATTATTATTCCTTTTTTTCTTCAAAAAAAAAAAAAGAGTAATAATTAATTTTTATTAATTATTACTCTCACTCACTAGCTTTTTAATTATGGGTATACATGGAAAAAAATATTTAATATTATTTGAAAACAAGCAAGTGTTTTATAAAAAGAACCAAATATACTTGTTAGTTGGTACCTTATAATAAGAATTAAAGAAAGAAGTTTACTATGTTTATTTTTTGGCCCGGCTAAAAAAAAAAATTTCAGTTCCGCTAACGCCAAAGACCTTATAGCCTATAAGTGGGAGGTCACAGATTCGATCTGCTTGTAAATCAAGTCATTAGTACTTGTCCTTGTAACTGAAACATAAAAAAGCTAGTCACAAACAGTATAGGTATGGTATTACTAACCAACAATAGCTTTAGTAACCACTTATTTTCCCAGTTCTAAAAGTAAAAAAAAAAAACTATTTTGGAACCCTGAATTTTCTTAATGACCTTTTCTCTTACCGAAGCTAATTAAAGCCAGTTTTCTTAATTTGGCGTTCCCCATAAAGTTGGTAACGTCCAATACTTACAAGGATTGTCAGTATTTTTTGTTCCCAAAATACAAAATGCATCTTCTCTAAATGTTGAAATAGTCTTGTACCGAAGAAAATGTATTATTTATCAAAATTGTATTGCCTAAAAGCCTCACAAATCACAATACAATCTGAGGAAGAAAACGAGAAAGGATAGGACACTCGCTAGCCATCTTCACTCTCTTCAATACACCCATATCTACATACTGTTACACCATATCAGATAACACATACCACTCTGGTCCTATTTATAAGTCCCATTTTGACCAAATCATACATACCAAAAAGAGCTAGTTAACTCAACGATTATGAGGTGAATTTTCAACTTTACCCTCATCGTGATTGGTTACCTTCAACTTTTTCTTCTCTCTCTATTTTCATTAGTACAATTAATAGGGGTAAAAGTGTCACAATTTCATTTATTTGATCAAATGAGATTTATAAATAGGACCAAATTTTTTTGGTCAAAAGAGACTTATAAATAGGACCAGAGTGGTATGCTACTAAGTTGAAGTGGATTCTGTATAACCAATAGCTTTTTCTATTTTTGGGAACTAAACCTGTTACGATTGATGTGAACCTGGAGGACAAATATGTTACTTGGCGTGAGACCAATCAAATGGAAGAATATCCAAGAGGAAAGATTCAGATTTGTTAGAATAAAATAGGAATTATATATTTCTATATTGTTGTAGATAATATCAGTAGGGAATCTTACAGCTGTAGATAGCAAGGTTCTGAAACCTAGTGGGCCCCGATGTACTGGGTCAAGGGTCAGTGGGTCAGATCGGAATTAACCCGGAACCAAACCGGTGAGAAATTGAAGATTTCAGGGTAATTAATATGAAATTTTAAAGGAAATTTTTAAAAAATCAATTTTTTTTATAAAAAATACTGAACTGAGTTGATATCTGGATTGGTTTACTAACTAGTTCAATCCGGGTTTCATAACTTGGGTAAATAGTTTATAGGTGTAAGGCCTTCATCAATTCTATATAGATATGGGACCACAAAATCATGTACGGTTCTTTTTGTATTCTCTATATAAAGCATAGAAGGCCAGAGCATAATTCATTCGGCCTTTCTCATGTTTCTCTGTTATCTTTTTAGATTCAAGAGGATACAATATGTTTTTGAGTCCATTCCAACATATTGAATGCCCAAAACACAAATATATAGTTGGAAGAGGCAAATTGGGTCATAGCCTTGCATATTTAGACCAAACCACACCGATTAGCCCTACTACGAGGTGTTTGGGAAACAAAACTCATCTAGTATATTTACTTCGTACAATGCAAAATCACTTATAATGTTGTTTAATTGTCTCAATCTCACAAATTGGACAAAGTGGATCTTGGTATATATGCTTCTAAAGTAGTTGTTGCTCCGAAGGGAAGTGTCTTTAATTTTGACTCCAAAATATGAAGCTACATAGTGCCTTCCATACTTTGTTTGGGATATGCCTAATAGGAGATCTAGGCTTGAGATTACAACTTGATTGAACCTTGTTTCATACAATATAAATGCATCTTCTCTATTCATAAGTACTGGAAGGAATTTTCATAATCAACAAGTTTATTTTGGATTGAATTCAGAACCTATCTGCCATCAACATCTGATGGTGTTATCATACAGTCCAAGCCTTGTAATGTATCCCTCCTTTTGCCCCCTCTTTTGACCCCACTTTAATTATATTTGGCCACTGTACTAGCTAATTGGTAATGTTAATTTTTCATAACTCTTCTGGGGGAATTCAAAGCTTCTATATTTGCTTGTTTAGGAAACTTAGAAAAATATTTTTCCATAAGTTGAGACAAAACTCTCTTCATATATTTACCTTAAATCGTAAAAGTGCTTCTAAAAAACTAAAATAATACACTCCTCTTTCCACTACAGAAAGTAAAAACTCAGGGAACGGCTTCAGTCCTCTGCGCCTTGAGGACCTCTGCCCTCTTCTTCGGAACGCGTCGTTTTGACGCCAAATTGGAGAGCTGATGGCTTTTTTTTTTTTTTTTTTTTTTTTTTAAAAAAAATCAAGGTAGTAAAAAGATACTTCAAGATAATGAACGGTATTTTAAAAAAAATACTGATGAGTACTTCATGAACTTAAAAAATTATTTCAGGATGTTAAAAAATATTTCAAGGTACTGATTGGTACTAAAAAGATACTTCAGGATACTGACTGGGGATACTGGATGGTACTAAAAAATACTTCATGATCTTAAAAAATTATTTTAGAATATATATTCGGATAATTTATATCCTAACATAATTTTTCAAGATCCTAAAATATTTTTTTAGTACCAAACCAAGATCCCTAGTCGATATCATGAAGTACCTTTTGAGTACTAGTCGCACCTAAAATATTTTTTCAACATCCTAAAATAATTTTTCAAGCAAATCAAGTATCATGAAGTATATTTTTACTACTGTGAATTTTTTTTTTTTTTTTAAAAGGGCCATCAGCTCCCAATTTGGCGTCAAAACGATGCCGTTCCAGGAAGAGGACGGCAAAGGTCCTCAAGACGCAGAGGACTGAAGCCGTTCCCAAAAACTCAGTTTTGAACCTTGAATTTTCTTACAAATTTTATTTAAAAGCTCATTAAAGCCGCTGACTTTGACATTCCCCATAAAGTAGGTAACCTCACATACTTACAAGAAAATGTTGGAAGAGTATTGTCGAGATATGATTGATCAAAATTGGATCGCCTAAAATGAATGAGTTGCTTTAGAGGCATAACACAAAAAATGCGTTTGATATTGAGGTAAAGCAGCAGTGTAATGAAGCATTTGTCTTACTCTCCTAACTAGAATCAATATAATCAATATCAGTCAATTTTCTCCCAAATAACCTCAAATTAAATTTCACAAAACATAATATACTATTCTCACTCCAACCAATCCCTTTCTCAAGTAAAACCAGCTTACACATAACAGCCACCAGAAAATCTCACTCAAGCCCTATCATAGGCTTTATTAAGATTCAATTTTCAAAACGCAAATTTTTGCAATACTATGCTCTTTCCTGCGCTTTAAATCATTATGGACGGGATATGTGTTGGTGGGATAGGTTACCCAACACATGGATGGTTTGCTTTCATTTTAAATCTAGGAACTACACATAATAATGGGATTTTTCATTAAGAAAGTAACTTCTAATGTAGATGATTAAATGAAATATTTTAGCAAAACCAACATATTTGGTCAGAGAGTCTCTGATACCTTAGAAGAGAAACATCTCTCAGATTCTGCAGTAAAATCTGGTTTACATAAATTGTTGAAGAAAACTGCAACCATTTTGCAGTACTCCGGCAATAAAATTTCTCTTTGATCACATTAAGCAAAACTTCTGAAACTCAATAAAGATATTTACTTTACGGTGTAATTTGCACATTTCCTATCTCATATTCATACACCATGATCAGAAAAGGTAATATAAACAAAGACATTGTGCCTGTTTGGTTTGCAGCGTTTTGGTCCATTAGGAAGAACTGTGACAAAAAAGCCCAACACAGGCAGTTTGGGTTGGCATTAGGTTTAATAGGCTTTTCCCAAAAACGCCCATTAAGCTTAACTCACCGAATCTCCGCGTCTCGTCCTTTTTCTTTTCGCCACATGAATGTTTAAATAATAATATGATGTCATGGTTCGTCACAAAGAGATAGTTCAGAATAACCAACCAAATGATTCCACGTAGGCATATTCCTCCCGTTACTTCTTTTTTTAAAATTGAATTCCATAACCACAATCAATTAATTCTTTTTATTATAAGCGTCAATACCTTCTTTTAAGGCCGGAAAACGGTCACAAAATTCTTTTTTCGTGGAAAAATTCTTCTACTTGATTTTTATAATATTAAAAAAAAATTAGTATTTTAAGGTTATATAAGGTATTTTTAATCTCTTGACTCTATAAATTATACCTTTGATCATATAATTTTAACTTTGTTAATGTTACCAATTAAAATAGTTACTAATTAAAACATTTGTATACATTCTAATTTATATGCAATCTTATCCATTAAATATATTTACTTCATGACTTTATTGTTTATTAACTTTTTAAATAATAATTTAAATATACTCTCATCCAAATGGTTTAGGACTTTAGGGTTCATTTGGCTGCAATCGGAGTGTCTGCGTTATTGTTTATTAATTTTTTTTAATAATCATTTAACTTGTTTCCAAATTAAAATTGAAATTAAAATTTTTATTATCCTAATATATACAACTAATATGTATAGTAATATTCAATATAATTCATGCCCTTTTTAGTCATTTTCCATCTTAACTGACTTTTTAAATAATAATCCAAACACTCATCAGTTAAGAAAAAAGCCACTTCTGCATAAAACCAAACTGACAATCCAAACACAAATCACATTTACAACCTAACTTTTTCCCTTAGGACTTTTGTAGTTTTTAGGCCACGGCTCCTACCGCCAACCCAAACAGCCCAAGTATCTATTATATATAACTTGACGACAATATACGGTTGAAAGAGGCTTATTTTTCTTGTTCAAAGCATCAAATAATCAAGCGGAAAGATTTTTTAATTTTTTTTGTTTGCAATTGGTCTTGTTGTAGAAGAGAGGAAGTTGCCTTCTCGGTGTTTTTTCCGAAGTCAAACTTGGGACACCACTATTGGAATGAGGAAGATGGAGCGTACACAGGGTTTGAAGTGGCAACAGTGGAGAAGGCACTAGTATTGCTGCTCAAGTAAGTGCTCGTTCCGCTGACGGATCCTTCGATGGAGGATTTAGAAGCGGGCGGCTTCTCGATCTCGGTTATCCCTTCGAGCATTTGCACGACCCGACCCATTGTTGGCCTCTGAGATGGATGCTCCTGTATGCACCAGAAGCTTACTTGAATTGCCCTTTGTAATTGCTCCATATCAACTTCTTGGCCATTCGGTCTTCGTCAAGTATTCCCATGATATTGCCTTTCTCAAACTCTAGATAAGCCCGTCGAGAGAACTTTTTCCTGTTTTCGTCATCTAACGAGTTCAAAGTTTCTCCTTCCACTCACAATTTCCAGCAAAACCATACCATAGCTGTATATGTCGATTTGGAAGTTATGGGAAGATTGGCGAGCCATTCGGGAGCTAGATATCCTCGTGTCCCTCTCACGCTCGTCAGAGTTCGGTGCCTGTGATCTTTTGGATTTACAAGTTTCACGAGGCCGAAATCTGATACCTTAGCAATGTAATTCTCGTTCAAGAGAATGTTTTCAGGTTTTATATCACAATGGACAATGCAGTCTTGACACTCCTCATGAAGATACATGATTCCCCTCGCAAAGACCGAGGGCAATGTTGAACCGTACTCCCAATTCAACAATTTTTGTGACTCTCTTGTCACAAACGAGAAGATTATCAAGCGAACTGTTTTTCATGAACTCGTACACCAAAAGCCCGTGGCGCCCTTACGAGCGTAAACCGATCAGCCTCACCAAATTAAGATGATGGGTGCGCTTATAGTAGCTACTTCCATCCTAAAGCTGTTTCTCACCTTGCTCAATGCCCTCAAGTTGCTTCACTGCAACAACAGTTTTATTAGCAAGGACTCCTCTGTACACAGCACCAAATCCCCCGGCCCCAAGCTTCTCTTTAAACCCTTTTGTTGCCCACTGGAGATCCTTGTACGAAAACTGGACGGGTGCACCAGAAGCATACTCAAGAAGAGCATATTGTGTATGTAATCCGCCTTGTATTGTTCTGTTCCTACAACACCAGAACCATAAACCACCTTCAAAGGCAATCAAAGCTAAAAGGGTACCCAAAACCACTAACACGACAAT
Organism: Acacia acuminata; assembly: GCA_019022655.1. Taxonomy (NCBI): domain Eukaryota; kingdom Viridiplantae; phylum Streptophyta; class Magnoliopsida; order Fabales; family Fabaceae; genus Acacia; species Acacia acuminata. Next base: position 1,841,449 of record JAFJYI010000075.1, read on the forward strand.
CCTAGCCGGTACACTCCCACAATGCTTCTTCTCAGCTCCATTACTCTGATCAATCATCTCCATAGTCTGAGACGGGCACCCAGAGATTGGGTCTGTATCATTGTAACTGCAAATGCCATAGCTTCCACAGTGATAAAAAAACTCACATTGATCTACAATGACCCATCTTGCGATTCGGTTCCACTATTCCTTGAAGAACGTAAATCCTCGTGTTCCCATCACTATCTATCTTCAAAATTCAAAGACATCACTACCTTCAACGTAATCACTACTATAAGCAATAACAACCGGAGCCGTCGATTCGTATCATAGAGTTGCAAAAGACCTATTGATTGCAACATCAAAAACGGTGAATTTAACTTCGCATTCACAGACGAATTCAAACCCTGATTCCAGTATACTACACTATTATTCCATTTGAGAGTCAAATTTCCACTTGGAATAAGACTAAACGAGTACAACCCAGATCGCAAAACCATACCGGTAGTGAAGTTCTGAGATAGAACAATTGTATCAGTTGGATGTTGGAATATTTAATTTAGTAATCAATATTCCGTTATTTCTATTTATGTCCCACATTATTTGGTTTTGTAACCGTCCATTAATCTCGTAACGGCCCAATTAATACGCAATAAGTGCGTATTGAATGCGCCATTAATACTGTAACGGCCCAATTAATACGCAATAAATGCGTATTGAATGCGCCATTAATACTGTAACGGCTCAATTAATACGCACTTATTGCGTATTGAATGTGTTTCCTTTTTTAAGATCTGTGATGGCCGGAGGGGAAACACACGGTGTAATTCATGCGGTCCCCCGAACACGCTCGACCTTGAGGAAAGCACACCATCTGCGATTCGAGAGAAGGATCGGAAAGGACGGACTCGGAGTTCGTTCACGCTGGCGGCTTGGATTCGTTCTGTTTGGAGACTCGAGTTCGTCCATCCGCATACGGAGACAAATCAATGGCGGAAGGTATTTGTGATCTCTACTTCATTTTCCGCATTGATCTTATGCTATTTAGTTGTTATGATAAGATCGCCTATATTTCTAACATTTTCCGGCAACTCCAGGAGGTACTTGTGATCTCTACTTCATTTTTCCGCATTGATCTTATGCTATTTAGTTTTTCAGCATGATAAGATCGCCTATATTTCTAACATTTGGTATCAGAGCTGATGTTCCTCTGCCTTGATTTTTGATCGACGAAATTTTATTTTCTTCAACTTGTTGGAGAGATTTGATGTATATATTTGATCTGGGTTTTTTTTTTCTTTCCTGGATTTCTTTTGAATATATGCATGCCTTTTTCATTAAGAGAGAGGCGATCAATTTTGTTTTTCAATGATTGCCGACACTTTTCATTGTCTCTGTTCTTACTTCTTGAAGCTTTGAAATCCTTGTTTCGATCTTGATACATATTGTCAATCGGGATTTTTGGAAATATTTTCTAGTATTTGTTCTCTGGAATCAATATACATGTTAATTGATTCTTTGATCTTAGATTTTTCCATTTGAAACTAATTGACAAGTATGGGTTTTTTGGATTCTTTTGAGTTTCTAAACGTCTCTTTTATGGGAAGAATCTGCAAAACTTTTTGGTTGGATCTGTGATTTTTCCTTTTGATATGGATCTGAGCTCCTTTTTCGTATATGCTTTTGATCTGGATTTTGCTTGATTATCCATGAATACGGCCATTAGAATCTGGATTTTTCAATTTGATCTTTGATTTCGATTGTGTGATTATATTGAGCATATTGTTTCGGATCATTATTAATTTTTGGTGATTATTTTCGGTCATTATTGCATGAAAATCACCATCCTTCGAGCTTCGATCGCTGAGGCAGCGTGAAATATGGATGACAACGGCATAAGGATCACGGAAGCTGGATCTGAGCTCGTTCCGGCGGCTGCCCCATTTCAGATCACGGTGGCATCTCAAATCATGGTAGCGGCATATGCTCCCCGATCGCATTTGGTTTTCTTGATTGGAGTTGCCGGAAAAGGCGATCTGCATCTGCAGATCAGGCGAATGGAACCGGGACGTGCGACTGAAACCGGGTCAAAAATCGGGTCATAGGGATCCGGTTTGTGGGGAAGATGACAAAAAAAAAAAAGGTCCTAGCAAGCTTCGAACATAGGACCCATGCGTGCTGAGTACTTGATGGCTGGCGCTCAGCCAGCTGTGCCATGCACTCATATTTGGTTGAATGAGAACTGTTAATAAATATATATAATTTGTTATTCGGTTTGGAAATTTTACAAAATGGTCTCGGGAAGATTGAAGCCCATTCCGTGATCGAATGAACGCCTAAAGGCTAGCGTCTTGCCATCGAGCCACGCCTACAATTGTGGCGAGAGGATGAATCATTATTGAATTTAAATAAATTATTGGTTTTCGGTGTCAAATGGAATTTGAATTATTTTTGAGTGGGCCAGGCGCTTTGGATTCCATTGTGTATGGTTTTATGGCTAATATTGAGTATATATGGCCAAGTCAAAATGAACATTTGTGTTGTGGGCGAAGGGGTTGCAAAATCATTATTTTTTATCACTCATTGCATCTTGTTTGAGGGTGATGAGCAATTATTTTGAGCCTTTTAATATTTAATTTTCTTCGGAAAATTCTTTTTTAATTACTGGGCCATGCTAGTTCATTTTCTTGGCAACCTGTTTTATGTATAATTTTGATTACATCATATTTAATTACGAAAAGGATTGATTTTGGCATTTTTGTTTTTCTTTCATTTTTGAAAGGTTTTCAAAATTAATTTATAAGTTATTGAATTGTCTAAATATTTGGAAAATTAACTTTAGACAATTATTTAAGCATTCAAAATTTTGTAACACTTAATTTAAGATGAAAAAGTGCCAAAATTAATTATTATTTAGACAATTTTTGGGTACATAAAAATAGTGGGAGGATTTTTTCCTTTTAAGTTGATTATTTAGTTAATCAATTAATCCCTCCATTAAGATGTGCATAAATTAGATTCATTTTTTGAATGCACAAAATAGTGGGAGGATTTTGTCTAAGATGATTATTTAATCACATTTGTTGATTAAATTGATCAATTAAATTCTCATTAAATATTTGTGCATATTTGGAATCTAACTTCGAGAGTTAATTTTGGTGATTGATTTTGGTAACATTAATTTAATCAAAGTGGGAGGGTTGAATTTAGTCACTTATGTTGATTAAATTAATTGGTTAAATCCTCTATAAAGTTGTGCATATACTGAGAATTTAAGTATAAAGTTTTCTTATGGCATGCATAACTAATCACATGTGGATTTTAGAATATCAATTTTTGAAGGTGAGTAAATATTTTTATTCACATTAATGATTTAGTTGATTAAATTAATTAATTAAGATTCTGTAGACATTGTGTATGTGTATGGTATTTACATTATATTGTACATATTTGATATTAGTGATTAGCATACATATTTGTTTAAGGAATAGCTACAACATCTTTATGCACATACTGTATGCATGGTTAATCACGTAAGGTCATACTATATCAAAATTATGATCATATGTACATTAGTATACACAATGGTTGATGTCTTTGTGATGAACACGTAGAATTGAGAAGCGCTACCTCTCTAGGTACATACACTCTATTTTGTTACGATGCAACAAAATACATCACATAAAGGTTTAAAGACATCAATTGTAATTAAATGTGCGGTTGTAATTAATCTTTGCCCACGAAAGGTGAGATAATTATAATCATAGTTTTAATTAGGGTGGAATGGAATGACATTATATTTTCTAAGTAGCCCACAGGTATTAGGGGATATAATTGCATTCTAGTTTCATCAATTCAAGATAAATTCATGCTATGCTAATGTCTTTGCCCTGAGGTAGACTTTAGTGATACGAATTTATAATGTATGATTAATTGGAATAGAACATCAAATTATATTCTTAATTTACCCGCAAGAATTAAGAATAAGGAAATAATTTGATAGTTTTATGATAAAGGTATATATGGATCTCATTGAATTATAACTTTAGCCCTTGAGACAAGTTTTATGTCGGTAGATTCATGTTTTTAAGCATGATTTACATTGGTAAATCATGATATGATTTATTAGTCTTAAATTTTAGTTATAAGCATGTATGTTCAATACTATGTAGTCATACAACCTGCGAATTTCTCTGATATGAAAGTAACATTCCCGATTTGAGGGGTGATAACTATAAAGTATCATACATTTGGGGTGGATATACATTAGTTATGCTATTAGGAAAGACGAACCACCTTCTATCACTGAGACCAGCACTCCAGATGAGATTGATCTGTATGCAAATGGGAGCGATCTAATCGCCTCTCAATCATGTTCATAAAGACCTCAATCTCTGCTGGCATTTGTGGTCCTGTCGAACAACATAACAAGATTAGGCCACTTCGAAGGCAATTGATGAACAATTTGTTACTTCAGATAAAGCATTTGCCGGCACCCTAATTATGAAGTTTTCATCCCAAGACTCATTATAGTAAAAGATGTGTGTAAGCACATCATATAGATAAGGGACATTGCGGCTCATTGAAGTCACTTGAGGTTGACATGTCTCGATTCTTTCCTTGTACACTATATTCGAACACTCTCCCATGACCATATAAACCCTTTAGGATATCCCGCAACACACATGAGGAGAAATGGTCAATCAATAAACTTTTGACCATGTGTGTTCAAGAGGAGGGAAGGCTGAAAATGCAAATGGGAGAATTTCTTGAATATGACTTGATTAGTGGGAGCGATCAATTCAGAAACTTGTTTCGAAAATGATCATTTAGATAGTCAACTTTCCACTTCGAGTTTAAGGATTGGCCGTTAACAATATTCCTTCGGTTCAACCGAATATTGTACAATCAATCATTCAAGATTTACAACTTTGTTGATATTGATCCAGTAGATCAAGTTGTTGATGAGGAATAATAAGAAATTGTTGAATAACGGTTGAACAACAAGTTCCTCAAGAAGATAATGAAACAACATTAAGTAGATCTACTAGAGCAATAAGATCAGCGATACCTAGTGAATATATTGTGTATCTACGGGAATCGACTATAATGTACGGCTGAAAATGATCCTGGAACATTTTTACAAGCCATGAAGCGTAGAGAATCAAACTCATGGTGTGATGCTATGAAGGCCGAGATGAATGCGAGGCATCTAGAGTGCGGGATCTTGTTAAGTTGCCCAATGGTGTAAAAGCCATTGAATTTAAAATGGGTCTTTAAAACAAAGATAGACTCATTGGGCAACATTAAGAGACATAAAGCAGGACTCATTGCTAAAGGGTTCACTCAAAAGGAAGGAATCGAATACAAGGAGACCTTTGCTCTGTATCTAAGAAAGATTCTCTTCGTATCATTCTAGCATTGATTGCACATTTTGAATTAAAGTTGCAACAAATGGATGTGAAAATGGCCTTTCTCAATGGAGATCTAGAGGAAGAGTTTTACATGAAACAAACCATCGGGATTTTCCTCTAATAATGGTGATCATTTGGTGTGCAAACTCAAGAAATCTGTATATGGATTGAAACAAGCTTCCCATCAATGGTATTTAAATTTTCATGATGTTATCTCTTCATTTGGTTATGTAGAGAACATTGTGGATGAATGTATATACCGAAGGTTAGTGGGAGCAAGACTTGTTTCCTTATTCTATATGTGAATGATATTCAATTGCAACCAATGGTAATGGTTTACTATATGAGGTGAAACGATTTCTTTTGAAAAACTTTGACTTGAGGGCTATAGGAGATGCATCTTATGCCACTAGCATCAAGATACATAGAGACAAACGTCAAGTATTCTAAGTTTGTCTCAAGAGACCTATAGCAACAAAGCTTTGGAAAGATTTTGCATGAGGAATTGTTCACCAAGTATAGCTCCTATTGTGAAAGGTGATAGGTTCAATTTGAACCAATGCCCAAAGAATGACTTTGAGCAGGAACAAATGAAAAACATTCCTTGTGCTTTAATAGTAAGAAGCCTTATGTATACTTGGGTCGCACAAGACGACATTGCATTTGCTATTGGAATGCTAAGGAAATATCGAGTAATCCAGGTATAAACAACCGGAGAGCTATAAAGAAAGTATTGAGATACCTTTAAAGGAACTAAAGAGTACATGCTTAAGTACAAATGAATCGACAATTTGGAAGTGATTGGTTACTATGATTGATTATCTTGTTGCATGGACTTAAGGAAATCCACTTCGGGATATATATTCATGCTAGCCGATAAAGCTGTATCATAGAGTAGTAAAAAGCAATCTTTAATTGCAACTTCCACTATGTAAGTTGAGTTTGTATCTTGTTTTGAGGCTACCTCACATGGTGTACAAATGAATAGTTTCATTTCTTGGCTTAGAATTATGGATCCAATTTCTAGGCTATTAAGATTATATTGTGACAATTAATTTGTGGTTTTTATGGCTAAGAACAATAAAGGTGGTAGTCGAATTAAGTATATCGACATTGAGTGTTAGCCATAAAAATGCGTGTTAAAAATTAAACAAAGTGGTTGTTGAACACATGAGCACCTTGAATTGATCATTCTTGATCCTTTAACTAAATGCATGCCTACATTGAAATTTCGGGATCATGCGAGAAAGAATGGGACTTGGGTCCCTTATGTGATTTTCGTTGTAAGAACGATGTTATTTATGAAACTCTATTTGTGATATTTCTCATTTCGGTTTGTGTACACATTCAATTGTTTGTTTAATTTGAGAAATATCATTAAGTTTGGACCAAGAATAAACGTAGGGTTTATTCATTAAGTTACTTGGGCTTGGGAAACACGATGCCTTTGTGATACATGGAAGATATTACTCACTTTAAGAGGACCTATCGCTATGATCCTTGCATTTTGTTTTTCAAAGGTATATCTTGAAGTATGTGGGCCAAGTGGGAGAATGTTGGAATATTTAATTTAGTAATCAATATTCCGTTATTTCTATTTATGGCCCACATTATTCTTGGTTTTGTAACCGTCCATTAATATCGTAACGGCCCAATTAATACGCAATAAGTGCATATTGAATGCGCCATTAATACCGTAATGTGACCCAATTAATACGCACTTATTGCGTATTGAATGTGTTTCCTTTTTAAGATCCGTGATGGCGGAGGGAAACACACGGTGTAATTAAATGCGGTCCCCCGAACCCGCTCGACCTTGAGGAAAGCACACCATCTGATTCGAGAGAAGGATCGGAAGGACGGACTCGGAGTTCGTTCTCGCTTTGCGGCTTGGATTCGTTCTGTTTGGAGACTCGGAGTTCGTCCTCGCTTGCATCCGGAGACAAATCAATGGCGGGAGGTATTTGTGATCTCTACTTCATTTTTCCGCATTGATCTTATGCTATTTAGTTGTTCAGCATGATAAGGTCGCCTATATTTCTAACATTGGATTGTCGAAGGTTGACCAGACGGTGGATGTTCTGTTTGAGAGCACGAGGTTGCCGTCGTCTTGTAGGGTGGCGGAGGAGACACCCAGATTTGAAGTTCTGGAGTCCCAAACGATTGACCCGAACCCGTTTACGAGGCAAAGGGTTTCGCTGGAAACGAACTAGAAGGAGCCACCGGAATCCACCTTTGCCAAGGCATTACCGGCGGACGGATGACCGGGACGTATTTGGAGTAGACGATGGCGGCTATGAAGGTAGGAGGTTCAGTTTGGGGGTTGGAAGGAACGAAATGGAGAGAGAAAGTTTTGTTCGTAGAAGACCATGCTTGATTTGTGTTGGAAGCTAAGAAAGTCGAGCCAGGAGTAATGGCGGCGGCGGAGGAGGAGATGGCGGCGAAGAAGATAGTGGAGAGTGTTAAAATTCGGATTGATCGGAGACCCATTTCGAAATGGACCCAACCGGATTGTTCCTACGCTGAATCTGGCAAGGTACAGCCCCGAAAAATTTAAAGGAGGTGGGTAGTGAGAGAAGACTTTGACTTCAAACGCAGTGATTGGTTCTGTGGCTTGAATTTCTAATTTGTTTTGGTTTCGCGCGTTTCCACAAAATTGAATTTGAATCTTCAACTACTCCTATATTGGTTTTGCTTCTGAATACGACTGTTCGCTTTTGGTCCTCAACGCTTTTGGGTATTAACTTCATGGTGCTTTTAACTTTCATCCTTTGGAACTCTCCAACAGGGATTGGTTTATTTCTTTTCATGTTCGTCTTCTCTCATTTAAAACTTGAATAAAATCCGGGGGACAAGGCCGTCGGTCCTTGACAAACTAAAAACTATGGTTTAAATTTGAGGAGTCAAAATCAAAATGAAAGTAAATTTAAAGAATAAAAAATTATATCAACTCATAACAATAATTCAAAAAATTCATCAAATAACTTCTTATGCAATCCAATTCCTTGATACTGACATGTTCTTATTTATAAGGTAGAAAAAAAACTTTTTTATTCTATTTATGATTTACATCACTAGAACTTTTCATTATGAATATACATTTTATCTTTTATTTATTTACTTATTATTGTGTTGATTTAGTTATAAAGAAGAATAATATATAGCGAATAGGGATAAAGGTAGAAATTTGTTCAATTTCAAGGCAAATGTAATGAAGTTTAGGTGTTTTTCTTGGTCTGAATAATACTTAAAGTGACTTATAAACTGGATGATTATAGTAGTAGTAATGATTTAGATGAAAGGGTCTAGGTGGAAATAGTATGGTTGCATGAGAACATTAAGAAGAAGAATGCTGGTCATGAGATGCCAGACTTGCATGCACGCTAGTGGGTGGCTAAAATTGCATAGAAGTCAGGTCAATTTTACATTTTTGAATTGACTAGTTTTACTATTTTGACCCCACAAAGTTTTGTTTCTGATATTTTTGCCCTTTCACCCTGTCTTAACGGGCTATATGCACCCATCTTCTTCAATGACATAACTGCAAAAATATGAGCACCACCATTAGCCTGCGACGAAACCAAAGAAAAACCTCAATTCCTTGGTCCTAAAGTTTCAAACTTTGAATATATTTAGTATCAAATCACCCAACATTAAGAAGTTTAAGTTGCATTGGATTTGGACTAATTTAGTTCAAGTCAGATACAACCCAAATAATGACAAAACTCTCTCAACAAATTTTAAATACAACTTTATATCTGTGTAGGAAATTAACACTAGCATCCCTTGTACTTCCCTCAAATGACCAATCTAACATTAATCTTCAAATGCTTTTGTAAATGGTGGCTACCACCAACAACTTCTTCAAGCCCACCCTTCCTCAACTAACTTCTGCTTTTGTTATTTTCATACAATTCCAAAAATCTCCAACATCTCATTCTGACCTATTTTATTCTTAAAAATTTAAAGGTATTAGTAAATTAAGGTTATAAGCAAGATCAAATTTACAACTTAACACGTAAATGATAGCTTTCATGCCACTAAGTTATAATGTTATTAAGGCATCTCATTGTGCCATCTGAATGAGTCAATGACAATACTTGGAACGACAAATTCCATATGTCCCAGCTGCTCAAGAACCAACTGCTCAAGCCAGTGATCAAACCTATCTATCAGGATTGGAGAAAGGAAACCAAACCACACTTAATAGCACTATTACATAGAAGTAGCAAAATGCTGCTCAATCGTCTCAATCTCAAGCTCAGTTTAATGATTCTGAAGTAGGCCTTGTTCCAAATATAAGTGTCTTAATTTTGGGTCCGATGAGAAAATACATATTGTCTTCCATAGTTTGTTTGGGATCTGCATAGAATAACTTGATAGCCTTGTTTCCTAGTTTGTACCAACTTCGGTCTTTAATATAAAAATCAGTTGACTTTTTCTAGAGACATTAAAAAAACTAAATAATTACTTAATCATAATAGTAAATACTGTGTATCATATCATTAGACAAATGATAAATATAAATATTTTGTTGTAGCTTTTTTTTTTTAATCTCTCAAAAAGGTCAACTGACTCTTTTATTAAGGACCGGAGAGAGTATATTTCAATGTATCTTCTCCATTCACAAGTATGTAAGAGGAATTTTCAAAATCAGCAAGTTAATTTCGGATTCAATTCAGAATCTATCTACCATCAAAATATGATGGTGTTATGAAGCCGTGTAACATATCCTACTTTTTCCCCCCTCCCTTTTGACCCCACAGTGCAAGGTAATTGGTATTTCTTCACAAATCTTCTTGAGAATTGACAGCTAGACATAGGATATTGAAAAAATATTTTAGGATACTGATGCCTTTTTTAAAATATATTTTAAGGTACTGACAGATAGTAAAAAGATACTTCGGGATATTGGCCGAGTCTTGAAAAATACTTTATGATTTTGAAAAATTATTCTAGGATCTTGAAAAAAATTTAGGGTATGGCAGCTAGTAAAAAGATACTTTAGGATATTGATCCGTACTAAAAAATACTTCATGATCTTGAAAAAATATTTCAAGGTATGTCTGGTGCAAAAAATATACTTCAAGATATTTTTTCAAGATCATAAAATATTTTTTCAATATTGGTCAGGATCCTAAAATATCTTTATGATACCCGTCACTACCTTAGAATATTAAAAAAAAAACGTAAAGGAGCAAAAATACCCATGTGTTTTACCACAGGAGCGTCGATTACCATATGCTTTTTTGGGAGCAAAAATACACATGAACTTTCAAAATAGGTGCAAAAATACCATCGCTAGTTAGTTTAGCTTAAGCTAGTTACTTTTAACGTGGGCCCGACATTATTAAAAAAATAAAAATTCCTATTTTTCTTAATTTACCTTAATGCCCTCAATTTGTACTACTCTCTCCCTTCTTCCCCCATCATCGATCGCTCATCACCATCATCGCTCGCTCTAGCAAAGCAAAGCAGTCGAGCCCATCGGGCTAGCTTGGTTAAGCCCTGGCCCTTTAAGGGCGGGCTTAAAAAATGGACGAGATATTTGAAATTAGCCCTGGAGGGCTTGCCCGACGGGCCGGGCTTAAACGGGCCGGCCTTGCGGGGCCTCGGGCCGCCTTCTGCGGGCCATTTTTTCGTAGCTTTTTCTTTTTTCCTTTTTTAAATTTATTAATTTATATATATTTTGTATTTGTTATAGAGTTATTTATCTTTTAACTACAAATACATAATAACTATACTCTAATTTTATGATTTGATTTATTATTTGTTGCAAATAAAGATTATGGATGTGTTCATGATACGGAGAAGAATTTCATGATATTCTTACTCATGATCGAGGCTACTACTCAAAGTGAAGAACAACCAAATGTCGTTAAAATTGATGATATTGACGAAGATGACGACAATAATAGTCATCATACTAATGTCACTTAGTGATATGCTTTTTATGTTTTATGTGAGTTATTTATGAATATAGTTTGTTTTTTATTATGAATTAGTGATTGTGCTTATTTATTGGATGATTCGTGTTGTAATTTACTAATTATATTTTTTTTAAAAAAAATGGAGGAAAAATAATTAAAATTTAGCATAGTAATTTTCGGGTCCTGCGGGCCGGCCTGGCCCTGGTGCTCTCGGGTCGGACTTTTAAAAACATGTGTTTTTCTTACTCCAGGCCTGGCCCTTCACAAAGCCGGCCTTGATTGCCAGCTCTACTCGCTCCTCACCATCTCAATCCCCACACCATTGTCCCAAAAACTCGGCTTTGTGAAGGGTCACTGCCCATATTTTACCAAGGTCATAAGAACAGAACAGTGCTTGATGTTTCCTTAAGTGGCCAAGTTCAATTAGGAACCATATTAATGAGTGCCTGCAACAGCAACAACAGACTGGAACAGTTCCATTGGATCTTAAGGTGCATCCTCCATTGGATCCAGACGCATCCTTGCTGTTTCGTTTTTTGGTGAAACTTGAGTAAGGATGCAAGGAATTCCTGGAACCGTAAATTACAGTTGGCGAAAATTTTATATACGAAATAAACAGAGATTAGAGCAACGCTAGAAAGACAACGCAAGATATATTTAATATAAACAAACATGAATCCCAAGAAGAGGCAAATGATAGTTACAGAAACCAAAACGGCAATTTTTAATTCAAATTAAAGTAATAGAGTAATAATTAATAAATTAAGAAAGACCCTAACCCAACAATTCGAAACAAATCCCCAGAAACGGAGAAAGAATGAATCGAGAAAGAACATAGGGGGAAAACAAAATTTAAAACCCTAGTACAATAGAGGCAGTGAGTGACCCTAGAAGGGTCTTCCATGTGAATTCCCGCATAAACTACCAGTGACGGAAGGATCGCAGAAACTTAAGGTGTCCTTGATCTTGTGTAATCGATGGGTGAGGACTCGAACCAAAAAGAAAAAGCGATCAAGATAAGAGGAGGGGTACTTTGGTATTTTCAAAGTGTAACTAACTCCTTTTTTTTTGGATAATACAGGCAAGCCGAAGCTTGAAAGAGAGAACAGGGACTAGATTATAAGACTCTAGCCCTAAAACAACAAAACAAAGGAAAGAAAACTAAGAGAGACAGGATCGCTGATCCTTCAAAATCATATCAAGGCAATCTCCAGGGACAATTGGAATCATAACCACCTCAGAACCGTTAGCAACACTATGACCCTTTTTGGCCATATAATCGGCACAAGAGATGTTGTCCCGTGGAGTATGATGCAGTTCCACCTCCCAGTCTTGGAATAAAAGATCACGAGTCTCCCCAATGATGTCCTTGAGGGGATGATCAGTAGGAGAATCTCTCATAAAGATATTGACGGCATCAAGAGAATCAGAGTACATGACGATTCTCTGTAAGCCCATCTGAAGACCAATCTGAAGCCCTAGCATGATGGCATAGATCTCAGCTTCAATGACTGAACGAAGACCAAGGGGTTTATAGAAACCCATCAGCCATGCGCCTTGGGAGTTCTTGAGCACGCCGCCGCATGCTGCTTGATGTTGGTGATGCACTGAACCATCCACATCAATGCGAACTGAGTTTGCAGGAGGGGAGGTCCATGACTCCTCAATCTTGTCCAATTGGAAAATCAGGTGCTTAAGCTTATGGTTCGCTCCATTTTCCATGAGGAGGTAGATACACCGGTGCAACATCTCCCTGGTTTCTGTCTTCTCCCCCTGAAAAAGAAATTTACATCTGGAAGTCTAAAGAATCCAGCACACGAGGCTGAAAACTCTTGTCCATGAGAAGTTTTGGAATCTTCCTTTTCCGGCCTTATGACTAGTGTTCCAATTGAGCCAAACGCAAACTACCGAGAAAAAAACCGAGAGAAATAGTTAGGACTTAAAATTCGTTTCCATAGGTTTTTAGCACGCTCACAATCGCGAATTATGTGGATCACACTTTCCTCGTTATTGCAGTGAAAAGGGCAACCACTATTATTAGTAAGGCCCCGCTTGGCCCGTAGGTGGTTGGTAACAAGTCTTTCATGACCAACCTGCCACATAAAGTATTTAATTTTCTCGGACCCCTCTGTTAAGCTAAAATGACGTTCATGGTATTTTTGCACCTCTTTTGAGAATACATGTGTATTTTTGCTCCCAAAAAAAGAATATGGTCTTTGGACGCTTCCGAAGGTAAAGCACATGTATATTTTTACTCATTTATCCAACAAAAAAAAAAAAGGTAACAACTCGCTATTTTGCGCTAAAACGATGCAATTTTGGTGAAAAGGATGGTACGAAAGTCAGGTCCCCGGAGTATTAGCCTGCCGTGAAACCAAAGGAAAACTATAATTCCCTTGCCTTTCAGTCTTACACTTGGAATTGATAGTGGAGAGTAAACATCAACAAAATCACAAAAACCTTTAACCATTTGACCATATCTGCGATCAAACACCAGATATCTAGAAGTTTAAGTTACTTTGGAATTTCTGCAGTCCTGTCCATGTTTGACCGTAGAATTCTTATGTAAACCATTTAATGAGACTTTAATGAATATTGATTTTCATCGGGAGAAAAAAAACTAATTTGGGTCAAGTCAGGTTTTTAGGTTTGGGTTCTCTTAAAATCATTTGTCTCATTTTCTTCTCAAAATCTCATCTCCACCATCATATTAAAAAAAATGTATGGTTCAAATTTCATATTTTATAAAACTATTATTTTTAACAGTCTCTTGGTGTTGTCATTTGCATGTCATTCCAAAAATCCCCAACATCTCATTCCACCCTTTGAATGAGTCAATGACGATACCAAGATTAATTAATTTTCTTATGTCGTACCTTGTGACAACAAATCACAATGCTCTTTCCATATGTGCCAACATGCCTGTATACACACACACATATATTCATCATCAAGTTTTCTGTCCTCAATCTCAGTTTTACAAATTGGACAAAGAGGATAGATCTTGAAACTTAATTTACTACTTCTGAAGTGTCTTAATTTTGGCTCTAATGAGAAACTGCATATTGACTTCCATACTTTGTTTGGGATCTGCATATAATAACTTGGTAGCCTTGATTATATATATATATATATATATATTTATATATATATATATATATATATATATTCTCCATTCACAAGTACTAGAAGAGGAATTTTCAAAATCAGCAAGTTTATTTCGGATTCAATTCAGAATCCATCTGCCATCAACATCTCATGGTGTTATCAATAGTCCAAGCCTTGTAATATATCCTACCTTTTTTCTCTCTTTTGACCCCACATTCCTAGGCAATTGGTAATTCTTCACAAGTCTCGCCGGGGAATTCAAAACTAGTAACATGTCAAAGGGGTAACACCCACATTTATAACAAATGAATACTTACTTAAAGTATTTGAAATGTAGTCAATCAACAAAAACCTATTTTTTCCTGGCCTAATTAATTCCTCAAAATTAGTTCAGAGTTTATAAAATGCAGAAGTCTTATGATCATGACAAATACAAATAACACAACATACCCTAGAAATACAAAAGAGTCTTTAAGACTCACTTTACAGGTGTCTTCCCTTGCTTCCTACTAAAATAATATCCTAAAAAAATGAATGTTACAATCATAAGATCCCAGTAACCATTGGTTATTTAGAAATATACACACAAATTAAGATTGAGAACATATGGTTCAAGCAGTTCATCTCAAAATATATACTTTATATAAAACCTTTCACAAACTGGTTTTCAACTCGGTTGCCTAAACTCTCCCAAAAAGAGTTCCGAAAACATTATAATTTATTTTCCAAACATTTTTCACAAAAAAGATATCATATAATACACACACACACTATACAATTATTCAGTATGCAATATGCCTCCCTTATATCACCGTCCACCCTTATACCGTTGACTGGAGCCATAGGCTAACGCATATTCCAATAAAAACTCATCAATTTAACTAGATTGTCTCAAGCTCACCAAATTTTAAGATACACCTGGCCAAAGATATAGAGCTTAAGTCTGGACTATGACTCTCCTCCTTGAACACAATTAAGGACATGTATAACGTTCTCCATTTTACTTAACGAAATTACAAATTAAGGGTTGATCAATGACTAAGTAATGCTTCATTGCTTGCCAAAATATACAAAATAAATCAGAGTATGCAAAATGAGTCCTAACGTGGTAATATACAATCACCCCACATAAACCAAAAAGACAGAAACACTACTTTCGACAGAAGTAGTCTAAGCTTCTGAGGTCTTCCCTGATGGACCCGCACAGGAACTATCACCTGAAAAATGTTGTAACCATCAATCCAACTCATCATGAATACTAATATGTGCTAGTGAGGTGCCATGTGGATCAATTTATATAACAAAGTATTAAAAATTATAATTCACCAATATCCACATAACAGATTTCATATAATAAATTAGACACCGACGTCCGCATCCTAAGGAGAACCCAAGAATCGATGATTCAGAGGTTCGAAAACAAGGAAAAGCTAGATCACCTCCAAAGGCAGGAGGATTTTCATGCTCTGGAACTAATGATAGAGGAAAAGCTTGAAAACCTTTTTCGTCACGGATCCCCGAGAAACCCCACAAGGGGAAGGAGTTTTGTACGCCGGATAGCGATAGTCCGCGTACCGGCCCGAATCAAATCGACACCCCGTGGCGGGAATGGGGACGCCCGAATGGAGCGAGATCGCCAACCGACCCCCGGGAGGCACAAGGAGGGACCTTTGCGGATCCGGGACGGGGAAGACCGAAGGCGAGCGGACCGCCGGCGGGGAAGATAGGGATCGAGCAAACCGAGACCGTGACGAGGACTCGGATGAACTACGCGAGGCGATCGCTACGCCTCGGACACGAGGATCGCCGCGGCAGTATAAGATGAAATATCTGGCCGGTGCAGGGGGGACCCCATTCTCTCGAGCAACGGCCATGGCCCCTTACCCGAAGAATTTCGACCTAGCCGATCTCCCCAAGTATGATGGAACCCAGGATCCACGTCATCACTTGGAATTATTTGAAAAGTTAATGTGGGTAAGGTCAATAGAAGGTCTGGTCATACTAAGACTCTTCTCGGCCACGTTAACAGGGCCAGCCCACAAATGGTTGAGTTCATTACCCAATAATTCCATCCGAAACTTTGAAGACCTCAGGCGTAAGTTTGAATTGCACTTTGCCACCAGCAAAAAACAACCGAAATCTCAATTCACGTTGAGTAAAGTAAAGCAAAAGAAGGGCGAAACATTGCAGAAGTATCTGGACCGTTTCAGGGATACGGTAATACAGGTACGATCCTTATCCGAAGAGGTCCATGTACATTGCCTCGTCAACGGACTGGACCCGATGACCCGACTGGCCCGACATCTATGCAAGAATCGAGTATATTCATTAACGGAATTCTATACCGAAGTGAAGAAATACCTAGACGTCGATCAAATGGAAATCGCCAATGCAGATGAGCGAGAAGGCAAGGAATTCATCGCCTGAAAGAAGGGATCTGACCGACAAGCACAAGGCGGAACCTCGCAGACGTGGTAGAGAGAGCCGGCCCCGGACGGAGCGAACGCAGACAATAAGGGGAAGTACGGAAATTATACCCGTTGAATGTCCCACGATCCCAGTGTGGAAGGAAGTCGCTCGAGGCGAGATGAGGAAGGTGACCAAGCCAAAGCCTCTCAGGAACCGGTCCAATACAGACCGGGGGAAGTTTTGCACCTTCCACGACTGTTCGGTCACACCACTGACGAATGCTATGAACTCAGGGATGCTATTGAAAAATTTGTAAGAAAAGGGAAACTACGCCAATAAGTCATCAAAACTCAAGGGAAATCTGGCAAGCGTAATGGTAGCCGTCGAAGTAGGAGTCCGGCCACGAACACTCCGGATTCTGAAAAGAAGCGGAGAACCGGTCCTCCCGAGAGCTACCCGGACGCCGATCTCCAATGCAATGGGATCAGTGGCGGCTTCGGGGGAGGTGGAGACACTATAAGTCAGCGCAAGAAATACCTGCGAGAGGTGTTAACGGTAAAAGAGGTGCCGAGGTTCAAGGGCACGTCGTCAAAACCGAAACCACCCCCTTTGGTCTTCAGCGACGAGGAGCTCAAGGAGGTTATTCCGGCCACCAAGACGGATTGGTCATCACGGGATCGTCAGAACCGCCGTGTCAAACGGATATTTGTCGACGCAGTAGTTCGCCGACATAATAAGTGGGATGCATACCGGAGGATGCACCTCGATGTCGAAGACTTAAAGCTGTGCAAATCTACCCTCATCGGGTTTAATGGAGAGCATTCCTTCCCAAAAGGATATGTCGACCTCAGATTGACCTTGGGAACTAAGGAAGCCTTCAAGTCAGAGCGGGTAAGGTTTGTAGTGGCTGACTTCCACTCCCCTTACAACATCATACTGGGCCGACCCACTATACATAAGCTGGGATATGCTAGCGTCCACTAAGCACCGAAATTGAAAATGATCAATGATAAGAATCGGGTAGTCGAAGTGTCCGGAGACCGTAAAGCGTCACGACAATGTTACTTTGAGACTCTCCGTGTTGAAGAGGAAGGACCGTCATCCCCGCGTCTCCGAACCAACGAGGTCATGACCGATGTCGAAATGAGGGCGGCCCCGCGGTCGGTCAACATGGTAGAACCGGACCTCCACGAACCGAGAAAACCCACGCCGGAACCGGAAGGGGAGTTGGAAGAATTAATCCTCGGGACGGATCCCTCTAAGACAACTAAAGTCGGAAGGGACATGAACACAGATATAAAAGCAAGGCTGATCAGATTCTTAAGACAAAACCAGGACGTCTTCGCCTGGACGTCAGCCGAAATACCAAGGATCGACCCACATTTCTACTGTCACAAGCTAGCCATATGGCCGGGGTCGAAACCAGTGGCCCAGAAGAGAAGGAATATCTCAGACGACAGGAAGAAAGCCCTTGAGAGTCACATTGAAGAGCTCCTTGCTGCAGGATTCATCAGAGAAGTACAATACACGACCTGGCTCTCTAACGTCGTCATGGTTTTAAAACCAACCGGTAAATGGAGGGTGTGCACTGACTACACCAATCTAAATAAAGCATGCCCAAAAGACTCCTATCCTATGCCCAACATTGACCAGTTAGTGGATAACTCGGTACGGTACATTTGCTTTCTTTTATGGATGCCTACTCGGATACAATCGGATTGCTATGCACCCGACGATCAAGAGAGAACCGCCTTCATAACGGATAAGGCAAACTATTGCTACAACGTCATGCCATTCGGATTGAAGAATGCCGGGGCTACATACCAGCGAATGATGAATCGAGTCTTTGAGGATCAAATCGGTCAGAATGTGGAGGTATATATAGACGACATGATCGTGAAGTCAAAACAACCGGAGGAGCATATCCGGGATCTAGAGCAGACGTTTGACAAACCGAGACAATACCAAATCAGGTTGAACCGGCTAAATGTGCATTTGGGGTGCCCATTTGGCAAATTTCTGGGTTTTATGTTGACCAACCGAGGGATTGAGGCCAATCCGGACAAATGCAAGGCCGTGCTAGATATGCAAGTCCCCAACTCCAAGAAAGAAGTGCAGCAATTAACAGGCCGCTTGGCGGCCTTGACAAGATTCCTATCGAGGTCAGCCGAGAAAGCTCTACCTTTCTTTAAACTATTGAAGAAAGAAACCCAGGGAGGATGGAATACGGACTGCGAGACGGCCTTTGAAGAAATTAAGAAATGCTTGGCGACCCCGCCGGTACTAACGAAGCCGGAGCAGGGAGAGACCTTGTTCTTGTACCTCTCGGTAGGGGTTGAAGCGGTAAGCGCCGCCTATGTAAGAGAAACCGAGGCCGGACAGACACCCATCTACTTTGTGAACAAGGCGTTACAAAACGCCGAGCTCAGATATCAAAAGCTGGAGAAAATGGCATTCGCATTACTAACAACGGCAAGACGACTTCGCCCATACTTCCAGGGACATCGGATTGTGGTCCGGACCAATCAGCCAATCCGACAGATTTTGCACAAACCGGATTTGGCAGGACGAATGACAAGCTGGGCGATTGAATTATCCGAATTTGACATCACTTTTGAGTCACGGCAGGCGATCAAGTCACAGGCATTAGCGGACTTCATCAGGGAATTGACTCCGGTTATGACGGACGAGGAATTCTGGAGGGTATTTGTTGACGGGTCTTCAAACCCAAAAGGCAGCGGAGCAGGAGTCATTGTCGAAAGTCCCGAAGGAGTCGCTACTGAGCATTCCCTCCAACTGGAATTCCCGACCTCCAACAAATCAAGCCGAATACGAGGCCCTCTTAGCCGGATTGGCTCAAAGCAAAAGAAAGGAGCCGGGCGGATTAAGGTGTTCACCGACTCACAACTCGTCGCCGCACAAATCGAGGGCAGCTATCAAGCAAAAGGCCCCTTGTTGGCCAAGTACTTGAATAGAGCAAAAGAGGTAATGACGGAATTCGAAGAAGTCATTGTCTCTCACATCCCGAGAGAAGAGAATTCCCGGGCCGACATCCTCTCCAAACTCGCAAGTACCAAAGGTCGGGGAGTCATAGAACAGTCATCCAACAGAATTTGGCCGAGCCCACTTGCATCATGGCTATCTCGTCCGCCTCGGTGGAGAAAACCCATCAAGATTACCTGGAAAGAGGGATCATCCCCTACGACTCTACCGAAGCAAAAAGCTGATGAGAGAAGCCGCCATCTACACTATGGTCGATGATCGGCTATACCGGAAGGGACTACACCCCGATGATGCGATGCCTCGGCGAGTCCGAGTCAAGGTATGTACTGACCGAAATACATGAGGGATGCAACGGCCAACACATGGGCGGCAAGGCTTTGGCAAGGAAGGCATTACGCGCCGGCTATTATTGGCCGACTATGATGCAGGACGCCATGGAAGCCGCTAAGCGGTGTGACGGTTGCCAAAAACACGCCGGATCTTATGGTCACCGCCTGAGTTAAAAGGAATGCCGGCTCCCTGGCCCTTCTATAAGTGGGGAATGGATATTCTCGGACCATTTAAACCAGCACCCGGACAGCTCAAATGGCTCATTGTCGCTGTAGACTACTTCACCAAATGGATCGAAGCGGAAGCATTAACTACGATTACATCATCCAGGGTTATGAGGTTCGTTCGTCACAGTATCTTTGCTCGATTCGGGATACCTGCTGAAGTCGTCACTGACAATGGAACCCAGTTCACGGACCATAGATTCCAGGCCTTAATGTCCAACCTGGACATCAAACAACACTTCTCCTCCGTCGAACATCCGCAGTCTAATGGCCAGGCCGAATCCGCCAATAAGATCATTCTTGACGGGTTGAAGAAGCGCATGTTAAAGGCCGACTCTAGTTGGACCGAACAACTCCTCACGGTGTTATGGGGATACGGGGACGAGTGTGCAGTCCTCGACCCAGAAACTCCTTCCGGGCCGACATACGGATGCGAAGCAATGATTCCGGTGGAAATAGGGCAGCCATCATGGAGGAAGATCGAGCCGGACGGGAAGGACCGGCATCGAATGACGACGCCTTAAAGACAGATCTGGACCTAATAGATGAGATCCGAGTCACAGCTCATTGCCGGAACTTGCCGCCAAGCGATTACTTGCGGCCAAATATAATCGCAAGGTTCGACCACGATCATTCAACCGGGGTAACTTGGTACTCCGGAGGGCCGATATAGGTAATAAGAACTCCCGAGACGGAAAACTAGCAAAGCAAACCGGGAGGGACCATATCGTGTTAAAGAAAAGCTTGACGCCGGGGCATATGTTCTCGAAACCTTGGCAAGGAAGTGGTTAGAAGGACATGGAATGCCGATAAGTTAAAGATCTATTACGGCTAGACCAAGGCTACGGCTCGGTCATTTCTTACTTTCTTTCATGTTTTTTGCAATTGTTTTCCAACTTTTCCTTGCTTTGCATTTGAATAATTTATGACCGTTTTTATGCTCTTTAGAGCTGCTTTATTTAATGAAGGAATCCCTCAAGGAGAGGCGTCAATGTGCACAGTTATTTGCTTAAGCTTGAAGCCGAGGCCACCAAGCCCGGCAAAAACCTGACTCGGAGGTACTTATACCCGGTCAGAAACGAAAAAACATCTAGATGTATGACACCGACCGTTGTACTCCGACGCGCATTGGTAAGAGCTCGGCGAAAACGCCATACGTGGCCTTCGCGAAATTGACGTGTCAACGCTCGCCCGATTTAAGAAAGCAGGCTGTCATCCCGACCTTGATCAAGTCAAAAATGTCAGATCTGAGGTACCAGACACCTCGGTCGACATGTGACAGCCCTCACCCTTAAGTCGGTTCCTACCATCTTTTCCGGCCATTTAAGCCGGGATGAGGATGCGGTTAAGTTAACACCCCTGAGGGTAAGACATACAACCTGTCCCACTCTCCCACACCGGTGTTGGTCGAGTACACGACTTGTATTTAATGCGTCAATAAATTTCAACAATGGAATTTAAGAAAATGGCGAAGGGCGAATAAATAAATTCCTCCATAAGTCATACAAAGTTACGGCACAAAAGCCGGGAATCAACAAAGTACAAAGGCACAGACGCCCACCGACACCGAAGAGTATTCTTAACTAGAAGGACCGGCCCCAGGAGATTCCTTGGTCGCCTCACTAACCGCATCCGACTCTCCCCCTCCTGATCCAGACGCGTTGGTGGAAGGAGGTTGATACGATACTAATGCTCCGTCTTCCACAAAGGCACGAAAGTCGTAGCCGTCCAAGTTAAGCTCCGTCTTTGGATTCAAAAGTCGGATCTGCTCAAGGGCATTCTCAAAGCAATCAGCGGCGTCTACTTTAAAAGTTCGTCGAGACTCAAGCGCTCCCTCCGTGATACGACGAGCCTCCTCGACGGCTTTAACCTTATCAAACAACGTATCACGCTGTTTTTGAAGGGTTCTCACCACTTCCATACTATTGCTCAGTGCCTTCTGGGCCCGGACACATTCAGAGGCTGACTTCTCCGCCCCTTCTCGCGCCTGTTGCAAGTCTTTTTCCACCTTCACGAACGCTTCCTTGGCAGAATCCCGTTCAAGCGCCGCATCCCGCTCCTCCTCCATAAGGTGCGGCTTGGCCTCGGCATCGGCTAAAGCCCTTTTACGGACGCCGCCTCAGCCAGAGCCTTTTGGTTGGCCTCAACCTCGGCCCTGGATGCCTTCAGTCGTCTGTTCTCTGCATCGGCCAGAATGTATTTTTCCCTTACTATCACATAGGCTTGCAAGAAACCAATAGATTTACACAGATACCGCTCTGCGGTAAGCACCTCCTCAGCACTAGGAGGGGACAAGGCCCGACTCTCCATAAATTCCCGGGGGGGAGGAATGCTACATCCAGCTCCTTGGTCACCCCCTTCTCCCATACGAAACTCCGAGGAAGCAAGGAAGAAGGACGTAAGGGCCCGGTCGAAGGAGGAGGAGGAGGCGGAATGGTCGAAGGCACCGGAGGAACCGACGCCGAAGGAACAGTCGCGGCCCCAGTAGCTGCAGCTTCACCCGCCGAGGCAACAACCTGCTTCCCTTTGGAAGTTTCAGGAACGCCTACCTGAGGGGATCCGGAGGGAGCTGATGGAGCCGAATCCTCGACCTCGGAGACCTTGGCCTTCTTAGCCGTAATAGGGGCATCAGCCTCGGGCACGGTAGTCTGGACAGGGGCGGCCCGTTTCCGTGACAGACTACTCGAAGATGCCGCGGCCGGATTCACTTTCTTCAAATAACCAGGAAGAGCCTTCATGTCTTGAGATGAAAAGGACAGGTAAAGGGAAATCAGCGATAAACACAAAGTATGCCACCAATATACAGAACATAAGAATAAGGAACATGGCAAATAAGGGACTCCTACAAGTCGAGGGGATTGGCCTAGATCCCTCCCCGGATATGAAAAAGGCCGCACTAAGGATGCCATCTTGCTCACGAAGGCGTCAATGGGGACATGAGGGGCCATCTCGGGTAGGAGGTCATCTTGCGAGATCGGAAGGACGAGGGGCTGGCCTTATGATGATTCTCCACCCAATATAAAGGGAAGCGCCACACAACGTCGGCAGCCTCGACCCCCTTCAGAAACCAAGCCAGCCTACCAGGCACGGCGACTACCTTGAAAAACGCATTCTTAAACCGCTTAAAAGAATCGGAGAAGGGCTTCATAAGCTTCCGGTCGGGATTAACGTGGAGAGACACCAGCCCTTTTAACTTGTCACCTTCCTTAGGAGAGCCAGGGGTAAAGGGGCCAAAGTAGTAAAAGAAAAGATTGGTCGAGCAGGGGATTGGAACCAGGTAGGAACGACACAATTGCTCGAACGCTACAAGATAAGCCCACCCGTTCGGATGAAGTTGAGACGGGGCGAGTCTCAGGTGCATCAGGGCAAGCATTTGGAAATGGGTGAAAGGAAAGCGGACGCCAACCCGTGTAAGATAATCCCGGTAAAAATGAAAGAAATTGGGACTGCCTACTTCCCGTTCAGCACAAACAGGCTTGTCGGCTTCCGGGCAGCGTAAGACGCACCCCTCCATGACGGGTAGGTCCAACCGGGCAATGTCCGTATCCGACATAATGGGACCGGGTCTTCAAGACCTCGTGGGACACCCGGGGGATACCTACGACACGGGGCCTCGGATGGACTAGAAGAATCCGACGTCTCGGCCCTCGGCCTTTTTCTTTGAAGGCAAAGATTTCGGAGCCATTAACCTATATGCAACATAAAAGGAAATTAGCGAGTTGGAAATACCCGGTAAAACAAGGTTAGAAGGCAAAACGGATGGCGACTTGGACGAAAGGGCACGTCAGAAGTGGGACCCGAAAGGCGCCGATGCCGGCAAGATCCAAGAACCGAGGTAGCTCTAGAGTCCTCGCCACGCGCAATGTGGAATGAGCTCTTAGCCAAGCAGTCCCAGCAGGGACCGAGATAATCATCAGGATAAGGGTCCAAGCTCCTGGGGATGGACCCTCACGAAGTTGGGCGATTGGGCCATCGAGGCAAGAGCCCGGAACGAGCGAAGAATCAACTCCGGCCGAAAAGGTGATCGAAAAGAAGTTCGAACCAAGGAAGGCGACAGAGCTCTAGCTGGTATGGGTTGGGGCCCAATTCGTCGAGAAGAACCATTCCCACCTTGAAATAGAGGAGCTGACCTTTCTGTTTCCGGGAGCTCAGTTCCAAGAACCCAATAAGAGGCTCTCGGGTAACGAAGGCGGAGAAACTCCTCTTCCTCAGGGGTAAGCGCCGGTCTGGTCCTAAGCAAAGGCCTACGTCTATCCATCAGAAGAGGAACTAGAACCTAAGAGCTACAGGCCTTACGTCAAAAGGGAGGAGCGTATAGAACAAACCCAGAAACTGATCTTAAAGGGAAACTCAGAAGACCAGAGGAATGGGAAAAGCAAATGAGAAACCAGAGGATATCTAAACAGTATGAAATATGCCTAAACGAGTAAAGACAAGGACGAAAAATACCTGCAGATAACTTGAACAAGCAAAATGGAGAATAAGGAAGTTTTCACGAAGAACACTCGGAGCAAGTTCACTACCAAATTGCAGGCGGGAAATAATGAAAAACGCAAAGCGAACACTTCATATAATAAGAAGAAGAGGAAACGCCGGGGGCAATTCGGTCTTTGAACATTGACACGATAGGAAATGCACGATATGACATAGGCGCATTAAATGTGCACACGAATCGGCACTTGGAGCGGCGCGACGGCTGCAGACCCTTTCCAATTAGGACACGCCAGGTGTAAAGACGTAATAATGGCGCCTACGGAAAGAAGACCAAATGGTTTACCCACGAACAGGGGACTTACCACATAAAAACCGAGGCCGCCCAATACGCCCCGGTCAGGCACGACCCAGGGCACCATCCAGAACGACATCATAAAGGTAAGCCGCGGCGTAAGAAGCCGGGCTGGCCGAAGCATAGGCCCCGGTCACACACCAAACCAGGAGAATCATACACCTCGGCCGTCCAAAAGCATGAACAGCCGAGCTGGGGGGCAACTGTTACGGACCGGCCCAAAAGCCTCCAAGCCCGGGGCAAGGCCCAAGCGAGAAAGGCGTAATCCGCCAATTATGGCGGGAGATCCGGAGATCCGGCTGCGGCGAGAATCCGCCCCTATCATATCGGCTTCCGAGATACCCGCCCCATTAATGACACGTCCCATTAATGGCATATCCCGGTATCCGCCCCATTAATGACACGTCCCATTAATGGAGTATCATCCAATATCCGCCCCATTAATGGCTCACCATTAATGGCGTGCCCGGATATCGCACCGCACGCCTATAAATACAAAGAGGGCGAGGTAACAAGGTGCACACACTCTAAACCTAGACTATTTACATACGAGTCTCACTTTGTGCACACACAAGACCCCTTTGTCGTGTACGGTGATCCCGCGCTCTCCTTGTTATCTCCTTCATAGATATCCAGGCTAGCCTATACATCCAAGATCAACTTACCAGCCCTCGGTTGACATCATGTTCTATACGAGGTGTGAATATAGCATTTCCTGTTGTAAATCTAGCTTGTTCCGTTGTAAATGGCTAGGTTTTTAAATTTTGTTGTCAATATAATATTTCTTCTTGTGAATATAACACGGTTGTCAATCTAACTAATATAAAAAAAGTTCCGATATGTGATTTTGGGTTAGAACTTTTTTAATATTTTTTATTTTTTAGGACTTAGAGTGATAATTTCCCAAAATAAATTGTAGTTGAACAAGAGGAATTATTTTGAAATATGTTGAGAAAAGAACTAAACATACCTCTTTAATATAAATCTTTCGTATTCAAGAATTTTTTTTTTTTTTTTTTTTTTTTTGAAAAACAGAAATATATATATATATATATATATATATATATTTGAAATTGTAAAATTTTACATAAAGTATTACCTAAAAAAACAATTGTGAATTTCTTATCAAGTTTCATCATTCTCTAATCAACCCTTAGTAGAAAACCTGATTTGGAATTTTGCAATTTAAAAGTTCTTTTTCTATCTTTTTCCCTTTTTTTGGGATGTCCTGTCTAAAATATTTAGAACTACCTTATATCATTAATATAAGAATTAGTTGACTAATTTAGCTAGAGCAAAAAAAGTTAGTTACATAACTTATTTGTAATAAATATATGTTTACTTTTTTAAAATATCATTTTTCATTATGATAACAAATTTTAATATGTACAATTAATAGGGTTCCTTTTAAAAAAAGGGTTAAGGTGCAAAAATACACATATGCTTTTCTCCGAGGAGCGCCAATTATCAAGTTCTTTTTTTTTTTAGGTGCAAAAGTGACTATGTGCTTACAAATTAGGTGCAAAAATATCGTTTCACCATTAAGTTTGACTTTTTTTGCTGACTGGACTATGACGTGACATTTCAAAGGTGCAAAAATACACATTTGGTTTGTCAAATATAGCGTCAAACACCAAATTTGTTTTTTAATTTAATAATTTTATTTTAATTACTACTGGGTGCTAAAAAGATATTCAGGGACTGTCTTGAAAAAATACTTTATGATCTTGAAAAAATATTTTAAGATCTGAAAAAATATTTTAGGGTACCGACTAATACTAAAAAGATACTTTGAGAATATTGCCGGATGCAAAAAAATCTCAAAGAAGAAAGCAGCATATGATTTAAATCTAAATAAATACAATATATCTAAAAAAAATTGTTTATACCTCTAATTAGAGATATAAGCACATAAATAAGCACCAAATGTATACTCATGTCTATAGACTTTATTTGTCTCTCTAGACTTCATATAAGCCAACGCAATTGCTTTCGCATTAAATGTTTCTCTCACAAATTGTTATAATAATGTCAAGCATTCGACAGCGAAATGGGATACTGATAGGCAAAAACAGCTGACGGTTTTAAGTTTGAGCCAAAAAAAAGTTTATGGTTTTAAGAAAGTTAAATTAGTTTTTTTTTTAAATATCATAAATAAATAAATTGTCATATTAATTTGTAAAAAAAAAAAAAAAATTATAACCTCTCCATGGAAACCTTTATAAGGGGAGAATGGCGACAATTCAATAGTTCATTAAATAATTGAAATATCAAATACTCCCTCACATTCTTAATGTAAAATATATTTACTAAACACTCCTCCGATTTTAAATATATAATATAGTTTGTAGTGTAAATTGTACTGCAAACTATATTCTATATTTAGGACCAGGAATAGTATCAATACAACCTAATCATTTCATTAATTCTCTATGTCTCTTTTATTTGATTATTGTTGATGCAATATCATTATGGGATAAATTAGAAAAAATATTAACAAATATAAGTAATAAGCCTTACATCTAAGACCAAAATCAATTCTCTAAATAGGTTCTAGTAGCTCTTAGCTCTTTGTTTAATATTAATGGTCTAGTTTTTTGGGTAGAAAGATCTTTAATTATCATTCTTCCTTTATAGCATTTCAATGATAAAACATTAAAAAGGTGTCTTGATTTTTTTTATTTAAGATTAATTTTTTATATTTTATTTTCGGAAACACACAGTCTAAAACACATTTTTAATGTTTTTTAGAACAAAAAAACTGATTTCAAAACAAGAAATCAAACATTTCCTTATTACTATTTTAATTTAAGGGTTAAGGGTCTTAAATGCCATGGAAGTTTTCACTTTGAAGCGGTAAAACGGAAGTTTTTTTTTTGCTCTTATTTGCCCGGAAGTATCAAAATCGTAGCAAAAATGCCCCTACCGTGACGAAGTTTCCACGTGGAGCGTTAATGAACACTTGGCGTCGATGGAAGGCCACGTAGGATTGGAATTGGACAGTTGGTTGACACTTCATCTCCTGCTCTCACACGTATTAGAGCCACAGAAATTAGGGCACACCGACGGAGGCAATCTTAGGAGGATAATCGATGGTGAGAGGAATATAAGAACACCAGAACGCGAAAGAGGAATCGGGAAGACCTAAAGGCGAAATCGGTGAACGATGGTGAAATAGAGCGAGGAAATCGAAACGTAGTGGGCCGCAAGTACTTTGTGAGCTGGCGAGCAGTCCGATTGGGAGGAAGACAATAGTGAAAGTGTGATTGTGTGGCTCCTATGCTGTCTCAGTCGGTATTTAGCAGAGATTTGTCCTCGATCTTCAAGTAAAGTTTAGAAAAGATGTAAATTATATTTTTTTTGTTGAGCTTTCTTGCTTTATACGTTCAATAGTGGAATACCGAAGTGGCCCTTTATCTTTTTCTGTTTTGCCTTTGGCACGTTGTGTTTTGTCTGCTTGCGTGATGTTGGTTGGGATAAATTAATGTAGGGTAACATTTTAATGGCAATAGAGGGTAGTGGTGGTCCCGTCAGTGGTGTAAACGGTGGTCCAGAGGGTGGGACCGACGAGCATTTCCAAGATGTGGTTGAGGGTAATATATTTCTTAACGAAGCATATGATTTCGAGAGAAGCGAAGTTGATGAAGTGTTTCTTGAAATAGGAGACGATAATGGAGGCAACGTAGGGGTAATTCCAAGCGAAGGTGAAGGTGAGGACTATGGTGAGGATGAAGACGACATTGATTTTGAGGGTCATACTGATGGTGAGGATGAAGAGTGTTCAGATGGGGGTGAAGGTCTGCCAAATTTCATCGTGGGTGAGACATTTGCAAACAAGAAGGAGGTAGTTGTAGCCATTAATAACTATGCCATCCACGTCAGAGTTAAGTTGAGGATAGTTAAAAGTTACCCTTCAAGAATTCTAGTCCGATGTCAACAAGGGTGCCCATTTGTGTTGTATGTGTCGAAAGATGGGAGACATCCAGGCTTTAAATTGAAGACTTTATTGTTAGAACATAGTTGCAGTCAGGTTTTTAAGAATACTAGGGCATCTCGTGAAGTGGTTAGTCGATGGTTCAAGAAGAAGGTGCAAGAGAGGCCAAATTATAAAGTGGCGGACATGAAGAAGGATGCGAACGAGGAATTGATGGTAAGTGTTAGCATATACAAGTGTAAAAGAGCGAAGCGGTTAATTGTGACTGGAATGGAAGGAGGTTACATCGATGAGTTCAACCACTTGGAAGCTTACTATAATGAGTTGAGGAAGTCCAATCCGGGGTCAGATGTGTCTGTTGAACTAAGCAAAGAAGCTCTTGAAAATGGAAAAATGGTCTTTAGCCGGTTGTATCTATGTTTCAATGCTGCAAAGGTAATTGTTGCTATAATATTTTGATTAATTTTTCTATGTTTCTCAGCTTTAGGATGCTTGCATGATTTAGTGATGTCTGTTTGTCGTTGGTTTTGGCAGACGGGTTGGAAGGCAGGATGCATGCCAATAATTGGTGTTGATGGTACTTTCCTCAAAGGGAACGCACGTGGCATCATGTTAACAACTACTGGTCTTGATGCGAACGATGGTTTGTATCCCATTGCTGTTGGGATTACACAAAAGGAGGACAAATTAAATTGGAAATGGTTTTTCCAATGGTTGAAGAAGTCTTTAGACTTGGGAGATGGAGATAAAATAACAATTATGTCAGACATGCAAAAGGTAGGGTATGCTCTATTTCATATGGTGTTCATGTAATGGTTCATAGGCGATATGTTGTTCGTACAAATTTGTGGTCTACTTGTCTTGTATCGGAGGTGTTGCCTTTATCAAAGCAACGATTATGTGCTAGACATATATATGCGAACTGGAGCAAGAGATCGGGAGGTGGTGAGTTGAAGAAGAAGTTCTTCTCTTGTACGTGGAGCACATTTGAAGAACAATTCCATGATAATCTTAAGCAGCTGGCTGCACTAAGTGAAGGAGCAGCGAAGGTAGCCGTCTCGTATCCTGTAAAATCATGGGTAAGGGCATATCTTAGTTGTAGGCCTCTGTCCTGGATTGTTGATAACAATCTCAGTGAGAGCTTCAATGCTTGGGTAGATGACTTTAGGTATTTGCCCATAATTAGGATGATTGAGGGGATGAGAGTAAAGCTGATGACCAAGTGGGCAGAGGCTGAAAAAAATGTTTCTAGATGGAAGGGAAATTTTAGTCCCAAGTGCATAGCTTTGTTTGAGGACAACAAGTAGTTGTCCATGAGATGTCAAGTTTATTTCAACGGTGATGAAGGATATGAGGTAACCGAGGGTGATGATAAATATATTGTCTTCATAACTGAAAAGCGATGCTCATGTAGAGTATGGGACTTGACTGGTGTCCCTTGCCAACATGCAATTTGTGCCCTATATCATGCCCAAGTACACCCAGTAACACAGATATCTAGGTTTTACTATAGGGATACACACATTGCCAGCTATAGAACTATGTTCCAACCTGTTAGGGGGAGGACATTTTGGGGAAATCATCCATATGAACCTATGGAACCCCCACCTGTGACAACAATGCCTGACGTAGACCAACAAAGAGGAGAATTAGGACTGAAGAAGGTGAAAGGAGAAGAAGAATGGTGGCTGAACCACAAGAGATACAACAAGGTCCCGAAACCACCCCTAATGTGCCAACACCACATCCAAAAAAGGCAACAAAAAAGGGGAGTGCTTCAAAGTGTACTTTATGTCATCAGGCGGGACATAATAGAGCTACTTGTAAAGATGTGAGTCTTATATGAACGCTTGTTACTCAGACTTTACAAACTAATTTCTTACTTTTTTTTTTATATTTCCTTATTGCAGCGACCAAGTACAAGTGCAAGTGCAAAACGAAAGAGGACCACTAACACAGACTCTCAAGCCACTCCAGACGCACAGCCGTCACAACTCAGCTCAGCTCAGTCATCTGTCACACCAAGACCTTGTGGTGGACGAGCTTTCTACAAGAATAGAGTTGTGACTAGAATGGGAGTCCAAATTGATGAAGACTCTGGGAGGACTGTATACAATGTACGTAGTATTATTTATCTTCAATTGCATCTGTTGTTTTACAGTTATCTGTGTATTTAGGCATCCTAAGTAATGGTTCTGTGTATGTACTACTGTTTATCTTCAACTGCATCACTGTGTGTACAATCACAGAATGTAGATGTCAGTTCTGTTTTTTGCATCACTATATGTACAATCATTGTAGTTCCTGTTTTCATGTTGTTGCTGTTGTTGTTCAATATGCCTTTAGTAAAGATGTGCTCTGAAATCATTGTAGTTCCTGTTTATCTTCAACTATTTGTGCTCTTAAGTTATGTTTCATCTGTTTTTGTAGCCTGGAATGCAATCCAGCAGTGTCATTTATGATGGTACCTCAGATGATGCTATGCAACATGATGAACACGTGGAGCCTACATTCCCCATCCCTAACCATCAGACTATGCGAATGACACGCAGCATGTGTAGGTCGAGCATTGAGCATGGTTATCGAAGTGTCAAGATACATGGAGATGGTTCCACACAACCTACCCCATCTAATCTCCCTGTCACACCGCCGGGACTCATGTGGCGAGGAGCACCGACGATGCCAACATCTCGGCTTCTAGCACATAGGGACCAAACCATCTCCGAGTCGACGAGGAAGAAATTTCCAGCTACAAGAGGCAAGGGAAGGGGTCGGCACTAACTGCTTTAGACAAGTGTTTTTTTGTAATTGGTTGTAATGGTCAGCCAAGTCTTTTGGTTTTCTAGACAATTGTGGCTGTAATGTCTGTTGTAATTGGCTACCAAATCTATTGGTTGTAATGGTCTGCCACATTTTTGGTTTTGTACTGCTTGTCTAGCTATATGGTTGCGTACTATGACTTTTTTGGCTGTAATTGTCATGTGGTTGTGTAGACCTGGCTAAATCATCCACAACATTGTCACTCATTGTCATGAATTGACTCCCAACTATTCTGTATTTATTTAGGTGTTGGCCATTGTCCACTATATTATATTCAGGTGTTGGACAATTTATTAGTATTTGGTTCATGTTTTAGCCACTTTCCAACTATTTTGTTCATGTATTGCCCACTGGTTCGTTGCATTTGTAAACAAATTATATTGGTTATCAATTTGTAGGTTGCTTTGGCCACTTTAGGTGTGGTTTATTCAAGTTTTCTTTCCATTTAATCTGTTGGATGCAACTGAATCATTTTTTATTTGGTGTAATTAATCTGTTGGATGTGGTGAATCATTTTTCCATTTGGTGTAATTAATCTTTTGGATGCAACTTACATTAAACATGGCCAACAATGAGTTACATTAAACACAAGCTGATGTAATCATTTTATCTGATGCAATTTAGCTGTTGTACTTTATTTTACCTATGTAATTACATATATCAGCCAAAAATCTAGTGTAATTACATATATTAGCCATCAACAAAGTAAATGAGTTGCCATAAAAGATCACCATTAACTTCATATATTTAGGATGCAACTTACATTCAATTTTGGATTACAAGTACCTCACTTACATTACACACATTTTAACACAAAATGTAAACAACAATGAACAACCAAGTGAATACCAAGCCACAAATTGCTAGTCCCAATCTACCTTCAACCTTCTTCAATCCGCTGTCAACCTTCTCCATAATCAAACGGATGTCGAAATTTTTCCTTCAACATTTACATCTACTTGATTATCAATTCCTCTCCTCTGCATCACATTGCCATCGTCATATCTATCCACATAGCCAACAAGCTCGTTAATCACCTGAGATGGCCTTGCACCCATTTCACCATCATGCCATTGGAAGAAGCCATACCCAATGCCCTAGAGCATCAGCAGCCATTATCAACATCATCAACCATCAGCGGTGAAATTTAACTAACATCCATGAACTAAACAAACACTAACATACCTTTTGATAGTTACAACAGCCAAAGAATCTTTGCCCTGGGTTTTGCTGGGTCGACGACGTACACAGAGGAGCCACCATTCCACAGTGACAGATCCTCACTTGTCCCTCGTATTGTAGCTGTCGACCTCCTCGTCTTAACCGTGCCACCCTCCCCTGACTCCGATTCATGGAACTTGCCGAAGAATCACCCATGGTTTCGCAGATCGGTTCGATTTTTCACCTCAGCCTCTGAACCAAGCTTTCGTTTCCCACCTTCCTCTAATGACCAACTTTTAACGTGCAAATCGACCAGGGAGAGCAAGAGATGAAGTGTCAACCAAATGTGCAATTCCAATCCTAGGTGGCCTTCCATCAGACGCCAAGTGCTCATTTAACGCTCCACGTGGCAACTCCGTCACGGTAGGGGTATTTTTGCTACGATTTTGATACTTCCAGGGCAAATAAGAGCCAAAAAAAACTTTCGTCTTACCAGTGCTCCAGAGTGAAAACTTCCATGGCATTTAAAACCCTTAACCCTTAAAATAATTTTATACTACCTATCCTTGATATAAAAGCCATTGAATAGTGTACACTCTCCATCCCTAATTACAAATTTTAAATAACCAATTTACACTTATTAATAGAATCGTTAAAATTAGTTAAAAGCAATAAATATATATTGTTATCCAATTATGCCCTTATACGTAAATATGATAGGTAAAAGAGACAATTATTATAACACATACAAATCACAAATAAAGTTATAAAAAAACACAATAAATGCTTTGACAAATCTAAAATAAAGCTTATATTTTTGCTAATGCACACATTTGCCGGTGTAATAAAACTCGGACCGGCCAATTCAACCTAGAAATTGGTGAATTGGTCTATAAACCACTTCAATGAATTTACCCGATTTATTTAAAAAGATGAATTTTTTATTTTCTTTTTAATTTCATTTTAATAGCCTTAAAATCTTCACTTTCTCACCATTTTTGTCCTAGATTAGCTGTAATTTAACTCCGGTCTAACTTATTGACCATTAACCTAGTACCCCATCGGTTCCATGGTCAAGTTTTAATAACCCGATTTGTAAATTTGAAACTTATACTTTAAAGACTGAATAACTAATTTACACTATAGACAAGCTAAGGGGTGGTAGATGCCTTTCTCCTTTGTTAACAAGGCCATGTATTTACTTTTTAGAGATCTCATCATTGACAAGATGGGTTCTCCTAAGGTGCTTCTTACATGCTTGTCCCTCTAATTAGAGGGACAAGCAATTTTTTTTTAATTTTTTATATATTTTATTTTTTTAGATTAAATTATATATTGTTTTTCGAAACTTTTTTTTTTTTGCACCCAATATCTTGAATTAATTAGTTTCCAGGATACTAATATTATTGGACAAATATTTCGAATGCAAGACGGAAACTAATTAATTTGAGATATATGGTCCAAAAAAATTTTTAAAGCGTATATAATTTAATCAAAATAAACAAATAAATATTAAAAAAATATTTTAAAAAAATTGTCTGTTCCTCTAATTAGAAGGATAAGGATGTAAGAAACAGAGGCAGAATCAGGGGGCTAGGGGTGGCCCCCATAAAATTACAGAAGTCGACCCAAGAAATTAAGAAAGTATATTTTAGCCTACTAAAGCTTTCAATATTTTCAGTTCAGTCCCTTATTTGGAGGGACTAAACTGAAAATATTGAAAGCTTTAGTAAGCTAAAATATAATTTCCTATTTTTGGGTCGAATTCTGTAATTTTCTCCCCTAATTTCAAATTCTAACTCCACTATATTCTATTCTGTAATTTTCGCCCTCCCTAATTTCAAATCCTGGCTCCATCCCTGATAAGAAGCATATAAGGGAAAGGGAGAAGCACCTTATGTGCTTCCCCCACTTGACTTGCCAATTTGTACGTTGTCATCTTCTCTCAGTACAAACCGAGTGAGACTCTCCTCTTTCTCATCTCTCTATACCCACTTGTTCACTTATCACTGTGCCATCCATAGCCATAAGTTCTTGTGTGAGTCCCGTCCCACACTAGATATATAGATATCTCCACCCTCTCAACTCTATTAGCAACTCAAATTCAAATCTTCACTTCGTTTTCTTACTCATAGTTGGGGCAGAAAATGGCAACGTCGGATGAAGTTTCAGATTTGGAGCGGATTCGTCAACATCTTCTTGGTGAGTTTCCGTCCTCGGAATCATTCTCGTCCAATCTGTATCCTGTAAAGCTCGAGGATTCTTCTTCATCGGAGTTTGATCTGAAACCAATTGTTCCCGCGCAAAGTTTGTGTTCTTGTATGGTTGAAACTAGTGGCTTTGAACATATTGGGGAGGTTTTGAACTCCGTGTCAAAGGTTGAAATGGAGAAGAAGCCAACATCGGCTGAGACTGAGAAGGCTAAGTGCGATGAGGTATTTCCTAAATATAAGTTGTAAATTGTTTCTCAAGTTTCACCATTCTCTTTTTAATTCTTAGTAATAAACCTGTTTTAAAATTTTACAAATTTAAAGCTCTTTTTCTATCTTTTTCCCAATTTTATTTTTGGATGTCTTGTCTAAAATATTTAGAACTATTTATATATTAATATAAAAGTTAGTTGACTAATTTAAATAGATTAAAAAAGTTAGTTATATAATTTATTTGTAATAAATATATGTGGATTTTCTAAAATATCATTTTTTATTATGATAAAAAAATTTTAATGTATGCAATTAATAGGGATACTTTAAAAAAAATTATAAATTTAGAAAAAAAATGAATTAAAATTTCATATTTAAAATCAAATAGAATCCCCAACTAAATAAAAGACAGAGGGATAGGATCATTTTTCATTTTGTTCCCATTAATTATTGGTGAGTTTCACTGCAATACTTATCAAGTCAAGCATTTTTCATAAATAAGGATATTTTTAGAAAATAAGGTGTACTCCTTATGGTCCTAATTATAAGACAATATTTAGAACTTGGTTTTGGTACTAACTATAGGACAAAATTCTAATTTTTGTCAATTTCTTCCTAAAATACTTATATTGATACTTTCTCAATAATAATTAAACGTGGTAATAATTTAATAATACACCTATATATTCTATAAAGTAAGTAATGTTTGTAAGTCATTAATGTCATATACACCTCGATTCTATTTTTTTTTTATAAAATAATTTTGAACATTTTAATTACCAGAGTGAGAGGAGGTTGAGTGAGGGGATTTGGATCCTCTCAGAATGTTTTTCTCATTTTCTTCTCGATCTCGATCTCCACCCTTAGATTTAAAAATATAGATGGTCAAGATTTAATATTTTATAAAACCATTATTTTGAATATGAATAAATAAATTTAAACTGTTAAATCATGATTCACACAATTTGTACTTGTTACACAAATGAAATTGATAAAAAAATTAATTTATAAAACATTATCATCATTGTTTTATGAAATATTAAACAACCATCCATTTTTTTATCTAAGAATGGAAATGAGATTCGAGAGGAAAAAAAATAAGAGATTCTGAAAAAAATCTGCTCCCATTGAGTGAGTGAGTAAGAAATGAGGTATGCGTTGATGCATTCAAGTATAGATAATAGCATTTTCCACTCTTGCTCCCTCAACCTGCCAACTTCTTCCTCAGTTCGGTTGCACACGAGCTGAGTCTACAGTTTTTAAATAAAGACATTCTAAAAAAATAATATAATTAACTAATTTAACTCATATCTTTAATCTCTCTAAAATCTACAAAAATACTACTCTGATCTTATTTATAAATTTATTTTGACTAAAAAAATTTAGTCATATTTATAAGTCTATTTTCATGTAATAAATGAAATTGTAACAATTTTACCTTTATTAATTGTACCCATGAAGATAGAGAGAGAAAAAAGAGTTTAAAAATATTCAATCATAAATGAGAAGAAAGTTGAAAATTTACCCTCATAATCATTGAGTTAACTACATCTTTCCTTAGTATGTGAGATTTGGTCAAAATGAACTTATAAATAAGATTAGAGTGGTAAGTCTTATAATATTTTTGTATATCTACCACTCTGGTTCTATTTATAAGTTCATTTTGATCAAATCTCACATACTAGGAAAAAGTAGTTAACTAAATGATTATGGGGTAAATTTTAAATTTTACCCTAATTTGTGATTGTATATTTTTCAACTGTTTCTTCTTTCTCTATCTTCATAGATACAATTAATATGGGTAAAATTATCACAATCTCATTTATTATATGAAACTGGATTTATAGACAAATCAAATTTTTTGGTTTAGATTTATAAATAGGATTAGAATGGTATGTCAATTAAGGAACTTTAATAGAGAGTTTTGATGTGATTGAAATGCCCATACCTCTCTATCATCATTGTTGTCAAACTCGCGAGTTGACTATCTCGAATTTACCGTTTTTACACTGCTAGCCTACAAAAAACGAGTCGAATTTGTGGTAAAGTCGTGTTAATTATAAACTCGGTTAAACTCACGAGTTTATACACCGAATTTACCGTTTTTACCTTTTTAGCTTACAAAACCGTGTTAACTTATTTTTAAACTTGTGTTAACTTTTTTGATTTGATCATACTCAACGGTTTTATATAGAAATTTCTTTATTAAATATGATGAATAATAAATGTTGATGGATTTAATTTCAATTATTTGGATTTAAAATATATTTAAATTAAATTGTTGTCATTTTTATATTTTAATTATTTAATTATATACTAGTAATACTTATTTAATAATAAAAGCAAATTCTTACAAATTTACTATTCGAGTTCACGATATGAATTTACATCATTATCATAAGTTTAAGTTTGACAACCTTCAACACAACCGCTTTTGCATTAAATGTTTCTTTCACAACTTGTCATAATAATATCAACCAATCGACAGCGAAAAGGGATCTTGATGGGCAAAACCAGTTGATGGTTTTAAGTTTGAGCCAAAAAAAAGTTGATGGTTTTAATTTTTAAGTTGTCATATTATTATTATTATTTCAAAAGATTTATAACCTCTCCATGAAAAACAATAAGTAAGAAAGACAATAAATGTAACACATACATTCAAAAATAAAGTTAGAAAAAACATAATAAATGCTTTGACAAATCTAAAATAAAGTTTATATTTTTGTTAACACATACATTTGCCAACATAATAAAACTCGGACTGGCCAGTTTATCCCTAAAAACCGGTGAACCACTAGCCTTTAAACCGGTCCAGTAGTCCAGGCATTAACCCTTTTTTTTTTCCTTTTTAAGAAATGAATTTTTTTATTTTTTTTATAATTTTATATTAATAACGGTTTTGAAATATTTTCTTTTCACCGATTTCATTTATCTGTGTTTAATAACCTGATGTGCAAATTTGAAATTTATATTTTAGCTGAATGACTAATTTACAGTTAGATAGTAGATGCCTTTTCTCCCTTGTTGACAGGGATCCGAATCCTCTCTAGTATCTACGGACCCTTAACTCAATATCTTTGAACCCGATTTCATAACTTGAAATTTATATTTTAGAGACTGAATGACTAATTTACACTATAGACAAGCTAAGCAGTTGTAGTTCCCTTGTTGACGAGGCCATGTTTTTTTTACTTTTTAGAAGATCTATCATTGACATTTGACAAGACATTTTCTTCTTATCCTCATTTTTTTCCTTACCACTTCAATTGACTACGTTCATTGCTCATGGAAGCACCCACTTGTCTTGCCAATTTGTACGTTGTCATCTTCTCTCAGTACAAACCGAGTGAGACTCTTCTCTTTCCCATCTCTCTATACCCACTTGTTCAGTTATCACTGTGCCATCCATAACCATAACTTCTTGTGAGTCCCACACTAGATATATAGATATCTCCACGCTCTCAACTCTATTAGCTAGCAACTCAAATTCAAATCTTCACTTCGTTTTCTTACTCGTAGTTGGGGCAGAAAATGGCAACGTCGGATGAAGTTTCATATTTGGAGCGGATTCGTCAACATCTTCTTGGTGAGTTTCCGTCCTCGGAACCCTTCTCTTCCAATCGGTATCCTGTAAAGCTCGAGGAGTCTTCTTCATCGGAGTTTGATCTGAAACCGACTGTTCCCGCGCAAAGTTTGTGTTCTTATATGGTTGAAACTAGTGGTTTTGAAGATGTTGAAGAGGTTTTGAACTCGGTATCGAAGGTTGAAATGGAGAAGAAGCCAACGTCGCATGAGACTGAGAAGGCTGAGCGCGATGAGTCGGCGATTTTGAGGCGGTACAGGGGCGTTCGGAGGAGGCCGTGGGGCAAGTTTGCAGCGGAGATCCGTGACCCGACCCAGAAAGGGACACGGGTTTGGCTGGGGACGTTTGATACTGAGATTGATGCTGCGAAGGCTTATGATTGTGCTGCTTTCAGAATGAGGGGTCGAAGGGCAATATTGAACTTTCCTCTGGAGGCCGGTGAATCTGATCCGACATCCAACCGGTGTGCCCGGAAAAGAAGAAGACAAAGTTCACCGGAGGAGGTGTCCCAAATTTCCACTGAGATTTAAATTGGGGCCCTTTTTTGTTAAATTATAAATGCAAGCGTCAATCCCTTGCACAAGATGTGATATAACCTTTTTTTTTTTTTTTTTTTTTTTTTTTTTTGTGAAAATTAATGCGAGCTGTAAATTGGGTGTGTGTGTTACGTTAGTATTTGTCGAATACAGGTTCTTCATAACAAAAAACTTTTGTTTCATTATCCTTTAAACTCAATTGATCCTATAAAAATATCATTAAATTACATAAGTTTGTAATTATAAATGTTATTTTTGTTATCTAAGAGATATTTTCCTCTATTTTTTTTTTAAAAAAAAATAATTTTAAGGGTTATGGTAGAAATTTACCATGAAAGTTTTTACTTAAGAGGAATATACATAATCAAACAAACTTATTAAACCATCAAAATTAGCATCATTTAATAGTAACAACATTGCTACGATTTAAAATCTTTTAAAGTAACATTGAACTAAAAAACTATTGTATATTTAAGTAAAAACTTTCAAGATAAATTTACATCTTAACCCTTCTTATTAGTCAATTAATTTTACTTAAATAGTGAATGGTACGTTGTTGTCAGCTTGACATATTAATGAGCACATTTAATCTAGATAACGGCATGATTGATATTGTGATGATTTTAAAGATTTTGTGACCATTTGAAAACTTTTAAGGCAACATCAACCCACAAAACACTTCCCCATACCTAACACTTTTGGTTAAAAACTTTCAATACAAAATTACATATTAATTCTAATTTTAGTTACAACCAAAAACAATAATCTTTTGTTTAAATACGGTCATACAATGACACTAACCTTCTCTGA
Source organism: Acacia acuminata (assembly GCA_019022655.1). Lineage (NCBI taxonomy): Eukaryota > Viridiplantae > Streptophyta > Magnoliopsida > Fabales > Fabaceae > Acacia > Acacia acuminata. The sequence goes on from JAFJYI010000075.1 coordinate 1,881,899, forward strand.
AGTTATAAATTAGAACCCTCTAGGAACATAATGAGGGCGTGAATTAACAAAAAAAATTTGAAAAAAAGAAATCTCATGTTTTGACCAACTTCTATTTTTTTTTTTTTTTTTTTTTTTTAAAAAGTAAAAAAATTATTCAAAAGAACAAAAACAATTACCTTCTTTTGCCAAGACATCCCAAGTAGAAAGTTCAACATTTTTGTTTAAAAAATGAGGCAAACGAGAATAATGACTTTAATTTAATCCTTAAAACATAACCCATCCCAAACGGAGCCTAACTCCTAGTTCTCAGAAGATGTCTCAATTTAATCCAGTGAACAGTTTTCCCCTCTCTAAACTAAATTGATCCTCCTGGAAGCATTTGTAATTTTTCTTGTTGAAGACATGCAAGTTCATACCAAATTGATGCCTCTGGACATTTTCTCCAAAATTGCTGGTTTTTGTACCTTGTATTTATCACTATCTAACTGCACAAAAGATTTTACCAAGGCAGGAATTAGAGGATCCGCCTCTTGACTCTTTGCAAAGCAGAAGATGGAGAACTTCAATCAAATTATGTCCCACGGTTCAATACTGATATGCCCAACCCAACTTTAAGATAGTAGCATCTGTTGAACTATGCTCAGTGTAACATGAGTAAATTTTAGCTATAATTTCATCACATCAGATTGAAAAACCTTCACATCAAGTAACTTAATCCTATCAATTGAACTAATTTTCATGAACACTTCTAATCAATGCTTAACTACAGCCAAAGCTTACATTTTTGTCCTAACTTGCTTATATTATTATCACATAAACAAGTATGATGGAGCACATTAAATGGGGTCAATAAGGGAGATCAAGGCACTTGAACCTGCAGTTGCATCATCCGGACCTTCAACAAATTGTTTATGACTAAGAAAAGCATATTGACACTTGGAAACCACAGTATGAGAAAGAATGGCAGAGGAATACCTTTGCACATACAAAATTATACAATACATCTTACTTCCTGCCCTCAACAAATGATGATTCTTTTAATTCCTAGGCCTAATTATGTTTTTCACCTGCAATTTTCCTAGCTACCCTATACCATCCTACTGATAAACCCAATCCCTTTCCAGCAGGGATTTCATTACATGACACAAAAAATTATAGCTGCAGCAAATATACCAGATTAATTACATGAAGGTCGTGGTTTTGGTGGTGTATAGTATGAGTTACCACAGTCAATTGGCGTTTGCAGAAGTGGATTCCATCGATCAAATATTATACGGCCTCCCCTACCAATTCTTCCACGGAATTTATATTGCGGTGATGACTCCCCATTTTTTGTGAAAGAATCTGATGGTGGTATAATGCCGGCCATAGCCAACTTTTCTGGAATTAAAGGTTTTGTGAACAGTAAAACAGGCTCAAGAGGATCCTGCATAATCCAGCACCAACAACCGCACTCAAACACATTGTGGTTACACAGTTTTGGATAATCTTAAGATATAAAAGAATGGAAGAAGGGATTTAAGCTAGCAAAGTACCAATTTGTGAGGCCATCCATGTGGAACATATCGCCTCTTCAACTCTTGCTTTGTGCTAACTGTTGGAACCATGGGCAGGTTGGCATCATAGGATGGAAGACTTGGCACATGAGCAGACCGTGCATGAGGACGGCTAGTCATGACATCATCAGAATCAAAAAATTCCTCCTCACTCGAACCAAACTTGGAAGAGAATGACAAATATCCAGGGAGTGCCAAGCTATCTTCCAACAATTCAGTTTCATGCTGTGGTCCCATAGAAAAAATAAATATAGACTAAGTATATAGTTTAAACCAAAAAAAATATATATATATATATATGTAGGAAACTGCTTGATATCCATGTTTATACCTTATACTTCATTTGCATCCTCTGAAGTGTAACTTCACTCTCCATTACTTCTCTTTTTTTCTCTTCCCTCTGTTTATGATTGCATATGAACACAATGAATGTGAATATAAAAGGATAGGAATAGAAAAAAGAAAAACCACTCAAGACATAACTTGAAAGTCACCTTGATCAAAGCCTCCAACAAGCTCTTGGCTTGGTCAAGGTTGCGCCTCACCTGTTTGAAGTGCAAAAAACATAATAACATCTCAAAATACATATTTCGCCAGAAATAATCTGTCTATGGATATAAATTACTTCTAGCAGAATGAATTTGAACATCGTAAATACAAAACCATATGATTCATACAACCAATCACTAGCATCCAAGTTTTTGTTTTTGGCGAAACTAGCATACAAGTTTTCATAAAATGAAAAATATAAACTAAGTCTAAGAACTATAGAACTTTGAAAAGGTCTAAGCAAATTCAATAAAACAATGTTAACTGAAAAGACATAACATCTAAATCTGGTACTGAAGCAAAAGATTCAAGCCAAGAAGCCATGGGCTATACGGCAAAGTGAAGCAATATTCCTATTCCTCATAAATTTGTTTTTCCAATCACATTCCTTTTGAAAAATTGTGTTCATCTTCCAGCCAGATTATTTGATTTAGCTTGTAAGATCTTATCACCATATTGCTCCACTACAAGGTATCACATGAAGACCACGTGTCTCTTAACCAAATTAATGTTTCTCGGCTCTGACCAATGTTAACAGCTATCTGCTATAGTGCTAGGCTTACCTTGGTCTATGATAGAAAGAGGAAAATTGATCTCGAGTGATTTTTCCTACCAAAAAGCCACATTATTTTCAGGTGATTCTCAGTTCTCATCCCTTGTGAGATATTCACAGATTTGGAAGCGTTGAAGTAAAATTTAAACTTCTCTGAGTCATTAATATCAAGTGAAAATGTGCTAAGTTTTGTGTGAGGAAAGTGCATTGAGATGAAATTTGGTTTCAATTTTCATGAGTTGAGGAAATTATTTAGTCTAAACCACCTGATAATGCAAATAAATAATCATGAAATAATAGTGAATTTTACATATATCTAAATCCACATGCTGAAAAGTACATGTAACATGCATTTTCGTAACATGTTATCCTCATTAACCAAAAAATAAAGAAATACACCTCTACCATTTCGCTCACAAGCCTTGCTTTTTTGCTTTCACTTCTATTGAAATAATATAAGAAAAGAGGTAGAGCACAAGTTTAGAAAGCCAATGCCGTACCACCAAGTATATAGCAGCTAAACAAACCTCCCATAAAATTGATCACTACCATAAGTATTTTACTAACTAACATTGGACTTCCACAAAACATTTTAAAGGTAAAAGTGTCCGTTTATAGGAATTTCCAGATCAAGAATCCCCTTGAACTCATGGGGGAAAAAAGAACAGCGTAGCACATTGGAGAGGCATTAGTCCAAATGACATCTTAGAAAAGAGGGAAAGAGAGACAATAGCTACTGCTAGGAGAAGAGACACACACATGCAACGCAGCAAGAAATGTTCTCATTTTTACAGGCTTTCAATTGATGTCTGAGAGAGTCAATTAGAGGAGCTGACCTGTCGAAGCTTTTCAAAAGACTGTACATTGTTTTCTCTCCTCTGCATCTGTGGAGAAAATCAGCAAGGGGTTAGTCTAGCAGAAGCAATATGAGCATCCATGAAAGGATGCATTGGCAGAGAAAATGTTTACCCATAACTTAAAAAAGAATGAGAAACAAAGGCCACATTTTCCACTTACCCTTCTTGTGTGAAGCCTGTGGGCCTTCTCCCTAGGTCGAAAGACATTATAGGGGTTGGTATCATTGACAGGTGGAGGTGGCTGGACACAATACAGTTCAACTCATCAATACTCTTCAAATGTGCTTTTAACATATACTACTTTATGCAAACAAGTAACTACTTACTAAGCCAATTATGATAAATCTTACCTAAGCACAAAAGCCAAGTTAACACAAATAGCTGGGGAAAACAAAAGAAATAGACATTGCAATTGGAAATATAGATGATGATTCCAAGAACAGAGACAAATGATCAGTAATGAACATGAATGGAAAATGGCTATAGATAAATCAACAAAGAAAGAACAAATCTGAACACATTCACAGTTCAGAGTTATAAGTCATGCCAAGTTGTGTGCAAGGAGAATAGAAGGCTGGGAAAGTGGGAACATCAAATTATTGTAGCTCAACAAAAAGACAGCAATGGAACTGGGATATTACAAACCAAATGCGTACATTTTTTAAAGCAAGAAATATACTTGCAATGATATATCAAAGCATCAACTATCAACTACTTAATAAATGGTAATAGCAAACCACTAACCTGCAAACGTCTCAAAATTGGCTTTTGCCACCTTTCACGCTGCTCCCAAAGAAATTATGGAAAAGAATACAAGTGTCAGTAGAGATGGGTTATCGACAGACTAGAAGCTAAAATGATCACTCCATGAATCTATTATTTGAACCAAATTCAGTTCAATGGGAGGGAAAAACACAATGAATATCACATTGAAATCCAAGCTGAGCTAGTTTAATTTTGAAATCTAAGGTAGGAGCTTGACACAGTTTAAAAATTTAAGCTTGATTCTTGACTTGGCTCAATTTGAAACATTTGTCAAAATTATTTCACTCAAATTTAATACCTTAGTATATTTAAAATTACAAGTTTTTCAGTTTTAGTTGAATCTAATAAGTATAGCCAAACATCAGAATAGTTGAGCCCAGCTCGACACCAAGCCTCATATAAAAATAGCTTAACATAATCGAAATTTAACTTAAGCCTTCATCAAACCAAGCACACAAGGCATGTCACCCGACTTGATTGAAATGCCATCCCTGGTATCATTACTTTATAATCAGAAAACATCTATTCTTATTTGATTCATTTACAGTCACATCCCTGGTATCCATTTATACCAAATCCTAATCAGTATAATTTACAGATCTCATAAAATATGACAATATTAAAACTCATTGGGAAAACGAAATTGATAGACACGAGGAGACATGCCCCTTAGAAGTTATATTTTGATGTTGACTCCATACCTTCTCTTTCCAGTAATCATAAACAGAATGCAGAACGGAATATTTGATAGGCTGGGCTTGTAGTGCCTAGCATTTACAAGAGAACTTTAGATGAGCCCAACAAGAAATATACACACATCACAGGCAAAGCAACAATTGTGTAATGGTATAATGATATCAAATGTATCAACGGCAAGACACAAAACAATTCGTGCATCCAATCAAAGTTCTTTCATTCTAATCACTTGGTTATTTTACATTTCCTGACATGAGAAATTTTTTTTTTTTTACTTTTAATAATAATTGTCATCCCAATATTTTTCTGTATTCTTTTCTACATTTTTAATTATAAAAATTATGGAATGCCACATTAAGTCAACCCCAAAAATACTAAATTCAAGATTTATTTTCAATTTGTATACCTCGATTGAAATAGAATCACAAGGGAAAACCTAGTAGTGCTTAAGGACGGTTGTATTTGTAACTAAGTTGTACTTGCTCACAAAAGATTTTTTTAAACAAGTTCAATTAACCTTAGTAATGTTGTAGTCTCCAGAAAGCAAAGTTGAAGGACAATTTCTTCACATAATGTATCAAGGACCATTTTACATAAAGTACGTCTTCACCACCTAAACAGTCAATTGTTCAAAACCCAGAGAAAAAATACCTCTTCTTATTAAAAACTCGCATATAGAAACAAATATGTTAGAAGATGGATACTTGTATGCATATTGTAGTTAGTTATTAGTATTAGAATTCATGAAAACCCACTAGAACTAGATCATAGCAAGTTCACCTCTATAGCAGCATCCAATCTTAAATGCACTGAAATCGACGATCCAAGAGGTGTTATAACTCCAGCTCTTTCGCGGGCTTTATGATCCAATACCTCCAACTTGAATATAAGAGACTCTAACCTATCCACCATGAAATTTACATGAAAACCAGAGAAACAAGATAGAAATGTTAAGCATTTACAACTCTTACATAAAACTGTTGAACCCTCCATGACATAGATCCAAGATGTTACTATGCTATTATTGTTATTATACAAAATAAAAATAAAATAAAAAATAAAAAAAAGTGCCAAATGACCAAAAACTATACAGAAGACCATTCCTTCTTGGAAAAGGTAAAGAGTATAGCAACAAATAAGAAATTTTAATTTATGCAATATTTATCATGAATTTGTCATCACTATCTACCCTTTGTTATTACCTTTTAAGTTAAGGGTGTATGAGTCATTTCCCATCAATTTTATTCACTTTTCATTATCATAGCTAACAGTTCAGCATACAAATATAGCCTAAGTGTGAATTGAAGAGAACTAGTTAACAAATCAGGTCTGTTGCACAAATGTGGTTTGTGCTAAGCCATTATTATGAGAATTGTGCCAAGGTTGTAGAGGCTCACTCAAGGTAGTAAATATGTGAAGGAATACGACAAGGAGATGAAGAGGAACAACTGGGATGGACTGGATTCAACTGCAGCTTCATGGAAGTCTAAGGGGGGCCAAAGGGAGCTAAAACTTAATACAAAACCAAAGCAGAAGCCAAAGCCAAAGATTCGACTTCAAATAAAGTTAAAAGAACCCCTTTTCCTCAAAACTCTAGAAGTAGTGATATCCAGTGTTTTAAACGCCAAGGTAGGGACACATTGCATCAAAAGAAAATCCGATCATCACAATATGCCACCATTAGAGGAGGAAGTAGTAGAGTACCCAATTAAGGGAAAGGCCCTTGTTAATTGGCATGCTTTAAACATATTAATAAAAAGAAGAGAACGAGAATAAAAGATAAAATATTTTCCATACTTGATGTCATGTAAGTATATATCTGAAGAATTGGTTGTTGATAGAACCCAATGGTGCCATAAAATCCATGCAGCCAATTTCATTTAGTGGAATATAGCTTCCTGTAAGTGGTAAGGTTTGTAACATGATAACTAGTGTTACTAAGCACCATGACGGTAGAGGAACCAAACACCCGAGTCCTTGGTACATTAGCAAGCATTCATTTGTTGGAGAGCAAAATTTATTACTCGTCCCATTAAAACCTCATCAAGTATGTAAGGATATATAGAGGGAAAAAGTAAGCTTAAGAGGAAAACTATGGGTGAGCATGACTTTAGAGGCAAAAAAACAAGATCAAAAGAAAAATGGCAAGAGTGAACAAGACAGTTTGAAGAAAAAGAGGAGAGAGATGTATCAAAAAGAAATTCAAAGGTGTAAGGAGGGCTATTTGATTATAATGATCTTATATATTATTTTACCAGCAGTTTTGTTTAACTTCGACAAGAATTAGATGATGTCTTTAATGGTTTTAAATATTCTTTTCCAGGTGGCTTTCTCGCCATCTCATCGTATTCTGGCACCTTGATGCATTCTTGGGTGGTGTCCAAACAAGACCCAATACTCTTTTGAGCAATGGGGGTTCTTGTGTTGCTGGGTACACTTCTTCAGATTCATTCTCGATGTCAATGACTGGTGGAGGTTCTTGCTTTGAAAATTCTTCTGACCCACAATTTCCTTTAAGTCCATGCATCTTCATTTCAGCCTTGTTGACCGCCTTCTCAGTCTACCTTTGAATCTTGATCTCTTGCATATGGGCAAGACTTTTAGCTTCTTGCCAGGTAATAGGGCGGAAGAGCTTTATAAACTATCAGATCCTTTATTTTAGCCCAGCCACATAGGTCAGGATGACATACTTTTCTGGCAGCTGCATTTTACTTGCGGCACCATCAAAAAAGGCATTAAATTCCTTCACATTGCCATGTTGCTCAAGCCACATCTTTTTCCTTTCTTCTTCTTTTCCTTCTTTAATGTCTGGAGCCCTCTCCTCTGGACCGAGGAAGGAGTGGCTTTGGCCTTTGATACCGCTATTATACCTTTGTAATATTGAAAGGTATAGAAAGAGGGAAAGAGAGGGAGAAACAAGGAAGAAATGAGAGAAACAGAGGGTTGCAAGGAGAGAGAAGAATAGAGAAACAGAGAAAGAACTAGAGGGCTAATCCAACTCATATATACTCAGAATGATCTTAGGCATACAATGGGTTAAAAGGGTTTGTTTATATAAGACAACAGGACTGACCCTAACGGTTATATTCTTGACACTTATGTAACTAACTATAACTAACTCTTAGGATTATTCGTAGCAGTACTAAACATTCTCATTATTATGATTACATAATACAATATTACATACCTGATAACCAACAATAACAATTATATGTCACACATACACAAACATCCAAAGCAACAGTCAATCAATGTTATCCATCTATCCTTGTCATCAGCCAACTCCCATTGATAACCAGTCATATTCCTATGGCAGTTTACAAAATTAATACAACCAGCTTGTCAATTGTCTTTTTAAAGTCCATCATGTAGTAGGATCCACAATTCCAGCCAGCATGGTGTTCTTCAAAATATTGCAGTCCTCATTAGAAGTTCAAGTTTAATGATTTCTTTTTTATAAGAAAACGGAACAAAATTTGACTTATATGACATTTTACAGTTTCCATTCCATAATACCTGTTTAATGTGACGAACATGACAGTGAACTAATTCTACCAACCCATGTTGAATGGTGCAAAATGAATTTTTCCAGTCTTAAGTAAGTCACCAACAAAACAAAATAAATGAAAGGAAAAGAGCATATAAAGATGCAAGATAAATTGGCCACTAGCAACCAAAAATGAATAACCAAATTGAAATTAATAAGGCCACAATTCAGGCTAAAAAGTTACATTTCCGGTGCCAAAATCTTCTGGTCTTCGTTAAAATCTGAAAGCCAATCCTCATCTTCATTGTCCAAGTCATACTCAACAAACTCTCCAAGCTCAGCCCGAGCTGGTAAAATGTGAAGGCATTTCAGTATAAGAGTCAGAGAATCAAAAAGATCCCTTAAAATTATTGCAATATCAGTGGAAAGCATCACTAGTGGTCATGTAGCAGTACCTCCCCTAGCCCGCAAGTATGAAGTAGGTTGATTGAAAGTACAAGAATAGTCCCGTTCATATGTATCCACAACATCAAACTGAGGAGTAGGTATTTCAGCAGCTAATCTCCTGCTGGGAACTTGTTGAGGCTGCAACAAATATATATTTGGATAAAATCAATCGAGTTACTAAGTACATCCCCAACCACACATAGCAGCAGCTTTTAAACAGTGCAATAAGGAACTCATATCTAGCACTAAAAGACTTCGATATTGTGATAACTTTTGACATATGAATAATCTAAGTGAGCATAATAATCACATACAATATTGAGCTATTGAAGTCGTCATACATAGATTACTTATCTTGTTATAAAACGAATATATAACAGCCAAAATGATAATCTGTCAAACAACTATTCCGTGTTATCACATATGATTTACCTATCAGGCTAGGTTTTACAGTCATAACTTGTCGAGTGAGCTTTTAAGGGCTTTGTATCCATGCAATTAAAACTCAGTTCATGGATGGTTCCTAAGGGAACTGACAAGGCCCCAAAGGCACAGTCAAGCAAACACCTGGATGAAGCAAGAGATGCTGACAATTAAGGCCAATTGGCACCTCACCTCAGCAAAGCAGGCACTAAGGCAAGTGCCTTTTGACTGTACTGTAATGCCAATTATAATTTATTAATTAGGAGCATTATGAAAATGTCATTCTACAAGGACGGTACATATGTCAAACAAATAACTCTCAGCTAGCTTCATATCTATTTTCCTTCTATCTATAAGAGAGCAGGTTTATCTGTGATCAATTTCTTATTATTTGAAATTGAAATCCAAACCATCAAAACTTCAGCACAAGATATATCAATAGCTTATTTCATATTCTACTGACATAACAACAACTTAGGAGTTCTAAATAACTGATCAGGTCATGCGGACTAAAATGGTTAAATGTGGCATTGCTCATATAAATAAAAAGAAGTTACAAGTTATAATGAGTTATAGAATGAAAGCCACCCTCTTTATGCAAATAACAACCTGGTATGTACAAAGTAACCAGAAGAGCACTGATACAGGCAATCCAAAATGCCAGAAGTTAAAACAGAACTAACAGAGGTATGAATTAAAATTAGACAGTGTAGTTACAAACTTCAAACGCAATTCCAGCCTCCCAGTAAATGTCACTGAGAAGTAAGAAAACACACACATACAGACACATATGAAGGTAGAGTGTTCATACCTCAATATCCACCTCAGGAGCAAGACGCAGCAACTGTGAATTACGTGTAGAAGCTGGTGCCTCATCATCTTCAAAGTCCTTGATGGACTTGACTATAGGGAGCTTCTTGTGAATGTCAAGGGGCCGAGGCCTGAAAGATAACCTACTCATTTTTGCTCATCTATCTATACTGGTTTGATGCATTCTCCATTGCTACCCTGCTTGTGAAACCATAGTTTCAACTTTTAAATCATGACACATGCATACATGCATTAATCCAATTATCCTTTCATTTTGCAATACAACAAACATTCATTGCTTTTGTACTCTATACACCATACAAACAACAACATCCAGCAATTTACACAGTTGGCAATGTACATTCAACAAAACTGTACAGAAAATAAGGAAATGAACAATATCAATGAACAAGATAGCACACACAATGAAAAAACATAATTAGAGTTCGCAAACAGATGACAAAAGGCCCAGATTAGTCAGAGAACAAGTAGAAGTTGTGTTAATGGGGCACACCAGGGGCTGCTAACTCGCGGGAAATTTGGGAATTGAAAGACCTAGCAATCCCACTGATATGTTTGTCCGATAACGTTGTCAATCTCTTTGCTTTGTCACTCACAGGGTTTTAGCTGAAAGAAACCCTAATTTGATGGTCTTTACCCTTACGGTGCTCGAAATCAGTTTCCCAGTTCTTCCGAGCTCCGGCGTGACCTCTTACTTCCCGGCGATTAAGATGCGTGCGTTCCTTTTCCTTCCCTTCGGTTATTTTCTTCGTTCGGATCCAGCCCGGAGAGAACCGTCCGATTCCGATCACGCTGAAGACGTGGTTATGAACGACGGCTCTTAAGCTTTTCTATTTTTTTAAAAAAAATGTCAAAATTAAAATTAATATCAACATTAATTAAGACCAGTAACATTCCCACATTAATGCCTCAAATCCTTAATTAATGGAACAGTTACTTAATAATCTAAGTGAATTAATGAAGCAAAATAAATTTCTTGATAGCAACATAGAGTTTTTCTAATACTGACAAAATATATATATATATATATAGTTGGTCTGTATAAGATGTCATTCCTGAAGATATTTATATTAGGAGGGACAACATCAAATCCAAACGGGTACAAATGATAATATTAAAAAAAAGGATAAATTTCTTAATTACAACAAAAATATATGATCTTATATATATATATATATAAGTTTAGTAATTAGTTTTTTAAAAAATATAAATATTAAAGATAAAATATAGAGGTTATTATAATTAGCCTCCTAACTATCTCTTACAATTAGGATTGTAGGGGTAAAACTATATGTGGAGCTAGGGTTCTCTCCACTGCAGGCTTCTCTCCACTTTGCCTCCACTGACAAAGTGACATCGTTTTACATTAAACATATAATCTTAGCTTTTCATTTTTATTTCTAATCTCAACCATTGATGTTTAAAAAACCTATATGTCATACTCTCATGCATTGTTGTCAAAAATTAGTGTAAAAACGTATGTTTTTACTAGGGTCATATGTGCTGAAACACAAGTAAAAATTGTTTTAAACAGAAACTAGTAGAAACTCCGTACAGACATGTAAAAACGGTAGAAATTTTCTTGGCCCAAAAAAAGGAGAAAAAGTTTCTACCATTTTTACTTTAAAAAAGGATCAAATTTTTTTTGGCCCAAAAAAAGGATAAAAAGTTGAAACTCTATTTCTATCTATCGTGCTTGAACTCGGATTACTTTGGAGAGTGGAGACAAGAACACTTACTTGAGCTAATAGTTTTATGCTCTTTTTGCATTTTTTTTTTTTTCATAAAAACTCCTTTTGCATTTCTTACAACTAAGCAAAAACATGATTTTGATTTTTTTTTCTTTTGCTCGAAAAACATGATTCTAATTAATCCTATATTATTGTATATGATGGGTTTTTTATTTACCATGAAAGATTAAGTGATAGTAATCTACCTGTTATATGATATTATTCTGAACAATTGAACATATTCTGATAAGGAAAGCTTAGTTGAAGTTGAAGTTAGAGAACCTATGGATAGTCATGATTTGCACATTCTAAATTTTACAAATGAACTTGTTGTAAGAGCAAAAGAAGAGAACATGCAAGATGAAGTGTTTGATTCGAATCGATTGATAATTTAGCAATTGTTAAACTTTATTTTTTTGATATTTTTAAAGTTATGTTTTATATAGTTATATAACTTATATCTTTTAAAAGTGAAATTGTTTATTGAATTTTGAGTAATGATATATATATATATATGGGAAAAACAATTCTCATGTTGTAGGATAAGTGTTTTCTCATGTCACACACATAAAATGGTGGGACCCACATATATATATATAATGGGAAAAACACTTCTCATGTTGTAGGAGAAGTGTTTTCTCATGTCACACACACATAAAATGATGGGACCCATATATATATAATTAGCATTATATATATGTGGGTCTCACTATTTTATGTGTGTAGAAATCTTCTTCTTCTCATACAACATGAAAAGTTTAAACCTCATATATAATTAGCATTATATATATATGGGTTCTATTATTTCATGTGTGTGTAGGAATCTTCTTCTCATATAACACAGAAGAAGTTTAAACTCATATATATATATATATATATATATAATTTTTTTAAATAGTAAAAAGTAGAAACTGTACGTTTTGTATTTTTTCTACCACCCCTTCCTTCCGTGTTTACATGACAACATTGCTCGCATGTGTTGCTACCGCGCGCTTTCATCCTTTTGCCCCGGAAAAGGGAAGAGAAAAAAGGTGATCGGCCGTGCGAGCAAGAAACCGTCAAAGAAGAAGGAGGAAGTTGGCTGGTTTATTTACAGGTTTTCGTTACTGGTTTTTCTGTCAAAATCATCCTTGGTGAGTAGAAGAAAACGTTATCGGGTTTTCTCTCTTTTTTTTTCTTCAGCATATAATATTGCATTTTTTCGTTTCTGGACTTTTATATGGCTGAAGGATAGGATTCAGTATTACAAAAGAAAACTCTAATGAGAGCAGAAAAGATGAACAAATATGTTTGTCACAGGGAGGGAGTCAGAAAACTGGATAAAATAGATTTTAAAACTAAGAATCCTTGACAGGAAACAAGAACGGGGTGTGAAGTCAGAATGATAGTTAAGAAGTGAGGGGAAGGTATAAAACTACTGAACTTTTTTTTGGAACATAATCATCTTTTAGAGACTCAAGAAACTGTTTATATGTTATCATCACAAAGGAGGTTACCAGAAGCTCAAGGCTATTCTTTGGATCAGGCTGCTGAAGATGTTGGTATTAAGCAAAAAGCCTCTTTCAATTTAATGAGTACATATGCAGGAGGAGGGGCTAATTTGAGATTTAACAAAGAAGATATAAAGAGTTATCGTAGATCGAGAGGCAGTGAGAAATGGAATACAGTTAGTTGACCGTTAGGATTATTAACAGATGGGCAAAATTGCTCCAACAAAAACTTCCGGGGCAAAACTGAACCCAAAAAAACTTTCAGGGCAAAATTACTCCTGGGCGTATACTTCTGGGGTAAAATTGCTACTTAACCCTTGTTTTAGAGATGTTACCTCATTTGATACAACATATTCTACTCATTGTGACAATGGACTGGTTACAATTTTCTTAGGTTTCATTCATTAGAGAGAAGTAGTGTGATATTCAGTGTTGCCTTATTATATGATGAGACCATTGAGTCCTTTAAATGACTTTTTGAAACTTTTTTGGAAAGCACACAAGGAAAAAATGCCATTTACTGTGTTTAGTGACCGCAATTCATGAACCTTAGAAAAGATAATGCCAGATGTTAAGAATAGCTTGTGCACATTTCACATTAATAAAAATGCAGTGAAGCATCTTGGGAACTTATTGAAAGATGACTCCAATTTTTTTGGTAAATTTAATTGGTGCATGTATCATTGTGCGGAAACAATAGTGTTTGAGGAATCTTGGGAAGCCTTGTTATCAAAATACAATGTACTAGAAAATCCATTTACGAGTTCAAAGAAAAATGGGCAACATGTTATATGAAGGACTCACTGACATTTAGTATGAGAAATACATACACAACTTAGTGAAAGTATCATTTCATCTATATATAAAGGTTGCACAAATCCTGAACTGGATATCAATGAATTCTTCAAAATCTTTGAACAGGTTGTTGTGGATAAATGGTACAATGAATTAAAGAGTGATTTTAACTCAACAAAAACTACCAAGGTTGATTTTCAAGAGTTCATCTATGTTTCATCAACTTTCTCAAATCTACACTCCACCAAGCTACAAAGTGCTCCCCATTAGTTTCTTCTATTGGCAGCCTGATGAAGCATTCCCACACTTCTGATGTGTGCTTAGGATCTCTCTCTTTTCTCTTTGCACCCCTACCTTCAACATTTATTATATGCGTGATAGGTTTTTTCACAATTTGTGTAGGACCACGAGAAGGATTAGGGAGAGGAGGGAGGAGGGAGGGCAGATCGAGTAATAGGTGGAGGAGCAGTGGGACTAGGGGTTAAGGTAGGAGCAGTAGAGCTAAGGGTAGGACTTTCACTAGGTCTATTAGAATTAGGAGTTGATATTTGAATAGGTCCTGTAGGAGTTAGTATTTGAATAGGGGTTGAAGCACATTTAAACATTCCTTCAAAGGAGGGAGATGAATTAGAGTCTTGGTCATCCATTAAAGCTGTAATTAAATGACAAACTGTTAAAATAATAAAAATAATTATATCTCACATAGTATATATGTACAAAGTAATAAACACAAGGTAATCAAATTAATTACAGTAAGAAACAAAGCTTAACAATTGAAATGTAATTCTAGAATTTTAAATATATATATATATATATTGGTTTTTCTAAACTATTTTTTCTAATATATAAACTTATATGTAATCTAAGTTTATATATTCTTGGTCATCCATGTCTCTTCATCTTTCCAAGAGAGAAGAAGTGAAGCCGAGAGAGAGAGAGAATAACCGCGATTTTTTTTTTTTCAATGTTCATTAAACTAAACCAAACTACGTCGTTTTCTATTCACTGGAAAAAACGTTAGGTGCGGTGACAGGATATCCGATATTCCCATATATAAAAGCTTCTCTCGCTTTTTAATTATAAATTTACCCCTAGTTTCTAAAAATTAAGCCAGAGACCTCAACGGATCCAAAATCAAATTGCATTAGTCTCTAGAAATTTTTTCCACAGTTGGAAACCATTTGAACTAATTAGAATAGATATTGTGTTTTCATTAAAAGGAAGCGAAAATTATTATTAATTCAATTGATATATACTTCTGGTCCTATTTACAAATCGCTTTTGATCAAATCACACATACCAAGAAGATAGGTGGCTCAATGATTATGGGTTAAAATTTTAATTTTACCCTCATTTATGAATTGATGTCTTTCAACTTTTTCTTCTCTCTCTATCTTTATTGATACAATTAATATAGACAAAATTGTCAATCTCCTTTATTTAGTCAAAAGGAACTTATAAATATGACCAATTTTTTTTTATCAAAAAGAATTTATAAATAAAACCAGAGTAGTATATACACAAATCGCACCGAAGAGCCTAGCCGAGAACTATTAAGTAATTTATTAGCAAGTCGAGATGCATCAGGTTTGCAGTTTGAATAGGACCCAATTACGTACACACATTGAGATGATCGTTTGACAAAAGTCAGCGACCCAAACAGCCGACAAAAGTCAGTGACCCTTGGCCATCATATTTTTGACCAAGTCTAGAATACGAAAGTAATCATAGAAGAGAGCTGATTCTTTGCCCTCGAGACCATCTCGGCTAACCCTATTGCTACCAGCTAGGTTATTACAAGGACTGCCACCAACAACAAGATCGAAACCCCCAAAAAGCTCCATATAGTACTCCAACCGGGCACCATCTAGCAGCTGTACATCCTCTAAGTCATATAAGTTTCCTTTCTGGTTTGTTTGATCCCACCAGCTTCTGACTATGCTCCTATTTACCTCTGATTTCTCAACTGAAACCACATTCTTAATAGGAATGCCAAGCCGATAAAGGGCTACTTCTGCACCACCGATTCCGGAAAACAGAGAGAGAAGATTGATGCCATTGGGGTACAGGTCTTTAAGAACCGATAGGTGGTATGCCACGGTGTCAACCTGAAAATAACACATCAAGGTTATCGACAAAGTAGAAAGAAATGCAGAATGTGCATATAACTTCCTACAAGTCTCAACTTTCTTCTTAGTAAAGTGAAAATAAGGGGGAAATTGAACATAGCTCTAATTCAAAACAACTCTTTTCGCCATGATCGGTCAGGATATGAATTGAGGGATACTGACAAAAGATAAAACTGGCATACCTGGAACGAATTGCCGAGTGATTTATATCTGTCAGTCCTACTAATTCCACCTCCCCTAGTGTGATTCCTAGGGAAACCCAAAAGCATTTCCACCTCATCAGGCTCCAGTGGGGCAACCTTGTTCCTTCCCACCCAAACTAAATTCCATTTCCTACATTCATCAAGAACATATTTCTGGACATGCAGGGGTGGAGTCCCTTCATAGTTTTCTACAGCTTTCCTAATCCTCTCTGTTAGTTTTGCGCTGGCATAAGCTGTTTGCAAACAATTAAGTTTGGTCCTGTGGTCCCAAGAGGGCCACCATTTTTTTGTTAGGGGGAATGCCTCGTGAACTGTGTGTGGTGGAAGGGGAAGAAGAGGATATCTGTTTTCGATGGGGAGATTGTGAACATAGCCCCTTTTCCTAGCAGCTGCACAGAAATACTTTGAATCCACAAACTCAGGTTCAATGTCGTACAAGAATCTAGATATTGTTTGCCAAACACCTTTAGGTGCAAGAGCAACATTCTCATAGTAAAAGTAAGGAGGTCCAACGGCAGCCTCAGGAAGTCTTCTCCGTGTGACACAGAATGACTCATCCGTAGGAACCCCAAAACCTATCATTGGGTTTGGAAGATGCAACATGTCATCATCTTCATTCAAAGTTTTCTTTTCAATATCCCTTGGCTTTTTCCTTCCCAAAACCTCGCATTCATAATATCTGCGCTTGTTCTTATTAGTATGGTCACTGCAACGTGGCTGTGAAAATATTTAAAGCTACTAATTATCAATCCTGACAAAAGATAAAACAAAACTAACATAATAGAAGGTGAGTTATCATAAAGAATAGGGAAAAAAATTAGTGAGTGGTATGCCTGAAATTCATTTTGACCATGTCAATTCTTAAGATGCCAAGATACTACCTTCTCTTCAGGGGCCATAAGGGCATCTGCAGCCTTGGCCATCTGAGCAGCGCATAAAAAATCTGTCAGTTCTGCCAGTGAGGCGTCCGCACCTGCAGCAATTCACCAAAAGAATATGGCCAAGAAAATGGAAAATTGAGAGTTTACTAAACATTCAAATCTTTTAAACCTAATTTATGCAGTCAAACATGCTTATGTGCAGATTCTTGGGACAAAATGACTATCCAAGACCTATATCAAATCAAGATTGAAACCTTATACACACCACATCTTTCCATGGCAACTGTGGCCTCCTGAATCTTGTACCCCATCTTCACTAAGGTCTTCAATGTAACTTTGTTCTTAGATAGAGGTTTTGGAATTTCCTGCAAGACATAATTTTAAATATAAGATCTACAGCTAAAGATTGCTCCAAACAATCCATTGCCAAATATCTGATGTCCAAAAGATGCTTGTAGTATGAATAGAAGAAAGTATGCAAAAGAAGAACTATTTTGCTCTTTTTCCCCACTGTGAACCAGGGGAAGAGATATCTTACGAGCTACCATGATGTTCAATGTAACAATATAGATCTTAATTTGACTAATGCTTAAAAAGTATATATAAACATCATCTTTTAGAAGATAAAAGAACCACCTAGATATACAAACCTGAAGTTACACAAGGTTAACAGGCTAATGAAGATCAATGAACTGACAAGTATTTTGAATACAAAAGGCTGAGAAAAGCAAAACCCACCTCATCATCTGAGAAACTATCTATATCTGAGTCATCATCAAAGGAGCTCCCTTCAACATCTGAAGAGCGAAAATCTGATTCAATTTCCTTGTCGTTTTGAGGAGAACTATCCAGAGCCTGTACTAAGACAAGCATGTGTTTACGCACACCAGTGAAATGTATGAAATAAATAAATCATATTTTTAAAATGCCAATGATCAAGAGAGTACCAAAAAGAAGGGGAAGTAAAGAAAACAGGAGGTGAATGTACAATGCTATAGACAATTAAGCCATTCTGTTGAGAGGAAATACATAGCTCAAAAAAATGTGAACTATGGCAAACTAATTTGTTTTCAAAGAACTGACAGTATTCTACCATGAAAGGGGAGACAGAGAGAGAAAAGCATCAACACCGGCACCATACAGATTATGCTTGGTGACTGTTTAAGTATAGTTCTAACTGTATCAACACCAGAATCAAACCGGTTTGTACCCATTTTGACCAATTCATCCCCCTGGACATAGGCCGGTTCACCGTCAAACCAATTCTGACATTCATGCAAAACACAGCTAAGATAGCATTGGAAGTAGTCGTTGCCACCTGTCTTTGACATTGTCATCACCAATCTGGAAGTAGACGAAGAATGAAGAAAAAAGAAGAATGAGGAAGAAGATGAGGTGTGGCGATAGAGGGTTAATGGTGGAGGTGCTTTTAGTTCTTTGCATTTCTTCTGTAAACCGGGGTTTGAGTATCTTTCCTTTTCTGTTAATAACATTTCCTCTCCCTTCCCTATCTATAACAAACAAAGTTAGGCTTCCCTCTCCCTCTCCCTTAAAAAGCCCTCCCTTCTACCGAACATAGCCTATACGCCTAAATGAAGAGGGAAACATACTGAGCACGGCCTTACGTTTAAGTATAGTAACCCAAGTAGATAGGAACTTGGATATAAGTGAATCATTCATAAAATAATAGAATGAAAAAATATGGAAAGACTGAATAGATGAAAAAGCTATCATCTTAATGAGAAGAAACAAACCACAAAATAATAAGAAGATGTAAGTTAATTATATAAATTTACACTCTATTTTCAAAATATAAATTTCAGTGCATTTTTTACTTCACTATCCTCCGTTAACCTAAATATAAATATGTATTTGAGTATGCACAAATATAAATAAGTAGATTTTGTTTAAAATATGCACAGAAATACAACATAGAACAATTTCTAAAATTTTGAAAGGAGGAGATGAGATATATAAAGAGAGGATGAAAATGGCAGGGTATAACTTGATAAAAAGTTGGCACAAAGAAGAAACAAGCTAGGAATTGTATTAATCAATAGAGGAAAATATCAACTCACCGACAATGTAAGAATTGTTTCAAGAAGTAAATCTGCATTTTCTTCACCTGGATGTTCATGAGAAAAAGATTACTTGTCAATCTCAATGATATACCTAAAACCCACGTCTGAGTAAAATAGGGTTTTTACCATGTTCCTGAATTGCTTTTGAAACCAATTTTCCAGAAAAGCCCATGAGAACAAAGTGATCGAACATCTTGGAATTTGATGAACCTGGAGACGAGCTTGCCTTAAAGGGTAAAGAAAAGGGAATGAGGGGGAGTCCATGCATCAAGTTTATACATTCTTGTGAGTAGCAAGAAATTCCAGAAATCAGGCATCAAACAAAAATCGCAGACCATAATTTTACACCAACAGTGCAAAGAAAGGTCCTGTACAACAAGATATTTTTTTTTTTTTTTTTTTTTTTTTTTTTTTTTTAAAAAAAAAAAAAGTTGAATACTCTGCTTGTGCAATCAGTATAGATCATTCATAAATTTAATAGCAGTAGCAAAAGAAAGATACTGGCACAAAAAAGTACACTAATGCACCCTGCAGCATCCTACTTTAGCCTAGAAATAAAGTAACCTCATATATTAAGGTCACCCGAGCAGAAAGGGAGGGAGCAAGAGGCAAAGTCTCTGTTTTTCATATCAATAAAGCCCCTCCCCTAAAACACAAGGGAAAAAAAAAAAACCAAAGAAAGAGAAAAGAAAATTAGAATGCTAGAAAGAGAAGGGCCAAAATACTTACTTCCCCAGACCCAGAATTAGCCTCTCCATTAAGAACAGTTGAATTTGGAGATGAAGGATGAAAATTTTCAATTTCTAACTCATCTTCAGTATTCCAGTCACAATTGTCACTCTCTGAACCAGAATTATCTCCATCCTGCAAAATCAGCATACATTAAAAGGAAAGTAGATACCAAAGTTGCAAAAATATATGCAATAATTGAAGGAAAATACAGAAAGCACGAGATAGAGTGGATTTGAAAAAGAATCCACAAGGTCAGTCTCTGAATGCGCACTGCAGTTGGATTCAGTAATATTAAGACTTAAAATGCAACAAAAAGTACTTCTGTATGGATATATTTTGAAATCAGCAAGAAGAACATACCATCTTCAGTCTCTCAACACCAGTTCAAGTCTTCAATCTGTCAAACAATGGGAAAAAAAAGATTAGAGCCAGACAAAGCAATCCATTATCATATATACATTGGTTGCAGTAAGGAAAAAAAGGAAAGAGATTCCAAAGTTCTGGAATCTAACATAAAAAGGAATGGAATGAATTGGAAAGGAGAAGATTAAAAATGCCAATTACTATGATCTTGTTCGGGATGCTATGAAAAATAGGTAAGAGAATTTTTCTTTATATTTAAGTAAATTGATATTAAAGTGAAAAGTCCTCAATGCCCCTCAAACAAAGAACTTTCGGCGCTCTCTCAAATTCATCATATTTTCTTCTTCCCCAACCAAAATCAAATCCAACCAGTAAATCAAACCAAACTCAGATTCAACAAGAACAAAACCAGCTTCAACAACATCATACAAACATGGAACAGATGCGCAAATCAATATCAATCACGTCTCAACAGACACACAATACATGAAGAACAAAACCAGGTTCGTGTCCCAAAACAAATGCACAAAAATCAAAATCAGTCAGATTGAAAACCCTTCTACAATATAAAACTCCCGATCATGACCCTCCTTCAAAACCCAGTTCATTGCCACAACTGTAGAAGCATCTTCCTCTAGAAGTGTTGCACTGGTGACAAAGTCTGTCTTCACAATACAAGACAGTAAATAGCACTAATGACAATGATTTCATGGTCAAAGAAGAAAACTGAAAAATAGAAGCAGAAGCTGGAGCAAGAGATGCATGAACGCAGATCTTTACCACCTGTTCAAAATGTGTGTGGGCTCGAAGAATCCTAATGTTGGGGTTATTTCACAATAATAAAGGAGAATGTCTTGTGTGTTTTGGAAGGTTTGTTGGGTACATAATGTGCACAATAGCATAAGTTTGGGGTATACTAACGGAAACCCATCCAACGGCCAGCGGGAGAGAAGAATTCAGATATGTCCAACTCCACAGCGACTCTCTGGCTGCTATATAACTGATCGGGCCATTAGTGCATGTCAAAATTCAATCAAGAAGCTTCCCGAGCAAAATAACAAAATAAATCTAACCTAAGAGCACGCACGTCAAGGAATTTCAACCAGAACAGAGAGAAAGAAGTGAATGAATTATTGATTCTGGGGTGGGTGGAGAGTGACGAGGCTTGTTCAACCCCAAATAGCCAGATTGGAAATTGTGTAAGGTCCGGAATCGAAATCCTGCATTTTCGCAGTTGGGTGTTTTCTCTTGGTGCGTCAATTTTAAATCCCTCCGTCCCGTTTTGAAGTGGGGCCGGGAAAAAAGTATCGCAGTTAAAATATGGAGATCGAATCTGGTCAAAGATCTCAGAATTTGCACAGTTTCTGAAGCTTGATTGAGGCCCAAGGATTAGGGCACAAATTTAGAGTTAAAAAGTCTAGAGAAAATGAAAGGGTGAGAAAAGAGACTCCACTCCACTTTATACTTAAAGGGATTGGATGAATGAAAATGGAAATTTACTAGCTTAGTCGCTAAGAAGAGTCACGTGAGGTGAGAGGAAAAGGATTAAAGGAAAATTTCACTACACCCCTTTCATAGACATTTAGGATCTGTTTGGTTCGACGGAGGATAGGGGATGGAAGGGATTTTAATGGAGCGGGGAAGTGAGGGATTTTAATATTACCTTGTTTGGATTGATGAGAAAGGTGGGAAGGGGGTGGGATTTTAATGGGAGGGAAATTATTTTCACATGGACAACTTTAGCCTTATGTTATAAGTGGAATTTTAATGTTACCTTGTTTGGTTGGAGAGAAGGGAAGACCAAAAGAATAATCATAAAAATTGCTCGTGGATGCTCATGAAGCTGCAAAATTGCACTTAGAATTCCCCATACACAGCTTTTGTGAAGCTAGTTGCAATAATACAAATTTACAATTCATCCAGCTATCAATCAAAATTGCTGCAATTAAATTGGGGAGGAACTTTTCATTTGCTATTGAGCATTTATACTTAGTTTTTAAGAAAAACAATATAAAGTCATACTCAACGTCAATCCTTAAGGAACCAAGTAATGAACACCAGAACAAATGCTTCCATACTTGCCCTGAGAACATAGATTACCACAAAAACTGTCGAATGAGTAAATCTAGAACGTAAATAATCATCTTTATAACTTAAATTATAACAAGGCATGTGATAAAAAGAGAGGTAGAACACCATTTTTTTTTTTTGCCAAACACTTCAATATTCTGTTGAAACACTGGTCAAACATTTGCGCCAACTTATTTCTCAATTAGACACCTAAATGCCAAACCTAAACAAACTAGCAAGATTAGAGAGAAGCTCATAACTAAAGCCAAGTCATCCGCAAAGGAAGACGGAAAAAAATAACCATAAAACTTGCTCATGGATTCTCCCGTAGCAGCAAAATTGCACATAAAATCCATGATAAAACATATCTTTACATAGCTTTCAAAAAGCTATCTGCAGTAATACAACTTTACAATTCATTCAACTACCTATCAGCCAAAACCAATTAAAAAGGGCAAACATTTCAAATAAAAGATGTTATCTTTGATACTTCACAAGTTCAATCTTCCAGCCAACCAAAGAAGACTCCAAAGTTCCAAAATGGGATAAATTATAGTTCAAAACCAGCCCGATTCTTCCACCATGAAGCAAAGCAAGATCATAGAAGTATAATCAACTATTAAATCTCGCAAAATCCAACACCTCAGTCATAGATTGTCACATATCATGATCTTACACATATGCAATGAAGAAGCATAATCAACTCTGTAAGTCCCGTAAAAGAATGCACTCATCATAGATAAATCCACGTCACCCCATACTGATAGAAAAAGTTATCATGATCCCAGCCATGAGAACGAACAAACACAAACATCATCTTCTTCCCCTTACACCACACACAATTCATGAGGGATTCCCCCTAACAAAAAAATGGTGGCCCTCTTGGGACCATAGGACCAAACTTAATTGTTTGCAAACAGCTTATGCCAACGCAAAACTAACAGAGAGGATTAGGAAAGCTCTAGAAAACTATGAAGGACTCCACCCATGCATGTCCAGAAATATGTTCTTGATGAACGTCGGAAGAAGCAAGCTACTGCATGCAGACAAACACATGGCCATAGAAACAGAACATCGGAAATCCTAAGCATTAGGTAAACTTCAACCTAAAACGATGACATAAATCGCACCTCCAGAATCCGAATCTCGAGGTAAATTGACAGTAGCTATAAAAAATGAAGCAAGCTACTGCATGCAGCACAAACACACGGCCATAAACCAAGCCAATCACAACACAAGCGCCAAAAAGGCAAATATGTAAACCCTAGATTTCATTACACTCTGTCATGGTCGGGAGCGATGGTAATGCTTAATGTAGCCATAAAAACTGACATTCAGATCTGAGGGATCAAACAACTCACAATGAAATGTAAGAAGAAGAAAACACTAAATTAAGAAAATGGTACCTGACAAGTGAGTTGAATGTCCTTAAGGAAGCGGCAAGGAGTCGTAGAATCTCCGCGAACTGGCAATTTTAACGGGAAGAAGGATCGGGGTGGAGGGTTCAGATTTAGGGAAAGTGGATCGATGAGAGGAAGGCCACGCTTCGAAAAGGGAGGAAGCGTAGAGCCAGAAGGAATTCACATTAGGTTGTTTTGGATCTGGCTTCTATCCACTTCTTATCTTGCTCACCTGTTCTTCATCTCAATTATTAATCGGATTGAAATCTCAATCAAATTTAATTTTTATAAAATTATTAAAAAATATTAATAAAATAAAAATATTATTTTTATAAAAGATTAAATCTAAATCATTGATATTTCAATCCAATGATTGAGATGAAGAATGATAGAAAGGGAAACGGATGGAAGTCATTAAGTCCGTTCGTTTCCTCACATTCTTTTCCTTGTTATGTGTTCCTCCTTCCTTCTAATTAGAGGGACAAGGGCATGTATGTATATTTATATTTTATCTATTTAGATAAAATCATATACTGCATCTTGAATATTTTTTTTTTTGCACTCGGTATTTGAAATTGATTAATTTTCAAGATACTGGTGTTATAAGAAAAATATTTCTAAATGGAATACTATAAATTAATTAATATTGGATGCAAAAAAAAAAAAGAAAATTCGGGATACAACATATAATTTAATCTAAAAAATAAAATAAAGGCCCTCATCCCTCTAATTAAAGGGAGAGCGCATAACAAGCGTCTAAGGAGAAGCACCTAATATGAGCAATTTTTGTCATATTTAATAATAGCATCACTATTAAATTACATTTTCAACCTCCAAGAGTAGACCGGAAGTTGTTGAGAGGGATCGACAACTTCAGACTGCGTAAAAGCTCAGAAAAGTCATGTGTGAGGTAGGAAAGGCTGAAAAGGAACAAAGAATCGGGTAATTAGATGTTGTTTAAAATTTTAAATTAGGCATTTTGGGAAAACAAATATAATTAACTAAAGCCCAGAAAAAAAACAGCAAACTATTAAGGTAAATTGAAATTATCAATTAATCATCTCCTTACCAAAAAATTACCAATAAAATGCTCCATATTTTAGGTCTAATTCATTGTAGGATGGGGAAGAATAAAATACAAGATAGAGTTATGATAAGATCACTGAAAATATGAACCAAAGAGCATCTGTGATTAAGGTCAAAACAAAAATATTTACAATCCTGTGAGGAATATACACAGATAAAGAAGAGAAACTCAAGAAAATCAAACAAAAGAAGAAAGAATGTAAACTTTCATGTAAAATTACAAATATTTTTCACAACCAAACAAAGAGAATATCGATCAAGCATAACACTTTCATTTATGTGCATGTAAGGAAAAAAAATCAAACTTTCAATTAGGGTTTTGATAAAGAAGGAAAATGAATATCGAGGGTTTGTGAAAGATATTAAAAGACAATGATTAGAACTTCTATACAAGAAAAGACAATGAAATATAACATTAACAGAACGCGACATCAAAACATCTATCGAGGGTTTGTGAAAAGCAACAATTTTTGAGATTGAGAGAAAAATGGCAACGACAGAGAGGGAGTGCCCAACTAAAAGGAACACCAAGCCATTTTAACGGTGGAGAGAGAAACATCACGGCACCCGGAGATGATAGAGAGAGGAAGGGCACGCATGCGGGACAAAGAGAGGTTAGAGATAAAGACCGGGTGTAATGCCCCGATTAATAATAATAAGGGTTGAATACCAATTTTGTCATGGAAATATTGATAAGGGGGCACTCAAGATCCGAAAGTTTTTTTGGTATCACTTTTTGCCCCGGAAGTTTACAAACATAATGATCCTACCGATCGGTTGATCTTGACCGTTGGATCGTTGCTCTCTTTATAAACTTCTAGGTTAAATTTGCTCCTAAAAAAAAACTTTTGGGGCAAATTTGCTCCTTAAAAAACTTTCGGGGCATATTTGCTCTCTTTTATAAACTTCCGGGGCAAAAATGATACCAAAAAACGTCGGGTCTTGAGAGCCCCCTTACCAATACTTCCGTGGCAAAAATGGTATTTAACGCTAATAATAATAATAATATAGTAATAATAAAATTTAGAACTTTAATAATATTGATATTGTTATATAACCTATTAATGAGTTGGTAATAGTTAAAGAACCCAGCCCATAGCTAAATCCTAATTCTAAATTATAAACAGAGGTTTAGCCGCCTAACCCTAGCTAACACTCAATACTCCTCTTCTCCTCTACTACTTCTTCTATTTTTACTCTACGTCAAATTATTCTTCTACAGACTAGTGAAAACTAGAGACTATATAATCCTAAAACCACTATTGTATTTTAATATGAATTCCATTTAGATCTTTCCTATTACCTTTCTTCATAGAACAATATTTTAGATTTCCGTCTAAACTCTTATATTTTAAACTTCGGTTGGTATCACGAAAGAGCATTGATGGAGTTAATGGCTACGATAAATAAATTTAGATGGGAAGCAAGGCCCTTTTATTAAGAATGACGTCAATTCAACCCTTGTGATGCCAGTTCAACCCATACTGACAGACAACTATGAAAGAGCTATTATATAATTAAGGGGTGTCGTCTTATTGTTTTAAAATTTTATTCACTATATATGGGACATGTTTGATCTGCATTTTTTTTTATTTCCTTCTCTTTATTGAAGAAGTTTTCTTTTCAAAGGTTAGAACATTTTTTTTTTTACGATGAAGAGTACTAAGCTGATCTCGGAAACAGTATTGGAAGAGATTTATACATTAGTTTGTTGCAGCGATGTGCAGATAACGGAGAATGAAGGATCTGTGAATAAAAATTTCATATTGTTAGTACTTCTAAATGGCAATTAACTATTGGAAACTTCTAGGAACTTATTTTATAGTTCTTTTTGAATTGTGAAATTTAAAACACTTGAGTTTTCTTTTGACGATAATAAAGCTCCTAAAGATTTAGATGAGATTCCCAAAGTACCAATTATTTTAATCATATGATTAGAAGTCTAAAAACATTAAATGATATTTATTATCATGAGTACCATAAGAGTTATGGGGTTCTCATGATAGCCTTATAGGAAGTAAAGCCAAAAAGGGATAATGAGTAGAGTCAGGGGTTTAAATGATGGTCACGAGAATTTCTCATAACAACCTTATAGGAACCCATGAGTAAAATGGATAATGAGTACCCATGAGTAAAATGGATAATGAGTAGAGCCTGAGATTTAAATGATGGTCATGAGAATTTCTCATGACAACCTTATAGGAACCCATGAATATATACTTAATAGTTTAATTTGGGAATCTCATGATAAAATAGAGACAAAATTTCAATGACTGCATTTGAGAATTTTATTATGTGTGTATTTAAAATAATTTAACAGTAGAAAAATAGTTTTGGGATGGTACCTCCTAAAGTGATGAATACAACCCTTAAGCTTTATGTCTCCTATATATTATATGATGTGAACCGAGATTATCCGTTCTTCTCAAAGTGGCGTCTGGTAGGGTTTCCAAGACACTAGTAGCAACTTTGGGAAGAGGTGTGCACACTAGGAAGAGATATTTTATGGCCAATTTGATTATTTGTGACCGTAGGGTTTCCTGGGTCACGGGGTAGACTGACAGGGTTTACTGGGTCTACCATGGTTCTCTTCCCACTAATTAAACTTAATAAAGAATAACGAAATTGACATTTTTCTTTTGGTTATATATGAATGCTATTTATATGTAAATATTTTATTTTCACTATATTATCTTTGTGTTGATTAGGATTAACTTTGCCGATGTTTGTGTTTATATGGTCGATGATCCTTCGGGAGCAGATTTTCGTGAAATAGGTTCCAAAGGTTGGAGCTAGCAATGAAAAGTTAAGAAGAACATTCAATTAATTCTAGCTAGTTTTTTTTATTCTTTTTTATGCTTTGAATAAAACATATTTATTTAAGTTTTGGATTTATGTTGATGTAATAAGTTAGCATTGCACTTGTCTCAATACAAGTACGACGGTAACACTTCTCAAATTTAGTTATTTTGAATTTTAGTAATTATTCATAAAAATTATTGCAATTTTATGTTATTATAATTGTTAGAAATTTGGGGGTGTTACACGTAGGCATGAAAGTGAGTATATATACTCAAGGCAACCCTTTCTAGACCCGCTCTCATTAATGACCAGTGCCTACAACCTTTTCTACATCGATTCTCATTAAAGGCTAGTGTCAATATGTTTGAAAAATTTAATTCATAATGACATCATCTTCTCTAATCATCCGGTCTAACTAATAATTTTTTAGAAAAGATAAAATTTTAGAAACAAGAAGTTTTGTCCTAAATGTTGAAACTTTTTCATTAAAACAAGTTAATAACACAAGGTAGATAAGTAAAATCATCATAAATAGATATCAAAAGAAATAAAAGATAGAAACCTTTTCATTAATCATCGCCTAAAGGCGGCGGTATGCATGCATGAAATCAAAATTAAGTATTATATATAATGATGATCAGGCACAAAATAACAACTACATTAAAATATTATAACAATAATGGGGGTTCTTGAAACCCAAGCCTTTAGAAGACCATTATAATTCTCGGAGACTCACCATATCTAGTCTAAATGGTTGGTGATTTCGTTCAACACCATCGGCACCTTCTCCAATCGTTCGGAGAAGCGATCTTACTTTGCCATTACCTCTAGCACGTTGCTCTGGAGGCGAAATATGGTCTTAGTGATTTCCTCCAATGTTGGAGGTAGAGGGGACTGTAAAGAGGAATTGTCGGTAGCTACCGTTAGAGGAGGGAACGATGCCTCTTTGATCTTGCCATATGCATCAATAGAAGTATTGCTACTCAAATAAGAAAGAGAAAAGCATAAGGAACTTTTGAATTTAAATTTAGGAACTAAAGGTGCCTTGGTCTTTATAAACAAGACTTATGGCCGAATAGTTCAGATGATACTAACGAGACATGATGATAGGTGTTGGAAGTTGAAACATTACATATTTACACGAGTCATATTTGAAATGTGGTCTAAATAATAATTACAAACCGAATGCTCATCTTATCTGGTGTAAATAAAAAATGAGTGTTAGAAGAATAAACAACATTTACATCGGTTAAGAGTTAAATAATGATTCAGATTAACTTATTTATATCGTGTATTACTATGACCGGTTTGAATATAATTAAATTATATATTTAACATGAATATAAGTAAGGTGAATATATATTATAAATTATATAATTAAAAAATAGCAAAACAAAGGAAAAAGAGACGTTATCAAGATCAAGATCAAACAAGATGAAGATTAGAAATTGATTTTTTTTTAATTAATAATATATTTTTCATGCTACCCGATCAAGTGCAAAGCAATAGTACATAGTTTAAAAACCATTGTACATAATATATATATAAAAAAACTCTCTATTTTCATCCTCATCATCAGAGGCAGAGGAGGAAGAAGAGGAAGGGGAAGGGGAAGAGGTGGGGTCGTCCAACAGATTCTACTCGACGTCATTGGCGTTGAGTGTAAGGTTGAGCTTGTTGTTCATGGTGTGGAGCAACGTGACGAGTTTTCCAAAGCATCTGTCTATATGAACCACCCTCACATAGATCTGTTAAAGAAGCTGCTTGAATGAAGATGGCAGAGGAGATAGTAGAGGTGGCTGTAAAGGAGGAGAAAAAGGAGGACGAATAGAATTATCCCTCCCATAGACCATATTGATATTCTAGAGATGAGAGAAAAAGGAGCTTCAACATGAAGAAACGAAAACAATAAGGAGTTTAAATACTTCAAGACGGATGAATATTAATTACACTTATTGAAATCGCCTCAGATTTTGAAGAGACGCGTAGTTAGGAAGATTACATTGGAAGCTAAAGAGTCTAAAACATTTAAAACCGGTTATAAAGAAATGATGATATCTAAAAGGATATTTACACTGGATGTTATAGCGTTTGGTGTAAAAAGAATTTAAATTTTTAAATTTTCTATATATTTAATACTTATCGTACCACATTAACTTACAACTAGTCTATAAAATATTATTTAAACCGCTCGTAAGTGCGATCGATGTTAAGTTGTATTAATATTTACAAAAATATCACTGGTCATACTTTTTAAACCATCTTCGCCTATAGAGGTCTAGATGTGATAGTCTTATAGGCTTGTTCTAGTAGTGGTAGCTTTAACTAAAAAGTAAGACACAAATTCTTTAATTCAAATCCTTCAGATAAGTACCCTTTAATGGGTGTTTGGGTATTTTTCTTTAAACCCATATTCTACTCTTTAAAAAAGTGTTTTTGAATTCCACCCAAACACAAACAATTAGCCATAGAGAATAGAGTAAGTGAGAAGAGAAGAAGAAGAATTAGGCCCCGTTTGGTACAAAGAACTTGGGAGAGGGAATGAGAACTTAATAAAGTTCCCTCCAGAAAACACATTTGGTTGCCCAAGTGCCCAGGAACTTAAGTTCTTAGGCCCACACCGGCCCACCCTCTTCCTCATATGTGGGAACTTGAGATCCCACCAATTTGGTCACTATTCACTTTTTTGGATAGATTTGCCCCTGAAATTCAAATTTTGGTGGGAAGTTCGAACTTGGCGGGAAAGTTTGAATTTGGCGAAATTTTTTTTTCCAAAAGTTCGAACTCAACAAGAAATTTTTTTAACAAAATATATTTTAACAAAAAAAACATTTTTTTTTTTATTTTGAATTAATTTCTTTTGAGGGTAAAATAGACATTTCCTAATTCTTTACCAACTACCCACCCTTCATTTTCTTCCTACCAAACAACTCAATCCATCTTCCCTCATCTTTCAAATCTTCCTTTCCTTCTTTTAAGTTCCTTTCCTCCTCAAAGTTCATTTCCCTCCCCCAAATTCTTTGAACCAAACGGGCCCTTAAAATCCAAATTTCTAAAGGAAGGGAGTATAAGTTTGACCAATAGAATCTCTATTTACTTGTTAATGGCTTTGTAATCTAGTGACAAAAGAGTTCTTCTATAATTAAGAGGCCGCAACTTCAATATTGTTAATAACTTCATGTACCTCCCCCCTTAATTAAAAGAAGAAAAGCTCTGTTTATTTGTTGACACATGACACACTTTCATCTCAATATACCAAACAATGTGAAAACTGAAGCATTAAAACTTAAAGATATTTTGATAATTTGATTTATCCATTTTAAAAATAATCAAACATTTCATTCATTATTTGGGTTGAGGTACTAAAATAACTTTTAACTTCTATCAAAAATTTAAAAATGACAAAAAAATTAAACCCAAATAACTTCCATATCTCTTGTAATATGAAAGTACTAAAATCCACTACTCAATCTAAATATTTTATCTTTTTCCTTAAACACTTTCACCTTTCGTCTATCTCTCTCATCTTCCCTACTCTCATCTTCATCATCTTGACCACAAAACCAGTTTTGGTCCTTTGCACTTGCCATCCGCTACAATCCTTTGCAGCCAAAACAACACCGTTTTGGCGCAAAGGAGGCAGTTGTGCCCCTTTTTTTTTAAAAAAAAAAACATAATTTAGGATACTTTTTCGATACTAAAAAGATACTTCAAGATACTGAACGATATTGAAAAAAATACTTCACGATCTTGAAAAAATATCCAAAAGTATATTTGTAGTACCATTTAGTACCCTAAAATATTTTTTCAAGATCCTAAAATAATTTTTCAAGATCATGAAATATTTTTTAGTACCAATCAACATCCTGAAATATCCTTTTAGTACCGGTTAGTACCTTGAAATATTTTTTCAAGATACTATACTAATTTTTTTAGATCATGAAGTATTTTCAGTATCAGTTAGCATCCTTAAGTATCTTTTTAGTACTAGTCAGTACCCTGAAATATTTTTTCAGGATTCTAAAATAATTTTTTTAAGATCATCAAATATTTTTTCAGTATCCTGAAGTATCTTTTTAGTACCAGTAAATATCTGAATTATGTTTTCAAAAAATAAAAAAGGGGCACAGCTGCCTCCTTTGTGCCAAAATGGCGTCGTTTTGGCTGTAAAGGATTATAGCGAATGGCAAGTACAAAGGACTAAAGCCTATTAAGCCAACTAATCAACTCTAATAGAATGGGCCTAATATGGTGAGAGCTACACACTCAACACACATAGACCATAATGATGAAGCTCTTTATATAGAATGAGCATTAACCAACTAATCAACTATTCCCTTATATTCTAACACCATGATCTAGCAACCCAGTTCATCTTTGATCACTCCTCCACACGCAGCTTGATTCAGGCCTCTTACCGATGCATCCACCTCAAGTTTAACTGTACCTTGTGGGGGGCCATCGGCAAGTTGTTTGATCCTTAATTCTTGAGAGCAATTTTGTGGTTGTATGTTCCACTTGTAACCTCTTCCATCAAATAAAAAGGCATTGTTGAACCACTCCATTTGAAGATAATGTACATGCTTCAAATGACTGTGTGCAGCGAGCTTTTCAGATTAACTAGCAGGCAACATACCCGAAAACTTTAGTCCAAGGCCAAAGAGAAGATCTACTTTGTTCAGGGTTATGTGTTGCATTCCCATTTAGTCAATCCCACAATTCACAAGACAAGGAAGCAATATAATTGTTATGATAAATAAGTTGTTTCCACACTTTTAGCTCTCTCTCTCACAGTCTCTCAACGTGTGTATTACACTCTCCTCTCCCTCACATTCCAATGGACACGCTCTTGAAATTGCAACTCCTTTCTTAGCTCTTAGTGAATTAGTAATTAGCCTCTCATGGGTAACTTGCCAAAGGAAGAACTTGACTTTTTCAGGCACTTGCCAACGCCATAACTTCCGCTAAATTAGGTTACGAACGGTACTCGTTGATTGAGACAAAAACTTGTAAGCTGATTTAACAAAGAAAACACCAACCGGTGCGCTTCTCCAGCAAAAAACATCATCCCTTTCATTTGATTATGGTTTGACTTTGGAAAGAATATTTATAACCCAAGCCAAAAAGAAAATTCTACACTTATTTAAAGGGTTAAGTAGCAAATCTGCCTTGGAAGTACACGCCCAAGAGTAATTTTGCTCTGGAATTTTTTTTTGCTCAATGTAGCTCCGGAAGTCTAAAAATGTAACAATCTTGCCTTTTTTTTTGTTAAAAAACTAACGTTGACCTTTAAAAAAATGACACTGATGTTAAATTTTTAACTTAAAAAATGGCAACATTGTTACGTTTTAAACTTCGAGACTACATCGAGTCAAAAAAAAACTTCTAGGAAAAAATTACTCCTAGGCATATACTTCCATAACAGATTTGCTACTTAAACCCTTATTTAAATCCCAATCACCATTTGGAAGCCGACTTCTATATCACTGGGGTCGATGGCATCATGATTATGTGGTACATATTCAAGCAATGGTTCCTCCAATGGGAACCAAAGATACTTCCAAAAATAAGTTGATTCTCTATTATTAATTTTTCTTCCTACTCCCTTTATAAATTCATCCCAAACGCTTGTTATAGCTTTCCAAGTTTGAGAATATGTCCTTGTACGTTCTTGCTACTTCAAGAATCAATCTATCTCCACACTCGTATTTAGCCCGCAAACATTTAATCCAAAGAGCATCCGGCTTCATTATTAAACCCCAACACAACTTCATGATAAAAGCTTTGTTCTGGTTCTCTAGATTTTTTATCGTCAACCCACCAACTTTCTTTTGTTCCATAATTTTTTGCCATGCAATAAGATGCAATTTTTTCACAGATTCATCTTGACAACATAGAAGAATCATTCCCTTCCCTATTCTAGATAGTTATGACTGTCTCTATCCAATAGACTCTCACCTTGAAATGATAAAAATAACCCAAGAATCATTCCCTTCCTTAAAAAAAAAAAAAAAAAAAAAGGAGACTTGATTAAAGGCTTTATGTGCTAGGATTATTCTACTAGAATAATTAGGGTTTTTTAATGTCTTTTTACAATATAGTCAATGTAACACACATTCACACAACTACGTCAATAACATGCTCAAACTCAAGACCTCTACAACGCAAAGCGGAAACGTGAGCCACTAGGGCAATTGGTCCTTGACAATTATGATAAGAAAGTCAAAGTTCACATTGATTTTGTTGAGACCTCGAGTCTAGTCCAAGAAAAACTCTACCTTGAATAGGGTTCACATTTCATGTTCATTTAAAAGATGAGCATATGGTGTTATCCCTCTAATTTTGGGATGGGATTTTTTATGTATTTTTATTTATTTAAATTAAATATTTTTTAATTTTTACACCAATATCTCAAGTTAATTAATTTATAACCTACATTTAGAAATATTTTTCTTGTAACACGAATATCATTCTAAAATATTTTTCTAGTAGCACTTAATATGTGAAATATTTTTTTAACACCCCATATCTTAAATTAATTAATTTTTGAGTGCATTGAGTTTTTTTTTTCAAAAAAAAAAAGAAAAAAGAAACCCTTTATATTTGGGTTTGAGCACTACATGCTCATCTTGTGGATGAGCATTAGAATGTGGATTCCCCTAAATGCATGTTGAATCATATAGTTAACAATTGTGCTGAACTGCTGATGTTTGAATTACATATCATGCTTACCATTTAGATGCAGCATTTTCATTTTTTTTTTCTGGTTGAACAAAAGCATTCTCAATTTTTTTTTTTTTTTTTTTGTGAGTGCTCAAGAAAGCATTCCCAATTTTAGACCCTCTAGTTGTGGAATACATCTGCTGTTGTTTGACATATGTTGTGAGTTTCATGCTCTTGTTTAATATTTTTCTTTCTTTCATATTGCCCATCTCTATGGCCCTTATTATATTATAAAATGATATATAATTAAAAAACCTCCCACGGCCTTTTATTCCATAAATAAATACTTAGCACGCTATATAGTAATATACATATTTGATTGCTCATCGTTGGTTTGGATCGCTGACTGACTAACTAACCAATTTGTATGAGCCCAAAATTAATTAATTTTCTAATCAAGTAATCAAATTAGAATTATAATATTTTAAAATTCAAATTATGTGAAAGAGAGGTTGAAAGGGAGTTCTATTTTTTCTTTTAAAAAAGATAAGAGTTCTATTTTCTCCTCTCCTCTCTTATTGATCTCTTCCTTTGATGCCATTTGTTGTAAACAATAATGGAAGCTTATATATATACATGATTTTGGTTATAAACATGTAAATATATGATTTCAATAAAAACCATGTGAAATATAAGGCCTTGAGAAAATCCAATGCACATGAACAAAGAGATATAAAAGGGAAGAGAAGTGATGCTAATGATGAATTGACAATTATGTCCTTATTCAAGTCAAGATTTTTTTTTTTTTTTAATAAAATAATAAGTTGTGCTAACAGATGTCAAAATTTCCATCCTTATTAAACGTAGTGAGAGTTTTTTTTTTTTTTTTTTAAAGAGTTATTAGATATAAAAGATATTACAAAAATATTAAAAATTTATGTTTAATTTATTCATAACATATAGAGTTTGCACTCATCTCATATATATAAAACCCTCCATTTTTAAAGTCAAGGGAGACAAGTAGATGTTTATTTATTGAGTAAATACCCTATTTGGTCCCTGGAAAAAAACACGAACCCCACAAGATGACATTTTTATGGATGAGAAATTTTGAGGGACCAAAATGGGTCCTTTTTGGAAAAAGACTAAAAAGGGTTTTTGTTGTTTGAGGACCAAAATGGGATCGTATTTTTTTTTAGGGACCAAATAGGGTATTTATTCTTATTTATTTTTAGAGGTTACGAACCGCTAGATGCATGGATGAGGATGGTATATTAGAGTTTTTTAAAAAGGGGTAGAAGAAAGATCGAAGAAAATATTTAATGAAATTATTGAGTGAAATTTTGTTAGTGAACAATATATTCAATATTTACCTGTAATCTATGTAGCTGGCACCCAAGTGAGATAAGACTTGGTATACACACTATTGATTTCACGGAGCTGGCTTCTCTCCTTTTTTTTTGCCTCAACTACACCATCCTTCATCCCCTTTATGATCATTGGATCAATATTAAATGGTCTACATTTAATATTTTATAAAAAATTATTACAATAGAAAGAATGATGAGAATGAAATATTAAAATGGATAATAGATCTTGATCTAATAATCATAAAAAAGAAGGTAAAGGAACGGACAAGAAAAGAAAATGAGAGAAGGTAAGTAAGTCTTGATTTCACACTTTAATTATATTTTATCATTCTCCTTTTACATTTGTAAAACCCCCGTAAAGTCTTCAATTTGTAAAAAGATTGAGAGTACAAAGGACCTATGAGGGATATGCAAATTCGGGTGAAATTACTTTTTTATCCTTAGTTTTAAATAAATAAATAAAATAAAATAAAATCCTCTCCATCCCCCACCGCCTACGGTGATGGAGGGTGGAGGAGATTTTATTTTTAATTTTTATTTATTTAAAACTAAGGATTTTTTCCTTTTTTATATTTTTTTTTTTTTGGTTAACCCATATTCTCTCTTCTCAAATTTTTTTTTTGGTCGGACGTTCTCTTTAGTTGATTCCTTTTTATTTAGCAATTTTCCCATTATTTTGTTATTTTCCTTTTACATATTTTCTAAATTTTTTTTTTGCCAACCCATGTTCTCTCTAGTCGATTCCTTTGTGATTAGCACGGTAGAACCTTACACCAATAATTAGTAATTGGCAATAATGAGTCAAATTGACCCCATAACTGTCAATATCAATCGTCTCAAAATTTCTATTTAGAAGTTTAGAACCTCAATCTTTGTACCTTTTGTAGGCTTCTCATATCTATGTAAAGCAAGCTAGTTCATATATGAACGCAATAAAAAATAATTTAATTTGAGTTTACCACTTCCAATCTTAATTATAAGATTAAGTTGAATTTTTAAAAAGATTAAGAAAACTAAATAAGTTATTTAATCATATTATATATATATATTCTTAGATTATATAGTGATCGATAAATAAATTTTATTAATATATAATTAGTTTTAAGAGAAAATAACAAAAAATAAAAAAAATAAAAATACTTAGTCTTATAATTAAGACCAAAAAGAGTAATAGAGTCAGATTCAAGCTTATGTCTTTATCATTTTTTGTTAGGCTTTCTTCATTTTGGTAAATGAATGAATGAATAATGGCACGAAAATGACACTTGATCTTATGATTATGGATACTTTTGAACACTATTATGATATTCAACTTCTGATAATTATTTATTTTTCATTTCTTATATTGATGTTACTCATCATCTGTTGGTCATAATGTGAGAGTGAACTGCGTTTGAATTTTATGGAAATTCTGCAAATTTCACTTTACTTAAATTAATTGACAACAAATATACGTTATAATATAAGCTTAGAAGATATACACAGTACACACACACCTCGGCATCTTTATTATCCAAATTAACCTTCTCCATCTTACCAAACCAAAGATTCTACATGTAAACTATCGTTTTGGAGGACTTAAGGGTGTAAATCGATAAATTACTCTTCCATCTTTTAAGAAAATACTGAAATAACAATTTTTTTTTCAATTTCTCCATTTAAAATAGGGTTAACGTGCAGATTGGCCAACACAGTTTTACTCTAGGAGCGTCCAGCACAAAAAAAATTTCAGTGGACCAAAATACCAAAAAAAAACTTTTAAAAATGTAAAGTTAACACAACGCCGTTAAGAAAAAAAAATCAACGTCTGTTAAAATCACAAACTTTTAAGGGTTAAGATACATTGGCCAACAAAGTTTTATTTTAGGAGAGTCAACATAAAAAAGTTTTATTTTAGGAGCGTTCAGTACAAAAAGTTTTACTTTAAGCGCTCAACACAAAAAAGTTTTTAAATGGATCTAAAATATCTATTCCGTTACATATTTAATTTTGTTGTTGTATTCACTCTTTTTAACCTAATGCACATGGTTGAGGGGTCTGGGCAAGGATTTGCAACAATCGGATTTTTGGTGGATTGCACATGGATTTGCCCGAGCAAGTTCGAAAACTTACCACCTTTATTCAAAATGAAATCTACTCCTTATATTTGTGATGTTTGTTGCATTCACTCTTTCTAACCCCAATGCATATAGTTGGGGGTCCAGACAAGGATTTGTAACAGTCAAATTTAGGTGGATTGTATATGGACTTGCTTGAGTATGTTCGAAAATGTAAACTTTTAAGGGTGCCCGGGCAAGTCCATGTGTAATCCACCAAAAATCCGATCAAGTTGCAAATCTTTGTTTAGACCCCCCAACCATGTTAGAAAAGAGTGGATTGGGGTTAGCCACAAATGTAAAGAGTAGGATTTTAAGTCCACTTAAAAACTTTTTTGTCCTGAGCGCTTCTGGAGTAAAAATTTGTTGGCCAATTTACACTTTAAAATTTTGCAATTTTAATGAGACGTTGATTTTTTATTTTTTATTTTTAACGATATTGTGCTAACTTTATATTTTTAAAAGTTTTTTTAGTATTTTTGGTTCATTTAAAATTTTTTTGTGCTAGGGGCTTTGGGAGTAAAACTTTATTAACCAATTTACACCTTAACCCTTTAATAAAATTGTAGAAGATCATTTGAGGTGGTTGGAATACATATAGAAAAGGTCATTTGATATATTATTGAGGAGGGTAAATCAAGTTATTTGGAAATCCAATAAAAAAGGGTAAAAATAGTTAAGGAAGACTGAAGATAAGACTTAATGAGATTATTGAACGAAGTCTTTTAATTAACAATTTATCAAGAGATTTGACTTTTTAAATTAGCGTGGTGAATTATTTGACTTTTGACAATCTATCTACTGGGATAAGACATTATTGGTTTTGTTGTTTAGTGCTAATTCACCCACTAACACCCATTATATTTTTGACAATTTACACAACCACCTCTTCAAAAAATTTGATTTGTCATGCTACCTTCAAGTCTTCAAAAAAAAAAAAAACTTAACTAATTGGGTATGTTAAAAAACTGATTAAAATAATTATTTATAAAATTGTGTGTTAATTTTTCTAAAACATCCTATTGAATCATTTGTATTGAAACCACCATTTAATACACACTCTCTCAACACGTGTAGTTTATAAGGGTAATTTAGAAGATAAATGATAAATAGGAGGATATATGATAAAGACTCTCTTAATTAATTACAAGTAGCAATAAAAAACATTAAATTTGTTATAAAATTCAATATTACTATTATCATTAATCACACTAAATTTCAATATCATATTAATTTATATTTTATCTCACTACCTTTATTAAATAGGAGGATATATGAAAAAATATTTAACACTAAAAAACTTCTTTAAGAAAAAGACTAAAGACACCTTTGAGAAGACTTCTTATATTATACATCATGACCAGTCACATGTGCAATTGTTTGATACTCACTCAATTTATAAATTTGCTAAAGGCAAAATGAACGTGGACTGAGCACAGTTGGAAGCAAAGGCGTCGGTCGTGGGACCCAGGCTCAGTCTTCTCTCCTTTACGTGCCACACACTGTCGGTCATCGACGCCGTAGATTATGAACTCCATCTATGACTATGATCCAATCAAACAACGTCGTCGTCTTGCGAGAAAAAGACCCCGCTTTTTCAATTTATCGCGATATATAATTCTAATTCACGTGCCGTCCTCATCAGACGTGGCTGTACCTCTACCCCTTTCTCAACGAACTCTTTGGAAATGGGATTGGCATTCATTTTTCTCTTTTTCATACACACTCCTCCTTTTTTTTTTTTTTTTGACAAAAATATAAATCAATAAATAACTCTTTTTCATTATTTCTAAATTAATTCAATATCAAAATATTTAATTATAATGACAATTAGGTTTACAATATCTTTAAATTAAATCGATTAAGGCAATATCCATTCATAAGCTCACTTGTACGTAGTAATACATCAATACTTGGTGTATAATATCCCTCAATTCTAATTTCTAATTATAAGATTTGTTATATAGTTAATTTTTTTCATCTGAATATAAGATGTGTGACAAACTTATAATTTTTTTAATTTTTCCTATTAATAGAACATTAAAAAAGATTTTATGAAAATCAACACATACCTTTAACAAATAATTAATTTAACTAATTTTTTTAGTCTACATTTTAGTTATATAACTCATGTTTTAAGAATTAAGAATGGGAGTGAGTATGTAATAAAAATGTAATAAAGTTATATTATTGAGAGATGATTAAGTACATAGAATGTGGGATCTATTTGAACTTTTTTTACTTTCTTTAACATGTTGTGTATACATCAAAATATGATGTTTTTTTTAAAAAAACTAATTCACAATGAATCAAAAAATAAAAGAAGATTAAATATCATTTTTTTTTATGGAAATATTGGTCAGAAAGATTGACTCGAAAGTCTTTTTGATATCATTTTTATCTTAGAAGTTTACAAAAAAACAAATTTGCTCGAAAGTTTTTTATGAGCAAATTTACCGAAAGTTTATAAAGAAGAGCAACAATTCAACGGTCAAGATCAATCGATGGGTAAGATTATTATGTTTGTAAACTTTCGAAGAAAAAATACCAAAAAAGTTTCCTGGTGTTTAACTAATACTTCTGAGATAAAATTAGTATTTAACCCAATAAAATATAATAGGTTTTTTTTAACTAATTCACAATGAATTAAAAAAATACAGTAATAGTTATTTTGATGTATATGATAAATTTATGTGACATGAAAATCTTTATCCTCAAAAACTCGAGAACGAAATATCTTAACATGATTAACGAATATATATTGCAGCATGTTTCCAAGAGAAATATACAAAATTAAATCAGAATCTCCGTTATGTCCGGAGAACGAGCCAAGCTCCGTGTATTAAAGTCTAATCTTATATATATATATATATATATATATATAATATATATATATATATATATATATATATAACTTTATCGCCTTAAAAAATTAAACAGTTTCTTTGTACGGGAATTTCTCTGGGAAGATTTATACATTTCCCTGGGAAATTTCGTGCCCATCGAGCAATCCAAGAGATTTTGATTGATGACATTGGAGGATACCTTTATATCCTCTTTCTTTTTCGAACGCACGATTCATCCGTCGCTCTCTAGCAAAAGTTTTCTTCTCTAATGGCGCCGTTCCAATCCCAAACGCTTAATAAAAGAGCAAGAGGCAAGCAATGACGGGCATATATACACATTCGCATTCTATTCCATTCCTTCAATTTCCTTATCACTAGAATTTTACATACTTCCTTTCGATTTCATTCATGGAAGCTGCTGGTTTTACAATGAAGAACCCCCGGGAGGAGGAGAAGCTTCAGAGGCTTCAATGCTCCGTCCAGAACTACAACTGGGGTCGATTGGGTGAAGAATCTCAAGTTGCTAGACTCTTCGCTTTGAATTCTGGGTCTCGATTTGAACCTGGTAAGCCATACGCTGAGCTATGGATGGGTACTCACGATTCAGGGCCGTCGTTCTTGGTTGCCAGCCACGAAAATGGCATCGTAGATGGTTCAGAGGAGTTGACTCTTAAGTCGTGGTTGTCAAGGAACCCAAATGTGCTAGGCGATAAGGTTTTGAAGAAGTGGGGTTGTGATCTACCTTTCTTGTTCAAGGTATGGTTCCCTATCTTCTGTGGCACAAGTAAGAAAGGAGATCAGAGAAGGGAATGCTGAGCACTGTGTTTTTGTTTTTGGGTTATTAACGTATTTTGTGAACTTTGTTCTTCGTAATCCTGCCTGATCTTGAGGCGAACTTCTCTCATCAATCTTCTGTGTCCCAGACTAGAATTGACTGGGATCAGAAAAACAGATACTGTGCAGTGCTTCTTTTCCTCCTCCTCCATTTAAATTTTGGTCAAACTTTGTGCTGACTATTCCTTCTCAATCACATGACGTGAATTGAGGATTTTTACTTCTAGAGGGATGAATATTTATTTGCTTTTACGAATCTAACTCGTTGGATTGGTTGCTTCCTTCCGTATGGATTTTGTGCTTATAGGTTCTGTGTATGTGTCAGGTACTCTCAGTGTCAAAGGCGCTATCAATACAGGCTCACCCAGATAAGGAGTTGGCCTGGACTTTGCACAAGTTGCAGCCTGATGTTTATAAAGATGGAAATCACAAACCTGAGATGGCTCTGGCAATGACAGACTTTCAGGCCCTGTGTGGGTTTATCACTCTTAAGGTGATTTAATTTGTATCATACATAGTGTGATTTCATCCAATAAGTTCTAGATTGACATTGCAATAAACAATTCTTTAATTATATTCAGAATAAAGTGCGTTGCTACTCTGATCTACGGTTTTTGTAAAAAAAGATGTACGTGAGTTCTGTTTTTATAGTTTTGATGCAGGTGGTGTCTTTGCAAATTAGAGTTCTTCATGGGGTTATTGAGAAATTATGTGAAGTTGGGAACCCTTTTATTTGACTTTGAAATGGTATGTTTGTACTTTAGGTGATTAGAAGAGAACGACCTCAATCTCCCATAATGATGCTACTGGTCATCTTTATTTCTTTAACTTTCATGACTAATCACGCAACACTGGTTCACCTGCTCTTTTCTGATGTAATCCTTGATAGCCAACCAAACAGGGCAGTTAGAACATCTCGTGAACATATTGAGTCACAAAAGCTTGAGTTAATAACTTCCTATAACAAATTACAGTCAAGTATGCGGCATAAAGTGGAAATTTTGCCATAAACTGTAGATCTGTTAATGTGAGTCCATCAGACAATTAGATTGCTTTTGCTTGCAGTTTCTATTGGATGGGATATTTCTTTGATGATGTATTTATGTTATGGTGGTTGACCTGGGCCGCTACTTGGTCTTAACCCCCGTTGGCTGCTTGATTTTATGCACAAATTGGAGAAACCACTAGTAACCTTAAAAATTTGTATGAGAGTTATTTGACAGTGCATAACTGCTGCGGTGATCTATTGGTTAAAATAGTCAAGATATGTGCCAAGCTTCAGTTGACTGCTTGAGAACCAAAATATTCAATTTAGAATCTGAGTCAGTTTAATGTGGATTGAGTTATGTTCTCCTGGTCATGTACATAATTCAAGTATCTTCTCTTTGTCCTGGGAGACAAGTGTGGCATGTAGCTTAGATTCTTCTGGAGCATATCACTGAATACTCTTTTGAGGGCCCCCCTCCTAACAAAAAATATCTCCCTAAATTTTTCTTTTGTATTTATTCCATGGTTATAGCCTCTAGCCTCTGGAGCTTTTCTTCACTTCTTACTTTGAACATTTTGAAGTACATAGTCATTTCCCCACTGAAGTTTTTTTTTTTAAAAAAAATAAAATAAAAAAGTTGGTTCTGGAGTACATATGCATCAGGCTGTTCAATGGGTCATATTATTAGGGAAAAAACAGTTATTGTATAGCATTGTGTTACTGCCAAGACCCGTTCAGTTTTGCAGTTAAATACAGAGAGTCCTGACCTTTGAAATATCTGCTTGTGATTTTAAAAAATAACCTTATGATTCAGATTTGTCACATATGGCCTTTCACAAGTGAAGCCTATGTTGTTTGGTTAT
This sequence comes from Acacia acuminata, assembly GCA_019022655.1. NCBI lineage: Eukaryota > Viridiplantae > Streptophyta > Magnoliopsida > Fabales > Fabaceae > Acacia > Acacia acuminata. The sequence continues at coordinate 1,925,467 of JAFJYI010000075.1, forward strand.
TTTCTTCAGATTTAATTATGACCTTTGCAATCGAAGAGCTGTGATTGAACTTTATAATGGAAAGATTTGATAACTCCTACTTTTTTATTTGGCTAATATTGGTTCATATCACTTCTTGAATAGTAAAAAATGGAGTTTAAGGTAACATGCCAATAAACAATGAACACCATATATTTATATATGCCACAGATTAGTATCTTTCTTTTCTGGGCTACAGTTTTCTTATGGTAAACATGCGGACATTTTGTTTAACTTTTTAAATACATACTTGTGATGTTATTCACTTGGAGCAAGTGAACAGTATCTGTGTTTTCTATTCAGGAGCTAAAGCATGTACTTCGTACTGTTCCTGAGGTTGTGGAATTAGTTGGCACTACAGGTGCAAGCTTGGTCTTAAAAGTTAGTGATCAGGATGGTGAAGAGAAAATAAAAGCTGTTTTACAGGAAGTTTTCACCAAATTCATGTCAGAGAGTAAAGAGAAAGTGACTGAAGCAGTAAATAGATTGAAAAGTCGTCTGCATAAGGAAAGTCAGGTTGGTAGATCTGTGTTGTTACAATTTTCAACTTTAGCTTATATGCATAATTAATCTTTCGATGCAATGCACTTTATCCCATAGAATCAGTTGGATCTTATAGCTAATTTCATGAAAGCTAAAATATTTACCTTTAGCATTGTTGACATCATTTTCTCTTTAGAGAGGATCAGAATTTTGCAGTCTTATCTGTTGTTATCTGAAAGTGATCCCATTGATATTGAAACAATCAGTCTGAACTCCTTGCTTCCATTCCTCCTTATTGTGTATTACAGAGATATAGAGCGTTAAAGCAACTCTAACATCTAGCTGACATCGCTTTTAAGATGCATTAATCTCTTTAAAGTATTGTGAAAATTGCATATTGTTATTTTATCGATAACGTGTTTATGACTATATGTTGACAGCATGACTGGTTTGTATCCTATACCATAATATTCTCATTTTGCATTAGGTGAGGCAGTTGACAGATAAGGAGAAGCTGGTTCTGCAGTTGGAAAGGCAGTATCCAGCTGATGTTGGTGTCATAGCAGCCTTCTTTCTTAACCATGTCAAACTCAATCCAGGTGAAGCATTACACCTTGGAGCAAATGAACCACATGCATATTTATGTGGTGAGTGCATTGAATGCATGGCAACTTCAGATAATGTTGTGCGAGCTGGCCTTACCCCAAAGTACATTGATGTTAAAACTCTGTGCTCCATGCTCACTTACAAACAGGTAAGTGATAGATTATGATGTGCTTGTTACTGGAGTTTCCTTGTAACATTTTATCATGAGCGGTGGTAATATTTGGCTTAAACATTGAGAATTGCTTGTTAACCATGTAATCCAGCCTTACCGCTGGTAGGGTGATTACATGCTAGAGATCATATGTCTCACTAGGCTGTGGAATATATGGAGACTTTTCAGTTCTTTAATTTTGAGAGATACTGTGGAGCGGTATATTCTGTAATGTTCCTTTCCTTTTCCTGGCAATGGGAGGTGCTGGTGGGTAATCGGTTTTGATTGCCATTTTGTGTGTGTGTTATTTTACTTTTTCTAGAGAATTTGTTTGCATAATTTGATTTTTGTTGAATTGTACAATTCACTGTTCAATGAAGCTTTTGGAGGAACGGGTGGAATGTCATGGTTCTAGAAATTTTATTCTTAAAGATTTGACTTTTTGTAAAAGGCAATGCAAGTAGGAATATTTGATTCTTATAACTAATTTTTGAGAAAAATGGGAAGATAGAGATCTATATATTTTCTTATTACCCATTCCATGATAAAAGCCATCCAGACTCTCTTGGGTAGGTGACGTGATTTTTGATACACGAAAGATCCCTGGTCAGGAGCCAGGGGTCCAAATTTGCACATTCCTAGTCTTGGAACTCTGTTTTCTTTTTCCTCATAATGAGAACTGACAGAAAAATCTGTATAGTCACAATACTCGTGGGGCTATTGATTCCTGAGTTTTTATTTTTCAACTGAGCCTAGCTTTCTATCAGTCGGTCTGCACTGCACTCGGCAAAGAAGCAATACTTACTGCTTTGTCTTCAGCACCATCTGTGGGAAGGGACTTAAAAAGAGGGATTTTGATCTTCTCAGATATTAGAAAATTGACAGTCTCGGTTTTAAAGAGAGGGGGAAAAAAAAACATACAATGGACATATCAATACTCATTTTCCTAGGAAACTAAATGGAGGTCTTATGCAATGTATAAAGTTCAAGAAACGAGTTGCATTATTTATGAATGATGCGCCTTGTTAATTGATTTTTAGGTTCCAAATCCCTGAAAGAGGGACTAGCTGTTTTACTTTACCAACTTGCTTATGTACACAAATTAGGTTTGTAAATATTGTCTCACTATTGATATTAGAAGTGGCATGAATATGTTGTACTCATTGGTTGATGCTACATATTCGCTGCAGGGTTCTCCTGAGATTCTGCACGGAGTTCCTATAAATCCATATGTGACAAGGTACATTCCGCCATTCGATGAGTTTGAGGTTGATTGCTGCATTCTTCCTCAAGGGGAAACAGTGACCTTCCCTGCTGTCCCAGGTCCTTCCATCTTTTTGGTTGTGACAGGGGAAGGACTGATGAGTGCCGGTTCACTTGAAGGACTCGTAGCCACTGAAGGGAATGTTCTCTTTGCAGCCGCCAACACCAAGATCCGGATTACCAGCGCATCTAAATTGCATATGTATAGGACTGGTGTTAACAGCAGATTTTTACAAGCTTCCTAAGTTCCAAAAGCACGGCCATATATAGTTTTTGCTTGGGGGAACTGGTAAAGCCTGCCTCATGCTTTATGCAAAGTCTGTGTTGTAATAGTGAAGTTGGACTGTAGTACTATTAGTTGCAGTTTGGTGTATATTCAAGGTCAATGAGATCATAGTATATTGAGTGACAAGTTCGTTATAGAAAGAAATGTAGGTGATTTTTATTTTATTGGGTCCGCTTTTAGATGTTTTTGATATTTTTTTTTTAATTTTTTTTTTTCTCTTTCGCTTCAATTCGTTACTTGTTTATAAAAGTTTACCTGAGATGACTTTTCTATGTAACCAATAAAGTCAAGATGTAGCCTTATGTATTCTCAAATATCTTATTTGTGTTGACAAATCACCAGGGCCTGACTGTATAATTCAGGTCTTGACAAATATGTATGGGATGTTATTGGTAATGATGTGAGTGATGCTATTCTGGAATTCTTTCACAGGAGTTAAATTTCCTAATCAACTGAATTGTACAGTGATATCTCTCATCCCTAAGATGGATGTCCCTAGTTCTTGAGCGAGTTCCGACTTATTGCCTGTTGTTGTACTAAGCGGTTGTTTGGGAATCAACCAAACTGAGGTTTCAAAAGTCTTTTTTCAAAAGCTAAGACAAAATTTATCTCACTTATTTACCTTGTAAATCGGAAAAGTTATTCTCTATAAGTTAATCCAAATATAACTAAGTGCTTTGGAAAACCATACAAAATCACTTGTGTGCTTTATAAGACAAAATTCATATCATATTTATCTCACATGGTGCAAAATCACTGATAATAGACTAATTCAGATACCCACCTACAACTATCCTCGTGGAGATAGTGGATATGAACCAGGGATCTTTTTTCCGATGAAGAATTATAGTACAAAACATTTTGATATGCCAAGACTTCATTAGAGCCTATAATAGAAAGAATACAAAGAACATCATCACCAAAATGTCTTCTCAAAATAGATCTAAAAAAGGCGTATAATATTGATGAATGGGGATTTGTTCAAGAAATGCTCTAACAACTGATATTTCCTCCTAAATTCATCAGCTTATTGATGTTTTGTATTACTGGTGATGAAGGGTTTGTTTCTTGAGGGAAGGGATCTTAAACAAGGAGACCCAATATCGTCTTTGATTTTTGTTTTAGTTGTAGATTACTTTATAAGGTTAATGCGATTTCAATTTCATAGTAACCTGCAAAAGTTTTCTTTTCACCCCAAATGAAAATTAGTAAACTTTATCAGCCTCTGTATTGCAGATGAATTATTAATGTTTTTCTAAAGGACACTTATGAACCCGTAGATATACTCAGAACAACTTTAAGATATTTCATCTGCCACTGGTCTCAAGACTAATTTGCAAAAGTCTCAAATGTCATTGGGAGGAATTCACGGTAATGTTGTAACCTTGCAGCAACAGAGAACATGTACTGTTGTTGGCTACCTAGGAGTCACTCTACACCCTACAAAATGGACAAAGGCTTACTACTTATGTTAGATATCAACCAGGATTCTGTAAACAATGCATCCTTGTTGGTTTTGTATATTGTTATTGACCCATCAATTAGCAAACAAGTTGAACAAATTTCCACACAAAAAAAAAAAAAAAAAATCTTTGGGGTGGGTGGGTTCTTTGGTCATACACAGCATTAGTAAATTGGGATGATATCCATGCAAGCAAAAAACATGGTGGATTAAGACTAAGATCCTATCAACATTAGAATAAAGCAGCAGCAACAAGAAGCTTTATCCCATTAAAGTATATTAAGACTAAGATCTTGTTAACATTAGTTTAGGGAAGGTTTAACATTTATAAGCATATTTATTTTTGATATGATTTTCTGACGGGGTCAGATTTATTGAGTATTGTCGAGCCTAATTGGAGATAGCTTTCCTAAAGATACTTTATGCATTCATATGAACTCAAGCTCAAAATCTCATGTTTAAGTGGCCAAAACTCCTTCTACTAGAACCAACACCTATTGGTTTCTTAAGTATAATGTTATTACTTGGCTAGCTTTGCATAAAAGACTATTAACAAACGGTGGGATGATAAAATTCCAAATGCAAGTAGGCATCCTAATTGTGTCTTGTGTGGTATTTGATTGAATCTCATGATCATTTGTTTTATGAGTGCTCATGGTTTCAACAACTAATGTATAGCATGTCATGGATTCCCTTTACCCTCTAGGGAATAGCCTTCATATGGCTCTTGGACCAGTATGCTATGTACAATTAAAAACAAAAAAACCTAAATGTTACATTGAAATGATTTTAAGGTTGTACAAAAATTGTTACTTGTGATAACGAGTTTCGTTTTGTCCTTTTCTCACAACAAACAAGTTATATACAACTTTAAAATTATTCCAACCTCAAAACGATTTTAGGTGTAGTATACTAATAAATATTTTTCACAATTTAACATTTTGGTTTTTTTATCTTTACAGAGTAAACTGGTAAAAAAAGTCGCCTACATATGCTTGCTATATCTTCAAATTTAGCATGACCAATTAATCAGCTATATTTTTGAAATCTTGTAAAACTTGGTTCATTAAGAAATGGGTCGGTTCAGATTTATCAATTATATTCGGATCCTTAACTAATAGTCCCTTTATCCCTATATATAAAGTTATTTCAATCGAATTGATTTTAAGAAACAATTAAAATTTAAAAGTAATAAATATATAAGAAATATAAGTTGTTTTCAAAAGATGATATTATTAATGAATGAGTAAGAGAGAGAGAGAGTAAATGAAAAAAAAAAGATGAAATAGATCGTACAAAGAATAAACGATGAGAGAGTAATTAAGAACAAATTAGGTAAAGGGTTAAGGTGCATTTTTGGCTCTTAAAGTATGCACCCGGGAGCAATTTTGTTTGAAGTTTCAAGCGTAGCAATGTTGCCCTGAAGTTTCAAAACGAGTAATATTGCCCCGTAGTTAAAAACTCTAATGGTCAACGTTAGGGTTTTTAACGGAGGGGCAACATTGCTCCATTTTTAAACTTTAGGAGCAACATTGCTCCCAAAAAAAGTAGCAATATTGCTCCTGAAGTTTTAAAACAGAGCAATATTGCCCCTCCGTTAAAAACCCTAACGGTCAGGGTTTCTAACGGAGGGGCAACATTGCTCTGTTTTGAAAGTTCATGGGCAACATTGCTATGCCGAAAATTTTAGGGGCAAAATTGCTTCTGGGCATATACTTTAAGGACAAAAATACACCTTAATCCTTAGGTAAAAGTGTATTTATAATTAGGACAAATTCAAAAGGGATCTCATATAAAGGGATAAACCCATTTAGAAAAATGATCTTATATATAAGAACAAAGAGAATATAAGTTATTGGTGCATTAATATATCAAATAATACCCTAATAACTTAATTTTTTTGCATTTTAGAGAATCTCCTGTGAAATAAATCTATATCCCAATATATAGGTGTGTGTGTGTGGGGTAATCCACCAAGCCGACCCCCTCCATGCGGCTCTCACACGGCTTGCCTCATAACTCACTGTTCACAAGTTCACAACAGTGAAAATGGCTCAGGATATTTATGAAAACAAAAAACTTCGGCTCAACAATTTTTTCCTGACCGGCTCCAATGAACTCTCTGGCTCTGTGCATAAGCCGATGATCAACAGGTTCTCAAATTTTTTTTTGTAAAGAAAAGGCAAGCCAAAGCTTGAGGAATTAAAGGGACAAGACTAATAAAAATCTAGCCCTTGATACAAAAGGATAAGCCAAAAACTAGAAATGGCGGACCAAGCGGTCCGCCGATACATTTGAAGGCAAACAAGGAACTCTTTGGAACTAAGACCACATCCGCTTCATATTGGTTGTCCTGGCCATGCTTGGCCATATGGTCTGCACAAGAAATATTTTCCCTTGGAGTATAATAGATCTCGACACTCCAGTCTTGGAAGAGGAGGTCCCGAGTATCAGTGATGATGTCTCCCAGAGGATGGTCAGCAGTACAATCCCTCATGAGGATGTTGACCGCCTCGATAGAGTCTGAATACGGGTGGATTTTCTGGAGACCCATCTGGCGCCCCACCTTCAATCCTGTCATGATCGCAAGGATTTCTGCTTCAATCACTGAACGTTGACCAAGGGATTTATGGAATCCCATCAGCCAGTGGCCCGAGAGTTTCTTAGCACTCCTCCACAAGCAGCTTGGCAGCAGTTGCGCACCGAGCCATCGACATCAATACGAACTGCATCCACAGGAGGGGGGACCAAGACTCTTCTGCAATCCTGCCAAGTTGAAAAATTCTGTGATTAAGTACCTGATTGGAGGCATTTTCCATTAAAAGGTAAGTACAGAAGTGTAGCATTTCCCTGGTATTTGACGTCTCGCCCTTGAAGAGAAAGTTGCACCTCGTTGTCCAGAGAATCTAGCACCCCAAGCTAAAGACTCTTGACCAAGAGAAGCTTTGAAATCTTCCATTTCCTGGACTGTGCTGAGCATTCCAATTAAGCCAATCCTGCAAATTACCTGCAAAAAATTGCGAAAAATGGTTAGACCTTAAGATTTGTTTCCAAAAGTCTCTTGCCCTTTGCAGGTCTCGATGACGTGAATCACGGTTCCTCACGGTTACAAGGAAACGGGCAAATATTGTCATCGGTGAGACCTCTTTTGGCTCGAAGAGAGTTAGTTACCAGCCTCTCATGAGCAACTTGCCACATAAAAAATTTAATCTTCTCAGGAACCTGCCATTTCCACATCAAATTTGAATCATCTTCTCACACCATTTAAAACGGATGGGGATTGTTTGAGCGGCGCCTTACCTTAGAATCCCTCAGAAGCGCCTCCCAGAATCGTTGATCTCCCATCATCAAATCTTGAACGTATATTTTAATACCTTAAAATAAGTTAGAATATTGAAAAATTATTTTAAAATCTTGAAAAAAATTCTTAAAATATATTTTTAGTACCGTTTATACCCTAAAATATTTCAGTACCAGTCAATGACTTGAAATTTTTTTCAAGATCCTAAAATAATTTTAATATAGTTGAAAAATTATTTTAAGATATTGAAAAATATTTTAGTGTACTGACGGGTACTAAAAATATACTTCAAGATGTTTTTTCAAGATCCTAAAATAATTTTTCAGGGCTCTAAACTTGTTTTAAGGTATTAAAATGGACGGTCAAGATTTGATGAGGGGAGATCAATTGTGTGGGAGGTGCCGAGGGATTCGAGGGGAGGCGCCGTGAGACAATCCGCATCCCATTTAAAACCTCTCACCCTTTCTAATTTTCTATGTACTCAAATTTCCTACAGCTGTCTCCTCATATATTTCAAAACATTCAATATATATGTTTGGATATTGTTATCAAAAAAAAATTTTATACTTAATTTTATTAAAAAGGACATTAAATTTTGTTATAATTGCATATAAATGATAAGGTTGTATTTTAAATATTTTAAACATGAAATTTCATAATTAATACAAAAAATTACATAAATTTTTCTACTTGTGATATTAATTACTTAACTAATTTTTAAATATAATAAAATCAGATAAATAGATCTTATATTAAAGATAAGAGAGAGCATTAAAATTTCTTGAAACTATAAAATAACACATTTAATTTTAATGAAATTAAGATTAAATTGAAATTAATTTTTAATTACCAATTTTAAAAAACTGGAAGAAAGAGAGAGAAGAGAGCTATAGTCATGAGGGGGGAATTGTAAAAGGAAACAATAAACCCAACGTGTATGCCTCACCAACATCTGAAATGACACAATAGTGAGAAGCTTGGGACCCACCAACCTGAAAAAAAAAAAAAAAAAAAAATCATCTTTTCCAAAACTATAGTTTTGGTAAAAAAACCGGATTTTGACTTTTTCACCGTGTTTGAGTTTTATTTTGCAAAACCATAGTTTTCTTCCAAAAGCACTTTTTTTTTTTCCTTCATTCAAATACACTAAGTTTGTTTAACTCTGAAACCTTTCGAAGCCCGTTTCCACAAGTCGAGATAAAACTCTTTTTACATGTTTACTTCGTAAATCATAAAAACTGTTCTCCAAAAACTAATTTAAACACACAAGAACGAATGGGAATGATGTAAACAGACTAGCCACTTTAATGACTTTAATGGTTAAACAAAGTTTATGATTTTTATTGTTATGCAGCATCATTCCATCATTATTGTTATGTTTATCTCGGAAATCGTAAAAACTATCCTCCAAAAACTAATACAAATGCACACGAAGAATGAACGGGAATGACGTAAACAGACTATTCACTTTAATGACTTCACTGGTTAAACAAAGTTTATGATTTTCTTTGTTATGCAGCATCTTTCCATCAATATCAGATATATTATTCCTTAAATTCATATTCAGATAAGCTTTAAAATTTGAATCATAAACCCAAAAATGTATTCTTTTCTTTCTACGTGATTAACCAATATTTCAAAGCTATATACAGTTAACCAATTCCTAAATACATTTTTGGGTTCCAAAGCTATATACTGATTTATACAATTTATAAGTACAGACGGGGAAAAATACCAAAGACAATCTGTTGGTGGCAGGGATCAGATATTTGGCGTTCAGTAACCTTCTAATATATTCTTATCCATTGTATACTCAAAAGAACTTCGTTTTGCTCCAGTAACAGAAACTTCCAGTAACAAACGATGAGCAAACAATGTATTTGATCAGATTCATGGGACAAGGAAAATGCAGCAACTCCTTCATCCATGAATGTTCATCAAGACCCTCTTCAATCTTGCACACAACCTTCTCAGGTTTTGTCAGAAAAAACGAAGGCCACACATGAAGAGCCAAGGAGAAAAAGGATGTTGCAGGACCTAACATACGTTGTCTTTGATCTTTCCAGCCGATTTAGAAGAAATTCTTCATCAGGTACCTACATATACACTAATTCCATTTCATCTACAACATGAAACGTTTTTTCAATCTTTTCCTCATCTTTGAACAGCTGAAAATGTCAACAAGCATCCCACTTTGGGTACCTTTGCTTTTGAATGTGTACCAGCACTTCAACACGTATGGAAGAGGAAAATTAGGATCCAAATATTGGCATTAATTCATTTAAACAGCTGATTTTATTTAATGTCTGATTTTATTATTATCTTTAGGAATTAGGAAATAAAAGGAATATCTTATTAGATATTATAACTAAATCTTAGATTTAGATATATCCCACTTTGGGTACCTTTAAAATATGGAATTTTGAATGTGTACCAGCACTTCAACACGTATGGAAGAGGAAAAGCACCAGGTTGAAGATTATCTTCATATACCTGGCAGACTCTAGAAAAGCACCAGGTTGAAGGGGCTACTAAATAATGACACCACTGCTCCAGCACCTAGGAAGAAAGTATGCAAGAAAGATCTTGTTCCACAATTTGTAGCAACTGACAAAAACGTGCAAAGGAGATTCCCAGGTCTTTCATTCCTATCTCATACTCTTTACAAAGAAATTAAAAGATTACATTTATTTCGCACTACCTTAATCACAACTCATTGATAATTTTTTCATGCAAACCAAAACTATTAGACAATCCCAACGAAGATGGGCAAAGAAACCAGTCCATTAGTTCCAGAGGTCAGTTAGGTCTTCAGGTGTGAAGACCTCACATGGGTTTAAAACTTCAGGCAAGAAAATGACAGTAGACAGGAACAATTCAGATGCCGTAAAAATAGGTACACAAAAAATTAGATACAAGTTTGTTATTCACCTCTAACTCTAACCTCTTACTTCCATATATTGTGCCATGGTAACATTTAAGTTTAATCGTTGCATATAAATGTCATTATTTCATATACAGTCGAAGGAGTGAATTATTAAGACTCTGAATTTGATTTGGACTTCAATGAAGGCAACGAAAATGATGATGCCTCCTTTATTTCAGATGAAGAGCTAGGTACATGAGTATTTGTTTTTTCGGACGAACTTGCCCATATGTGTCAACCATTTTGAAATGCCACAGTAAACAGCCAGTCATGCATGTCAAATCATTCTGTTATGCAGGTATCTTAAACTCTTTACAAGCTTCAAAAGTGATTGAAAATGATAGCTTTGTGGGCAATTCTTCATGCCAGACTACTGAGTCTGAAGTTATTACTTTTTACACTTCTCTGTAAATTAAATAATTAATCCAAATCAATATACAAAATTGAACTGACAGACTTCATACACTGTTATAAATTGTCAGATTATTCAGATGAAGGGGATCCTATACATGCAAGCAAATATTGTGGTGCACTATTCTGATACAATGAAAGAGCTAAGAAAGACACAAAGAAGAGACTAGTCAATACCTTCTCGATGTGCTGCAGGAAAGGTCCAATTACCAGAAATGAAGTCACCGCCAAATACACTGCATAGATTGTTCTATAATAAGAGTTGGACCAAATTTCCATGCTAACATAAGGCGATACAACATGTTTTCTTTTACTTCAATGGGTGGCAAAATTGATCACTCAAAGAACTCCGGCAGGGCGAGGGGGCCATATTCCTTTGTCCTTTCAGGAATGAACTACCATAGAATATTTGGCAGCTTATTACCACTGGAAGGTGCACGGCCAGTCTACTCTCAACTCTATATTTATGATACAGAAAATGAAATTAGGAATATAATAGAGGCTGTCAGGTAATTTATTAATGTACTGGACTTATATTCAAATATTCACCTTCTTGTGTTTTGTCATCTGCTACAATACGGACCTGTTTACTATTAACAACAAACATGAAAAAGAGTGTACACGTGATGCTGATATTGTTGAAGACATCAAGAAGGTACTAGAACCTAGATGATGTCAATCCATTTGTGAAGCTTGATTGGGTTAGCGGTGGGAAGGGTGACTTATTTTTCTTTTCGACTTTTGCGAAGTAAGATAAAATGTGATTTGTTTTTGGATTGACGGAGAGAAGTGGTTTTTATCCAAACAGACGTGTTTGGGTTAGCAATTGAAAAGTCATTTGAGATGGAAAATGACCAAAAATGACATGAATCTTATGAATACTACCTTCACACACACACACACACACACACACACACACACATTAGTTGTATATATTATGATAATTGAAAATAAAAATTTAAATTTATGTAAGAAAAATTAAATTAATAAATAAAAAGGGCATGCATCTTTTGTGAGATTTCAACTTAAAATATAAGTTTTTAATTGAGTTTAGTTTAAAATAATAATGAATAATAATGAATAAATAATAATAATAATATATATTATTATTATTATTATAATAATAATATTATTATTATTATTATATGATATTTTTACAATAAGATCCTTCCTTTTATAGCACAACCACGATGACTTTGAATTTAATAAAAAATGGGCCCCACAAATAAAGGAAAAAGCAAGACCACGCAGACTTTCTTAATTTCCGTGATTATCCAACGTAATGGTCCATTGCTTGGTCCCATAGCTTTTTTTTCAATGGGCATTTTTTTAAGAAGCCCAGTAGCAAAAAAGTTACCTCAAATACCTCTGTGTGAGCTTTTTTTTCTACTGTTAATGCCACCGGGCTTTTTTCCTCCAAAAGCTCTCTTCAAATAGACTGATATTGCATCATCACATGTTAAGAACCAAGGCAACTTGAAGCGTGGCCAAGCCAACCCTTTCCTAAAATTTTTATATCCAAAAAAAAAAAAGAAAAAAACAATGGCATGAAGTTATGCTTGATGAGCACATGACACCATGATGGCCAGACTTACAATGTGCCAACTGCTTCAGAAGACGTTACGTTAATTGTTGGTGACATGGACATGTCTTTCAATGTCAGAGATATAATTTTCGAAAAACAAAATCAAGCTAGCCCAAGCGCATCAATGAATTGCATGCTTCATATTTGCCACTACAATATCCTATTATGTTCCCTTTTGGAAGATGGTTATAGAGATGATATTGAACATCAAGAGGAAACACTTTCAACAACAAAGACAAGAAAGATGCCAAGCATTAGGGAATTTTTTGCCTTCAGGTTGATGACAAGGGGGACTGAAATTTCGATGCTACTTTATGCGGGTAGATTACTTCAGCAATTCATAGTTGATGGATACACGATGCTTGAAGCCTAGAGATTACATTGGATTCGAAACCACCAAAGGAACTAGGGGTTGATTTGGACCAGGGTCTATTTGATGCAGTTATCCGAGGGGAAACAAGTGCTTCTGCAACTGGAAAAAAAATGAATAATACTACCTGCCACAGGTTATGTATAAGGGGGGCACGTGCCCCCCTTGAATTTGACATTTTAAAAAAAATAAAAAAAATAAAATAAAAATAAATATTAATACATATTTAAATGATTGTCCATCTTTAAATTAAATGTCCACCCTTAATACATCAAAATTGCATTTCGTAATCAGATGAGGATGAATGATTGAATGATTGCTTAGTGTCTTATATTGAAAAAGATGTATTTGATAGCATTGATAATAAGGCAATTATGATGGATTTTCAAAAAATAAGGCTTAGAATGATAGCATTGTAATCATTTTAATTGTAATATACTTTTGTTATTAAAATATATGTCTTGAACTTATTGAGTCTCACCCTTCATTATAATTTATGTAATCGCATTTCTATTAGCACTTAGTCTTGCTTTTCTAAATGACGAGGTTTGTAAAATAATTGTATCTTTTATTACATCATCGTATTCACTTGATTTCATGAATATTTTTTTGATATTCTTTTCTTTTCTTGTTTATATTCTTTTATTTTTTTTAATGCATTTAAAATTTCAGTTCTTAAAAAAAAGTTCTATATAAAAAAAAAAATTTCAACCCCCAAATCCCCTACTAATGGTGCCCCCCTGAGTGAATTTTTGGGTCCGCCCCTGATAGGAGGAGCTAGGTATATGCTTCAAAACTACCAAGATGCAATGGCAATATGTTGATGGGCTGGATATCCAGATATCTTCCTCACTTTCACTTGCAATCCTATATGGCCGGAGATTACAAGATTTTGTAAATAGCAATAACTAAACATTTCAGATAGTCCTGAAATGCTTTCCCAAGTTTTCAAGCTTAAATCACAAAGACTTATGAAGACCCTCAAAGAAGAGAAGAAGATATTTGGAGTAGTATATGACTTGGCAAAATGGAAAGAATGAATAATATTGTGTCTTTTATTCATATACAAACATTATATATATATATATATATACAAGATAAGAGAGTCTCAATGGTAATGGCTCATAATGACTAATAATGACTATTAATGAAGATTATCCCTAATCCCTACAAATCAGGGATTCCTATAAATCTAATAATGACTATTGATGAAGATTATCCCGAATCCCTATAAATTAGGGATTCCTATAAATCAAAATATAATTTACTATGTAATCCCTGTCATAGTACGTGCAAGTATACTTATATCCTATACTTTGTGACCTTGAAGTAGACTTTCATTGCCAGTTAATCGTATGCATGCAAATTTCATTTGCAGAGGTGTATACCATAGAATTCCAAAAGCGTGGCCTTCCACATGTAAATTTTTCTATAATTTTATGCTCAAATATCAAGTAATAAGAACATGAGTAAGGATCTTAAGAACTCATGATTTTCACAACACTAGATGTTTAAGTCAAGATGCACTAATTTCTACCCCATAATTGCGGAATCGATACTTCATAATATGTTACTTGCAGTATGATAATTGAAACTTTTATCATTCTCTTTACCTTTCATTTCACGCTCTCTCTTCTTGATGAAAAACTAGATGCGTCTATAATGGTCAGAGGGTGAATGTACAAGTTTCTATCATTTAAATAACTTATGTATCCAAAAGACATGTACATTCTATGGATATGACTGCTCCCATCAAACATCAAGAAACCTCTTCTTAGAGTCATTTACCAGTAGTTATTTTGCCCCTTCAGTAATTATTATACGCTAGAATATATGACTTGTAGCACCATAATTGAAACCTCTATCATTCTCTTTACCCTTCATTATACGCTCTTTCTTCTTGATGGAAAACTAGAGGCTCTCTTATGGTCAGAGAGCGAATGGACAAGTATCTATCCTTTAAATAACTTTTGTATCCAAAAGACATGTACATCCTATGGATATGACTGCTCCTATCCAGCAGTCAAGAAACCTCTTCCCAAAAGCCATTTATCAATAGTCATTTAGCCCCTTCATTAATTATTAAATCATGTATATTTATCACAGCCACATGAAACATTTCTTACAAAGCTTCCTCTTCCCTCTTATTTATTATTTTTTCTCCTCCTCTCACGATTGTTGACATGCAGGAGCATAGGGTAGTGGTCCCTAAAGCATGGGACACATTACTTAGCATTTTTCGATTGTCTTATTGTATGAATGGCCTTTGTTCATTAACAATTTCCTCTACTTTAAATTAATGGAGTATAGTTTATCATTTTTTAAGAGTATATAATAATATATTGAATATTTTAATTTCATGTGCTATCAATTTCATTGTGATAATGATGTTCGGGAAATTTTCATTTTGTGTGATATTATTTGATTATTCTAAGTCTTAAATCCGATTCTAGGACAATAGAAATTGATTGGTGACATCTAATTTAATATCAAATAATTTTAGATGGAGATAGAGGTGTAAATGCTTGTTCATATCTAAAACACAGATCAAGCAATTAATATATAGTGTTTATCATTTTACTTTTCTTGAATTAATTGCTCTTATTATTATTATAAATAATAATAATAATAATAACAACACATTTTTCAGCCAGCGTTAAGATATCTTGTATGAATTTCGATTCAAGTTTTTTATTTTCAATTTATTCCCTTAGAAAACATTTTTTTGCTAGTTAGGATATAGTAACTCTTATTTATTGAACTAATAAAATGGGTTATTGCATATCTATACTATTGAAGGCCTTGTAGCTAGAGTCGGAAAAAATGTCTTGTCCGTCAGGCCGGTCCGTTTAGGCCTTGAGTTTAGAAGGGTCTCGACTTAAGATTTTTGTTTTAAAAGTAAAAGTGGGTCTAAAAAGGGCCAGCCTTTATAGGTGAGGGCCTAAGAGAGCCGACCCTTTTAAGCCTATATTTTTTTTTTGTTTTTTTATATTATTTATATGATAATAATGTTATTGATTTTTAATATTTTGTTAATGATGCTGCAAATATTTAGTTGTTATTAACTTTTCTAGAATTAAGTTTCCAAAGAACTTTTTTTTTATTAAGAATCCTGAAAATTCAAAACTTATAAAAGATATTTCTTATTTCATAAGATTCTTACTGATTTTGTATTTTTTTAACTTATTTTCTAGCGAATGTTTTGTTGATTCATATCTTGTCTTGTTTATTTTATTGACTACTTACACTTTTTAAAATATATTTATAAGAAGTATTTTTAATTTTGGTAAGTCTTGTTATTAATTATTTGTAATTATAGTTTTGTGGACAATGTTTTATCTTTAATTATAACTTAGTGACAATGTTTATTTGTTGGCATGTTGTTGAGACATTAATATTGACAATATTTATTTATTAAATTAAAAATTTAATTGTTGTAACTTATTAATTATATTTCTTTGAAAAAAACCATGGTTTGTGAAATCGGACCCGGTGGCCTGCACTTAAACCGCCTAACCGGTCATGGAAACCGGTCCGGTTTAGGGTAAACCCGGTCAAACCGAGTAAACGGGGTAACCCCGGGTAACCCGGACGGGTCACTGGGTCGATAGTTTTTTTTTTTTAAAAAAAAAAATTATTTCTCCCTCAATTTTTTTTTTAAAGAATGCAATCGATTCATATCGATTTGAAACAACGTATGTGTGATTTCCGACTCTTCCCATTGTCAAACTCAACTCCCTCAAACTTCTCGGTGCTATTTGCTCCTCGACCGCCATTTTGTGGTTTCTCTATTTTCGGTTGGCTCTACTTAGTGGATGTCAAATGTAGGCTATAAAAAAAATTGTTAAGAATATCTGAATATGTCACGAGTATTGGAGTATATGATTATTTTGTCACTGATCCAAAGTATTGAAATGATATATAGTATGTCAAACTTAGGTTGGTGTGATGAGAAATTAATTATTTTACAATTTTTTATACCTCATCGGTCTAGGCGGGTTGACTCGGTGACTCGGTCGACCCACTAACCCTTAACCGAGTATCCCGACCAGTTCAGTGACCGGTCCGGGTTTCAGAACCTTGAAAAAACATAGAAAAAAATACTTTCAACCTTGCAGGATCGGCCCTAAGCCGTACACTGGCCTATTTGGAAGGATCCAAAACCTACATTTTGGAAAAAGTTTGCTGAACACTCCAAAATTTTTTAGAAGCTATTCTGTATCAAAACCTAGGTTTTGCAAAAGTTTGCCAAACATTTGAAAATTTTCCAGAAGTTATTCTGCATCAAAACTTAGGTTTTGGAAAAAGATATTTTTTTAAGATCAGTTATTACCCTAAAACATTTTTTTAATATCCTAAAATAATTTTTTAAGATTACAAAGTATTTTTTCAATACTAGTTGGTACCTTAAAATATTTTATGATCTTAAAAATTTATTTGAAGAAATTAAAAAAATATTTTAGGGTAATAATTGATGTTGAAAAATATTTCAGTATATTGACGAATACTAAAAAAATGCTTAATACTGATTGATACTAAAAAATACTTCTCATAGTCTTAAAAATTTAGTTTAGGATATTGATAAAATATTTCAGGATAGTGATTAATCTTTTTTTAAAAAAATTAGGGTACTAACAAGTACTAAAAAGATACTTAACATTGATTTGTACAAAAAAAAATACTTCTCATAGTCTTAAAAATTTATTTTAGGATATTGAAAAAATATTTCAGGATACTAATTAATCATGGAAAAAAATTTCAGGGTATTAAAAAGATACTTAATATTGACTAGTAAAAAAAAAAATACTTTTCATCGCCTTAAAAATTTATTTTAGGATATTGAAAAAATATTTCAAGGTATTGATTAATTTTTTAAAAAAATTGAGGGTACTAAAAAGATACTTAATACTTCCTCTAGTTCTAATTATGGGAACAATTTTATTGTGTAAATTACACTACAAAAGTGTTCCTATAATTAGACCAGGATAATCTTGACTAGACTTGAAAAAAATACTTTTTATTGTCTTAAAAATTTATTTTAGGATATTAAAAAATATTTGAGAACTTTCGCTTTATTATAAAAAAAATTTCGGGTTACTAACGTTACTAAAAATATACTTAATATTGATTAGTACTAAAAAAATACTTCTCATACTCTTAAAAATTATTTTGGGATCTTGAAAAAATTTTCAATATACTAAAGGGTACTAAAAAGATACTTAATGATACTAAAAAAACACTTCCCGATATTGAAAAAATATTTCAAGATAATGACTAGTCTTGAAAAAATATTTTAGGGTATAGAAAGGTACTAAAAAAATAGGGAAAATTACGCACAGGTCCTAAGGAAAACAATTAATCACAATAAAGTCCCTTGAAATCATGAAATTACACAGAGGGACTTCTATGTAATTATTTGTAAATGTACAATTACCAATCTGACCTTCCCTCTCTCCTTCTTCATTCTCCTCTCTCTCCTCTCACAGCCCAGCGACTCGAACACCTCGGAGCCTTCGGCAAGAACAAGTAAGGGTCCGTACTGGAGCATGGTGACTAGATCTTCAAGTCGAAAATCGAAATCTCCCACCAAAGGTTCGAGATCTAACTTTTCTGGAGGATCCGAAGGCTTCTCCACGAAATGCTCTGATATCACTCCATGAATCTTCGACGAGTCACCACTTTCGCTTGACTCACGGCTGTAAACCTGGATTTTTTATTTCTCACGTCCAGAGGCTATGTACAACAACAAATGCTATATTTACAATAGAAAAAAGATATATTTATAACATCTTCTGAGAATTTTGACAACTATATAAGGCTAGCTTAAGAAGGGAATATCATTTCAAAATATTAAGTTGTATGAATAAGTGACTATTTGCATTTACTCATTGAACTTAATATCTGGATTTGAGAATAATTTAACATATTATTGTCAATATATGCTTTTTCTGTTGTAAATATAGCATTTGTTGTTGTAAATAGCCTCTGGACGTGAAAAATGAAAAAAATTTAGGTTTTCAAACGTTGTTGTAAATATATGATTTTTCTGTTGTAAATATAATATTTGTTGTTGTAAATAGCCTCTGGACGTGAGAAAAAAAAAAAATCGAGGTTTTCAAAGGTTGTTTTCAAAGGACTAGAAATAAATACATTAGGTCCATTGAAATCACCAAATTACATCGAAGTCTATAGAGACTTTTTTGATATTATTTGTATTAATAAAAGGAAGTGCTATATTTATAACAACATTTAAACACCTGACCATTTACAACTGAAAAACCCATATTTACAACAGAAAATGCCATATTTACAACAATATTTAAACACCAAGATTTTGTTTCAAACTCAAATCCCTAAACGTACAGATGTCATTTACAACAAAAAAAAGACTAGATTTACAACCGGAAGTGCTATATTTACAACAAAATTTAAAATTTGGTCATTTACAACAGAAAAAGTCATATTTATAACAGGAAATGTCATATTTACAATAAAATTTAAAAACTTGGATTTTGTTTTTATATAAATAATAATATCAAAAAAGTGATATGTGAATTTCAATTGGGACATTTTTGTTATTTTTTATGGTCCTTGGGCCTAGCTGTAATTTTCCCTAAAAAAAAGAGATTTTTCTTACCGATCCTTCGGGCAAGGTTCTTAAAAACGAGTTTTTACCTAAAAACGAAAGGAGATTGAAAAATCGTAAAACGTAAAATCGTAATACAAAACGTAGTTTTTACCGTATATATATATATATATATATAAAATTTAATTAAAGTAGATAAAAATATTGAGATTTTAATAATAAAAATATTTTCTGATGAAAATATAAGAGAATGTAATGTAATTAGTAATTGATATGGATATAAAAATATGTGTGCGCAATATTATTTTATATATATTTTTTAGAAAAGAGATATCTCTCTCATCATCTAAGCTTTTTTTTTTTTTTTTTTTTTTTTTTTGGTCAGAGTCTCATCATGCTATGCAGCTGGATACCTTAAATGTATGTGCAATATTATTTTATATGTTTTTTTTTTCTCAAATATTATTTTATATATTTAATAACACCATTGGGACTTGGGAGGAGTATGCAAAAGTCACGACTCACGACTTCACACAGCTGGCTACCAACTTCATTTAATAAAATCATCTCGGCCTTTAATCTTCTCTCTCACGGTCACTGCCCTTCACTCTTCCAGTCTCTTCTCTTCATCTTCTTTCCAGTCGGCCTTCACTCTTCCGGTCTCTTCTCTTCATCTTCTTTCCAGTCCTCCCTCAAACCTTAACAACGGATTCTTGGAGCCTCCCTCGTCTCCGTTCAGGCGATCTCCATCTCCAACTTCTTTCCCGCTTTTTTAAAAAACGTTTCGTTTTTGCGTTTCTGCGTTTAAAATCAGCGTTTTTACCGATTTCACTCCATGGACGCTTTTTGCTGCAACGAAACACGGATGGCCTGAAATAAAACGTAAAATCGCGTTTTTTACGTTGTAAAACGCGTTTTTAAGAACCATGCTTCTGGGCCTCGTCGCTCTCTTTGGAGCCTACTCTACTTGTAGCCTAATAGAGGGTATCCACTTGTTGAAATTCCGGAGGCCGTTAATGCCTATCCTTGTCGCCGGCCGATGAGAAAGTCGGAAAGACCGAACTCTCTTAGTTTCTGCTTTCTAGTTTCTTTCATAACGCTTCGGCTTCACACTGTACTCGGCTTCAATTTGATTCATTCGGTGAAGTGAAGAAGCATTGAGGCATCGCAGATACTCCTTTTTCAATCTGATAGATCCCAATATGCTTTCTTCTGCTTCTGCAAGGTACTCCTCCTCCAAATTTCCTCTCTTTGCTACTTGTACCTTCTTTCTTTCTTTACCTCCTTCGCTCACTCTCAAATGTTATCTTCATTCCCATTCCCCAAATCTCAACAGCCTCAATAACGCTGTTGCTTCTGTCTATCGCATGCTAAACATGCGTCCTCCACCATCCAGACGCCATATTAACAAGATTTTAGGGTCTATAGTGAAGATGAAACATTATCCCCATGTTATCTCTCTTCTTGCCCAAGCCGAGATTAATGGCTTCACTCCTGATTTAACTAACCTGAACATCTTGATCAATTGCTACTGCCACGTTGGTCAGATGGATTTTGCCTTCTCTACATTGGGGAAAATTTTCAAGATGGGTTATCAACCAGACACTGTAACCTTGTCTACATTAATAAAAGGACTGTGCTTTAACCAAAATGTTGGCAAAGCTCTAGATTTCTATGATGACATAGTTGCAAGAGGTTTTCAGTTAAATGAAATTACTTATGGAGCATTAACAAATGGGCTGTGTAAAATAGGGAAAACAAGATCTGCCATTAAATTGTTGCAAAGGATGGAAGAAAAGTCGGTCAAGCCTAATGTTGTTATCTACAGCACAGTCATTGATGCACTTTGCAAAGATGGACTTGTCAATGATGCGTGCAATTTGTATTTGGAAATGATTGGTCATGGGGTATCTCCAGATGTTGTTACCTATAATAGTCTAATCCACGGTTATTGCTGCATGGATCAGTGGAAAGAAGCAAATCAATTGTTCAGTGAAATGATATCGAAAGGCATCCACCCAAATGTTCGTACCTTTAACATCCTAGTTGATGCCTTTTGTAAAGATGGAAGGATTATAGAAGCTCAAGCTGTATTTGCTAAGATGGTGAAGAGTGATCAGAGTCCTGATGTTGTTACCTACAATTGCTTAATTGATGGATATTGTTTGACTAATAATATCATTGAGGCTGAGGAAGTTTTTAGTAGGATGATGAAAAATGATTTGGCACCTGACCTTGTTAGCTATAATATTTTGATCAGTGCATACTTCAAGATGAAAATGGTGGATGAAGCCATGGATCTCTTTAAGGAATTTCATTCCAGAAATTTGGCTCCCGATGTTGTAACTTATAATTCTGTTATTGATGGCTTGCTCAAATCAAAAAGAATCTCATGTGCACAAGATATTATTTATGAGATGCAGGGTAGGGGTATTCGCCCTGACACAATTACTTGCAATATCTTGTTAGATGCATTCTGCAAAATGGGACATCTTGACAAGGCAATTACATTATTTAGGCAAATTGTCAATCAAGGATTTCGGCCTGATGTGAACACCTACACTATACTTATTGATGGTTTATGCAAAGGTGGTAGATTAAATGATGCGTGGGAGATTTTTCAGTTTCTTTTGGCCAAAGGTTATGAAGTAAATGTCCATACATATACTGCTATGGTTCATGGTTTCTGCAAAGAAGGTTTGCTTGATAAAGCAATCTCCCTGCTCGATAGAATGGAAGAGAATGGCTTTGTCCCTGATTCTGTAACTTGGAAAGTAGTTCTTCGTCGATTTCTTCTTGAAAAGAATGAGAATGCTTTGGCTGAGAAGTTTCTACATGAAATGATTTATAGAGGCTTTTTGAAGAATTAAAACAAGGTGAGAGACTATAGCTCACGTTCAAATTACATGTACATGTAAGCTATTGTCCTTCACTGTTTGCAAATGCTTGCATATTTTTCGTCAGACAGCACAATCAGTATAATATTTTGTCAGTCATTTATTTTATTCTACATTTCTACTTCACAAGTGTGATTGGTGAATGTTCTTTCAAGCAAGTTTGATGATAGAGCAACTTGAAATGAATTTATCAGCCAAAATTGAAGACCTCGTTTTACTGTGTTCTTGATTTTCTTGTTCTTAAAGTTGTTTTATAAAGTTATTACTCCCTCTAGGCACTACAAAAGTGTTCTATAATTAGGACCGGAGAAAGTAATTAAAATAAGTTTTGTGAAGAAAAAATCTATTTGAATAATTATTCTGAAAAATCATATCTTCGAAAAGATTTTTTTTTTTTTTTTTTTTTTTTTTTTAAAAAAAAAAAAAACTCATTTGGAACAATGGTGTACTTAAAATAAATTGAGAGAAAAAAAGGTTTTCTGTTTGATTGACTTGTCATATAAATTGATATTGGCGTTATTTTTTATAATTGCTTAATATTATATTATGTAGAGAAAAAATATTCTAGTCAAATTTTCTACTTCTAGACTTATGTTTCCAGTGAAGTCCTCCACTTGTTATTTATAACAACTGGGATTCTTTATTTTTTTCCCAGGTCAGTTTAATTGAATATTTTAGCCCTTGTTTCTATTATTCTATTGCAGAATGCTCTTCTGCAGTTTGGAAAGGTGGTAAATGCATAAGAGCAAGTGATTGCTGCTGGCACCATGTACTACATCACGCTGGAAGCAACTGATGGTGGGAAGAAAAAGATTTTATGAAACCAAAAATTGGGAGAAGCCATGGCTGAACTTTAAGGAAGTGCAGGTGTTTAAGCCTGTTGGTGACGCCCCTAGTGAGTCTTCTAGCCAGGTATTTTACTACACTGCACAACGTGCGCTGGTAGGATTTAATGTTTAAAGTGTTTACTACTTCCGCTGGTTCTTAATAAGACATATTTGGAGAGTTCATATTGATCCTAAATATAAGATCTAATTTTCATATTTGTCGGTCTTTTCCTAATTTACCCCCATTGATACTCTCTCAACAATAATCAAGAAAGAGAGGGAAGAAGAGAATTAAGTAAGATGACTGGGGTGCTTTAGAAAATATATATCATATTAACTAACTTCTTTTATCTGATCAAATTAGGTAAATATATCTTATATTAAAAATCGAATGTAGCATACTATTCACGCTTGTCTTCTGAGAGAACAATGTCTGCTTGTTATCAATATTTGGAACTAGCCAAAAGAACTCTGATAACTAGTGTTTGAAGAAAGTTTCAATATGGAATTGTTATTGTAGTTTGTTAACGGAACTGTTATGCTAATGGAACAAGTCAAAAGGGCTTGAAGCACAGGAGAAACAAATAAGAAGATAGTAGACTATTTTTTTTTATCCTTTACTATAATAATCAAAACTCATGAAATCAGAACTCTGTCTTGATACAGATGACTTGGATGTGCACGTCATTGAGAAGAATATTCTTGTCATTATTAGGCCATTGCTCCATTAAGAATACGGGAGTAAGATTAGTCCACTAAGCTAGATCTATCTGTTACATTTTTATGGAACATGCTTAACATATTGAAAACATGCAAAGTTAGTAAGCCTAAGAACTTGATCTTGGGATGGCCTCAAGATTGCAAAAAAGGAACAGCTCATTGATATTTATGTGATAAATTAGTGTTTACGCCAAAAGATGAATCCTATTGATGAGGATTAATTAGACAATATCTTTTACACTCATCTTCAAATTGAACATTCTCATTTTATGATCTTAATCTCCCATTCATTTTGTATGTCTTTCTGCTGTTCAATAACAGGACCTGGTTGATTTAGCTTTAAGCAATATTAGGTCTGTTGCCCTTGTGTCATGGCCTTTTCATTTCATTGCTTTCCTTTGTTAAGTATAATGATCTTGGTTTTACCATCTGAATTTTACCTATTGGACAAACAATTTCTGGTTGTAATGGACCTTCCCTTTCACATCTGCATTTGGGGTTTGATGTCCCTTCAATGCATCTTGTTTAGTAGGTTTATTAATTCGAAGTGTGCTTTGATTTTTTTCCCTTTTTCAGGTTGATGATGATTATATGTCACTGATTTGGCTTGAAGGTTGAGTTATGAGGATGTCAAAAGCATACAATATATGGAATAAAAGTAGCTAATTAGTTTACCTTCGGGATAAAAGTATTATGCGTAAATATTAATAACTGATGCTTTTTGTGAAGCAAGAAAATAAGGACAATATGAAAATACCCTTCTCAGGGGCCACAGATAAAGGCACCATCTTTATTATCACTAGTGGAAATTGTGTGCGTAGGAAATTCCAATTCCATATTCCATTCTATACATAATCTAAAATTTTGTAAGAAGTCTTATTTTGTATAAGTTACAAACATTATTTCTCAATCTGTTTGTCTATCTTTGGACTCACTGTCTGAGGGTCTGCATTCTATAGTTTTATGCTATCAAGCTTGTGATAAGGCTTTTTATGGGTTTATAATAATAAAATGACAATTTCTTTTAAAGTTCTATAAATAGTATGAGAATATAATTTATGACTTAGGTTATCTGCACAAACTTAAAAGTTTAGGTGGTTTATTATTTTTTGATATGGCTCTCTGACTTGGTTAAATGTAAGTATTGTCAGAACTAATTAGAGTTAGCTTTTTAAAGGTGTTTTTTTGTGTTCACATAAACTCCACCTCTTATGAGTAGAACTGAGAATTAGGGCTGGCCCGGCCCTCCAGGGTTCGGGATAAGAACAACATTTGTTTTTCAAAGCCCGGCCTGAGAGCACCAGGATCAGGGCAAAGTTACTATTCCAAATTTCAACTACTTTTCCTCTACTTTTTTCAAAGAAATATAATTAGTAAATTACAACATAAATCATCCAACAAATAAGCACAGTCACTAATTCATAATCAAAAGCAAACTATGTTCACAAATGACTCATATAAAACATAAGAAACATATCACTAAACGACATTAGTACGATGACTATTATTGTCGTTATCTTCGCCACTATCATCAATTTCAATGACATTTAATTATTATTCATTTTGAGTATTAGGCTTCGGTTAATGAGTAAGAATATCATGAATTTTTTCTCCCTCTTCATGAACATATCTATAATATTTATCTGCAACAAATAATAAATCAAATCATAAAAGTAGACTATAGTTATTATGTATTTGTAATTAAATGGATAAATAATTCTATAACAAATACAATATATATATAAATTATTGAAGGACCAAACTTAAACAAGTATTCAACTTTTTTTAAAAAAATAAAGGGCCCGATGGGCCGGCTTGTAGCCCTCTAGAGTTGGCCCGTGTAAGCCCTTGGCCCTTCAGGGCAGCCCTCCAAGGCCAAACTTCACTTTATACCTCCAATTTTTAAGCGGGGCCCTTAAAGGGCCAGGGCTTAAACAGGCCCGGCCAATTTTCCCAGCTCTACTTATGAGTTTGTGTAACCTTGCTTAAATTGAATTAGAAAGGGGTTCCTGTTATTATTTTTAAACTTTAGGAATGTGAGTGTAGATTTGTAAGAGTTTCAAAGTAACTAAAGCTATATTTTAGTTTTTTTTTAAAAAAAAAGAAAAAAAAAAAAAAAAAGCCAATGCAATTTCAAAAGCTCAAGATCTCATGGGTCATGGTGCATTATACTCCCTATGATCCTATTTATAAAAGTACAATAACTGAATTCTGCGGTTTAAAAAAGATGTTAAAATTAGTTAAAAATAATACGTATGTTTAAGTTCTTTACAAATTTTAACAGACACTTAGGGATTTTGGAATTTCATGTGGTATTTAAATAGAATTTTTCCTTCAATTTTCTTAGCAGATAAAAAAATAAATTTTTGCCAGCATTGACATATAGTGTGGGCTGATTTTGTATAGAGTTTTGATTTGTAAATAATACATTTCCCCGTTGACCAAAAGAAATAAAAATTCTGGCAGCCAAATTTAATGTAGTAAAAACTGAATCAGATAGGGATACGTGTTATTTTTAAAATCCAGGAGTGCTAGTGTATATTTTTAAAATCTCCCAAGTAATTGAAATTTTTCAATGAATACGAAAAATTCTAAGGGTTAATATAATATTTTATCCTTTAAATTTGCCCTCATTTTTGGTTTGGTATCTCAAGTTTTAAACTATAGGCTTTAGTCCCCTCAAGTTTTATTACGTTTAAAACATTAGTATCTATAACTCAATAAACTTGGATCATTTTGCTCTTAGAGAGATCAAAAGCAATGGTTTCAAATTTGAGGGACTAAAACTAAAATGAGAGTAAATTTGAGGAATCAAAGATGATATTAATCCAAAAGTCAATTTTAAAAGCTCTATGATGGGCTATAAATTTTAAGACATGATCTGGTTGAGACATAAGGTGAAGAAAAATGGTTAGTGGAGATACTCTTCTATATTTGACTAGTCACCAAGGAGAGTTGGCATAGATGGTAAGGGATCCAGGACTAGGCCTAAATGGTCGTGGGTTCGATCCCTCCGCCGTCGGGACTCCTTTGGTAGGCGATCTCGTAAGTCAGCAAGTAAGTCTTTCCCAGATAGAGCCCTGGGGGTCGTGCCCTGGCCTTGGTGGGGGTCAAACCCCTCCAAAACTTTTCTTTTATATAAAAAAAAAAAAAAATACTCATATAGTCTTATTTATAAGTTATTTTTAATGTTTTACTAAAGCTTAGCAAATTTTAAAGTCTATACAACAATAAATAAAAGGTAAAATTGTACATTTATCTAAAAAAATTAATAATATAAATTATAAATATGAACTTAAAAATCTTTTCTTTCTATATTATAAACCATACTAAAGGAGTATCATATTATGTCACATTTAATGTACCATGTTGTATGTTTTGATATTCTAATTAAACAGTTAAAATAATTAAGTAAGTTCTAAAAAAAAATTGATTGAAAAATAACTCACAAAAAATTAAATTAAATGATTATCTCATATAAATCATGCAATTATTTAATGGAAACTTTTCAGAAAAATACATTTAAAATATCAAAATCCCCAATCAGTTTTATTTCCTTCAATATTTTATGTATTAATTATATTTGACTAGCAATTCATAATTGACGAAAAATCTCATTAAAAGCCTTGAAATACGCAAATGGAGTCAGTGCACTTTGTTATGCAGTTATAATTCTCTTCATTTTGGGGTGGTGTTCTGTAATCCCAATCACATTTTTGCTTTAAGCTAAATGAAGTTAAAATATTCTTTGTTACTGCATTTTTACGTTAAGTGGTTTTGCCTCCCTGAATTCAGATTATGTTCAAATATTTCAGAACCAAAGCTGGTTTCTTAAGGGAGTCAAAAGCTCGCGCCATTTCAATGTTTGCATTTGGATTTTGCCTTCTCTACATTGGGAAAAATTTTCAAGATGGGTTATCAATGACACTGTAACTTTTATCTACACTAATAAAAGGACTGTGCTTTAACCAAAATGTTGGCGAAGCTCTAGATTTCAAGATGGGTTATCAACCAGACACTGCAACTTTGGCTTCAATATATATCTATGAAAAAAAAAATATATGTAGTCTTCAATTTGTAAAAATTATTATTATTTTAAATCAACAAAGATTTTAATTTAAAATGAAATTATATAATTTTAATAAAAGTCAAGGTCTTCTATAATTTATCATATATGTTAAACCAAGAAAGTTTGTATGATTTATTTTTGGTTTAGAAGCAATTTATGTGGTTTAAAAAATTCATATAATATCGATAAAATTAAAATATCTAATTTACCTATTATATCCTAAAAATATGAAATAAGTTTAGTTTTTATTTTTATAAAAAGAGCTTAATTGATATCAACGTTAATAATATAAATCGAGACAACTTGATGACGAGAATTGGTGAAAAATAAAAATTAAGAAAAATACGAGTGTAACAATTATTAATTAAATAATATATTGAAAAAAAAAAGATATGATCATATCATGATAAGAAATTTTTTAGATGTGAAAACAAGAGACAATACATAAGGTTTGATTAGGGGCAATTTAGTAATTTTAAATTTATATTATGATGTTACAATTTTATAGTCCTTTATAATACCTATTATTTTCTTTAGGTCCTTTATTTATTCTAAATAATTACAATTTTATGGTCCTTTATAATACCTATTATTTTCTTTAGGTCCTTTATTTTAATTTTCCCTATGGAATATATATTATATGTATAACTATGGGTAGCTTCACTCAACGGATTTATTTATTATTGAATATAGAATATTATTCCTTCCTTTCCTTAATACAGTACCTAATCGTGAAGTTGATATTGATCTTAAATACAAGATCTATTTGTCATATTTGTTAATATTAACTTTATTAACTAACTTACTTAATTTAATCAAATTAGGTAAATTTATCTTATATTAAAGACTCGAGAGAGTAAAATACCTGCTACCTTTGTATATAAAGTCCCATTTTTTGAATGGATTTATCCTTTTAATAAGGTCCCATTTGAGTTAATGTGAACAATAAATGTATTTTTATTTATTTTACTCTCAATTAATTTCATATATTGCATTAATTAAAATATTGACTTATTCCCTTTATTTTCTCTTATTTGTTTTATTCTCTCACATTAACTTTCCCATACATTCTCCTTTACCATTTCCTAGTTATAATCACCCATTTATAAATGAGGACATTTTTTAAATTTTTTTATTAATCGTGTCAATAACTAAAATATTCTTATTAACTGTTTAATTTCTTGTAAACCCGTTATTTATGTTGTAAATGCTTTTAACGGCATCACTTTCCCCGGCGGATGAGAAAGGCATAGCTCACTTGCTCGGTTTCTAGTTTCTCTCATCATGCTTCGGCTTCACACTGTCGTCACTTCAATTTGATTCATTCGGTGAAGTGAAGAAGCATTGAGGCATCGCAGATACTCCTCTTTCAATATGATCCCCCAATATGCTTTCTTCTGCTTCTGCAAGGTACTCCTTCTCCAAATTTCCTCTCTTTGCTACTTGTGCCTTCTTTCTCTCTTCCCCTTCTTCCATCACTCTCACATGTCATCTTCATTCCCATTCCCCAAATCCCAACAGCCTCAATGACGCTGTTGCTTCTGTCAATCGCATGCTAAACATGCGTCCTCCACCATCCAGACGCCATATTAGTAAGACTTTAGGGTCTATAGTGAAGATGAAACATTTTTCCCATGTAATCTCACTTCTTGCCCAAGCCGAGCTTAAGGGCTTCACGCCAGATTTATTTGACCTGAGCATCTTGATCAATTGCTACTGCCACGTTGGTCAGATGGATTTTGCTTTTTCTACATTTGGGAAAATTTTCAAGATGGGTTATCAACCAAACGTCGTGATTTTGACTACACTAATAAAAGGACTATGTTTTAACCAAAATGTTGGCAAAGCTCTAGATTTCTTTGATGACATACTGACGAAAGGTTTTCAGTTAAATGAAGTTACGTATGGAGCATTAACAAATGGGCTGTGTAAAATAGGGAAAACAAGATCTGCCATTAAATTGTTGCCAATGATGGAAAAAAAGTCAGTCAAGCCTGATGTTTTTATCTACAGCACAGTCATTGATGCACTTTGTAAAGATGGACTTGTCAATTATGCGCGCAATTTGTATTTGGAAATGATTGGTCATGGGGTATCTCCAAATGTTGTTACTTATACTAGTCTAATCCACGGTTATTGCTGCAAGGATCAGTGGAAAGAAGCAAATCAATTGCTCAGTGAAATGATATCGAAAGGCATTCACCCAAATGTTCGTACCTTTAACATCCTAGTTGATGCCTTATGTAAAGATGGAAGGATTATAGAAGCTCAAGCTGTATTTGCTGGGATGGTGAAGAGTGATCAGAGGCCTGTTGTTGTTACCTACAATTACTTAATTAATGGATATTGTTTGACTAATAATATCATTGAGGCTAAGGAAGTTTTTAGTAGGATGATGAAAAATGGTTTGGCACCCGACCTTTTTAGCTATAATATTTTGATCAGTGCATGCTTCAAGATGAAAATGGTGGATGAAGCCATGGACCTTTTTAAGGAATTACATTCTAGAAATTTGGTTCCCAATGTTGTAACCTATAGCTGTGTTATTGATGGCTTGCTAAAGTCCCTAAGAATTTCTTGTGCACAAGATATTATTTATGAGATGCAGGGTAGGGGTATTCGCCCTGACACAATTACTTACAATATCTTGTTAGATGCATTCTGCAAAAGGGGACATCTTGACAAGGCAATTACATTATTTAGGCAAATTGTCAATCAAGGATTTCGGCCTAATGTGAACACCTACACTATACTTATTGATGGTTTATGCAAAGGTGGTAGATTAAATGATGCGTGGGAGATTTTTCAGTGTCTTTTGGCCAAAGGTTATGAAGTAAATGTCCATACATATACTGCTATGGTTCATGGTTTCTGCAAAGAAGGTTTGCTTGATAAAGCAATCTCCCTGCTTGATAGAATGGAAGAGAATGGCTGTGTCCCTAATTTTGTAACTTGGAAAGTAGTTCTTCGTCGATTTCTTCTTGAAAAGAATAAGAATGCTATGGCTGAGAAGTTTTTACATGAAATGATTGCTAGAGGCTTATTGAAGAATTAAAACAAGGTGAGATACTATAGCTCAAGTTCAAATTTCATGTACATGTAAGCTTTATTGTCATTCACTGTTTGCAAATGCTTGCATATTTTGTGTCAGACGACACAATAGGTTTAATATTTTGTCAGTCATTTATTGTATTCTACTTCACAAGTGTGATTGGTGAATGTTCTTTCAAGCAAGTTTGATGATAGAGCAACTTGAAATGAACCTGCCATCATAGCTTTTTATCAGCCGAAATTTAAGACCTTGTTTGACTGTGTTCTTGATTTTCTTGTTCTTGAAGTAGTTTTATAAAGTTATTATTTAAAATACGTTTTCTGAAGAGAAAAATGTAGTTGAATAATTATTCTGAAAAAATGTGTCTTAGAAAAGATTTTTTTTTTTTTAAAAAAAAAAAAAAAAAAAAAAAAAAACTCATTTGAAACAATAGTACTTAAAATAAATTGAGAGAAAAAAAGGAAAATATTTTTTTGATTGACTTGTCTTATAAATTGATATTGGTGTTATTTTTTATAATTGCTTAATATTATATCATTCAGAGAAAAAATGTTCTAGATTATAACTTGTACCTTCTGCATTTGTGTTTCTAGTCAAATTTTCTACTTCTAGACTTATGTTTCCAGTTAAATCCTCCGCTTGTTATTTATAACAACTGGGATTCTTTATTTTTTCCCAGGTCAGTTTAATTGAATATTTTAGCCCTTGTTTCTATTATTCTATTTAAGCCCGTTGGTGATGCCCCTAATGAGTCTTTTAGCTTGGTATTTTACTACCCTGCACAATGTGCGCTGGTAGGATTTAAAGTTTGAAGTGTTTACTACTCCCTTCGGTTCTTAATAGAAGACATATTAGAGGAGTTGATATTGATCCTAAATATATGACTTAATTTTAATATTTGTCAATCTTTTTCTAATTTAGCCCTTTTGATACTCTCTCAACAATAATCAAGAAGGAGAGGGAAGAAAGAAATTAAGGAAGATGACTTGGGATGCTTTAGAAAATGCACGTCTTACTAACTAACTTTACTAACTTCTTCTATCTAATTAAATTAGATAAGTATGTCTTATATTAATGATTGAAGGGAGCATATTATACACGCTTGTCTTCTAAGGGAACAATGTCTGCTTGTTTTCAATATTTAGAACTAGCCAAAAGAACTTTGATAACTAAAGTTTCTAATAACGAAAGCATACGGAATTGTTATTGTAGTTTGTTAACGGAACTGTCATGCTAATGGAACAAATCAAAATCGCTTGAAGCACAGGAGAAACAAATAAGAAGATAGTATAATAATCGAAACTCATGAAATCAGAACTCTGTCTTGATACAGATGACTTGGATGTGCACATCATCGAGAAGAATAGCCTTGTCATTGTTATACCTTTGCTCCATTAAGAATAAGGGGTGAGATTAGTTCACTAAGCTAGAGCTATCTGTTACATTTTTATGGAACATGCTTAAC
The DNA here is from genome assembly GCA_019022655.1 of Acacia acuminata. NCBI lineage: Eukaryota > Viridiplantae > Streptophyta > Magnoliopsida > Fabales > Fabaceae > Acacia > Acacia acuminata. Next base: position 1,957,945 of record JAFJYI010000075.1, read on the forward strand.
ATATTGAAAACAGGCAAAGTTTTTTGCTGTTCTAAAAGTAAGCGTAAGAACTTGATCTTGGGATGGCCTCAAGATTGCAGAAAAGGAACAGCTCATTGATATTTATGTGATAAATTAGTGTTTACCCCAAAAGATGAATCCTATTGATGAGGATAAATTAGACAACATCTTTTACACCCATCTTCAAATTGAACAGTCTCATTGTATGATCTTAATCTCCCATTCATTTTGTATGTCTTTCTGCTGTTCAATAACAGGACCTGTTTGATTTAGCTTTAAGCAATATTAGGTCTGTTGCCCTTATATCATGGCCTTTTCTTTTCATTGCTTTCCTTTGTTCAATGTTCCTTTGTTAAGTATAATGATCTTGATTTTACCGTCTGAATTTTACCCTATTGGACAAACAGTTTCTGGTTGTAATGGACCTTCCCTTTCACACCTGAATTAGGGGTTTGATGAGCCTTCAATGCTTCTTGTTTAGTAGATTTATTAATTCGAAGTGTGCTTTGATTTTTTTCCCTTTTTCAGGTTGGTGAAGATTCTATTTCACTGACTTGGCTTGAAGGTTGAGTTATGAGAATGTCAAAAGCATACAATATATGGAATAAAAGTAGCTAATTTGTTTACCTTCGGGATTTATATTCAAGCCCTTACTTATTATGAAAGATGTATGCTTTTGGTATCATTTTACAAATTCAAGTATGGTGTATTATGCGTAAATATTAATAAGTGATGCTCCTTGTGAAGCAAGAAAATGAGGACAACATGAAAGTACCCTTCTTACGGGGCCACAGCTAAAGGGACAATCCTTATTATCACTAGTGGAAATTTTGTGTGGGAAAATTCAATTACATATTCCATTCCATATATAATCTAAAAATTTTTAAGAAGTAATATTCTGTATAAGTTACAAACAATATTTCTCAATCTCTTTTTCTATCTTTGGACTCACTGTCTGAGGATCTACATTCTATGGTTTTATACTATCAAGCTTGTAATGAGGCTTTTTATGAGTTTACAATAATAAAAGGACAATTTCTTTTAAAGCTCTAATATAATTTCTAACTTAGGGTATCTGTACAAACTTGAAAGTTTAGGTGGTTTGTTATTTTTTAATATCTCTATCTGATTGAGTCAAATATTCAAATGTAAACATTGTCATAACTAATTGGAGATAGCTTTTTAAAGGTGTTTTTTTCGTTCACATAAATTCCGCTTCTTATAAGTTTGTGTAATTTTGCTTAAATTGAATTAGAAAGGGATCTGTGGTGTTTTTTTTTTTTTTTTTTTTTTTTTTTTTTTTTTTTTTTTTTTTTTAAACTCTACGAATGTGAGTGTAGATTTGTAAGAGTTTCAAAGTAACTAAAGCTATATTTTAATTTTAAAAAAGCCAATTCAATTTCAAAAGCTCAAGATCTCATGGATCATGGTGCACTTATGATCTTATTTATAAGAGCTTAATAACTGAATTATGCGGTTTAAAAAAATAGTTACAATTAGTTAAAAATAATAAATATGTCTGATATAAACTTTTTTCCCCTAGTATGCCTTTATTTATGAGGGCCAAGTAAGAGAGAGGAAAAAAAAAGTGAATATAAATATTATCATCTTTTTAATTAATGCAACACATAAAATTAATGAGAGGTGAAAATGAAAAAAAAAAATTATTAAATATTTAGATAACTCATATCGACTCTTATAAAAAAGACAATAGCAATATAAATTTAGACAAACTTAATTAATGTATACTTCTTGAAAAGATCATTCCTCACTAAACAATAATTAACCATAATGTTTTCATAAAACTGGATTAATAAGTGATTAAGGAAAACTCTTTTGTTTACAAAAATAATTACATCGGAGTCGAAGGCATAAATTCTGCCCACAAACTCATTATAGCAAAATCCAAACCTCTGAGCACAATTATCGAACAGAATAATACACAGCCCACGAGTCTTACAACACCAAATCTATAACAATGGGTCTACAACAAAACATTTTCCACGTAAGTTTTGATTGTGGATCCACCAAAATATTATAGTGTATAAAATAAAACATTCGATCTCACAGCGAATAAACAGTCACCCCAAAACAATTAACATAGTATTTCAAAACATGAGGGTCCTAGAATGACAATATAAAAATCTATACAACACTCATACCAAAAGAGGCTTACAAAGTTCGCAACTCTTATGCCTCTGGTTGCTTCCTTGTCCTCTAGTAAAATTAGAGGTCTCACCTGAAAATATTGATAATGACGGGGTGAGACATAATGTCCCAGTAATCAAAATTAGTTTATCAAATGCAAGAAAGGATTGCAAGTCAGAGAAGCAAGTTTGCTAACATAATTATAATATCAACAACAACTCAATAATACATAATAGTTAATAATTAGAATCATCCCCACTCGTCCATATTGCTCCTCCTTATATCTTCTGAACGTGGTATACTTTATCATTGCTAGTATACTTGGCCAAGGTTAGTTAGTCGCTTCAAGAATGTTGTCCCTTCCCATGCTACCACCAATATACCGTAGTAGGGATGTGTCAACCCAAAATACTCAACTCAAATTTGGGCTAGCAATGAGAGAGCCAATGGACACAATTTCACCCTAAATCTCTTCCACATAACTCAACATATTCCATAACAGATAAATAATATATCACTATAACTTTCAAAAACATCGTGCAATATATTATTCCATAACAAACATCATAACAACAATGTCTTATAAAATCCATTATTTCATATACAATATTTCACAACAAACATCATAATTATCATAAAAATCACAATCTCAATAACAATATTTACTTATATATATATATTAGAAAGTATACTGCTTCACTGAAACAAATTCATATTCAGATATACCCATAATTTTTCAAACACGTGTTAGTAGTTCATGTGAAAATAAGGTTTGAAAAACACCTTACAGTAAAAAAAAACCTTATGAAATAAATTAACCCCGGTTACTTCAACTCCAAGCTAAACCTTATCTCGAAGAGTAAAACGCGAACAATCACGGGTCACATGTAAACTCTACATTATCACAATTATAACTTATATAACTCAAAATACACAAATTATAATAATAATATATTGTTGTAATAAAAACTGAAAATAACAGTTTAATCCTTCAAATTTCAAAACTAAACTAATTAAAATTTCAATAATATTTCCCTTAATCCAAAATAAATTATTTATTCAACTTTTAATCGGTAAAAATATGAGGTAGGATGTAAATCCTAAATTTCTTAAATAGAAAAATTAATTTAAATTCCTACAACAACCATTCAATAAATCTAAACCAATTAAAACTAGTTATTGATCGTTCTTTACATATATACAATCTTCTAATATGAAAGATCAAAAATTTTTCAAAATTCTATCTCAAAATTTTCACTAACCAACATGATATTACCTTCATTGAGAAAAGAAAAATATATAGAACAACTTTCATAAAGGAATTTTATTGAAAAGAAGTTATTTATTATCTAAATGATCTTATAAAATAAATAATATACTTCAATAAAACCCAAATATACTCCAACTACTCTTCTCTTCCTTCTCACTTTTCTCTCCATTTTCCTTCTCAATTTCATCTCCTCACCGTCGCAATGCGCACACATATATGTAGTTTTTTTTTTTTTTGGGGGGTGAATTGGAGATGACGGGGATCAAATTTTTGTTTTTTTCCCTTCTCTTCTTTGAAACAGCCATGTACCTCTCTCTCTCACTCTCTCTCTCTCTCTCTCTCTCTCTCTCTCTCTCTCTTTAGAAAATGGAGAAATCACCACATAAGCCCCAACTTTTATTATTATTATTATTATTTGTATGTATGTATGTATTTTTTTCCCACAATTACAATTTAATTACCATAAGGGAAAATGATAAATAAATACCATATGAATTTGTAAAACCAAAATCTCCGAATTTGTAAAAAAGACTGAGAGGTACCAAGGACCTATGAGGGATATGCAAATTCGGGTGAAATTACCCCTTTGCTCTTAATTTTAAATAAATAAAAATACCCTCACCACCAAGAGGGCCACCAACTTGTGGGTTTTTTTTTTTTTAAAAAAATACGGCATTGAAAGGTGGGGGTGGAGTTCGAACGGCCAACACATCCATTGGGTTGTTGATTCCTTTAATATATATTAACAAATATATATATTCTTTTTAATATTTTTTCAAAGGTATTTACAAAACTTGCAACGGTATTTACAAATCCGATAACACCATTTACAAATTCGGTAACACCATTTACAAATTTAACACCATTTACAACTTTTTTTTAAGTTTACATTTTTTCCTCTTTAATGCCTCACGAGTAAAAAAAAAATCAACAATATTTACAAATCGAGCAATGCTATTTACAAATTCAATAACATCATTTACAACCTTTTTTTTAAAAAAAAATTTGTAAAGAGGAAAAACATGTAAACTTGAAAAAAACGTTGTAAATGACGCGTTCTTTGGATTTGTAAATATCATTGCAAGTTTTGTAAATACCATTGATTTATTTATTTATTTATTTGTTTTTACTCGAGGCATTGAAGAGGGAAAAAAGCTGTAAACTTGAAAAAAAATTGTAAAATTGAATTTATAAATGGTGTTACTTGGATTTGTAAATACCGTTAAGTTTTGTAAATACCGTTGATTTTTTTTATTACTCGAGGCATTAAAGAGGAAAAAAAAATGTAAACTTGAAAAAAAGTTGTACATGGCGTTACTGAATTTACAAATAGCGTTCTTGGATGTGTAAATACCATTATTATTTTTTTTTATTTTTTTTTACTCGGAGGCATTAAAGATGAAAAGAAATGTAAACTTGAAAAAAGTTGTAAATGTCGTTGCAAGTTTTGTAAATATCGTTGATTTTTTTTATTACTTAGAGGCATTAAAGAGGAAAAAAATGTAAACTTGAAAAAAAAAATTGTAAATGACGTTACGAATTTGTAAATGACGTTCTTGGATTTATAAATACCGTTGAAAAAATGTTAAGAAAAATATATATATTTGTTAATGTATATAGTTGAACTACTTGGCCCCATGGATGTGTTACTTGGCCCGTGGATGTGTGGGCGGTTGGGAGTTCAAGTTCAAACCACACCCCCACACTTTCAATGAATATATTTCTTAAAAAAAAAAAACCCCCACCCCTCACCGATAAAAGTGTAATTTCACGAATTTGTATATCCCTTATAAGTCCTTGGTACCTCTCGGTCTTTTTACAAATTTGGAAAACTTACTGGAGATTTTGCAAATTCATATGGTATTTATTTGTCATTTTCTCTTATCGTAATCATATGTAACTTTTCTTAATTACAATTAAATCCTAAAAATAAAATTAGGGTGTTACACTTTTAGCATTTAGCAGCACGTCTCCCATTTTTGGATGATGTAATTTATTTCTATATATTTGATCCTATTATTATGATTTTCTCTTTAGGTGGGAGTTTTATAACAGTTTTTTTCAATTTTACATTAGATTATATTCATCTGGCACAACCGGGTGCAAATGCATATTGGTATCAAAAACACAGATCAAGCAATTAATATGTAGTGTGTGTCATTTTACTTTTCTTGAATAAATTGCTTTTATTATAAAAAATAAATTAATTAATTAACACGTTCTTTTAGCCAGCGCTGAATTTCGATTCTAGTTTTTTTTTTTTGCTAGTTAGGCTATAACTCTTATTTACTAAACTAATAAAATAGGTAAATGCATATCTAAGGGTTTTGTAGTCTAATAATACGGATACTCTCCTACTAATAGGTGGTCACGGTTCAATTCAGCTTGTTGAAATTAAGGAAAATGTTAATGCCTATCCTTATAATTCAAAAACATGTAATATATATCAGTACTATATTTTAATTAAAAATTATAATTATTAATCACGCGCATGTATTTGTACTTATATTTTAAATTTAATACAAACTATAAATTTATCCTATCTTAAAAAAAAAAGGAAAAAAAAGGAAGAAGATGGAAATCTCCTCCTGTCCAAGACGAAGGCGTAACTCAATTTTGTCGCTGGCCGATGAGGAAGTCGGAAAGACCTAAAGGCTTAACTCAGTTGCTCAGTTTCTGCTTTCTAGTTTCTTTCATCACGCTTCGGCTTCACACTGTCCTCAGCTTCAATTTGATTCATTCGGTGAAGTGAAGAAGCATTGAGGCATCGCAGATACTCCTCTTTCACTCTCATCCATCCCATTATGCTTTCTTCTGCTTCTGCAAGGTACTCCTTCTCCCAATTTCCTCTCTTTGCTACTTGTGCCTTCTTTCTCTCTTCCCCTTCTTCCATCACTCTCAAATGTCATCTTCATTCCTATTCTCCAAATCCCAACACCCTAGAAAACGCTGTTGCTTCACTCAATCGCATGCTAAACATGCGTCCTCCACCATCCAGACGCCATATTAATAAGATTTTAGGGTCTATAGTGAAGATGAAACATTATCCCCATGTTATCTCACTTCTTGCCCAAGCCGAGATTAATGGCTTCACGCCAGATTTAATTAACCTGAACATCTTGATCAATTCTTACTGCCACGTTGATCAGATGGATTTTGCTTTTTCTACATTGGGAAAAATTTTCAAGATGGGTTACCAACCAGACACTGTAACTTTGAATACGCTAATAAAAGGACTGTGCTTTAACCGAAATGTTGGCAAAGCTCTAGATTTCTACGATGACATACTGGCGAAAGGTTTTCAGTTAAATGAAGTTACTTATGGAGCACTAACAAATGGGCTGTGTAAAATAGGGAAAACAAGATCTGCCATTAAATTGTTGCAAAGGATGGAAAAAAAGTCGGTCAAGCCTAATGTTGTTATCTACAGCACAGTCATTGATGCACTTTGTAAAGATGGACTTGTCAATGATGCTCTCAATTTGTATTTGGAAATGATTGGTCATGGGGTATCTCCAAGTGTTGTTACTTATAGTAGTCTAATCCACGGTTATTGCTGCATGGATCAGTGGAAAGAAGCAAATCAATTGCTCAGTGAAATGATATCGAAAGGCATCCACCCAAATGTTTATACCTTTAACATCCTAGTTGATGCCTTATGTAAAGATGGAAGGATTATAGAAGCTCAAGCTGTATTTGCTAGGATGGTGAAGAGTGATCAGAGGCCTGATGTTTTTACCTACAATTGCTTAATTGATGGATATTGTTTGACTAATAATATCATTGAGGCTAAGGAAGTTTTTAGTAGGATGAGGAAAAATGGTTTGGCACCTAACCTTGTTAGCTATAATATCTTGATCTGTGCATACTTCAAGATGAAAATGGTGGATGAAGCCATGGATCTCTTTAAGGAATTTCATTCCAGAAATTTGGCTCCCAATGTTGTAACTTATAATTCTGTTATTGATGGCTTGCTCAAATCGCAAAGAATCTCATGTGCACAAGATATTATTTATGAGATGCAGGGTAGGGGTATTCGCCCTGACACAATTACTTACAATATCTTGTTAGATGCATTCTGCAAAATGGGACATCTCGACAAGGCAATTACATTATTTAGGCAAATTGCCAATCAAGGATTTCGGCCTAATGTGAGGGCCTACACTATACTTATTGATGGTTTATGCAAAGGTGGTAGATTAAATGATGCATGGGAGATTTTTCAGTGTCTTTTGGCCAAAGGTTATCAAGTAAATGTCCATACATATACTGCTATGATTCATGGTTTCTGCAAAGAAGGTTTGCTTGATGGAGCAATCTCCCTGCTCGATAGAATGGAAGAGAATGGCTTTGTCCCTGATTCTGTAACTTGGAAAGTAGTTCTTCGTCGATTTCTTCTTGAAAAGAATGAGAATGCTTTGGCTGAGAAGTTTCTACATGAAATGATTGCTAGAGGCTTGTTGAAGAATTAAAACAAGGCAAGATACTATAGCTCAAGTTCAAATTACATGTACATGTAAGCTTTATTGTCATTCACTTTTTGCAAATGCTTGCATATTTTGTGTCAGACAGCACAATAGGTTTAATATTTTGTCAGTCATTTATTTTTTCTACTTCACATGAGTGATTGGTGAATGTTCTTTCAAGCAAGTTTAATGATAGAGCAACTTGAAATGAACCTGCCATCAAAGCTTTTTATCAGCCAAAATTGAAGACATTGTTTGACTGTGTTCTTGATTTTCTTGTTCTTAAAGTAGTTTTATAAAGTTATTATTTAAAATAAGTTTTGCAAAGAAAAAAATCTATTTGAATAATTATTTTGAAAAATCATATCTTCGTAAAGAATATATATTTTTTTTTTTTTTTAAAAAAAAAAACTCATTTGAAACAATAGTGTACTTAAAATAAATATATAGAGAAAAGAAAGGAAAATAATTTTTTGATTGACTTGTCATATAGATTGATATTGGCGTTATTTTTTATAATTGCTTAATATTATATTATGTAGAGAAAAAATATTCTTGATTATCTCTTGTCCCTTCTGCATTTGTGTTTCTAGTCAAATATAACAACTGGGATTCTTTATTTTTCCCCAGGTCAGTTTAATTGAATATTTGAGCCCTTGTTTCTGTTATTCTATTGCAGAAGGCTCTTCTACAGTTTGGAAAGGTGGTAAATGCATAAGAGCAAGTGATTGCTGGCACCATGTACTACATCACGCTGGAGGCAACTGATGGTGGGAAGAAAAAGATTTTATGAAACCAAAATTTGGGAGAAGCCATGGCTGAATTTTAAGGAAGTGCAGGAGTTTAAGCCCGTCGGTGACGGCCCTAATGAGTCTTCTAGCCAGGTATTTTACCACACTGCACAATGTGCGCTGGTAGGATTTAAAGTTTGAAGTGTTTACTACTCCCTCCAGTTCTCAATATAACATATTTGGGGACTTGATCTTAGTCCTAAATATAAGATCTAATTTTCTTATTTGTCAATCTTTTCCTAATTTACCCCTACTGACACTCTCTCAACAATAATCAAGAAGGAGAGGGAAGAATGAAATTAAGGAGGACGACCGGGGTGCTTCAGAAAATGCACATCATATTGATTAACTTCTTTTATCTAATCGAATTAGGTCAATATATCTTATATTAAGGATCGAAGGGAGCATATTATTCACGCCTGTCTTCTAAGGGAACAATGTCTGCGTGTTATCAATATTTGGAACTAGCCAAAAGAACTCTGATAACTAGTGTTTGAAGAAAGTGTCCAAGAACGAAAGCATATGGAATTGTTATTGTAGTTTGTTAACGGAACTGTTATGCTAATGGAACAAATCAAAAGGGCTTGAATCACAATAGAAACAAATTAGAAGATGGTAGACTAGATTTCTTTTTTTATACTTTACTATAATAATCAAAACTCGTGAAATCAGAACTCTGTCTTCATACAGATGAGTTGATGTGCACGTCATTGAGAAGAATAGCCTTGTCATTATTATGCCTTTGCTCCATTAAGAATAAGGGAGTAAGATTAGTTCACTAAGCTAGAGCTACCTGTTACATTTTTATGGAACATGCTTAACATATTGAAAATAGGCATAGTTTCTTGCTGTTCTAAAGTAAGCCTAAGAACTTGATCCTGGGATGGCCTCAAGATTGCAAAAAAGAAACAGCTCATTGATATTTATGTGATAAATTAGTGTTAACGCCAAAAGATGAATCCTATTGATGAGGATAAATTAGACAACATCTTTTACACCCATCTTCAAATTGAACAGTCTCATTGTATGATCTTAATCTCCCATTGATTTTGTATGTCTTTCTGTTGTTCAATAACAGGACCTGTTTGATTTAGCTTTAAGCAATATTAGGTCTGTTGCCCTTATGTCATGGCCTTGTCATTTCATTGCTTTCCTTTGTTCAATGTTCCTTTGTTAAGTATAATGATCTTGGTTTTACCATCTGAATTTTACCGATTGGACAAACAATTTCTGGTTGTAATGAGCCTTCCCTTACACATCTGCATTTGGGGTTTGATGTCCCTTCAATGCATCTTGTTTAGTAGGTTTATTAATTAGAACTTTAGAAGTGTGCTTTGATTTTTTCCCTTTTCAGGTTGATGAAGATTATATGTCACTGACTTGGCTTGAAGGTTGAGTTATCAGGATGTCAAAAGCATACAATATATGGAATAAAAGTAGCTAATTAGTTTACCTTCGGGATTTATATTCAAGCCCTTACTTATCATGAAAGATGTATACTTTTGTTATCATTTTACAAATTCAAGTACAAGAAATATGATGTATTATGCGTAAATATTAATAACTGATGCTTTTTGTGAAGCAAGAAAATAAGAACAACATGAAAATACCCTTCTTAGGGGCCACAGCTAAAGGCACCATCCTTATTATCACTAGTGGAAATTGTGTGTAGGAAAATCCAATTCCATAAATAATCTAAAATTAAGTCTTATTTTGTAGAATTTACAAACAATAATTCTCAATCTTTGTCTATCTTTGGACCCACTGTCTGAGGATCTACATTCTATGGTTTTATGATATCAAGCTTGTGATGGGGCTTTTTATGGGTTTACAATAATAAAATGACAATTTCTTTTAATTTCTGACTTAGGTTATCTGCACAAACTTAAAAGTTTAGGTGGTTTGTTATTTTTTGATATGACTATCTAATCGTGTCAAATGTAAGCATTGTCATAACTAATTAGAGATAGTTTTTAATGGTGTTTTTTGCGTTTACATAAACTCCATCTCTTATGAGTTTGTGTAATTTTGCTTAAATTGAATTAGAAAGGGGTTTATGGTTTTTTTTTTTGATACACATAGTAGGGGAGGGGCGGGGTTTGACATGGTGGGGAGCCAAGCTCCCATGCTATCGCACTACATATTATTTTTAAACTCTAGGAATGTGAGTGTAGATTTGTAAGAGCCTCAAAGTAACTAAAACTATATTTTAATTTAAAAAAAAGCCAATTCAATTTGAAAAGCTTAAGATCTCATGAATCATGGTGTATTATACTCTCTCGATTTTACTTATAAAAACTCAATAATTGAATTACGTGGTTTAATAAAATGGTTAAAATTAGTTAAAAATAATAAACATGTCTAAAATAATTTTTTCCCCCTAATATGCCTTTATTTATGAGTGCCAAGCAAGAGAGAAAAAAAAAAAGTAAATATAAATATTATCAACTTTTTAATTAATGTAATACATATAATGAATAAAGGGTGAAAATGACCAAAAAAAAAAAATTCATTAAATATTTAGATAACTCATATTAGCCCTTATAAAAGAGACCACATCAATTTAAATTTTGGGTTTTTATATAAAGGACTGGAGTGGGGGAGCACATTATCTGCTAGCTTGTTAGAGCAGCTTTGGGATTGCTAACTGGCTCGTTAGAATCATTCCATCTTAAATATAAGCTTTAATTATAGGCAGATCTAAAAAATAGCTCTAATCATAGATAATCTACAACGAACATTTTAATTGATAATGTAATGTATTACTATACTGCTGCTTGTGCTTGTATATAAAATCTAATTGAATAATTGATTTTAATCCTAAATATAAAACGTATTTATTATATTTGTCATTTTTTTAAAATTACTTATATTGATACTCCATAAACAATATACTAATCACTTTTGAAAAATTTAGTTTTAAACAAGGATAGTTTTAGAAAAATATATCATATTTAATATAATTTTTTTAATTAACTAACATAGCTATCTTTCTTAATAAAATCAAATTTGTTAAAAGATTCTTATATTAAAAACATGGTTAGGTATTATTATTATCAAGCCTAATAAGACAGGCTAAATATATGGTACTACCTCCGGTCCTAATTATAAGATAAAGTTGACTTTTTAGAGAGATTAAGGAAGCTAATTAAATTATTTTAGAGTATTTGTATTTGTATTTTTTCCTCCGAGCTAATTAGTTTGGTAATAAACTAATATATAATCTTAGAATATACAAGATGATATGATTGAGTAACTTAGCTTCCTTAATTTCTCCAAACAAAGTCGGTCTTACAATTAGGACCGGAGGGGAGTAAAATTTATCTTATTTGATATATTATATTATATTATACCACATTTAATCCACATATGGATATGTAATTTTTTTTTACTCTCATTAAACATTTTAAAATAATTATGCGAACTACTGTAGGTATATATCTGCTTGTGAAGGATCATGGCGAATATTTGGATTTCCAATACACTATAGATCTCCATCAGTTAGGTTTTCACTTGCCATCAACACTTCATTATCTATTATAATACTGATGATGTGTCTGAGTTGTTGGGAAAGCCACGAGTATGTGAATCACAATTCTTGTCATGGATGAAAAAGAATGCAGATGATGATTTTGCCTCTGGACTTGCATATTCAGAGTTTCCACATCACTATGTCTATAAGAGGGATAAACGGTTATGGAAGAGACAACAAAAAGGATTCTCAAAAGGTAGAATTGCAAATGCATCTCCAAGCTCCGGTGAATTATACTACCTACATATTTTACTTACAAAAGTGAGGGGCCAAAATCATTTGATGACATAAAGACAGTTGATGGAGTTGTTCATGAATCATTCCGAGCTGTATTTGATGCTCTTGGTCTATTGGATGACGATCAAGAATATATAAATGCTATCAAAGAAGCATCAACTTGGGGTAATGGCATTACTTTGAGGAAGCTTTTTGTAAGCATGCTTTTATCAAATTGCTTGCAACACCTTGACACCATGTGGAACCAATGTTCTGGGATTTTATCCGAGGATTTACTCTACATACCACGCAATCATCCACAATATTCAGGTAAGATAAACAACCACACGTTGTCATTACACGTTTTGTTTACCTTCTCCAACCAAGGATTCTAACTTTTTGTTCATTTCGTGCTTCTGATAGGTGTAAATATCTCAAATTCTGAGAAGGAGGATGCTGCATTGAAAGAGATTGATGAGATGCTGAAATTAAATGGGAGGACTATCCTAGCCTTCCAGTAGCCACTACACAAGCAAGTCTTGATGTCACAAACAATCTTATCCTACAAGAGATGAGTTATGACAAAGTTGCACTTCATCAACAAGCAATATCATTCACAAGCTCTTTTAATCCTGAACAGAGGAAAATCTTTGATAAGGTTATGTCATCATTAAATACAACTGCAACATGCTTCTTCTTTGTACAGGGCTGTGGTGGCACAGGGAAAACATTCTTGTGGAATGCATTAACATCAACGCTTCATGCTAGAGGAGATATTGTCTTGACCGTTGCATCAAGTGGCATTGTAGCAACTTTACTCCCTTCAGGTAGAGCAACACATTCACGTTTTGCAATCCCAATTCAAATTAACGAGTATTCTATGTGCTCCGTCAAACAAAACTCTGCACTTGCAAACTTACTCGTCAGCTATGGGATGAAGCTCTAAATCTCCAATGGTGCAGCGATATTGTATTGAGGCATTTGACCATACTCTAAAGGATATTGTGCACTCTAAAAAGTTATTTGGTGGCAAATGCATTCTTATGGGTGGTGACTTTCGTCAAATTCTTCCAGTGGTGCCCAAAGGTTCTAGAGCCACTATTGTTAATGTATGTATAAGCTCCTCTCCTATATGGAACCATTGCACATCTTCCACCTAACAAGAAACATGAGGTTGACTACTGGACGATCAAAAGAAGTGATTAAGAAATTAAAATGGTTTAGTTAAAGGCTTCTAGACGTCAGTGATGGTAAGTTAGGTTCATCCGAAGATGATAATGCAGAGATTGAGATCCCTCAAGATTTATTGGTGCCCGAATCTACAAATTACATTCAATTGTGTCAGCTACCTACAACAACTTGGAAGAAAATTTAGTCAGCAATGACTACTTCAATGATAGAGCAATACTTGCACCAACCATAGAGATGATGAGTTAGATCAATGACTAAATGTGCTCTTTATGACTCTGTTTGCAAACCTACTGAGAACAGTGATAGCTTTAACAATCTATACACCCCTGAATTCCTGAATACTATCAATAGCTCTAGATTGACACCGCACAAACTTACATTGAAGGTTGGAGCTCCAATTATGCTGTTATAGAATATAGACCAATCCTCAGGGTTATGCAATGGTACAAGGCTGCACATATCAAAGCTTGGAAGGAATGTTATTGAGGCGATCACATTGAATGGATCCAATCCCAACAAGGTGTTAATTTACAGGATGGACAAGAATCCTTTTGAAAATAGATGGCCATTCCATATGCAGAGGAGAAAATTTTCAATATTCCTTACCTTTGTAATTACAATCAACAAAAGTCAAGGACAATCATTTCTCATGTTGGGTTATATTTATCAAAACCTGTATTTACACATAGTCAATTATATATTGCACTGTTTAAGGTTAGAAGAAAGAGTGGATTGAAGATACATGTCCCTCCACATGATGAAGATAAAGGAAGGGCTACAAAACATGTTGTCTACAAGGAGGTGTTTAGGAATTTGGGTTGTTGATTTCAACCTCCTGATGTTGATTAAGGACCTGTATGTTGCTGATAACATACTTGAGTTTATAGTGTGGTTATGGTTCATGTATGAGGATGTTGTAAGAGAAATATGAGGTGTGTTGAAATGATTTGTATGGTTAATGTCGAACGTTAAGATGTTTGTTAGTAATGAAGTTTACATTTCTGATTGATTTCCCTTGATGTTGAGATTATGCTCCAAAGGGAGTTAGTGCCAGTTAAAGTTCATAACATTACAAATAACTTAAAATCATATTGTCTAATATCTCCATTTTACAAATAATTTGTTAGGACCCTCTCCTAAACAAAGCTAATAACACATGAAACTAGAAATATACAACAGAGAATGGCCGATAGCTTGAAACTGATAATAGTATTATCGCTAACCTCAACCAGATTACAAGTAACAATTGACTTAATACAATACAACATTGAGATACGTGAATAACAATTAAAATAACAAATACAAACTGAAAGGACTAAACACAGATACACATTGACGCACAGACACAACTCTTACAAAAATCTCACACGGTAGGAATTACACTTTAAAAAACACATAGGTTGCCAATCTTTCAAGAGGAATGGCACTTTCCACCCAAAGGGCCAAGACCAATTTCAAATTATTCCCTCCTCTTGCTGAACCAAAGTACAAACTTATAGACTTCAAAAAGTAACTTTCTCCACCCCCAACTCATAGGCTTTGACCGTAACAGTCCTATAGCTACCCTACTCTTAAGCTGTTTCTTCAAAATAGCAAGTCAACTTCTGCCTAACAAAAGGTAACTTTCCCTTAACATGTAATTACCTAAGTTTCTAATGGGGTTCTTTTAGGAACTAACAAAAGAGCACCCTAAAATACTTCTGTTTTGATATATTCAACTGATATAAAAGTTACACAATCTACTGGAAGCAAAACTACTCCCTACACAGCCAAGAATAGTCTTAGGTTAACATAACAGAACCTAATCCTCCTCTCCAAAACAACTCTTAAATATTCGATAACTACCTCCCTAACATCTAAGGCTCATATAGTCAAAACAAAGGAGCTTTCACAGTCTCCTATGAGCCACCCTAACAACAGCTACTATTCCTACACTTACTTCAAAAAGGATGTAAAACCAAGAAGGTCAACCATGTAACCTTAAAAAGGCATCTTGCCTCTTGTCTGACTTGTTATGTCTGCCTCAGTGTCTGTGCATAGACCTTGCTAGTGAATGGGGTTCTTGCATTACCTTCCCCTAAAAGCTTTACCTTGTCTTCAAGGTGAAAATCTGAAACGTAGAAATGGTCTCCAAATCTTCCCAAGAGTTCTCATAAGGAGGCATGTTCTTCCACTTGATAAATACCTCTGTCTGCCCATTTGTAAGCTTCTTGGTTTTGCAAGCTTCCTCTGGCTGAACCTGCAACTCCAACTGTGCTGATAAGGATGGTGGAATTGTAGGAGTTACTATGCCCAATTGTACTAATTTCTTGAGGACCGAGATATGAAAAATAGGGTGAACTCGAGTTGTTGGAGGAAGGTCTAGACGATATGCTACAGCTCCCACTCTTTCCACAATGGTGAAAGGACCATAGAATCACGGGCTCAACTTCTCGTTAACTCGCTTGGCCAACGTCTGCAACCGGTAGGGTTGTATTCTGACGTAAACCTGATCCCCAACATCAAATTGAACATCTCTCCTATGCTTGTTGGCTTGTTTTCGCATCTCTTCTTGTGCCTTAATCAGATTTTTCTTTAAGGTTGCATTGATCGCATTTCGGGCCCATAGCTGTTCACCAACTTCTTCTACCACCGAAGACTCATTAGTAAGCTTAAGAAAAGTAGGCGGATTCCTTCCATAAACGGCTCGAAAGGAGTCATGTTGGTTGATCGCTGATGAGTAGTGTTATACCAATATTCCGGCCAAGGTAACCATTGAGCCCATTGGTTTGGCCGTTCAGTAATAAAACACCTTAGGTAGGTTTCAAGTCCTTTGTTGAGCACCTCTGTTTGCCCATCAGTTTTAGGGTGATAAGCTGAACTTAGGCATAATTGAGTACCCGCCTGTTTGAACAATTCATGCTAGAAATGGCTTACAAACACACAGTTTCAATAAGAGGCAATTGTCTTAGGGAAACCATGCAAACTGACTATCTCTCTCACAAAAATATCTGCAACATCCTTAGCGGTAAAGGGGTGATGTAAGGAAAGAAAGTGTGCATACTTGGTGAGCTGATCGACGATAACTAGGATAGTGTCATATCGTCGGGATTTAGGAAATCCAGTAATGAAATCCATACTTATGTCCTCCTAAACAGCCTGGGGAATTGGAAGTGGCTGCAGCAACCCAGTGGGGGAAAGAGCTTGATGCTTGTTTCTTTGACACACGGTGCAAACAACAACGTACTTCTGTACTTCCTTCTTCATTCCCTCCCAATAAACTATATTAGCCAACCTTTTATAGGTCCTTTTTGGAGAAGGTAATGCAAGAAACCCATTCACTGGCAAGGTCTATGCACGGACACCGAGATAGACATAACAAGTTAGACAAGAGGCAAGATGCCTTTTTAAGGTTATAGGGTTGACCTTCTTGTTTTTACATCCTTTTTGAAGTAAGTGTAGGAATAGTAGCTGCTGTTAGGGTAGCTCATAGTAGACTGTGAAAGCTCCTTTGTTTTGACCATATGAGCCTCAGATGTTAGGGAGGTAGTTATCAAATATTTGAGAGTTGTTTTGGAGAGGAGGATTAGGTTCTGTTATTTTAACCTGAGACTATTCTTGGCTGTGTAAGGAGTAGTTTTGCTTCCAGCAGCTTGTGTATCTTTTATATCAGTTGAATATATTAGATTAGAACTATTTTGGGGTGTTATTTTGTTAGTTCCTAACAAATTGGTATCAGAGCGGTAGACCTTAGGAAGCATGACGGACGAGGTAAGGGAGTTGAGGGAGTTGGTTACCAAACTGACAAAGAAGGTGGGTGATCTTGCGGTCCTGTCATGACAAGTGACAGAGCTCACTGAGGGCATGAAGCTGATGAGGATGGACTAGAGTTCGAGTAAGAGAAACAATGACCAAAAAGACGCAGGGGAGTCCCGTTCCGAGGTTTAAACCGATAGCAACGATGATGCTAAGAGGGGAATGATGAAGTTTAGAAAATTAGAGTTACTGTGTTTGATGGGGATGACCCCATCGGGTGGTTCTGCAGAGTGGAGAGATATTTCCACATCAATGGCGTTCTAGATTCAGACAAATTGGAGGCTGTCATGGTGTGTCTCGAAGATCGAGCTCTCATTGGTACCGAGTAGAAAGAAGCTCGTAGCACCATCAGGAGTTGGCTAGAGTTCAAACAGAAAGTACTGGAGCAATTCCATTCCTTTCAAAGAGGGGGAGAGTATAAGATATTATTCTCGAACAAACAGGAAGGAACGATTGTAGAATACGTGGAGGTGTTTGAACGACTGTCTTTTCTATTGAAGGATGTGTTGGAGGAATGTTTAATGTGGGCTTTCTTATAATGGGTTGAAGATGGAGATACAAGCGGAGTTGGAGTTGGCTGGTGAGAGCGATCTGAAAGGCTGGTTCGAATGGGGCTACGCGTGGATGGAAAAAATCGACCGCTGGAATTAGATAAAGGAAGCTGGAGCTTCAAACCACTAAAAATAAGAAGGTCAACCCTGTAACCTTAAAAAGGCATCTTGCCTCTTGTTTGACTTGTTATGTCTGCCTCGGTGTCCGTGCATAGACCTTGCCAGTGAATGGGGTTCTTGCAGGTTCTCACATTACCCTCCCCTTGAAGTTTCACCTTGTCCTCAAGGTGGAAATTGAAATTAATCATTGGTGGTTGCCTCCCCAAGTACCTTGGCTTCTTTTACTTGCTTGAAGAGTGTCTAGCCATTAGAAGATATGGTTGCCCATAAACTGTTGATCAATGCTTTAACCCGCTATGCAAGAGTGGTCTTCCATAGTAATGTGCTTTTGTTCCAAGCTGGGAGGTAGAGAACTCATAGGCAAGTTGCTTATCGCAAACATCTCACATCCATCAATTTGAACCTGAATTTTGATATCTCTAGTGTTTGCAAAAATTTCGTATCCTGCCCAAACATTCCTAGCATCCATGGCTTGTGAAAATCTTAACTTTTGAATTGTGTTGTCGTTAATAACTTGCATATCGCAAGATAGTAATGGCAACTTGAGACCTCCAATATCAAAGAAGATTAATATAGTCTTATCAAATAGAGTCTTGCCCTCCTCAACTTGGAATGTGAAAATTGTCATTAACACCCATCGACCTGAAAATATGACAGCCCATATAATAGCCTCCTGCCGAGAGAATCTTTCATCGTTGTCTTCATATACTTCAGCCGATATAACTTGTTTTTTCTTGATCAACACATCCCACAATAGGGCTTCTATCAAACTAGAGCACATGAATTTAGGAATCAAACGAGTGGACGTCCCTCCTCTTGCTGTATTTATGTCAAATAGATGAGAAAATGTTAATGCCAGCAGGAACGAAACCACAGCAGTCCCATTCTTCTTCATTTTTGCTATTCCAATTGCCTCGTCATGGCCAAAATCCTCTTCTTTTCTTGTGGTAGTGTAGGCATCGAGTAAAGAAGGAGGGCTGTTCGAATTTCCTAGCATGAGACGCAAGATCAAAACCCATCTGTTTCTCTCTGTTGCCTTTGCCTCTGTTCTCTTTGTGTTTTTCAAGTTCGCAATTGCTGGGAGCACTCTGCTTATTTCAATCACGTCCCTTATCTGTGAGTAATAGGGTTGGGCCGAAAATAACCTAAGCCCAATAATGGAGCGTTGGGTTATGTTAAGCCGAAAACCCTTTTCTTCCTCACTTGACCGTGACAACCAGCCTCTCCTGTCGAAGCATGAGCCTGCTTCTATAATGCCTCACTGAGTCACGACATGCGATGGTTTCAACTCCGTCTTCCACCTATCTCTTCGTCGTTTATCATATCTCTAGCATTTTGCCCAAGTCTTTTCAACATCACAGTTTATGCCCCTTTTCACACTTGCTTATGCTCTTAACAAATTAATTTGTAGCACCCCTACTTTGGGATGGCTTGGCGCCAATTTAACAGCTTGCAAGTTTGGCTTCACCTTTTCTTTTGGATTGTTACCAGCATCTCCTCAAAGTCACCTTCCCTTGAAAAAGGTTGTAACTTTATTGAATGTCCAGCAGCAGGATCTTCTCGATCATCTTCTTCCTCATATTCGTCTTCCATTCTCATCTCTAATTTCTTTGTTGCTTCAACAGGAATCTCCTCTTTGTTTGCTTTTCTCAACTCTGCAATCTTTTTTCTCTCAACTTCTGCCTTAGATTTCTTCTCTACTCCTTCGTTGTCCCTTAAAGCATCTCCATCTCTAATCTGGTTAAATGTAATTGCCTCCAACATTTGCCTTAGTTCTTTGAGGTTAAGCACACTCAAGTATCTTTCCTCCATTCTACATTGCTTCTAAAGCCTTAGGGTCTCACTGTTTTGATACCAATTGTTAGGACCCTCTCCTAAACAAAGCTAATAACACACTGAAACTAAAAATATACAATAGAGACTGGCTGATAGCTTGAAACTGATAATAGTACCAAACTCAACCAGATTACAAGTAACAATTGACTTAATACAATACAACACTAAGATACATGAACAACAAGTAAAATAACGAATACAAACCGAAAGGACTGAACACGATACACATTGACACACGAGACACAACTCCTATAGAAATCTCACACATCAAGAATTACACTTTAAGAAACACATAGGTTGCAAATCTTTCGAGAGGAATGACACTCTCCACCCAAAGGGCCAAGACCAATTTCAAATTCTGCCCCCCCTTGTTGAACCCTAGTACAAACTTATAGACTTCAAAAAGTAACTTTCTCCACCCCCAGCTCGTAGGCTTTGACCGTAGAGTCCTATAGCTACCCTACTCTTAAGCTCTTTCTTCAAAATAGCAAGTCAACTTTTGCCCAACAAAAGGTACCTTTCCCTTAACATGTAATTACCTAGGTTTTCTAATGGGGTTCTCACATCATTTAAAATGGATTAGCATTCAAGTTAATACAAACACGTGCATGTGTCTGCAGTGGCGGATCTTGGGATAAATATTTGGGGGGGCCAAATGTATACTCATTAACTAATTAAAAAATTGTATGATTTTATAACATGTTTAAAATATTCGAGTTATAATAAAAGTATTTTACCAATTCTAATGTATAAGATAACATACCTTTCTTTAGTATAGATATCATATCAATTACAAAATGAGAAGATATCATGGAATTCGGAAGATTGCTTGTTATATAATATATCAAAATATTAAAAGTTTACAATGTAATTTATAATACAAAATTAATAAAACACTATATCAGATGAAACAATTAAAAATTACCTTCACTTAAAATAATGCTCTTCGCTCTTTTAATGACTTGAAATCTTCAATAATTGAATCAGTAGTGAAAGTATCAGCTATTTCTCTTTCAATATGAATTACCATACTATCGCAATAAAATCATCTTCCATCTTGTTACGCAACCTTGTCTTAATTCTTTTCATTGTTGAAAACGAGCGTTCTATAGCAAGCAAGAGCCAAAAAATCATGGAATAATAGGCGCGTTACCATACTAAATATAAATAGAAAAACAAAATCATGGAATCAAGACCAAACAAAGTAAATATGGAGTTGAATCAGAGCAAAGAAATAAGATGGGAGAATTTAAAGCAAGCAAGAGCCAAAAAAATCACAAATGAGTTGTCAAGGGAAGGGAGATTGGGAGAATAATAGGCGCGTTACCAAATGAGTTATCTTTGACATAATTGGAATAATCAATCAATCACATTTAATTTCTTATCGTCTATTAAATTTAATTAATTGGTTGAACAATTCCTATATTTCGTTACTTAAATTAAAAAAGATTCCACATTCCCATATTTAATTTGCATAATTAATTTTTTTGAACAAATTTTTTTTCTTGGGGGGCGTGGCCCTGGCCCCCCTTCAAAGATCCGCCACTGTGTGTCTAATAATTGACTAAGTTGGTATTAAAGGTTTTTATATGCAAAACAATATGCATAGAGATTTAAAATCTAATATTATAGCATTGAAATACTTCATTATGCAATCTTCGTCTTGATATTTTTCTTACTAATTCATCTTCTCTTAACATTCTATTAATACAATACTTTAAGATTACTGAATCTGAATTTAGAAGGATTAAATGCTGAAGTAATGACTTTGATTTCATTCTCAATTATAATTAAAAATAAATAATGAAGCAATGGTTGACTTTGATTTCATAAATTTTTTCATTCACAGCTGAAACAAAAAATAAATGTTGAAGTAATTGTCGACTCTGATTTCATCATTTTTACCAAATATCATATTTCATAATATGATATTATTACTATACACAATATTTGATTTTATTTCAACTAATAATATCCCAATAACTTCCTTTTTACTTTGGACTATTGTGTTTGACATTTTAGTTTTTAACAATATATATAAGATATTCCGTTGGTGAAAAAAAAAAACAGTAACTCCTTTTTAACAATAATATCCTAATAAATATTCATTAAGTATTCCTATTTAACTCTTTTAAAGATATTAATGAGATGTTATTAGTGATTATTTCTTTATATTTATATGCGTCAATAAGTAATTCTCATTTACTTTAATAGCGAAGCAAGAGCAGCCATAGTGAAGGAATGGAGAGGAGACCATTGGTGTTAAAGGTTCTTCACTCTGCGACTTGCCCTTTTCCTCTCTATTCGTAGTATAGTGGTTCCTAAAGCATGGGACACATTACTTAGCATTTTTCGATTGTCTTATTGTATGAATGGCCTTTTGTCATTAACAATTACCTCTACTTTAAATTAATGGAGTATAGTTTATCCTTCTTTAAGAGTATATAATAATATATTGAATATTTTAATTTCATGTGCTATCAATTTCATTGTGATAATGATGTTCGGAAAAATTTCATTTTGTGTGATATTATTTGATTATTGTAAGTCCTAAATCCTATTCTAGGACAATAGAATTTGATTGGTGACATCTAATTTAATATCAAATAATTTACGACTTGTTTTATTATTGTTGAATTATATGAAGTTTAATAACTTCTGTTATTTTATAAATATAAATGCATACAGAGATTGGTTGCGTTTAACTCTAATTTCATATTGTAAGAGGTCAAGATTTCATGTACATGCATATGGAGATATCTCACTTCTAACAAAATGTCTCTCAATTTTGGATGATGTAGTTTATTTTTATATATTTGATTGTATTTTTTTTTAATAATTTTTTCTTTAGGTGGGAATTTTATAAAAGTTTCTTTCAATTTTAGATGGAGATAAAGGTGTAAATGCTTGTTCATATCTGTTACAGGACCTATATCAGGTCCATTAGCGGGTGGCCCAACAAGGAATATTCTAAACATCAGGATCTGCCTATATTGAACGAGGATCCTAACCAACCTATGATTAAGGCCATAATCAGGGAAGATTCGATATAGATTTGATAGCCAAGATAGTTGGGCTACAAGGTGTACAGGGCCCATAAATCCTAACCTAAGGTACACTCTATAAATAAGAGGTAAACCCTAAGGTATGACTACTGACTCTCTACTATTTACTATACTGCCGTCATTGTGCACACATATCACCCCCTTTGACGTAAGCCTTATTGTGTACAATGATCACACGTTCTTCTAGGTATCTGCCTCATGGATATCTAGACGGAATTACCAAATCCAATATCAACGAACTAACCCAACGGTTAGACATCTGTTGTTCTCATACAGAACAATATCTAAAACACACATCAAGCAATTAATATATAGTGTGTATCATTTTACTTTTTTGAATAAATTGCTCTTATTATAAATAAATAAAAAATGCATTTTTAGCCTGCGTTGACATATCTTGTATGAATTTCGATTCAAGTTTTTTATTTTCAATTTATTCCCTTAGAAAACATTTTTTAGCTAGTTAGGATATAGTAACTCTTCTTTATTGAACTAATAAAATGGGTAAATGCATATCTATACTACTGAAGGCCTTGTAGCTAGAGTCAGAAAAAAAATGTCTAGCTCATCAGGTCGGCCCGTTTAGGCCCTGAGTTTACAAGGATCGACTTAAAATTTTTGCCTCAAAAGTAAAAGCAAGTCTAAAGGGTCGGCCTTGTAGGTGATGGTCTAAGAAGCAGGCCCTTTTAAGCTGTATGTTTTTTTATTTTTTAAAATTATATATATGATAATAATATTATTGATTTTTTATATTTTGTTAATGATGTTGCAAATATTTAGTTATTATTAACTTTTTTAGAATTAAGTTTCAAAACAACTTCTTGTATTAAGGGTGTGCATGACAACCATTTTGTTCCCTGGTACTGTTTTTGAGATGAAACAATTTTTTTCTGATTCTGTGCTTGGGAAGAGTTCTGAGAATAAAATTACGTTTGTTAACTCATTTTGTTTTTTTCAGAGAATCAGAATTATGTTTGTTAACATATTTTATTTTTATTCAGAGAATTAGAATAATCTAATACAATACAAATATATTTCTTTATTTTTTTATACATATTTCATCAACGGTATAAAATAATAAATTTTAATAAATTTTAACCAAAATGCAACGTTTCATATTTAAAACTTATAAAAGATATTTTTTATTTTCATAAGTATTTTGAGTAACTTTGTATTTTTTTTTTTCATACTTATTTTCTAGCGAATGTTTTGTTCATATCTTATCTCTTTTATGTTGTTGACTACTTACACTTTTTAAAATATATTCATAAGCGGTATTTTTAATTTTGTTAAGTCTTCTTATTAATTATTTGTAATTATTGTTTTGTGACCAATATTTACCTTTGATTATGACTTCATTTGTGTTTGTTTGTTGGCATGTTGTTTAGCCATTAATATTGATAACATTTATTTATTAAATTAAAGTTTAATTGTTGTAGTTTACTAATTATATTTAAAACAAAAAACAAAAAAAATAGTTCAATTTTAAAAAAAAGGCTTTCGACATTCGGTGACCAGCCTTAAAAAGAGATTTTTTCTTACTTGACTAAGGATTTGGTCCTTCTAGCCCCTTGTGACTCTACTTGGAGCCCACTCTACTTGTAGCCTAATAGAGTGTATCCACTTGTTGAAATTCGGAGACGTTATGAGCTGTTTGGGTTGATGGTAGGAGCGGTGGGCTTAAAAGTTATATGACTTTAAAAAAAGTTCGGTAGAAAAAAAAACAAGGTTCTGAAAACCGGACCGGTCAGTGAACCGGTGGAGATACTGGGTTAAGGGTCAATGTGTCGACCAGTCAAACCAAAGTCGATCGATACTAATTAAAAATATAATGTAATTAAAGTAGGTAAAAATATTTGCATTCTTAAAATATTTAATATAAGAAGATGTATAATATTATATTGATTTTTTTTTTAAAAAAAAAAGGAAATCATAAAAGAAAAGTGAACGTGGTTCACAATGTCCAAAGTTTTCACATCTTAAATGTGATGTGGGCATAGTAGGAGCAGGGTATAGGCTTCAGTACTCAGTGTATAGGTTTTTTGACTTTTTGATTCTTCTTCAGTAAAGTTAGCAATTAGCAATACTTCTATTTTTCCGCCACTGTCCATAGTCCATACTCCATACGCGTTTAGATCTTTTTCTCTCCCTCCTTCAACACTTTAGTAAGATCTCTCTCACGGTCAGATCTCTTTCTCCATTAACTCTTTAGATTCAGTTCTCTCTCTCTCTCTCTCAATCTCTCCTCGACATTGAGAAGGGCCGTGAGCTTCACGGTGGTGAACTAAAGGTAAGAAATTCTACCAGTCAAAATGCGTTCCCTTATTTCGACTAAGCTCCGATCTTCAATCTTCGACCTTCAACGAACCCAGATCCCGATCTACGATGGCTACCGCTGAGATTCTCCCTCCTTCTCGTTCTCCTTCAGTCATTTTTTTTTTAAAAAAACAATCTTTGTGACTGACTCGGTCAACTTGGCCGGTTCGGGCCGAGTTGACCTCAGTTCAACTCAGAACCCGGGGTCAGCCCTTAAACCAGACCGATTTTCCGTCCGGTTCGCCAGTTTTCGGTCTAAACCGGCTGGTTCGGTCCGGTTTTCAAAACATTGAAAAAATTCAAGTTATATATAATGATTTGTGTTTGGATTGATGGTGGTAGAAGTGGCAAGGCTATGTTAAAAAAGCGAGAGCTTTTTTGCAAAAAGCTTTATGGTAGACTTTTTTCCTTAATTGGCTTTATGAGCTTTTTTTGAGCTTTAAGTCTAGTGAACTTAAAACTCAACCCAAATGGACCCAAAATCAAATGGCAAAGTTAGTAAACTTTTTTAAAAAAATTACAGCTCCTAACGCGCTTTTAAAATTACAGCTCCTAAAGCGTTGCACTCCAAACAGGCCCAATGGCTATCCTTGTCGCCGGCCGATGAGAAAGTCGGAAAGACCGAACTCTCTTACTTAGTTTCTGCTTTCTAGTTTCTTTCATCACGCTTCGGCTTCACACTGTCCTCGGCTTCAATTTCATTCATTCGGTGAAGTGAAGAAGCATTGAGGCATCGCAGATACTCCTTTTTCAATCTGATAGATCCCAATATGCTTTCTTCTGCTTCTGCAAGGTGCTACTCCTCCAAATTTCCTCTCTTTGCTACTTGTACCTTCTTTCTTTCTTTACGTTCTTCGCTCACTCTCAAATGTGATCTTCATTCCCATTCCCCAAATCTCAACAGCCTCAATGACGTTGTTGCTTCTGTCTATCGCATGCTAAACATGCGTCCTCCACCATCTAGACGCCATATTAACAAGATTTTAGGGTCTATAGTGAAGATGAAATATTATCCCCATGTTATCTCTCTTCTTGCCCAAGCCGAGATTAATGGCTTCACTCCTGATTTAACTAACCTGAGCATCTTGATCAATTGCTACTGCCACGTTGGTCAGATGGATTTTGCTTTTTCTACATTTGGGAAAATTTTCAAGATGGGTTATCAACCAAACGTCGTCATTTTGAATACATTAGTAAAAGGACTATGTTTTAACCAACATGTTGGCAAAGCTCTAGATTTCTATGATGACATACTGGCGAAAGGTTTTCAGTTAGATGAAGTTACTTATGGAGCATTAACAAATGGGTTGTGTAAAATAGGGAAAACAAGATCTGCCATTAAATTGTTGCAAAGGATGGAAAAAAAGTCAGTCAAGCCTCATGTTGTTATCTACAACACAATCATTGATGCACTATGTAAAGATGGACTTGTCAATGATGCGGGCAATTTGTATTTGGAAATGATTGGTCATGGGGTATCTCCAGATGTTGTTACTTATAATTATCTAATCCACGGTTATTGCTGCATGGATCAGTGGAAAGAAGCAAATCAATTGCTCAGTGAAATGATATCGAAAGGCATCCACCCAAATGTTCGTACCTTTAACATCCTAGTTGATGCCTTATGTAAAGATGGAAGGATTATAGAAGCTCAAGCTGTATTTGCTGGGATGGTGAAGAGTGATCAGAGGCCTGATGTTGTTACCTACAGTTGCTTAATTCATGGATATTGTTTGACTAATAATATCATTGAGGCTCAAGAAGTTTTTAGTAGGATGAGGAAAAATGGTTTGGCACCTAACCTTGTTAGCTATAATATCTTGATCAGTGCATACTTCAAGATGAAAATGGTGGATGAAGCCATGGACCTCTTTAAGGAATTACATTCTAGAAATTTGGTTCCCAATGTTGTAACCTATAGCTGTGTTATGGATGGCTTGCTAAAGTCCCTAAGAATTTCTTGTGCACAAGGTATTATTTATGAGATGCAGGGTAGCGGTATTCTCCCTGACACAGTTACTTACAATATCTTGTTAGATGCATTCTGCAAAATGGGACATCTTGACAAGGCAATTACATTATTTAGGCAAATTGTCAGTCAAGGATTTCTGCCTAATGTGAAGACCTACACTATACTTATTGATGGTTTATGCAAAGGTGGTAGATTAAATGATGCGTGGGGGATTTTTCAGTGTCTTTTGGCCAAAGGTTATCAAGTAAATGTCCATACATATACTGCTATGGTTCATGGTTTCTGCAAAGAAGGTTTGCTTGATAAAGCAATCTCCCTGCTGGATAGAATGGAAGAGAATGGCTTTGTCCCTGATTTTGTAACTTGGAAAGTAGTTCTTCGTCGATTTCTTCTTGAAAAGAATGAGAATGCTTTGGCTGAGAAGTTTCTACATGAAATGATTTATAGAGGCTTTTTGAAGAATTAAAACAGGGTGAGATACTATAGCTCACGTTCAAATTACATGTACATGTAAGCTATTGTCCTTCACTGTTTGCAAATGCTTGCTTATTTTTCGTCAGACAGCACAATAGGTTTAATATTTTGTCAGTCATTTATTTTATTCTACTTCACAAGTGTGATTGGTGAATGTTCTTTCAAGCAAGTTTGATGATAGAGCAACTTGAAATGAACCTGCCATCATAGCTTTTTATCAGCCAAAATTGAAGACCTTGTTTGACTGTGTTCTTGATTTTCTTGTTCTTAAAGTAGTTTTATAAACTTATTATTTAAAATAAGTTTTGTGAAGAAAAAATCTATTTGTATAATTGTTCTGAAAAATCATATCTTTGTAAAGATTTTTTTTTTTTAAAAAGAAAAAAAAACTCATTTGGAACAATGGTGTACTTAAAATAAATTGAGAGAAAAAAAAATGTTTTTTTTTTAATTGATTTGTCATATAAATTGATATTGGCGTTATTTTTGATAATTGCTTAATATTATATTATGTAGAGAAAAAATATTCTAGATTATAACTCATCAGAACTCTGTATTGATAGAGATGACTTGGATGTGCACGTCATTGAGAAGAATGGTCTTGTCATTATTAGGCCTTTGCTCCATTAAGAATAAGGGAGTAAGATTAGTTCACTAAGCTATAGCTATCTGTTACATTTTTATGGAACATGCTTAACATATTGAAAACATGCAAAGTTTTTTTTTGCTGTTCTAAAGTAAGCCTAAGAACTTGATCTTGGGATGGCCTCAAGATTGCAAAAAAGGAACAGCTGATTGATATTTATGTGATAAATTAGTGTTTACGCCAAAAGATGAATCCTATTGATGAGGATAAATTAGACAACATCTTTTACACCCGTCTTCAAATTGAACAGTCTCATTGTATGATCTTAATCTCCCATTCATTTTGTATGTCTTTCTGCTGTTCAATAACAGGATCTGGTTGATTTAGCTTTAAGCAATATTAGGTCTGTTGCCCTTATATATGGCCTTTTCATTTCATTGCTTTCCTTTGTTCGATGTTCCTTTGTCAAGTATAATGATCTTGGTTTTACCATCTGAATTTTACCTATTGGACAAACAATTTCTGGTTGTAATGGACCTTCCCTTTCACATCTGAATTTTGGTTTGATGTGCCTTCAATGCATCTTGTTTAGTAGGTTTATTAATTTGAAGTGTGCTTTGATTTTTTTCCCTTTTTCAGGTTGATGAAGATTCTATGTCACTGACTTGGCTTGAAGGTTGAGTTATCAGGATGTCAAAAGCATACAATATATGGAATAAAAGTAGCTAATTAGTTTACCTTTGGGATAAAAATATGAGTGTAACCGTTGTTAATTAAATAATTTTAGTTATTTTTTTAGTTATGAAAACAAGAGATAATATATCAGGTTTGATTAGAGGCAGTTTAGTAATTTTAAATTTATATTATGATATTCCGTCCTTTTAAGTGATCAAAATTTTATGGTCTTTTATAATAAATATTATTTTTTCTAGATCCTTTATTTTAATTTTCCCTATGAAATTTATATTATATGTATAACCATGGGTAGCTTCTCTCAACAGATTTATTTATTATTGAATATAAAATATTATTCCTTTCGGTCCTTAATATATAGTACTTAATCGTAGAGTTGATATTGATCTTAAATATAAGATCTATTTGTCATATTTGTTAATATTAACTATATTAACTAATTTACTTAATCTAATCAAATTAGATAACTTGATCTTATATTTAACATGGTTATGAAACCTGCACAGTAGGTTCGGACCGGAAATCGGCGAACCTGCCCTGAGACTGGTCCGGTTTGTGGTAGAAACCAGAGTCAGGGTCGAAGTCTTTTAAAACAAAAATGTAAACTGAAGAGGAAGAGGAAAACGTTTACACAGAGAGAACAGATAGAGAGAGAGAGAGAGATGGGAAGATGAGGATATTATGGTGGCCAAAGACTTGCTTTTTCGCCAGCTCTGGTGATGGCGTCGAAGACTCTAAAAACGAAGATGGCTTGCAGAGACGAACAGAGGACGAGGCCAGTTGTATGGCGGCGATGAAGCTTCCTTCATCCTCTTACACGTGCCTTGTATGCGGTGGTTTGTATGATTCACAGTGAGGGAAGAGTTGGATTTCAAAAAGGAGCCAAGGAAGGAGTCATGGGAGAAAGAGAGGCTCAGATATGGCGTATGGGTGTGGACTTTAGGTAGATGATGAAGATGAGGGAGGATTCACGTACTTACTCACCTAATTCTTATAAAAAGAAGTGAAATAGTAGACTCATTAATGAGAAGCAAAAGGTGGCACGACTTTCCTTTTTTTAAAAAAAAAAATTTATGACTCAATTTCCATTAATAAATATTATATAATAACCGCGGAGACTTAGTTACCCCGATTTGACTCCGGTTCAACTCCGGTTTGACCCACTAACCCTTGACCCAGTACTTTAACTGGTTCAATGACCGGTCCAGTATTAATAACCTTGATATTTAAAACCCAAGAGAGTAAAATACCCACCACCCTTGTATATAAAGTCCCATTTTTTGAATGGGTTTATCCTTTTAATAAGGTCCCATTTGAGTTAATCTCAACAATAAATGTATTTTTATCTATATTACTTCATTTAATTTCATATATTGCATTAATTAAAATATTGATTTATTCATCACACAAAAAATATTGACTTATTCCCTTTATTTTCTCTTGTTTGTTTTATTCTCTCACATTAACTTTCCCATACATTCACTTTTACCATTTTCTAGTTATAATTCTTTCTCTTATGGTCTTAACCATTTATAAACGAGGACATTTTTATGAAAAAATTATACTTCGTATTTCATAAATATTAGACGGAGGGAGTGTTACTTTCATGGGAGAAGATAACAAGCGGGGAAGGTAGAGGGAGGGGATATTCCTCTCCCTGTTAGGACTAATAGGTAATTAGTATTTTGTAAATAGATATTCATAGGTATGTTAGTGTCATATATTTGTATATGCCACATGGCTGGTTAAAATTCATTTGTAACCCTAATTCTACCCTATATAAAGATAAGAGTCAAAGGTGGTAAATTACTCTGAGCTATTCATTTAATTGTTTTGTCCTTTTCCTTTCTTGGTACCGAGTAGCCGGGTTAGGTTTACCTTTACCTTTCTCTTTTTCAAAATGGTTTCCTCTGCTTCTACAACGAGCTCCGCCACCTCCCCTGCGAGTCTGTCCTCTATCGTCCCGAAGACTTACTCTCTCTTTCAATCCTCTAGCCAAATGTCCTCAATCAAGCTGGATTGACAAAATTATCTCATTTGGGCTTCAGTCGTACTCCCTCTCATTGAAGGGAATCGACTCCCTACTCCAATCTTACAGGGCAAGTCACCTCTACTTTGTTTATTCAAGAAGCAACCGGATTATGAATCTCTACAACCTTTTGGGTGTACATGTTACCCTTGTTTGAAGCTATATAATTCTCACAAGCTTGAATATCATAGTCAGAAATGTGTTTATCTGGGCCCAGCATCTAGTCAAAAAGGTTCAAAATGTTTAAGCCCAACTGGACGTATTTATGTATCTCGTCATGTGATTTTTGACCCAATTAATTTTCCATGTCATACAAATTTTATGACCAATACAGGCCTCCATGATGATCAGCCCTTGATGAATGAGATCAACCCAATAATCGTCTCTAAGCCCACCACAACACTCACCACACAACTACTCAACCACAACCTACGTCCACCTCCCTTCCTCAATCTCGGCCCAACTCACCTCCACATTCTAACCCCAATAATTCCACACCTTTATTATATTCCCAGCCCACCTCTTTCCCAAATATTCCTGAGCCTCTCTCCTCTCCCTCAACTCAATCCACTTCACCTAATATCTCCTTCACTTGGAAGGAGATCTTCTCCTTATCCTGTTTCTCATTTTTTTTTTCTCATTGGCTTCATCTGGGCCTTTGACTGTGAAAGTGAGAAAAAAGTTAAAATAGTATTATATTGATTGGACGGATGTGATTTAGAGATTATGAGGGATGATGAGAAAAAGATTATGAGAGAAACCCAACCCCCTTCACTTCACCTCGTCACGTCTCCCCCGGTCCGACTTCGCCTTCTTCCTCTTCCTCCAACTCGTCTACTCCTATCTCCTCTTCCTCCCAGCACCGATAGTTCCCACCCTTCACCTTCCTCTTCTTCTAATTTTCATCCTATGGTCACAAGGGCTAAATCAGGTATTTTCAAACCTCGGTACCCTTTCATCAGATTTCTTCGGTCTGAAACTCCCATCTCCATTTCTCATGCATCTGAACCTACATCATCTCGAAGCTTTGGCTTCCCCATTGGTATCTGCTATGAAACTTGAGTATGAGGCTTTCGCAAAATCACACATGGGTACTTGTTCCTTACCAAGGGCAAAAACTTGTTGACTGTCGATGGGTCTTCAAGACTAAATTCAAAGCTTACGATTCCATCTTGAAGCATAAAGCCAGACTTGTGGCTAAAGGGTTCCAACAGTCTGCTGGCATCGACTATGTTGAAAACCTACAGTCCTGTTGCAAAACCCACGACAATTCGGTTAGTCCTCACTCTTGTTGTGAAATTTGGTTAGGTAGTTCAACAATTAGATGTAAACAATGCTTTCTTGAATGGTTATCTGAAAGAAGAAGTGTTCATGACTCAACCACCTGGTTTCAAGGATGCTGCTAAACCTCAATATATCTGTCGTCTCACAAAAGCTATTTATGGTCTCAAACAAGCTCCACGAGCTTAGTATGATAAACTTCAACAAACACTGGTCAGTTGGGGTTTTAAAAATGCTTGTCGTGATGTATCTCTGCTTTTCCTCAAACATAATCGAATAATGGTATTTATTCTTGTCTATGTTGATGATACGCTCATTATTGGGAATAATTCAACTCGTTTAGAGATTCATTACTAAGCTGAATGAGGTCTTTTGTCTTAAGGATTTAGGTCCTATTTATTATTTCCGGGATTGGAAATTCACAGAGATGAATATGGGTTCTATGTCACCCAAACCAAATATATTCTAGATTTGTTAAAAAGGTTTAATCTGTATGATTGTGCTCCTGTCCCTACACCCATGGTCACAGGTAGACATTTTTCATCTACAGATAGAAACTTGATGACTGATCCTTCTCTGTATAGAAGAGCAATTGGCTCTTTACAATATTTGACAACATCTAGACCTGATATCTATGTTGCACCGACACCAACACGGCCTTTTCGATATGTTACCGATACGTGACGTCGACACGTTACTTCAAAAATACTAATATCTCAACACGTTCCGACACGTCTTAGTATTAAATAATATTTTTAATATAAAGAGTGTATTTCACATTAACAAAATGCCACTTAGCCCTATGAAAACAATTTTATTTTAGAGATCGTTAAAATGTTTTAAAATTTCACTATACCACTTTGCCCTAAAATGAAACTAAGTTTTGCACATGAAAAGAGAAGACAATGATATTCTTATTTAATCTTTTTTTAAATTTCTTATTAATCATATATGTTTTTAACCGGGTCTTTCTTAACACCCCATTCATTGAGTTATTTTGAATTCTTTATTTATTTTTTAAATATCCTTATTTATTTTGTCAATTCCCTTATTTCTTTTATAGGTTATGAAAGGCTAAAATATTCTTATTAACTCTTTAATTTCTTGTAAATCCGTTATTTATGTTGTAAATGCGTTAAACGGCATTACTTTCCCCGGCGGATGAGAAAGGCCTGGCTCACTTGCTCGGTTTCTAGTTTCTCTCATCACGCTTCGGCTTCAAACTATCGTCAGCTTCAATTTGATTCATTCGGTGAAGTGAAGAAGCATTGAGGCATCGCAGATACTCCTCTTTCAATCTCATCCATCCCAATATGCTTTCTTCTGCTTCTGCAAGGTACTCCTTCTCCAAATTTCCTCTCTTTGCTACTTGTGCCTTCTTTCTCTCTTCCCCTTCTTCCACCACTCTCAAATGTCATCTTCATTCCCATTCCCCAAATCCCAACAGCCTCAAAAACGCTGTTGCTTCACTCAATCGTATGCTAAACATGCGTCCTCCACCATCCAGACGCCATATCAATAAAATTTTAGGGTCTATAGTGAAGATGAAACATTATCCCCATGTTATCTCACTTCTTGCCCAAGCCGAGATTAATGGCTTCACGCCAGATTTAATTAACCTGAACATCTTGATCAATTCTTACTGCCACGTTGGTCAGATGGATTTTGCCTTCTCTACATTGGGAAAAATTTTCAAGATGGGTTATCAACCAGGCACTGTAACTGTGTCTACACTAATACAAGGACTATGTTTTAACCGAAATGTTGGCAAAGCTCTAGATTTCTACGATGACATACTGGCGAAAGGTTTTCAGTTAAATGAAGTTACTTATGGAGCACTAATAAATGGGCTGTGTAAAATAGGGAAAACAAGATCTGCCATTAAATTGTTGCAAAGGATGGAAAAAATGTCAGTCAAGCTTAATGTTGTTATCTACAACACAGTCATTGATGCACTGTGTAAAGATGGACTTGTCAATGATGCGCGCAATTTGTATTTGGAAATGATTGGTCATGGGATATCTCCAGATGTTGTTACTTATAGTAGTCTAATCCACGGTTATTGCTGCATGGATCAGTGGAACGAAGCAAATCAATTGCTCAGTGAAATGATATCGAAAGGCATCCACCCAAATGTTTATACCTTTAACATCTTAGTTGATGCCTTATGTAAAGATGGAAGGATTATAGAAGCTCAAGCTGTATTTGCTAGGATGGTGAAGAGTGATCAGAGGCCTGATGTTGTTACCTACAGTTGCTTAATTGATGGATATTGTTTGACTAATAATATCATTGAGGCTAAGGAAGTTTTTAGTAGGATGAGGAAAAATGGTTTGGCACCTAACCATGTTAGCTATAATATTTTGATCAGTGCATACTTCAAAATGAAAATGGTGGATGAAGCCATGGATCTCTTTAAGGAATTTCATTCCAGAAATTTGGTTCCCAATGTTGTAACTTATAATTCTGTTATTGATGGCTTACTCAAGTCGCAAAGAATCTCATGTGCTCAAGATATTATTTATGAGATGCAGGGTAGGGGTATTCACCCTGACACAATTACTTACAATATCTTGTTAAATGCATTCTGCAAAATGGGACATCTTGACAAGGCAATTACATTATTTAGGCAAATTGTCAATCAAGGATTTCGGCCTAATGTGAGGACCTACACTATACTTATTGATGGTTTATGCAAAGGGGGTAGATTAAATGATGCGTGGGAGATTTTTCAGTGTCTTTTGGCCAAAGGTTATGAAGTAAATGTCCATACATATACTGCTATGATTCATGGTTTCTGCAAAGAAGGTTTGCTTGATGAAGCAATCTCCCTACTGGATAGAATGGAAGAGAATGGCTTGGTCCCTGATTTCGTAACTTGGAAAGTAGTTCTTCGTCGATTTCTTCTTGAAAAGAATGAGAATGCTTTGGCTGAGAAGTTTCTACATAAAATGATTGCTAGAGGCTTGTTGAAGAATTAAAACAAGGTGAGATACTATAGCTCAAGTTCAAATTACATGTACATGTAAGCTTTATTGTCATTCACTGTTTGCAAATGCTTGCATATTTTGTGTCAGACAGCATAATAGGTTTAATATTTTGTCAGTCATTTATTTTATTCTACTTCACAAGAGTGATTGGTGAATGTTCTTTCAAGCAAGTTTAATGATAGAGCAACTTGAAGTGAACCTTCCATCAAAGCTTTTTATCAGCCAAAATTGAAGACATTGTTGGACTGTGTTCTTGATTTTCTTGTTCTTAAAGTAGTTTTATAAAGTTATTATTTAAAATAAGTTTTGTGAAGAAAAAAATCTATTTGAATAATTATTTTGAAAAATCATATCTCCGTGAAGATTTTTTTTTTTATTTTTATTTTTTATAAAATACTCATTAGAAACAATAGTGTACTTAAAATAAATTGAGAGAAAAAAAAGGAAAATAATTTTTTGATTGACTTGTCATATAGATTGATATTGGCGTTATTTTTTTATAATTGCTTAATATTATATTATGTAGAGAAAAAATATTCTTGATTATCTCTTGTCCCTTCTGCATTTGTGTTTCTAGTCAAATTTTCTACTTCTACACTTATGTTTCCAGTGAAGTCCTCCACTTGTTATTTATAACAACTGGGATTCTTTATTTTTTCCTAGGTCAGTTTAATTGAATATTTTAGCCCTTGTTTCTATTATTCTATTGCAGAAGGCTCTTCTACAGTTTGGAAAGGTGGTAAATGCATAAGAGCAAGTGATTGCTGGCACCATGTACTACATCACGAGGGAGGCAACTGATGGTGGGAAGAAAAAGATTTTATGAAACCAAAATTTGGGAGAAGCCATGGCTGAATTTTAAGGAAGTGCAGGAGTTTAAGCCCGTCGGTGACGGCCCTAATGAGTCTTCTAGCCAGGTATTTTACTACACTGCACAATGTGCGCTGCTAGGATTTAAAGTTTGAAGTGTTTACTACTCCCTCCAGTTCTTAATACAACATATTTGGGGAGTTGATCTTGGTCTTAAATATAAGATCTGATTTTCTTATTTGTCAATCTTTTCTTAATTTACCCCTACTGACACTCTCTCAACAATAATCAATAAGGAGAGGGAAGAATGAAATTAAGGAGGATGACTGTGGTGCTTTAGAAAATGCACATCATATTAACTAATTTCTTTTATCTAATCGAATTTGGTCAATATATCTTATATTAAGGATTGAAGAGAGCATATTATTCACGCTTGTCTTCTGAGGGAACAATTTCTTCGTGTTATCAATATTTGGAACTAGCCAAAAGAACTCTGATAACTAGTGTTTGAAGAAAGTTTCCAAGAACAAAAGCATATGGAATTGTTATTGTAGTTTGTTAACGGAACTGTTATGCAAATGGAACAAATCAAAAGGGCTTGAAGCACAGGAGAAACAAATTAGAAGATAGTTAGTAGACTATATTTTTTTTATCCTTTACTATAATAATCAAAACTCGTGAAATTAGAACTCTGTCCTCATACAGATGAGTTGATGTGCACGTCATTGAGAAGAATAGCCTTGTCATTATTATGCCTTTGCTCCATTAAGAGGGAATAAGATTAGTTCACTAAGCTAGAGCTATCTGTGACATTTTTATGGAACATGCTTAACATATTGAAAAGAGGCATAGTTTTTTGCTGTTCTAAAGTAAGCCTAAGAACTTGATCATGGGATGGCCTCAAGATTGCAAAAAAGAAACAGCTCATTGATATTTATGTGATAAATTAGTGTTAACGCTTAATCCTATTGATGAGGATAAATTAGACATCTTTTACACCCATCTTCAAATTGAACAGTCTCATTGTATGATCTTAATCTCCCATTGATTTTGTATGTCTTGCTGCTGTTCAATAACAGGACCTGTTTGATTTAGCTTTAAGCAATATTGGGTCTGTTGCCCTTATGTCATGGCCTTTTCATTTCATTGCTTTCCTTTGTTCAATGTTCCTTTGTTAAGTATAATGATCTTGGTTTTCCCATCTGAATTTTACCTATTGGACAGACAATTTCTGGTTGTAATGGGCCTTCCCTTACACATCTGCTTTTGGGGTTTGATGTCCCTTCAATGCATCTTGTTTAGTAGGTTTATTAATTAGAACTTTAGAAGTGTGCTTTGATTTTTCCCCCTTTTCAGGTTGATGAAGATTATATGTCACTGACTTGGCTTGAAGGTTGAGTTATCAGGATGTCAAAAGCATACAATATATGGAATAAAAGTAGCTAATCAGTTCACCTTCGGGATTTATATTCAAGCCCTTACTTATCATGAAAGATGTATGCTTTTGTTATCATTTTACAAATTCAAGTACAAGAAATATGATGTATTTTGCGATAATATTAATAACTGATGCTTTTTGTGAAGCAAGAAAATAAGGACAACATGAAAATACCCTTCTTAGGGGCCACAGCTAAAGCCACCATCCTTATTATCACTAGTGGAAATTGTGTGTGTAGGAAAATCCAATTCCATAAATAATCTAAAATTAAGTCTTATTTTGTAGAATTTACAAACAATAATTCTCAATCTTTGTCTATGTTTGGACCCACGGTATGAGGATCTACATTCTATGGTTTTATGATATCAAGCTTGTGATGGGGCTTTTTATGGGTTTACAATAATAAAATGACATTTCTTTCAAAGCTCTAATATAATTTCTGACTTAGGCTATCTGCACAAACTTAAAAGTTTAGGTGGTTTGTTATTTTTTGATATGACTATCTAATTGTGTCAAATGTAAGCATTGTCATAACTAATTAGAGATAGTTTTTTAATGGTGTTTCTTGCGTTTACATAAACTCCACCTCTTATGAGTTTGTGTAATTTTGCTTAAATTGAATTAGAAAGGGGTTTGTGGTATTATTTTTAAACTCTAGGAATGTGAGTGTAGATTTGTAAGACCCTCAAAGTAACTAAAGCTATATTTTAATTAAAAAAAAAAAGCCAATTCAATTTCAAAAGCTTAAGATCTCATGGATCATGGTGTATTATACTCTCTCTGATTTTACTTATAAAAACTCATTAACTGAATTACGTGGTTTAATAAAACGGATAAAATTAGTTAAAAATAATAAACATGTCTAAAATAATTTTTCCCCTAATATGCCTTTATTTATGAGGGCCAAGCAAGAGAGAAAAAAAAAATTAAATATAAATATTATCAACTTGTTAATTAATGTAATACATATAATTAATGAAGGGTGAAAATGACAAAAAAAAATCATTAAATATTTAGACAACTCATATCAACTTTTATAAAAGAGACTACAACAATTTAAATTTTGGGTTTTTATAAAAAGGACCGGAATGGGGGAGCACATTATTTGCTAGCTTGTTAGAGCAGCTTTGGGATTGCTAACTGGCTTGTTAGAATCATTCCATCATAAATATAAGCTTTAATTATAGGAATATCTAAAAAATAGCTCTAATCATAGATAATCTACAACGAACATTTTAATTGATAATACTGGTGCTTGTATATAAAATCTAATTGAATAATTGATTTTAATCCTAAATATAAAACATATTTATTATATTTGTCATTTTTTTAAATTACTTATATTGATACTCCTTCAACAATGTATTAATCACTTTTGAGAAATTTAGTTTTAAACAAGGATAGTTTTAGAAAAAATATAGGGAAAATTACACACAGGTCCCAAGGAATAGAGGTATTTACATTTAGGTCCCTTCAAATGACAAAATTACACAGAAGTCCCTTGGGACTTCTGTGTAATTATTTCAGATTGTCAAATTACCCTTTTGGACAAGGGAAAACACGCATCAGCTGAATTTAGAATGGGCATTCACACTATGGTTTCCAACTTGGCTTCTTTCTATGTATGAAGCTCCAAACTTTTGCCTACCCACGATCCATCTCTTACATTCATACCTTGCTCCACCCTTCTTTACACCAAATGAATGCCGACACCTCCGGAAAACGACGCAGGAATGCTCAACGACGTCACGACGCCGATGACGTGGTGCCTTCGGTTCAAAGCGAAGGAACTCATGAGAATGAATTGAAAGGCATTCTCAACTTGCCGCTATTGTCGCACGATCATGAAAAGGAGCATGACGACGATCTCGACCAGGTCTCCTCCACCGAGGATGATCGAAGCGAGCCTCAAGGAGAACGCGCAAAAATCCATTACGAAAGTAACTCCTTTGATCAAGATGAATTAGAAATAACATAGCGGATTCGCAAGAGAAAGAAATCTCGTGTCTTGTGATTTTGACTGCCAATAATTTGTCATTTCACACTTCCAGAAGTGATTAACAACAGAAAAAACATAAATTAACAACAAAAAATGCATAAATTAACAACAACTTTTGAAAACCCTAAATTTGTCTTCTCTCACTTCTAGAAGTGATTAACAACAGAAAAAGCATAAATTAACAACATAAAATGCATGTATTAACAACAAGTTTTGAAAACCCTGAATTTGTCATCTCACACTTCAGAAGCGATTAACAACAGAAAAAACATAAATTAACAACAGAAAATGTATAAATTAACAACAACTTTTGAAAACCACGAATTTGTCTTCTCTCTCGAGGAAGCGATTAACGAGAAAAAGCATTAACAACATAAAAATGCATAAATTAACAACAACTTTTGAAAACCCTGAATTTGTCTTCTCTCACTTCCAGAAGCGATTAACAACAGAAAAAGCATAAATTAACAACATAAAATGCATGTATTAACAAATACTTTTGAAAACCCTGAATTTGTCATCTCACACTTCCAGAAGCGATTAACAACAGAAAAAGTATAAATTAACAACAACCTTTGAAAAACGAAGACAAATTATTGTTGTTAATTTTGCATTTTCTTGTTGTTAATCGCTTCTAGAAGTGTGAGATGACAAATTCAGAGTTTTCAAAAGTTGTTGTTAATACATGCATTTTATGTTGTTAATTTATGTTTTTTCTGTTGTTAATCGCTTATGGAAGTGAGAGAAGACAAATTCAGGGTTTTCAAAAGTTGTTGTTAATTTATGCATTTTCTGTTGTTAATCGCTTCTGGAAGTGTGAGATGACAAATTCAGGGTTTTCAAAAGTTGTTATTAATACATGCATTTTATGTTGTTAATTTATGCTTTTTCTGTTGTTAATCGCTTCTGGAAGTGAGAGAAGACAAATTCAGGGTTTTCAAAAGTTGTTGTTAATTTATGCATTTTTTGTTGTTAATCGCTTGTGGAAGTGTGAGATGACAAATTCAGGGTTTTCAAAAGTTGTTGTTAATACATGCATTTTGTTGTTAATTTATGCTTTTTTCGTTGTTAATCGCTCTCGGAAGTGAGAGAAGACAAATTCAGGTTTTTCAAAAGTTGTTGTTAATTTATGCTTTTTCTGTTGTAATCGCTTCTGGAAGTGAGAGAAGACAAATTCAGGGTTTTCAAAAGTTGTTGTTAATTTATGCATTTTCTGTTGTTAATTTATGCTTTTTCTTTTGTTAATCGCTTCTGGAAGTGTGAGATGACAAATTCAGGGTTTTCAAAAGTTGTTGTTAATACATGCATTTTCTGTTGTTAATTTATGCTTTTTCTCGTTG
Organism: Acacia acuminata; assembly: GCA_019022655.1. Taxonomy (NCBI): domain Eukaryota; kingdom Viridiplantae; phylum Streptophyta; class Magnoliopsida; order Fabales; family Fabaceae; genus Acacia; species Acacia acuminata. The sequence goes on from JAFJYI010000075.1 coordinate 1,998,854, forward strand.
TTAATCGCTTCGGAAGTGAGAGAAGACAAATTCAGGGGTTTTCAAAAGTTGTTGTTAATTTATGCATTTTCTCGTTGTTAATCGCTTGTGGAAGTGTGAGATGACAAATTCGGGGTTTTCAAAAGTTGTTGTTAATACATGCATTTTCTCGTTGTTAATTTATGCTTTTTACGTTGTTAATCGCTTCGAAAGTGAGAGAAGACAAATTCGGGGTTTTCAAAAAGTTGTTGTTAATTTATGCATTTTTCGTTGTTAATCGCTTTCGGAAGTGTGAGATGACAAATTATTGGCGAGTCAAAATCACAAGACACGGGATTTCTTTCTCTTGCGAATCCGCTCTCGTTATTTCTAATTCATCTTGATCAAAGGAGTTACTTTACGTAATGGATTTTTGTGCGTTCTCCTTGAGGCTCGGTTTCGATCATCCTCGGTGGAGGAGACCTAGTCGAGATCGTCGTCATGCTCCTTTTCATGATCGTGCGGCAATAGCGGCAAGTTGAGAATGCCATTCAATTCATTCTCATGAGTTCCTTCGCTTTGAACCGAAGGCACCACGTCATCGGCGTCGTGACGTCGTTGAGCATTCCTGCGTCGTTTTCCAGAGGCGTCAGCATTCATTTGGTGTAAAGAAGGGTGGAGCAAGGTATGAATGTAAGAGATGGATCGTGGGTAGGCAAAAGTTTGGAGCTTCATACATAGAAAGAAACCAAGTTGGAAACCATAGTGTGAATGCCCATTCTAAATTCAGGTGATGCGTGTTTTCCCTTGTCCAAAAGGGTAATTTGACAACGAAATAATTACGAAGTCCCAAGGGACTTCGTGTAATTTTGTCATTTGAAGGGACCTAAATGTAAATATCTCGTTCCTTGGGACCCGTGTGTAATTTTCCCAAAAAAATATATCATATTTAATATATATATATATTTTGCAAAAACATTTATATAATTAACTAACATAACTATCTTTCTTAATAAAATCAAATTTGTTAAATGATTCTTATATTAAAGACATGGTTAGGTATTATTATTATCAAGCCTAATAATAATGGTAAAATTTATCTTATTTAGTATATGAAAATTTTATTAGCATTTAAATATATGGTAAAATTTATCTTATTTAGTATATGAAAATTTTATTAGACCACATTTAATCCACATATGGATATGTAAATTTTGTTACTCTCATTAAACATTTAAAATAATCATCGATCAGCAGTAGGATTTCAAACCAGAATCAGCAGCAGTCAAGTCCGGAAAACCAGAATCGCCGGCAAAATCACCCAGTCACTACCGCCACCAATCTTCATCACTGTTGGAGAAGATCAAGCTCCATCCGTGCTCCACCGTCCCTTCCTCGCCATTGTTGCAGATCGAAGGAGAAGGAGAAGGAGAAGGCGAAGATGAAGAAGAAAGTGTGTCCGGTGAGTGAAGAAAAGGAAGAAGATGGGTGAAGAAGAGAAGGTACTGGACGTGTGAATGAGTATGAGGATGTCTGGACAAAATGATTGTTAATCATTATTATTTATTTAAAAAAAAAAAGGAGTGAACAGTTCTTGATGAATAGTATCGGCAGAAAATTGGGTCCTACATGTTTTTTCCTTCACATTGCGCAAACAGCAACCAGATCACAATCACGGATTGAAAACAAGAGTTGGTAGTGGTTCCTGGGCCCCACATCTTTGACAAAATCAAAAGAAGAGTTGGTGGTCCATGTGCAAAAGAGTTGAGGTGCTTGGAGACTCAGATTCTTGGCCGACATCATGATTCTGGTCAAATATTTTCCAGATCACTGTTCATCCATCACTATTTTCGTGCTGTATGGTACTGTTCATACATACGGTACTATTCATATATACATTTTGTAAATTAGTCTGTCAATCTTTAAATTTGAAGACCAAGTTGTTAATCTTCAAGTTTGAAGACCAATATGTCATTAGAAGGGACCAAACTGTTAGTTGTCAAGTCCGACGCGGTCCTTTGGAGCCTGTTCGATGATCGTCCTCCAAAGCCTGTCCGACGCTGTCCTCTAGAGCCCGTCAGACGCTGTCCCCGTCCGACGCCATCCTCCAGAGCCCGTCCGACACCGTCCTCCGGAGCCCATCCGACGCCGTCCTCCAAAGCTTGTCTGGCAAATTTACAGGGATAAGAACCGAGAAATGGTGTTTATACCCTTCAAGCAGTTATGGGACCTTCATCTTCTGTCCATCAGTCTTGTCGCAGTGGCTGCCCGTCAATCTAGTCGCAGTCATTGCCCAACCATCTTGTCGCAGCTGGCTGCCCGTCAATCTAGTCGCAGCCATTGCCTGTTCGTCTTGTCATGGCCACTGCCCGTCGATCTTGTTGCAGTCGCTGCCCGTCGATCTTGTTGTCGCAGCCGGTTACTCCCAAAGTTGTTGAGTATCTGGTGCCCGTCGATCTTGTCGCAGCCGCTGCCCGTCGATTTGTCGCAACCGGTAACTCCCAACATTGTCAAGTATCTGTGACTCTCTAAACAGGCCTCTGGGACTTAAAAGGAGCACAAGTCCAAAGTCAGTGGACCTCTGAGACTCAAGAAGTACAAGCCTAAGGGGGAGCCAGTAGTATAAAGTTGTATAAGCAAGTTGGATCATAGATTAACATCCATAATCCAACTTGAGGGGGAGTGTGGGAATATTAGAGTCGAGAGACTTTACTATTCCTTTGTAGAGTCTTTACTATTCATGTCAGGTGTCTTTACTGTTCATTTATTGGAGTCTTGAAACCCTTTAAGGGTTGGAACCCTTTAGGGGTTGTAATTGGGGTCTTAACTGTTTGTGTCTACCGGAGTCTTAACTATTTGTGTGAGGGGTCGTATGACAAGCTTGAGTGTGTATATATATGTGTGTAATCTACCTATCGAATCACAACGCAATCAGAATACATTTTTCTCCCATATTATTCCACATATGTGAACTACTGTAGGTATATATCTGCTTGTGAAGGATCATGGTGAATATTTGGCTTTCCAATACACTACAAATCACCATCAGTTGGAAGGTTAAGCTTTCACTTGCCCAATCAACAATTCATTATCTATTATAATACTGATGATGTGTCTGAGTTGTTGGGAAAGCCACGAGTATGTGAATCACGATTCTTGTCATGGATGAAAAAGAATGCATAAGATGATTTTGCTGCTGGACTTATATATTCAGAGTTTCCACATCACTGTGTCTGTAAGAGGGATAAACAGTTATGGAAGAGAGACATAAAGGATTCTCAAAAGGTAGAATTGCAAATGCATCTCCAAGCTCCGGTGAATTATACTACCTACATATTTTACTTTCAAAAGTGAGGGGCCAAAATCATTTGATGACATAAAGACAGTTGATGGAGTTGTTCATGAATCATTCCGAGCTGTATTTGATGCTCTTGGTCTATTGGATGACGATCAAGAATATATAAATGCTATCAAAGAAGCATCAACTTGGGGTAATGGCATTACTTTGAGGAAGCTTTTTGTAAGCATGCTTTTATCAAATTGCTTGCAACACCTTGACACCATGTGGAACCAATGTTCTGAGATTTTATCCGAGGATTTACTCTACATACCACGCAATCATCCACAATATTCAGGTAAGATAAACAACCACACGTTGTCATTACACGTTTTGTTTACCTTCTCCAACCAAGGATTCTAACTTTTTGTTCATTTCGTGCTTCTGATAGGTGTAAATATCTCAAATTCTGAGAAGGAGGATGCTGCATTGAAAGAGATTGATGAGATGCTGAAATTAAATGGGAGGACTATCCTAGCCTTCCAGTAGCCACTACACAAGCAAGTCTTGATGTCACAAACAATCTTATCCTACAAGAGATGAGTTATGACAAAAGTTGCACTTCATCAACAAGCAATATCACTCACAAACTCTCTTAATCCTGAACAAAGGACAATCTTTGATAAGGTTATGTCATCATTAAATACAACAGCAACAGGCTTCTTCTTTGTACAGGGCTGTGGTGGCACAGGGAAAACATTCTTGTGGAATGCATTAACATCAACTCTTCATGCTAGAGGAGATATAGTCTTGACCGTTGCATCAAGTGGCATTGTGGCAACTTTACTCCCTTCATGTAGAACAACAAATTCACGTTTTGCAATCCCAATTCAAATTAACGAGTATTCTATGTGCTCCTGCTCCATCAAACAAAACTCTGCACTTGCAAACTTACTCATCAGCACAAAGCTAATCATATGGGATGAAGCTTTAAGCCTCTAATGGTTCAGCAATATTGTATTGATGCATTTGACCATACTCTAAAGGATATTGTGCACTCTAAAAAGTTATTTGGTTGCAAATGCATTCTTATGGGTGGTAACCTCCGTCAAATTCTTCCAGTGGTGCCCAAAGGTTCTAGAGCCACTATTGTGAATGCATGTATCAGCTCCTCTCCTTTATGGAACCATTGCACATCTTCCACCTAACAAGAAACATGAGGTTGACTACTGGACGGTCAAAAGAAGGGATTAAGAAATTAAAATGGTTTAGTAAAAGGCTTCTAGACGTCAGTGATGGTAAGTTAGGTTCATCCGAAGATGATAATGCAGAGATTGAGATCCCTCAAGATTTATTGGTGCCCGAATCTACAAATGCAATACATTCAATTGTGTCAGCTGCCTACAACAACTTGGAAGAAAATTTAGTCAGCAATGACTACTTCAATGATAGAGCAATACTTGCACCAACCATAGAGATGGTGAGTTAGAACAATGGCTACATGTGCTCTTTATGACTCTGTTTGCAAACCCACTTAGAACAATGATAGCTTTAACAATCCATACACCCCTGAATTCTTGAATACTATCAATAGCTCTGGATTGACACCGCACAAACTTACATTGAAGGTTGGAGCTCCAACTATGCTGTTACAGAATATAGACCAATCCCCATGGTTATGCAATGGTACAAGGTTGCGCATATCAAAGCTTGGAAAGAATGTTATTGAGGTGATCACATTGAATGGATCCAATCCCAACAAGGTGGTGTTAATATACAAGATGGACATGAATCCTCCTAAAAATAGATGGCGATTCCATATGTAGAGGAGAAAATTTCCAATATTCCTTAACTTTATAATAACAATCAACAAAAGTCAAGGACAATCATTTCGTCATGTTGGGTTATATTTATCAAAGCTTGCATTGACACATGGTCAATTATATATTGCATTGTTTAAGGTTAAAAGAATGAGTGGATTGAAGATATATGTCCCTCCAAATGATGAAGATAAAGGTAGGGCTACAAAAGATGTTGTCTACAAGGAGGTGTTTACCAATTCGGGTTGTTGATTTCAACCTCCTGATGTTGATTGAGGACCTCTATGTTGCTGATAATGTACTTGAGTTTAGTAGCGTGGTTATGGTTCTTGTATGAGGATGTTGTTAGAGGAATATGAGGTGTGTTGAAATGATTTGTTTGGTTAATGTCAAACGTTAAGATGTTTGTTAGTAATGAAGTTTACATTTCTGATTGATTTCCCTTGACGTTGAGATTATGATCCAAAGGGAGTTAGTGGTAGTTAATGTTCATAACATTACAAATAACTTAAAATCATATTGTCTAATATCTCAATTTTACAAATCATTTGTTAGGACCCTCTCCTGAACAAAGCTAACACACTGAAACTAGAAATATACAACAAAGACTAGTTGATAGCTTGAAACTGATAATAGTATTACTATCAAACTCAACCAGATTACAAGTAACAATTGACTTAATACAATACAACACTGAGATACGTGAACAACAATTAAAATAACGAATACAAACTGAAAGGACTGAACACAGATACACATTGACGCACAGACACAACTCTTATAGAAATCTCACACAGCCGGAATTACACTTTAACAAACACATAGGTTGCCAATCTTTCGAGAGGAATGACACTCTCCACCCAAAGGGTCAAGACCAATTTCAAATCCCCCTGCTGAACCAAAGTAAAAGCTTATAGACTTCAAAAAGTAACTTTCTCCACCCCCAACATATAGGCTTTAACCATAGGGGTCCTATAGCTACCCCACTCTTAAGCTCTTTCTTCAATATAGCAAGTCAACTTTTGCCTAGCAAAAGGTACCTTTCCCTTGACATGTAATTACCTGGGTTTTCTAATGGGGTTCTCACATTACCCTCCCCTTGAAGTTTCACCTTGTCCTCAAGGTGGAAATTTAAATTAAACATTGGCGGTTGCATCCCCAAGTACCTCAACTTCTTTTACTTGCTTGAAGAGTGTCTAGCCAATAGAAGATATGGCTACCCATAAACTGTTGATCTATGCTTTGACCCGCCATGCAAGAGTGTTTTTCCATGTAATGTGCTTTTGTTCCAAGTTGGGAGGTAGAGAACTCATAGGCAAGTTGCTTATTGTAAACATCTCACATCCATCAATTTGAACCTAAATTTTGATATCTCTAGTGTTTGCAAAAAAAAAATTTATCCTGCCCAAACATTCCTAGCATCAATGGCTTGTGAAAATCTTAACTTCTAAATTGTGTTGTTGTTACTAACTTGCATATCACAAGATAGTAATTGAAACTTAAGACTTCCAATGTCAAAGAAGATTAATATAGCTCTATCAAACAGAGTCTTGCCTTCCTCGACTTGGAATGTGAAAATTGTCATTGACACCCCTCAACCTGAAAATGTGACAGCTCATATAATAGCCTCCTTCCAAGAGAATCTTTCACCGTTGTTTTCATATACTTTAGTCGATATAACTTGATTTTTCTTGCTCAACACATTCTAGAATAGGGCTTCTATCAAACCAGAGCACATGAATTCAAAAATCAAAGGAGTGGACGTCCCTCCTCTTGCTATATTGATGTTAAATAGATGAGAAAATGTTAATGCCAGCAGGAACAAAACCACATTAGTCCCATTCTTGTTCGTTTTTGCTGTTCCAATTACCTCATCATGGCCAAAATCCTCTTATTTTCTTGTGGTAATGTAGGCATCGAGTAAAGAAGGAGGGCTGTTTTGAATTTCCTAGTGTGAGACGTAAGATCAAAACCTTGTTCCTCTCTATTGCCTTTGCCTTTGTTCTCTTCGTGTTTTTCGAGTTCACAATAGCTGGGAGTGCTTTGCTTATTTCATTCACGTCCCTTATCTGTGAATAATAGGGTTGGTCCGAAAATAACCTAAGCCTAATAGTGGAGCGTTGGGTTATGTTAGGCCGAAAATCCTTTTCTTCCTCACTTGACCGCGATGACCAACCTCTCCTGTCGAAGCATAAGCCTACTTCTATAACGCCTCAGAGTCACGACATGCGATGGTTTCAAATTCTTACGTAAATCTTACATAAATCTCACCCAGCAAGAATTACACTTTAATAAACATATAGGTTGCCAATCTTTCGAGAGTAATGGCACTCCCCACCCAAAGGTCCAAGACCAATTTGAAATTCTTCCCCCCTCTTGTTGAACCAAAGTACAAACTTACAGACTTCAAAAAGTAACTTTCTCCACCCCCAACTCATAGGCTTTGACTGTAGTAGTCCTATAGCTACCCTACTTTTAAGCTCTTTCTTCAAAATAGCAGGTCAACTCCTGCCTAGCAAAAGGTACATTTCCCTTAACATGTAATTACCTAGGTTTTTTAATGGGGTTCTCACATCAGTTAAAATGGATTAGCATTCAAATTAATATAAACACGTGCATGTGTTTGATAATTGACTAAGTTGGTATATAAGGGTTTCTATATGCAAAACAATATGTATAGAGATTTAAAATCTAATATTATAGCATTGAAATACTTCATTATGCAATGTTTGTCTTGATATTTTTCTTAAGGGTTAAATACTAATTTTGTCATAGAAGTATTGGTAAAGGGGTACTCAGCACCCAAAAGTTTTTTGGGTATCATTTTTGCCCCAGGAAGTTTAAAAACTTGTAATCATGCCAATAAGTTGATCTTGACCGTTAGATCGTTGCTTTCTTTGTAAACTTCCAGGGCAAATTTGCTCCTAAAAAGAAAAACTTCTGGGGCAAATTTGTTTTTAAAAAAAACTTTTGGGGCATATTTGCTCCTTTTTGTAAACTTCCGGGAAAAAATGATACCAAAAAAACTTAAGTCTTTGAGTGCTCCCTTACCAATACTTCCGTGGCAAAAATGGATATTTAACCCTTTTCTTAATAATTCATCTTCTCTTAACAATCTATTAATACAATACTTTATCATTACTGAATCTGAATTTAAAATGATTAAATGCTGAAGTAATGACTTTGATTTCATTCTGAATTATAATTAAAAATAAATACTGAAGTAATGGTTGACTTTTTTTTTTTTTTTTTGATCAAAAGTGATGGTTGACTTTGATTTCATAATTTTTTCATTCACAACTAAAATGAAAAATAAATGATGAAGTAATTGTTGACTTTGATTTCATCATTTTTCCCAAATATCATATTTGACAATATGATATTATTACTATACACAATATTTAACTCTTTTAAAGATATGAACGAGATGTTATTAATGATTATTTCTTAGCTAAGCTGCCTCTTCCCTCTTATTTATTATTTTTTCTCCTCCTCTCACGATTGTTGATATGCAGGAGCATATATAGGGTAGTGGTTCCTAAAGCATGGGACACAAAGCATTTTTCGATTGTCTTATTGTATGAATGGCCTTTTGTCACTAACAATTTCCTCTACTTTAAATTAATGGAGTATAGTTTATCATTTTTTAAGAGTATATAATAAAATATTGAATATTTTAATTTCATGTGCTATCAATTTCATTGTGATAATGATGTTCGGGAAAATTTCATTTTGTGTGATATTATTTGATTATTCTAAGTCTTAAATCCTATTCTAGGTTAATAGAAATTGATTGGTGACATCTAATTTAATATCAAATACTTTTAGATGGAGATAGAGGTGTAAATGCTTGTTCATATCTAAAACACAGATCAAGCAATTAATATATAGTGTTTATCATTTTACTTTTCTTGAATAAATTGCTCTTATTATAAATAATAACAACAACAACAACACATTTTTACCAACGGGGGTTGGTACAAGTGGTAAGCGACTTGTGTCGCTTAAGCAAGGTCTCGAGTTCGAGCCTTGTGAATGCAGAAAAGCCCCGCTGGGAGACTCACCCACCATAGCCAGGTGCACGACTCAGGTCGGATCCAGATTAGTCAGGGCGAAGCTCTGGATACTGGATGGGCAACCTAAAAAAAAAAAAAAACAACAACAACAACAACACATTTTTTAGCTAGCATTGAAATATCTTGTATGAATTTCGATTTAAGTTTTTTATTTTCAATTTATTCCCTTAGAAAACATTTTTTTTGCTAGTTAGGATATAGTAACTCTTATTTATTGAACTAATAAAATGGGTAATTGCATATCTATAGCGTTGTAGTCAAGAGTCAGGAAAAAATGTCTAGTTCGTCGGGCCGGTCCATTTAGACCCTGAGTTTAGGAGGGTCTAACTTAAAATTTTTGTTTTAAAAGTGAAAGTTGGTCTAAAAGGGCCAGCCTTATAGGTTGAGGGCCTAAGAGAGCTGGCCCTTTTAAGCCTGCATTTTTTTTTTATAAATTATTTATATGATAATAATGTTATTAATTTTTTATACTTTGTTAATGATGCTGCAAATATTTAGTTGTTATTAAATCTTTTAGAATTAAGTTTAAAAAAAACTTCTTGTATTAAGAATCCTAAAAATAAAAAACTTATTAAAGATATTTCTTATTTTATAAGTATTCTTACTAATTTTGTATTTTTTTTTTTTTTTTTACTTATTTTGTAGTGAATGTTTTGTTCATACCATGTCTTGTTTACTTTGTTCACTACTTACACTTTTCAAAATATATTTATAAGAAGTATTTTTAATTTTGTTAAGTTTTCTCATTAATTATTTGTAATTATGGTTTTGGGGACAATGTTTTACCTTTAATTATAACTAAGTGACTATGTTTGTTTGTTGGCATGTTGTTTAGACATTAATATTGACAACATTTATTTGTTAAATTAAAAATTTAATTGTTATAACTTACTAATTATATTTCTTTGGAAAAAAACATAGAAAAAATAGTTAAAATTTAGAAAAAAGACTTTCAACCTTGCACGATCGGCACTAACCCATACACATCGGCCTATTTGGAAGGATCCAAAACCTACATTTTGGTAAAAGTTTACCGAACACTCGAAAATTTTCTAGAAGCTATTCTCGCATCAAAACCTAGGTTTTGCAAAAGTTTGCCAAACACTCGAAAATTTTCCGAAGTTATTCTTCATCAAAATTTAGGTTTTGGAAAGAGATATTTTTTTTAAAGATCAGTCATTACCCTAAAATATTTTTTTAATATCCTAAAATAAATTTTTAAGATTATGAAGTATTTTTTTCAGTATCGGTGAGTATCCCGAAATATTTTATGATTTAAAAATTTATTTGAAGAAATTTTTTTAAAAAAAAAATTTAGGGTAATGATTAATCTTGAAAAAAATATTTTAGGAGACGAATACTAAAAAAATACTTAATACTGATTGATACTAAAAAATACTTCTCATAGTCTTAAAAATTTATTTTAGGATTTTAAAAAAATATTTCAGGATACTAATTAATCTTTTAAAAAATTCAAGGTATTAAAAAAATTCTTAATACTGATTTGTACTAAAAAATACTTTTCATAGTCTTAAAAATTTATTTTAGGATATTGAAAAAATATTTCAAGGTATTGATTGATCTTAAAAAAATTTCGTGGTACTAAAAAGATTCTTAATACTCCCCTCTAGGTTTAATTATAGGAATACTTTTATAGTATAAATTACACTACAAAAGTGTTCCTATAATTAGGAGGAGGTAGAAATCTTGACTTAGAAAATCTTGAAAGAATACTTTTCATAGTCTTAAAAATTTATTTTAGGATATTGAAAAATATTTCAGGCACTGATTTATCATATAAAAAAATTAGGGTATTAACGGTTACTAAAAAGATACTTAATACTGATTGGCACTAAAAAAATACTTCTCATACTCTTAAAAATTATTTTGGGATTTTGAAAAAAATTTCAGTGGTACTAAGGGGTACTAAAAAGATACTTAATGATACTGAAAAAATACTTCTTGATATTGAAAAAAATTTAGGATATTGAAAAAATATTTCGGGGTATAGAAAGATACTAAAAAATATCTTAAGGATCCGATCGATCTTGAAAAAATACTGATAATGGTAGGGAAGAGAGAAAAAGCTGGAAAAAAAAATAGTTTTTCCTAAAACCTAGGTTTTGATGTAGAATAAGGTGTTTGGTAAGCTTATGACAAAACAGGTTTTGATACCTGGAAAAAATTATGGGTGTTTGACAAACTTTTGTCAAAACTTAGGTTTTGATGCATAATAGCTTTTGGATAATTTTGGGGGTTTTTTTGTTTATTTATTTATTAAAACCTAGATTTTGAAGTTATCCAAACACCATCATTTTTTTATCCAAAAACTATTTTCCAAAAATCATTTTTACCTCGTAAATCCAAAAAGCGTTATGAAACTAAATAAAATAACAGGAGAGATTAAGATGAAGGAGATAAAAAAATGCAAAAGAGAAATAGAGAGCAAAGTGAGAGTGCTTCTTCTTCCTATTGTTCTCTTCTTTAACCTTTGATACATGCCTACTATATATAGGCAAGGAATTCTATTACAAGAGTTACAAAAGAATAAATCTACATAATGGTATATTATGAGGTTTTGTAAGTTTTTAACATTAGTCATATAAAACTCCCATGTCATTCATGTCATAGGTTACATGGCTTTAGAAACTCCAAAAGACTCTTCTTGAAAAGGTTGTGGACATTCACACCAATATTAGAATATTCATAACACTCCCCCTTGAATGTCCATTATGAATGCACCTCATTAAAATCTTTAACTAGGAAAAACCCAGTGGGATAAAAACCTAGCCAAAGAAAAGAGTACAACATCCATTGATACATCGTCCAATCTTTGTCTCATTAAAACCTTTCTAGGAAAACCCGGTGGGACAAAACCTAGATAAGGGAAAAAGAGTACAGCGTGTATCGACTTCCCTTTTTGACAACATCAGTATTACTCCCCCTGATGACTACATTACTTTCAATGTCTTTTGAGCATATCATCCTTTTTGTCATCAAACATTCTATTGTGTACGCAAGAACTAAATATTTCCAAAGCAAAATCATAATAATACTAACATGATTTTTAGGCATTCTTATAAGATATATCTAGATGCATATCAACGAGATATTCATTAAAATGATTATATCATACATGCTCTAATAGTTTTAAGTCTTACAAAACTTCTTAAGTATTGTTCTCGAGAACTTTGAATTAGATGCTTCGGCATCTTGAGTCCTTCGAGAGACATGTGCTACTAGCATTCTTGGATCCTTTGAAGCTTCTTATGCAATCTTCGTAATTTAATAAGCCATATGCATATGCGATATAACAATATCTAATAGACGCATAATTTATCATTTATAAAGCGCGATTTATCATATCCACCACAAAATCAATTTGGACTTGTGTGCTTAACTATCATAGTATGATTATATTTGAGTCATTCTCAATTTTACTTATCCTCTTGGCCAATAATCTTTATATAATATCCTCATTTGATCACGTGATATCATCATCAAAATTGTTATCGACAACTTTATCTTTTCGGTTCTATTTTTCCAATTCGACATAACAATATTAATATTACTCAGGTACCTGAACATCTCTTGAGGGTTTGCAATAAGTTATGTCTCGATACTCTTCTGGAGTATTTACCCCCTTAATATGATCATCTTAATTATTGCTCCAATTTATCCATAACGTTTATATTTGGAACCGAATACTTACTCATGCTTCGGGCATGTTACTTATTAGAGCATTTTTATTTGGAATATGAGATTTAATAAATCTCATTTAGGTCAATAATTTATCCGGCAAATATATCATGAATGCATAACCTGATGAACTTCTGGTTCATACTTCTTTATTCGAGGATATATACTTTGCTATAATGCATTTCATGTATTCTCTTGTCCAGCTATTCAATTTCTCCTCCTCATGTTGAGAAAATAATGTCAAATATCAATTAACTAATCATACAATATAAGTTTCCTTAATCCATTTGTTTCCTTTAGAAACATCATTTTGTTTCATATAGAGACAAACAAGAAGAAGTCCTTATACAACATTTATCTCAACTTTCTTTCCATATCCATCTATGTGCATTATGGTGGATTAATAATCATCGCACATACAAACTTTATAAGATGGAATTTGTCGCTCCCCGACCTAAAGCCAATTATATCGGAGAATTTTGTTGGCTTATAAGTGCTTGCAATATGTAAGATCAAACATACCAACATAAAAATTTTGTTCTCATAAGAATTGATCTGACTATTTATGGAGGCTTTACATGATCAATGATATTCTCATAGAAAATTTGTTTTGAGAACAAAAAGCACATAATTCATAAATAATATGTTGGTTATTCTTGAAGAATCTTCTGGTTCTTCGATGGTTAACAAAATGTAATCTTATTTGTATTATATGACTTAGATGATCAAACAAGTCATGCCAACAATAAATTTCTTTGGATCAAGTAAACTTCGGTTTCTTGTGACATATGTCTCAATCAATAATAAACTTTTGAAACATAATCCGACATCCATTTTGGGAGATATATTAGGCTTTATGTGAGAAGTATATAACTTTTCAAAAATTAGTTCATACTTGTATTTGAACTCACACTTGTTTTCTAACAATCTCCCCTCAAGTGTGAGTCATATAAACATACTTTCTATATATATGCATTTCAAAATCACTTTAAAACCCTTTGAAGCTAGAAATAAAAATCTATGTTGATTCATCAGGAACAAACATATAAGACTACATCACTAGATAATCTCATTACTCTTTAATAATATACTTCAATTTACTTATATATGCAAAATATACACAAATTCCACTACATATGAAGATATTTATGATCAAAATAACTCTTAATCTCACAGATTTAGAATCACACATATGAGAATTCTCACAGAAAATTGTCATGGCAAATGATTTATAAGATGGGATCACAATAAATGTAAATAATAATAATTTTTTAAAAAATAAGAACGAGAAACTAAACATCGTATTACCTTATGGGCTTATTTGTTATTTATCTTGGCTTCAAAATAAATCTAGAGATATTTCTCTGCAGCTCTTGGCCTCTTTGATATCTCATTCGCAGCATTAGCAAACATTTCATTTGCTATATTTGTAAACTTCTAGTTTATAATTACAATTTCTTGCATTATTTTTAGTAAACCGGTTTACAATAGCGTGTTTTCTATGATATCCATTTCGCGAGATATCTTTGAAACTTAATAAGTTTCTTTTATACTCGGTAGAATAATTAATGCATAATTTTGTTCCTTCGTGTAACAAAATATTAGCTCTTCCTAGAGCCTTCAATCAAATTTATACTAGCATATATTGTCTCGAACATTAGCCTCTCTTTTAAAATTGGGTAAAATATGCTAATTAGTCTCGGGACTATTAGCCTTTAAGCTTATTACGACATAAATCTCTCGCAAGTTATTGTCTTCGGGCAATATTTTTCCAAGGCTATCAAAATCTTTTTATACAAATTTGAAACATAAGTCTTCGGGGCTTTGATATTAATAACAAACAAATATCACTTTTTGTCCATCGTTCATCTCTAGATGTGAACAAGCTCCCATACCTCTTTCGTAGGTATAAAAGACTAAAGACCAAGTATCTCATAAAGTTCAAAAGAAAATTCTTAAAAAGTTGGTGTGCGTAGTAAAATAGTATGTAAATAGTAATAATAATATATTATCACATTGCTTCAGACAAATTATTTGGCTTTACTTCAATTTGTCTTATGGCTTCGGGCCAAATTATCACATTGCTTCAGCGAATTTGTGTTTCCTCGTAGGGCTAAGCCAATTTGTGTCTTCTCATGACTTCAGGCCAATTTGTTTCATAAAAAATTAAATCAATATGGCTTCTATCTATTTATCTTCAGGATAAATAAAAATTATATATATATATATATATATATATAGCATGGTCATATAATAATGAATCAAAGAATATGAAAATAAAAACAATAAAAATTAAAGATATTAAAATTAAAACTTTTAAACAACGCTTCGCCATTTAGTTCTCAAAATGAGAGATTAAATTTATATGGCTTCCGGCCATAAAATTAAGAAATTAAAATGATATGACTTCCGGTCATATAATTTTAGAATAGGAAAACAAAGGTGTATGGATTTTGACCATAATAATATTAATAAAATAAAAGAGATTACATTAAATATAAAATAACATAACATTAAAAGTTAGCAATAATAACATAACAATAAAAGTAAAATGTTATGTTAGCAACAATAACATAACAATAAAGGTAAAATGTTATGTTAGCAACAATAAAAGTAAAATGCTTAATTTAAATGTTATGTTAGTAACAATAATATAAATGTTATGTTAGTAACATAAAAGTAAATGCTTAATTTAAATGTTATGTTAGTAACAATAATATAAATGTTATGTTAGTAACATAAAAGTAAAATGCTTAATTTAAATGTTATGTTAGTAACAATAATATAAATAGTAAAACAATCATAAATTACTATGCAATTACGTGCATGAATAAAATTGATAGATGAATAATGATAAATAGTAAAATTACGGCTTTTTTCCCAAAATGCCCCTAATTAAATAACTATTTACCAAAATGCCCCTGTTTCCAAACTATTTCTTACTCTTTTTGTTTGCCCATGTTTAGTCGACTAAATCATGATTTAGTCGACTAAAACGCGGGCTCCTTTTTTTTAAATTTCCCCGAGATGTAGTCGACTAAGCACTGTAGCTTAGTCGACTAAATCTCCGAGATTTAGTCGACTAAGCTACGTGTTTAGTCGACTAAATCTTGACGAGGCTTTTTAAAACTCTCATTCGTGTCATAATGGAACCCTAATAGTCGACTAAAGCATTGTTGCTTAGTCGACTAAAATCGTAATGGGGTTTTTGAAAAATCCCATGAGATTTAGGTAAGCGCCGAACATTCCAAAAACCCCCCGAATATAATATTTTCTTTGCAGAGGAGCGACTGGTGTGCACATGTAGGCGTGATCTTCAAAATCATCCCGATGAGAAAGAAAGAAAGAAACAAAACATAACCAAAATGCTAATAGCCGATTTATCTTTCAAAATGATTTTAGGAATCCATGCTGGCAACAAGTAATGATTCAGAGTATTTTAATTTCCAAAATATGCTTGCTCCCAAATATTAATTCCAACAATATTAGTGATATCACAAGTCGTAAGAAACCTCCACAATTATGCCTTAACAACAATATTGGAGTTTGTCATTTGTGGCTAGTATCACTCGTATTCTATTTAAGTTTGGATTATTTTTTTACAAATTCATATTTTTAATAATAATAAACTCCCACTTTTGAATCAAATGCTCGCCCTTCCTTATCAGAAACCCTACTCCTGTTGCCGCAATGCCTTCTTTCTCCCTGAATCAAAAGAAGAAATTATACCTCCTCCATGGATGAAATTTGCTTTTGTGTTGGCGAGTTTGACGGTGGCATCTAACAAAATGGCTAGTTCTCAAATGAATATGGGAGGAAATTGGCAATTGGGATTACAATCCCAATGGTTCAATTTGAGAACTAAATCTCGGGTTTAAGTTAAAAATGCCCTATGTCCGAGATTTAGTCGACTAAATCTCGGGAAGTAAAAAAAAAAAAAAAAGGAACCCGCGTTTTAGTCGACTAAATCATGATTTAGTTGACTAAACAGGGGCAAAGTGGGAAATAGTTTGGAAACAGGGGCATTTTGGTAAATAGTTATTTAATTAGAGGCATTTTGGGAAAAAAACCGTAAAATTACTATATAAAATAGTAAATAATCTCAAATCTTAACCATGGAACCCAATGTATAAAGACAATCGGTAAAAAGAGTATTTTTAATTCCATATAGTAGTTTAGATTATCCCGGATATACAAATAAACATATAATAAAATCATTAGAAAAAGTAAATGAAATCGTTAAAGAAATTATACCTTCGTTATAGCAATCGTCTTGGAACGATAACGTGTTATGAAACTAAGTAAAATAACAGGAGAGATTAAGATGAAGGAGATAAAGAAATGCAAGAGAGAAATGAAGAGCAAAGTGAGAGTGCTTCTTCTTTCTATTGTTCTCTTCTTTAACCTTTGATACATGCCTACTATATATAAGGCAAGGAATTCTATTACAAGAGTTACAAAAGAATAAATCTACATAATGGTATATTATGAGGTTTTGTAAGTTTTTAACATTAGTCATATAAAACTCTCATGTCATTCATGTCATAGGTTACATGGCTTTAGAAACTCCAAAAGACTCTTCTTGAAAATGTTGTGGACATTCACACCAATATTGGAATATTCATAACAAAAACCATTTTTTATCTTGTAAATGGTAAAAATCATTCTCTAAAAACTAGACTCAAATGAGCTGATCGGCCTTAAAAAAGGGGAAATTATGTGCACATCTCAAGGACCAGAAATAAATACAATTAGGTCCCTTGAAATCACCAAATTATACAGAAGTCCATAGGGACTTTTTTTTATATATAATTTGTATTAACAACAAGAAGTGTCATATTTACAACAAAAAGTGACATATTTACAACAACATTTAAACACCTGACCATTTACTACAGAAAATGGTTTTTTATCCAAAAACTATTTTCCAAAAATCATTTTTACCTCGTAAATCCAAAAAACCATTTTTACCTTATAAATGGTGAAAATCATTCTCCAAAAACTAGACTCAAATGAGCTGATCGGCCTTAAAAAAGGGGAAATTACGTGCAGGTCCCAAGGACCAGAAATAAATACAATTAGGTCCCTTGAAATCACCAAATTACACAGAAGTCAAGGGACTTTTTTTAAAATAATATTATCTGTATTAACAACAGGAAGTGCTATATTTACAATCAAAGTACCATATTTACAACAACATTTAAATACCTGACCATTTACAACAGAAAATGTTATATTTACAACAACATTTGAATACCAAGATTTTGTTTCAAACTTAAATCTCTAAACATATGGAGGTCATTTACAATTTAAAAATGCTTTAGATTTATAGAAGTGCTATATTTACAATAAAATTTAAAATCTGGCCATTTACAATAGAAAAAACATATGTATAACAGGAAGTGTCATATTTACAATAAAATTAAAAACCTGGATTTTGTTTCATTGTCACTACCAATTTTATGTCACTACCAAATCACTACCACTTTTTCATCGTTAGATCGGAATCTCATCTATCTTTATCATTTCTCTCTCCTATTGAGATTCTGATTTAACGGTGAAAAAGTGGTAGTGACTTGATAATGACACAAAATTGGTAGTGACAATATCCTATCCCTACAAGTAATATCAAAAAAGTGATGTGTGAATTTCAATTGGGACCTTTTTACTATTTTTTTATGGTGGACCCAACTGTAATTTTCCCCAAAAAAAAAAAAAAAAGAGATTTTTCTTACCGACGTAAGGACGGGTGCGGCTTCTCTCCAATACTTTTCCTGTCCGCTGCCTTTTTTTTTTTTTATATATGCACATCGAACTGATACACTGCAAATTTTTTCCACATAAAATACTAATACTTTGATTTAAGTCATCGAACAGCCAAAAAAAAAAAAAAAAAAAGCAAACAAGGAAATTTTTCTTAATTTTCCCTAAAATCAATTTTCTTAAAATAACAGAGAAAAAAAAAAGTGTTTGTGCCGTGCCCTTTCAGGTCCCTCTAGAATGAACAAACAGTTTTAAGTGAATTGAGGGAGTTGCAACGTGGCTTACTGGCATAGGAGAAGGGAGGTTGGGAAAAGGAAAAAAAAAAAAAAGGCAGCGGACAGGAAAAGTATTGGAGAGAAGCCGTAAGGACCGGTCCTTCTAGCCCTTGTCGCTCTCAATGGAGCCTACTCTATTTATAGCCTAATAGAGTGTATCCACTAGTTGAAATTCAGGAGGCCGTTAATGCCTTTCCTTGTCGCCGGCCGATGAGAAAGTCGGAAAGACCGAACTCTCTTACTCAGTTTCTGCTTTCTAGTTTCTTTCATCACGCTTCGGGTTCACACTGTCCTCGGCTTCAATTTCATTCATTCGGTGAAGTGAAGAAGCATTGAGGCATCGCAGATACTCCTTTTTCAATCTGATAGATCCCAATATGCTTTCTTCTGCTTCTGCAAGGTGCTACTCCTCCAAATTTCCTCTCTTTGCTACTTGTACCTTCTTTCTTTCTTTACCTTCTTCGCTCACTCTCAAATGTGATCTTCATTCCCATTCCCCAAATCTCAACAGCCTCAATGACGCTGTTGCTTCTGTCTATCGCATGCTAAACATGCGCCCTCCACCATCCAGACGCCATATTAACAAGATTTTAGGGTCCATAGTGAAGATGAAACATTATCCCCATGTTATCTCACTTCTTGCCCAAGCCGAGATTAAGGGCTTCACGCCAGATTTAACTAACCTGAGCATCTTGATCAATTGCTATGGCCACGTTGGTCAGATGGATTTTGCCTTCTCTACACTGGGGAAAATTTTCAAGATGGGTTATCAACCAAACGCCGTCATTTTGACAACACTAGTAAAAGGACTATGTTTTAACCAAAATGTTGGCCAAGCTCTAGATTTCTATGATGACATACTGGCGAAAGGTTTTCAGTTAAATGAAGTTACTTATGGAGCATTAACAAATGGGCTGTGTAAAATAGGGAAAACAAGATCTGCCATAAAATTGTTGCAAAGGATGGAAAAAAAGTCGGTCAAGCCTAATGTTGTTATCTACAGCACAGTCATTGATACACTTTGTAAAGATGGACTTGTCAATGATGCGTGCAATTTGTATTTGGAAATGATTGGTCATGGGGTATCTCCAGATGTTGTTACCTATAATAGTCTAATCCACGGTTATTGCTGCATGGATCAGTGGAAAGAAGCAAATCAATTGTTCAGTGAAATGATATCGAAAGGCATCCACCCAAATGTTCGTACCTTTAACATCCTAGTTGATGCCTTATGTAAAGATGGAAGGATTATAGAAGCTCAAGCTGTATTTGCTAGGATGGTGAAGAGTGATCAGAGTCCTGATGTTGTTACCTACAATTGCTTAATTGATGGATATTGTTTGACTAATAATATCATTGAGGCTGAGGAAGTTTTTAGTAGGATGATGAAAAATGGTTTTGCACCTGACCTTGTTAGCTATAATATTTTGATCAGTGCATACTTCAAGATGAAAATGGTGGATGAAGCCATGGATCTCTTTAAGGAATTGCATTCTAGAAGTTTAGTTCCTAATGTTGTAACTTATAATTCTGTTATTGATGGCTTGGTCAAATCCCAAAGAATTTCTTGGGCACAAGATATTATTTTTGAGATGCATGGTAGGGGTATTCGCCCTAACATAATCACTTATAATATCTTGTTAGATGCATTCTGCAAAATGGGACATCTTGACAAGGCAATTGCATTATTTAGGCAAATTGTCAGTCAAGGATTTCAGCCTGATGTGAAGACCTATACTATACTTATTGATGGTTTATGCAAAGGAGGTAGATTAAATGATGGGTGGGAGATTTTTCAGTGTCTTTTGGCCAAAGGTTATCAAGTAAATGTCCATACATATAATGCTATGGTTCATGGTTTCTGCAAAGAAGGTTTGCTTGATAAAGCAATCTCCCTGCTCGATAGAATGGAAGAGAATGGCTGTGCCCCTAATTCTGTAACTTGGAAAGTAGTTCTTCGTCGATTTCTTCTTGAAAAGAATGAGAATGCTTTGGCTGAGAAGTTTCTACATGAAATGATTGCTAGAGGTTTGTTGAAGAATTAAAACAAGGTGAGATACTATAGCTCAAGTTCAAATTACATGTACATGTAAGCTTTATAGTCATTCACTGTTTGCAAATGCTTGCATATTTTGTGTCAGACGGCACAATGGGTTTAATATTTTGTCAGTCATTTATTTTATTCTACTTCATAAGTGTGATGGTGAATGTTCTTTCAAGCAAGTTTGATGATAGAGCAACTTGAAATGAACCTGCCATCATAGCTTTTTATCTGCCAAAATTTAAGACCTTGTTTGACTGTGTTCTTGATTTTCTTGTCCTTAAAGTAGTTTTATAAAGTTATTATTTAAAATAAGTTTTGCGAAAAAAAGTCTATTTGAAAAATTATTCTGAAAAATCATATCTTCGAAAAGAATTTAAAAAAAAAAAAAAAAAAAAAAAAAAAAACTCTTTTGAAATAATAGTGTACTTAAAATAAATTGAGAGGAAAAAAAAAAAAAAAAAGGAAAATAATTTTTTGATTGACTTGTCATATAAATTGATACTGGCGTTATTTTTTTATAATTGCTTAATATTATATTATGTAGAGAAAAAATATTCTATATTATAACTTGTACCTTCTGCATTTGTGTTTCTAGTCAAATTTTCTACTTCGAGACTTATGTTTCCAGTGAAGTCCTCCACTTGTTATTTATAACAACTGGGATTCTTTGTTTTTTCCCAGGTCAGTTTAATTGAATATTTTAGCCCTTGTTTCTATTATTCTATTGCAGAAGGCTCTTCTACAGTTTGGAAAGGTGGTAAATGCATAAGAGCAAGTAATTGCTGGCACCATGTACCACATCACGCTGTAGGCAACTGATGGTGGGGAAGAAAAAGATTTTATGAAACCAAAATTTGGGAGAAGCTGTGGCTGAATTTAAAGAAAGTGCAGGAGTTTAAGCCCGTTGGTGACACCCCTAATGAGTCTTCTAGCCAGGTATTTTACTATACTGCACAACGTGAGCTGGTAGGATTTAAAGTTTGAAGTGTCTACTACTCCCTTTGGTTTTTAATGTAAGACATATTTAGGGAATTGATATTGATAATAAATATATGACCTAATCTTCATATTTGTCAATCCTTTTCTAATTTAGCCCTTTTGATACTTTCTCAACAATAATCAAAAAGGAGACAGAAGAAGGGAATTAAGAAAGATGATTGAGATGCTTTAGAAAATATACGTCTTATTAACTAACTTTTTTATCTAATTAAATTAAGTAAATATGTCTTATATTAAGGATCAAACAGAGCATATTATTCACGCTTGTCTTATGAGGGAACAATGTCTGCTTGTTATCAATATTTGGAACTAGCCAAAAGAACTCTGATAACTAGTGTTTGAAGAAAGTTTCTAATAACGAAACCATATGGAATTGTTATTGTAGTTTGTTAACGGAACTGTCATGCTAATGGAACAAATCAAAATGGCTTGAAGCACAGGAGAAACAAATAATAAGATAGTAGACTATATTTTTTTATTTGTCCTTTACTATAATAATCAAAACTCGTGAAATCAGAACTCTGTCTTCATACAGATGACTTGGATGTGCACGTCATTTAGAAGAATAGCCTTGTCATTATTATGCCTTTGCTCCATTAAGAATACGGGATTAAGATTAGTTCACTAAGCTAGAGCTATCTGTTACATTTTTATGGAACATGCTTCTCATATTGAAAACAGGCAAAGTTTTTGGCTGTTCTAAAGTAAGCCTAAGAACTTGATCTTGGGATGGCCTCAAGATTGCAAAAAAGGAACAGCTCATTGAGATTTATGTGATAAATTAGTGTTTACGCCAAAAGATGAATCCTATTGATGAGGATAAATTAGACAATATCTTTTACACCCATCTTCAAATTGAACAGTCTCATTGTATGACTCCCATTCATTTTGTATGTCTTTCTGCTGTTCAATAACAGGACCTGGTTGATTTAGCTTTAAGCAATATTAGGTCTGTTGTCCTTATGTCATGGCCTTGTCATTTCATTTCATTGCTTTCCTTTGTTCAATGTTCCTTTGTTAAGTATAATGATCTTGGTTTTACCATTTGAATTTTACCGATTGGACAAACAATTTCTGGTTGTAATGGACCTTCCCTTTCACATCCGAATTTGGGGTTTGATGTGCCTTCAATGCATCTTGTTTAGTAGGTTTATTAATTAGAAGTGTGCTTTGATTTTTTCCCTTTTTCAGGTTGATGAAGATTATATGTCACTGACTTGGCTTGAAGGTTGAGTTATCTGGATGTCAAAAGCATACATTATAAGGAATAAAAGTAGCTAATTAGTTTACCTTCGGGATTTATATACAAGCCATTGTTAGATGCATTCTGCAAAATGGGACGTCTTGACAAGGCAATTGCATTATTTAGGCAAATTGTAAATCAAGGATTTCGGATTTCATGGGATTCTAATAATCATGGATTAAATAGTGAAGACCAAAGGTTATCATCTAGATGTGCATACATATAATTTGTTCTTCTATTGTCCTTATGTCATGGATTTTTTTGTTTTGCTTCTACATTTTTCATTTAAAACATTGTTCTTTCCGTATGTTTTATTGTTCAATTGACAGCACAATAGGCTTACTATTTTTGTTCAGTATAACGATCTTGGTTTTACCATCTGCGGAAAGAACAATTCTTTTTACTGTGAACAACTTGGATTTTATTGGAGAAGAATTTCTGGTTGTAACGGATCCGTTTTATGGGTTTAAATGGAGTATGGGCTAACCTATACCCATTTAAAGTTAAACTTCACATCTGAATTTGGGGTTTGATTTGCAGTATGAGTGATTATTCTATGCTAACAGTTCAATCTGAATGCTACAAAAAATGGCCTAATTGTTGGTTTTGCGTTACTTATTTGTACAGTTTTTGTTTTACTGAAACACCAAAAAAATGGGAAATTTTCATTAAAGGACCAATGTAGTAACATAATTTCCGTTTACCCCAAAATAATTAGAAATTTCACTGCAACCTCCTTGGGCTAAAATGAAACTAACCTATGCGGGGGGAAGACATTGTTGCCTCCTATATTTGGGGGGAAAAAGGGATCAAAGCACACCATGAGAAGAGGAGATGAGATATGCAGTCCTTGGAAAATAAAAGATCAGATCTATTGTCCTTATGTCATGGTTTTCTGTTTTGTTTTGTTTTTCATTTCATTGCTTTCCTGTTTGATCTTGTTCAATTTCATGGTTTTCCATTTATGTTCAGTATAATGATCTTGGTTTTACCATCTGAGGTTTACTTATTGGAGAAGAATTTCTGGTTGTAATGGACCACTCTTTCACATCTGAATCTGGGGTTTGATTTGTCTTCAATGCATCTTGTTAGTAGGTTTATTAATTAAAAATGTGCTTTGATTTTTTTCCTTTTTCAGGTGGATGAAGATTCTATGTGCCCTATTCAGCTTGTAGGTTGAGTTATCAGGATGTCAAAAAATTTGAGCTGGATTAAAAAAAAAAAAAAAAAAGAAAAAAGAAATGGGGTTAAAAGTTTTTAATTGAATTTTCTTATTCTTTTATCTTATATTTTTTCTTTACTAAAATTTTGTAGCCCCATTTCACCAATTCATATTAATTTTCCTTCTCCTCTCCTCCCCTCTAAATTCCTCATACCAAATAACCCCTTAGTATCGGATTCAATCAGCCTTGAGTTTCTACTGGCATCAGGAATAGCTCTTATTATGAAAGATGTATGCTTTTGTAATCCTTTTACAAATTTTAGTACAAGAAATATGGTGTATTCTGCTTTAATATTGATAACTGATGCTCTTTGTGAAGCAAGAACATAAGGACAACATGAAAATACATACGTTAGGGGCCACTTCTAAAGGCACCATCCTTATTATCATTAATGGAAAATTTGTGTGTAGGAAAATCCAATTCCATATATAATATAAAATTTTGTAAGAATTCTTAATTTGTGCAAGTCACAAGCAATATTTCTCAATCTCTTTGTCAAAGTTTGGACCAACTATCTATTGCATTAAGAGGATCTACATTTAACAAAATTTATATTTAAAAAGCTTTAAAAACCCAAATGATTTCTCAAATGTGAAGGATTTAATATTGTAATGAATGCAATACTTTTAGCATTTTTTTTTTTTTTACCTAAAACGGAGCTTATGAAGCAAGAGTTGTGAAAGAATATACTACCTCCAGTCTTAAATATAAGACTCAGTTGACTTTTTCTTGAAAAAATTAAGGAAGTTAAATTAGTTATCTAATCATATTATATGTTGTGTATGATTAAATTATATACCAGTTTATAGATCAAACAAATTAGTTAGGAGGAAAAATGATAAATATTAATACTTTATAGCAATTTAATTAGCTTCATTAATCTCTTTAAAAAAGTTAATTAAGTTTTATATATAGGACCGGTGGTAATTATAATTATATTAGGAGGCGTAAGAAATTAATTAGTACAAATGGCTATCCGTATATTTATTTGTCCATTGAAGGCCTAAATTAAGGTTTGAATTGTTAAGATCCTATAAACCTTATTTAGTTCTGATCCATCTTTGAGAGATGATTAGTATCAAGCCATTTCAATTAATTTAATAAATTTTTATTGTAAGTTTTGTAAATTTTTATTTGGGACAAATGAATTTTGATTGAATCTTTATTAAAATGAACTCTTAAATGTAATTCCATAAGAACAGTTAATAATTTGTTTATATTTAAAAATAAGAAATGGTCACCAGTTCACAACAAGAAAATACGATAAATATTTTGAGTGAAATCTTCTTCCAAAATTTCCTTGAATAATTTACAAGATATACGGAAGTTTCCAGCAAGAGTGTCAGGCAAAGTCACACACAATAATAATGGACACATGAGTTTGAACACCCTTAAATACAAAGAATATTTATTTGGTTTTGCTATAATCACATGACACACAACAAAAAGTTGTACATGTCAAACTTAGACCTGTACTGATTATATTAACAGAAAATATACATCAAAACTTATACCAACTGTAGAAAAATTGTGTGTTGAAACTTGAAACTATGAAGCATTCACCAATCAGTGAAAAAAAGCAGAACATGTTGTATTGGACAGTTTGCAGTGTGGTGGTTGTTGTTTGTAGTATCTTGGAGTATCTTGGGTTGTCTGTATCTGAGCTTCCTTGGATTGCGGTGTGGTGGTTGTTGTTTGTAGTATCTTGGGTTGTCTGTATCTGTGCTTCCTTGGATTGAAGCAACATTCAACGAATTCGGTTCACATTAGAGAATGGCTCAGATCTTGCTTTTGGAGCAGGTTTAGTTGCTTGTGGAGCTCCAAACACATTCCAGAATCTCAATGTCTCATCTGCTGCTGCTGAAGCCACTGTACAACCATCTGGGCTCTGCAGTTGAAAAACAAATTACATAATCAGATAAAATTAACTAATACTCTTACAGGATTGAAAGGATAAAGTTTTGTGCTGCTCCAAGAAAGCCAACCTGAGCTAAATAAAGAACTCTAGAAGTATGACCATTAAGCTCAGCCAACTTCACCATTGATGGGTATTTCCAAAGTGTTAGCTGATTCTGAGTAAATCCATGGGAGCTAAGTAACTCCTTCTCATTCTTGTTCCACAACAAGGCGCAAACCTGAGACCCAGTGTCAATAGAGTTCAAGCAAGCACCTGTGTGTGTATTCCAGAACTTAATGCATCTATCTCCACTACCACCACCAGTAGCCAGCAAGTTTCCTTGGAAAGGACACCAAGCAAGAGCTTTTACTGCTGATGTGTGTTCTTCAAGTCTGTGGAGCCATTGAGTAGATGAGTTAGAAGATGCCATTGCTCTATCCCATATAAAAAGCAGATTGTCATTCCCTCCACTGGCTAATTGTTGACCTGAGGCTGACCATTTCAGCCCACAAACCTGTTGTTCGTGTCCTCTGTATGTTTCAACAATGTGTGATCTGATTCTTACATCGTTGTTGACGATTTTACCATCCATTCCTCCTGTTGTGAGTATGTGATCGTTCCATGCCAGGGACCCTACTCGCTGCCTATGACCACCTCTCAGAGTTCTCAACTGCAGAAGCAAACAAGTGATAACAACCAAAAGAAATTTAGGCAAAGGAGGACACAGATACAACATACGGATTTGTTATTCCAAGTTGCATTCGGAATTGTTCCTAAGTTGTCATGGAATTCGTGTGTCAAATTAATTTTTAGTATTTGAGGGAATGAGATGCTATATACTGCATGATAAGGTTTAGTGGTTAATTAATTTCATCTGTGTATTTACCCTAACCTTCAAAACTTGGAATGAAAAGGAATGTGGGATGATCCAACTTTTCTAGCTGCCTTAAGGTTCAGGTTCAGATAACTTCTTCCAAAGTTGCTCTCATAAGACAAACCTGTCTATTTGACGTTGAGTCCCAAAGTTGGACTTCGGAATTGTTCAAGCCAATGGCGATATGCCTTCCATCTGGAGCCCAACTAATGCTAGTGATAGGCCCGTTTTCATCATC
Source organism: Acacia acuminata (assembly GCA_019022655.1). NCBI lineage: Eukaryota > Viridiplantae > Streptophyta > Magnoliopsida > Fabales > Fabaceae > Acacia > Acacia acuminata. The sequence continues at coordinate 2,026,240 of JAFJYI010000075.1, forward strand.
AACAGTGACGAGTTCTGAAGTAGATCCGTTACTGGCGTCCCATAAGTACACCGTGTTTCCAAGTGCAATTGCTAGAACATTGCTGCTTCCCCAATCAAGTAAGTTGAGGTAGTAATCATCACAAGGTCTGGAGCGTCCAAAGTCCTCTCAGAACTCTGCTTAACCAACAAATAATCAGACCAGAGATGTGGAACGTAGTTCAGAAAACCCAGACCCCATCAAATCCACACAAGTTAGCATAGAGCTCATCCACAAGAAAAATAAAATTAATAGAATTCCTAATAATTAGCCCCACGTAGTTGCTGATTTAGTGAGATATTAGTCGTAAGCTGATTCAGTGGGATATTAGAAGATCTTTATCATGATTTGATGTATATAAATATCTTCAAAGTTTTTTTTCCATTACTGATCTTTATATTGCTGGTTCCTCAGGATCTATATGAAGTTTTGTTCAGAAAATTGATGGGTGATCATGGTACGATTCAACTAAAACAAGAACAAGAACCCTTGCTTTCACACTCAAGAACAAATACTTCTAATGTGAGAAGATGAATGACCTACAGCCGCGATGGCGAAGGTTCTTCTTCTGAGAAAAATGGTATCAACAAGGAAGAAGATGAAGAAATCGAATAGTACTTGTGTAATGTGAAAACACAGTTGATAAGAAATAAAATAATGTAAGAAAATCGAGATTTCGTGATTAACTTTTGCTTTTAAGATATGAAATTGAGTCTTATAAGTTGCCAGTGTTTCAAAACGAATTGAATTTTTCTAAGATTCAAGACACACGAATTTAATTGAAATCTGTTGTACATTAATCAAATTTAGGAAAGTACCTGAGGAATAAATCGTCGGGGCTTAGCCGGTTTATCATGAAGAGTTGTGGTGGGCTCGCGTGGCATTAACTCAACAGGTTCTGGTGGCTTGTTCTTGAAAGCTAAAATTCGCGTCCGGTTCATGTTCATGGCTTCTGCAAGATACTTCTGGTAGGCTGAGGGTGAGTTCGCGTTGGGATTTTCCTTACCTTTTGCCCCTTCTGTAAGCATGTAGTGTGCGTAATCGAAGTCCATGGCCGAACGATTTGGTATAAATCTATCCAACTGGTGATATTTACATCAACAAGAAAGCAAAATAAAAGGCCATCAGAGACTAAACTTCAACAACCTAAACCCCATTTTCTTCAAAATCAAATCCTTGATTCACTGATGGAAAGAAACACCAAATTAATTCTCTTGAAATTTGGAATCGCAGAAAACGCCAATGATTTAAGGAAAAACCCCGTAAAGATGCAAGAAATCTGTTTCTTACATTTTCTCGGGAATTCTTTCTTTGAATAAACTTCTCCTGAAGAGGGCAACGAGATTGTGATTTCGAATTTGTGGAAGAACTCAGAGTTCCTGCATCCATTATGAAAACACAAAACAAAACGCAACAAAAACAAAACAGAAAACACAACAGGATAAAGACGCCAAAGGAAAAGGAGATAAAGGAGTTCCTGCAAAAACGATGGTTAGATAAAAAATAATAGATGGTTAAATGGAAAAAATAATAGAAGAAAACGAGCAAGATCGTGAGAGCGATTAGTGCTGAGAGCGCTGCAGAGAAGAGAAGAGGGCTGAGTGAAGAATGAATGTGAGAGATGAGATGGATTCAATGGGGTTATATAATGAGTGATTCAGTAGGAAGAGCGATTTCAGAACTAAAAAAAGGAAGCGTGGTAACGGCTATGTTTGGAAGTAGCCGTTGCAATTTGTGATGCCCTAAATCTCTTGTTCGGTTTGGTCGAAGAGTGTCTTTCGGAGTTTGAGAATTTTTTTTTTTTAGGGAAAATGCCTAATAAAGATCTTTAAAAATGTTAAAAAAACAAAAAGTGTTTCAAATATTCATAATCCTGATAGATGTTAAGCTCATTTTGTCTTTTTTGAAATTAGAAGGAAAAAACCAATTTGTTCTTACATATATTCTTTTATTTTTTAAAAAATTACCCCACCGCCACCGTCGCGATCTTTAAAAATGTTAAAAAAAACAAAAAGATGTTTCAAATATTCATAATCCTGATAGATGTTAATCTCATTTTGTCTTTTTTGAAATTAGAAATAAAAACCAATTTTTTCTTAATATATTTTTTATTTTTAAAAAAATTGAGATTTCAATCCAACGCTAAGATGAAGGTGATGGAAGAGGATGGTAAAGGAAATGGGAATCCCAAAGCCCCCACCACTTTATTTACACAAAATGTTGGTGATCATTGGGCCACCAATGAGGAATTCACAAATTTAGATAAGTTATTGTTGTGAGTCACACGTTAGGAAGTCTTACTAGAGAAGTGAGATTTATAAATTTAAGGAGTTCTCCCTTCTAATAATTAGTCTTTTACGATTGGATTATTCTTCCTTTAGGCTTATATTCATTACATTAGAAGGCATGAGTTCCCAAACTCTAACAATTAGTACGTCTTTGAAGTGTATATTGCCTCATTGTGTTGGTTATAAAAGATAGTTATAAATTGTCATGATTAAAATTCTAATCCATAGCAATTCCCTGCAAAAAATTTGATGTGAATATGCATAGAAATGGTTCTAATCCATAGGAATCCAAAATGTGCACGCTTAGTAAAACTAGGTAGTTCTTTAGGGTCGATTCTCGTATAATCAAAATTTTTATCACATTGGATATTTTTACAAAGAATCCCTTTTTGGGTGATCATAATATTCTCATTCGTGGATGCTTGCTCAAAGCAAAGTATTCGTTCTTACCTATTCCAACATAACTTATACATTCGATAATCAAATCTTAAACATAAATTATCACACATTTTTTCTAACATATATAAGATATATTAGACAAAAATATGATAAGAAGCATAAGGATGATTTAAATAACAAAATAGACTAAGTAACTATAGAATAAAAGTCAAAATCGTATATACTATTATTTTTGGAAAGCAACTAATCAAGGGAGGATATGAGCCTGTTTGGTTAGCAGTAAGAGGAGTGATTTATTTTCTATTTGACTTTTACAGAAGTAAGATATAAAAAAAGAATTTGGTGCCCATGACTAATCATTAATATTGGGAGACCCATGGCTCATCACGCTCACCACTGGTTCTCCTTCTCTCTCCTCCTTCTTGCCTACTTTTCCACTAGGCTCTTGATAAAAAGTAAGACAATGGCTTTTAATAAAAAGTTACTTATTGTCAAAAAGTCATATAGATAAAACACTTTTCCAAACAGGAAAAAAATGTGCTATCTAACTTTTTCACTAGACTCGCCATAACTTAACGTTTGGGGCTCCGCAACGCTTTCCCAAACATGCATCTTAGTGTGTTTGGGATCACGGTGAAATGCATGTAATCATGTGTTTTCTCCTTCAAATGCTATCTTAGGCAGTTCTTTTTTTTCTTGGAAAATGATCAAGTCCATTAGATAAAAAGATTGTACATCATGATTCTACAACCATTACAGGACATGATTGCAGAGAATTAAAAACATTGCGATTTAATTTTTCCCACCCTAAAGAAATGCTTTGAAGAAAAAGAATTTAGAAGGGAGGATATATCCGCATACAAAATGTTTGATGATGAGGACGGTTTGGAGCCACCATTTGGCAGAATATGTTTCTTAATAGAATTCACTTGAAGATACCAACACTCATTAGGATCAAGTAGAAAGGGATTCTCAGTTCGAGGCGTGTGGATGAAAAAAATGGGTTTAGGAGCTCTTCCCCTCCACGACTGTGGGTTTGACTCGGGACAAATCTGAATTAGTCTAAACTAGTGGTTCCAGATACCGGATGGTTTCCCAAAAAAAAAAAAAAAAATTCACCCGAAGATTCTTGTTAGATGATTGGAACAGGTAGCAATTAAGTATGCATTGTCAGGTTGCTCTCAAAAAATTCAGTGCAGGGAATACCTGAGCATGTGATTTCTTCCATAAAAACAATTGTAAGGATTGTCCTTGAAAGCAAATCCAAGATTGACATATTGTGGTAGAGCTACTCTTTTATTTTTTCAGGAGAATAATTCATCCATCAAAATTATTCTCATCAATAAATTGAATCACTTCCATTGAAGGTAAGGGTGTCCCCACATGAGACTCCTTTGAAGAAAAAACCAAGTAGCATAAGGAGGAAGCATGCTCGATTTCCTTGATAACTGTAATAGAGCTAGCTTTCTGTCAGGCCTTTATGAATAATCAAATTTCTCTTCAACCAGATAATAGAGATTAATTTGAAAACTTTAATCAGCATTAAATTCTGTCCATCTTCCTCTAAGCTTGTTAATATAGATTTCAACCATCTCTAAAAGTCATCAAAATTAGTAACAAACAGTGAGACCAGCAGACCACCAAACCAGACAGCCTTCACAAATAAGCAAGAAACAAACAGGTGATCCAAGGTTTCTAAACTAGGCAACCAAATGGGCATCTACTATTAACATCAAGATGACGTTTTATCAAAATTTCCACAACCGGGAGGGCATCATTGAGCAATTTCCACACAAGCAACAAATCTTTCATTAGAAGGGATAGTGACCACAAGAAATTCACAACTGGAACAAATTGAGCAGTAATACAACGAAATCCTTTGCTTACTAAGTAATCACCCGAAGGATGTAAACTCCAAACTAATTTATCTTGGATATTAGAAAAAGGAAGTGGAATCTTGAGAATAATATTTGCAATATCTTGCCAGTAGATAGAGCAGACTAAAGGAACATTCCATATAATTGGGCACTGGCTAGAAGGAAGATGCAGTAATAGATCATGAACTGCATGGATAGATTCAACAACTTGAGATCTAGATTGCATGGGCCACCACACTAGGTGGTTTAAATTTATTTGAGAACCAGATCCAACTCTCCACTTCAAATGATCAGAAACTCAAGAGGCACAGTTGTGAATGTCTTTCCATATCCAAGAAGAATTATATAGAAGTTTAACTAGTGATGCACTATTTGAATGAATATACTTGTGTTTCAATGTCTCAGTAAGCAAAGTGCCTGAGGCTGAAGAGTAAGGCTGCATTTGGATGGGCTTTTTTAATTAAAAAAAAAGTCCTTTTTTTGTTAAAAAAAGTGCTTTTTGTTATTTTATGTGTTTGGATGGGGGCTTTGAAAAAAAGGTAAAGTCACAAAAAAGCCCAAATTTCTCCTTTTTTTTGAAGCTCCAATCTGAAAAAAAAAAAAAAAGCTTATGCGCTAGATGAGAGAGAAAGAACAAGAATTGACCGGTTATTTGGATTTGGGCACAAAATGACCACAAATGCCCCTGTAGATTTCGCGTAGTATATTCCCTATGCTTCGCCATCTCATATTCGCGCCGTCCTCTCCTTCACCATCACGCGTTCCCGCCTTGGAGACTCCTTCTCCTTCTTCTCCACAGTCACTCTAACAAGGTAATTCCATCTCTCTCATATTCGATTGGGCTTTTCTCTTCTCTATCAAGTTCGCTTCAATTGTTTCGTCATTTGTTCTTCGATGGTTAATCAACGGCTTGGGTTAGTCTTGTCTTTAGCTGTTTGAGAGTATTATTTGATTTTCCCCTATTTCCATATCTGTTAACGAAACCTAGGTTTTATGCTTTGGTTTCGTTTGCTTCGTTGGATTTTGATAGGTAATGGATTTTTTAATCAATCTATAGTTGGGGTTAATCTGTTGGGGGTGTTTATTTCCCATATGCGGAGCTTGAATTGGGTCCACTGCTTCTCAAAATTTGGAGTTGGCTTGTTTGATTGCTATGCAGTGCGATTGATATTGGTTCAAGAGCAAGATCACTGTTTTTGTATGGTCGAGGTTAATTTTCAATGGATTAGCCATAAAAGTTTCTTCGACATCTTTTATGTTTTGAATTGGTGTTCTCCCATATTAGATATAAGCACGCTTTCGATGCTCAGTATCAGACATGGATAAATTTTCTTTTATTAATATTTTTATATATTCCTGTTTGTCCTTTATTCCTTTTGTCACATTTGTAGCATGCGAACATACCGTATTCAGAAGAACTATTGCCTCTAGAGGAGTAGAGAATAGTTTCTTTGATTCCCACGTTAAGACATCATGATAATCAAATCTGGAAGAGGCGTGACTCGTTTTCAGAACCCAAAAACAACAAGAGAAAGAAAATAACTCATCAGAAGAGAGACGTGAACTTAATTGTATTGTAAAGGAAACTGCCGTTTCTATGATAGAATACACACACTCTAACAGTCATCAACAACCTCCCTGAGCACCAACTTTTTGACCCACTCACTGTGCCACCAGGTCCCTTGCATTTTCCTCCACATCATGCTTGGGTACCAACCAACGGTCATCAACAAACTCGTTGGGTAGAAACTCTATTGATAGGCTTATTCATAGATTTAGTTGATAAACCTCTAACTACTTCCATCTCACTTACAACTCTGATCAGAAAATTTTGTTTCCTTCTTGTAATTATAGGAGCAATATCAGATGAAAGAAACAATTACCTCCAACAATAGCCCTAAATATTCTGCATATCTCTCCATTTGTTCTCAACCCCATATTTCCCAAAATTATTCCTCTATAATCTTCTAATACACCCTCACCAGATCCCTGCATTCCAAAACCCAAAACAAACCTCATTACACTACCTTGCCCATCTCAAACAGCATTCAACGGTAGTCAAAGGAGTAACTCTTCAAATTATATAAGAAAGAATACTAAGTTACAACTGATTTTAAGCCATTAGAATCAATCTATCTATTCAGCATAATAATTAACATTTGTCAGTAATTAGAAGATATTTACAGGATTGGACGTCTAACTGATATCCGTTCTCAATTTCAACTTTATTTGCTTTATTCACTTTTTTTGCAATTGGTAATTTGTGGATTTTATTTGAAACCATTTCTAGTTAATTGTTTCTAGACATTTTAATTTTTTCATATTGTAAACAAGTAGTCATACATTATAACTACCCATGCTTATATCTTCATAAGCAATATCCAGTATCCTTCCAAATTTATTTAAGCCCTTGTTTGAGTAACTGTAGTTCACCTACCACTTGTGCTGCATTATCCTTCAGCAGTAACTCTGGTATAATGAAACATATAAGTGAGAACTATATGCTCCCATTACATTAATTGTACCTCTGTCCATTAATGTATTCTTCAACCTGTGAAAGAGTGAAAAGTGCAACGATGCCAAAAGCAATTCTTTCTTTTGGTGCTTCATCCAGGAAGACCAAAAGAGAATTATTCTATATATCAGATTTAAAATAATGGCCTGTTCTTGTTATCAAAATTACAACAACAACAACAACAATAATAGTAATAGTAATAATGGCCTGTTCTACTAAATAACTCCCAACTTCTTAATTGCGGAACCTATCCATTCGATATATTACCATCATGACGCAAAGAATACAGACTAGTAACAAGAAAACAAATGAGTAAATTCTGACTAAATTTAAATCTAATAAAATAAATTCTAACTATGAAGAAATCAAAGTAGAAACAAACCTCCAGGAACTACACCAATAGGTATCTTTATGGCAGTTTCCCAATCATCTCTTTCAAGCAGTCCATTTATAACCTACTAAAAAGCGAGGTTCTTGTAAGCTTAGAAAAAAGAAACACCAATAGAAATGTAGTAAGTCGGTCAATGCCAGAGCACTTCAGGGTACACAGTTTATAATTGGGAAAACCAAACCATATAAGCACGCTTTCTGATGCTTCAGTATTTGTTTTATCAAGGTGATGAAGTTATAGTTCTTACTGGCTAAGTTGCCAGTGTTTTGCACATGACCACCCAAAAATAATGAGTTTTGCATAGTCGATACTTGAAACAAGATCTGTTTTTCTGTACTTCAAAGGAATTCAAACTTCGAGTGGTCGATAATGAGTTGCCAGTATTTGTTTCTTGTTTATTTTTAAGTTTCTGGTCTTGAATATTTAGTATGGGAAACTACTATACAATTATATCCCTCTTTTCGTTGTCTATTTTTTGCAGATTGAGATCCAACTTGGCATTAAGGATTGCATATAGTTTAGCTAATGTTCAATGATTCATACATATCTGTGATATGCTGCATTGTGTAGATAGATTTTTACCCAATTAGTAATGGGTTTGAAACATAAGATGTGGAATCTAGGATGAGTCAAAGGATCAAAGAGTGAAAAGATGAAAGCATATATTCCTCTGCACATGTTTCAGGTTTTTCTGCATAAGGACAAATTAAATATCAGAAACGCTATACCTCCTTCTAATAGAAATCGACCATGTGTATGAGTCCTAATTTTGCTTTCTCATTTCTGTTGCTTTGGTCTACTTTAAAGTTGTTGTTGTCAAGCGGCTATTTTTCATGCTGCAATTTTTTTGAATCACTACATGTTCCGTTGTGTTGGTTGAAGCAACACGTGTGTATCTTTATGCTAGTTTTAACTATTCCTTCATTTGAGTTTAGAATGGCACCGAAAGTAGCTCGTATAACATCTACACAAGAAACAATTGTTCGGTCTCGAATGTTAGTGAAAGTTGCGAAGGCAAAATGGAATGATTCAAATACGAAACTTTCTTGAAAGTTTGTGTTGAGGAGATTGAAGCCGGTAATAGGCCCCATACACATTTTACTAAAAGGGGTGGGCCAATCTAGTTAACAAATTTCATAATATTACCGGGAAGAATTATGGTCAGAAGCAGTTGAAAAATAGATGGGATGCACTGAAGTTTGAATTTGGCATATGGGCAAAGTTGGTTGAAAAGGAGACCGGTCTTGGATGGGACTCTATAAAGAACACCGTAGTAGCACCTCAGTGGTGGGAAGCCAAGGGCGAGTATGTATTTCGATTAATTACAATATTGCAAGTCTTATAGGTGTGTTAGCTTATAATTTACTTACTAATTGGTTATTCATCTTCATTACGGAGAATCCAAAATATTTGAATTGGAAGGAACAAGGTCCAAAATTCCGAGTTTGATGGAAAGATGTTTTAAAGATGTAGTTGCTACTGGTTATGTCGTTTTTATGCCTCGCAACCACATTCTGTCACATGAGGAAGCCATAGACGATGAGCCAATTAATGATAATGATCATGCTTCAGAGGATGAAGGTGTGGGTGAAGGGGATATTGAGGAAAATCCCTCTGATCACAATCAGAGGCCAAGTCTACGAAACAATGATCCAAGAAAAAGGAAGAGAGGGAGGAAAGGAGAGAAAAGGCAAGGAATAGCCGACAAATTGCAACACTCTCTCGATAGGATCCTTGAAAATATTGACCAAGTGTCACAACCATCAAGTGCAAATGACCATTTTAGCATGAGTAGATGTCTTCTTCTCGTTAAAAGATGTGCCGGGTTTGGTGCATGGCGCTACATACATGTTGGCCTCTCGAATCTTTTTCAAGAAACAAAATAGGGAGGCATTTGTTCATTACATGGAAAATGAACCTGAGCTCGCTCTTTCATTTTTGAGGATGTTTGAAGCTGAAGATGTTCAAAACTTTAGATAGTTTATAGTTTAGTGTTATGTTCGAACTTGAACATGAATTTCTATTTGATGTTGAACATAAGATTATATGGCGTAATCTTTGAACTGAATTGTTGTTATGGTTTATTCATTGCACTTGTTAGACATTTGTTTGGGAAAATTATGTGAACGGGGTTATTTTGTTTATACAATATGATCATAATTGTTTATTGATATTCTTTGTTTGGTTGCACGGGATGTCGATATCTCGACACGCATAACAGCGATAATGATGAAAATGCAAATAGATTATATATTATGAAGAAGAATACATTACTTGCAACTAGAGTAGTTGCTGTTGCTATCTTGAATTATCGTTCTCTATATGTACACAAACAGAAAAAGAGAACATCAATTCTTTCTGGACATGGATGGGTAGAAGAATTGAAGAGAGGAAATGAAAATCGGTTTTTGAGCAATTTCGGATGAGAAAGCATGTGTTTAGAAATTTGGTGAGCGAATTGACTCAAAACTTTGGATTAAAGCCAACAAAGCATGTCGGCGTTGAGGAAGCCGTGGCCATGTTTTTGTACATGATTGGTCGTGGAGCCACTTACAAAGACGTTGAAGAGAGATTTCAACGTTACGGAGACAGTGTGGAGGCAATTTAATCGTGTGTTAAGCTGTTGAGAGCTTAGGACTTCAAATTATTAAGCCCTGCTGATAATATGTTTAGAGATGCTTCAAAATTTATCGAGGAAGATGAACGATATTGGCCATACTTTAAGGATTGTATAGGAGCTATAGATGGCACTCACATTGCTATTCATGTTCCTGCTGATAAAAAGATTCCTTTTATTGGTAGAAAGGGAATAACTACCACAAATGTTCTTTCTTGTTTGTGATTTTAATTTGTGTTTTACATTTGCATTGGTGGGTTGGGAAGGCTCTACACATGATACAAAGATTTTCATGGATACGCTCGAGAAAGCCGCACTTACAATTTCCCCGGCCTCCCGAAGGTAATTATTTAATTTTATTGTGAATTATGACAATTATTATTATATAGTTGTTACAAATATAACAACATTTTATTACGGGTAAATACTACCTTGTTGATTCTCGGATATCCCAATTTCAAAGGGTTTTTAGGGCCATATAGAAATACAAGATATCATCTTCCTCAATTCAGATTGGCCCCAACTTTTAGATCACAAAATGAAATCTTCAATTATCATCATTCAAGTTTAAGAAGTGTCATTGAAAGAACCTTTGGAGTTTGCAAAGCAAGGTGGAGGATATTGCAGAATATGACCAACTTTGAGCTTCAAACTCAATTTGCTATCATATGGGCAACCTTTGCTCTTCATAATTATATAAGGAGAATGGATTCTAATGATATAGATATGCTTAGAAGATTTGAGAACATTGATGAGTTTGAAGGTAATAATGATGATCATAGAGAATATGAATGGGAAGGGCCAACTCGAATCTATTAGACCGATGGAAGAAACAAGGAATACTATTAGAGATCAATTGCCCAATAGAGGTCGAGTGCGTCGTTAGCTTTTAGTTCTTCACTTCTTTGTAGTATAATGAATATTATTACTATTTTTGGAATATGGTGCAATATGACTCTTTTTTTAATTAGTGCATTGGTTATTTCTATTCATTAGTGATAATGAAGTTTTAAGTTATCTTACATTGTTGTATACTATTTAATTTTTATTTTTTAGTCAAGTATATAATTTAAAAGAAATATTTGATAACAACTTTTATCTATATGGTGTATGAAAAATTATATCGACAATTAAATTTCAATATTATTAAAATTCAATTATATTATAATTTTAAATTCATTTATTCAATATAATATTTCTAAAATTTTAACATAAGTGCTTTCTTATCCAAATGAATGTAAAAAAAAAGTTCTTTTATATGTCCATTTCAGTAATTTTACTAATAAAAAAAGTGCTTCTCTATTTTAACATCCAAATAGCTTTTTTATTTAAAAGTGCTTTTTGAATTGTGTATCCAAACGTAAAAAAATAGCTTAATTTCTAATTAAAGACTTTTTTTAAAAAGCAATAGAAAAAAAAAGACTTTTTTAAAAGCTCTATCCAAACGGGCCCTAAATCCTCCATACCTATTTTGCCAATAAGGCAATGTTAACTTTACTTATTGGTCTTAAGCCCAAACCACCTTTTGAAGTAGTTCTAAAATGAAAATCCTTATTCTTTAAATGAATTCTCTTCTTGTCACCATTTGAGTCCAAAAAAAGAAATTAACACATTTGGAATCAATTTGGTTGCAAATATACTGCAGAAGTTTGATACATGATAAGACATGTTAAGTAACACTAGAAAGGACTGATCTGATTGAAGCAAGTCAAGATGCTTGTGAAAGCAATCTAGCTTTCCAAGCTGCTGTCCTTTTCTCTATAGAGTTGAGCAACTGAGAATAGACTTGTGATTTACTTCTGCCTGGATAGACCATGTCCCAAGATACTTCCCCAAATGATCAGTGAACCAACTCCAAAGAATTGAGAATAGTGAATTTTCTGACTATGTGAAATATTAGGATTGAATATGACTGAAGATTTAGCATGATTTATCATCTTTCCTAACCATAAACTGTAAAGATCTAAACAAGCTTTAATAAAATTCAAGCTAAGATCATTAACTTCAAAGGAAAAGAACAGAATCATCTGCATACAATAAATGAGATACAAGCTGAGAACTTTGGAAGATTTTAATTCCTCTTAGATGCCTAGAGTGCTCAGATGAATTCAGCAAACACGAAAAGACATTGGCAGCCAGAATGTAGATGTATGGGGACAAGGGATCTCCTTGTCTCACACCTCTTTTATGGAGAAATCATGCTTGATATTTGACCATTCAACACCATCTGATACTGAACACTTGTTATACATTGCATAATCAAAGCAATCCATTTAGTGGGAAGTTCACTTTTAAGACTGCATAAATAAAATTCCATGAGAGGGTATCAAATGCCTTTGAAAAATTCACTTTAAAAAGCAACTAATTTCTTTCTACCTCGAGGGGAGGAGATATTTTTACCAAATTGCCCCTGAAAATTTATATTAATTCACATTCATAACCGGGGACTCTTGCTAGCTAGATGTGAAATGAAAAGAAGAATAAAAAGGTACATGATCGTGATACTGATACACACAACATACGTATTTTATGAGGCATTGCTTGACTTTTTATTCCTTCTTGGGTAAAGGAGCAAAAATACACATGTGCTTTACTCTGGGGAGCGTCCAGCATCATGTGCTTTTTTGGGAAACAAAAATACACATGTGCTTACCAAATGGGTGCAAAAGTCACACTCTCCGTTAAGAAAAAACTGTTGACCATTAGAAAAAACAATTTTGACTAAAACTCTGTTTCTTTAACATCTGAAGGAAAAAAAAAACTGATAAAACTCTACACTACCATTTTATTAACTGTTAAACCCATCGAAGCTCGCGGCACCAACAACTTCTTCACTCCCGGCTCTAAAACTCGTTTCTTCTCTCTTTCCTCCACCGAGATTACTTCCAAAGCTAAAAACCGAGCTCACAAAAGCAGACAGACTAAAGAAGAAGCAAAGTTGAGGAATCATCTATCCTCTTTGCAGAAAGAAGCATGAGACTTTGTTAAAAGCACACAAAATATTTGACCTTGGCTTTTCTCAACACTTTCCCTTACTTGATGCTTTCTCCTCAAGACTTCGACATGCCCATTGATGCTTTCTCCTCCGATCAGTTCCGCATGTTCGAGTATGGCGGTGACACATACAATGCGTTGAGTGAAATATTAACCTCAATGTGCAATGTTCAGCTTGATTCAAACTAGAAGGTTTCTGGTTTTGGTTCTCCCTGTGGTTCGTTTCTCCGACGCGGGTTTTCCAGCCTTTAGTTGACCCCAAAGTGGGCAAGAACCGATAAATCTGGACCCAGTTCAGTGGACCTCTGGGATAGCTACCACGAAGAAGAGGTATCATGGAAAGAGTGGAATCAGGAAGAGACCTTAGAGCCAAAATCTATGCCAAACTCCGCAATGAAAACTCATACGGGCAAAGCAACACGCCTCTATCGCCTCCTGACTTTGGATGGGTCTCAGAACTAGTGAAGTGAAGCTCTATCTTGGAAATACTTGTTATATGCCCAGGAATTTTCCTTTTCCTTCCCCGAGATAGAATTTTCTGGTCTGTGAATTTCTAAGTTGATTATGAGTATAATAAAAATCTCTCTGTCTGTACATTGTCAAGAAGGAAGAGATAGTTGATTGTATCTGTTTCATGATTGAGAAAGTCAGTTGCAAAGAGAGAGAGAGAGAGAGAGAGAGTCAAAGTTGATAATCCTCCTCTGCGTTGTGCATCCAAAACAGAGGTGAGTCTCCAAGTTCATGTTTAATGATTTAGGAAAAGAAAGTGGAAACTATTGCTGTCATGTGAAGGGTGTGTGTGTGTCTGTGTGTATATATATAGATGTATGAGGAAAGATTTTATTGATGTGGTTTTGCATGAGACTAATGATAACTATATATACATACACACATCTAGCTTGGAAACAAAATCAAAAAAACGTTATTGTCAGGTTTAAGAGCTCTCGGTCATGCATATATATATATATAAGTGTTCATACATAAGTAAGAAAACTGATATATAAGTGTGCTCGATGGCACACTCTATTTTTTGTTTCTCTTGAAAGCTTTCGACGGTGGTGGCTATGGTGAAGAGGAGGAGCTCACCGACAACAATGAAGGTGGAAGTTGTCACCGGTGAAGAAGAGAGGTGAAATGGAAGAATGAAGGTGGAGCTCCCTCTGTGATTCGATTTCGTCGTGCTCCAGGCATTCATTTTTTTTCTTTCTTTTCAGATGGTAGAGATGGTAAATATGCCAAGCGAGGGTCTACAGTTAGTCAAAATCGTTTTTTTTTAACGGTCAACAGTTTTTTCTTAACGGAGGGTGTGACTTTTGCACCCATTTGGTAACCACATGTGTATTTTTGCTCCCCAAAAAAACACATGGTGCTGGACGCTCCCCATGATAAAGCATATGTGTATTTTTGCTCCTTTACCCTTCCTTCTTCTTCTTCTGTTTCTGCCCCCCCTCTCTCTCTCTCTCTGTTATAATATGTTCAAAAATGGTTTTATTTTTAGAAAGAACATAAAATATCCAAACAAATTCAACATGAATTGAACCATAAGATTTTTTCATTAAATTCTGTCTAATTTATGAATGTGAATTAATGTAAATTTCTATGGCCAATTTGGTCCGAATAAGATAAAAATTTCTCTCCCCTCCCTCTCCTATCATCCCCTCCTCTCAAACCAAACACACTTAAAAGTCTGAAAGGAGTTGTTAAACTGATAATTCCTCTAATGAATTATAAACTCCTTCAAAATCAGGTCTAGCCATACTATCAATTTCATCAAAGTTGCTAGTCCATGAGTCATCCGACCACTTCGTGCTTTTGATTTCCTTCTACTAATCGAGGCATGAAAAAATTTAGTATTCCTTTCTCCTTCTGAAATCCATTTAAGCTTAGCTCGTTATGACCTGAAACTGTTTTCACAATCGTAGAGAAATTTCAAGTTGTGCTTAGCCTTAGCAATCTTAATTTCTAAATAAGGTATATAATCCCATTAGACAAAGAAACACTTGCTAAAAGCTTCTGTAACTCAGTTTCTGCTTGCTTGATCCTTCTAAAAATATTACCAACTGATGATAATGTTAATATTGATACTTTATTTGCGTTAGACTTGTTTCATGTGTTCATGAATTTAATATACTACTCCCTCCAGTCCTAATTATAAGACCTAATTAACTTTTTTGGAGAGATTAAAGAAACTAATTAAATTACTTTAGAATATTTTTATTTTTATTTTTTTCTTCAAACAATTAATTTGACTAATAAATTAATATATAATCTAAGGATACACAACATATGAAATGACTAAGTATCTTATTTAGTTTCTTTAATCTCTCCAAAAAAAAGTCAATTATATCTTATAATTAGGACCGGAGGTAGTATTACTTCTCCGTGGTTTGGAGATGTTGTATTTAGGCCTTTCTTGCTTAGAGTAACGGCATTTCTTGCAGGACTGTTGTTCTTACTATTAACAATATAGATCTAGTTTCCAAGAGTGGAGAAAAATTATTGCATAAAAATATGCAAATTGCAAAATCCTGAGCCTTTTTTTGGATGATATTGTCGTTGCCCCTTTTAAAATGAATGGATTAAGAGTCATTTTTGCCCTTCGGGAAGAAGCTGTGGGAATTCGATTTTTTTTTTTTTTTCACCCCGGTGTTAAAAAAGGAGTAATATTACCCTAATTGTAAAAAAATATTAATGATCAACGTCAGTGTTATTCATTTTTAACATTTTTAGGGCAACATTATTGACCCTTGATTCAAAATGAATAGATATTTGTTCAAATTTTTGTTTTTGATATATCTACCTGACATCTGTTCCTAGGCAAAACACACAATAAAAAAACTCACTTGAATGCTCATAAAATTGGAATTCTGTCTTGGAACTGTATAACCCAGCTCATAAACTTGCAGTTTGAACCATCTTCTACAAACTCTCTAGGGACAAGTGAGCATCTACTTCTATAAAAAGAAAATGTTGACCAATTTGAAGTTGAATCTTCTAGTGTTAGAAGGATTACATGAAATTATCATTCTGCCTGCACCTCACTAATTATTTTTCAATAAAAAGGAAACTAACCGAGAGCAATGAAAATCTTCAACACTAACTAACGGGCAGATAATTTCTGTTTTCAAGTTGATGCAACAAAATGGGGGTAACATGAAAGGATGGCTTTTGCAATTTCAAGCATCCTTTTTACCTAAATCATTCAGCCATGAAAGGATTACTTTTGCACCCTTATCCCATGAAATGTCCAACATCATGTCATGGGCTACAGCTTCAACACACACAGGTGGCACACCATAAAAACTGGCTGTTTCTTTGAGCCCCTCAGCATCCTGAAACCAATCAAACGTGGAAGCTTAGGCTGAAGCAGTTCAATTTCAAGGCCGAAGAAATCTCACTATTATCCAACATAATGCATTAATAGAAAGAATATTCTGTTTATATGTACTTTGAACTCTTAATCCACATGGGTTTATTGTTGGGATGTAGCTTTTGAAAGGTTCAAATTAGGTCTTTGGTATTACCTCCGGTCCTAAATACAGGAACAATACATGATGTTCATTTTGTCCTACATAAAAGACTTCAATCCACTTTGTCTCCTCGACTCAAAAAATATCCACTTTGTCTCCTAATATTATAATTTTTCTGCAGAAAGCATACCAATTGATTGAGCATATTAAGGAGCTCCTAATCAAAGGGTAATTCCAATGCACATAATTAAATATGGTAGTTTAGGGAAACCAAGAGACATTTGTTACAAATAATTAACTTAACTAATTTTCTTAATATCCATAAATTAGTTATCTTGCTCTTATATTAAGGACTGAAGAAACTATTTGGGTAGGTTACTTGTTTTTTTTTTTTTTTTTTTAATTTAATAATTGAAGAACTTATTAAAGTATATTTGAGTGACTATATGGAAATTCTAATATTTATAAACCGTATGCCTCATATTTAATAAACAACATACAAATATTGACTTGTTTTTTATTTTTTAAAAATATAATATTAGATATCGGATTTCAAATTACTTAGAAAATTAGCACGTCTGTCAAGCCAGATAAAATATAATCCTGGTCACCTACTTATATAATAAACATAGGGCTTACCACAATGAAGTCATCCCTTGCACCCAAAACAAGAATGTCAAGAAAGCCATCCGGCACTTTAGGCACTGGAAGTGATGCATTCAGCTTTCTTAAGTCAAACAATGGCACCCTTGAACTTTCTTTCATAAGCTCTTGATATCTGAAAAAACAACTAGTAAAGGAAACCAAAAACTATAGGGTCTGAACTCTGAACAGACACATTTTTACACTCTGCACTCACCATTTCTTTAAATTTCTACACACTTTTTGATATTTTGTGTGACGTGCTACATACACAGCGGAGGCTATTTATTAGGAAAATGATGCACCATTATAACGATGCATGATCTTATAAAAAAACAAAATATCAAAATGCACTTTTTGCATAATGCGCATATCGTACACACACAAAGCACAATGTTTTTTATGTTAATCTAAAGGTATTTTAACTTGTTGTAAAAATCAGTGGTTGGCAAATAAATAAATAAAATCCAATGAATACATCATTCAGCATTATCTTTCATCTTCAACAGATTTGTCTGTGGGAGAATTTTTCAAGAAAACCAAACCTTTTAACAATATGGTCCTCCATAGTTGCTGAGAAAAATGTCTCTCGACAAAGAGAAAGAGAATTTTGAAAGGCTTTTGCCGCCAAGCTGCGTGTGACCTGCCAGGTCGAGCATATATATATATTGAGCAAAGGGCATACGTACCTTATATAAGAAAATGATAGAAAAATCACATTTCTTAAAAAGGTCAGTTTGTGTACCTTGAAGGCAGCAATTGGCTTGGAAAAGAGATACCGCCAGACTAGCCCACTAATGAATGCAAAGGAAAAATCTGTCAGGGAAATTGCATATAAAGATTCTTTCTCTCTCTTATCTCTAAAAACAATCCCAAAGCATTGAGAGTTTAGTCAGTCACCTATTACCAGAAGGAGGCACAGAGCAGATAAGGACAGCTCCTCGAAGCTTTGGGTACAGGTTTTTCATTTCTAGCATGAAGCCCAACGAGAATTAGCAAAATAACTGAAAAGAAAGACACTAAGGAAAAAGTAGTGTGAAATTTAATACTAGAAGACATCTAAAGCTCACAGAAGACCCCTAAAATATTGAGTGTATGTACAAGACATCTACACATCTTAAAACACAAGTCTGCATTGATTACCCAAGATCTGAGTTTGAGGCTTGGCTACTTATGAAATGAGTTACTCTTGGTCAGAAAGATATTAAGTTAAGAATACAAATAGAAGAGTGTAGAAGACATCTGCTACCCCTAAAATATTGAGTGTATGTACAAGACATCTACACAATAAAACACCCTTAAAACACATCTAGTGCGTCTGCATTGATTACCCAAGATCTGAGTTTGAGGCTTGGCTACTTATGAAATGAGTTACTCTTGGTCAGAAAGATATTACAGTTAAGAATACAAATAGAAGAAATTATATCATCCCTCCACAATAATTTCCCAAAAAGCAAAGTGTCTGTATTGCATCTAAATTGCAAGAATTGATGTTGGGATCTCATTCCCTTTTTGCTTTCATGCACATGCATGAATAGGCTAGAAGAAGAAAGTACCTCTTAGTTGGTCACTGCCTAATGCGGCAATATAATACTGGATTATAAGCCCTCCAAAAGAATGCCCAAGTAATAAAGGTGGTGATGTGACATTTTTATTGATGAAATCAGCAATGTCTCCTGCATGTGTCTACTGCAGAATTCGGAGCAAACATGTCATCCTAAGAACATCATCCATATTAAAATATGTGCAGTCAATGAAAATAAATTCAAACAAGTTGGAAACATAGTTAATAGACAGAGACCTATCATACCTGAAGTGTACCAGCATTTGAACCAGAAGGCGTATCACTTTCCCCCTGACCATGGAGAATATATGTCAGAACAGAAGCAATGGTTCAAGGGAACGGTGTGAGACTTCTAGAGGCAGAATATAAGAATTGCAAGTTTGTAAACGAAGGTGTAAATTGAGGTGTCGCGGTAGCAATCTGTGTTTAATACATCTAAATGAAAGGATCAACCAGTAATGATGACATTAATTTTACAATTTACTAAATTCAACCGTTTGTTTCGGCATTTTGAGTCAGCAATGTACGACATACAGACAAGTACGTCTCAACTCAATGAGTTTTACTACGACCAACCAGCTCCATCAAAAAACCAATTTTGAAATGCTACATAAAATGAAAGAGGAGACATTCCCATTTAACTCCGGCTCTTTAAACCCTAAGAGACCGTCGTATACAAGTTCAGCTAAGCTAGTACAACTCACCTATTGACAAATAAAATAAGTATTAAATTTGGCATTACATTCGCAGTTTCCAAGCATTTCAACTATTGAGGAACGAGTAAAAGAAAATAGCATAAAAAATAGAATTCTCGTAAAAAATCAAAAGATTTCACCCCGATAGAGTTAGAGAGACCAACCTGTCCTAACAGGCTAATAGCATAACAATCGTACCCAGAAGCAGAGAAAAAAGGTAACCAATGTTCGGCCCAGCACCAAGCAGCATGGTAACTTCCATGAACAAATACCAAGGGTGGGTATTCTGTATTCTTGTCTTTTCTCCTTTCCACCTCTTCTGTAACAACACCCTTCTGCACAAGCACCTCCAAGCTCAGACCGGAGGGAAGCTTATGGAAAATACGAGATTGCCCCTGCTTCAGATCGTAAGGGATCTGCATATGGTTGGATCTGCTAAGAACAGCTCGAGGCTTGGCGGAGATCCTTGAAGAAGAAACGTTGGACCCGCAAAGAGAGTCGACTCGGAAGGAAGAAAGAAGAGAAGCCATTGCACAGAAACTGACTACTACTCTTCAAAGTATATACAGAATTCCAATGGCGAAAAGCTTTCAGAACATTGTTGTTGCTAGCTATACGATACAGCAGAAACTGAGATGCAACGCACAGGTTAGTGCTCTCCCTTTCCTCTCTCGGCTGAGGATAAGGGGTTCGAAGTACGACCAAAATATTGACTCACTCTCACAGCAAGATGCTCATGCCATCAACACAAGAACAGTACTTATGTTAAGTCATGAGCTCTTAAATGGGAGCGACATTTAACTAATTTGATTTTATTTTTTCCTTAAAATTTAAATAATGTTTTTTATATGTTTCATAATTTTTCTAATATGATTGGTTTTGGCTAATCTGCCCATGATGGCTTGCTGGTAGGGGTCTTCGTAGGTAGGGTTGAGTAGAACGAGACCCTCATCCGATGTTATGTTCGGAAGATCATTGGACAGTAAAATGCAACTCAATACCCAGTCCTGCCCGATAGAAGTCCTAAAATTTTTGGCTAGGGTAATAATGGGTTGGGTAGGATGAGCTTTCTCTGCCTAAGTGGCGGTACCCTGCCACGATCTATATAAAAAAAAAAAAAAGGCTTTAATCATGCGATAAAAAATGATATTAAACTTTAAATGAAATCATAATTCTACAATTTAGAATATTCTAAAATAAAGTCTACAACTTGAGTTTTAAAATTAAAAAAACAACCATATGTCTTAACAAATAGTCAAATATCTATAAGTGAAAATAAAAAATATATAATACTATTGTACCAAAAAATAAAAAATATATAATACTATATATCTTACGGGGTAGGGCCAAATGGGCAAAGCGGGATACCGTGCCTGATGCCAGCCTTACCCGCAAAAATGCCCAGCCCAATTGTGTCCAACTTTTCCTGTTGTGTCCAACTTTTCCTGGACTGCTTTTTCTTGGGTTAGGCAGTGCGCTTTTTTTGTAGGCTTGGGCGGTTTTGTAGGCTTGGGCGGGCACACAAAGCCATATACATCATGAACGCCCCTACTTGTTTGCTGGAGTGTTTCATACTCTTTGTCTACTTTTAATCTCTTAGTTATTTCCTTATCTTCTTTTCTTTAATTATTTAAAAGTGTTTATTCTGCTCTTTAACTTATTACAACCTTTAAAAATTTTCCAATTTATATATGATTTTTTATTTTTACAAAAAAATGATATAGTAAATGGCTAAATGATGGGAAAAAAAATATGTAAATAGTCCCATTTATTTTTTAAAAACTTTTTTTCTTTTGCTCGGAAATTTTTTAAAAACTTCATTTAATTTTAACCAATTATCCCCAGCCCAGGACACTTGTGAACTAAAGAGCCCAATAAAAGCCCATGAATTTTTTTAAGGCCCATATGTTAACAGGCTCTGTAATGGAACTGTATTGAACGCTTCGTTGCCAAAAAAAAAAAAACTGAATGCTGAAGCTTCAGACCAGACTTGACGAAGAAGGCTGAGCTTCGTAACCTGGGTTTCAACGGAGGGGCAAGGTGTGATTGTGAACACGATCTGTCCCGCCATAGGATTACAACGGGTTATTTTTTGATTGTGTTAAGTGGTTACTACTCTCGTCTGTATGCTACGCTGTGTTCATAGACATTGGCTCAATTTTTTGAGTTTCCGAAAATGATGTCTCCAAACAAACTCTCGGATGACCGAGGATCTCCTCCTCATTTCAGGTAAGAAAATTGAAAAATTGGTTTTTGGTGTGATGAATTTTGGTTATGAACGTGGAGGAGTGTAATCAATTTTGGGCATGGTTCTGTTTCATTGATTATTCTTTGGTGCACGACATTTTAGTTGTTGTATGGACTTCGCTTTGTATTAATGGTAGTGAACGAAAATATGAAAATATTTTAGTAGTTGATCTAGTTTCTGAAGCTATTTCTATTATTTGATGCTGCTAAGTTCTTTCTTAAGTGTTAGCCCAGCTTCAGTCGAGACTGGTATGGCTAATGGGCTTTTACCTGTTTGTTGTATTGGCGTGTTAAAATGTATGTGATATTGAACAAGTTTATTTGGTATCCTTGTACCTGAGATCATAAAGTTTCAGTTTGGATTTTGTTTTTCCATTAATAACTCAAAAGATCATCTACAACATGGAAAACTACAACCTACTATCCTTCACCAAATCAGTTTGGATTTTCAAGTACATTTTGCAGTCCTTGGGTCACTTTTTGGATCAGTCCAAGCCATTTCAAGGACTCAATTGCCTATTACTTTAGTACTGTACCTTGCACATTACTTTTTCTGGTATGCATTGGTGAAGGTTTGCTGTTTTATAACCTCATTTGTTCTAGCCATGCTGATGATATATATATTCTTTATGGAGGCACACACCCTTGCAGATAATCCATATCATTGCAAATTTCCTAAGAATATGGTCAATATACTCCATGTACCGCTACATATCTCAGACTGGGGCTTCTGTCGTTCTTTTTCTATTTGCTTGCTTGGCTCCATCATCTATCATATTTTTGATTCTGCAAAAGCCTTGGAAGGGTAGGCCACTTGCAAATACACAGGTACGTTAAATTTTTATTTCCTGCAGAGAATATTTGAAAAGCATTAAAGAAGACAAGTATGTTTTTTGGGTAATAAAGGAGACAAGTATTTTTATCATAATACCGTTGTTCCTTATCTACTTCCTGTTGTTTTACAGGTTGTGCCTTCTGTAATAAATGGTGGTATAACAGCTTTGTACCTGATCTTATGGGGAAAGGGACTGAAGTCATGCGGACCAGTTAGGTTGGTTTTGATATGTTTGAAAATAATTTTCAGACGATAATTTAATGTTTCACCCTTTCAGGTGCTTGGTCTTGTTATTTAAATTGCTATACTTGTTGCCTTTGCATTTTATTCTCAGTGTGCAATATCTTCTTCAAGGGTCACATATTGTAGGATGCTCATAGAAGCATAGCTAACTATCTAGACTCTTGATAAATGGTTTCATTTTGTGAGAAAATTTGAGCACATAGGACATAGTTTAGCCGAAACACATTGCAAAGTGATGGACAACATAGTAGTGCATTTATATAGGTCTTAAGTTTAAACATGATAGATTTTTGGCACAAATTCAATTTATTGAATCTTAATTTGAGCCACATGATACTCCAACAGAAGCTCAGGCATTTTGGGGCCAGTATCCTATTAGTCATATGACGAGCACAATTTTTGTTAGTTACCGCCATAACATAACTTTTTCTGATCACAATTATATAGATGTCCTCTTTAATAATGCTTTTTGCCCATATTTCATTGTGTACTGAATATATGTACATTTTTCTCTATTTTTTTTCTTAATTAATTTAGATCAATATTGGCTGAGTATTCTGGTGCTGTCCTTGGAGTATTGTCTGCTCTGTTGTATGGTAGGAGAAGTCATTTGTGGAAAAAGGTAACACTTGTATTTTACTATACCGTAAATTATATAATTATCTTATCCTTTGATGTTCCAATTTTTCCTTGCTATTCATTGAGTGTTTTACTGTGACCAATGAAAATATGGTTCTTGTCGTGTACTTCAAACCATCATGG
Source organism: Acacia acuminata (assembly GCA_019022655.1). Taxonomy (NCBI): domain Eukaryota; kingdom Viridiplantae; phylum Streptophyta; class Magnoliopsida; order Fabales; family Fabaceae; genus Acacia; species Acacia acuminata. The sequence continues at coordinate 2,049,797 of JAFJYI010000075.1, forward strand.
TTAAGGATGTAAATATGTCTGGTGTTAATTGTTTATTTTTTTCAACTAACAGATAAAGCCAACATGCTCCTTTTTTTAAAAGCTCCAATTTGGAGCTTAAAAAAAAAAGCACTTAAAAAAAAAGCACTTTTTTTAAAAGCCCATCCAAACGGGCACTAAGTCCAAGTTGTAGTTTTAGTGTTCTTCAACCATTGTTATGACTGATTCATGTCTTTGATATATTATTTATTCTCCAGTAAGGTGAATTATTTATTTCCAGCCAGATAGATGGCCTAATTGCCATGTTGAGATCTTTATACCTGTTGTTGACAGATATAATACTCCTTCTGTTATGACTTATTAGTGTTAATGATAATTTTTTTTCTTATTTTCAACCAGATAGGTGGCCTAGTTGCAATGTTGGCATCATTTTACCTGTTGTCAGAAGGGTGGGCCATGGCAACATATTCTCCATTCTATATCCTTATACATGCTGAGTTCTTTTCTCATGCCTAAAGTGTCTTACCTTCAAGCATCTTTTCTTCTGTTTATTCCTTTCTGCATTTGTCACGTGTTTCATGCATTTTTCATATCCATGTTATCTATGTTGCACCGACACTGACACGGCATTTTCGATACGTTACCGATACATGACGTCGACACGTTACTTCAAAAATACTAATATTTCGACACGTTCCGACACATCTTAGTATTAAATAATATTTTTAATATAAAGAGTGTATTTCACATTAACAAAATATAATAAAAGAAAAATCATTTGCATAATTAAATTGCATCTCCACTAATAATATTTGCCTCCAACTGTGGCTCATCTAAGGAAATGGCAACAACATCTAAAGCCATTTGAATTACAAAACAGCCTTCAGCTTTTGATAAAATGTCGATTAGGGCCAACTGTGGCTCATCTTATAATAAAATGTCGATTAGGGCCAAAATTTGGAGCTAAAAAACAGCCTTCAGATTTTGATAAAATTACAAAACTGCCATTTGAATTATTGACCGCTTAATTCGCGAATTTTAGTCCAATTTGCATATCTGTTCAATTTGCGTGTCCGACTCGTTCCTTTTCCCAAATTTGACGTGTCCGTGCATCATAGCATGTTATTTAAACTTAACTGAAAGTTACCATGGGAAGATAGAGATGATTCTGGGGCTCAGACTGAACAAAGTTTGGGGTTGAAGCAAATGTTGGTTCCTATCTTTGCTGGAATCTTATCAGCACTAAGAAGGGTGATTACAAGACGTGTTTCAATCAAGGTAGTAATGGTGATTGAAAATGGCAATGTACTTCTTTGGTGATAGTTTCCATGTTGGTATCTTATTTCTGACTCTGAACACCTTGTGTCTTCAGAATCAACTTAGAAGGCGACTTCATGCTTTAACTATTGCATCTGCAACATGTTTCATGTTTCCTATTGCCATGTGGGACATCATCATTGTGAGTTCTATAATGCTATTCCCAAACCTATGTAAATTCATGCTTTGTTGAATATTTATAACTCTCGCTCGACATGTGCATGCAAATATTGTGGTTTTGGCTTGATTGACATTGGTTATTCCTCTAACTCCTCTTCCTTTCCTTCCTCCCCATGGAGTCCTTCAGGGATCACCTTCTGACAGTGGTGGAAGATTGCCGTTCTCAACATGGGCCTTTCTTAGCACTATTCTTTTTGGAAATATTTTGATATTCTATGCTGACAGTATTGCAGAGGAGAGGTATACTATGATAGTCCTGTTGTAATAATATATAAGTAAAAGGATGGTTTATTTGCATATTCATTACTACCTCCGGTCCTAATTATAGGAATACTTTTGTAGTGCGATTTTGATATATAAAGATAATAATATGCATTTAGGGACCTAATTGTAAGATAAACCTAGGGACCTATGCCTAAACTAGATAAGTAGTAGATAATTAGTCATTAACCCATTAGTTAGGACTTGAGGGAGGTGTTATAAATAGCCTACTCCTCCATTTTGTACATGGAGATCAGTTTTGCTATGAGTATGAATAAAGACTTGTGAGAGCTTACAAGAGCTCTCTTCTCTATCTCTCTTCTAATCCCCTTTCTTGTGTCTCTTCTACTCCTATTCTCTTAACCCTAGATCACTAATCATATCAAATTTGCACTACTAAAGTGTTCCTATAATTAGACCGGAGGGAGTATTATTTATCTCTTGCTATTTTGATAATTAGACAAGGTTTTGCATGATGATGAATTTTCCTTAAACAAATAGTTTTTTTTTTCCTCCATCTTAATTGGAAAGCTGGATTTATTTCTCTGTTTTGATAAATTAGAGTCTATGTCCATGAATTTTTCACTATATTGTTGTCTGACATTACACATGCCCAAAACAATTTTGGTTATAACCAAATTCACTAACATTTGATATAGTTAAGATGCGAAAGATGGTTGAAATTTGTTTATGATGTAAGATAATAGTTGATTGGAGATGCCACTCGTTTGTCTGAGGATTTCTTATCCTCCAAGTTTAAGTACTCTCTTTTCTTCTTAATAAAAGCTCTTTAAAAATAATAATAATAATTGTTAGGAAACATGAAATATATAGTATTAATGTAGATAACTGAGATCATAGGATTATAATCATATCCCAATCAGATCCCATATAATTAGGGATTAGAACATTATGAGCCATTATGTGTAGAGGCTCCTCTCTCTTGTATAAATACCTATGAGCCATTATGTGTAGAGGCTCCTCTCTCTTGTATAAATACCTCTTCTATGTACATGAATAGACATGCATTTGAGAATATCTTTCTCTCTCTCTCTCTCTCTCTCTCTGTGGTTCTACATGGTATCAGAGCACAAGGTTATTCCTTGGGTTCGGATCTGTCTTCTTTTTATTCCTACCTGATCTGGTTTCTTTCTGATATCTGTCGACAAGAGTAAGAGAGAGAGGAAGTGAGGTTTTCTGGTTCATGTGTCCACCGTCAGTTTTTGGGAACACGCACCCCACCGCCGGCATCCCCACCCCCCGATCGGCGTTTGACTGAAGTCCGGCGTCCATCCGACGTCTCTGCGACGGCGCGTGGAGGACACGCGCTACGCCGGCAGCCACGCTGTGACGGCGCGTGACGGCGCGTGGAGAGGCCATTTCAACGGCGATTTCCTATTTCAGTCTCCTCTCCTCATTTCCAGCGGTTTCCGGTGGTTTTCGGTGTCTGGGTTCATCCTTTCCAGTTCGTGAATTTGCTCCTTATTGCGTTTGGAGGTTTCGTGGTTCACACGCTGGTTTGTTTTGCACTTTTTGGGTGTGGTGGAGTTAGTTTGGCTTGCTGTTTGCTCCTGCTGTATTATTGGCTTGCTGTTTGGTGTGGAGTTGCTATCCCTTTGGTGGCCATTTGGTATCCTGAGTGAGTTTTTTGTGTGCATTTGTTCTTGGCTGCTTGGATTGGGTTTTATCGCCAAAGTTTGGTATATTTTGGTGTGATCTCTTCTACGTTCTCTGGTTCCATACGAAATATTTGGTGTTTGGTTGCCGTTCTCTTTGGTTTCCCAGTGCTTTTGTTGGGTGTTGTCATCTTTGGCACATTGCATCTTATATATTGGGAGGATTGATGGCTGCATCTACGTCTATTTCTTATGTTGCCCTTGTTACAGGTAATATTGCTTCTAGTCTTGCTACTTCTTCCTCAGAGTGGATCATCGATTCCGATGCTACTGATCATATGACAAGGTAACCACCATTTGTTTTCCTCGTATGCCCCTTATGCCAATCCCTCAAAAGTATAACAATTGCCAATGGCTCTTATTCTCGTGTTATTGGCTCGCAGCATTGAACCGACTCGTCTGTTCCCTTATCCCATGTCCTTAATGTCCCTGACCTTACATTTAATCTTTTGTCTCCTAGCAAGCTCACCCGACAATCAAATTGTTTCATTACTTTATTTCCTGACCATTGTTTGATTCAGGATCTTACGACAAAGCGAGTTATTGTTAGGGGCTATGAATCTGGTGGCCATTACTTCCTTGAGGATCAGGTACCGTGCTCTGTTGCTTGCTCTGGTGGTTCATCCGCTTTTGATATCCATTGTCGTTTAGGTCATGTGTCCTTGTCGTCTTTGAAAAGGATGTATCCTCAATTCCATAATTTGTCTTCTCTAGAATGTGAGTCATGTCAGTTTGCTAAACATCATCGTGTTCACTTGGCACCTCGAGTTCATAAACGAGCTGCATCTCCCTTTGATTTAGTCCATTCTGATGTTTGGGGTCCTTGTCCTGTCGAGTCTAAGCCTGGTTTTAGGTACTTTGTTACTTTCGTTGATGATTTCTCTCGTACCACTTGGCTTTATTTAATGAAAACTCGTTCTGAGTTGTTTTCTCACTTTTGCAATTTCTGTGCCGAAATCAAAACTCAATTTGGTGTGCCGGTCAAAACCTTACGGAGTGACAATGCTAAAGAATACTTTTCTGCCCAATTTCAAAGCTATATGCTCCAGCATGGCATGCTTCATCAGTCCTCATGTCCAGATACACCGGCTCAAAATGGTGTTGCAGAACGTAAGAACCGACACTTATTAGAAGTTGCTCGGGCTCTTATGTTTCAAGTGAATGTTCCTAAACCTTTTTGATTGACGCCGTGTCTCGCGTGCTTCCTTATTAATCGTATGTCCCCTCTTGTCCTTAATGGTGCCACTCCATATACTACCTTGTTTCCTTCCAAACCCCCGTTTCCTGTCGACCCTAAAATCTTTGGTTGTGTTTGTTTTGTTCGCGATGTTCAACCCACTGTTACCAAACTTGATCCCAAGTCTCTTAGGTGTGTCTTCCTTGGCTATTCTAGGGTTTAGAAGGGTTATCGGTGTTATTCTCCCACTCTTCGGCGTTATCTTGTGTCTACTGATGTCACATTCCATGAGTCGACTTCGTTCTTTCCGGTCTCTACTCCACCCCCATCTCCTGTCTCTACCGATGACACTTCCAACAGTCTTGATGATCTCTTGGTCTATAAGGTTCAGTTACCACCAGTGCAAGCATATGACTCGGCACCTGCTAAACCACCTATCTATCATGTTTATCGGAAACGCCTTAGGGCGAGCAATATTGTCGACCAGGTTCATGACCCACCAATGACTGCTTCGACGTCCGATCCGTCATCAGTTCCTTTCGCTCCTACTTCCGAACCAGAACCAGTTCCTGATATTCTTGATATTCCTAATCCTTCCGCCTCTACCTCTAAACCGGACACAGTGTCTGATCCTCCTGATGACTTGCCTATTGCCTTACGCAAAGGTAAGTGTACTTGCACCTATCCTATTTCTTCTTTTGTTTCCTATAATCATTTGTCTCCTCCATCATGTTCCTTCATAGCATCCTTAGACTCCCTCACAATTCCCACTAGTCTCCAACAAGCCTTGACCCATCCCGGTTGGCGTACTGCAATGGAAGACGAAATGGTGGCCCTTGATAAGGCTGGTACCTGGAATCTCGTTGATTTGCCTCTTGGCAAGAAGGCTATTGGGTGTAAGTGGGTGTTCACGATCAAAACGAAGGCGATGGCACCTTGGAACGTTTGAAAGCTCGACTGGTTGCCAAGGGTTATGCTCAGACCTATGGTGTTGACTATTCGGAAACCTTCTCTCCTGTGGCAAAACTCTCCTCTGTTCGCCTATTCATTTCTATGGCAGCCAATTATGGTTGGGATCTTCATCAGTTGGATGTTAAGAATGCGTTCTTGAATGGTGATCTTCTTGAGGAAGTGTACATGGAGCAACCACCTGGTTTTGTTGCTCAGGGGGAGTATGGGAAGGTATGCCATCTTCAAAAGTCTTTATATGGCTTGAAGCAGAGCCCTCGTGCTTGGTTTGACAGGTTTAGCTCTGTGGTTAAGAAGTTTGGTCCGATCCGAGTAAGTGTGACCATTCTGTTTTATCGGCATACGATCTTGGCATGATTTTGTTAGTGGTATATGTTGATGATATCGTTATTACGGGTAGCAATGCTTCTGGAATCTTATCACTTAAGGTCTTTCTTAATTCTCATTTTCAAACAAAGGATTTGGGTCCGTTAAAGTACTTTCTTGGGATAGAGGTTATGAGAAGTAAGAAAGGCATCCTTTTGACACAGAGGAAATATGTTCTTAATCTGTTACAAGAGACCGGGAAACTCGGAGCGGCACCGAGTAGCTTTCCCATGATTCCTAATCCCTTCTTGGACATGGATGACCGCATACCGTTTGATGAGCTACCTGAGGATGTGAGAAAGAAGGTTGATCCGGAGAAGATCAAGCCGTTTGCCTACCCTGAGAGATACCGTAGATTAATTGGGAAATTGAACTATCTCACAGTAACCCGTCCCGATGTGACCTTTCCAGTTAGTGTGCTTAGTCAATTCATGACTGCACCAAATGTTGCTCAATGGGAAGCATTGGAGCATGTATTACATTATTTGAAGGGCTCACCTGGTCGTGGTGTACTCTATACGAATCATGGCCACAACAAGATTGAATGTTTTTGTGATGCAGATCATGCGGGGTCAAAGGCTACCAGAAGATCCACCACGGGATATTGTGTGTTTGTGGGTGGAAATTTAGTGTCATGGAGGAGTAAGAAGCAAGATGTGGTTTCTAAGTCTAGTGCAGAAGCTGAGTATAGAGCCATGGCTCAATCAACACAGGAAATTGTGTGGATTCACCAGTTAATGAAGGAGGTTGGTCTTGCCACGTCATTACCTGCGAAGTTGTGGTGTGATAATAAAGCTGCCCTACACATAGCCTCCAACTCTGTGTTTCATGAACGTACGAAACACATTGAGATTGACTGTCACTTTGTAAGCGATAAGATCAAGGAGAACTTTATTTCTACAAGGCATGTGCGGTCTAGTGACCAATTGGCTGACCTTCTGACTAAGGCCTTAAATGGGACTCGGGTTGACTATCTTTGTAACAAGTTGGGCTTGATTAACATCTATGCTCCAACTTGAGGGGGAGTGTTAGGAAACATGAAATATATAGTATTAATGTAGATAGCTGAGATCATAGGATTATAATCATATCCCAATCAGATCCCATATAATTAGGGATTAGAACATTATGAGCCATTATGTGTAGAGGCTCCTCTCTCTTGTATAAATACCTCTTCTATGTACATGAATAGACATGCATTTGAGAATATCTCTCTCTCTCTCTCTCTCTGGTTCTACAATAATAATAATAATAAAAAATAAATAAAAATCTTGAGGTTTCATTGTCAAAGACCACTTTTGACAGTTCTGAAGCTGGGTAAAAGTCCCTATGGTTTTATTTTACTTTTGATTTGTAGATTGCACATGGTTTTCTCCTCCCCAAGGCATCTAATGGTAGCTGGTGCATGCATCATTGTGATGGAGGTTGTCTACAAGATGGACTTTTCCCTTTCTGGCTTCATGGTCTGCTGCTTGATTCTAGGATTTGGTATGCCCTGTACTTACCACTGTTGAATGTCATTACCGAAATTTTTATTGTTCATGGATTGTATCTGGATATGAACAGTTTGATAATTGTATATTGTGATTTGTGCCTTGTTTTTGATGTCTGTTGTTTTTTGTTGGATTTTCAATTCAACTTGCGGGTAAGGATGTTTGAAAAGGCTACTGAAGTGCAACACCGAATGGTTGGAATTTTTTTGTATAAGAACATCCAATTATTTGGTTTAGTAATGAATACTAATATACTATGCAACTACTACCTATAGTTGTTTTTCAATTACTCACTTTTTAGTTGCACAACGGCCTATATTACCGAAAAGCATTCTCTTGTAGTTTCTAGTCTTGAATTGCAATTTAGCTTGAAAGGACACTATTATTTTAGTTATAGCTATAATCATCTCAGCTTTGCGATTAATTTGCTCTAAAAGACATCACCTTTTATTATAGGGAAACACTTAAGGATAAATTAGTTGTCTATTGGGAAATACTAGTGCCTCTTAGTTGTCAATAGAATGATAAGTTGGTTAATTTAGAGCTACGAGTTTCAGGAGAAAGAGGAGGGAGAATTGGAGAAGAAAGAGGGATAAAATAGAGAGAGAGAGAGGTATGGCAGAATAGTCTGAATATTATTCAGTAGGCAAAAGTGAACCAAAATAATGGGCAAGTCATCAGAAACATGCCTTGAAGAGTAGCCAGCCTGAGACCCAGAAGCATATTGTTCATCCTAAATGAAAGTACATTTCCTACTCTCCTTCTGTTGGGTCCCTTTTCAGCATCTATTAGCATAAAACTCCAACTTATTAATTGGTATCTCTTTTAATTATCATGGAAGGGAGCCTGCCTCATCCCTTTTATCACTCGTGAGAACAAGATTTGTTTTTGTGTTACATAAATCTTGCATTTATATTCTATTGCTTCACCATCAGTTTTGCAAGTACTGAAAATGGATATCTTTATTGAAACTCATCTTAATATAGTGATAATTTGCATTTTTTTCAGTCCATTTTGTATGATTTAGTTCTGTTGTTAGTTAATATATTTAATTAAATTATGTAGGAATATATCAAGCAACTGCTGTGGAGCGTGGTAGAAAAGATTCTTTAGGAAAGCCAGACTTATCAAATGGAGAATCATTGGATTTCGACCCAATTCAGATGTCTCCATTACCCACTTGATGTGCGTATGTTTCTCCTCCCAAGTATTCATTTCCAATATTGGATCTTATTCTTATTGTTTACGTCACAATGGTTCATTATTTTTTGTGCGGGAAGCTTTTTGGTCTATAATTGGGAACATCCTGTAGAAAGCAGCTTTTGATTTGAGCATGAGTAAGTTAGAACTAAGTTTATCATCTGACGATGCTGATAGCCAGTTTTTTCAAGAAGTAATTGATGATACTTATATTGGCAGTAATTATGTAGACATCTATAGAAGGGTTTCGCTTGAGAGATGCTCAAATTACATAGTTTTTCCTTTTATTATGGAAATGTGCCAAATCTCCCTTGAAAGCTTCTAACTATTATCAATCATTCAAGCCATGGTAAGGTTTTGGAAACTAGAAAGTTCTAGCTTTGTGCCCTATAAGGAAATTGAAATGGAGATGTTTTGCTACTTTGGTGAAAGGAGATGAATGATGGAATTTAACAATTTGAGATAAATTAACAAATATATATCTTGTTTTGGCATTATGTAGCTACCCTTTCTAAGGGATTGGTGATAGTGATTATTCAATTTTGATTGCTATTTCTTGAAAGGCAAGTGGTTCTTTCCATTTGCCGCAGGAAAAGAGCTGTCACGCTGGGCAAATCTGGGTTGTTCTTTTCACCCTAATGCTATGCATCCTTCATGGATTGAAACCTTTAATTTCACTCAGATGAAACGTAAAATTTTGATCTGTAAACTTTTAAAAGCAAACGCTTACTGAAATCCTGGCAGTTTTCTTGCTTCAATTGCTTAGATCTGGGTTCAAGATATCATGGCTGAGCCTGATGTTGTGCTTCATATTGAAGATCTTGGGCTTAAGACTTAAACTGTGAAACACAGCTTTTCCCTTGTTCAATTGCCTCAATCAGTTTTCAGGTTGCTTCAGCAAATTTTTGAGCTGAAATTAAAATTGAAAGCTTACTGTATTTATGTAAGGGCAGAGGAAACACTTGACGATCCTGGCAATTGAAGCAACAGGCATCCAGAATTTTGGCCAGCTTTTATATTATAATTTCAGGCTCAAAACATTGTGTTCTATTCAAGTGAAAAGCAGCATTTTCAGATCTGAGGGCATATTTTGTGATGCTGGCGAATGGATGAAATGACAAATTTGCCTCACATGATGAGTTTCATTTTCTAGTGCCAAATATAAAGAACCTTCTCGTTATATTAAGTTTGCCTCTTTTCTTTTGCCAGGTTATTTTTTACACTCATCGGCATGATGAACTATTGACCTAAAGCTTGAAGCCTCTTGATATCGTTGAGTTGTACTTTGTCACCAGCAATTTTATTTTGTGGCTCCTGTTGCTGAGAAGTTGTTGCACCCTTTCATAATCCTAGGCTGCTTGAAAATGTGTTATCAACCATTCTGGCAACTTCCATTGCGGGGCTAGTTGGATTGGCAAAGGATTCTTTAAGTTCTTGATGATTGATCTGATCTTTTAGGAGATTGAAGTGCACTTTTAATCCACGAGTTCATTATAATTCGTTGTACAGGATCATTAATATGTTGTACTTCCGTGTAATGAGCCGAACAATTTGATTATTTTCAATCGTAGTTAATATTATTAGAGAGATTGATATTTTATATTTTCTTATGAGTATTATGGAATTGCATAAATTTTATTTAAATCTTTCCATGCAAGTGCATAACTAGTTTATGTAGGCACTAAAATAATTGAGTAGGGTTAAGTAGCAGCCAACACACACTGAAGCATCTTTCCAATGGCACTCAGTATCCAAAACTTGTTTTTTATGCATCGAACACTTTAAAGTAATTTTTTAGTAAGTCCCAATATCTTAAAGTAAATTTTTTTGTGTATTTCAGCGTCCTTGAATATTTTTCCAGTAATGCTCAGTATTCTTGGTTTAGGGTGCTCGTTGCTATTAAGGAACAAAATGCTATTGGTAAAAAAAGAGATAAGTTTGGAATAGAGTATTACTAAAAAAATATACTTGTAGCAGTTGGTCTATGGATTGTTGTCCATAACTTTGTTATATACCTAGCTTGTTTGGAAAACTTTAAAAAGCGTTGTTGAGAAATTCAGTTCAAAAACAGGTTCTCATTACATGCTTTTCTCTTAGGTGCTTATTAGAAACTTATTCCCTTAATTTGGAGGTGTGGGCAACTTTTTTAATATATTTTATTTATTTAGATTAAATTATATGATGCATCCTGAAATATTTCTTTTCATGAGTATCTCAAATTAATTAATTTCAACTCCTGTATTTAGAAATATTTTGCCTATAACACCAGTATCCTAAAAATTAATTAATTAAAGATAAGATACTGGGTGCAAAAAAAAATATTTCAAAATGCTCATATACTTTAATCTAAATAAAAAAAATATAGGTGGTGCAGCAATTAATGCCAGAGATGGTCTGTCCTTGATTCTGTTGCAGATTTCTAGTGACAATACAACAGGTGGTGCAGCAATTAATGCTAGAGCAAACGAACGAGTATTTCAATTACAATCTAGAAGAGATTTTGACCATTGTGGCCTGATCCCTAAACGAGGAGGCAGCTAAATCGACTGGAAGATTTAAAATTGAGTGTTGTGCTGATGCATACAAAAGAATTTCTCAAACCTCTAGGAGAATGGATCCTTGGTTCAGTTTCTGAAATCCATTTGACTTGGAAGTCACTGCAGCTGATAAAGTAATATTGCATCTCAACTGAAGTGAGCAATAACAAGATAGGTCAAAAGTTTGACGATTAAGTTAAAGCAGCTATATAATACAAAGTATGTCAGCAAGCTTATAAATGATCGATTTAGTCTTCTATCTTTAATTAAATATAGAACTAAATTATTCTAAAAATTTTCCAATTGATATTCTCTCATCAAGAGTAATAAATACATTTGAGATAGAACAATCATCAATCATGATGAAAGGAAAATCTTACAGGGGAAATTTATAAATCTTGAACTCAAATCCTAACAACGGAGATAATCTGCCCTCTACAAGTGATGATGATGCTCCTTTTTCCTTGTAGTTTTGGCCAATCGTTTGGTGATAATGTGAGTAAGAATCCCAATGGGGCAAAAGAAAAGGCAAAGAGACACCGAATGCCTAGTCTCAATTTGATTCTCCAGCCCATCATGAAACACCTGCCTGAATTCATCACCAATATTTACATTTATCAGATCGCTTACTAAAGAATGAAAGACACAAAGAATGTGACAGAATCCAAACAGGACATTAGTTTCTTTCAATTTATCTGAAAATTGACGATGTCATTTTCAGAGAGAAATAGATATGCTTCTTGTGGGACTCTCATGGTGGAATCCATTGAAATGAACTCTACCACTTAAGTGTATCTCGTACTTTTTGTCAATCTCTTTTTCAAATTGTAACCATCACTTTTTTAGGAAACTGAGAGGACCCGAATCTCCAAAGCAAAGGAGGAGGGAAAGAAAAGTGGACCTTGCAGCAAATAGATCTACAGCGAGCAAGTGAATCCAGGCAGAGGCTAAGGTCATCTCACTGGCGAACATTTTTCCTATGCTAGTCAACTGCATAAAAGAGGGAGAAGAAAGTGCACATGGTTGGATATAACCGTTTTGGAAAGTGAAAATGTTAGTTTATGAATGAACACACACCTCTGGTAGCAAGTATTTGTTCGCAAATATCAGCCGAACAGTCTCGGGTGTCCAGGAAAGGTACAGTAGATAGGCATACAAAACCCCAAGCACAATGTACGGCAGGCTACTCTCCATGGAACTTTTAGTCTGCATTTTGCATTTTGGAGAGTGCATTAGATTATTTAACCTAGAATCAAGCCCCGTTTGAAACAGAATCAATAAGAAGAAGAATATTAAAATTTAACAATTTAGGACCATGGAGAGAGTAGTTCAAAACTATAGGATACTAAACCTAAGCATCCACATTATTTACAGGCAACAGAAGGGTTACCAATTATCTATGCTTGTAAGATGATGTTTCCATGGACCAAATAATAGAAGACAAATCGTGTTAAGAAGTTTTCCAGTTGCAGTAGGTAACATACTAACTCAGATTTTGGAGCCAGAACCATGAGTGTGTAAAACGGGAGTACTGCTACCGTTCCCAGTGTAAAGACACTGCTAGCAAGTTGAGGGCCAGACAACCCTGCAAGAAAGAGGTAGAGGAATGAAAACAGGCAACTAATGTGGCCATCTCAAGTTCTACAAAAACGAATGAAATGAATGACCACAGAGACAAAGAAAATTAAAACACGGATTTGCTTCTGTTAAGAAATCACAACACCAGTTTGGTATGATAAAATAAATAATAGGGAAAACGCAAGCTTTGGTCCCTAGACTTTTTCTCAGTGATTCGGTCCTTATAGTTTGATCATCATCAATCACGTCCCAATAGTTTTATAACCATATGAAAGTAGTCATGAAAACAGTCTTGGCGAAATGACCTTGTAGAAACCAGTGTTATTTCATAATCAAAAGTTCTAAACTCGATCATTTTTTCCCATAAGCAGAATCTTTTCATTTTCCCTACACCGTTTTTAAACTATAAAAACTACTTTTGAATGGTTATGAAACTATAGGGACATTATTAGTAATAAACAAATCACATGGAAGAAATCGATAATTGAGGAAAAACCTAGGGACTGAAAAAATAAGACACTCATTTTCACTGCATTTTACAATGCTAACTAAAACCGAGAGCTCGGTGACAATTTTCAAAAGCTCAGCCGCAAGAACAGTAGGAAATTATGCATATCATGCGCTTCATAACCACAGAAACCACAGAACATAAAGCAAGTGTAGTATAAAAAGGAATTACATGAAGCATATGTTCCACTGCTTTTTGAATAAAGAGTTCTCACAACTTTTGGCTTGATAGTTAATCTTGATCCTCCTATGAAACTCCAGTTTCCGCTTAAGTTCACCCTATTTGTCACAATTCCTACTTTAGAAAGCCCAGCATCATTTCTTATTCTTGTCAGAAAAGGACACGTTTGTCCCTTTCCATTGCAAGGTTTTATAGTCTGCCACAAGTGATCAATCAGTAAGTAAGAGAAAAAACAGTTCTTGAGCCCCAAAATATTCATTAGGTTGTTTTTACACAATAAGGAACAAAATACAAGATTGACGGCTATCTTCCATAACAAGCAAACATTTTTTCAGCGAAAATGACAAGTTGTTCAGATAACATTTTGAATAAAAGCTCATTCCGGTTCAATAAGCCAGTGTTGTCTGACTAGGACGATAGTTGCCACCACAGATCAACTGTAAAGCTTCACAGCAAACAGCAAGACAATGAATTATTTATGTAGCAAGAACTCGATAACAAGAATTACTTCCAGTACTGCATAAACTTAGAGGCAAGAAGACACAGACAGATGCACCTAATATAGATCCACAAAATGCCAAAAACACCAACCTCAGATCCACCCAATTTGAAAGAAAAAATTGCACACATATCTCACTGATACAAATCTTCACCAGACAGCCAATTCCAATCATAAAACGAGTACAGAAGTTCGAAGATTCAAGGAAAAACGGGGGGAAAAGCCAAAACGAAAACTCCGAAAAAAGAAAAAAGAGCTTTAGTCCAGTGAGCTTCGAAAGAAGCAAGAAATTCATACAGCAACGGAAGAAATTAGAAGCGAAAAGAACAAATCGAACAATGGATAGCACAGAAATCTTACCTTGAATGCTAATAGCGGAGAATGGGAAAGGCAAGAAGAGAAGGCCATGGTTGACGCAATGAGAGATTGAACAAGAATGACCGCTTCATATATAGAATAATGCCCCGCCGAGAAAGCAAGAAAACAGTGACGCAAGAAATTCCACCGACGGAAGCGAAGAAGCAGGAGAGAGAGAGAGAGAGAGAGCGCACTAAGTGGAAGTGATGAAGCAGTATGGAAATGGAAGACAGGGAGCAGAAAAGCAGGCAACGTTCATCTCATGCCTGCACTATCGTTTGTCTCTTTCTTCCTTTTGGATTTTGAACCTCTTTTCTATTGGTTGCCCCAATTTTATAAAGCTTTGACTACTTGTCTCTCCGTACTCTCACATTTTTTTTGCCCCCACATGTTTTTTTTTTTTTTTTTTTTCCTTCTAATAAATGTAAATCATTCCATAATTGATAGACTAATTTATAATATTCCCAGTTGATTTTTATCCTAATTATAAGGCAACATTATAATTTTTGTCAATTTCTTCCTAAAATACCCCTATTTTATTTTCTCAAATATATTTGGTTTTTTGTGAATATATATATGTGGGTGCGTAGATTCTTTTAATCAATGAAACTTTTAAATATATATATATATTTGTGTGCGTATACACATATATATATATGTGTGTGTCTACACACAAATATATATAGTACACACATATATATATGTGTGTGTGTTATACATATATGTACGTATGTATATATGTGTGTATATATGTGTGTATCTACACACAAATATATATAGATACATAAACGCGCATATATGTAGGTGTGTGTATACATATATGTATGTATGTATATATGTGTGTGTCTGTGTATATATGTGTATATCTACACACAAATATATATAGAAACACATGTGTGTGTGTGTATGTATATATGTGTGTCGACACACAAATATATATAGACACATACACACATATATGTATGTGTAGACATATATGTATATCTGTGTTTGTGTCTATCAATATGTGTGTGTGCGTTTGTATAAACACACACACACATATAAACACACATATATATCACACACACAAAGATATATATGTGTGTGTGTGCGTGTACATATGTAGATATATGTGTGTGTGTTAAGATACATGATATTGAAGAGATATGTGGTAGAAGCTATTGATTCACTTTTACTTATGTCATTTTAAATTTATATAAGGACATTTTAGAAAAATGAGTAAAAATAACTAATTTAACTTCTTTCATTAATCTCCATAAAATTGGTTAAATAGACCGGAGGGAGTAAGGGTGTGCATGGTAACACTCCCAGAATGACTTTTTTCTTAATTTCTGTGCCTCGGAACACAAATGGATGGGAATTGTGTCTGGTAAATCCAGTTCTTTTTTTGCCTCCGGGATGAACCGGTTTATTTTTCGTGGGGGAGTAAAAAAAAGCTAAAAATTTTGGCTTCTCTACTACAGGCGTAAAATCGGAATTTATTTTTCCCTCAATCAAGCGTAAATTTACCTCGTTCACCACCACCACCACCGCCCCACCACCACGCCGTTGCCACCCCCAACAACGCGCTGCCCCCACCACCACCGCCCGCCACCACCCCACCACCCCACCACCACCGCCCCACCACCACCACCCCCACCCCCACCGCGCCACCGTGGCCACCACCGCCACCCGGCCACCACCACCACTACCGCCTCACCGCCGCCACCACCACCGCCACCGCCACCGCCACATAAATAATTTTTTGAATATAAAGATTACATAAATAATTTTTTAGGAAATTTAAATTTAAGTTTATTTGTAAATTATAATAATTATATTAATTGTTAAAGAAAATGACAAAATGGTAAAAATAACCCATTAATCCTTCATCTTCTTCCCTTAATAATTTTTTAACTCCCAAACAAGGGGAGGAAAAATGTGTTACCAAACGTAATTCGATTCTCGAGTAAAAATAAAATGGGTTAACAAACGTAATTCCGATTCACGAGAACTCTTCCAAAGCATGTAATTAGAAAAAACTGTTTCATCTCGGAAACAGGTGTTGGGTATGCTTCAGAATGGTTGCCATGCACACCCTAAGTGATTCTTTTTTTCCCCTTCTAATATTAATTGTTACATGTAAAAAAATTGAATTAATTGAGTTTTCTGGCCAGAAAATTAATTGAAGTAGTATATATATATAATAATAAGAACATATGCACCTGACATCACAAATGTATGGTTCATTTCTTATTTAATATATGATTATAAAACTGTACTGGCAAGTCAACTATACTTTTTCTCAATTTTGAGTTTAATATTAGAAAAATTGGGGACAAATCCCTCTTCGATAAGTTAATTGAGGAATGAGACCTGAAACATTTAGATTCTTGATTATCACTAAAAGTAAGGGAAAAGAGACCAAATTACCCATTTCAAAAATGGCGAAAAATAGCCCTGTTAACAAATTATGAAAAAAAATGCATTCTTCTCCAATCTCCAATCCCCAATCCTTAACATTATGAAATCGAACTAGTAGAGATAAATCCACAAATCATAGGCAAAAAAGATTAATCCCCTATCTCCTCTATACACTATTGAATCACAAAGGCGCAAATGAAACTAAATATATAACTTTCTAAAAATCAAGATCCAAAAATCACAAAACAACAACAGGTCTTCGTCGCACAACAATGGGTTTCCCCTTCTTCATTATCATGCTTATTCTACTTCACACTTCACAGACAATGACAAGCAAGGACGATAACAATAACGATGAGTTTTTAATGAACGGCGCCGGTTTCTACGATGGATGGTAATGAGTCTTACTCTTTTCATCTTTGACAATTTGCCTCAAATGCTCAGTGGGAGATAGATCTAGAAGAGCAAGGTAGTTTGTTCCCAGCAATAGAATTTTTTTTTTTTTTTTTTGTCAACACCAAACAATAGAATCAATAATAAAGAAAATGACGATATGATCCTAGCAATGATGGGGTGACATGAAGTTTGAAAGTTCGTAGATATATAATGAGATGGGGTTGAGGGAGGGTGTGAGAGGTTGGTTAAAAAGTTGACGGCGGTGGGGGAAGAAGGTTGTCGGTTGTAAGCATGGGAGATCTCAAGTGGTGAAAAACTACCAAACTTGGCAAATGAGTATCCATGATTTACATACGAGTATCTAGGATTTGCAAATGAGCATCCACAATTTACAAATGAACGGGTTACAAATGAGCATCCACAATTTGCAAACGAGTGTCATAATATATAAATGAACATCTACGATTTGCAAATGATATTTTTCTAAATGTGATTTGGTCTTTTACCCCTCAAACTTATTAACCCTTAAAAACCTAAATGCTTAAGGCCCCATTTTCCAATTAATTTCTCAAACAGAGATTTATCCTCAATTTCCCCCTTAGTAGTTATGTATTTTTTTCCTCTTAATTAAATCTACAACTTTGCTCTTTTAGCATAGTTTGCTCTTGTACTATGGCTAACCGTGCTGACAAAACTAATTTACGGGACTCAATGTTGCTAACAGCTAATAGATCAAAATTAAATAACTTAATTAAAAGAGAAAAATGCATTGGTACCAAATTAAAATTTAAGAGAAAATATAGATAGCAAAATGGTTTTTCATCCCTACACACTTCTTTTAATGTGTACTTTTTTATGGCCTAAAAATTTAGATGTTATACTATCTCCTCTGCTTAATATAAGATAATTTTAATGAAAAATTTAGACTACAAAGTGAAGTATATCTTGTATTAATTACAAAAGAAGTATAATTTAAGATTATGAAAGGAATTCACTATAATCTTCTCCCTTTCGATCTTGCAACCAAAATGGAGGGCAAGAGATCGCCTTTCACGGCGTCCCTGACTCCCCTGTTCTTCCCTCAAGTTTCGACAGTTTGACATCCTAGTATCTTCCATATGCTCCAGACCCACCTTCTGAACCATTCCAAATCTGTAAAAGAAAGAGTTTTGTTGTTGTTCATCTTAATAATTTTGACGTTTATGTTTTAATTTTTTTTGGTGAATTTACTTCTTGTTCTGAATCAGTAGCTTCATCCTAGTGGTCAGCGGCGATGTTGGTGGTGTTCTACTGTTCTGCGAAGGTGGGAAGGGAACTTTTGGCTGTAGGGGTTCTTTTTTAATAAGGGTATTTTTGGACTTTTACATTAAAAATTCTATAAGCAAACCAAACATACTTTTACACCTCATTTCCATCAAAATAAATTCATAGTTTCATGTACCAGACATGCCCTAGATATTATCCTTGATTCCCGGTAAATTGAAGGAACGCCTGTTGACGCTCTTCTTACGTGGTGTCCGTTGCTGCAAAAGGCCATTTAGTTTATGCGGGTTTTCGGCCATGGAGGAAGTTCGGGAATGAAAGCACCCGAGATTAGAGGAAGGGAAATTGAGAAAGGGAAGGAAGAAGAAATCTTGTTCAATCTTCCCTTTCATTCATGAATATCACGCTTTTAAAGAGTTCAAGGAATTCAAATAATGCAAATAACAACTAATCCTATGTTTAGGAGATATCCTAACAACTAGCCAACTAATAGCTTTATTTGGGGAACCTGTTGTTGAAGGAATTAATTTAAATGAAATACTAATTGAAATGATTGTTATTGAGGGAATATCCATAAGAGATATTATCCTTAAATTAAGAAAATTGAGGGAATATCCATAAAGGTAAATTAAGAAAAAAATATAATAAATATATCTTATATTAAGAATAGTAAAGAGTAACACAAACCCCATTCTGATTCAGTTTTTCATACTGACACCGAAGGTGTTGTTTGTGTGAGGAAAACCTCGTGGGAACCAATAAGCATTTACTCATATGTTTGCTCCTTATACCTTCTTTCTTCTCAGCTTTTCCTTCCATCCAAATATGGGGAAAGTTGCATACTTGGATTAATTAGTTACCTCTTTGATCCCATCAGTTCAGCAAGTACTGAAATTTCTCATCAATCTTTTTTTTTTTTTGTAAGAAGACAATGTATTCTAAAACATTACCATGAGACCCAATCCACACAAGGTAAAACGAAAAGCATACAGACACTAAACGAAACATCATAAGAAACCGAAAACAAACAACACAATTAAACCAAGTCAAAGACTAAAGGACCACGAGCCAGTTCATTACTCTTATGGAAGCAATGCATACAAAAAACATTACCAAAGGAGGGTAAGGGGGCAAGATGCTACCATTGCACTACAGATAGTGCGTAACGAAGATCACCAAGGTGAGCCACTATGGTAAAGGACTCGCATCTCCCGTAGGATCATGAAAACTTGACTGGAACAAGAGTCAGAAGGGAGTAGCAATAAACCTCATCAATCTACTATTGGCTGATGTCATGTATATATTTTATTCCACTACCTCATCTGCATTATTTCTTTTTAGCACAAAATTCTCACCTTTTAATCAAGAAAACTGATCAACTTGAAATTTCAAACATATAAGGTATGCTCATGACCAAATGTCAGCCAAATGTAGATCAAAGATCAAGATTTATAATTAACACTCCTAATAACCAGCAATGGTTCTAACATAGTATAATTTTTAGAGTCTCACCATGTTTTGCTTCTTGAACAAGCCTCTAGATCACATTTTATAAAGAAGCCTTATCATGCTCATTCTGTTCAAGAAGAACATGATGAAGGACTACATTAAAAGTTACAGAATTAGGGACACAACCATTCTCTTCCATTTTATAAAGCAGGGAGATTGCTTCATCAAGCAAACCTTCCTTGCAAAAACCATGAAGCATAGCATTATATGTATGGACATCTAGTTGATAACCTTTGGCTAAAAGATACTGAAAAATCTCCCACGCATCAGTTAATCTACCTCCTTTGCATAAACCATCAATAAGTATAGTGTAGGTCTTCACATTAGGCCAAAATCCTTGATTGACAATCTGCTTAAATAATGTAATTGCCTTGTCAAGATGTCCCCATTTGCAAAAGGCATCTAACAAGATACTGTAAGTGATGATATTAGGCTGAACACCCCTATCATGCATCTCATGAATAATATCTTGCGCGCACGAGATTCTTTGAGATTTGAGCAAACCATCAATGACACAGCTATAAATTACAACATTAGGAACTAAATTTCTAGAATGTAATTCCTTATAAAGGTCCATGGCTTCGTCCACCATTTTTATCTTGAAGTATGCACTGATCAAAATATTATAGCTAACAAGGTTAGGTGCCAAACCATTTTTCACCATCCTACTAAAAACTTCCTTAGCCTCAATGATGTTATCAGTCAAACAATATCCATCAATTAAGCAACTGTAGGTAACAACATCAGGCCTCTGATCACTCTTCACCATCCTAGCAAATACAGCTTGAGCTTCTATAATCCTTCCATCTTTACATAAGGCATCAACTAGGATGTTAAAGGTACAAACATTTGGGTCGATGCCCTTCGATATCATTTCACTGAGCAATTCATTTGCTTCTTTCCACTGATCCATGCAGCAATAACCGTGGATTAGACTACTATAAGTAACAACATTTGGAGATACCCCACGACCAATCATTTCCAAATACAGATTGAGCGCATCATTGACAAGTCCATCTTTACAAAGTGCATCAATGACTGTGCTGTAGATAACAACATCAGGGTTGACTGACCTTTTTTCCATCATTTGCAACAATTTAATGGCAGATCTTGTTTTCCCTATTTTACACAGCCCATTTGTTAATGCTCCATACGTAACTTCATTTAACTGAAAACCTCTTGCCATTATGTCATCATAGAAATCGAGAGCTTTGCCAACGTTTTGGTTAAAGCACAGTCCTTTTATTAGTGTATTCAAAGTTACAGTGTCTGGTTGATAACCCATCTTGAAAATTTTCCCAAATGTAGAGAAAGCAAAATCCATCTGACCAACGTGGCAGTAGCAATTGATCAAGATGTTCAGGTTAATCAAATCTGGCGTGAAGCCATTAATCTCCGGTTGTGCAAGAAGTGAGATAACATGGGAATAATGTTTCATCTTCACTATAGACCCTAAAATCTTATTAATATGGCGTCTGGATGGTGGAGGACGCATGTTTAGCATGGAATTGAGTGAAGCCACAGCGTTTTTGAGGCTGTCGGGATTTGGGGAATGGGAATGAAGATGACATTTGAGAATGATGGAAGAAGGGGAAGAGAGAAAGAAGGCACAAGAAGCAAAGAAAGGAAATTTGGAGGAGGAGTACCTTGCAGAAGCAGAAGAAAGCATATTGGGATCGATCAGATTGGATTATTGGAAGAAGAGTATCTGCGATGCTTCAATGCTTCTTCACTTCCCCGAATGAACCAAATTGAAGACTGAAGGGAGTGTGAAGCTGAAGTTTAAGACGGAGCCTCATTGAGGCTAGGGGTGTTCATCATGCCCAGCGCCCTGTCTGTCCGCCCTCACCCACTGAAAAATCACCCTGCCCAGCCCAAGGAAAAGCAACCCAAACCGGGCAAGGTACAAATGGGCTGGGCATTTTTGCAGGCAGGGCGGGCATCGGGCATGGTATGTCGCCGTGCCCATTTGGCCCTGCCCAATAATTATCATATTTTTTATTTTTTAATAGAATAAAAATTATTATATATATATATATATATATTTTAAAGATGGTATTATATATTTTTTTACAAATTATATATAACTTATAATAAAAAAATATCCTCATTTCTTTTTCTTTCTCTTTTCTCAACTCGGATGCCGGAGCCGTTCTCTCCTCTCTCGTTCTCCATTCTCCTCTAGCTCGATGATGCACGAGCTCGATGCGCCTCTCCACTGTCCAGTGCTTGATCATCGGTCACATGTAAATAATGTAATAATATGATTTCTTTGTTGCTTTCTTACAGGATTATGTATTTCATTTGAATTTTCCAATATTGTTTATTAGGTATGACTAAAGCTGTTTTTTTTCATATAAGGTGTGATAGGGTATCGTCACTTGGGCATGTAAGGGCCGCCCTGCCCAACCCATTTTTGCCCAACCCAAAAATGTTAGGGCTTCTATCGGGGGGTGGCACCGGGTGCATTTTGATGCCAGTGATCTTTCGGGCGGGAGCATCGGGCAAGGGTCTCGCCCTGCCCAACCCTGCCCACGAACACCCCTAATTGAGGCCGTCGTTTTCTATTTCAGCCTTCGTCTTCCGATCGGGAGATATTTCGGACAGGCCACAGTACGGATAAAATTTCAGTGGGGATTCTCATTATTTATTTAGGTTGATATTTAATTTAAAATATAAGAAAATGCTCTCTTCCAATCATAGTGTAATACATATTTATCTAATTTAATTAAATTAAAGAAATTAATTAAGTTAGTTAATATATCATGCATTTTTAAAAATACTATAATCATCTTCCTTAATTCACTCATTTTCTCTCATTATTTATTGTTAAAGGAGTATTAATAGAGGTAAATTAAAAAAAGATTGACAAATATAAAATATAAATCTTATATTTAAAATTAAAATCAAGTTCAATGTAAGTAGAGGAGGGAGTACAAACACACACATATATATATTCTAATTATTAGTATAATTTTTAATACTCATACATACATATATACATAGAGAGAGAGTCACAAATACAAGCACGCACACATATATGTTCTAACCTTTATAATATTTTGTTTTTGAGGAGAATGAGAGAAAAAGAAAAACTTTGAAATCGCAAAAAAATTTAATAATTTATTTCTCATAAAATGAGTTGTGAATTACTTTTTAAATCTCTTAATTGCTTTATCAATTCTTAGTAACAAACATGATTTAAGATTTTATAATTTTAATATTCTTTTTCCCGTTATTTTCCCTATTTTTTCATAAAAGACAAAATAGCTTTACAAGTTTACATAGTTCATTTGTAATATATAAATATACTATTATAATTTTTGCACGCGCATATATATATATAAAACCATTTTACATGTACCTATACATTCACTTAATTTTTTATTTAATATTTATTTATTTTTTCTCTCAATTAAATTTTTTAATTTTGCTCTATTACTATCATTAACCCCTATTGTCCTCCTTTGCCAAAAAGGCTAAAATTTCAACAGACTGAATGCTACTATATCCCAAAAAAGAGGTTCTACCTCAATTATTTTATACCAAAACAGTGTTTAGGCAAATGGTGGCAGCAAACAATAAAGGAGAGAAGCAACTGGATCATCATTTGCATTCGAATTACTCTCGTCTAAAAATCACTTGCTATGGCACTATATAGATCATTTAGAGAAAATGTTATAAATTTGAGAGATAAATTATAGGAAAAATAACAGAAAAATACCACTTAAACTTCAAAATTATGTTGACAATAACAATATAAAATTAATAAAAACAGTAAAGCTATTAATAACTCATTTGTTGTAAAATCATCTATTATTTAGAATTTTAAAGTTCAAGTGATATTTTCTTGGAATTTTCCCGATGTATATTAAGATCTTATATTTATTACCAAAATAAAATCCCTATAAAATTTCTAAATTTAAAAGATGAAGTGGATTGGGATATTATATCTCATATAAGATTTGTCATTGATGGCAAAAAAAAAAAAAAAAAAAAAAGGTTTAGATTTAATATTTCATGAAGTTATTATTAAAATATTTTATAAATTTAAACATTTCTATTCTTTAATATTGTAAAGATAAATTACGGTAAATTGTTCCCATCAAATTTTAACAGCTTAAAAATATTTATAAAATATCTTAATATTCCTCTCTTTAGACCTTTTTAAAAGAACTTATCAAGAGTTATCTAAATATTTAATAAGTTTTTTTTTTTTCAATTTTTACCTCTCATTATTTCAAACATACTTATTATTTTTAACTGTTTTCATAATTCATTTAACAAGCTCTTATAAATAGGACCAAAAAGGGATTATAGTTTTCTCAAATATAAAAGTTATTCATTTTTTTATGGGTTGATATAATCTTTGGTCCATATAGCTTGCTTTCATTTTAGTTTTTGTCCATAAAGTTTCAAATCAGAGGTTTTGATCCCTCAAGTTTCATTCCTTTTAAAAATGGGTCTCTATAATTAATTAAATATTTGGACCATTTTATTGCTTGAGGAACCAAAACCTCTTATTTGAAACTTTAGGAATCAAAACCAAAATAAGGATAAACTTGAAGGATTAAAGATTGTATTTGTAAATGGAGCTATATACCCAAGAGGGGGTGAATTGGGTATTTTAAAAACTTTTCTAAAAGTGCTGTTTTGACCAAGTAAAACAGATTACAACAGAGAGGAGGAAGGGAAGGAAAGCTTGCACAAGAGAAATTATCCTGGTTCGGTCTTATCTTTGACCTACATCCGGTCCCCAAGCCACACTTGGGATTTTCAATCCACTATACTCACAAAGCGATTACAAACTCGTACTCAAGAGTAGTTCTCTCTCTAGAACTCACTCCCCCTTACAAGTTGTAATCAATACACCCAACCACCAAGTCCCCTGACTTGTGGTTATCTCAATCAATAAATGATTTACAAATATAACTCTCTCACAGAGAAGATGAAATGAACACTGAAGTACAAGTATCAGATTGATACAATACAAGTGAAAATTTGAACACAATAAATGACACTTAGTAAATTTTCGCTCTCGGTAGGTGTATCGGCTTGAGAAGAAGTTAATGCACTCTATTTATAGGTAGAGAACATTAAATGACCGTTGAATGATGAATCCAACCGTTGTAGGTGATTAGCATTAAGTCTGGTCATCTTCTCTCTCTAAACTCCAACTAATCCAAGTGCTAATATGACTCGAGGTGGAACTCGAGGATTTGCCCGTTGGAGAAGAGTTTACTTGATGAAGAAAGCATTCTTGACCGTTGAGAATGCGTGCTCGGATGGATTGTCCAAAAGAAGGTTGATTTGCGAAGTGCATTAAATGCACTTGTACACTTTTTGCTTTATGGCTTTGACCTTCAATAATCTTCATCGTGCTAAGCGAAATTCACTCAACAAACTTGTTAAACATAGTTGGGTTCATAGGTGAATGATTCATGAAAGCAATTAGAACAAACAAGAGTGATATGCAGATTCGTATAATTCAAAAATTGGTTTCAGCGTTGGTTACTCGAGTAAGTTCTTCGTTACTCGAGTAAGTCACTGTGTGAAGGAGTCTTTACTGCAGTATCCAAAAGGATACTCGAGTAAGCAACTTACAGAAGCGAACCATCGAGACTTGAACTTTTGAAACCAAGGTCTTTACTCGAGTAAGTTAGTGGTTTACTCGAGTAAGCAACTATTTGTTTGAAAACTCAAAGTGTAAGATGCTTCTTCTTTGGAGTAAACAAATTCATACTGGAGTAAGCACGAACATGAGTTAAGTTGAAAATCATTTTAAGAGTTCTTTACTCGAGTATGAAAACTCTTACTCGAGTATGCACGAGTATAGAAAAACTTGAGCGCTTTCTGTAAGACCCTTTACTCGAGTAAGTCAATGTTTACTCGAGTATACACTCAAGTCCAAAGTTCATTTGCTCTCGGTAAGTCCAATACTCGAGTATAGAGATCTATACTCCAGTATTGATTTAACTTGAAAAGATTGGTTGCTCTCTGGATGGTCTTTACTCGAGTATGTAAACCTTTACTCGAGTAAGTCATAATTTGAAAAACACATTTGCTCTCTGGATGACCTTTACTCGAGTATGTCATCTATTTACTCGAGTAAGTACCTTTTGTAAAACGCATTTGCTTTCTGGATGACCTTTACTCGAGTATATTATCTCTTTACTCGAGTAAGTACGTGTAAAATTCAATTAGGCAATCCTTTAACAGTCCTATACTCGAGTGAGCATTCCTTTACTCGAGTATGCAACTGATAACTGGTTTTACACAGATCTTGCAAAAACTTCAACACATGTTTACAATTGTTGTTAATCATCCAAACACATTGAGAACTAACAGTATTTACCCTTTTTTATCCAATAGACCAAAAGAAAAACCTGAGGTTGAAGGTGGAAGGAAATTTGCTACCACATCCAAGTATCCCTAACATGGTATATGTTTTAATTTCCATATAGTAAATAAAATATTTTTGGTTGAAGGAGAAAATCTAGGAGGGTGAGCCTCGGTGCAACGATGACATTGTTGCCATGTGACCTAGAGGTCACGGGTTCAAATCCTAGAAACAATCTCTCTATTTGTAATGCAAGGTTGTGTCCAACTATTTATTCTCTTCCCTCACTTAGTAGGAGCCTTGCGCATTGAGTTGCCTTTTGTTTTATACAAGCACTGAGTTGGATGCTTCATTCTAAATGAGCAGGGCAATATTTTAGGAAGAATTACACTAAGGTCCCTAGGAAGGGTTTTGATAATTACACAAAAGTTCAACAACAACTAAAGAGCACACAATGAGTGCAAGAAACGACAAGAAGTCTATATGCCTCACTTGTTATTAGGACTTTAGGACTTCTTGACAATTAAGTTCCTTAACTTCATGGTAGTCCCCCCAATATTTTAAACAATACGAATGGGGCATATTTTGTAATGCCTGTATAAGGAAATGCTTATCAATTCATGCGGTAGAGTATTCATAAAACGACGGGTTACGGCAACAAACTTTGACATTCAATACAATTAAACAAGCTAAGACTAAACAGGTTAAATAAATGCCGATGTCACTGCAAGATAAATTGACGAAAACCACACCCAAGCTGAAAGCTCTGACCAATCTCCTAGTAAAGAAAAAACTATAACATAAAAACAGATATTTTCATATATCTAACACTACTAAGTGCTTTAGCCTTCAATGAGAGGTCAATTAAGAGATACAAGGATGGCTTAGTATCCTACAATGCATGTTTCATATTTCTTTTATAATGGAAATTAGCACAGACCCCGTGCAATGCATGGGTGTAAGCAGTGGCGGACCCAGAAAATTAATCAAGGGGGGCACCAGTGGTGGGGATTCGGGCGCGCATAAATTTTTTTTTTTTTTTTTTTTTTTTTTTTAGAGAAAGTTTTAAATGCATTAAAAAACAAAAGAAAAGAATATTAAAAAAAATATTCATGAAAACAAGTGAATACTGATGATGTAATAAGGAGGCAACCTATCATTTATAAAAGCAAGACTAAGTGCCCTTAGAAATGCAGCTACATAAATTATAATAAAGGGTGGGCACTCAATAAGTTCAAGTACATATATTTTAATAACAAATGTTTGAAATCTCATCCTTCTAGGCCTTATTGTTTGAAATCTCATCATAATTGTCTTATTATCAATGCTATCAAATACATCTTTTTCAATATAAGGCACTAAACAATCATTCAACCATTCATCCCCTATCCGATTACGAAGTGTCATCTTAGTGTATTAAGGGTGAACATTTAATTTCAGGGTAGGCACTTAATTTAAGGGCGGGCAAATCATTCAAATATGTATTTTTTTTCATTTTTTTTAAATAAAAAAAACTCAAATAATCAATTCAAGGGGGGCACGTGCCCCCCTTATCAACTATGTGGGTCCGCCTCTGGGTGTAAGTCTAGTTAAGATTAAAACATTAAAAAACAGTAAATTCAAATGCGTTTTGAGGATAAAAACATAAAAAAAAAAAATTTATAATTGATATGCGGTTATTGATAAAAAAAATATTTAGTTATTATTGACGAAAAAAGATTGGTAAAATAGTGTGTAACTATCTTTCCCATTATCCCTCTTTTATAACCACCTTGCTTTTTATTTTAGTGTTCCTCTCTCTCTCCCTATATATAGCCAAATTAAAATTAAGGTAATACAATTTTTCGGTCCTTCAAAATACAAATTTACTTATATAAAAAGACAAATAAATAAGGAATTATCTTAGTTAATTTATTTGGAACTTTTTTTTCTTAAATTTATTTGGAACTTGAATCCCTATATTATCTCTAACTACATCTCATACATCTACTCGTTGTTTTATGAAATAAATTTTGAAGATTAAAACATGAAAATTCAAAGGCATTTTGAAGATAAAAACCTGAAAAAACAATAAATTCAAATGTGGTTATTGATAAAAAAGATAATTAGTTATTATTGACGAAAAAATAAAATTGGTAAAATAGTGTGTAACTACCTTTCCCATTATCACTCTTTCATAACCACCTTGCTTTTTTATTTTTTATTCTTTTATTTTAGTCTTTTGAGTTTATCATTTTGTTGATATGTCGGCTTAAGAGATACTTCTTGCTCTACTTTTGCTAATGTATTTATGGACAAAATATTTCAAATATTAAGAGAATGCGTTTAATATTTGAAATCAATTAGGGGAGACGCCAAAATTTATTTATTCACAAAATAGTTCATATATAAAGAGGGAGAATGATGGTTAGTTCAAAAAAGTTTTAAAATATGTAATTCATAAGGTATAGGATAAAATAAAGATATAATTAAAATATTGACAAAAAAAGATACCAAATATAATGAGAGATAAAAAGAAAGTTGTTACAAAATATTTTAAAATATTAAGGTGAAAATGTGAAAAATCAAATAAATGGAGTTACCTTATAGGTTAATCTAACAAAGAGGATAATTAAGGGAGTTAATAGAGATATTTATTCTAAGAAATTATATGCATAAATTAAAATATTAAGGTGAAAATGTGAAAAATCAAATAAATGGAGTTACCTTATAGGTTAATCTAACAAAGAGGATAATTAAGGGAGTTAATAGAGATATTTATTCTAAGAAATTATATACATAAATTAAAAATTAAAAATTAAAAATAATAAGTAAATAGTGTTACTTTGACAAATAATAAAACAAAGAGGACATATATCAAGTGTAAAGAAAGTGTAAGCATGAATTATAAATTATAAATTTAAAATAATAAGTAAAGGGAGTTATTTTGACAGTTGGTAGAATAAAAAGGGCAGGTGTCAAACGAAGAACTGCTTACTGCTCTGCTTTTATATAGTTAAGATATACTCAGATAGAGAATCTTTCATTAAGGACCAGATGTAGTATGACACTACTTGACCACATAGTGTTACAGAATTGTAATTCGAACAGAGGAAAGAGAGGGTACTTAGAGGGCAGAGAGAAGAACAGAAGGGATGGAGAGAAAATATAGATTAGAGACTGGATAGGCAACTTTAATATTCACACAATCTGAAATTACAAGTACTCAAGTAGGCTTATAGGTCTACACATAGCCATATAGGCAGTGACTCCAATGGCTATAATCCTAACTACTAAATCTTAGACTAACCACTTCTCAAGATTCTCCTTACTTTCATTTATTATCATTATGATTATATAACACATTATTTTGTACAATGTCATATCAAATATTTCATAGTGTAACACTATTTCAGGTCTTATTCTCCCTAGTATAATAAACAAACCTCAAAAATGCAATAAACAATTAAAACTATGAATAAATGTTCAACAAATTAGGACATGAGAAAACAACAATATAAAATTTTTAAAAATCATGTTTTAAATAAGTATTTTTAAATAATATACTACCTTCTTTCTTCCTCACACCTTTTATCTCCCATTCAAATAAGGGAAAACTCTAATTCTCCCTTATTTGCTCCTTATACCTTCTTTCTTCTCAGCTTTTCCTTCCATCCAAATATGGGGAAAGTTGCATACTGGGATTAATTAGTTACCTGTCAGTTCAGCAAGAACTGAAATTTCTCATCAATCTCTTTTTTATAAGAAGCCAATGTATTCTAAAAAGGTAAAATGATACACATATATTGAGTCTCAATATACTCATTAGACAGGAATCTCAACATTCCCATGCGACACAAACCACACAAGGTAGAATGAAAAGCATAGACACTAAACGAAACATCATAAGAAACCGAAAACAAATGACAGAATTAAACCAAGTCAAAGACTAGAGAGTAGAACACGAGCCAGTTCACTAATCTTATGGAAGCAATGCATACAAAAATCATTACCAAAGGAGGGTAAGGGGGCCAGATGCTACCATTGAACTACAGATAGTGCGAAGTGAAGACCACTTAGGTGAGCCACTATGGTTAAGGACTCGGATATCCTGTAGGATATTGAAGACTTAACTAGAACAAGAGTCAGAAGGGAGTAGCAATAAACCTCATCAATCTACTATTGGCTGATGTCATGTATATATTCTATTCCACTACCTCATCTGCATTATTTCTTTTTAGTACAAGAAATTCTCACCTTTTAATCAAGAAAACTGATCAACTTGAAATTTCAAACATATAAGGTATGCTCATAACCAAATGTCAGCCAAATGTACATCAAAGATCAAGATTTAGAATTAAAACTCCTAATAACCAGCAATGGTTCTAATATATGGCATAATTTTTAGAGTCTCACCATGTTTAACTTCTTGAACAAACCTCTAGATCACATTTTATAAAGAAGCCTTATCATGCTCATTCTTTTCAAGAAGAACATGACGAAGGACTACATTAAAAGTTACAGAATCAGGGACACAGCCATTCTCTTCCATTTTATAAAGCAGGGAGATTGCTTCATCAGGCAAACCTTCTTTGCAAAAACCATGAACCATAGCATTATATGTATGGACATCTAGTTGATAACCTTTGGCTAAAAGATACTGAAAAATCTCCCACCCATCATTTAGTCTACCACCTTTGCATAAACCATCAATAAGTATAGTGTAGGTCTTCACGTTAGGCCGAAATCCTTGATTGACAATTTGCTTAAATAATGTAATTGCATTGTCAAGATCTCCCCATTTGCAAAAGGCATCTAACAAGATATTGTGAGTGATGATATTAGGGTGAACACCCCTACCATGCATCTCATGAATAATATCTTGCACGGACGAGATTCTTTGAGATTTGAGCAAACCATCAATGACACAGCTATAAATTACAACATTAGGAACTAAATTTCTAGACTGTAATTCCTTATAAAGGTCCATGGCTTCGTCCACCATTTTCATCTTGAAGTATGCACTGATCAAAATATTATAGCTAACAAGGTCAGGTGCCAAACCATTTTTCATCATCCTACTAAAAACATCTTTAGCCTCAATGATATTATTAGTCAAACAATATCCATCAATTAAGCAACTGTAGGTAACAACATTAGGCCTCTGATCACTCTTCACCATCCTAGCAAATACAGCTTCAGCTTCTATAATCCTTCCATCTTTACATAAGGCATCAACTAGGATGTTAAAGGTACGAACATTTGGGTAGATGCCTTTCGATATCATTTCACTGAGCAATTCATTTGCTTCTTTCCACTGATCCATGCAGCAATAACCGTGGATTAGACTATTATAAGTAACAACATCTGGAGATACCCCATGACAAATCATTTCCAAATACAAATTGCGCGCATCATTGACAAGTCCATCTTTACATATTGCATCAATGACTGTGTTGTAGATGACAACATTAGGCATGACTAACCTTTTTTCCATCATTTGCAACAATTTAATGGCAGATCTTGTTTTCCCTATTTTACACAGCCCATTTGTTAATGCTCCATAAGTAACTTCATTTAACTGAAAACCTCTTGCCATTATGTCATCATAGAAATCTAGAGCTTTGCCAACATTTTGGTTAAAGCACAGTCCTTTTATTAGTGTATTCAAAGTTACAGTGTCTGGTTGATAACCCATCTTGAAAATTTTCCCAAATGTAGAAAAAGCAAAATCCATCTGACCAACGTGGCAGTAGCAATTGATCAAGATGTTCAGGTTAATCAAATCTGGCGTGAAGCCATTAATCTCGGGTTGTGCAAGAAGTGAGATAACATGGGAATAATGTTTCATCTTCACTATAGACCCTAAAATCTTATTAATATGGCGTCTGGATGGTGGAGGACGCATGTTTAGCATGGAATTGAGTGAAGCCACAACGTTTTTGAGGCTGTTGGGATTTGGGAAATGGGAATAAAGATGACATTTGAGAATGATGGAAGAAGGGGAAGAAAGAAAGAAGGCACAAGCAGCAAAGAAAGGAAATTTGGAGGAGGAGTACCTTGCAGAAGCAGAAGAAAGCATATTGGGATCGATCAGATTGGAAGAAGAGTATCTGCAATGCTTCAATGCTTCTTCACTTCCCCGAATGAACCAAATTGAAGATTGAAGGGAGTGTGAAGCCGCAGTTTAAGCCGGAGCGTCATTGAGGCCGTCGTTTTCTATTTTAGCTTTCGTCTTCCGATCGGGGGATATTTCGGACAGGCCGTTGAATCAGTACAGATAAAATTTCAGTGGGGATTCTCTCTCTTTCATTTATTTATTTAGGTTGATATTTAATTTAAAATATAAGAAAATACTCCTCTTCTTTTCTTTTTTCTTTTTTTTTTTTTTCTTTTTTTCGCTCAAAGGACTACTTGCATCACCATAACAGAAGAAACAGTACAGCTATTACACGAGTAAGAAAAAGGCCACCAAATAAAACACCAGAGCAACTACAGTACAGAAAGAAATTGCCTAAACAGAGGTGAAATACAAATAACGTAGGAAAAAACAAACCTAACCCCCATCTATTACATGACAGGAATGATGAATATCGCTCATAACACTATTAGCCTTTTGAGCATCCACGGTTAGCAATGATGATAAAGAAGGTGTGGGTTCTGAAACCCATCCCACAGGGCACGCCTCCTTAAAAACATTTACTATAAGAGAATCAGTAACTCGGTTACTCTTTCTCAGAGTAAAAGATAAGAAAACCCAACCTTGTCAAAAAAGAGACAAATTATGTCATGTATAATGCCCCTACTTCTCCACTCAAATAAAGTAGGAGATTTGACTTCGACACAAGATATCAGAGGAAGACAATCGGTTTCAAAACTGATTTTATCATGACCTAAGTCCACAGCTAACAACAGAGCCCTTTTAAGAGCTAAAGCTTCAGTCACAAAGGCAGAGATAGATTTCACTTTATCTACATAACCCCATCTAAAGCTGCCAAGGTACTCACGACAAACCACCCCAATTGCTGCAATGTCCTTACCAGTCATGTAGGCCCCATCATAATTAATTTTCAAACAGCCTTGTTCAGGTGGATACCAAGGAGTATGAAAATTAACGGACTCATTCGACATACCAAACTTCGAATTCATATTTTCCAAACAAGATCAGAATTCACAATTACTCTTCTTAGCTAGTTCAATGACAGCAAAGGGATTTGGGTCTATATGATTGAAGACCTTATCATTCATTTGTTTCCATATGAACCACAATATCCAGCAAATAAAGGAAATATCATGGGCAGTCAGGGTAGGCATACCTAGAATCAGTAACCACTAGGCATTGAAATTTGAAACACAAGCTATGTCAAATCTGGCGCCTAACAAGCAACCGAACCACACACAATGGGTCCAGGGGCAGTGAAAAAATATATGTTCAAGGTTTTTCTCAGTCCTTCGCCTTTTCACAAACTGGACATAGCTTCACTTGTGATCTTTTTTTGTAAAAGAGAGCTATATTAGTAGGAAGAGTGTTGTTGAGAAGCTTCCAAATGAATTGTTGAACACGAAGAATAGTTTTTAGTTTCTAGATTGATTTCCAACTTTCCGAAGGCACAACAATAGAGGTCCCAGCCCTGTTAAGGGCAACTGAGTGCTTGGCTTTCCCATTATGATAACCCATCTTGACCATGTAATCACCATTTTTCGCTTTAGTCCATATCAACTGATCTTCCAAACCATTCATGGGAATAGGTATCTCACAAATTGCATATTTGACTTCGTTTGATAGGTATTGAGAGATCCCAGGAGCCTTCAACTATAAGATCACTGACTCTCCCATGCTTCACATACCACTCCACACTATTCTGTGGCTTCTCAGGAAAAGAAACTCCCAGGACTCAATTATCACCCCAAATTCTTATACCACGACCTATCCCCATATCTCACCGAAGATTTCCCTTAAGGAAATCTCTACCCTCAATAATGCTAGACCAACACCATGAAGCTCTATAAGCTTTTTTTGCCTCAATAAACTCTTTCTTAGGGAAATAAACACTCTTGAGCACTAAAGCTCATAAATCATTGGGTCTCGATAATTATCTCCACATTGTTTTAGCCAGCATAGCATCATTCATAATGCATAGGTCGCAAAAATCCATACTTCCCTGACTCTTCCCCAATGCTAGCAAATCCCAAGCCTTCCAGTGCGTCCAACTACCAAATGCACTTCCATCCCACTAGAGCTGTCAATCAGGGCCGGCCCGTGAAGGGCCAGGGCCTAATAGGGCTGGCCCTCCAGGGCCCGGAGTAAGAAAAACACCTGTTTTTCAAAGCCCGGCCCGAGAGCACCAGGGCCAGGGCCGGCCCGCAGGGCCCGAAAATTACTATTTCAAATTTTAATTATTTTTCCTCCGCTTCTTTTAAAGAAATATAATTAGTAAATTATAACACGAATCATCCAATAAATAACTATAATCACTAATTTATAATCAAAAGAAAACTATCTTCACAAATAACTCACATAAAACATAAAAAAGCATATTATGAATTCCTTCTCCCGCATCATGAACACATCCATAATCTTTATTTGCAACAAATAATAAACCAAATCATAAAATTAGAGTATAGTTATTATATATTTGTAATTAAATGGATAAATAACTTTATAACAAATACAAAATATATATAAATTAATAAATTTAAAATGAAAAAAAAAGAAAAAGCTACGGTGAAAAGGGCACGGTAGGGGCCGCCCGCCCTCCGTTGGCCCGTCTAAGCCCGAGGCTTTCGGCTGGCCCTCCGGGCCAATTTCAAATATTTCGTCTATTTTTCAAGCCCGGCCCTTGAAGGGCCAGGGCTTAAATGGGCCGGCCCGATGGGCTCGGCCCGTTTTGACGGCTCTACATCCCACCAAAAATTTACAATAAGACTATGTATTTCCTTACAAGTTTTGAGCGGGAATTTGAAAATATTCATAAGATATATCGGAATAGCTTGAATGATTGCTTTGATTATGACTTCACTCCCAGCAAAAGATAGGAGAGATTGTCCCCATCCCTGAAGCTTTCTTGTGATTCTTTCCCTAATATAAGCCAGGGCTTGATCTTTGGTCTTCCCCTAAGTACTCGGAATGCCAAGATATCTACCAGGATCCTTAGTGGCTGGAATACCCAGGATACTCCCAACTGTAGCTCTTACATGTTCAGGCATATTAGCAGAGAAAAAAATGCTGGATTTGTTTAGGTTGATCACCTAACCAGAGGCCACGCAATACTGTTGCAAGATCTTTGTCAATTGATTACAATTCCCCTGACTAGCATTCATATAGAAAACAACATCATCTGCGAAAAAACTGCGAGTAAACACCAGGCAGCTCTGGGTTGATTTAACCCCTTTTAATCAAGTTAGCCTCCTAGAACTTAGTAATCATAAGTGAGAGAACCTCTGCGACTAGAACAAATAAGTACGGAGAGAGTGGGTCCCCTTGATGTAAACCTCTACTTGGAGAAAAAGAGCTTACCGATTCACCAGATAAGCAAATGCTCATTCTCATAGAGCGCACACACTTCATAATTAGAAAGACCTATTCAGCACAAAACCCAAAACGTAGCAACACCTTTTCTAGAAAATTCCATTCAACTCTGTCATAAGCCTTACTCATGTCCATTTTAAGGGAGGATTCATATCTGCCACCCACCTTGTTCCTCTGAAGGTCATGATAAACTTGATGAGCAATGATAATATTATCCTGAATACAATGGCCTGGAACAAACATGCCTTGATTTTGAGAAATACAACCATCAAGTAAAGGCCTCATTCTATTCGACAAGAGCTTAGAAATAATCTTGTAAGAGAAATTACATAGTTCAATAGGCCGGAAATGA
This sequence comes from Acacia acuminata, assembly GCA_019022655.1. Classification (NCBI taxonomy): domain Eukaryota; kingdom Viridiplantae; phylum Streptophyta; class Magnoliopsida; order Fabales; family Fabaceae; genus Acacia; species Acacia acuminata. Next base: position 2,085,845 of record JAFJYI010000075.1, read on the forward strand.
GACACATGTTTAGGTCTATATACTTTTGGGATCAAGGTAATGTTTGTCTCATTCAATGGATCTAAAATAGCTTTACCTGTAAAAAAATTCTTGCACCATAGTACAAACAACATCACTAATTTCAGACCAAGCATTATGATAAAACATACTAGAGAAACCATTTGGACCAGGAGCTTTTGAACCCCCAAGGCTAAAGGCTGCCTTTTTTATTTCTTCCCTTGTAATAAGCATCATGAGGCTTTGATTCATCTCATTCGAGATCTTACTATCAACAAACGCCAGAACAAAATCCAAGTCATTAGAAATAGAGGTGGAAAAAAGATTCTAGGAAAAAATAGCAATATTTTGTGTAATAGCATCCTTCTCCATAATCCAATTACCCTCATCATCCCTGAGACTTAGAATGCTGTTACGCTACCTCCTTTTAATGGTTGACAAGTGGAAAAAAAAAGAGAATTCTTCTCTCCTGTTGTAAGCCAATTCACCTGAGATCGTTGCCACAAAAATTGTTCTTCTAAAATAAAAAGGCGTTCCAAGGCAACTTTGACATCATCAATAGAACGAGTAGTTTCAACATTTCGACCCCCTGTAGATAGTGTAGCTAGGTGGGCTTTCAGATTTTCAATCATTCTAGCATTATTAGGGAACTCGTTCCTACTCCACTTCACAAGGTTCTCCTTACAACTCGCCAGTTGACAAATCAAAACATCAGAGATAAAATGATTCTCCCAAGATACACACCTCCAACTATCCTTAACAACTTGAAGGAAATTAACATGGGTTGACGAAGCAGTTTCAAAATGAAAGGCCCACTTCCTACATCTATTGTCTGGTAGATACTGGATGAATAACAAGTGGTGATCCGATCCTAGAGAGTCTATATGAAAAACTTGAATATTGGGGGAATTTCTCCCTAAGCAAAAGATTACTCAAATTTCAATCGATGTGTTCCCTAATAGTTTAGCTCTATTATTACACCAAGTGAAACGGTGTCCATTAAAACCCATATCATCCAATTCACAATCAGCCAAAAAACATTTAAAATTCAGAATCTTCCTCCAGGCCCTATGTCTCCTGCCACACTTCTTTTCTCTAATTGAGATAAAATGTCATTAAAATCTCCTAGACACAACCAGGATTCACTGATATTTGTACCTATTCTCCTAACCTCCTGCCAACACAAGGACCTCTCATCTTCATTGGTTGGAGCGTAGATAAAAGAGATATAAGTAGGGAAAGCTAGGTCACCAGAATCAATTCAAGTATGCAAAATATTGGAGGAGGAGAATAGAATATTTACCTTAACTGTGTCAACTCACCAAATGGCAAAGCCTCACTCCCACTGGATCCACCAGCCACTCTTCATTAAACACGTACTGTCTTCTCAGCTTTCATACGTATCTAGCCTTTTGATTTGTCTGCATCAAGAACGCCATGTAAGTTTTTTTTTAGAAAGCATTCTTTCTTCAAATTCTTGGTTGTCAAGGCAACCCCAAGACCTTGATAGTTCCAACTAAAATATTCATGGTGCACCGGTGGCCCATCCCATCCAACAACTGGCGTTTTGAGACGAAGAAGAAAGTCAAGACTCATTAGACCCATCAATTCTAGCAAGCCACTATATTGGAAAATCAATTTCATCACTAATCAAATTACCTCCCCTAGACTTGGATTGTTTCTTTGGGTTCAAGTGAGGGATTTTAATTTTCTATAATTTTTCCGTCGTCCACGTTGTTTCTGTATTTCTGGAGAGCTTCCAATTGGCGGATTCACATGTTCATCAAAAGAAAGTTTCCTCTGTCTCTTACTAGTTGTTGGGCCCATATTGTCTTCATTCAATCATTTTAAATGGCAGCTCCTAAAAGATTTTGATATAGCTGTAATGGGGAGAGCCCATTAAATGGAATTAGACTATTTTGACAAAACTTGGGCTCACAGGGAAATTCAACATGATAACCCAATCCATTCTTATGAGATACTGGACTCCCCTTCATCACACCAACTAGGCCCTCGAGTTAGGTTTTCTCCACCTTGGTCCCACAAATTCCGTAACAAAAACATGGCTTGTAACTTTTGGCCTTTCCACGAAGTCAACAAGGCAGCTCAGGGTATCACATGATAAGCTAATGTCATTGGTAATAAATGAGTTCTACACAGTAAGGGTTGTTAGCGTCTTAAGCACAAATTCATCCGCCGAATCCCTCTATCTCAAATTGATCGCTTTATGGTAGGAAAAGTCCATTTCAGATCGATCTGGTTCCTAACATGGATGATACCTAGGATCCAACTTGTCCTTAAATGTCTCCTTTGAGTCTAACGACCAATTTTGGCGGGGGGTACTGACTGGAACTTCCTTCTCCATGAAGAAGACTTCATTCCAATCTCCCTAACAAAATTCTAAAGCTTCCTCTATAGTGTGCATTGCTGGTGTACTAAAGCTAGCTCCCAAACTTATACTCATTTCCTACCCCTTTACTTCTATTGGAAGCCTCCTTACATCTATACCCATCATGCCCAATCCTCCCACAGATGTAGCAAACGTTTTGGAGTTTCTCATATTTAACAGTAACCCAAGCTGGCTCCTTTTTCTCCCTTAGAACCCAAAAGCCGGGCACCAAGGATTCATCAAACAAACAAGAGACCTGACTCTGATGAAGCTTCTTCCTAATATACCACCAATCATCGGTTTCTCAAGCATTACAGCTCCCCCTACTGCATCGCCAAGTTCTTACATTTGAGGTATCAAAAGCTTCTAGAGGGAGGCCATGAAATTATACCTAGAATGACGCTTCCTCAAAATTAACATCCTTTAGTACCATACGATCCTCCCAAACCTGAAGGTTTAAAAGGAAGCCCTAGATCGACCAAGGCTGGCCTTTCAGTATACGTCCATACTCTTTGATACCACGAAACCTAAAGAGAAAGATAAGTTGGGTACGATCAAGTTCATGCACCTCCATATCATTATTGAGCTGTCAACCCTTCCTGATCATAGCTATAATTATGGGAACATTTAAATTCTTTCATGTTCGAAGCTTCCCCACAAGTGCTCCACCATACTTATCAACTTTCTTACCCAAGTTCAAAACCACATGTTTCATCGAACTAGCACTACTGGTTTGCCCTACCTCCATGCCTCCAAATACTTCAGGAAAGACACCACCATCTAGAAAAAAGAAAATACTTTCAAGAGCAAAAACTAAAGAACCAACGTAGGAAGTACATTGATCAAAAATAAAAAAAAAAGAAGGAAAAAAAACACACTGGTTCACCAGAATCTAACTAATACTCACATAGAGATGAGAGAGCTCTCACAAAGGAGAGAGAGAACTACAACACCTTTTACTCTCTTCCAATCATAATGCAATACATATTTATCTAATTTAATTTAAATAAATAAATAAATTAATTAATTAAGTTAATTAATATATCATGTATTTTTAAAAAATACTATAGTCATCTTCCTTACTTCACTCATTTTATCCCCTTGATTATTGTTGAGAGAGTATTAATAGATGTAAATTAGAAAAAGATTGACAAATATAAAATATAAGTCTTATATTTAGAATTAAAATCAAGTTCAATGTACTAAGTACAAGAGGGAGTACAATCACACACAGATGTATATTCTAATCATTAGCATAATTTTTAATACACACACACACATATAGAGTCACAAATACAAGCAGCCACACATATATGTCCTAACCTTTACAATTTTTTCTAGGAGAATAATAGAAAAAGAACATTGAAATTGCAAAACATTTTAATCATGTATTTCTCATAAAATGAGTTTTGAATTGCTTTTCAAATCTCGTCATTACTTTTTCAATTATTGGTAACAAACTTGATTTGAAATTTTATAAATTCAATGTTTTTGTTATTTTCCCTATTTTTTTTTTTCATGAAAGTCAAAATAGCTATACAAGTTTACATAGCTCATTTGTAATATATGGACCTACCATTATACTTTTTATACATATTCATATGTATACACAAATATATAAGAGAGTGTGTGTGTATATCTATATAATACTTACACACACACACGTAGCTATACATTCACTTAATTTTTTATTCAATATTTATGTATTTTTATCTCAATTAAATTTTTAAATTTTTCTCTATTACTATATATCATTAACCCCCTATTGTCCTCCTTTACCAAAAAGGCTAAAAATTCAACATATAGAATGCTTCTATATCAGATTTTGAACTAAGTCATGAGTGAGAAGAGAGCGAGCGTGAGTCGTCGGTGGCCGGCGCACAGTGGAAGGGAGGAGCCCGGGGATGGGGAGGGAGACGGAGATGGAGGGAGTGAGAAAGATAAGGGTGGCTTGGGGTTTGTTTTTGGGCAGACGGACGATAGGAAGAGGGCTAGTACTGAGACCGCTGGGGGGGTCCAATGCAAACCTGAGAAGTGGTCCAAGTCGTTTGTCTTATCGAGACAAACTCTTAGCCCCTGGTTGTGCTGGTTTCCTGATGAAGCACAATGAGGAAGATGATATCGTTTGAGGGTGGAAAGACTATTTCCATCAAATGAATGAAAAGGATGGTGTGAGTGTGATAGATGAGACAGAGGATGATGACACCCAGAAGGAGCGGTAGCAGGAAGGAAAAGTAGCGGTTTTGAACTTTACTGCTGAAGAATATGCAGCTTAGTGTTTTCCGTGGGTAAACTCTCTCATTATCAAAGTCTTGGGTGCAAGCTTCCCCACCTATATCATTAGGGACCGCATCAATCATATGTGGTGGCCAAAGGATCCACTAAAGCTTATTCCGATAAGTAATAGGTATTACATCGTTTCTTTCTAAAATAAAGAGGACATGGATTATGCCTTTCAGGAAGGTCCTTGAATGATAGAGGATCACTACCTCATTGTGCAGTGGTGGCGCCCTAAATTTAACCCTTGGAAGGCTGATATCCAGTGTCGTATCGTGGCTTGGGTCCGTTTACCCGATTTCCCTTTCGAGTTCTACAATGTGGAATCCCTGCGTAGAATAGGAAATATGATTGGGAAAATGATTAAAATTGACCGGTCTACATCTATCTAAGATAAAGGTGGCTTTGCCCGGATTTGCGTTGAACTTGACCTGCAACAACCACTGGTACCATCATATATGGTTTTTGGAGAGGAAAGGTCAATTATCTATGAGGGCCTCCATCAGGTTTGCTTCACGTGTGGCAAGTATGGACATCAAAAGGATAAGTGTCCCACGATCCAGAAGGAAGAAGAAGATCAGCCGGGTGTGGCGGCAGCCACTAAGGATATTGACAGCGGCATTCCAACGAAGGATGCGAAGCAAGGGAATGGTGCCACCGTCGTCACTGGAAGCGAGATTCTTGGTGATTCTCCGTTTAGGAAACTCTAGATATTAAGGCGAGATATGCGTGGCGCTTCATTTACGGCGGCTATGCGACATGGTGTGAATATGGATCCAAAGCAATCCGTTGACAAGCGGGAATCTGGGGATATCAGTGAATCGCATCAATCGGATCTGAAGCAGGAACTAGTGCAGGGAAAAAAGGTTATTAAAGAGGAGTTGACTAAGGGAAAGGGCCTACTCGAAAACGAATGGGTACAGGTGGGGGCTAAGAGAAAGAATGTAAATAAAGGGAGAGTGAAAGGTAAATCTAGCAAGACACCTGCACATGAGGATGTTGGCTCTGCTAAGGTGGGCCACGGGAAGCAGGCCACACATGAAAATTCTTTTAATGCATTAAATTCCCTAGACCCTAATCAATGCCACGCTAAGACATTGTCGAATGTCACAAAAATTCCTCAATGTTCTATGACACATGATAGTCATGTGGAGGCATCCCATGGGACTTCTCTACTTGTAACGCCACCGAGTTTGGTTTCTTCTGTGAATGTTGTCCAGGCACAGGACTCCACATCTACAAAGCAGGATAATATGGATGAGCAAATGACTGAACAAGATAAGATCGAGGTGGAGGCAGCCACACCCCAACACATAAATTTTGTTTCCTAATGAATTACATGATTGGAATTCACGTGGCACTGGAGCATGCAGCTTCCCTGCCTTAGTACGGGACCTAAAAAACCATTACCATTTAAATTTTATTGCTCTTCTAGAAACAAGATGTGTGCAACTGATGGCTCAAGTCAGAGCCCAGACCATGGGATTTGCAAATATGGAGATTATGGATTGTGAGGGATACAGTGGCGGCATTTGGTGCTTATGGGATGATACCATTGTAGTTGTCTCCTTATTGGAGCGTAACCGTCAATTCCTACATTTCCATGTTACTAGTTCTGCAAGTAATTCTTGGAATCTTATGGTGGTATATGCTAGTCCTAATTGTGTTATTTGCCGGACTCTGTGGGAACACCTCTCTAGGCTAGCCTCCACTATTTAGGATGCCTTGATAGTTGGGGGTGATCTTAATGGTACTTTGCTTCATTGTGAAAGGCGATCCAATGCTCCGTTTCGAGTTTCCTATGATTGTGACTTTCACCGGTGGATGGAAATGGAAGACATGATTGATATAGGCTTTGTTGGCCCGGGATTCACATGGAAGAGGGGTAACTCTGAGGCACGACTAGACTAGATGATTGCTAATGAGAAATGGGTGAATATGTTCCCTAATGCCTCGGTAGCACATTTGCCTTTCTTCAAATCTGACCATAGGCCTCTTCTTGTACGTCTAAATCTGGAGATGGCCAAGAGCAAGCCCAATAGACCATTTAGATCTATAGTGTCTTGGGTGTTGCATGAGAATTTTGATGATTTTGTCCAACAATCGTGGGCCCAAGACTCTCCGTGGACTCATAAAATTTCTCAATTTATGAATGCTTGTTCGAAGTGGAATAAGGAAGTTTTCAAACATACTAAGACAAGGAAGAAACGCCTACTTTGCAGACTTGAGAGGATTAATCGAGCGGTCGCTCGTTTTGGCATGACAACTAAATATGCCGATTTGCAATTATCTCTTTGGAAAGAGCTGGAAGATGTCTTGCTACAAGAATCTCTCCTCTAGGCACAGAAAGCAAGAGCAGAATGGTCAGTTTATGGAGATCGAAATACTCACCTCTTTCATGCTCGTGCGAATCGCCGTAGAAAGTTCAAAAGAATAGAGGCTCTTAAGGATGAGGAGGGCACATGGGTCTATGATAACACTTAAATTAAGGGTATGGCTACTACATTTTTCTCCCACCTTCTAACAGAGGATGATATGGCTCGCCCAGAGCTTAATTGCCCATGTTATACCCCTGTATCAATGAGGACCTGCTCAGATGGTGCAGCAGAGACATTTCAGATAGTGAAATAAAGGAGGCCATTTTTAGCATGGGTGCACTCAAAGCTCCTGGCCCTAATGGTTTCAATGCTATCTTTTATCAGAACCAGTGGAATACGGTATGTGCATCTGTAGTGAATTATGTGAAATTTGTTTTTGCTAGTCCATCTGCTATCCGTGAGGTAAATGGCACTCATATTGTCCTCATCCCAAAGAAGGAGCACCCAGAGTCAATGGGAGATCTAAGACCCATAAGCCTTTGCAACGTCATTTACAAAGCAGTCACCAAGCTTATTGTTTTCAGATTAAAGGCTATTCTCCCTCAAGTTATAGCCCCTAACCAGTGTAGCTTTGTCCCAGGGAGGCATAGTAGTGACAATATAATTGTGGCTCAGGAGGTTATTCATACAATGCGAAATATAAGGAGAAAAAAGAAGGGGCTCATGGCTATTAAAATTGACCTGAAAAAAGCGTACGATCAGGTTAATTGGCAATTTCTGTTGCATTGTTCGCAGGAACTTCATATTCCTTTATTTTTTGCTAGGTCATTACCCAATGTATCTCTACACCTAGTATGCAATTGTTATTGAATGGAGATAACGCTGAAGAATTTCACCCATCTAGGGTTGTACGCCGAGGAGATCCATATCTCCCTATTTATTTGTCATCTGCATGGAGAAATTGGCTCACCTCATCCAAGCAGCCATTCATGATGGTTCTTGGGAGCCAATCCGTCTTACTAAGTATGGCCCACCCATATCACCCATATCACCCTATTCTTCGCAAAAGACATTATCCTATTTGCAGAAGCCTCAATGGATCAAGTACACATGATTAATAATTGCATTAAGACTTTCTGTGATAGTTCTGGTTTGAAGGTTAACAATCAGAAAACAAGAGTCTTTTTCTCCAACAATGTCAATCACATTCGAAGAAGTGAGTTGTGTGCGACTTTAGGCTTCTCCCTCATGAGTGACTTGGGTAAGTATCTTGGTGTTCCACTACATCATAAAAGGGTGACCAAGGAATCGTATCAGTATGTGGTGGACAAGGTGAGAATGAGGTTGTCAACGTGGAAAGCAAATTCCCTATCTTCAACTGGGCGAGCCACTCTTGTATCTTCAGTAATATCGTCAATCCCAGGTTATGTTATGCAAACTTCCCTGCTCCCAATTAGCACCTGTGAAGCTTTGGATCGATGCAACCGGAAATTTTTATGGGGAAGTATAAAAGACCAACAGAAAATACCTTAGTTGCATGGGATGCTGTTTGCAAGCCTAAGTTGAAAGGTGGCTTGGGACTCCGCCATGCTCATCTTCAAAACCACGCTTATCTTATGAAGCTTGGATGGAGACTATCAACTAGAAGCAATGATTTGTGGGTAAAAGTTATCTGGAGTAAATACAATTGTGGAACTGATAAGCTTCCATGGATTGCTATGACCAAACAGGGATCAAACTTGTGGAGTGGAATTAAAAGAACATGGGAGAAAGTGAAAGATGGCATAGATGTCCTGGCATTTGGGCAAGTGCGCTGGAAGTGGACTAAGAGTGGTGGATTCATGGTTAAGTCTGCTTATGACGCATTGAATAGTGAGGTGGTTCACCCTGATCCTTTGTGGGGGAAAATCTAGAAGTTGAAGGTACGGGAAAGGTGTAAGATATTTTCTTGGCTTGTATTACATAAAAGATTGCTCACGAACGCATCAAGGTACAGAAGAGGATTGAATAGTGATGCCCAGTGTCTTGTTTGTGGGGCTGAGATGGATACGCTCATACACCTACTTAGAGATTGTCCAAAGACTTTCAACCTTTGGCAGCTCACTATGCCCCAGCGGTATTGGTGTAACTTTACAACCCTGACATTTAAGAATTGGATTCGTTGGAACATACAGTGTAGAAGTCGGAACGCACAAGCAGAGGAATGGAGTCAGTCTTTCATTATCACATGTTGGTGGCAGTAAACAATAAACGAGACAAGCAACTAAATCATCATTTGCATTCGAATTACTCTTGTCAAAAATTACTTGCTATGTACACTCTATATAGATAATCTAGAGAAAATGTTATAAATTTGGGAGATAAAGTATGGAAAAATTACAGAAAAATATCACTTGAACTTTAAGATTATGTTAATAACAATAGTATAATATTAATAAGAATAGTAAAGTAACGTTTTGTTATAAAATCACCTATTATTTAGAATTTTGAAGTTCAAGTGGTATTTTTTTTGAGATTTTTCCTAAAGTATATCAAGATCTTGTATTTATAACCAAAATAAAATCCCTAAAAATTTTATAAATTTAAAAGATGAGGTGAATTGGGATATTATATTTTATATAAGGTTTGTCATTGATGGCAAAAAAAAAATGTTTAGATTTAATATTTCATGAAGTTATTATTATAGTATTTTATAAATTAAAAATTTTCTATTCTTTGATACTACAAAGATAAATTACAGTACATTGTTCCCATCAAATTTTAACAGTTTAAATTTATTTATTTATTTTTATAAAATATCTTAATATTACTCTCTTGAGACATTTTTAAAAGAATCCACAAAGAGTTATCTAAATATTTAACAAGTTTTTTTTTTTTTTTCATTTTTACCCCTCATTAATTATATGTATTGCATTAATAAAAAAGTTGATAACATTTAAATATACTCTATTTCTCTCTCTTGCTTACCCTTTTATAAACAGGGACGTACTTGGGAAAACAAAATTTATTTCAGACATACTTATTATTTTTAACTGTTTTCATAATTCAATTAACAAGCTCTTATAAATAGGACTAGAGAGAGAGTAGTTTTCTAAAATATTTAAGTTATTCATTTTTTATGGGTTGATATAATCTTTGATCCATATAGCTTGCCCTTTTTTTTAGTTTTAGCCCCTTAAGTTTCAAATCAGAGGTTTTGGTCCCTCAACTTTCATTCCTTTTAAAATATGGATGGATCTCTAGAATTAATTAAATATTTGGACCATTTTACCCCTTGAGAAACCAAAACCTCTTATTTGAAACTTTAGGGACCAAAACCAAAATAAGGATAAACTTAAAGGACTAAAGATTGTATTGACCATTTTTTATACAATACACCAAAAGACAAACCAGAGGTTGAAGGTGGAAGGAAATTTTCTCCCACATCCAAGTATCCCTAACATGGGTAAATGCCTGTATATGTTTTAATTTCCATATGGTAAATAAAATATCTTTAGCAGGAAGGAAAAAAACTAGGAGGGTAAGCTTGTGTGCAGCCAAAGGCGGAGCCACGTATTGGAGAAGGGGGCACGTGCCCCCCCGTTGATTATTATTATTATTATTATTATTTTAATTTTTTTTAAGTACTCTGTTCCCCATGATTGCTTGCCTTCTCAATGACATGAAAATTCTTACGGACAGTAATCAGTGTCTTGCTGCACACAGTTCTTCTTTCCCCTATAAAAATACTTGGGGACATATTTTAGCATTGTAACCTCAACTAGGAAAGATCTGCTTCCTTTTTTGAGATACTTTCCTAACATTTTGTTGTCTTTTCTCTATATTTTAGGTGGATATTCCCAGCACAAAAAATTGCTTAGAGCATGTAGGTTGCTAATTTTCTGCCATGGGCATTTTATGGTTAACACTTACTCTTTTTCTTATTGATGATGATCAAACTTGCAACTGATAACAAGTGAAAACCTTCTGAATCCTGTATTTTTTTTTTTGTGCTTTTGATGACAAGTGAAAAAAAAATTCAGGGGCGCTGCCTCTAAACCTCTGCACCCTCCTGCCAATAGTGCCCCCCTTCCATAAATTTCTGGATCCGCCCCTGTGTGCAGCGATGATGTTGTTACCATATAACTTATAAGTCAAAAGTTTAAATCCTAAAAACAACCTCTTTGTTTGCGAGGTAAAGCTATGTACATCTATTTATACATTTATCTTTTGTTTTATACAAGCACTGGGTTGGATGCTTCATTCTAAATGAGCAGTGGAATATTTTGGGGGGAATTACACACTCCAACTTGAAACAAGTGTACGAAGATCAACGTGTGCTAAAAGAAATCGAGTTATCTAGGAAAGGTTTTGATAACTACACAAAAGTTCAACAACAACTAAAGAGCACACAATAACAAATGGTAGCGCATGAAACGACAAGTTTATATATTTCACTTGTTATTAGGACGTCTTGGTAATTAAGTTCCTCCCTTGTAACTTCATTGTAATCTCCCCAATATTTTAAACAATACGAATGGGACATATTTTGTAATGCTTGTATAAGGAAATGCTTATCAATTCATGCAGTAGAGTATTCATAAAACGACGTTACGGCAACAAACTTTGACATTCAATACAATTAAAGAAGCCAAGACTAACCAGATAAATAAATGATGATGTCACTGCAAGATAAAGTCACGAAAACCATATCCTAGTAAATCAGAAAACTATAACATAGAAACATATATTTTCATATATCTGATACTCCCTCCGGTCCTAATTACTATCTCTAGTCCTAATCATTGGAACACTTTTATAGTGCAATTTACACTACAAAAGTATTCCTATAATTAGGACCGAAGGGAGTATAAAACAATATTTGAGAGTTGATCTTGGTCTAATTATAGGACAAAGTTCTAATTTTTGTCAATTTCTTTCCAAATTACCATTATTAATACTTTCTCAATAATAATTAAACATAATAATATTTAATAATGCATTTATATATTCTATAATGTAGTAATGCTTGCAATCATTAATGCCACATGCACTTCAATTCTACTGTTTTTTATTTTTTTTAGTAAAATGATTTTGAACAATTTTTTGTGATATTTAACAATGACATCACTATTAAATTACACTTCCAACCTCCAAGAGTATATCAGAAGTTGTTGAGGGAAATCGACGACGTTGGACTGTGTGAGAGCTCGAAGAATTAGTATGTGAGGTAGAAGAGATCCGACATATAACAAAATAAGAGTAATTGGATACCATTTTAAATTTTAAATAAGGGAATTTTGGGAAAACAAATAAAATAAATTAATTTAACAACTATCCTTCATCTCTCTAAAGTTAGATAAATATATTTTATAATTAGGACCGGATGGAGTACTCCTTAGTGCTTTTGGCTTCACTGAGAGGTCAATTAAGAGAATACAAGGATAGCTAAGTGTCCTGCAATGCATGTTTCATATTTCTTTTGTAATGGAAATATACTCAAACAGTGGATCTTTTATCAAGGACTAGAAGTAGTATGGCACTACTTGACCATAGTGTTATAGAATCGTAATTCGACCGGAGGAGAGAGAGAGAAGAAAAAAAGGGGGAACTTAGAGGGCGAGAGAGAAGAATATAAATTATATATATATATATATATATATATATATTATATATATTTTGATTAAATTATATGCTACTTTACGAAGAAGAAAAAATTGCATCCAGTATCTCAAATTAAGTAATTTTCAGTTTTACATACGAAATATGTCTGTAACACCAAGTATCTTGGAACTAATTAATTTGAGATCTTGGTGCAAAAAAAAAAAAAAAAAAAAAATTCAGAAAGCAACATATAATTTAATCTAGATAAATAAAATATATAAAAAAATTTAAAATAAAATAAAATAAAATGGGCTTGTCCCTCTAATTAAAGGGACAAACACGTAAGAAGCATATTAGGACAAGCATCTAATGTCAACCCCATCTTTTGATCAATGGATATTTCGGACAGTCCATAGGATGAGTAGTCCAGATCAAATTTCTGATGGGGACTCTCAATTTTGTATTTAGGTTTATGTTTAATTTAAAGTTAAAAAATTCATATTTAAAAACAAATACAAGCAAAATACACACACACACATTTTAATATTTTGATTAGTAATACACAGTTCTTAGTAAAAATTTATGAAGATATTATGATTTTACTAAATACCATATTCCCTCTGGTCCTTATTATAAAGCACCAACTACCAATTCTTATAAATCAATAAAAACAGTTAAAGTCAATAAAATTGTCCTATAATTTAAGTAACTTCCAATATTACCTCCCACTAATTGTACTAAACTCTAATATTATATAAGTATTACTCTCACCCACTACCCTTATTAATTAGGGGCACATGTGGAAACAAATAATCAATGCTTCTTGGAAACAAGCAAGTGCTTTATAAAAAGGACCAAATAAACTTGTTAATTGGTACCTTATAATAAGGACCAAAAAGAGTATATTTGTTCTGTTTCTTTTTTTTTTTTTTGAAAAATGAAAAAACGATATAAATAATATTATAAGCCTTAGAGAGCATAAAAGAAATAGAACTGAAATACAATAAATTGAGCCTTTCTAAGAAACTAAAATAAATGAAGCAGATAATAAAAGAGAAAATCTTAAGCGGATTTTAATATGATCTGCTTGAATGGTTGGTGGGGAGATGAATGGTTTGTTTATGCATCAGATTTGCATTGATTCCTTGTCAAGAATAGTTGAACCCAAAGAAGGGAAGATCTGAAGCATTGATCATAGAAAAAGGAGCATATTGAGTCAATTTTCCTCCAGTTAAATTGATGTATGATTGAGCCCTCAAAACATATCATAGTATGACATCCCATGTTACCCTTTCTTCCTTGCAATTTATGAGGAATGATGATCCAGTCTTTGGCATTGAATTCTCCTTTATGTAAACCATTAGGCACAAAATATCCTGAGTCATCATATTTGATCATCTTGAGATGGAGGGAAGCAAATGATACCATTCCTAATATATTCTTTTATGACAAGTGAAAGTTGGATAACATGTCTGTGATGCAGAGCCTAGTCGCGCTTTATCTATATTACATTGATGAGAATGATTATTCCACTCATGAGAGATAACTCTCCGTCCTTATGAAATTGTCTTAAGTTATCTTTGAGCCATACTTTGAAGTCGAAAAAGGAAGCTCCATTGAAATGAATTGAGAAACAACTATTATATATTGATTCTGGTATATGGACAAGTAATGTATAGGTGGTCGAGGGTTTCTTCATGATTACATCCAAATAGGCATTCCATAGAAACATCAAGATGATACTTCCTTAGTATTTCAAATGCAGGTATGGCACTATAAAGAAACTTTCCATATGAACAATAACTTATTAAAAGGAAGAGAGATGGCTCAAAGACATTTCCAGAAAGGATCATAAGTACTGACAGAGGAGTTTAAAGGTGAAGAAAATATATGACTCTAGGCATTTCTTATTTCATCTTTTAAAACTATCGTGAATTGCCTCAAGTCATTTATTTATTCCTCAAGGCAACTTGACTCAAGGCATTTTGTTCTTACCTCCAGTCAAGTCGTCGCTATTTCTAGTTATATCAAAGACTATGACTCTAGTCATTTATCATCTACCTCTAGTCATATTAACTCTAGGCATCTATTAATTGACTCTAGGCAAATTGTCCTCTTGCTTGTTTTCACACTAATATCGTATTTGCCTCTAGTCAGAAAGATATTACCTCTAGTCATGATAACTCAAGGCATCATATTTTTGACTCAAGGCAAAATCTTCAAATGCTTTATTCTTACCTCCAGTCAATTAATATGCCTCCAGTCATGCTCCTCCAGTCATATCTTTTTAATCACCGTCTCCGGAATTGATTTTGATTTCATTGCTTCAAATCATTACTCATTATTATACTTAATTGCATTTAATCAATTTGTTAATGAGTTACGATTATTAGGATGAGGATCAACACAGGATGTTGATTTGAAGCAATCGGGCATTTTACCTATTTGAGAAACTCAACCAACGAGACATATCTCTGTGACGTTCTCGGCAAGAATATTTCATTTCCTTTGCTGGGTCTCAACGATCATAATCACAATTACAGGAATAATGACGGCGATTATTCCGACCCTTCTGCTTCATCTCTAAATGGTCATTTTAAGGAGGCTCAACAGATATTTGTTTTCAAGCTTCTCAACGGATATTTGTTTTCAAGCTTCTCAACGGTCATGAGATCAACTATATATACCTGAAGTTTTGAATTCATCAATCATCGAAAAACGCTGTGCATTCTATACAAACTTATTGTATTCGATTGTTTCGCATCTTCTGATATCTTGTACCTCAGTGTTTATCTTTATCTACTCGTGAGGAGTTTGAAAACAATTATTTGATTATTGTGTTGTAAAATCTTAAGGTTGTGGAACCTTAAGTGTGGATGTACGATTATAACTTGTAAGGGGGGAGTGAATCCTAGTGAAAGGATCATCTCGAGTACAGAGTGTGTAATTGTGTCTGTGTTTATTTGATTACAACTTGTAAAGAGGAGTAAGTCCTAGTGAGAGGATTACTCGAGGGTTACAAAGTGTGTAGTCAAGTCTCAAGATAGTGAAACCCAGAGTGTTTATGGGGGCTGGACGTAGGTCAAAGAGTTGGACCAAACCAGTATAATCTCGTGTGTTCATTGCTCTTCTCTCCTTCTCTATTTAAGTGTTCTTGAGAAATTAGCGAAATAATTTTATAATCACCTATTCACCCCCCCTCTAGGTGATATTCCACCTTCATTGAAATAGAACTGAAATACAATAAATTGAGTCTTTCTAAGAAACTAAAATAAATGGAGCAGGTAATAAAAGAGAAAATCTTAAGCAAATTTTAAATATTATACATTACTAAGTTAATATGATGGGTTTAATGTTTCTGCTTTTGCTGTAGAAACATTTTTTCTACCACTCTCACATAAAACTATGTGGGTTCCAATAATATTTTCTTTTTCTTCTTTTTATAATGAGACCCACTCACTTTTATGTGAGTGTGGCAGAAAAAATGTTTCTACCACAAAAGCAGAAACATTAAATCCTAATATGATATGCTTGAATGGTAGGTGGGGAGATGAATGGTTTTTTTATGCATCAGATTTGCATTGATTCCTTGTCAAGAATAGTTGAACCCAAAGAAGGGAAGATCTGAAGCATTGATCATAGAAAAAGGAGCATATTGAGTCAATTTTCCTCCAGTTAAATTGATGTATGATTGAGCTCTCAAAACATACATAGTATGACATCCCTTGTTACCCTTTCTTCCTTGCAATTTATGAAGAATGATGATCCAGTCTTTGGCATTGAATTCTCCTTTATGTAAACCATTAGGCACAAAATATCCTGAGTCATCATATTTGATCATCTTGAGATGGAGGGAAGCAAATGATACCATTCCTAATATATTCTTTTATGACAAGTGAAAGTTGGATAACATGTCTGTGATGCAGAGCCTAGTCGCGCCTAGTCGCGCCTTATTTATATTACATTGATGAGAATGATTATTCCGCCCACGAGAGATAACTCTCCATCCTTATGAAATTGTCTTAAGTTATCTTTGAGCCATACTTTGAAGTCTAAAAAGGAAGCTCCATTGAAATGAATTGAGAAACAACTATTATATATTGATTCTGGTATATGGACAAGTAATGGATAGGTGGTCGAGGGTTTCTTCATGATTACATCCAAATAGGCATTCCATAGAAACATCAAGATGAAACTTCCTTAGTATTTCAAATGCAGGTATGGCACTATAAAGCAACTTCCAGAAAGGATCATAAGTACTGACAGAGGAGTTTAAAGGCGAAGAAAAAATGTGAAAGCCTTCTTTAACATTCATTTGTTATTTTTTAGTACAAGGTATGATAGAATATTGAATATATAAAAAGTTACTAGCTAGTTATTGGTTAAGGTTGTTTAAGGTAGTAAGCGGGACCTGACTTTTCTCCTTTTTCCCCTCACATCCGCTTTTCTCCTTTTTCCCCTCACATCCGCCACCTCTTCTTTCCTCCAAAACTACACCGTTTTAGGTGATTTTGAGGGAGGGTGGACACTTTTTTAAAAAAAAAAAAAATCATGACCCTGAAATAGTTTTCTTCTAACATCTAGTACTATAAATTAATTTTTATTACACTGAGCGCCCTAAAATATTTTTCTGGTAGCACTCAACAACTAGAAATATTTTTCCATTAGCACCCTAGCACATAGAAGTATTTTTCCATTAGCTAATAGATATTGACTATTGAGTTCTACTAAAAAAATACCTTAAAGTGAAAAAAAAAAAAAAAAAAAAAAAAAAAAACTTTAGGATAGTGGGTGTCAGTGGAAAAATACTTTCATTGCTGGGTGCTACTAAAAAAATATCCTCAGGGTACTAAGTACACTAGAAATTAATGTAAGATACTAGATGTTACTAATTTCTTTTTTTAAGCTATTGAATGTTTTTCTATTAAAAAAAATGTGGTCACCCTCCATTCACCCAAACCAACATAGTTTAGAGAAAAGAAGGCAACGGATGAAAGGGGGGAAAGGAGAGAAGTGCTTGGGTTAGGGTTCTCTCATTTTACTCTCAAAATCTCATTTCTATCATTATATTAAGGGGTTTAAACTTCTCATGTTGCATAAGAAGAAGAAGATTCATACACACACATGAAATAATGGAACCCACACATATATATAATGTTAATTATATATATGTGTGTGTCCCACCATTTTATGTGTGTGTGACATGAGAAAACACTTCTCCTACAACATGAGAAGTGTTTTTCTCTTATATTAAAATCATGGATGGTTCACATTCAATATTTTATAAAATTAGTATTCTAAACCTATATAAATAATTTAAACGGTTAAAATGCGATATCACAATTCATAACTACAGTAAAGATAGAATAAAAAAACTTAATTTTTAAAGGGTGAAGGTGCTAAAATAATCTTCGGCTTTTATCAAAAGTGTAAAAATAATCATAAATGATTTTTTGGAGGAAAAACAACCATAAATTTTTAAAATTGAGGCAAAAGCGTTAGACCGAATTAACTTCCATATATTACAATATGAAAATACTGAAATACCCACACTTGATAAAAAAAAATAAAATAAAATAGGATGATGTGCAATCTGGTGATTTTTCATCTCCCTTCGTCTAACAATTGCTCTCTCTCTCTCTCTCTCTCTCTCATATTTTTCACTCTTCATCGTCATCACTACGCTGCCACCACCATCTACCATCATCAACAATCTACCCTAGAAAAGTAAATAAATTGGAAATAAAAAATAAAAAAGATGTGAGTCATGCTATTCACCAGAATTTTTTCTCACAGAAATTTTCTCCTTATTGACATAGTCCTCTACATAAAGCCTCCATCCTTGGCTTCCCAATGTTGATGATGTGGTAAGCCCTCATCCTCCTTAGCCCTATTCTAGGTGTGAGCCTTTTTTTTTTCTTTCATTTTCATTTTAAATTATTACTATGAACTTCTTGTAATTTTTTTCGTGGAATTCATACTATAAATTCTGAATTTTTCTTTGTAATGGTACTAATAACTATAGTTTGGGTTATTGATGATAGAAGTATAACAATTATAACAAACAACTTTTTATTTTATTTTTTCCAGTTTTTTTAACTTCTCTTATATGTTGATGATGATTTTTTAGAGTTGTAAGAGGTGGGGGTGGTGTGGTGAGGAAGATGAATAGTGGAGAATATGTGAGAGAGAATGAGAGAGACAAAAGGTGAAAGCAACTATTAGAAGGGAGATGAAAAAACACCGGATTGCATAGCAGTCATGGTTTTTTTATTCAATACTTTCATATTGTACTATATGGAAGTTAGTTGAGTTTAAAAGTTTTGCCTCAATTTTGAAAGTGTATGGTTGTTTTTACTCCAAAAAATAGTTTATGGCTGGTGTTGCACTTCTGATAAATGTTGAATGTTAACCCATTTATAAAATATCAATATACACTTAAAAGCAATAGCATATTAAGCTGTTCACTGTTTTCCCTCTCACAAAACACTATTGTTAACAATAGTGTCGGCTTCATTCTCAAGCCCAATGTACTATTTATGGCTCCTTTTTGCCGCACTTTTATCTTTCCATCTCAAATTTCAAATTTCAAAAATTTCCTTTTTAAATGAAGTGTTTATCAATCTCAAATCATCTTTCTCCTCTTGAAATCATCTTTCTGTCTTTCTCCTCTTTCAGATTCCCTTTCCATTTTTTCAATTCAAGTTTCAAATTTCAATATTCCAATATATAATCACGAAAAACATGCAGACATTTTTACATTTTCAGTGCCAGCTAATGGAGAAGGACAATGAAGATAGTGAGGACAAGGATCAGCACCTGTGGATTTGTCTTCTCTTTCCCGTCGCTGATGCCGCCGTGTTCAGATGGCGCATTGGTTACCGGAGTTCATTACCTTCTTCTGGGTCTGTACTATTTCAATGTAGGAAATGGGTGCTTCTTCATCTTCATCTACTACTGATTCTTCCGGGTCTACAGCTTTTGCAGACCTGAGTTAAGAGAAACACACCATCCAAAACTTACCACATCTGGTGGCTATGCAAGGTAAATTTTATGGGTCTGTACTATTTCAATGTAGGAAATGGGTGCTTCTTCATCTTCATCTACTACTGCTTCTTCTGGGTCTACAGCTTCTACAGATCTGAGTTCAGAGAAACACACCATCCAAAACTTACCACATCTAGCTATGCAAGGTAAATTTTATAGGTCTGTACTATTTCAATGTAGGAAATGGGTGCTTCATCTTCATCTACTACTGATTCTTCTGGGTCTACAGCTTCTGCAGATCGATGCACAAGGAGAGGAGATGAAGAAGAAAGGTTATGAAGAAGGAGGATCTGGTGAAGAAAAGGAAGAACATGGATGAAGCAGACGAATGTGAGCCCGAGACGCATGTATGAGAGAGGGAGAGAGATGAAGTCACTGATTTGAAAAAGCATATCAAACTTGATATGCTTTACTTCCTCACATGAAGTCACGAATCTGTGCGCCATTGTTGAGCGATTGAGCTTCATCGGATGTCACAGATCGAAGGACAAGGAGAGAAGATGAAGAAGGTATGCTGGTGAAGAAGATGGAAGAAAAACAAGAGAGTGAGGCCGAGACGCATGAATGAGAAAGAGGTAGACCAAGATAATCAAGTATGTTAATCATTGTTATTTTTTAAACAAAAAATTAAAATTGAGTGAGTGTGGTGGCAGACAAAGGGGATCACGAGGAAGCAAGGTGAGTGAGTCATTT
Organism: Acacia acuminata; assembly: GCA_019022655.1. Lineage (NCBI taxonomy): Eukaryota > Viridiplantae > Streptophyta > Magnoliopsida > Fabales > Fabaceae > Acacia > Acacia acuminata. The sequence goes on from JAFJYI010000075.1 coordinate 2,106,149, forward strand.
AAAAAAAAAAAAAAAAAAAATCACTCAACCGTAATCACTGAACCCTGATTAGTCTGGGAAAAAAAAACAACACCCTTAGGAATATGGAGCTTCATTAAAAGTTAACAATATTGTAGGTTTAAAGCAAAATGTTGAAAAAATATGCAAGTAGGCTCCACGTGTAGGGAGCAAGGAGTCAAGGTGTAAAGTGGAAGGAGTTGGACAAGTATACATTGCATTGCATTGTAATTTTTAATTTAATATTATTTTATTATCTACTACAAAACAAGTACGGAGCAAGGAGTCACGGTGGGTATTGAAAAAATTGAAAGGTGGACCCTACATGTTTATAATATATATATATATATTACTATTTGGATGTATCAAGATCCAAATGACATTGGGGCTAGAAGATCTCAGACACAGCCACCAATAATGCCATCGGGACCTTGATCTATCCTATCTAACTATCTGGATGACCGAGAAAGTTTGATAAACTGAAAATTATTATGCGGACGAGTTACCGGGAAATACATACATTGATGGGGAGATGCTTAATCCGGTGGACGGTCCGAGCTTTTCGGGACTTATCTCTTGCCCATGCTCAAAGACACTTTAGGATTCAAACATCTTCCCAATCAAGGCATATAATACCTGGCATATTCGGTATCCTAATTTTGAGTACTCTCACATCTTGGATCGTAATCGATTACGTTACGATGCACGGAGTTCCTCATGAAGAGGCAAGTGCGAGCATACCGGGAATCGAAGGAATAGATAATACCGATATATACCGAGAACTAAGGCTTTCGAAACGGAAAGGGAGTTTAGAAAGAAGTCATAGGAAACACACTCGGATATTATTGATCAACTACGATCCGCCTACAATCGAACACAAAGAATCGCTTATATAGAGAAGCGAGTCATTACAAGACAAACGGGGAGAAAGACAGTACTAGTAAAAGTAGTGGCTTCAAATAAAACGACAGAAGACATGATACATGATAATCTTGACATTATTAACTTCACGCCTGAAAAGTAAAGGACACGTAATATACATCGAAAACACATGACTTAAAACTGGAAACCACTGGAAACGGGTTGCCGACAGTGCCGACACTAGCTATGGGGACCACCCTTTGCAGATCGATTCGTGACTGGGAGAGAGATTGTTGCTGTCAACATCCTTGTCATAGTAGTTGATTTGGAGATAGCTGAGTGGATCAAAATCATCGGGGATGGATGGGCCAACCGGGTTATCTCGAACTTTGGTCTTGGGCCGTGGTTGAGAACAATGGGCCGGATCTTGAGACGAGCCCGGAAGAGACAAGAATGACGTGTGAATTGGTCCTCATCTTCATAAGGGTCTTGAGAGTCTTGAAGAATATTTCCCGAGAGTCAAGGGGAAGTTCCATTTTGCTTGTGAGGAAGAAGCATAGTATGATGACACATAATGAGGTTGGTTGGTACAATTCATCATATGCGTATGCCTTATCTTCACTTGGGTATAGGGCCAAGAATAGTACGAGTCTTTGGAAAGCAGACTTGTTGTAGTTGGCAAGGATGAGACCGAGTTCTTTCCATTGTCTTGGATCCGGTTGAACCCAATCAAGAGATTCGGTCCATAGTAGGGCATTGGTCTTTAGTTCTACACCATCCGGCTTCGCGCATGATAAGACTCGCTAAGAAAAAACACACAAGAAAATCTTTTTTGTTTTGATTTTTTAAGGAACCAAAGATTATTTTTTTCGATGACATTAAACAAAGAACCTCTCCGAAATGAAGAGGGCAAAGAGTGTGAGGAGTCGACTAGGGCGAGAATCTTCATTGTGGACTATCCTGAGATGTAATGGTAGACAGGAAAGGGGCTAAGGCAATGGAGCTGGTATGGAGAATAGTCATTGTCCAGACATACCATAAAAGTTCATCAGGTATGGCACCTTGAATGAACGGGACAGTAGTGTATGGACAGATAGGGCTAAAATGCTGGATTTTAGGAATGAGATCAGTTCTATTGAATAGAAGATGGAGCCAAGAGTAGAGGTGCTCATTGGCATATTTTTGGAAATCTGTGAAGGAGTGGAGGTCGAATTAGGAGGGAGGACGGTTGCTTTAGTGCAATAAGGCATGGTGGTAGGAGGATGGCTTTACGAGAGGGTAAGGATGTAGAGAATCTGTGGGTGAGGAGGAGGAGTCTTTTGAGGTCTGGAAAGGAAGTGCGCAAGGATGTTTTGGGGACCCTTGAGGTGTTTAACCGTGAATTTATAGCGTGAAAACCAGTCTTTCCACCGAGTTGGGCATCGCGGTAACTTCTTTTTTGGATCTAACATCTTTGGAAAAGATGTGTTGTCCATTTCTTGTGAAGTGGTAGGGGCTCGAGATGAAAGCTAAACTTTTCAATTCCACGTTTGACGGCAAGGATCTCTTTATAGGTAGCATGATAATGTTTCTCTCGAGTCCTTGAATTGGCCACTTGCATGCCCACGGTAGTCTCGTACTCCATTAACTTCTTCAAGAAGTATTGCACCCAATAATCTTCACTAGCATCGGTTGTAGGATCATGTGTCCTTGATCTGGAATCTTTAGTGGTGGAGGATTTTGAGCAATCCTTTTGAGGGTAATTACAAGCATTTATGCACTTTTGTGACCATGGTGGTGGATTCTTTTTTAACATTTTGTACAGGTGGCTGGTATGATGGGACAATTGAGGGATAAAGTCTCTCAAAAAATTAACAATCCCGAGAAATTGTTGGACTTGTTTATAAGAGAGATTTTCATCAGGAAACTTGAGCAAATCCTGGGCAATATGTGGGCCTGGGCTGTATTTACCGTTGTTAAAGTGCATTCCAAGAAAGTCAACTTCGGTGATTCCAATATCACTTTTCTTGGATGAGAGCATTATGCCATGTTGGGCTATGATCTGGTAGAAATGGGCGGAAGCAATTGATGTTCTTCTTCGGTGGTGAGAATAGTAGGATATCATCAATATAGATAAGAGCATTATTGATGATGGGCTCAAATATTTTAATCATAGCTTTCTCGGAACAATGAAGGGGCTACCTTGAGGCCAAATGGCATGACGGTCACCGATATTGAGCGTTAGGTATACAAAATCTTTGTCTTGGGCCGATCTTGTGGGTGGATCCCAAGTTGCGAAACCCGCTTTAAGATCAAACTTTGAGAAAACATGGGCCGAGCCTTTTAAGCGTGCAAATAAAGCCGTAGGCTTAGGAAGAGGAAATTTGTCATCTTGAAGAAAATGATTAAGAGGCTTATAATCAATAACAAGCCTTTTCTTTCCCCTTTTGATCTCGGATCTTTTTTCAACATAGAAAGCTTGACAAGCCCATTCGGACTTTGTTGGTTCAATGAGACCTTGTTTGAGTAGTGCAGCACATTCTTCCCGAGCTAGCTTTAAGTCCTCCGGATTCATACCTGGATGGGAGGCTTTTGTAGGATTAATATCCTCATTCCTCTTAAAAGGAAGACTAATGAAGAAATCTTGATTTTTCCATAATGGGGAAGGATGTGGGAATTGGTCATAGGTCGTCCAAGCACGATCTTGTAATAACGATCTTTTACGTGCGAATCTTTGCGGTGGAGCATTACGTAATTCATAGAGAGAAGGAATTTCGTCCGAGGGACCTGAAGTTGGATTTCCACCTGATCCCTTTGGGAAGTATAGTCAAATTCTTGGTGTGATAGAAAGCATCAAAACCAAGAAGAATATCTTTTCCTGGAAGTTCACTTCCTAGCACTTTGATTTTTAAGGTGCATCCTGGGAAGAACTTAATGCTGATCTTTCTTCTGGTGATCAAATCAATTTTGAATATCTTTCCATCAAAGTATAGAAGTCTTGATTATGAGGTACCCATTCTTCAAGAGGAAGGATATGTGGTTTCATCATTTGTATGAGATGAACTGTATCAATGAAGGCTATTGCGGTAATGGGCTTTGAATATTTTTCGGTAGGACTTGGACTTAAATGTTTGGCAATGGAGCCGTTAGGTTAATCTCGGGGTTGGAATTTAAAGAGCCAAGACATCCAATGGATGGAGTTTGGGGAGAAACTTCTTTGGACAAGATTGATAGTTCCGGGAGAGAAATCTTCTTCTTTGAGTGATAATCTTCTTGATTGAGAAAAAGATGAGTCTCGTTGATTGAGCGAGAAGAAGGAAGAACATATTGTGTTTCGTCGTCTGTTCATCTTGTTCTTCAAGATAATCTTCAATATCTGCCGTATTGTCTGAAATCATCAAGATCTTCTGAAGTTTTTGCATTATCTTGACATCACCTTTTGTCTTTTTTGGACAATTTTTTGCAAAATGTCCTGGCTTTCGGCAAACAAAACACCTGGAGCCTTTGGAGAAAGGTTTTCTAGATTTGAAAAATCTAGGTTTCTTTCTGAATCTCGATCGTCTTGATTTTTTATAAGGTTTCTGGAACGGTTGAGAATAATGACGATAATGAGATTTCTTCTTGGAAGGACAATAACAATCCTTCCGGTCTTTGCATTTGATCTTGAGATAAGGCTTCTTGCATGCGAGCTTGAACTTATGAGCTTTCTTTTGCATGTCCTTGAAAAATTTATGTTGCTCGCAGAGTTTATCAAGGGCATTGAGAGCAAGCTGGTACAATTCTCCTATAGAGATGTCGGACATATCTCATTTGGAGAGCATTAATACTTCGTTAAGTTTACTGAAGCTCATCCGGAAGGAGGCAATAAAAGTATGCCTCAAGTTTACATCATTTCCTCCATTTAACATGTGGTATTTCTCCATCATTCGATGGTAATGAGTCTGGAGATCCTGTCTTTTTAGAGAGCAGCATTTCATCTCAAAGAATTCTTGCTTCTCTCTTTTCCGAATGATATTATGATCTCCAATAAATTCTTTATGAATAACACCAAGGAGAAGAGCAGGGTCTTCCACTTGGACCGCTTGAAGCTTTTGATATGGAGAGAGATTTTGAAACCATGCTCTGAGGGTACCAGTGAATCGTGAAACAAACTCCGCAACGCTTGCTTCGAGAGGAATTTGATTTCTTTGTGATTTGTAAATCTATCCAGCACTGAATTCTTCAAGGCGAAATCGCCATTTATCGTAAGGAGTATTGTCAAAAGTGAACCATGGACTATTGGTAGGCTTGTAGTCATGGTTACGTCCTCGAGGTCAATCTTCAGGGTGTTCAACAAATGATTCATCAAATCCTTCTTCTTCTGCACTTGGTCGGACCATAGCAATTCTTGAGATATCAGCCATTTTAGCTTCAGAACTAGCATCAGAATGAATTTGGGAAAAACCTTCTGATTGTGATTCCTCCGAACTGGATGAGTCTTGTAAGGGAGCGAATTGGTTTGGACTTTGTAGGATTCCTATATGAGAAGGATTAGGGGATGGTGTAGTGTGCGAGGAAGTTTGTGAGGAGGATGTTGCGGAAGTTACAGATGAATAGGTAGATGGTTGGGTAGGCTGAGGAGGACTTGCTGCATTCTTGTTTTTTTCTTGGGAGGGTTCATTAATCCGAATGCCTTGAGAGCCAGATCCTGGTTCATGAGTGTGAAAAGGGGTGAAATATGGTGGTCTTGGTGGGGTAAGTAAAACGAGGTGTAGGTGAGGTTTGGTGTGTGAGGTTAATTTTGGTGGTGATAATTGAGCAAACGGATAATTGAATTTAAACTGTTTTTATGTCTGTTTCTTCCGGGTAGGTTGTTGGTGATGAGGGAAACAAGGGTCTTTGGAATGGTTGAAAATGAAGGATAGGGTTCATATATAGCCCGAGACCGCTTTTTGGCTATATCCAATTCAATTCTTTTTAAATCTTGCTGAATAGCACGAAGCTCAATCTCTTTTCGTTTGGCGGGAACCCATGTATCCTCTTTCGATAAATGCACGAAGTTCCGCATCCAGTTTGGTAGCTTGCTTGTTTTTGATGAAGATAAAGATTTTTAACCTCTTCGGATATCTCGGTCTATCCGATAGGCTATCCCTTTGTCTTGGTGGTCGAGAGTCAAGCTTGGAATCAATCCTTAACAAAGTATGGTTCGACAAACAAAGCATTTTGAGTCTCGCTTGAGTTTAAAACTTCCTCGGCTTGTGAGGACCGGAAATTTCCTTGGGCATCAACCGTGTCTTTGGGAGTAGCATATGGTTTGGATAAGATTTTGTTAGCTTGATCAACTCTTCTTTCAAGGGAGGAAATTCCTTTTCATAAGGATTGAGCATAGCAATACAAGAAACGGCTTGAGGAGCAAACTTGAATTGGGCCGCAACAAAAGGTTACGATGGAGAATCGAGAGCAACATCTCGGAAAGTATCTTTTAACAAGGCCATGGTGACTGTTTCTAACATTAGTTCAACAAGGGACATGTCTCTTGAAGATCTTCTTCGGAGGAGGAGGCGGTTGCCAACGACGTGTAGAACGCCTAGAAGAGACGGGCCGTGCGAGCCATAATCATCATTGTCATCAAACTTCTTATTCTTGTGAGATCTACAAGGAGATCCGGGAGAGGACTTGTTTTTTAATGCTCGCTTGTGAGCATATTTACAAGGATATAAACCTTGTTCATCATCGAATCTTCCCACCATTCGGGAGTGTCACACTCGCATTGTGGATCACACATTCCTGATCCTGGGACATCCCATAAAAAGTGACCATTGATATGTGAAACATAGCAAGGCTTGGCATCCTGATTTATCCAAGCAATTGGCGGGTCTCTTCTGGAGGGTGTGTAAGCAGGTGTAAGTGACAACATTCTTCCACTAGGATGTGGATTTGATGGTCCAGAAGTACTTGGTCTAGTGAAAGTGGTTTTTGAGACACCATTTCCAAGGTCTTCAACCTTTGGTGGAGTGGTGGTGTGGACATCATTTGTTTCTCATGGAAAAGCTTTTCATAATTGCTAATCCATTCCATGGGCATAATCGAGCAAGTTCATTCTTTGGGATCTCCTCGGAACTGGATAATGGATGTTTCATCTCGCTCTATTAGAGGCGCAACAAGGGCATCCGTGGTTGAATTAGGAAGTTCAAGATCATAAGCATGATTCTGCAGACGATAGATAATCTGATGATGAAGTGTAGCCATAATGGCTTGAGAGTCTTGTTCTGCTCCTGTAATCTGGATCTGAACTTTTAATCTCCTTGGAAGAGTTCTGTCAGAGAGACTGACATTATAATCAGGCTGGATAGTCAGGATAACACTGCCATTGCTAAGAGTGGTTAGGAGTGCACCAATAAGAGCATGAGAATAGTTCTTATAGGTGGAATCTAAAAGAGCCACTTTGGCGAATGCAGGAGTCCTTTTCTTCCATGAAGGGTGAGAGCCGACGAACAAAGACACCAAAATGGAGATGAGTATAGCCTTTGATCTCCATTTAGCAATGAGATCCGGAGAGATCTCAATGGTGGAATATTGCTCTTGGGTAGTTGCTTAGGGAGAGTACACTGTTCAAGTTTGGTAGATGAACAATTTCTTGGACATGTGGTCTTGGTTCGAATAATGGATCGATGGGCTGGTAAATGAGTTACTTACGTGGAAGTAACGTACGGGTTAAGGAGTGGTAGATCAGTAGATCCAACAGACGATCGAGGATGATGGGTAACTTCAATAAGGTTCTCTATTTTGTTGGAAAGAGTTCTCTTCATAGAAGGAGACAAATTTCTAGGAATAAAGGGAGTGATAAGAGAAGAAGATTGAGAGGTAGATGATTGAGGTGGTTCACTCATGCTTGGGAAAGTTGTTTCCTACTCACCTTTGTCCTAAGTATCTAATATTTCCTTCCCAATATTACTATTAACCTTTCATTTAATGAATTAGTGCTCATCCTTATTTTCATTTTGAATAAGTCTATATTCAGAAACTACTAGCCCTGTTTATAAAGAGTGTTGGAACAAGACTAAGAAAAGAAGGCTACATAGAATTTAAATTCTTAAGCTTATCATGATGAGAAGGATAAAGATAATTATTAAAATTATCTTTGCAATTTCATTAAGGAAGAATTGCATACTCAATATTTATTTCTAACACTTATATTTGTAAATAAGTAAGTTTATATTTATTATGAAAGTTCGTCCGTGCGTGGTTCACTCGAAGATTGAAAGTTAATTAAATATAGGAGGTGTGAGTGTGGGACCCATCCCTTCAAAATTTTCAAACTCTGCCTTCACGTGAAGGTGTTGGAAATTTGGTCAGGCGAAAATCACGTAAAATGACCAAAGGTGAATATTACACTAAGCCCTTTTTCTAACATTCTTTTCCACAAAATTCAGTGGGGGTTTTTTTTTTTTGGTAGAAAAATCCAGTTGTTAATTCACTAACCTATCCTTTACCTATTCACATTAAATCCATTCATGTTGCTGGACAGATTTTTTTAAAAAAATTTGGACGTGGGAGGTACAGGGAAAAAAATTGTCAAAAGGATTTGATGGAGGGTTAGAATTTGTCAAAAGGATGAATCCTTAAATTGGTTTAATAGCTTTCAGTTACTTAATCCAGGATCTCTTAGATAGCAACAGCTTTTGTATTACCTGTTAGTTTTTTTTTTTTTTTTTTTTTTTGGGTCAAGAATTATTACCTGTTAGTTTAAGAGCCTTCGAATGATCAAACTATTGAGACATGATGTAGTGACATAACATTTTTTATGGGTTCATTTGAAATGCAATTCTTTGTAATTTTTTTTTGTGGGTTTTTTTTTTTTAAAAAAAAATCTTAATAATTTGGATGATGAGAAGAAGAGGATTTACTTTTTTGTTTTGTAATTAATACATCCGGGCAACAGGGGAATTTGTTATGTAATTGGTGTGTGTGTTTGTTTCATGCAGACCTACAAGCACTGTATCTGAAGTTGATGAAGACATGCATAGGAAAATGGTACCAATTTCGAGTTTTTAACATTCCCCGGTACATCCTGTAACTTTATGTGGTTTTAAAATGTTATTTATTTTGGGGTCAAGTTATGTAATTTACCCCAAACAAATTTTTCAAACCTTCCACGCGAAGGGAGAAGAAAATTTTAGGCCCGGGTCCCACGTGGTTATATTATATTATTATAACTGTTTCCTTACTATTTGCCTATTCACCATGAAAAAATGTCTATTATGATGAAAATCAAAATAATGCAGTTGATATTTTAATGCACGTAGCCATAAAATTATCATTTCATAACAACAAGTTTTATCAAACTTATATTTCTTCATTTCTAAAAGAACATTAGTGGTTTAAAGAAATGGCATAACAGGATAAAAATTTGTTTGCTTATATATAAAATGAACTATCAAAATTTTGCATCGTTTCATTGATTGAATCATTGTTTTGCATCCCATGCATTATTCATAAAATATGTTTACTTTTTACCAGATTTTTTTTCCAAATTATTAAATATCTATAGCCAAAACAACAAAGTGATATAGGGTCTAAGAAATGTATCCCTAAATATATATATATATATAGGTGAGCCCATGCTTAATTATCATCACAATTTCACAACTTCATTAATAACGTTTCCATCTACCCAAGGAGTATTGTATTGGTTTGCAGTATTAATATATATATATATATATATATATATATATATAAAAGAATAAAAAAATGACAATATCTATAGCATCAACAACAAAGTGAGATAGGGTCTAAGAAATGAACAACAGGCATCCAATGCTCTAAATTCTGAATTATTAGTTTCGTATATATATTTCAATAGTTAATTATGGTTCTATTTATAAGTTCAGGTGCTCTGCTCACCTTATTTGCAGGCACCTCCTTCTTCGCCTCATTCACGCTGCAATACGGGGGGTGCGAAGAAGAAAATAATAGACAGGAATGAAGGAACGTGAAGCAGGTACATTTAATATTATTTTATTATATTATATAATACTATATAACAATAATTTAAGAAACCAAATGTCACAGAGTTTCTTTGCAAAAATTTCACGTGGGACCCCTTAATTTATAATTTTATATTATTTTATTCTTTTTAATATATTATTTTATTAAAAAAAAAAAAAGCATAAGAAGAAGGAGTCATGCACGGTAGGTTTGGATAAATATCCGTGGACCGCACATGTTTTATATTATTTAATTATATCTATAGTTATTACGATAGGGTAAGTAATCCTTACACGGTAATTTCTATTCATACGTTAAATGGGGAGGGGAGGGGGTGTTTAATTTATAATATATATATAATATATTATATTAGTATTTGCTTAGTAAAAACTTATATGCGCAAGACATATTATATTTTTTTCTCCGAAACAAGACATATTATATTACTATTTGCTTAGTAAAAAATTAATCATGCATTCACTGAATATTATTATTCCAATCTTTTCTTTATAAGGATGGTTGCTGACATTTTAATGGTTGTCTTGGGTATTTTTTACATATTACTTCAGCATATTTTCTTCCTTTTCCCATACCTTCTACTGCCTTTACTTTTGTGTCCATGGAAAATCCAAAACTCAATACTTTAATAATTCACATACCTTCTAATTAAAACTATTTTGTTTAAGACACGAGCTATTTAAACTCAAGACTTTAATAATTCACATACCTTCATCGGTTTATTGTTGAGACATGGAAAAAAAATATCCCACCTACTAGGGTTCATTCGAAAAAATTGATATATTCAATAAATATTTTTCAGAATCTTAATCCCCTATTTAATAATACCGTCGTTATAATTTAGCATAAAACTACATCATCGTATTACTTATTGCTCTCAAGATTAATAGTATGGGTGATATATATATATATATATATATATATATATATAGGGAATATCGGATATCCTGTCACAGGATATAAGTTTGCGTCCGGTGAATAGCTACGACCTCGTTTGGTCTGATTTATCTGAGTTTTTCACCAACTTTTAGTTGTCAAATTTTTCACTCTCAACTGTACACGCCAAACCAGCAGCGCCATGCATCTCGCGCTCAACGCCATACACCCCCTGTGTATTCCCTTCTCCGACCGGACCCTTAGTATATTATATAATTACAGCTCCTTGACTCCCCTTCATCCCCATCAGCCTTAACAGAACTAGAGCTAAGTTGAGAGTGAAAGAGAGAGACGAGGAAGGGGGGAGAGAGAGAGAGAGACAACCATTTTGCTGCTCTGCTTAACGCATCGGAAAACAGGGGAGTCTGGTTTCAGCTGAGAACGCATAATGCAAGCCGGAGGTTGAAGTTGAGAACGCATAATGCAGTCCGGTTTTTGCTGTCATTGCCACACACTTAGAAAGAGAGATAGAGAAACAGAACCTTGCTGATATGTGTGTGTGTGTAATCGCTGCAGTGTGTATAAGCATCAGTATAGACGTTCAACGATGGTAGGACTGGAACTCATACCAGTGGGTACAATTCTGGCTAAACTCTCTCTCTTTCTTTCCTTGCTCGGTTCCTCTCACTGTCAGACTTGTTTTCTGGTTCCTCTGCAAAACCCACTGAAAACAGGGTCTTGGAACACAGTCAAAACACACTGATGCTGGAAGGTGGGAAGATGTTGACGTTGAGTGCATAATGTTAACTTGCTTCTCACTTGACTAATCTTGATTGTTCTTGTTGCAGCTCGAAGGAAAGACCCACTCTTGGGCAAGCCTTGTTTTTACTTTGAATATTTTTCTATCAGTCTATTCTATTTCTTCTATGTCTACACTTTATACGTCTTGAAACATCAGTAACTGGGGTTTAAATAATTTTCCTACTTATCTACTCTGAATTTAGAGTGAATGAGACCAAGTTTGGGAAGTGACACGAATTGTTTGAGGACACCGTGTGTATGCAACCGTGCTCACTGATTTATCGGCCTATCAATTTTTCTTCTTAAATTTTTTTTAAACTTATATAACATCAATTTTTATGTTTCAAATGCATACCCATAGCATCAAATATTTTTTTTTAAAAACTTATATAACCTACTGGAACTTTGGACCAAGGAGAAGTTAAACTATGCATGGGCTTCTTCCCTTCGCTATTAATATATGACAACATAGTAATTTAGAATAAACCTCAATTGAAGTATAATCTTGCAAACCAATTTTTATCAAATGGCGTACAGTCTGAGTTGCTGTAAGAAAATAGCCAAATAAGATAATGACAAGGTGATGCAGATGCTATTCATTATTACCTATTTCCTAACTAAACAGCTGGTTCTTTTACTATGTCCTTCAAGAAGTCTACCACTTGATCCCTCCAAACCAAGGCATCATACTCAATGACAGCTTTGTCACTCCACCCAAATCCCAGCAAGTCTATTGCATAAACCTTATGTCTTTTAGCCAGTTCTGGAATATTATACCTAGAGACATGTAAATAAATGTAAATGGGTATTTTACATACATAAGACTAAGAACTATGGCGCACAAAAATTAAACTGTATTGGACCAAAAAAAAAGTAACGCAGGATGAGAAGACGAAGATATTGATTATTTCATTGTCTAAATGTATTTTGTTCTATTGCGTGGAAGGGATTTGATACCCATTAAGCAAATATGAGGGTCTGACTCTGAGCCTTATTAATGAAAAAAAAATCAAGTTGAAGAAACTATTTTGTTCTTTTTTTCTTTTGTATAACTATCAGCTCTACTCCAACAAGTCAACTTGAGTTCACTGTAATAAAGAATGAACTACAGTTAAAGATTGAGCAGGCCACAACAACATAACAGAATCACTCAAATCTCGTTCTTAGCCTATAAGAATTAGCTATGGTGTATCGTAGTAGGAAGGAACAGACCTCCAGTGAAACGCAGAGGCCCCAAAACCATGAATAAGAACAACTGGAGAGCCTTCTCCCTGCATTATGAGTTTTCAGCTGAAACCAGACTCCCCTGTTTTCCGATGCATTAAGCAGAGCAGCAAAATGGTTGTCTCTCTCTCTCTCTCTCTCCCCTTCCTCGTCTCTCTCTTTCACTCTCAACTCAGCTCTAGTTCTGTTAAGGCTGATGGGGATGAAGGGGAGTCAAGGAGCTGTAATTATATAATATACTAAGGGTCCGATCCGAGAAGGGAATACACAGGGGGTGTATGGCGTTGAGCGCGAGATGCATGGCGCTGCTAGTTTGGCGTGTACAGTTGAGAGTGAAAAATTTGACAACTAAAAGTTGGTGAAAAACTCAGATAAATCAGACCAAACGACGTCGTAGCTATTCACCGGACGCAAACTTGTATCCTGTGACAGCATATCCGATATTCCCATATATATATATATATATATATATATAGTGAATCGAATTGAATCAAAAATTTGGTCATAATATCTTTCCTCAATGTAAACTGTGTTTGATTAGGTGGGACAGAAAATTTTTTGATTGAGTAATGTGATGTTATAAACATAGATTAAGTTGAAATCCAAAGATATAATAGACCTGTCATTGGGAAAACAAGAAGCAACCAAGGTTTTCATTGAATTCGGATGGATTATCTAGCAACAAAAATTATGAGGCCAAAAAGGACAATTTTATAGGAATTATTATACAGATATCTTTGTTTTGCAAAATTATATATAGAGAGCTTTCAAAAAAAAAAAAAAAAAAAAAAAGTAGATTGGGGTACACTGATTGAACGGGTGATTTTCAATTCACGGGAGTAGGTTAGTAATTTGCATCAAGAATTAGGTGAAAAGCTATCATAGAAATAATTAATCATTCATTTATATATAGACAGTTGCTAAATCTATCATTAGCCTTCATAGAAATAATTAATCATTCATCAATTTTCATGAATTTGGCCTTATATTAATAGTGATGTTCTTTATATTTTGAAACACATAACATATTAAACATTTAATTACTAAAACATTAGACATTTAATTACTAAATAAGTAATTACTATGAGAATGGCAATTACCATTACTACATTAATGACGCTATAGTAATTATTATTATCAAGAAATGTAATAAATGTCTCTAATAAACTTCGCACAATAAACATGTTGGTGGTGAAGGTGAAGAGAGCTGCAAGGAATGAAACATAAAGAGTTATGCTTGAATGCTTTTGAGGAAGGCCATTCCTTTTAAAAACTATAGTGTTAAGTAAGTACTGAGTTGATAAAATTTGAAAGTTATAAAATTTTAAGAAATGTTTATGTACTATGATGGGTAGTATTTTGATGCATTTTTTCCCCTTTTGAGCTCGGCAAAAGTTGCTAAACATATAAAAGTACAATCAATATGATTATGGTTGATGTTGTGTTTTTGGGTAGTGATACAACTTTTATTTTTTAAAGGGTAAATAATTTGATATAAGATTTGATAAATTAAAATGGATGCTGGAATAGCTAAAGGCATGAAATAATTCCAAAATATTTTTTCTATTTATACGATTTTCATTTTTCTTAATGTAATGCCTTAATAATGATTAATATTTGTTTTAAATATATTAACCATGTGACGTCGTTTGCCTCTTAATCTACCTCCCCGAAATATCAATCAATGTTTCCATTTTTTTTATATTAAGGTTATTAATTATTTGCTGCTAAAGGGAGTTATATTTTGTGCCTCAAGACATAATGCAATGAGTTATCTTTCATTCTTTCTTTATCACTATATTGACATTGTTGTCAACAACTAAATTTTTGTTACATAAAGGCTTTGCCAGATTTGTAGAAGCACTTAGAATATATTCTGCATCAAATATTTGATAGAAATAACTGTTATTTATGGGTTAATTGTATATTCTCTGATTTTCTCTCTTCATTAATTGTATATTTACTGATTTTCTCTCTCTTGATTAATTGTATACCATAATGTTGCATCCTTTCAAGAAATGTAATTAATGTAGCTAATTAACTTCGTACAATCAACATGTCTGGTGGTGAAGGTGAAGAGAACTGCAGGGAATTAAATATGAAATGAAGTATATGGATCCCACGCAAAGCACGGGGAGGTATGCTTGAATGTTTTTGAGGAAAACCATGCTTTTGAATAATTCAGGGGTGTTAAGGAAGTACCGAGTAGATAAAATTTTAAGAAATGTTTACCAACAAATGTGACATTCCAGTTTATGTTACATATAGGAATGTTTATGTACTATGATGGGTAGTATTTTCTTTTGAGATGAGGCAGAAATTGCTAAACATATAAAGTACAACTTTGGGTAGTTATACAACTTTTATTTTTTATTGGTAGATTTAAAATCGAATTCTTATCTTTCATATTCATTTGTGTTTTATTTGTTGGTTCTCCAGTTGTGTTTTGATGATGACTAAAGTTAAAATCAACTTGGTTTGGATTAAAAATAGCCGTAATCATACGTAGTCAAGGAAACAAGTTTTGTCAATTTCTTTGTCAATTTACCTCCGTGCAAGTTCTGCAACCTCGAGTCAAAGCCTTAATAATCTAGCCAAAATCTTTGATCACCTCGAGTCGTAAGTTCGTCACCTCCAGTTTTTCATAAACCTCTAGGCTAAGTTTCTCCACCTCGAGTTAATATACTTCTGTTTCGAGGAAGAACTTGTATATTCATCATAAAACCTCGAGGCAGTCATAATGTTACCTCCAGTCACCGTCGCCTCGAGTCTGATGTCTTCTCGCCTCGAGTTTCTGGTCTTTTAATCTTAAAGCAATTCCAGTTTTCCGTTACAAAACCTCGAGTCACCTATCATCCACCTCGAGTTGTTCAAGCCTCGAGTCAAGATGTCTGAACCTCGAGTCAAATAGTCATCCGGATTATCGGTTTTGATTTTAGGAACGAAACCAACTCCAGTCTACCCATAGGCACCTCGAGTTGATGTTATGCCTCGAGTTAGGATCTCTGAACCTCGAGTTAAAATGTGCTTTCAAAACAAGATTTTGAAATGAATTAATCGATCGCCTCGAGTTAGCTATATCTGTGCCTCCAGTTAATTGTCTGCCTCGAGTCAAAGAGACTTTTACCTCGAGTTAATAAGTGCTCTCGTTTATTCATTTTGAATATTGAAGATTAGAACCTCGAGTCTGCATCGTCTCTACCTCGAGTCATTGCTGATTTCTGTTTTTCATATCTTTGCATATTTTCTGACGTTGGTGCTGTATCACTCATATCATTCTCATCAATGTTATTAAAATGCTTCTAACCATTTTGCGATAAGTTCTGTAAGAACACCACATATCTCAACATTATCTTTAAGCTTTTTTCTAATGAGTTGTGAAGCACTAGGATTGTCGGAGACACGCCCATATCGGAAAAGGTACCAGAACAATATTTTAAGCTATCCTTCAACCAAGCCCACGTGATGACAATTGTAAAGAACATCAACTTGGCAGACATTCGTTTGTGGGAAGACGCGGGTATCTTCAACAAATATATTCAAAGTTCAAATCCTTCCAACGGTCCTCAAAGCCTCAAGTATAAATTCACGAAGGATTGAAGTAACAATACGCAAGAATATACACACGTATCCAAAGCACTCAAAGCAACTACTTTCTGTGTATTCTTAGATATCATTAAGCTTCAGTGACTATCATTCAATACTCGTGAGAGAGCCTGTATCTTTCATATTCATTCATTTGAAATCTCAAGATAAAGGTATCTTGAGAGTGGGTGTACGATTACAACTTGTAAGGGGAGTGAGTCCGAGTGATAGGATCATCCTTCACATCGAGTGTGTAATTGAGTTAGTAAGTTAGTTGAAATCCCAGAGTCTCTGGGGACTGGACGTAGGTCAAGGATTTAGACCGAACCAGTATAAATTCTCTGTGTTGTTTCTACTTATTGCTTTTACTGTTTTATTGCTTATTTCATTCACGATAAAAAGAATTTTTCAAATCACCTAT
The DNA here is from genome assembly GCA_019022655.1 of Acacia acuminata. NCBI lineage: Eukaryota > Viridiplantae > Streptophyta > Magnoliopsida > Fabales > Fabaceae > Acacia > Acacia acuminata. Next base: position 2,122,878 of record JAFJYI010000075.1, read on the forward strand.
TCACCCCCTAGGTGATATTCCACCTTCATTATTCAATTTGTTAATAATTAAAATGAGTAAAAGGTCATAATGTACTTTTAAGTTATGGAATTATTGCATCCGCGCATCGCGCAGGGGCTGGTGCTTTTGGGTAGTGACATAACTATTTATATTGGTTGATTTGAAATATAATTCTTTCTTATTTTTTTGTGTTTTGTTTCTTTTTTATTTCTTAATAATTTGGATGAGAAGGGGATGATTTGCTTTTTTGTTATGTAATTGATGTATCCGCGCAACGCGCGGGGGAATTTGTGCTTGTTGTAATAATAGTCTTATAAAATATTAAACATGAACCATCCATTTTTTTAGTCTAAAGGTGACAATGAGATTTTGAGAAGAAAAGTGATTCTTAGAGTATCATCTTCCGCAATGGGGCTTTACCTGTGTAAGAATAACAATACATGTTTGAATCCCAATAAGCGCACCTGTCGGAAGAGGCTTTTGCACTCTAAAACTCGAAAGGGAAAACACCTAGGGCCTGTTTGGTACAAGGAAAATTTGAGGAGGGAAATGAAGGGAAATGAAGATTTTGAAAGATGAGGAAAGATGAGTTGTTTGGTAGGAAGAAAATGAAGGAGTGGTAGTTGGTAAAGAATTAGGAAATATCTATTTTACCCTCAAATGAAATTAATTCAAAATAAAAAAAAAATTTTTACTAAAATATATTTTTAAAAAATATACTCTTGTTAAGTTCGAACTCGTGTAAAAAAAAAAAAAAATACCGTCAAATTTGAACTTTCCCGCCAAGTTTGAACGTTCCCATCAAGTTCAAATTTGAGAGGTAAATTTGTTATAAAAAAAATGTGAACAAAGTGACGTGGGAATTTGAGATCCCACCAATTTTGGTGGGATCTAATATTTCCATATATGAGGAAGATTGGTGGGCCCGGGAACTTGAGTTGCCGGGAAGATTTGTGCAAAATCAAAAGGAGGAACTTGCTAAAGTTCCTTTCCCTCTCCACCAATTCCTTGTACCAAACGAGCCCTTAATCAAATAGGCAAAATCAATATATAAAAATTGAATGATTTTAATAGGAAATAATCATATTAAATTTTGTGAATTACTTATTAATCAAACTCATTTTCTAATTTATACTCCCCCGGTACTTAATATGAGACATATTTTGGGAGTTACTCTTGGTCCTAAATATATTACATAGTTTTCATATTTGTCGATTTTTTCCTAATGTATCCTTATTGATCCTCCATCAACAATAATCAAGGAGAAGAGTGAAGGAAAGAATTAAAGAAGATTATTTTACAAAATATATATCATATTAACTATCTCAACTAACTTCAAATTAGATAAATATATCTTATATTAAAGATGAGAGAAGCATTATTATTTTAAAATGTTTATTTGAATTCTAAAACTTACTATATAGGAGTTTGTGTGTGAATCAAATGTGATAAATACTCCTTCAAATCTTAATTTGAGTTAAATAACTAATTTATAGAAATTAAGAAAATTAATTTAGTCAGTCATTGATCAAAATGTGTTGATTTTTTTAAATACCTTATTTAATCATTATTTCTATTGGAACTACTCCTTATAAAAGTCTCTCACTATGCACTCAATATTAGTAATTTGAGGTTAATTATAAAGTTTAAAAATAAAATAGACTGAGATCTTATATTTAACCGTAGTTCAAATACTCGGATCGAAACAGCTGAGTTGACTTGAAATTTGGTGAACTTGTCAATTGGACGGTCTGGCCTAAGCCCCAACTCCATTATGCTTTTTTCTCGCCATCATCGTTCTTCGGAGAAGCCATGGATGCTGCCACTTGCTGCTTGTGGTCGTGGAAGAAGGAAGAAGGAGGAAGAAGCTTAAGAAAGAGAAAAGAGAGAAAGAGAGGAAAAAGGGCCAACCTTATGTCTTGTCTCTAGTCCCCGTTATGCATGTTTGATTATTGAGTGACCAGAGAAAAGATGGATCTTCATGAGAGAGAAGAATGGAGGAGAGAGAAGAAAAAAATATGAGGAGGGAAATTCGGCAAAGAAAAAAATAAATATGAAAAGAACGAAAATAAGATAAAAATAAGAAAGAATTTTATAGGTATAAATACTTGAAGACTTTGTAAAACATGGATATGTATTCAAAAATATTTTTTATAATTAAAATATAAGTATTTTTATGCATTTTAATTTAATTTAATTATTTAATTATTTCCGATTTGATTACGAGTTGACTTCGATATAACCCACTACCTAGATCGGTTCAAAAGAGCCGGTACATGTTTAATAACCTTATATTTAACACTAAAATAAACTTTCTAACTAATTCTTATATATTGGACTCAGGGGAGCATATGTCTGGCATATTGGATTAGGTATGAAATCATCATATGTTTGTTGTAGATGATCTCTCATAGAAGGTTTTAGCCCAACATAACATAATTGAATGCACCATGATCCTTGAGATTTTGAGCTTCCAAAATTGAATTTTCTTTTTCATCAAAAAAATTACTCTAGTTAATTTGAAGATTTAATAATCTGCATTCACACCGGTGAAGTTTAAAAATTATAATCCTCTAGTCTTTAATGTTGTTAGTTCTCTATGTGTTTTGATGATGAGTGACAATTGTAAACAAGCTAGGAGTTTTGTCTTAGTAAGTTGAAAAACTTATGTCAAGACAAAACTCGAGTTTTGATTTTAAAACTCGAGTTTTGATCTTGCGAGAAATGCTCGATTTCAATGATCGAGCAAAACTTGAGTTTTGAGAAGAAAACTCGAGTTTTGACAGAACAAAGACTTTTAAATTTTCAAACTCAGTCTCGCGACTTAACACCAAGAATTTGGTTTATTCTGTTTTCACTGAGTAAAGTAAAAACTCGAGTTTTGAATTCAAAACTCGAGTTTTGGCCAACCCGAGAGCATTACAAGTTTTCAAAGTTTTCATGATAATATGAAAACCCGAGTTTTGATTTCAAAACTCGAGTTTTGTTCAACCAGAGAGCAACTCACTTTTCTAAATGATTGAAAACTCAAGTTTTGTTTTTGAAACTCAAGTTTTGGAGTTTTGGACTACAACATATTATTTTCATTAATCCAAGACTCGAGTTTGGTTTTGGAAACTCGAGTTTTGAGATTCACTTAAACTTTGGTCCAAAAGCTCAAAACACGACTTTGCTCTCTGAAAGATGAAAACTCGAGTTTAGATTTTGAAACTCGAGTTTAGACTTAAGTGCACAGTTGCAAACTCGAGTTTTGATGAACAAACTCGAGTTTCCAACGCTGACTTTGAAATTCGATTTCTACGATTTTACAAAGTATTCTTGTTTGATCTTAATACTTTCCAGAATATTCTCAACTATACCTAGCTATGTTTAATGACCTTATTAGTAAGTTTCGTGTGATTTAGAGAATGATTTTGGAGTGATAAAGCAAAAAGCAAAAAGTGGTTCGAACATTAAATGCACCGTTCAAAGAGTTGCATTACTTTGGCTAATCCATCTGCACACGGCTGTAAAGCATTAAAGAATGTTTTCTACAACAAGCAACTGCATTTCCAACGGATTAATTTGGAGAAGGTCAACACAGACTACTTGGCCAGCTGGATTAAGCCGAGATTAGAGAGAAAAGAAGCCAAAATCCACTTCCTAACCTTGGCAGAATTTCTCCAACGGATCTGTTGGGATAGCAACGGTCATTTAATGATCTCGAGTATAAATAGGACTGCATTCAAGTCTTCCCAACAACTACTACATCTGAAAACAAACAAGCATTTAAGTTCTTCAACTACCTTTCTGTTTTCACTTGTATTTTGTCTTTTGACATTATAAGCTTCAGTGTTTAATATTATCCACTCTTAGAGAGAGTTTTTATCTCAGTAAATCATTTATTGAAAAGAATCACAAGTCAAGGGAACTTGGTGATTTGGGAGTTCATTGATTACAACTTGTAAGGGGAGTAAGTTCTAGAGAAAGAACTACTCTTGAGTATAGAGTGTGTAATCTTTGTGATAGTGGAAAATCCCAGAGAGTCTGGGGACTGGATGTAGGTCAAGTTGTTAAGACCGAACCAGTATAAATCTCTGTGTCCAGCTGTTCTTCTCTTTACTCTGTTCATCTCTGTTTTTGTTGTCTAAAAACAGAGCTACTTACAAAAGTTTTTAAAATACCCAATTCACCCCCCCTCTTACCCAATTCACCCCCCCCTCTTGGGTATATAGCTCCACTTTCAAATATAATATAAGACAGGCTTACTTAATTTGATTAGAATAATGAAGCTAATTAAATTAGTTAATATGACATATATTTTCTAAAATTCCTTACGAATTGTTTTTGTACAGTGGAGTTAGGCACATGGAAATGGAAATAGAGCTCAGTTCCATGCCTTGAGGCTTGAGCATGCTTGGTAGCATGGAATTTGGAAAAATTTTAAAATTCCATTTTCAGATCAATCAAATGTGGAATTGGCTTCCATGTTGTGACCCAAAGATTTCCACTTCCATGTCCATATTTCCACCTTCAACGTCAGCCTCTCCACTCTCAATTTTAATAAATGCAACCTTTGTCTTCATTTCGATCTTGCAACCACAATGGAAAGCAAGAGATCGTCTTTGACGGCGTCCCTGACTCCTCTGTTCTTCCCTCAAGTTTTGACAGTTCAACATCCTAGTATCTTCCATATGCTCGAGACCCACCTTTTGAACCATTTCAAATCTGTAAAATAAAGAGTTTTGTTTCTGTTCATCTTAATAGTTTTGACGCATATGATATTTTTTTTGGTGAATTTACTTCTTCTGAATCAGTAGCTTATGTTGGTGGTGTTCTACTGTTATGCAACAGTGGGGAGGGAATTTTTGGCTTTAGGGATTTTTTTTAATAAGGGTATTTTGGACTTTTACATTAAAAATTTCCTAGACATAGCAAACATACTTTTACACTCCGTTTCCAAAATTCTAGGGTACCAAACAGGCCCCTGGTTATTTTCCTTAATTCTCTTATTCCTCCTTTCCATGATTGTTTGTTATTGATGGAATATCAATAAGGGGAAATTAAGAAAAGATTGACAAATATGATAAATATATCTTATATTAAGAATAGTAAAGAGTAACACAAACCCCATTCTGATTCAGTTTTTTATACTGACACACGAAGGTGTTGTTTGTGTGAGGAAAACCTCGTGGGAACCAATAAGCATTTACTCGTATGTTTGCTCCTTATACCTTCTTTCTTCTCAGCTTTTCCTTCCATCCAAATATGGGGAAAGTTGCATACTTGGGTTAATTAGTTACCTCTTTGATCCCATCAGTTCAGCAAGTACTGAAATTTCTCATCAATCTTTGTTTTATAAGAAGCCAATGTATTCTAAAACAGTAAAATGATACACATATATTGAGTCTCAATATATTAGAAGCGAACGAGATCCATGCGGAATATAGCATCATTGAAGAAAACTTGATGAGGAGAGACTGGAGGCTTGACGTTGGGTATATTAGCAGATGGGCGAACACTGCCGCAGACTACCTGGCAAAAGCTGCTCTTTCTGCACTACACGGCTTTCATGTCGTAGACGATAACGATGCAGAGTTACACAGGCTGCTTTTAAGAGATAAGGGTTAGGCTTTTGTATGGGTACGACCTGTTATCAAAAAATATCTTAGAAAAGAATCTCAACATTACCATGAAACCCAATCCACACAAGGTAAAATGAAAAGCATACAGACACTAAATGAAACATCATAGGAAACCGAAAACAAATGACCCAATTAAACCAAGTCAGACTAAAGACCACAAGCCAGTTCATTACTCTTATGGACGCAATGCAAACAGAAAACATTACTTAAGGAGAGTAAGGGGGCCAGATGCTACCATTGCACCACAGATAGTGCGTAGCGAAGACCACCTAGGTGAGCCACAATGGTTAAGGACTCGGATATCCCATAGTACATTGAAAACTTAACTGGAACAAGAGCCAGAAGGGAGTAGCAATAAACCTCATCAATCTACTGTTGGCTGATGTCATGTATATATTTTATCCCATTACCTCATCTGCATTATTTCTTCTTAGTACAAGAAATTCTCACCTTTTAATCAAGAAAACTGATCAACTTGAAATTTCAAACATATAAGTAATGCTCATAACCATATGTCAGCCAAATGTACATCAAAGATCAAGATTTATAATTAAAACTCCTAATAAACAGCAATGGTTCTAATATATGGTATAATTTTTAGAGTCTCACCATGTTTTGCTTCTTGAACAAGCCTCTAGATCACATTTTATAAAGAAGCCTTATCATGCTCATTCTGTTCAAGAAGAACATGACGAAGGACTGCATCAAAAGTTACAGAATTAGGGACACAACCATTCTCTTCCATTTTATAAATCAGGGAGATTGCTTCATCAAGCAAACCTTCTTTGCAAAAACCATGAACCATAGCATTATATGTAGGGACATTTAGTTGATAACCTTTCGCTAAAAGATACTGAAAAATCTCCTACGCATCATTTAATCTACCTCCTTTGCATAAACCATCAATAAGTATAGTGTACGTCTTCACATTAGGCTGAAATCCTTGATTGACAATTTGCTTAAATAATGTAATTGCCTTGTTAAGATGTCCCCATTTGCAAAAGGCATCTAACAAGATAGTGTAAGTGATGATATTAGGGTGAACACCCCTATCTTGCATCTCATGAATAATATCTTGGGCGCATGAGATTCTTTGAGATTTGAGCAAACCATCAATAACACAGCTATAAATTACAACATTAGGAACTAAATTTCTAGAATGTAATTCCTTAAAGAGGTCCATGGCTTCATCCACCATTTTCATCTTGAAGTATGCACTGATCAAAATATTATAGATAACAAGGTCAGGTGCCAAACCATTTTTCATCATCCTACTAAAAACATCTTTAGCCTCAATGATATTATTAGTCAAACAATATCCATCAATTAAGCAACTGTAGGTAACAACATCAGGCCTCTGATTACTCTTCACCATCCTAGCAAATACAGCTTCAGCTTCTATAATCCTTCCATCTTTACATAAGGCATCAACTAGGATGTTAAAGGTACAAACATTTGGGTGGATGCCTTTCGATATCATTTCACTGAGCAATTCATTTGCTTCTTTCCACTGATTCATGCAGCAATAACCGTGGATTAGACTACTATAAGTAACAACATTTGGAGATATTCCATGACCAATCATTTCCAAATACAAATTGCGCGCATCATTGACAAGTCCATCTTTACAAAGTGCATCAATGACTGTGCTGTAGATAACAACATTAGGCTTGACTGACCTTTTTTCCATCATTTGCAACAATTTAATGGCAGATCTTGTTTTCCCTATTTTACACAGCCCATTTGTTAATGCTCCATAAGTAACTTCATTTAACTGAAAACCTTTCGCCAGTATGTCATCGTAGAAATCTAGAGCTTTCCCAACATTTCGGTTAAAACATAGTCCTTGTATTAGAGTAGACAAAGTTACAGTGCTTGGTTGATAACCCATCTTGAAAATTTTTCCCAATGTAGAGAAGGCAAAATCCATCTGATCAATGTGGCAGTAAGAATTGATCAAGATGTTCAGGTTAAATAAATCTGGCGTGAAGCCCTTAAACTCGGCTTGGGCAAGAAGTGAGATAACATGGGGATAATGTTTCATCTTCACTATAGACCCTAAAATCTTATTAATATGGCGACTGGAAGGTTTAGGACGCATGTTTAGCATGCGATTGAGTGAAGCAACAGCGTTTTTGAGGCTGTTGGGATTTGGGGAATGGGAATGAAGATGACATTTGACAGTGATGGAAGAAGGGGAATAGAGAAAGAAGGCACAAGTAGCAAAGAGAGGAAATTTGGAGAAGAAGTACCTTGCAGGAGCAGAAGAAAGCACATCGGGGTGGATCAGATTGAAAGAGGAGTATCTGCGATGCTTCAACGCTTCTTCACTTCACCGAGTGAATCAAATTGAAGCCTGAAGCTGAAGAGAGTGTGAAGCCGAAACTTGATGAAAGAAACCAGAAACTGATGAAGCTGGAGGGGCAATGAAGCCGTGTTGAGCCAGTTTCGGACAGTCCATAGAATGACTCTGATCAAATTTCTGATGGTGACTCTCACTTTTGTATTTTGGTTGATGTTTAATTTAAAGTTAAAAAATTCAAATATAAAAACAAATACAAGCAAAATACTAACACACACATATTTCAATATTTTGATTAGTAATACACAGTTCTTAGTAAAAATTTATGAAGATATTATGATTTTGCTAAATACTCTACTGTTTATTCTTTCTTTCTTTTTTTTTTTTTTTTTTTTTTTTTTTTTTTTTTTGAAAAATGAAAAAACGATATAAATAATATTATAAGCCTTAGAGGGCATAAAAGAAATAGAACTGAAATACAATAAATTGAGCCTTTTTAAGAAACTAAAATAAATGGAGCAGATAATAAAACAGAAAATCTTAAGCAGATTTTAAATATTTTATATTACTATATTCATATGATGGGTTTAATGTTTCTGCTTTTGTTGTAGAAACATTTTTTCTGCCACACTCATATAAAAGTGTGTGGGTTCCAATAATATTTTCTTTTTCTTCTCTTTACAATGGGACCTACTCACTTTTATGTGAGTGTGGTAGAAAAAATGTTTCTACAGCAAAAGCAGAAACATTAAACGCTAATATGATATGTTTGAATGGTAGGTGGGGAGATGAATGGTTTGTTTATGCATCAGATTTGCATTGATACCTTGTCAAGAATAGTTGAACCCAAAGAAGGGAAGATCTGAAACATTGATCATAGAAAAAGGAGCATATTGAGTCAATTTTCCTCCAGTTAAATTGATGTATGATTGAGCCCTCAAAACATATCATAGTATGACATCCCTTGTTACCCTTTCTTCCTTGAAATTTATGAAGAATGATGATCCAGTCTTTGGCATTAAATTCTCCTTTATGTAAACCATTAGGCACAAAATAGCCTTTGAGTCATCATATTTGATCATGTTGAGATATAGGGAAGTGAATGATACCATTCCTAATATTTCTTTTATGACAAATGAAGGTTGGATAACATGTCTGTGATACAAAGCCTAGTCACGCTTTATCTATATTACATTGATGAGAATGATTATTCCGCTCATGAGAGATAACTCTCCATCCTTATGAAATTGTCTTCAGTTATCTTTGAGCCATACTTTGAAGTCTAAAAAGGAAGCTCCATTGAAATGATTTGAGAAACAACGATACCATATTGATTTGGTATATGGACAAGTAATGAATAGGTGATCGAGGGTTTCTTCAAGATTACATCCAAATAGGCATTCCATAGAAATGTTAAGTTGATACTTTCTTAGTATTTTAAATGCAGGTATAGCACTATGAAGCAACTTTCCATATGAACAATAACTTATTAAAAGGAAGAGAGATGGCTTCCAGAAAGGATCATAAGTAGTGACAGAGGAGTTTAAAGGCGAAGAAAAAATTTGAAAGCCTTCTTTAACATTCATTTGTTATTTTTTAGTACAAGGTATGATACAATATTGAATATATAAAAAATTACTAGCAACTTAAGGTAAGAGGATGGGGGATGAATAACTTAACGTGGGTACAGTGAAGTTTTAGGATTTTTTTGGGTTGACGGAAATTTAGTCACGTCTTTAGAGACAAACTGAAATTCTCCCATTAAAGAACCCATAAAATTTACTTCCTCTATTTCTTATTATATATTTGATTCTTTTTATAAGGTACTTGCTTGTTTCCAAAGCTCATTAATTATTTTTTTCTATGTATGCCCATAATTAATAAAGGTAGTGGGTGAGAGTGATAAATAATATAATATTAGAGTTTAATGCAATTAGTATGAGTAATATTGGAAGTTACTTAAATTCTGGGGACAGTTTTATTGACTTTAACTGTTTTTATTAGTTTGTAAGTTGGTGCCTTATAATAAAGAACCAGTGAGAGTACTAAACTAGCAAAAGGAAAAATACGTAATCTGATAGGAATATAAAATTTTGAAGTTTGAATATTAACAATTTAAGAATAACAATCAGTTAACCGGGTGAGGTGGGTTCATGCATGATGATTTTGAAGGCAGCACGGTGAAGGTCCTCCCATGGGAGATCATACACACCAAGCATACGGAACAGAGCAGAGAGCCATGTGAGGTGAGGACGGAGGATCAAACCAAATGGGATCAGGAGGATGAAATCCATTGGATAGTGGGAGTATGAACAAGAAGAAGATAGGTGAGCCAGGCAGACACAATGTTGATGATGAGGGTTGGTAACGGGAGCATGATATAACAAGTATATTGAGACCACCTATTTTTAAAATCAAAATAAAATCCCTCTGTTATTTCTGAATTTAAAAGATCAAGTGAATTGGGATCTAACATTTCATATGAGATTTAGATTTTATATTTTAAGAAGTTATTATTAAATATTTTATAATTTACAAGCATCTCAAATATAATGCATGGATGAATGCCTTTATCTTTAAACTAGTTCAAACATCTCAAAAACCTTACAAGTTACAAATATGATGACCACCAAGAAAGATATTTTGGATGCTACATATTTTGTGGAAGCTTCAAAACCAACAAGAACAACAGCTAGTAACAGGTGGTTAGTCTAGAGGAATGTGACACTGGATTCCCTTAAGAAGTCTAGAGTTCAAACTGCGGTAACGCACTTATAATCCGCCTTGTATGGAGCTACCACTGTTAGGAGGGTCGTCCTTATCACTGCAGAACCTGAATCCAGGTTAATCAAAACCGAAGGTTCAGATTTTTTTTTTTTTAAAAAAAAACAACAGCCAAAATTATATTTCAGTCATTTGAGCCTTCATTATTTTCTGAAACTACAAGTTCCAAATATTATTGCCTCTGAGTCTGAGCTTCCACAATAACGGGAGCTTTGTAGACAAACATCAAACATGACTGGCATAATCCGGATTGAACAAAATATATTTAATGTAACTGACCACATTCCACTACCAATAGTAGATTAAATTTGTAAAACAAATTAAATGAAGCAATAGTAGACTGAATCTTTTATGATGCAACACATATGAAAAGGATTTCATAATTACCTTGATATAACAAATAAAGGCAAAATCCCACATATACTTACCTTGGTACTTTTAATAATAATGATACGTATATTATTTACCATTGCTTGATATGTCTATTTAGGTACTTTGAAGATGATTGCCACCACCACAATGATCTAATACCTAATTAGATTTTATATAATATGTGCACACATATTCATAGAGACACATACCTGGGCCCGTTTAAGAAGATAGTAGTAATAGAAATGACTTTTTTTCAAATGTACTTTGCAAACGAAAGATATAATAAAAGTCAGATTATAGATGTGATTTGCGTTTGGGATAGTGGTGGCTTAAATAACTTTTTTTCCAGATGGACTCTTATTTGCAATAGCGTTTGAAAAATCAGTTGAGATGAAAAATGACTAAAAATAACATGAATCTTAATATTGAATACTACACACACATATTAGTTGTATATATTGTGATAATTGAAGATAAAAATTTAAATTTAAATTTTAAAAAAAATAAATTATATTAAAAAATAAAAAACTCTAAAGTACTTAATTAAATATATTCTAATGGATAAATTAGAGTGCATACAATTTTATATTTAATAGTACATTACTTATTAGATCACTTATCCCTAAATTTTTTTTCCAGAAACTGAAAAAAAAAATGACTTCTATAAAAAAAATTTTTTTTTTTTTTTTTTTTTGGCAGAAGGCCATCAACCCTTAAAACTATCCTAACAGTCCAAATTAGCTTTTTTTTTTTTTCTCTTCTGCTAGGCTTCTCCTCCACGACATTAATGTTTTGATGGTGTTTTGGTGCTATACCAAACAAACAGGCACTCTCTTTGTCCCAGTCGACTTTGCAGCATCTTTTAGGGGCGTTGAAAAACCATAAATCATAAAATAAGGCACAATTCTTGAGGATATTTTGGCAACTTTATAGAGAATACAATCTGATCTTGTTCAAAAATTATTGCAAAACTGTTAAAAATTCCTTAGAATGCATGATGTGGCAACTAAAATAAGCACACATTTTAAACCCACTTTCCACATGGATGAAACAGGATATTTTGATGTCCACTTTAAGATGGGTACAATTCTAACTATGTATAAGATATAAAGATACATGAAATTTTGATGTATATATCTACAACTTCCTTAGGCCTGTCAATGATGCATGTGTATTAAAGACTAATTTTTTTTTTTTTTTTTTTTTTTTTAAGAGAGACTAAACAACATATTTATATACTATATATATATAATATATTGAAGTAACTCACCAGTCTTCTTGAGGGATATGTCCAACTCCTTCAATCAACTTAAGCGTAATGAGTTCTGAACTTCCCTTATAAAACTTCTCTGCCACAGATTGGGGCAGGTACTTGTCTGATAATGGCCAAGTAAGTAATAGTAATTTATCCCATCTGAATCACAAAATCAACTTAATTAAATCATTACTTCAGGTTTAATTGGATAGGAGCTACGCTTGTTTAAAATATAAACATTAAAATAGCACCATTAAAATACAAACACAGATTTAAAATACAAACATTAAAGCATTCATTTCATCATTATTCAAATAGATAATCTAATGAGCGTATAAGAATTAGGCTAGCTGATAATCAATTGATCCCATCATTCAAAAAGACAAATCTCAGTCAAATTCTAACACAGATAAAAATATTAATGACTTTGACAAAGCACCTGTAAGTTTAATTCCTTGCCTAGGCACCTTTGACTACATTGATTAAGTACCTTAATGTTGGAAGCCCAACATGCAAATTGAATTACGCTTATGCAGATATTATGCTAATTTACTCTATAACACATCCTACCATTCAAGTTGTTTTGGATTTGAACTGCATTCTTCATTAGCTATTGACTCTTAAATTGAAAGAGGCAAGTTAAGCTCTCTAAAAAGTTTTTATAGTTAATTAGATGGAACTTATGTAAATAAAAACATTAAGAGATGCAGTGGTAACTTATGACTAATGACAAAAAAGATAATAATGCATGTCATTCTTTACATTCAGCTTCTTTCTTTTCTCCTCTATTCTCCAAATTTCCATAAAAACCGAACATAAGAAATCATGGTCAACAACATGAACATGTTAATATAAAAAAAAAAATACAACGGGAAAAGATAGATATTTAGGAACCTTGTGGCATCTAAGTTCCACGAACTCAACCACTTCTCCTGCCACATATGAAAGCAAGATTTTAGTGAAAAAAATAAATGGAATCCGTTTCAAGTCCATCATTATAGAATAATGACAATGGCTAGATAGCATAGGTTATTCATTTAAGCTCCCAACTTAATGGCTGAATGAAAAATGTTTAATTTTAAATGCACATAAATCTGTCATATAAAATCATAGTTCTGTTGCCAACAGAGGAGTGCAATAAAATCGTAGGTCTATTGCCATTTGGTTGGGCTCATGGACTCATTCTGTTCCTATCTGGTTGGACTCATGGCAGAAGTACTTATAATATCCAAATTATAGGTCTACTGACAATAGAGGACCCGTGCAATAAAATTACTAATCGTAGTAAACAGAATCAAGTGATGCACCATCAAGATGCAATGCCATAAAATAACACAATCAAAATTTGTAGAGCGTTTAGGATCAGAATAATTGAGTCCGATGCACTTCTCATTGCTTCATGTGAAATATATAAGATACATGGAGGGCAATCTGTTGTAACAGATTGAAGACTTCTGGGGAATTCAAAAATTGAAAACTAATTTGATTTAACTAATCTGATCTAACTAACTGCTAAATTCTAGGATCTAATCTTGACTAATCTAATAATACTTATTTACAAAATAGTATAATTACCACACTCCCCCTCAAGTTGGATCATAGATATTCATCATGTCCAACTTGCATACAAAACCTTTAAATATGTCCTCGGGGAGACCGTTTGTGAGTATATCTGCAAGCTATAATTTTGTAGGTATGTAGGAGAGACAAATAATTTCATCTTCAACCTTTTCCCTGATAAAGTGGCGATCAACATCAACATGCTTAGTTCTACTATGTTGTACTGGATTCAATCCCATGATCAAGGCTGCCTCATTATCACAGTAAAGTTTTAATGGAGATTCTATCTTGTTGTAGGTCTCGTCAGCAACCCTTTTTATCCATAATCCTTCCTTAAGTCCTTCGACGGTGATCTTAATTCCGATTCTCGCACTACTTGTGGATACCACTCGTTGCTTGTGACTCGTTTACATCACTAGATTTCCCCATACAAGCGTGCAATAGCCTAAACTAGACTGTTGTTATCTTGGTCTCCTGGACAATCTGCATCAGTGTATATCTCAATAGTCCTCAGATTAGTTTTTCTGAAGGAGAGACCTCGGCCAGGAGTTCCTTTGAGGTATTTTAGGATTTTATATGCTGCATTCAAGTGTTTTTGCTTTGGTGAGTGCATATGTTGACTTGCGTACTTTTTACCGCAAATAGGGGTGAGCAAATCAAAACCGAAACCAAAAACCGAACTGAATAATTCGGTGTTCGGTTTTTCGGTTCGGTTTTTAAAACTAGCCTAATTCGGTTTTCGGTTCGGTTTTTGCAATTTTATTTTAGTTAAAACCGAAATTTTAGCAAAATTTATGAAATTTTATCCTTTATATATAATTATCACATTAGCTAATATCTTTTTTTTTTTTTGTTAGTTTGCACATAAAAAAAAGCGGTTATAATTATAATTCTTATTTTATCAAAATCACTTTTTCCATAAAATATATTTTACTTAGAATCTATTCTCAAAAATCATTGTTAAAAATTAAATTTTAAATTGTTCACTTTTTTTTTTTTTTAAAAAAAGTTGCTTTAAGTTTAACATAATTTTTTTTTAAAAAAAAATCATTTATCCTAAAGAAATGCCAAACATGCATGATTTCCCCTTCAATTGACTTTTAAGTTTTAAGAGTTGAAAGTCAATTTGGAGATTCTAAATGGAGCCCCAAACAAGTGAAAATCGATATATACCAGGTGTTCCATGTAAAGCATACTATAACCAAGTTGCATTCAATAGTCAATATTGTAAATTGATTTAGCAAAAAAAAAAAAATAGATTGGCCATTTTACAGAATTAACCCAAATAAGAAGGCCCATAATAAGGCCCAACTCAAGCCCAAAAACCGAATTAATTGCAAAACCGAACCGAAATATTTCGGTTTTTCTCGTTTTGGTTCGGTTCAAAATACATGTAATTCGATTTTTCGTTTTTAACCGAAAAACTGAACCGAAAACCGAATGCTCACCCCTAACTGCAAAGGCGATGTCAGGCTGTGTGTGAGAAAGATAGATAAGCTTTACAACCAATCTCTGGTAGCGCCTTATGTCTGTTGGTTTTTCTTCCTCTTCTTGTTTCTTTTTTTCGGCCACCTCTTGTCCGGTTGTCGGCTGTTCTACTTTTTTCTTCTTCTTTTTGACACTAATGGGAGCTTGCTTGGCTTACACCCAAGCATGTCAGTTTCCTTTAGTAGATCAACGACATACTTCCTTTGTGAAATGTGAATTCCTTCTTTTGACCTAGCCAATTCCATTCCTAGGAAGCATTTCAAGTTACCAAGGTCTTTAACTTCAAATTCCTTGTTTAGCGCCAGTTTGTTCATTTCTTGAGGATTGTTCCCTGTAAGTGTTATGTCATTCACATATACTATTAAGATAGTAATCATACCTTCATGGTTCATAGTGAACATATGTGATCAGAGAGGCATTGGTTATATCCTTCAGCCTTTAGAACTTGTGAGAATCTATCAAACCAAGCTCTAGGAGACTACTTCAATCCATAAATGGACTTGTTCAGCTTGCATACCTGTAGGAAGACGTTTTTTATGTCTAGCTGTTGTAAAGGCCAGTCAAGATTAACAACAACGGAAATAAGGATTCTGATTGTGTTTAGCTTTGCTACAGGGGCAAAAGTTTCATTGTAGGCCAAGCCATAAGTTTGTGTAAAACCCTTAGCAACTAGTCTGGTTTTGTACTTGTTCAAGGTACCATCAACATTGTACTTGGGGGTAAATACCCACTTACACCCTACTGCCTTTTTACCTTGGGGTAAGTTAGTGACACTCCAAGTTTGATTTTTCACAAGAGCATTCATCTCATCTAATACAGCATATTTCCATTCAGGAATTTCAAGTGCCTCACATACATTTGTGGGAATATGAACCTGATCAAGGTTAGTGACAAAATGACAGTATTTCTGTGAGAGATTACCATATGACATGTAGTCTTGAATAGGATGTTGAGTACAGAAACGTGTCTTCTTTCTCAATGCAATGGGCATGTTTAGGTCCTTGTTGGCGTTAGGAGTTTCTCTGGGTTGGGAGAGTGGCTAAGCCTCAGGCGTAATGGACTCTACTACCTTTTTGTTCCTCCTAGAGTAAACCTTGTCATCTTGTGTGGCATATTTGTCTCCCCCTGTTTGTGATGGCATTGTGAGTGAATCAGGTGTGGGGGATATGATCACAGGATAGGAAGGTAGTATAGGTTCAAGTATAGTAGGCTGAGAGTCACTCCAATTCTCCCCCTGACTCGAAGGTTGTGGATAGAAAGGTATGGCTTCAGCAAATGTGACATCTGACTGACAAAGATTCATTGGGATTTGAGGTCATAACAACGATAACCTTTTTGGCAATTGGAATAGCCAAGAAAGATGCAAGGGATGGACCTAGGGTCAAATTTGGAAGGGGGATGGTGAATATGGACATATACGGTACATTCAAAGACACGGAGAGGAAGAGAGTGATCAAGGTGTGAAATCACATGAGTTTCATGGAGTTTATCAAGAGGGGACATATGAGAAAGGACCCGAGTAGGTAGTCTATTAATAAGGTGAGTGGCAGTAAGGATTGCATCTCCCCATAAATACTTGGGAACATTGTTGGTGTACATAAGGGCACGGGCAATGTCAAGAAGATGACGATTTTTACATTCGGCAATGCCATTTTGCTGAGGTGTGTTAGGACAACTACTTTTATGAATGATTTCGTGAGACTTTAGAAAGTGGCTGAAGGTATGATTGAAATATTCGGTGCCATTGCCAGAGTGTAAGACTTGAATATTATAATGCATTGCTAAAATTGTGGCAACAACAAGACTTATTTAAGGTTCGCCCCCGGGAAAGTCTCAAAGATGCACAACTGTACAAGCAAATTGTGGAAGAAGGACAGATACACGATTTTCTTTTAGGCCTAAATGACACTTTCGAAGAAGTAAGGGGCCGAATCATGGGGTTGAAGCTACTCCCACAACTCTTTGATGTTGTTTACTTTGTGCAATTTGAGGAAAATCGGAAACTCTTGAACCGAAGTGGACCAAGCCAAATTGAAGGCTTGGCACTCGTTGTTCATGGACCACAGGGGGAACGAAAGAATAATAAATGGTGCAACTATTGTAAGAAGAAGGGCCACAATAGGGGAGAATGTCGGAAACTCCATGGAAAACCTTTCGGGGGAAAATCGAACTTCCAAAGTCACCTGACCTCAGCTAAACCAAAGGTGGAGAATGACGATCGCCTGAGTCCAAAGGAATTACAAATGTTTCGCAGAATACTCGACAAACAAAATAAGTCTAATTCAGTTCCCAGCGTGAATCTTGTACAATCAGGTAATTCTATTGTTGCTCTCAACGCTATGATGACTAGTGACGATACCTGGATTGTTGACTCAGGAGCTACGGATCATATGACTGGTAACAAAACTCTATTCCACAACCTTAAACTTTGTCATGAACACCTCAAAGTAAAGGTAGATAATGGGGTATTCACACGGGTTGAGGGCATTGGCACTGTTACGTTATCTGATCACTTGGCAATACATAATGTTCTGTTTGTACCGGAACGTACTTGTAATCTGATATCTGTAAGCAAGTTGACAAGAGGTCAAATATGTCGAGTGATTTTTAATGATGGTCTATGTGTGTTTCAGGATTTAAGAACGAGGAGGACGATTGGGACTTCTAGAGAATGAGATGGATTGTTCTACCTTGGAGGATCAAACTCGAAGAATGAAGATACATGGAAGGCAAGACGAGCGCTGGTTAGCTCGAATTCACAAAATAATGAAGTATTGTTGTGGCATCGTCGATCAGTCACCCTAGTTTTGATTATATGAAACATGTGTTTCCCATTTTATTCAATAAAAGTTCTGTTCCTTTTCATTGTGAAACTTGCCAATTTGCAAAATGACACGATCTTCATATCCCAAACAGCCCATACTCCCTCCTCACCATTCACACTGATTCACAGCGATATTTGGGGCCCTGCTCGAATAACTACCCTTACTTATACTAGGTGGTTTGTTACTTTCATTGATGACCACACTCGAACCATATGGGTTTACTTAATGAAAGACAAATCTGATGTTGCCAAAGTCTTTCAGAACTTCTACACCGTCCAAACCCAATTCAACACGTCCATTAAAGTCCTTCGAAGTGATAATGCCAAGGAATATATGAGCACAGCCTTCAAAGAGTTTCTTGATCACCAAGGAATTCATCACCAAACTTCTTGTCCTTACACCCCTCAACAAAATAGGGTAGCCGAACGGAAAAATCGTCACCTGTTGGAAGTAACCCATGCCTTGCTAATGGAAGGAAATGTTCACACCATATTCTGGGGTGATGCCATCCTCACAGCGGCCTATCTAATTAACCGCATGCCTTCTAAAGTTCTCAAATATGGCACTCCAATTCAAAAACTTCTGGAACTCTTCCCAAATTGCACCCTCATCAATTCATTACCTCCCAAGGTGTTTGGCTGTGTTGTCTTTGTTCACAAAAAGGAGGGCAACAAATTCAGTGCTCGAGTTGACAAGTGTATTTTCCTCGGCTACTCAGTCTTTTCAAGAAGAAAGTCACACCGCTACTACTATTCCAACAGCTATCGATTCTCACCCGAGGGGAAAATAACTACCTTTAGAGTAGAGCTAACTGCTGCGTTTACGCCTCCAACAGATGAAATCGAAAAAAGGGTACAAATGCTACTGCCCGTCTTCCAAGAAACTTATTATCTCTCGGGAAACAGTGTTCTCAGAAAACGAGGCTTATTATCCCAAATTACCCATTCAGGGGGAGTATTCTGATATTAAATGGCTAATCTTGGAAGCATCTAATTCCAACGCCTTAAACTCACCTGACACATCATCACCAGTGCCACCTAACCTTATAGCCTCTCTTGACTTACTTGCTCCTACGAACCAGCCTAATGCACACATTCCAACCCCACTTGAACCCAATGAACCGGAAACTCATGTTGAGATCAATTTAGGGGTGGATGAAAAATCACGACAGGAGATAGAGTCCAACTCATAAGTTCAAACTCAACCAAACACTGGTAGAACTATCTCTCTCATTCAAAGGAACGACCATGAATCCAATCCGGGATTAAATCCTGAAGAATCGGGTTGGCCTATTGCCTTGAGAAAAGGGGTAAGATCGTATACTCATCATCCTATTCAATGATTTGTCTCATATGGTAATTTGTCTGCAAAAATGCAAAGTTTTGTTGTAAACAGTGCACAGATAACCATTCCAAATACATTTCAACAAGCTATGGTTGATTCAAATTGGAAGCAAGCTGCAGAAGAGGAATTGAGGGCACTCAAGGAAAATAGAACATGGGAGATCATGACTCTTCCTAAAGGAAAGAAACCTATAGGATGCAGGTGGATCTTCACTCCGAAATTCAATCCTAATGGCAATATCAACAAATACAAGGCGAGACTTGTAGGAAAAGGATATACCCAGACATACGGGATCGACTATCAGGAGACATTTGCTCCAGTGGTCAAGTTCAATACCATTCAAGTATTGTTATCACTTGCAGCAAACTTGGATTGGTCACTGCACCAACTGGATGTGAAAAATGCATTTCTGAATGGCAACCTGGAGGAAGAAGTATACATGGAGATTTTGGATGGAGTTTCAGCTCCTAATAACTCTGTGTGTAAGCTAAGCAAGTTATTGTACGGTCTGAAAAATCTCCGAGGGCATGGTTCGGTAGATTCACCAAAGTTGTGAAAGGGCTTGGATATACTCAAGGACGAGCAGATGACACGTTCACCAAACGTGTTAATGACAAAGTCACCATATTAATTGTTTATGTTGATGACATAATCATTATAGGAAATGATGAAGAATCCATTGCTCAACTGAAACAGGACTTGTCGACTGAATTCCAGGTGAAAGATCTTGGACAAATGAGGTACTTCTTAGGTATGGAGGTGGCAAGAACTAAGAAGGGCATCAATGTATCTCAGCGTAAGTATACACTAGACCTATTACATGAGACATGTATGTTGGGCACTCAACCAGAAGGGACACCAATGGAAGAGGGGTGTCATTTAGAGATCAAGCCACAAGGTGTTCCAGCTAATCCAGAAAGATACAGAAGACTTGTGGGAAAATTGATATACTTAACCCACACTCGTCCGGATATTAGCTATGCAATTGGAATAGTAAATCGTTTATGCATCAACCACAAGAAGAACACATGGAGGTCTGTATACAAATCCTGAGCTACCTGAAGCTTAATCCTGGAAGAGGAATATTCTTTAAGAAAGGTACTACCAGAAACATCGAAATCTACACTAACGCAGACCATGCAAGGGATAGAGAAATCAGGAGGTCAACCACAGGTACCGTACATACGTGTGGGGAAATCAAGTTACATGGAGAAGTAAGAAACAGCACAGTGGTGTCAACAAGGCAAGAAGCGAGAACTAAGAGCTGTTAACAAAGGAGTATGTGAAGGAATCTGGGTTATCAGATTACTGGAAGAATTGGAGATTCCACATAAGGGACCAATACAACTCTGGTGTGACAACAAGGCCAGCATTGAAATGGTTAAGAACCCAGTATATCATAATAGAACCAAACATGTGGAGATAGACAAACACTTTATTAAAGAAAAGATTGAAGCTGGCATTATGACACTGTCTCACATAAGATCTACAGACCAAATTACTGATATTTTGACTAAACCACTAGGCAGAACGAAGTTTGAAGGTTTTCAAGGCAAGCTGGAAATGATTGACATATACTCTCCAACTTGAGGGGAAGTGTTAGAATATTAGGGAATCAATTATTGTTATTAGTATCTCTTGATCCTTGCCTTGATTATAGCATCTAGATTTCAGCTTTATTAGTTTTCATTAGCCTTTAAATGTAATCCCTGATTACTCTTCTGCTCTATCGCCTTCACTCTATATGTTGTAATGTCTTCCGCTGAATAATACATCTGAATATAGAGTGTTTATATACCTCTGAACTTCAATAGCAAGTAATTATAACCGTGTATTAATTTATCCCTAACGCTCAACCGGACTTAAGGTAAATATACTACCTTATACAATGCCACATCAGATTAGCTAACATTATTACATAGACCATAAGAATGAGTAGTGTGTTAATTTTGTTGCAAGATACAAAGATAACCATGGTAATTTATTTCACTATGTGCTTTCGTTATCTTTCCTAGCATGGAGCGTCTTCTTGCATCATCATTAACTTCCAGGTATCTTGGTTCATACTTTAAGATTGTTACGGTTATGCTCTCTGTCTGCACGTTCAGAGGGCATATTACCAGCCCCTGATCAGTTTGTATTCATCTTGTAAAAACTGGCCCCGTGGCAGACAGAGAACATAACCGTGTAGACAAAAAGATAAAAACTGCCCCTTGAACGTGGTGGAATGAGAGCATAACCATAACATACACAGTTGATACACACAGATAGAAAACATGCCAGCAAGAACATTCCAAATTAGAGGCTGACGTGGACACTCTGGGAAGCCTGCTTTAGGCACTACTTTTTTATTTTTACAGATTTCCATACAGTAAATAAAATTTCTTTGGCGAGAAGGGGGAAAAAATCTAGGCCTTTCTTCTTTAATCGTCTATATGCTGTCTCTGCTGAATCTTTTATATGGAATTAAGTTCTGTTTCAGAATAATACTGGCTACACCAACCAAGCACCTGAGTGAGCAGCCATGGTTGAGTCATGTCATTATTGGGCAGAAAAAAAAAGTACAAACTCCTAACAACTTTTTGGATGGCTTTTCATTTATCAAAAGATTACCATGAAGTATACAAATACAAGCACTCAGTTGGATATTTCATTGTAAATGAGCAATGAAATATTGTAACCAATAAGAATGGCACACATTTTGTTACGCTTGTATAAGAAAATGCTGATCAATGCATGCCGTAGATTGTATTCATACAATGAAGTTGTGGCAACAAACTTTGCCATTCAATACAGTTAAATCAGCTAAAAGACTAAAACTATAACGTAGATATAGATATCTTCATATGTCTAATACTAGTACTACTACGTGCTTTAGCCTTAAGTGAGAGGTCAAGTACAAGGATGGCTAAGTATCCTACTATCTATGTTTTATATTTCTTTTATAATGGAAAACATACAGCCTCTGGTCCTAATATAAGATCTATTTCAATGAAGAAATTAAACTACAGAGTGAATTTTATAATAAGGACTAGAGTAGTATGACACTACTTGACCACAGTGTTACAGAATAGTAATTCGAACAGAGGAAAGAGAGATAAAAATAGGGGGAACTTAGAGGGCAGAGAGGAGAACAGAAGGGATAGAGACAAATCAGAGGGATTAGAGACTGGATATGCAACTTTATTATTCACACAAACTAAATTACAAGTGGGCATATAGGTCTATATATAGGCAGCGACTCCAATGGCTATTATCCTAACTAACTAAATCTGAGACTAACTAACTCGTCATTTATTATCATTATGATTATATAACACAGTAACAGTACATAATCTGTCAAAAAGTCAAGCACAATAACATTGAAAATGCTTTTAACTCCCCTAACTTATCCATGTTATTCTTTGTAATTTTTTATTATTATCACTACTACAAGGAATTTTCACCTCCAACTCCAGAAACCTACTCTTGCAATTCCCAACATCTCAGCTTTATTTCTAACTAAATATCAGCAGCCTACGTACACATAAGTTTAAAATTCAAGTATATGAGATACTTTTCCAGGGAATAGATCATTGCTAACTAAATATCCCTTTTCTAAGATCATAGAGCAACCACTGAAGTATAACTTCAATTTTGGCTGATACAAGCCATGATGGCGTAAACTTCAAGTTTGCTCAATATTGAATATGCTTGTAAACAAATTACAACAGTGAAACCATACATCAAACTCTATGCTTGCAAAACCGCTAACTTAAATGAAAAACTTAACTACAAGTAACACATGCCTATGCGAACAACTCCTGCTAGCTATTAATAATTATAAGTCTAACTTAAATTTGAGCTACGGTATCTCACCTTGTTTTATTTCTTCAACAGGCCTCTATCAGCCATTATACAGAGAAGCTTAACTGCCTCGCAACTCTCATTGTTTTCAAGATAATATCGAATAATTATTTCAAAAGATATGGAATTAGGGAAGCAATTGTTCTCTTGCATTCTATCAAGCAAGGCCTTGGCTTCATGAAGCAAACCCTGTGTGCAAAAACCATGAATCATAGCCGTATATGTATGAACACCTAATTGATAACCTTTGGCCAAAAGACACTGAAAAATCCCCCACGCATCATTTAATCTACCTCCTTTGCACAAACCATCAATAAGTGTAGTGTAGGTCTTCACATCAGGCTGAAATCCTTGGTTGACAATTTGCCTAAATAATGCAATTGACTTGTCAAGATGTCCCATTTTGCAGAATGCATCTAACAAGATAGTGTAAGTGATTATGTTTGGGTGAAGACTCCTATCATGCATCTCATAAATAATATCTTGTGCGCATGAGATTCTTTGAGATTTGAGCAAGCCATCAACAACAGAATTATAAGTTACAACATCAGGAACCAAATTTTTGTAATGCAATTCCTTAAAGAGATCCATGGCTTCATCCACCATTTTCGTCTTAAAGTATGCATTGATCAAAATATTATAACTAACAAGGTCAGGTGCCAAACCATTTTTCATCATCCTACTAAAAACTTTCTTAGCCTCAATGATATTATTAGTCAAACAATATCCATCAATTAAGCAATTGTAGGTAACAACATCAGGCCTCTCATCACTCTTCACCATCCTAGCAAATATAGCTTGAGCTTCTATAATCCTTCCATCTTTACATAAGGCGTCAACTAGGATGTTAAAGGTACGAACATTTGGGTGGATGCCTTTCGATATCATTTCACTGAGCAATTGATTTGCTTCTTTCCACTGATCCATGCAGCAATGACCGTGGATTAGACTATTATAAGTAACAACATTTGGAGATACCCCACGACCAATCATTTCCAAATACACATTGAGCGCATCATTGACAAGTCCATCTTTATAAAGTGCATCGATGACTGTGCTGTAGATAACAACATTAGGCTTGACTGACGTTTTTTCCATCCTTTGCAACAATTTAATGGCAGATCTTGTTTTCCCTATTTTACACAGCCCATTTGTTAATGCCCCATAAGTAACTTCATCTAACTGAAAACCTTTCGCCAGTATGTCATCATAGAAATCTAGAGCTTTGCCAACATGTTGGTTAAAACATAGTCCTTTTACTAGTGTATTCAAAATGACGACGTTTGGTTGATAACCCATCTTGAAAATTTTCCCAAATGTAGAGAAAGCAAAATCCATCTGACCAACGTGGCAGTAGCAATTGATCAAGATGCTCAGGTTAAATACATCTGGCGTGAAGCCCTTAAACTCGGCTTGGGCAAGAAGTGAGATAACATGGGGATAATGTTTCATCTTCACTATAGACCCTAAAATCTTATTAATATGGCGTCTGGATGGTGGAGGATGCATGTTTAGCATGGAATTGAGTGAAGCCACAGCGTTTTTGAGGCTGTTGGGATTTGGGGAATGGGAATGAAGATGACATTTGAGGGTGATGGAAGAAGAGGAAGAGAGAAAGAAGGCACAAGTAGCAAAGAGAGGAAATTTGGAGAAGGAGTACCTTGCAGCAGCAGAAGAAAGCATATTGGGATCGATCAGATTGGAAGAAGAGTATCTGCTATGCTTCAATGCTTCTTCACTTCCCCGAATGAACCAAATTGAAGACTGAAGGTAGTGTGAAGCCGAAGTTGATGAAAGAAATCAGAAACTGATGATGAAGCCGGAGCATCATCGAGGCGGTCGTTTTCTATTTTAGCCTTCGTCTTCCGATCGGGGGACATTTCGGACAGGCCATTGAATCAGTACGGGTAAAATTTCAGTGGGGATTCCCGTCTTTTTCATTTAGATGGATATTTCGTTTAAAATATAAGAAAAAGGCTCTCCCGATTACAAATGATATATTTATCTGATTTAATTAAATTAAAAAAATTGTTAATTAATATATCATGTATTTTTAAAAACATTATAGTCATTTTCCGTGATTCACTCATTTTTTCCCCTTAATTATAGTTGAAGAAATATAAATATAGATAAATTAAAAAAAATTGATAACTATAACATATAAGTGTTATATTTTGAATTAAAATCAACTTCGATGGAGTCGAGGGGGAGTACAAACACGCATATTAAATGGGGGCATTTTAGTACTTTCTTAATGTAATATATGAAAATTATTTGAGTTTAAGTGCCTGTTTGGGGTTTCCAAAACTTTGATTTTGTCACAAGTCTCTCAAACACCCCTCACACACTTTTATAAAATCCAAGTTTGATGCAAAATAACTTCTAGACACAGTGTGTTTAACAAATTTTTGTCAAAACCTAGATTTTGAAGTTATCGAAACACTCATTTTTATCTAAAAGCTAAGCTGTACATGGTAACGCGCTCTCAAAATGAGTTTTTGTAAAATTCCTGTTCCTAAAAATAAAAATGAGATAAAAATTATGTTTGATAAATTTCTGAATAGGTTTATTTTTTATACTGAATAGCTTGTCTGTTTTGGGCACAAAATCAGAATCAGTTTTTTCGCTCGGCGGTAAGCTCCATTCTGCTGCACCTATGTTTGTCTTAGCGAATACATGGGAAGGAATCCTGTATGAGGACGGTGTGCAGGGTCCTTGATCTGTTCATTCCATTACCTGCACCGGAGGTTTTTGTATTGCTGGTCCGGGATCTGGCATATGGCTGATTGGGAAATCATCGTCGCTGCAATTTGAAGGCGATCCAGGGACTGATATGAACTTAGGGTTTGAAACGTCATCTTCGCTGGGAATTTTAGGTGGTGGTGGAACTGAAAGCGATGGAGGATTTAGATTTTGATTATTTGAGGGGGAGGAAGATTGGGTTTCAGGCTTAGTTATGGGATTACCTGAATGATTGACGTTGGTTGTTTCAGAAATCTGGAAGTCCTTGACGGTTACCATTTCAGGGTCATCATCGGTCGCACTACTAGGTGTTTCGGAGGGATTTTTCGATGACGGTGGCTTATCACCCGAGTTGTTGTTCACGGTGCTTTCATCTCGTTGCTCCATTACTGGAAATGCTTTCTGCAGATCGATCTGTGAGAGTTGGCGATGGTTCTAGGTGATTGCATTCTTCGAAACTGAAAGGGGTCTTTTGGCGCCAACCCCCCACCCTAGCATTTTTCTTCTTTTCCTATTCAATGAGTCTCAGTCTTTACAATTATGTTGCTCTAACTCCCCAATAAGAACAGTAGATGTTGCAAATTTCTGTAAGTCTTTAAAAACAATTGTTTTATCTTGATTTATGATGCTTCTGGGTGCGTTACAGAATAGTTTTAGTAAACTCCTATGAATTGATGTGGTTGAAACTATATGTGTGCACCCAGATCATGAGAACAGGCTAGGAGTGAGAGATGCAGTTGGGATTCTCAAGGGTGAAGCACCACTTCCATTGTTACCTTCATGTAAACCAAGGGTGAGACTTAGGCTTATTTTACCAAATGATACTGAGGATATATTGGATGTTATAGGAGACAGATCCAATACTAATGAGGTTGCCTATTTGACCTCAAGGAGCCGCTTTAACTAGGAATTTTGTACATTGTTCAGGCTTATAGATGATGATTGTGTCCAAATTTTTTGTGCTATCAGATGTAAACAAAAAAGATTATGTTCAAAGTATAGGAATAAATGAATTTGATTCTTGTAGTCTCAAACAGTTTTTCGCAGTCCAGGAGAGGACCAGTTTTAATTTTTCTGCATAATAGTTTTAAAAATCTATGTGGGCATGTGTGTGTAATTATTGGCTAAAACAGACCAATTCTTGGAGTACAATAGTATACGCTGGTGTAATGTTTTTTTTTTTTTTTTTTTTTTTTTTTTTTGATACATAAAAGTTTTGGAGGGGTTCGACATCGTCTTCCCCACCAAGCCGGGGCACGGCCCGGCTCTATGAGCACTTGCGGGACTTACGAGATTGCCTACCAAAGAGTCCCGCCGACAAGAGGGGATCGAACCCACGACCCAAGGGCCTAGTCTTGGATCCCTTACCATCTATGCCAACTCTCATTGGCTGGTGTAATGTTTTGAAGACGACTTGTTTCTGTTTCAAACCTAAGATACTAGGGGCCTGCTTGAAGGTAAAGTTGTAAAGTTTATAGATGATGATTGTTTTCAAACTTTCGGTGTTATCAGATACAACTTTTGGTTCGATCCCCTCCGTCATTTGGGACTTTTTTGGTAGGCGATCTCGTAAGTCCCGTAAGTCGTCATGTGTTCCGCCAAGTGCCCGGCCTTGGTGGGATGATGTCGAACCCCTCCAAAACTTTTTTATATCAAAAAAAAAAAGATACAACTTTTGGGTTTTTTTTTTTTTTTTTTTGAAATTTACAAAATGAGTTAACAAACGTAATTCTAATTTTTGGAGGCAAAATAAAATGAATTAACAAACGTAATTCTGATTCTCAGAACTCTTCTAAAACACAGATTAAAAAAAAAGTTATTTCATCTCAGAAACAATGTTGAGGAACAGAATGGTTGTCATGCACATGCTCAATGTTTTGTTCTAATTTTCAAAGTTTACAATTACTTTTGTTTCAAAAAATAGTTTAGAGTTATTATTGCACCTTTGATAAAAGTTAAATGTTATTTTAGCATCTTATCCCATTTATAAAATACTGGAATAATAATTTTATAAAATATTACACTTGAACTTATCCATTTTTTAATTTAAACGTCGCAATGAGATTCTGCTGTAAGGGGCTTTACCCCTCCCTGTATGGATAATAATACAAATTTGAATCATAAAAAGTGTACTCATTGAGATTGGCAAAAACTCGAAAGGGAAAATACTTAATCAAATAGGAAAAATTAATATATAAAAATTGCATGATTTTAATACGAAATAGTCATATTAAATTTTGTGAATTATTTATTAATCAAACTCTTTTTCTAATTTATATACTCAATCCTTAATATAAGATATATTTTGAGAGTTAATCTTGATTCTAAATATATGATATAATTCTTATATTTGTCAATCTTTTCCTAATTTACCCATATTAAGCATCCCTCAACAATAATCAAGGAGGAGAGGGAAGAAAAGAAGTAAGGAAGATAAGTAGAGTATTTTAGAAAATGCATATCATATTAACTATCTCAACTAACTTCTTTAATCTAATCAAATTAGATAAATATATCTTATATTAAAGAGAGAAGTGTTATTATTTTAAGATGTTTAATTAGAATTTTAAAACTTACTATGTACGAGTATGTGAATCAAATGTGATAAAATATTATATATCAAATAAAGTAAATTTTAATAGTCCCTTGAATTCTTAATATAGGAGTTAAATAACTAATTTATAGAAATTAAGAAAATTAGTAAAATTAACCATTAGTAAAAAATGTATTGACTTTTTTTAAAAAAATCCCTTGTTTAATCATTATTTGTATTGAAACTACTCCTTATTAAAAATCTCTCACTATGCACTTAACATTGGTAATTTGAGGAAAATTTATAAATTTTTAAAATAAAATGGATTGAGACCTATATTTAACCGTGGTTTTAAAACTCAGACGGGAACTACTGAGTGGACGGAAGAGGATTTCCTCATAATCAGATTTCTCATAATCCCTCACAGGCAAATCGTAGTCAAATCTTGATCAAGGGCCCCTGAATAATTTTTTTAAAAACCACACGCGGTTTTTAAAAAAATTATTCGGGCCCTTGGATCGGGATTTGGGCGGGATTTGCCGATGATGAGAGATGGGTAGAAAAGTGATGATGAGAAGATCCGGATCCCTGAGTGGACTTGAAATTTGGTGAACCGGTCAACTGGACTGTTCGGCCTAGGACCCAACTCCGGTCTACTTTTTTCTCGCCATCATCGTTCTTCGGAGAAGCCATGGAGCTGCCACTTGCTGCTTGTGGCCATGGAAGAAGGAAGAAGAAGCTTATGAAAGAGAAGAGAGAGAAAGGGCCAGCTCATGTCTTGTCTTTATTCCTCGTCTTGCATGTTTGATTGTTGAGTGTTTAGAGAAAAGATGTGTTATGGACCTCGGAAATGGGCCGAGACCAAGTCAAGCCCACTAGAGGCCAACTACCCCCATCTATCCCCACTACCTCGGTGGTGCGGGAAATGGGGGCGCAGCGCACGACATCATGGGAACATGCCGCCTAGAGAGTCGGATCAACCCGGCTCGGTTATAAATAGGCACACCCCCGGTGAACGGTACACACGTATTCTCCTAACTCTTTAGATATCGTCCCACCGTGCACACACCCCACACCCTCGTTGTGTACGGTGATCATCTTGTCCACCGTTATCCGTGCTATAGATAACATTGGATAAGCCTACCGATCATATATTGAAGTTAACCAGCCTCCAGGGCTGAGACATTTGTGTTCCACAACGGAACATTGGCGCCGTCCGTGGGGACGACTAAACTTCGAATCCCATACCATAAAGCCACGAACCTATCATAGCAAATGGCGAATACAAGAGGACGTGGTGCAACAACTCGGCAGAATCAAGTGCCAGAAGAACAACCAGAGCAACACGAAGGACAAACATCACAACCGGGGGGCCCGATGAACCCGGAAAAAGAACCAATGTTGGTGGAAACCGAAGAGGAGACATCGGGCACACGAAATCTCAACCCTTGAAGATGTCGCTACCCGGCAAACCAAAACCATTGAAGTGGTTGACCCCGATATTCGTTGTTACGAACCACCCTTGGGTCCGTATTGGGGAGAATAGACGAGATGGAAACACGGAATCGATTACAAAGGGAAGAGGACGTCAGGACTATGAGAGAAGAGATGTACCGCCGCGAGGAAGAATTCGGGAAATTAGTCGGACGTCACACGGACCAACCCGGATCATGACGGCAACGCTGGGAAGGGCAATGTGGACCCGAGCCAAAATGGCATCCCAACTCCTCGGAATATTGGGACGTCACAGACAGCTAATGAAGAAGACACTCCCGAGATGAGGAACGATACACGGGAAGCCAGAAGCAAGAAAAAACAAGATCGGACAGTGGCTAATCAGGACAACACTGATAACACTCGAAAAGAACGATCGTCGGTCGGAACGTCTAAGAAAGACAAAGGAAAGGTCCTCTCTAATAAAGATGTGGCATCGCCACAACGGATGCAAGCTCGGATGAGGAGGAGAAAGTCGCGACTCCCTTCATGGCCAAAATAATGGCCGCGCCTTATCCAAAAGGCCTAGACACCAAAGATTTCCCGAAATACGATGGAACCCAGGACCCGCAAGTGCATGTGGGCAATTTCAGAATGGAGATCATGGTCAAAGGATACTCGGGGCCGTGGTACCCCGGTTGTTTGCGGAACGCTACGTGGACCAGCCCAAATCTGGTTCAACACCTTGCCGTAAAACACAATCCCGACTTGAAAGATTTAGAGAACAAATTCCTACTCAACTTCGCCACGAGCAGAAGCAACCCAAAACCGAGTTCCAATTGGATCAGGTGAAGCAATCACCCGGGAAACGGTGCAAAAGTATTTGGATCGCTTCAAGGACACGGCAATACAAGTGCCGGGGTTAAAGGAAGACGTACATTTGCACTGCATCATAGCTGGCCTGGACAAATCCTCACGTTTGAAGAAGTCGGTCGTGAAGCGACGTCCCAAAACACTGGCCGAATTCCGAGATCGTTCAAAGACATACATAGAGCTGGAACAGATGGATATCATGAGCCATGTACCACGGGATAAGCGGAGGAGTCCATCTCCCCGAGTGAAGGAACGATACAATCCGAACAGACAAGAATCCCGAGGACGAAGGGATGCTAAACCTCGAAGAGCAGAAGGAAGATATGATCGATACGCTCCACTAAAAGTATCTCAGGCCCAGGTCTGGAAGGAAGTCTCCCTGACCGAGATGAAAAAAGTAGAACGGCCACGCCCGATGCGGAATGAACATACCCTGGACAAATCCCGATATTGTGAATTTCATGACCAACACGGGCACACCACGGATGTCTGTTGGGATTTAAGGGACGCCATCGAGAAATTCATACGAGAGGGAAAGCTCCGTAAATATCTCGATCCAAACGCAAGGGCGGCGGGGCAAGCGCGAAGGAGAACGGAGTAGAAGTCCATTTGGCCGAAAAAAAAGAAGACGAGAAAGAAAAAAGGAAGAGAAGCACATGATGAGTATCCCGAGTCAAAATATGACTCGCAATGGGATTGTTGGAGGTTTCGGCGGAGGAGGAGATTCCGCCAATCAAAGAAAAAAATACTTGAAAGAGGTTCTATCCATAGTTGACCGTCCGAGATTTAAAAGGGAGTCCGCAAAACCAAATTTGCCAATGCTCGGGTTTATCAAGAAGACTTGGAGGATGTCATGCCGGACACCACGACGGGCTCGTCATAACCGGAATCGTCAAAGATTGCCGAGTTAAGAAGATTTTTATTGATAATGGAAGCGCGGTGGACATAATCCTCTCGGGATGCATTTAAACGCATGCGATTCGATTCGGAAGACCTCAAACCATGTAGGACCACCCTAACAGCTTTAATGGAGAAGACACCCGTCCAAAGGGATACATCGACCTCAAATTGACGTTGGGGACGAAAGAGGCGTTCAAGTCTGGGATAGTCCGTTTCGTTGTGGCCGACTTCCCGTCTCCATACAATATCATTCTCGGACGACCAACTATCCATGATTGGAACATGCTGGTATCGTCTAATCACCAGAAGTTGAGATTTTATGATAGAGAGAATCAGGTCGTTACCATAAAAGGAGATCAGAGAGACTCTCGGCAATGCTACTTTGAAGCGGTGAAAATTCCAAAGACAGACCCTGCCAAAGAAGGTGAAAAGAAGACGGACAGTAAGCCTGTTTACATAGTAGAGTTAGACTTGAGGGAAGAAGATAAGATGCAAAGGTCCGAGCCTAATGAAGAGAGAAGATTTCGTCCGGGGGATGAACAGAGCGAGACCACCAAAATCGGAAAAACATTGGATCCCGAGATGCGAGCAAAATTGGAGTTGTTCCGCGAGCAAACAAAGATGTGTTTGCATGGACGCCATCCGAGATTCCAGGAATTGACCCCGAGTTTTGTTGTCACAAATTGGCCATCCACCATGGGTCAAACCCAAAGAGCTCGAGAAAGAGGAAACAGGTGCGGACCGGGGTAAAGCCTTGGAAGCGCATGTCCAGGAGTTGATCACAGCCGGATTTATTAGGGAAGTGCAATACACGACGTGGCTGTCAAACGTGGTCATGGTCAAAAAACCTAACGGCAAATGGCGCGTATGCACGGACTATAAAGACTTGAACAAAGTATGTCCGAAGGATGCATTTCCCATGCCGAACATTGACCAATTGGTTGATCAGTCGGCCGGCTTCCAACTTTTGTCATTTATGGATGCATACTCGGGATACAACCAGATTGCCATGCATCCCGAGGATCAAGAGAAAACGGCCTTCATCACGGACAATGCGAACTACTGCTACAACGTGATGCCATTCGGCCTCAAGAATGCGGGGGCGACTTACCGAGAATGATGACAAAGGTCTTTTCGGATCAGCTGGGAAAAAACGTGGAAGTCTACATTGATGATATGATAGTTAAATCTAAAGAGCAGAACGACCATGTTCATGATCTACAACAAACTTTCGAAAAATTGAGGAAGCATCGAATTCGGTTGAATCCGACGAAATGTGCTTTCGGAGTTCCGTCAGGAAAATTCTTGGGTTTCCTCTTGACCAACCGAGGCATTGAAGCTAACCCAGAAAAGTGCAGAGCCGTGATGGAAATGAGACCCCCGGAGAACAAGAAAGAATTACAACGGTTAATGGGCGATTGGCGGCCTTGACAAGGTTCTTGCCCAAGTCGTGAGAAAAATCCCTCCCATTCTTTAAGCTCTTGAAGAAGGAAGCTCGGGAAGGATGGAACTCGGAGTGTGAAGAAGCGTTCGACGAGAATAAAGCAATGCTTGGCATCTCCTTGGTGTTATCACGGCCGAGAAGTTGGGGATAAATTGTTCTTTGTATTTGTCGGTTGGGGAAAAGGCGAAGAAGCGCGGTCTTAGTTCGAGATACCGAAGACGGACGAGTAAACCAAGATATTTCGTAAGTCGGCACTTCGCAAAGTTCCGAGTTGAGATATCGAAGTTGGAAAAAATGGCCTTTGCACTATTAACGACGGCAAGACGACTTCGCCATTATTTCCTTGGCCATTCGATCGTGGTAAGAACGAATCAACCCATCCGACAAGTTTTACATAAACCGGACTTGGTATTTGGCGGGATGATAGCTTGGGCCATTGAATTGTCCGAGTTTGATATTACATATGAGGCCCAGCGGCAATCAAGTCACAAGCTTTGGCTGATTTCTTAGTCGAGCTAACCTCGGTTCAAAATGAGAAGACGGGAGCCGAACCATGGAAAGTTTTCGTGGACGGATCGTCTAACATCAAGGGAGGTGGTGCCGGAGTTATTGTGGAAAGTCCCGAAGGCGTGGCGATGGAATTATCTCTCCGACTTGATTTCCCGACATCGAATAATCAAGCGGAATATGAGGCCCTCATTGCCGGGTTCCGCAGCCAAAGAAAACGGAGCTCGGCAAGTCCATGTATCCACGGACTCTCAACCGGTCGCTTCCCAAATCCAGGGAACCTATCAAGTGAGGGCCCTGTTGGCCAAATACTTGACAAAGGTGAAAGACATTATGACATATTTCGACGAGGTGACGGTGGCGCACATTCCTCGGGCAGAAAATACGAGGCCGACATCCTCTCGAAGCTAGCTAGCACGAAGTGCCCGGAAATCTCCGCACAATTGTCCAGCAGAACCTACGGAACCAACTTGCGTGATGCTGATTTTAGATTCGGGGATTGGAGAAAACCAATTGCCGATTATCCGGAAAGGGGATAACCCGGAGGATGCGGCCGAATCAAGAACTCTAGTCGAAACGGCCGCCTATGTGATGTTGAACGATCAGTTGTATCGTAAAGGCGTGCATTCCCCCATGGCTAAATGTCTCAACGAAGATCAAGCTCAATACGTTTTGGCGGAAATCCACGAAGGCATAAACGGACAACACATGGGGGCGAAAGCTTTGGCCCGTAAAGCAGTTCGGGCGGGATACTATTGGCCTACAATGGCGCAAGATGCTAAATATCATGTTCAAAGATGCAATAGTTGCCAGAAGAACGGCAAGTTATTGTGGGTTCCACCATCCGAGTTGACGCAAATCACGGCTCCATGGCCATTCTACAAATGGGGCATGGACTTGTTGGGACCGTTTAAACCAGCTCCAGGCCAATTGAAGTGGTTGATCGTCGCGGTCGATTACTTTACTAAGTGGATCGAAGCTGAACCTCCGCGACCATTACCTCGGCTAGAGTGCAGAAATTCCTACAAAGGAATATCATATCGCGATTTGGGATTCCAGCGGAAATAGTCACGGACAATGGAACGCAATTCATGGGAGAGGCTTCCAAAGGCAAATGATGTCCGCCCTTAGTGTGAAGCATCATTTCGCTCCGTGGAACACCCACAATCCAACGGACAAGCCGAGGCAAAGAACAAAGTCATCGTCAACGGACTTAAAAAGCGAATGACCGAGGAACGGAAAGTTGGGTGGAACATCTCTATGCGAGTCTTGTGGGGTTGTCGGACCACAGTTCAAACATCCACAGGAGAGACGCCGTTCAGGCTGACATACGGCTGTGAGGCCATGATTCCAGTAGAAATCGGCGAACCCTCATGGAGAAAAGCGACGACTTCGCAGCAAGGGCAGGAAAATGACGAGGCTATCGCAGTCGAGCTAGATCTGATCGACGAAGTTAGAACCACGGCTCACTTGCGAGACTTAGCCACAAAGCAACTCGTCGCGGCCCGGTTCAATAAGAAGATTAATCCCCGATCCTTCAACAAGGATGACTTGGTGCGGCGAAGGGCCGATATAGGCGAAATGCCCGAGACGGGAAGCTCGCGCAAATTGGGAAGGTCCTTACCGCATCCGACATGAACTCGGAAACGGTGCTTATGTGCTCGAATCACTGAAAGGGGAAGCAATCAAAAGGACTTGGAATGCCGACAAACTTAAGGCTTACTATAGCTGATTATCGAAGTCGATGCACTCGTTTGTTTTCAATGTTTTGTTTTCAATTAATTTCAGTATTTCCCTATATTAACTTGACTTTCAGGCTTACTTCATCATGAATATGTATCAAATTCCTCTTACGGGAATCGAGTCGATGTAAAGCCAAACAATGAATGAATCAAAGGGACGGCATGAGTAACTTGTTATTCCGCAACTTGTTCAAATGAAGAAATTATCTCGCGTAATGGCAAACACATGTATGGACCAAAGTTCATAAATCATGTAAAAGAAATTATCTCGCGTAATGTATGGACCAAAGTTCATAAATCATGTAAAAGTAACATGTATGGACCAAAGTCCATGAATCATGTAAAAGAAAAGCCGCCGAATAAATATCCTAGTAAGCACATTTACAAGATCGTGGCAACGAAGAGCCAAATGATAGGATTGATGGAACTCGGATTACTCAATTCGTGTTTATCAGATTATCCACGTTGGCCAAAGTAAACATGTGCGAAATGGCAAACGCCCATTTTCGTAAATCATGTAGCGGCATAGCCGCCAAGTTTAGTGTATACACCATTTAAAAGCCGAAACTAGGCATACCAGAAAGGAGTGTTTCCCTGACCTTGATCACGTCGGGAAACCTTCAATTCGAAAGACGCTAAATAGAAAATAAGCGCATATGATTAAAGCGGTCAAATCAAACGTTTACAAATTGAAGCCCTACAGGGGAAAAGCAGTGTTTACATAACCTACAGACAAAGCTGTAAGGTGCAAAATGACAAATTGACGACTATTGCTGAACAGACGGAGATTGGCCGCCAGCTTCTTCTTCCTGAACCGTCTCGGCAAGGCTGGCATCATCAACCACGGGCGGAGCCGGAATAAATATCCCGTCTTCAACGTACGCGTTCATGTGCACTCCGTCTAAATTCAAATCGAATGAGGAATTCAGGAAGCGAACTTGTTCCACGGCATTCTCAAAGGCCTCCTTAACGCTGCGTTAGCTTGGAAATATTAACCTCGGCGACATCAAGGGCGCCTCGGCATTTAACTAAGATTGGCTCGAGCGGCCGTGAGGCTTGCTTACAAGCTTTGAGCTCCGTCGCCCGTTCGTCAATAAAGTTTTTATATCCGGCAATGGACTCAATATCACTCGTGGACTGCGCCGCGCCCTTCGAGTAAGCTCGACTCGGATAAGTGCAGCGCGTCACGGACTTTAACCGGCTCGTCGAGAGGCTTTCCTTCTCGGCTCTCGCCACTTGCAGATCCTCCGTGCTTGAGTTAATGCCTCGTCGTTCTTCTTCTTCTCTTCCTCAAAGAAGTCCAGATCTTTCTCATTCGACCGACCTTCTCTTTGAGATGCGCCACCGTTGACAAAGGCCGACGTTCTTCAAGTTGGCATGCTCAATCTCCTTCAATTCCCGCCGTCTCGCCTCGACAATGTCTCCGCCCGTCATACCAATGGTCGCGGACGAATGCCCTTACGGAGGGAGTTGGGTATTTTATGTCCCCAAAAATAAGAACGAGGGAGCTGAATGGCCTGGACGGACATCGGGGCAAGAGCTTCGTGCTCATGATCCCCGGATCTCGAGCCGGAGAAGTCGGGATAGGAATATCCTTGCTTGTTGAGGGATTGTCATTCTTCTTCCTCTTCGGAGCTTTGGTTTTCTTGGCGGTAGCAGAGTCATCAGCTGTCCGCAGCGCTTTCGTTTAGATCCCGGAGTTGTTGGACGAGTGGCGGGAATTGTCACGTCCGAGATACTCGGGTCTTTTTCCCATCGGTGTACCGAAAAGCAAAAGCAAAGAAGTCAAAGTCCGACCAAACACGCACGAAGGATAAAATTGGGGGGGGAGCCCTATAAACACCTACGGGATGTAATGTACTCGGCCGACTCCACCAAATTGTCTTTTTCCGGACTAAGGCAATAAGGGCGCCGATGGTTTCTCTCAGCGGCGGATAATTGCGACTTAGTTGGCAAAAAATCTTTCGCGTCAAACTTGTGGTGTTCGTGGACCAATATAAGGGGAAGCGTCCCTCGACTTCCCGGACGTCCGGGTTCGAAGAAACCACGGTATATCCCCTAAGCCGCGACAACTTTGAAGTAAGATGTTTTGAAGCCTTTCCAGAATCTTTAAAAGGCCTAAGAAACTTGCGACCATGAGACGCCCGAAATGAGGTCCAACAAAACCATTTCTTTTCCCCGTCCGTGGTAGTCTTAATATCTAAGGGAGTGAAGAAGCTGCAAAACACGGAGATTTAACACTCGAGGTTATGAGTCGTGCAATACTTTTCAAAGGCAACGGCCGCGGCCCAACCATTGGGATGTAAGGCGAGAAGGTGCAAGGTGGAAATGGGTGAGAAGGCTCATTTGGAAATCGGAAAAGGGGAATTCAACCCGAGATAGGTGACAAAATCCTTGTAAAAATAAAAAAAAGTGGCGGGACTCATCGTTGGATCGACCCGAGGCCACGACTCGCTGGTCGGAGGCAAGCATACATCATACCCCTCTCCACTTCGGGCAATCCGCGAAAGCACTTTTCCAGACATCTTATTCTTACGGTCAAGTACTATATTGCTCACAAGATAGTCTCGACGGAAGGCATTCGTGAAGGTCCTCGGAAGGGGCGGACTCCCGATCTCGGAATGAGTGGTTTGGTGTGAAGACATTTAAACCTAAAATAAAAACAAAGGCCGAATCGAACTACGAAGTATACCTGACAAGACAGGAATTTCAGGACGAGCTTGAACAAGCAAGGGCCCAAGTGAAGAGGAATGCGTCGGTTTATTGCAGCGGCATCTATCCAATAGAGACTCGGCTTCTCTGTCATGGCCATGACGAGCAAGCTCGATCGCTTTGTGGCAACAGTCTTCACAAGGACCAGAAGGGCCCATGTTTGAAGACGGGGGAATAACCTCGGGAGAAGCCGACAATCTGGGCGAAGGAGAATTAGGGGGTTCGGCATCGGGTGAAGAAGGAACTCGTACGCTTGTCCTACTCCCACTTCCCCGAGATCGGAGTAAATTTTCCATCCTCTCTTCTTCCGTGGGAAGAATGGACCATAGCCAAAGTTTGGTTCGACTGTGCACACGTTCAAGAATCTCTATCTTCTTCCGGAATAGGGTTACCATACATGTCTACTAGTGGGGGTTTTGGATCCATCTTGGGAACAAGTTATATAGCATGTTAAAACATGAACGAATATATGCATATCAAACCCAGATAGCCAGACTGCCCAAATTTGCCCAGATTGTGAAGGATTCAACAAATCAAAATCACTCAAATGCAGAACGGCAAACAATAAAGCATCGAATAATTCAAAGCCAGAGATAGTGAATTAGCAAAAACATAAATGGTGTCGAAGCAACTCAGACAAGCAGAGTTCAAAATGGCATTCGACATTTTTCGTTTGGAGAGGAATTCACAGTCATCACAGTCGCTCAACACCTCAACACCAGTGCCAAAGAGCAAAATACGAATTATAACATGCTTTGGTGTTTCAAGAACAAGCGAGAAAACAATACCCGGAAGCAAGAGAACGAGAGAGCAAGAAGCAGATTCGAAACAAGAAGCAGGTTCGAAAAGGGAAATCCCGGGTACGATTCTTCAAAGTTGAGAAGACGAAGAAAAGTGATGATGAAGGGTGTGAGGAGCACTTATAAGAGTTCTAGAGATATGACGTTTAGAAGCAGTTACGTTACATCGGTTACAAAGGGGTAAAAGAAAAACCCTAGAAAGCTATGATGACGATATGACGTAGGGCATTAATGGGCGCGTTAACCAAAGGCGGCGCTTGAAGGCACGTGTCATTATAATC
This sequence comes from Acacia acuminata, assembly GCA_019022655.1. Classification (NCBI taxonomy): domain Eukaryota; kingdom Viridiplantae; phylum Streptophyta; class Magnoliopsida; order Fabales; family Fabaceae; genus Acacia; species Acacia acuminata. The sequence goes on from JAFJYI010000075.1 coordinate 2,162,246, forward strand.
GGAAACGACGGGTATACGATGCGACGCGAGCAAACGAAAAGACACTTAGCTAGGCGAACGGTCGCGTTTGCTGGTATGTCGGCATTGTTGCTCAAACCCTGAGCCGAGTACCAAGTCGTACAGCTGCCAAGGTGAATTGATGAACCCGAAAGAAGACCCTAAAACGACGAGACCTAGGCGGCTTGTGGAAACGCACGAGGTCGGGTTCTAGTGTACGAGGTCGGGATCTAATATACAAGATCCGCGGCAATGCTTGTGCAAATCTCTACTCACCACGAATGTAGGATGCGGTTACGGCCAATTGAAATTAGAACCCAAAATGGCTCAGAGAAATAAGGGCCTGGAAAGTCGGGGCCTACACCGGAGTAAAACTCGGCAATTCGTAAGCCCGAATAGCCGACTTTGGGGGCAACTGTTATGGACCTCGGAAATGGGCCAGACCAAGTCAAGCCCACTAGGAGGCCAACTACCCCACATCTATCCCCACTACCTCAGTGGTGCGGGAAATGGGGGCACAGCGCACGACATCATGGGAACATGCTGCCTAGAGAGTCGGATCAACCCGGCTCGGTTATAAATAGGGGCACACCCCTGGTGAACGGTACACACGTATTCTCCCTAACTCTTTAGATATCGTCCCACTGTGCACACACCCCACACACGTACGGTGATCATCTTGTCCTTACTCCGTGCTATAGATAACATTGGATAAGCCTCGATCATATATTCCGGCCTCCGGGTTTGAGACATTTGTGTTCCACCGGAACAAGATGGATCTTCACATGGGAGAGAGTGAAGAAAGGAGGAAAGAGAAGAAAAAAATATGACTTGGGAAATTCAGCAAAGAAAAAAATAAATATGAAAATAACAAAAAATAAAATAAAAATAATGATAGGCATAGAAATGCGATTCATTTCGGGCGTCCATTACATGGAATCGATACGGTTAAAATTTCGGTGGATTCTCTTTTTTTGAGAAATCCACGAAATTTAAAAAGGTGAAAAAAAAAAGACTAGACTATGAAAGTGTAGTCCAAATACATCAAATTAGAGAATAAACTAGTAGTGGTGCTCGTTGGTCTTTTAAAACCATATCAAGGCATCCCGTGGAAATCATTGGGATTAGAACCACGTTGGCAACAAAAAGGGGCATCGTTAGTTCTCTATGTGTTTTGATGATGAGTGACAATTGTAAACAAGCTAGGAGTTTTGTCTTAGTAAGTTGAAAAACTTTGTCAAGACAAAACTCGAGTTTTGATTTTAAAACTCGAGTTTTGATCTTGCGGAGAAATGCTCGATTTCAATGATCGAGCAAAACTTGAGTTTTGAGAAAAAAAAACTCGAGTTTTGTGACCTACGAAGAATACCTAGTTCTTCACTCAAGTCAAAACTTGAGTTTAGCTTGTAAAACTCGAGTTTTGACAGAACAAAGACTTTTAAATTTTCAAACTCGGTCTCGCCTTAACACCAGGAATTTGATTTATTCCGTTTTCACCGAGTAAAGTAAAAACTCAAGTTTTGAATTCAAAACTCGAGTTTTGGCCAACCCGAGAGCATCTCAAGTTTTCAAAGTTTTCATGTTAAAATGAAAACTCGAGTTTTGATTTCAAAACTCGAGTTTTGGCCAACCCGAGAGCATATCAAGTTTTCAAAGTTTTCATGTTAAAATGAAAACTCGAGTTTTGATTTCAAAACTCGAGTTTTGTTCAACCAGAGAGCAACTCACTTTTCTAAATGTTTGAAAACTCAAGTTTTGTTTTGAAACTCAAGTTTTGGAGTTTTGGACTACAACATATTATTTTCATTAACAGTCAAAACTCGAGTTTGGTTTTGGAAACTCAAGTTTTGAGATTCACTTAAACTTTGGTCCAAAAGCTCAAAACACAACTTTGCTCTCTCGGAAGATGAAAACTCGAGTTTAGATTTTGAAACTCGAGTTTAGACAATCAGACAGTTGCAAACTCGAGTTTTGATGAACAAACTCGAGTTTCCAACGCTGACTTTGAAATTCGATTTCTACGATTTTACAAATTATTCTTATTTGATCTTAATACTTTCCGGAATATTCTCAACTATACCTAGCTATGTTTAATGACTTTATTAGTGAGTTTCGGTGATTTAGAGAATGATTTTGGAGTGATAAAGCAAAAAGCAAAAAGTGGTTCATAACATTAAATGCACTATTCGAGAGAGTTGCATTACTTTGGCTAATCCATCTCCACACGGTTGCAAAGCATTAAAGAATGTTTTCTACAACAAGCAACTGCATTTCCAACGGATTAATTTGCAGAAGGTCAACACAGACTACTTGACCATTTGGATTAAGGCGAGATTAGAGAGAAGAAGCCAAAATCCACTTCCTAACCTTGCGAGAATTTCTCCAACGGATCTTTGGGATAGCAACGGTCATTTAATGATCTCTCGAGTATAAATAGGACTGCATTCAAGTCTTCCCAACAACTACAACAACCGAAAACGCACAAGCATTCAAGTTTCTCAACTACCTTTCGGTTTTCACTTGTATTTGTCTTTTGACATTATAAGCTTAAGTGTTTATCATCATTCACTCTTAGAGAGAGGTTCTATCTGAATTCATTTGTTGTAAAGAATCACAAGTCAAGGGACTTGGTGATTTGGGAGTTCATTGATTACAACTTGTAAGGGGAGTGAGTTCTAGTGAGAGAACTTCTCTTAGAGAGCGAGTGTGTAATCTTTGTGATAGTGGAAAATCCCGGAGAGTCCGGGATTTGGATGTAGGTCAAGTTGTTAGGACCGAACCAAGTATAAATCTCGTGTTCATTTTGCTCTTCTCTCTACTGTTCATCCTTGTTTTTATTACTTGAAAACAGAGTTATTTTTCGAAAATTTGTAGAATACCCAATTCCCCCCTCTTGGGTATTCGGCTCCACTTTCAAGCATCATGGTCTTCTTTGGCCATATAGTCGGCACATGAGATGTTGTCTCTTGGAGTATAGTGGAGCTCCACATTCTAATCCTAGAAAAGCAGGTCTCTAGTCGCCCTAATGGTGTCTCTTAGCGGATGATCAACATGGCAGTCCCTCATGAGGATATTGATGGGATTCTCTTTTTTTTTTTTTTTTTTTTTGTATTTAGGATGACACTCCTCAATTTTTACACGTGCGGAGTTCACTTTGGTGTTAAATATAAATATTATTGTTATATTTATCGAATTTTTTTTAATTTATTCATATTGATGTACCATTAGTAATAATTAAAGAGAAAAAAAAATGAGAGAATTAAAAAATATGATCATGATATTTTAAAAGATACATTTTATCTTAACCAACTTAACTAATACCTTCAATATAATTAAACTAGGTAAATATATCTTATATTAAGGACGAGAGAGAGTATTTGATTTCAATAGGGGCTCTCTTTTTTGTCCCAAAAATTTTCATTTTCATATTTGTCTTGTAAATTGCCAAAATATTTTTAATTCCCTCTTTTTTTTTTAAATGTCTTTATTTGTCTTGTAAAATCGTTATTTGTCTTGTAATTACCCTTATTTGTCTTATAAATGCTCTTTTGAAAAATAAAAGAAGGCATCATTGTTTTTTTATTCACAAAACTTAATTTTATTTTGACTCAAGGAGTACAATAAAGTTTCAAAATTTTTTTAGGGTTGACTGAAATTAAGTCATATACTTGGGGGCTAATTGAAATTCTCCCATTAAAAAATCCATAGTATCTACTAAGTAACAAAAGGAGAAATACGTAATTTGGTAAGAATATGAGATTTTGAAGTTTTAATGTTGACAATTTGAGAATAAATAATAACAAGACAATTTGAGAATAAATAATAACAACTTAAGAATAACAAGTAACAACATAATGACAATTTGAGCATTGTTATGAAACTAAGTAAAATATAAGAGAGATTAAGATGAGGGAGATGAAGGAATGCAAGAGAGAAATTGAGATAGTGATTCTTCTTTCTATTGTGTTCTTTCAACTTTTGATACATGCCTACTATATATAGGCAATGAATCCTTAACACCATTACAAGAGTTACATACAAAGGACTAAATCTACATAATGGTATGTTATGAAGTTTTGTAAGTTACATATAAAACTCACATGCCATTCATATCATAGGTTACATGACTTTAGAAACTCCAAAAGACCCTTCTTGAAAGGTTGTGGACATTCACACTAATATTGGTATGTTCCTAACACTCCCCTTGAATGTCCATTATGGATGTGCCTCATTAAAAACTTTAACTAGGAAAAACCCAAAGTGGGATAAAAACCTAGCCAAAGAAAAGAGTACAACATCCATTGATACACCGTCCAATCTTGCCTCATTAAAAACCTTTCTAGGAAAACCGGTGGGACAAAACCTAGATAAGGAAAAAGAGTACAGCGTGTATCGAATCCCTCTTTTGACAACATCAAGTATTACTCCCCCTGATAACTACATTACTTTCAATGTCTTTTGAGCATATCTTTTTTTTGGTCATCAAACATTCTATTGCGTACCTGCAAGAACTAAATATTTCCAGCAAAATCATAATAATACTAACATGATTTCTAAGCATTCTTATAAGATATATCTAGATGCATATCAATAGATATTCATTAAAATGATTATATCATACATGCTCTAATAGTTTTAAGTCTTACAAAACTTCTTAAGTATTGTTCTCGAGAACTTTGAATTAGATGCTTCTGGCATCTTGAGTCCTTCAGGGACATGTGCTACTAGCACTCTTGGATCCTTTGAAGATTCTTATGCAATCTTCATAATTTAATAAGACATATGCATATGCGATATAACAATATCTAATAGACGCATAATTTATCATTAATAAACTGCCCGATTTATCGTATCCACCACAAAATTATATATTCCAATTTGGACTTCGGTCCTTAACTATCATAATATGATTATACTTGCGTCACTCTCAATTTTACTTATCCTCTTGGCCAATAATCTTTATATAATATCCTCATTTGATCACGTGATATCATCATCAAAATTGTTGTCGACAACTTTATCTTTTCGGTTCTATTTTTCTAATTCGACATAACAATATCAATATTACTCAGGTACCTAAACCTCTCTTGAGGTTTTCCAATAAGTTATGTCTCAGTACTCTTCTGGAGTACTTGCCTCCCTAATATGATCATCTTAATCATATGCTCCAATTTATCCATAATATTTATATTTGGAACCGAATACTTACTCATGCTTCGGGCATGTTACTAATTGGAGCATTTTTAGCTAGAATATGAGATTTAATAAATCTCATTTAGGTCGATAATTCTATCTGGCAAATATATCATGAATGCATAACCTGATGAACTCCTGGTTCATTCTTCTTTATTCGAGGATATATACTTTGCGATAATGCATTCCATGTATTCTCTTATCCAGCTATTCAATTTCTCCCCCTCATGTTGAGAAAATAATGTTAAATATCAATTGACTAATCATACAGTATAAGTTTCCTTAATCCATTTGTTTCCTTTAGAAACATTGTTTTGTTTCATATAGAGACAAACAAGAAGAAGAAGGTCCTTATACAATATTTATCTCAACTTTCTTTCCATATCCATCTATGTGCATTGTGGTGGATTAATAATCATCGCACATACAAACTTTATAAGATGGAATTTGTCTGGCTCCTGACCTAAAACCAATTATATCGGGAGAATTTTGTTGGCTTATAAGTGCTGCAATATGTAAGATCAAACATACCAACATAAAAATTTTATTCTCATAAGAATTGATCTAACTATTTATGGAGACTTTACATGATCAATGATATTCTCATAAACAATTTTGTTTTGAGAACAAGCAGCACATGATTCATAAATAATATGTTGGTTATTCTTGAAGAATCTTCTGGTTCTTCGATGGATGTCAAAATGTAATCTTATTTGTATTATATAACTTGGATGATCAAACAAGTCATGCCAACAAGTAAATTTCTTTGGATTAGTAAACTTCGATTTATTGTGACATATGTCTCAATCAATCATAAGCTTTTAAATCATAATCGACATCCATTTTGGGAGATCTATTAGGCTTTATGTGAGAAGTATATAACTTTTAAAAATTTAGCTCATCCTTGTATTTGAACTCACACTTGTTTTCTAACTATCTCCCCCTCAAGTGTGAGTCATATAATCATACTTTTATATTTGTATTTCAAAGACAAATCAATCTATGATGGGCCAATTAATCTATATGTCACTTTAAAGCTCAAGTATTTTTTAAAAAGAAAAATTGTATTAAAGCAAATTCAAAATACATGATGAGCAACCATGATCTTATTGCATATGAAAGTGGAAATGAAAGTAAAGCAAAAACTAAGGCAGAAACTAAATTTAAAAAAAAACATTAAAACAAAACAAAATATTGTTTTTCCAACCAAACTCATCTAATCATAAAAATCAACCACTTCCAAGTGTGCCATAGCATTACTGCCATTAATACCATCATCATTCTTGTGTGCCTCAACATTGTCATCTTGAAAAATTAAGTTTGCTTCCACATTAGTTGCACTCTTTTCGAGGGAGGCTTGATAAAGTTTTGCTAGATGCTCAGGCGTACGACAGTACGTGCCCAGTGCCCTTTCATACCACACCGATAACATTTATTTTCAACAACTTTTGAAGGAGCACCATCGTCATTGTTCGCCCTTCATCATATTTCCTCTTCGGTGGGTATTAGAGTTATAATCATTACTTCTACCACCATGATAACGGTAATTACTATGTCCTCTACCACGACCACGTCCACGTTTGTAGCCACCTTTACGCCCACGTCCTCGACTACTAAAAAATTCATTAGTTGCTACATTCACTTCGGGAATGGAGTCGAACACATTGGACGTGATTCATGGTTTTTTAATAAAAGCTCATTATTCGTTCGGCCACAAGTAGGCAAGAAATCAATTCAGCATATTTCTTGAAACCCTTTTCACGATATTGCCTTCTTTAGAGCAAATTGGATGCATGAAATGTGGAGAATGTTCTCTCTAACATATCTTCATCAGTAATATTTTCTCCACATAATTTTAATTGAGAAGTAATTCTGAACATGGCGAGTTATACTCGCTCACAGTTTTAAAATCTTGTAAACGCAGATGCATCCAGTCATAACGAGCTTTTGGGAGGATGACCATCTTCTGGTGATCATACCTTTCTTTTATATTGTTCCAAAGAACCGGTGGGTCTTTCACTTGTCAAATATTCAATCTTTAAACTTTCATGTAAATAGTGGCGAAGGAAAATCATGGATTTGGCTTTATCTTGATTAGATGCTTGATTTCCTTCTTTAATTGTGTCTTCTAGATCATGGGCATTCAGATGGATTTCCGCATCCAGTATCCAAGATAAATAATTATTTCCAGCAATGCAGTGGCGGAGCCAGGATTTTGAATGACGGGGGGGCGAGAATATGAAATGTTATATCGAAATAAAAGTACCGAAAATATAATACAGACCTAATATATAAAAAATTAAGAGAAATATATTACGAAATTAAGATAACTTCACTTGACTCTTGCCCTACGTGTTTTCATATTGTTAAACTCATCTATAATTGAATCGTGCTAAAACTCAAAACAATTTCTTTTTCAATGTGTGTAATCAAAGAATCATCAAGAAATTGGTCTTCCATTCTATTTCGAAGCCTGTTCTTGATTATCTTCATAGCAGAGAAAGATCTTTCAGTAGTTGCTGTAGAAACTGGAAGAGTGAGTACAAGTCTAATTACTCAATCAATAAGAGAGTAAATGGTGGACTTTCCAGTTCTTGCTGGCCCTTGACATAATTCAGATGTAGTTGATAAATTAATCAAATCTGGATGTTTAGGAATGTCAAGCTCAAAATGTTGTAACTCCATCTTCAAACACAATTTTTCTAATTCCGTGAAGTCTCGAGAATAAAATTTATCAACAAGTTTGCAAATGTCATCACTATTAAATGACTTGTACCTGTTTCTTGGATCTAAAGCCATGCTCAAAGCAAGTAATTCAATGACATTATCATTGAACCTACTATTTAATTCTTGCAGTTGATAATCAATTGTAGCACAAAAGATATTTACCCTATAAAATTTTTCAGTAGAAAAATCACCTTGTTAATTTCGAGCACGACATCTCCTTCCAATATATTTTGCACTCATATCTGGAATGTCAATGTCATATTTTATGCAAAATTCTTGAACATGAACCAAGAAAGCATCCCAACCTGTCTCTCTTAATTTCTGAAGTAACTCTTTTGTAGTTGAAACAAGATGTAAAGCATTTGAAATATATTGAGACTCTCGTTGCAAAGCTTGACAAAGGACTTCGTAATACCCATAATATCTTTCATAAGGTGCAACATGATGACAAAATCAAAAGATGTCAATGATGAGTATGCGAGAAGCGCATCTCCACGATGTGATGCCGTCTTTCCTTCATTAGAAATATTGTCAAGAACTTCACATGTGGCTTGAAACATTTTAAACAAACTGCATATAGAATTGTAATGAGAACTCCAACGAGTAGCTCCAGCTCGATGCAAAGTACCAATCTGATTAAGACCACCTCCTGTTTCGAGTTCATCAATAGCAATCATTCTTGCAATTTCATTGGTTTGGGCAACTCTTAACTCATCATTACGCTTACAAGAAGAAGTAGCGATATTAATTATGAAGTTCAATTTTTCAAAAAATTGATGAACATGTTTTACCTCATCGATGCAGCAACCAAGGCAAGTTGAAGGCGATGAGCTAAGCAATGGACATAATAAGCATATGGGCACTCAAAGCACAAATTAAAGCCTACAATCCATTCCATTCACCTCGCATATTGCTAGCTCCATCATAGCCTTGTCCTCGAATATTTTCAACATCAAGATTATGGCGACGAAGAGTGTTGAATATTCCTTGTTTCAAAGTCTTAGCACTTGTATCTTCCACATGTACAAGACTGAAAAACCTTTCTCGTATAAAACCATCTTTATCAACGTATCTCAAAACAATAGCCGTATGCTCCTTTTTAGATACATTACTAGCTTCATCAACAATAAGACAAAACTTGGCATTGGAAATTTCTTCCCGTATTGTGTTCTTTACCTTTTGAGAGAAGACATGAAGAATTTCCTTTTGAATTTGAGGGGAACTATATGATGCATTTTGAGGAGCTTTTTCTAAAACAACCGCTGCAACTTCTTGATTGTAGGAAGCTACAAACTTTATCATCTCAAGAAAATTACCCCGATTAAGTGAATCTAAGTTTTCATCGTGACCTCTAAAAGCACATCCTTGAAGAGCAAGCCATCTTGTCACGTCCACAGAAACTTGTAGTCTCAAACGATTAGTTGCAATCTCCTGAGAAGTAAGTTTTTCAACAAATGTCTCAATATGTTGAGATTGGTTCATAAGATCATTACATGAACTCATAGCATTTTTATGCGTTGAGATAACATTTTTCCCAACATGACGTAGAAAAGCACAATTTTCTCCATCATTACCCTTTTTCCAGTTTCTAAATCCCTCATCAACAAATGTATTTAGTCCGTAACGACCACCGCCACTTGGTTTACTAAATAAATAACAAGGCAAACAAAATGCAGCATCTTTACTTGGAGAATACTCTAACCAAGATGGATACAAATCAAACCAAGAAGAGCAAAAATGACGTCGATTCTTCTCTGGCCCAGAAAAAGGATAATTTTGAAGCTTGCACTGAAATGGACCAAGTTTAAGATAAGCACGATGAATTTCATCTTGTTGATTTATAGGATATTTCCATATTGGAGGGCGTAGTGCAGGATCTCTTTCCAATGAAGAAAGATTAACTTCTTTAACTACTTTATTTTCAATTCTAGGAGACTTTGAAGGAGGAGTCTCGGTATTTGACAATTCAACATTAGAAGTAGATGGGGGCAAAGATTCACTATTCTTTCTCTTAAAAAAGTATCAATGGTAGCATTCTTGCCCATAATAAACACCTACAAAGAGTATGAATTAATTCACAAAATTCCATATCACATATTCTATCTCGCAAATTCCATATCACAAACCCCATATCAAAAATTTTAAATCAAAAATTTTCTAACTAAACCCTAACTTTATTTTTATCAAATCAACTACTCAAGTAAAAATATAAACCATATAACTTTTATTCAAACCTCATTAACTCTATTAAAAGCAAAATGATCATCGAGAAGCCTCAAAATTTCAAAATCTAACAAATCCCTAAATTTTTCATAAAACAAACTCCATCCAACTAAAAGATAAGAGACTAGAAAAATAAATTATATCACTTACCCTAAACCGCAATCTTCTAATCTTCTGTGCGCGTGGGACACTAGGACTGTTTAATATTGCTTCGTTGGATTTTCTGTGTGCCGTGTGCGCCGACTGTGCGTAATGAATTTAAAAAGGAAGGCTGCGGTTTTAACTTTTAGTGTATCTTGTGTTTTGTTTGTGGGGCAAATTGTGCAACTTTTCTTTTGATATATGATTGTCCATTTGTCCGTCTCGCAACTGCTCGACATTTTTTGAGTGGATGGATGAGTATTGGTGGGCTCCCCAATTTCTTTTTTGTGTTGGATTGTTGGTAGTTTTAAATTAATTGAAAATAGTATTGGGCCCATTTCTCATATGATGTCATAGAAGTATAGAACCATGGTCCATTGTCCATCTGATTGGGTGTTCAGCCATGAGAAGGACGCGGGGCAAGTAATATTCCCATACTTAGGTTTTTTTTTTGGGGGGGGCCCACCCTAGCCCCCTCAGTATCCGCCCCGCAAAGAATGTCAAAAGCCACAAATTCAAGTTTTGCAAGGTTGATTTGTTGTGTTTGTCATGATTCGGACTAATAAAAGAAATAAGTAAGAATTATTAACATAGAAATACTAATGATAATAATATGAAATTTAGAAAGACAACAAGTAAAGTATAATAATAAGAATTAAAACTTTATGGCTTCAGGCCATATAGTTCTCGTAACGAGAAATTAAATTTATATGGCTTCTGGCCATAAAATTAAGAAATTAAAATGATAGGACTTCGATCATATAATTTTAGAATAGGAAAACAGAGGTGTATGGCTTCTAGCCATAATAATATTTTAAAAAAAAAATTGCATTAAATATAAAATAACATAACATTAAAAGTTAGCAACAATAACATAACAATAAAAGTAAAATGTTATGTTAGCAACAATAGAAGTAAAATGCTTAATTTAAATGTTATGTTAGTAACATAAAAGTAAAAGCTTAATTTAAATGTTATGTTAGTAACATAAAAGTAAAATGCTTAATTATAACAATAAAATGTTATGATAAAGTTAGTAATAATAATAAAATCTCAAATTAAATTAAAAAAAATAAAAAGAAAAGATTAAATCTAGACTTCCATGTAGGAGGTAGAACCTTCCATGTAGGAGTCAAATTACCACAATAAAAAGCGAAAAATTAAATCTAGGCGCCATGTAGGAGGTACAACCTTCCATGTAGGAGTCAAATTACCACAATAATAATAAAATTTTAAATTAAAACAATAATAAAATGTTAGCAAGAAAAATAAATGTTAAAGTTAGCAATAATATAAGCAACAATATATAATATATTGTGCAATCATTAAAAATACTCTACATGAATAAAAATGAATAGTGATGTATAGTAAAAATAGTAAATGATCTCAAATCTTAACCATGGAACCCGATGTATAAAAACAATCGGTAAAATAATATTTTTTAATTCCATATAGTGGTTTAGATTATCCGAGATATATAAATAAACATATAATAAAATCATTAAAGAAAGTAGATGAAATCGTTAAAGAAATTATACCTTCGTTTTAGCAATCGTGCGATAACGTGTTATGAAACTAAGTAAAATATAAGAGAGATTAAGATGAGGAGATGAAGGAATGCAAGAGAGAAATGGAGAGAGTGATTCTTCTTTCTATTGTGTTCTTTCAACTTTTGATACATGCCTACTATATATAGGCAATGAATCCTTAACACCATTACAAGAGTTACATACAAAGGACTAAATCTACATAATGGTATGTTATGAAGTTTTGTAAGTTACATATAAAACTCTCATGTCATTCATATCATAGGTTACATGGCTTTAGAAACTCCAAAAGACCCTTCTTGAAAGGTTGTGGACATTCACACTAATATTGGTATATTCATAACAAGCATCAAATTGTCAATCTCTATACCCAAATTATTAATTTTTATATTCAATTTGTCAACACTCACTCTAAAATCCCGTATTTCTATTAAATTACCTTTTTTTTTTTAAGCTAATTCAGTAAACATTTTAGGATTTTTTATAACTTAAATGATATTTTCCTATCATTTTCCCTTCAAAATATAAACATACACACATGCATATTCTAATCATTATAATTTGTACTATAGTACTCCCTCCGGTCCTAATTATAAAAACACTTTTTTTGGAGTTGGTTTTGGCCCTAATTATAAGAGCAAGTTTTAACTTTTCTCAATTTTTTCCTATAATACCCCTCTTTATACTTTCTCAACAATAATTAAAGACAATAATAATTTAATAATACACCTATATATTTTATAAAATAAATAATGTTTACGACTCATTAATGTTATATACACCTCAATTATACTTTTTTCTTATAAAATAATTTTGAGCAAGTATTTTTGCGGACTGAGTGCGCAATACTAAATAATGAAAAAAATATTATTATTTTTTGAAGTTTTCTTTCTAATTTTTTCTCATATAAATATAGGGTAAATAAATCTTCTTTTTTTTTTCTTAATAGGATCGGGCAAATAATTCTAAATATAGAAGAAATCATTTGAATTATAAGGCACTTAGAGAGAAAACTTCTCAGTAATCAATATTTTTTAAAAACGTTTTTATCAATAAAGAATTCTAAATATAAAAAAGATATATATGTGTGTTTGTGAAATGCATCTTGATAAAAATCCAACTGTGACAAGCAATGACCCGTGAGGCTGTGATGATGATATTTCTGCCATTTTGGAAGTATTTTTATTTATTTAAATATTATGAATATTTATTCTACATTTCATTATATTGTTGGTTGCCAGCTGTCTCATGTATGCCTATGGACTCTTCTCCCTAGACGATGGCTGAGTGCACTGGGCTACGATTCATTGAACTAATTTTGCCTTTGATATAATTTTCAACTTCCAGCAGGGTATTTTCGGAAAATAATTATAGTTAACTAATATAACTTCCCTCTTTAATCTCTTCAAATTCTGGTAAATACTCCTATAATTAGGACCGGAGGAGTAATATATATATATATATATATATATATCAAAGCAGTCAAGTATCATTAAAACAAAAGGATAAAATGATTACTACGTTGGATCAGAAAATACAAACTGAGCAGCCCAAAACAAAAGAAACAAAGAGGAATTCATACGAACCAGAGCAAAATATTATACACTTTCCCTCTCTTGTTTAAATTCAACTGGCAAAAAAGTCGGAGACTCTCACTAAAAGGAGAGAGTTCGATTCGGAGTTGGTAAGGCATTGAGGAAGGCATTCTAATTCTTAGATGCCTAAATAAATACTTAAGGGTAATAGACGCACTCGTCATGTCCAACATTCATAAAATTTTATTATATAAAATAAATAAATAAATATACTATACACTTTGTATCATATATGTATATATATACATATACATATATATGTATATATGTGTATATATATCTATGTATGTATGTATATGCATTTGTATAAGTGGTATAACAGAGCAGGCAGTAGCCTTTGCAGCAGCGAATGATCTATGATACCAAAAACAAGGCATAAAAAGCTTCCATGAGTGTCGACAGTAGCAGGGGCAGTCGAGCAAGTGAGATGAAGGATGCCTCATGGACCACCCGATTGAACCACCCAGTAGCAGCACGTGAACGGCAAGGACCGGCTTGACCGTTGATGCGAACTCCAGCATGCAGACGGTTTGCAACTCCGAGGGATTAGAGACTGGATATGCAACTTTATTATTCACACAATCTGAATTACAAGTGGGCAGATGGGTCTACATATAGGCAGTGACTCCAATGGCTATAATCCTAACAAACTAAATCCGAGACTAACTCTCAAGACTCTCCAGACTGTCATTTATTATCATTATGATTATATAACACAGTAACAGTACATAACCTGTCAAAAAGTCAACCACAATAGCATCTAGAATGCTTTTCATTACCAACCTATCCATGTTATTCTTTGTGATCTCTTATTATAATCACTACTACAAGGAATTTTCACCTCCAACTCCAGAAACCTACTCTTGCAATTCCCAACATCTCAGCTTTATTTCTCACATAATATCAGCAGCCTATGTACACATAAGTTTAAAATTCAAGTATAAGAGATAGTTTTACAAGGAATATATCATTGCTAACTAAATAACCCTTTTCTAAGATCATAGAGCAAGCACTGAAGTATAACTTCAATTTTGGCTGATACAAGCCATGATGGCGTAAACTTCAAGTTTGCTCAATGTTGAATATGCTTGTAAGCAAATTACAGCAATGACAATCATACATCAAACTGTATGCATGCAAAACCGAAAAACTTAACTACAAGATACACATACCTAAGCGAACAACTGCTAGCCATTCATAATTATATGTCTAACTTGAATTGGAGCTACAGTATTTCACCTTGTTTTATTTCGTCAACAGGCCTCCATCAGCCATTCTACAAAGAAGCTTAACTGCCTCACCATTCTCATAGTTTTCAAGATGATATCGAATAATAATTTCAAAAGTTATGGAATTAGGGAAGCAATTGTTCTCTTGCATTCTATCAAGCAAGGCCTTGGCTTCATCAAGCAAACCCTGTTTGCAAAAGCCATGAATCATAACCGTATATGTATGTACAGTTAGTTCATAACCTTTGGCCAAAAGATAGAGAAAAATCCCCCACGCATCATTTAATCTACCTCCTTTGCACAAACCATCAATAAGTATAGTGTAGGTCTTCACGTCAGGCTGAAATCCTTGATTGACAAATTGCTTAAATAATGCAATTGCCTTGTCAAGATGTCCCATTTTGCAGAATGCATCTAACAACATACTGTAAGTGATGATATTAGGGTGAAGACCCCTACCATACATCTCATAAATAATATCTTGTGCCCAAGAAATTCTTTGAGATTTGAGCAAGCCATCAATAACACAGTTATAAATTACAACATTAGGAACTAAACTTCTAGAATGTAATTCCTTAAAGAGGTCCATGGCTTCATCCACCATTTTCATCTTGAAGTATGCACTGATCAAAATATTATAGCAAACAAGGTCAGGTGCCAAACCATTTTTCACCATCCTACTAAAAACTTCCTTTGCCTCAATGATATTATTAGTCAAACAATATCCATCAATTAAGCAACTGTAGGTAACAACATCAGGCCTCTGATCACTCTTCACCATCCTAGCAAATACAGCTTGAGCTTCTATGATCCTTCCATCTTTACATAAGGCATCAACTAGGATGTTAAAGGTACGAACATTTGGGTGGATGCCTTTCGATATCATTTCACTGAGCAATTGATTTGCTTCTTTCCACTGATCCATGCAGCAATAACCGTGGATTAGACTAGTATAAGTAACAACATCTGGAGATACCCCATGACCAATCATTTCCAAATACAAATTGCGCGCATCATTGACAAGTCCATCTTTACATAGTGCAGCAATGACTGTGTTGTAGATAACAACATGAGGCTTGACTGACTTTTTTTCCATCATTTGCAACAATTTAATGGCAGATCTTGTTTTCCCTATTTTACACAGCCCATTTGTTAATGCTCCATAAGTAGCTTCATTTAACTGAAAACCTTTCGCCAGTATGTCATCATAGAAATCGAGAGCTTTGCCAACGTTTTGGTTAAAGCACAGTCCTTTTATTAGTGTATTCAAAGTTACAGTGTCGGGTTGATAACCCATCTTGAAAATTTTCCCAAATGTAGAAAAAGCAAAATCCATCTGACCAACGTGGCAGTAGCAATTGATCAAGATGCCCAGGTTA
Source organism: Acacia acuminata (assembly GCA_019022655.1). NCBI lineage: Eukaryota > Viridiplantae > Streptophyta > Magnoliopsida > Fabales > Fabaceae > Acacia > Acacia acuminata. The sequence goes on from JAFJYI010000075.1 coordinate 2,178,277, forward strand.
CATAAATCTGGCGTGATGCCCTTAAACTCGGCTTGTGCAAGAAGTGAGATAACATGGGGATAATGTTTCATCTTCACTATAGACCCTAAAATCTTATTAATATGGCGTCTAGATGGTGGAGGACGCATGTTTAGCATGCGATTGAGTGAAGCAACAGCGTCATTGAGACTGTCTGGATTTGGGGAATGGGAATGAAGATAACATTTGAGAGTAAGGGTGGAAGGGGAACAGAGAAAGAAGGTACAAGTAGCAGAGAAAGGACAATTGGAGAAGTACCTTGCAGAAGAAAGCATGTCGGGATGGATGAGATTGAAAGAGGAGTATGTGCGACGCTTCAATGCTTCTTCACTTCACCGAATGGAAAACGCACTAAGCTTTGCCCAATGAATCTAATTGAAGCCGTAGTGTGAGAAAAGAACCCAGAAAGTGAGGAAGTGAGCGACTGAGTGAGGCATATTTTTCATCGACCGGCAAAGAAATTATGCGGGGGCTTTGGGTTGGGTCAATTTACTCTTTTCTTCTATCAAAAAGAAATTGTTTAGATGTAATATTTTATGAAATTATTATTTTAAACATAAATAAATAAATTTAAATTATAGGAAAATATAAACCGTGTTGGCGTGTTGTAGGAAAAGTGTAAATAGATATAAAAAGATGTATGTGGGCCATTTATGCTTAAGTTTTTTTTTTATATATATAAAAATGTGTAAATTATATATATAAACAAATTATAATACACACAAAATTTTAAAATATTAAGTTATGAATGCTATAATAATAATTTTATAAAATATTAAATCTGAACTATCTATATTTTAATTTAAAGATGGCGATGATATTCTAAAAAAAAAATAGATATCTTAGAGTATCATTTTCTGGTATACCAATCTAACCCAAATTTATAATTTTTTATAATTATCTCTATTGATTATACATATTTATTAAAGTGATATAATTTTAGGTGAAGGGGTAAATTTAACAACAAAATTTTTCTAAGGGTGCACCTTACACAATAATGGTTTATATGAGGCACAAATGCCTATTATGATTTTAAAAGGCAGCAAATAAAACACTGCGGTTTATTTGCCCAAACATCCGTTACTTGTTGATATTGCAGGTCTCATGATCTCATCCTAGCATCATCTTCCCCAAATGCAGTCCAATGCACTGTCGACAAAACCACCAGCATGGTCTACCACATTAACCAACCCATCATCGTCATCATCTTCGGCAACTTCAAGTCCTAATGACGATGAGGACCACTCCTGTTCAGTGAAAATCCCAGAGTTTCTTTGTTCAGTGAAATCTAGAGTTGGGTATTAGGGTCGGCAAGGCCATAGTCTAAAACGGCCGGCTCTTGGGGTAAAAAAGCGTATGTTTTTCAAAACCCAACCCGAAAGCACCAGGGCCAGGGTTAAAAGTTATTATTTTAAATTTTAACTATTTTTTCTCCGTTTTTTCCAAAAGAAATATAATTAGTAAATTACAAAAATTAAAATTTTCATTATCAAATAAGTGTTGCCAACATTAATATCCAAACAACACACATCATGCAACAAACAAACACAATCACTAGTTTATAATCAAAAGCATTGATACCCTTACAACATCATTTTGCCTACGTTGATGTTCAATTTTCCTACACCTCATTTTGCTTTCTTTATCTAACATCATCACCCCCAATATCCTACAATTTATCTAAATGACTACAATTCTTAATATGACGATTTAGATGTGAGGTGCCTTTATCCCCACCCTTGCAAATAGACCTTAACAACCATTACAGTGTGTCTTAACTACCCTTTCAAGTCAGTTGGAAAAGCTTGGAAGGTCATAAGGGAAGGGATTGAGGGCTGGGGCTGCGAAACAACATCATGACCACCGAAGAGGGTCAGGGCATCACGCTACTAGCGACTTGGCAGAGGAACAATCTGTCGGCACCTTGGCGGAGTAGCGCCCTTCAAACTTCAACCAAACAAATCCGACATTTAGAAAGCCAATTGGAACAGTTTGTCGGCCTCGCTTTCGAAGCGTGAGTCGTGATACTAATGATTCGTGAATTATGAGTGAGTGCAAGACTGAGATTGAGAGTAAAGACACTGATAAGAGAGTGATAGCTTGATAGAAGAGTCAAAGAGGGTGAGGGAAAGGAAAATGGTGATTTAATTTTTAGGGTTCCACTTCCTTCACCTCAGACACTCTTGGTCTAACCGGAAAAAAAAAATAAAGGGCCTAACGGGTCGGCCCTTGGCCTTGCAGAGCCAACTTTATTTAGAAGCTCCAATTTACAAGTCCAACACTTGAAAGGCCCAGGCTTAAACGGGCTCGGCCCGATTTCCATTTCTAGTGAAATCATATAAAAAGCAAATGGTTATTATAATTCTCTTGGCATATATCCACTTCCCTGAAGCTGCATCTTTTGACGCAAAACCACACATGCTACCTCTTTTTTTTAAAAAAAAAAATAATATCCAGGGTACTAAAAAGATACTTTAGGATATTGATTGACATTGAAAAAATATTTCATGATCTTGAAAAATTATTTTAGGATGTTGAAAAAATATTTTAGGGTACTGTCTGGTACTAAAAAAATACTTCAAGACGCTAACTAGGGATCTTTGGTACTAAAAAATACTCCATGATCTTGAAAAATTATCTTAGGATCTTAGGAACGGCGGTGGACCTCGGTAGGATCCGTTGTTTTCTATTATATCCTCTGTCTTCCGATCGGGGATATTTCGGACACAAGCTATTTAATTAGTACGAGATAAAATTTCACTGGGGATTCTTTTATATATATATGTTTAGTTTGGTATTTTTTAAAATATAAAAAAAATATTTTTTTCCTGATTTTAATATAAGACATATTTATCTAATTTAATTTAATTAAAAAAATTAATTAAGTTAATCAATATATCATGTAAGACATCTTCTATCTTCTTTATTTTACTTATTTTCTCTCATTAATTATTATTAAAGAAATATCAACGGGAAAAATTAGAAAAAGATTGACAAATATAAAATATAAGTCTTATATTCAAAATTAAAATCAAGTTCACTAAATTAAGTAAAGGAGGGAGTACAAACACACACACATGTATATTCTAATCATTAGTATAATTTTTAACACATACATATATAAATACACACACACATGTACGTATATATAGTATACAGTATATGTACATATATAACCTTTCATACGTTCCTCTTCTTGTCTACTTCACTTTCCTTTTCTTCAACTTGTCGGCAGGGTCGGCAAGTTTCTTTGTCTTATTCTTTTTAAGAGTATAGTAGGATCTAAAGCAGATTTCTCGAAATCTTACATAACTTTTTCTCTTTCTTTATAGTATTTACATTTATGATTTTCATATTCAGATAATAAATTGTAAATTTTTCTTTTGTTTACTTGGTATTTTCCATAGCATTATTTTTTGACGATCATACCATTGATTGACCAATTTCTTATTTTTTGGAGTTTTCCCAAGGGACAAAAGACATATTGTAAATCCACAAGAATAACCCTATGGATCTTTTGCTGCTGCGGTAAGTCTATTTATTTCTTGATAAATTATATGATAATCTTGGGCTCTAATATTGAACACTTCCTGTTGAAATTCTCTATCATCTTCTATATTTTCCTTAAGTTCCTACTTCACTTCCGTTGGCTTTCTAGTTGTTCCAAACCTGCTTAAGTTTAAAGGATGATAAAATTTATCTGGAGTTATCTCAGCAATTGTTAAGTAACACCTTATAAAAATGGTATATTGATTCACAATTCCTACATAGGTTTTTATGGCATTTTTTAAAGTACTAGGTAATTCGGATACTTCTTTTAAGATTGATGGTGGATATATGGCTTGAATTAAACCATATTGATAAATGGTTTTTACAAGGGTGGGTGAAGTTCCTGGATATACAACAACTTTATTAAATGCAAAATGGGATATATATTTTATGTGCTGGTCTTGTAACATCATGCTTCCGGTCTCTATTTGTACTCTCGATCCACTAGAACTTACAAGTTTTGTTATATTTCTTCCTTAAGTTTTTCCCGCATTTTTAAGATATCTTTTATCTTTCTAACTGAATCTTCTACTTGAAGGTTTATATGTACTTTAGAACTTAAGATGTTCTGTATGGTATTATTCTTCTGATTAATTAACAAACTTAGATTTAACTCTAAAATGTTGAACACTTACATGACTTTATATAGAGTTGGCATCTCAACCTAAATTACATGACTTGGATTATTTTTTCAACTTTGGTTGCCGATCTTGTATTATTTATTTGACACCTTTGCGTAGAGCATTGAAGCATCTTCCTAAAAGTATTCATACCATCTTACCTTATGAAGACTTTTTCTACTATTATCTTATAAAAATAAGACTTCTTGACAATTAAATCCCTTCTTGTAACTTCATTGTAATTCCTCCAATATTTTAAACAATACGAATGGGGCATATTTTGTAATGCCTGTATAAGGGAATGCTTATCAATTCATGCAGTAGAGTATTCATAAAACAACGTTACGGCAACAAACTTTGACATTCAATACAATTAAAGAAGCCAAGACTAACCAGATAAATAAATGCTGATGTCACTGCAAGATAAAGTGACGAAAACCAAACCCAAGCTGAATGCTCCGACCAATCTCCTAGTAAATCAGCAAACTATAACATAGAAACAGATATTTTCATATATCTAACACTACTAAGTGCTTTAGCCTTCAGTGAGCGGTCAATTAAGAGAATACAAGGAAGGCTAAGCATCCTACAATGCATGTTTCATATTTCTTTTATAATGGAAACATACTCAGATAGTGAATCTTTTATTAAAGACCGGATGTAGTATGACAGTACTTGACCACATAGTGTTACAGAATCATAATTCGAAGAGAGGAGAGAGGGAATTTAGAGGGCAGAGAGAAGAACAGAAGGGATGGAGAGAAAACAGAGGTTAGAGACTGGGCAAAAAACTTTATTATTCACACAATCTAAAATACAAGTACTCAAGTAGGCTTACAGGTCTATAAATAGCCATATAGGCAGTGACTCCAATGGCTAGAATCCTAAATAACTAAATCTTAGACTAACCACTTCTCAAGATTCTCCTAACTATCATTTATTATCATTATGATTATATAACACAGTAACAGTACATAACCTCTCAAAAAGTCAACCACGATAACATCTAAAATTCTTTTAATTCACCTAACTTATTCATTTTATTCCTTGTTATATTTTATTATCATCACTACTACAGAAACCTACTCTTACAGTTTCAAACATCTCAGCAGCCTATGTACACATATGTTTAAAATTCAAGTATATGAGATAGTTTCCCAAGGAACTGATCGTTGATCACTGACAACCCTTTTCTCAGACCATAAAGCAAGCACTAAAGTATAATTTCAATTTTGGCTGATACAAGCCATGATGGCGTAAACTTCCAAGTTTGTTCAATATTGAATATGCTTGTAAACAAATTAACACAATGAGAATCATACAACAAACTACAAGGAAATGCTTATCAATTCATGCAGTAGAGTATTCATAAAACGAAGTTATGGTAACAAACTTTGCCATTCAATCCAATCAAATCAGCTAACACTGAACAAATAAATAAATGCTGATATCACAGCAAGATAAAGTGACGAAAAGCATCCCCAAGCTGAATGCTGGCCAATCTCCTAGCAAATCAGAAAACTATAACATAAAAACAGATATCTTCATATGTCTAATACTACTATTTTTAACTGCTTTAGCTTTCAGTGAGAGGTCAATAAAGAGAATACTAGGATTGCTAAGTATCCTACCATGTATGTTTCATATTTCTTTCATAATTGAAACATACTACCACCAGTACTTAATATAAAATCTACTTCAATGAAGAAATTGACCTACAAAGTGAATCTTAAATCAAAGACCAGAGTAGTATGACACTACTTGACCACATAGTGTTAATGAATAGTAATTCAAACAGAGGAAAGAGAGAAAGAGAGAGAGAACTTAGAGGGTAGAGAGAAGAACAGAAGGGATTAGCAACTGGATGGGCAAATTTACTATTCACACAATCTGAATTACAAGTGGGCATATAGGTCTATATATAGGCAGTGATGCCAATGCCTCTAATCCTAGCCAACTAGCTAAATCTTAGACTAGTTAATTCTCAAGACTCTCCTAACTGTCATTTCTTATCATTACGAGTACATAAAACATAGTAACAGTACATAATCTCTCAAAGTCAACCACAATAACATCTAAAATTCTTTTACTTCCCTAACTTATCCAAGTTTAACTTGTTATATTTTATTATTACTAGTACCACAATGAATTTCCACCTTAAACTCCAGAAACCTGCCTCTCAAGCAATTTTCGACATCTCAGTTTTATTTCTAACTAAATATCGGCAGCCTATGTACACATAAATTTAAAATTCAAGTATATGAGATAGTTTTCCAATGAATTGATCGTTGGTCACTAAATAACCCTTTTATAAAGATCATAGAGCAAACACTGAAGTAGAACTTCAATTTCGGCTGACCCAAGCCATGATGGTGTAAACTTCCAAGTTTGTTCAATATTGAATATGCTTGTAAACAAATTATAACAATGACAATCATACATCAAACTGCATGCATGCAAAACCGTTTAATTAAATGAAAAACTTAACTACAAGATACACAAACCTATGCGAACAACTCCTGCTAGCTATTCATAATTATATGTCTAACTTGAATTGGAGCTAAAGTATCTCACCTTGTTTTATTTCGTCAACAGGCCTCTATCAGCCATTCTACACAGAAGCTTAACTGCCTCACCATTCTCATTGTTTTCAAGATGATATTGAATAATAATTTGAAAAGTTATGGAATTAGGGGAGCAATTGTTCTCTTGCATTCTACCAAGCAAGGCCTTGGCTTCATCAAGCAAACCCTGTTTGCAAAAGCCATGAATCATAACCGTATATGTATGTGCAGTTAGTTCATAACCTTTAGCCAAAAGATACTGAAAAATCCCCCACGCATCATTTAATCTACCTCCTTTGCACAAACCATCAATAAGTATAGTGTAGGTCTTCACGTGAGGCCGAAATCCTTGATTGACAATTTGCCTAAATAATGTAATTGCCTTGTCAAGATGTCCCATTTTGCAGAATGCATCTAACAAGATATTATAAGTGATTATGTTAGGGCGAATACCCCTACCATTCATCTCATAAATAATATCTTGTGCCCAATAAATTCTTTGATATTTGAGCAAGCCATCAATAACAGAATTATAAGTTACAACATCAGGAACCAAATTTTTGTAATGCAATTCCTTAAAGAGATCCATGGCTTCATCCACCATTTTCATCTTAAAGTATGCATTGATCAAAATATTATAACTAACAAGGTTAGGTGCCAAACCATTTTTCATCATCCTACTAAAAACTTTCTTAGCCTCAATGATATTATTAGTCAAACAATATCCATCAATTAAGCAACTGTAGGTAACAACATCAGGCCTCTCATCACTCTTCACCATCCTAGCAAATACAGCTTGAGCTTCTGTAATCCTTCCATCTTTACAAAAGGCATCAACTACGATGTTAAAGGTACAAACATTTGGGTGGATGCCTTTCGATATCATTTCACTGAGCAATTGATTTGCTTCTTTCCACTGATCCATGCAGCAATAACCGTGGATTAGACTATTATAAGTAACAACATTTGGAGATACCCCATGACCAATCATTTCCAAATACAGATTGAGCGCATCTTTGACAAGTCCATCTTTACAAAGTGCATCAATGACTGTGCTGTAGATAACAACATCAGGCTTGACTGACTTTTTTTCCATCATTCGCAACAATTTAATGGCAGATCTTGTTTTCCCTATTTTACACAGCCCATTTGTTAATGCTCCATACGTAACTTCATTTAACTGAAAACCTTTCGCCAGTATGTCATCAAAGAAATCTAGAGCTTTGCCAACATTTTGGTTAAAACATAGTCCTTTTACTAGCGTTGTCAAAATGACGACGTTTGGTTGATAACCCATCTTGAAAATTTTCCCAAATGTAGAAAAAGCAAAATCCATCTGACCAACGTGGCAGTAGCAATTGATCAAGATGCTCAGGTCAAATAAATCTGGCTTGAAGCCCTTAAGCTCGGCTTGGGCAAGAAGTGAGATTACATGGGGAAAACGTTTCATCTTCACTATAGACCCTAAAATCTTACTAATATGGCGTCTGGATGGTGGAGGACGCTTGTTTAGCATGCGATTGAGCGAAGCAACAGCGTTTTTTAGGCTGATGGGATTTGGGTGGGAATGAAGATGACATTTGACAGTGATGGAAGAAGGGGAAGAGAGAAAGAAGGCACAAGTAGCAAAGAGAGGAAATTTGGAGAAGGAGTACCTTGCAGAAGCAGAAGAAAGCATATTGGGATCGATCAGATTGGAAGAAGAGTATCTGCGATGCTTCGATGCTTCTTCACTTCCCCGAATGAACAAAAGTGAAGACTGAAGGGAGTGTGAAGCCGAAGTTTGATGAAGGAAGTTAGAAACTGATGATGCCGGAGCGTCATTAAGGCCGTCATTTTCTATTTTAGACTTCTCTTCCGATCGGGGGATTGAATCGGATAAAACTTTAGTGGGAATTCTCTCTCTCTCTCTCTCTCTTTTTATTTTTTATTTTAATTTAGGTTGATATTTAATTTAAAATATAAGAAAATACCTTTGATATGATGAGTGTAAAACATATTTACCTAATTGATTAAATTAAAAAAATTTAATGAAGTTACTAAATATATCATGTATTTTTTAGAAGGGTTTAATGTTTGTTTTTGCTGCGAAACATTTTTTTCTTTCACTCATTCGCATAAAAGTGAGTGGGTTAAATTATAAAGAGAAGAGAGAGAAAATATTATTAGGACTTACTCACTTTTATATGAGTGTAGCGAGAAAAAAAAAATGTTTTTACGCAACAAAAGCGAGAAAAAATTAAACCCTTTTTAGAATTAGGGAAAATTCTATTTAAATACCTAGAATGAAATTCCAAAACCCCGAAATATCTTAGTTAAGCTTTGTAAAGGACTTAAAGGTGACAAGGACCAAATTGGGATTTTCAAATTCGGAAGAATTTACCATTTGCCCACAGGTTTTAAATAAATTAAAAAAAAAGGAAAAATGACCCTTGTCGGAGGGCTACTAGACGACTCTGCAACTTGACATGACACTGGGCTCGGCCACTTTGGCAACCTAAGATCCGACAAGGGTTTTTTTTTTTTTTGGGGTAGATTCAATGAAAGTGAAAAGGTGGGATTGAACCCACCCCACCTTCATACCCACTTGATTTCTTTTATATATATATATATATATATATGCATTAACAAGTATTATATTCTTCTTAACATTTTTTTCTATCAAGAAACAATCTTGTAAATCTCATTCTTGAATTTTAAAATACTATTAACGAATTGGTAATTTCCACTCAAGATTTGTTATAATTGACTCTTATTTGTTGTTTTATTAGAATGACTTGTGAAAAAGCGACAAAAGCACTAGTACTTACCATTACATAACTTGGACATATTGTTAACGAATTGATAATTCTCATTACAACATTTGTTATAATTGACCCTTATTTGCGTTTCATAAGAGACACTTGTGAAAAACTTGACGAAAGCAATGGTAATTACCATTCGAACTTGTAAATACCATTAACGAATTGGTAATGTCAATTATAAGATTTGTCATAATTGACCTTTTTTGTTGTTTCATGATAGACACTTGTGAAAAACCAGGATGAAAGCACTTGGTAATTATCATTACGAAACTTGTAAATACTATTAACGAATTGGTAATTCTCATTACAAGATTTGTTATAAATCATTTACTTTTTGTTAATACCATACCCTTCATTGACAATAACATTCCTGATTTATAAACACACATTGTTCATCTTGTGAATCTCATTATATAAATATTATATAATAAATATATATATTTATATATTATATATAATATCTAAACATACACACATACATACAGACATACATACACACATACAGATACATACATACATACATACATACATACATACATACATACATACATACATACATATATTAGGATTCACAAGATTGAATAAAATTTGAGCACTATGATCAAAATTTGTAATGAGAATAATAAATTTATTAATGACATTTACAAGAATATTTCTTAATGAAAAAAAGGTCAAGAAGAATATATATATATATATATATATATATATATTTTAATGCATATATGCATATATCAAAGGTACTTGGCCCCTTATAAAGGTAGTGTGGGTTCAAACCCCACCTACTCACTTTTATTGAATCTTTTTTTTTTTTTAAAGAGACATTCAACCCCACCAAAAAAAAAAAAAAAAAAAAACCTTGCCACATCTCATATGTTGACAGATGGAGCTCAAGCTGCCATGATTCACGGGCCGTTTAGCGGCCGACTACGTGTCCCTTCGGTGAGGATCATTTTTTTTTTTTAATTTATTTAAAAACTGAGGGCAAAATAGTAAATTCACCCGAATTTAAAAATCTTAATTTGATCCTTATCACTTTAAGTCCTTTACAAAGTTTAACGGAGATTTGGGGGTTTTGTAATTTCATTTAGTATCTAAATAGAATTTTCCCTTAAAAATGTCATAGTCATCTTCCTTATTTTATTTATTTTCTCTCCTTAATTATTATTGAAGAAACATAAAAGGGATAAATTAAAAAATTTTGAAAAATATAAAATGTAAGTCTTATATTTAAAATTAAAATCAAATATGTTCAAATACAAATATAAAATGTAAGTCTTAAATATATATATTAGGAAAAAACAAATACAAGCACGGTCACACATATATGTTCAAGCCTTTATAATTTTTCTTAGAAGAATGATAGAAAAAGAATTTTCAAACTGCTAAATTTTAAATTATTTATTTTTCATAAAATGAGTTGTGAATTTCTTTCCTAATCTCGTTTTTGCTTTAAAATTTCGAGGTTCTTTTTCTTTTTCTTTTTTCATGGAAGTCAGAATAGCATTACAAGTTTTTTGTAATATATGGACATACCATTATAATTTTTAATTTCACACACATATATATATATATTTATTTATTTATATGAAAAACCATTTTACATGTACCTATCCATTCCCTTAAATTTTGATTCAATACTTATGTGTTTTTCTCTCAATTAAATTTTTCAAGTTTGCTCTATTAGTATATAAACCCCCTATTGTCCTCCTTGACCTAAGGCTAAAACTTCAACATACTGAATGCTACTATATCCCAAAAAAGATGTTCTACCTCAATTATTTTACACCAAAACCGTGTTTATGCAAAGGGTGACAGCAAACAATAAAGGATAGAAGCAATTGAATCATCATTTGCATTAGAATTACTCTTGTCTAAAAATCACTTGCTATGTGCACTCAATATAGATAATTTAGAGAAAATGTTATAAATATATTAAGATCTTATATTTATAACTAAAATAAAATCCCTAAAAAATTTCTAAATTTAAAAGATGAAGTGAAATGGGATATTAAATTTCATATAAGATTTGTCATTGATGACAAAAAATGGATTAGATTTGATGTTTCACAAAACTATTATTAAAATATTTTATAAATTAAAAATTTTCTATTCTTTGATACTCCAAAGACAAATCACGATAAATTGTTTAGGTCAAATTTTAACACTTTAACTTTTTTTTTATATAAAATATCTTAATATTACTCTCTCTAGACCTGTTTATAAAAACCTAATAAGAATTGTCTAAACATTTAGCCGCTTAGTAGCGTAGTGGCATGGGAGCTTGGCTCTCCTCCTCCATGTCCAGGGTTCGAACCCTACCCCCTTCCCCTACTATATGTATATAAAAAAAAAATTGTCTAAACATTTAATGATTTGTTTTACCCCTCATTGATTATATGTATTACATTAATTAAAAAGTATTTACATATGCTCTATTTCTCTCTCTTGCTTGCCCTTTCATAAATAGGAGCATACTTAGGAAAACAAAATTATTTAATGCATACTTTTTATTATTAACTAATTTACCGTTTTCTTAAACCGCGTAATTCGGTTATCAAGCTCTTATAAATAGGATGTACTAATTTACCGTTTTCTTAAACCGCGTAATTCGGTTATCAAGCTCTTATAAATAGGATGTGAGAGAGAGAGAGAGAGAGAGAGAGAGTAGTTTTCTAAAATATTAAAGTTATTCTTTTTTATGGGTTGATATAATATTTGGTCCAATAGCTTATCCTCATTTTAGTTTTAGTACCTTAAATTTCAAATTAGAAGTTTTGGTCTCTCAAGTTTCATTTTTTAAAAAACATTGGTCTTTATAATTATATAAATATTTGAACAATTTTACCTCTTGAGAAACCAAAACCTTTTATTTAAACCTTTAGTAACTAAAACCAAAATAAGGATAAACTTAAGGGATTAAAGATTGTACTAACCTCTTTTTATCCAATACACCAAAAGACAAACCTGAGGTTGAAGGTGGAAGGAAATTTGCTACCACATCCAAGTATCCCTAACATGGGTAAATGCCTTTATGTTTTAACTTCCATATAGTAAATAAAATATCTTAAAATATCTTTGGTTGGAAGAGAAAATCTAAGAGGGTGAGCCTCGATGCAACAATGATATTGTTGTCATGTAACCTAGAGGTCACAAGCTCAAATCCTAGAAACAATCTTTACTTGGGGGTAAAGGTTTGTGTACATTTATTCATTAAGGCACCCATTTGGTAGGAGCCTTGTGCATTACGTTGCTCTTTATTTTATACTAGCATTTAGTTGGATGCTTCATTCTAAATGAGCAGTCGAATATTCTAGGGGGAATTACAATGAGGTCCCTAGGAAAAGATTTAATTACACAAAAGTTTATCAATAACTAAGGAGCAGAGAAAGACAAGTGGCAATACAAGAAACGACAACAAGTTTATATACCTTACTTGTTATTGGGACTTCTTGACAATTGAATCCCTTCTTGTAACTTCATTTTAATTCCCCCAATATTTTAAACAATACGAATGGGGCATATTTTGTAATGCCTGTATAAGGAAATGCTTATCAATTCATGCTCTAGTATTCATAAAACGACGTAACGGCAACAAACTTTGACATTCAATACAATTAAACAAGCTAAGACTAAACAGATAAATAAATGCAGATGTCGCTGCAAGATAAATTGACGAAAACCATACCCAAGCTGAAAGCTCTGACCAATCTCCTAGTGAATCAGAAAACTATAACATAGAAACAGATATTTTCATATGTCTAATACTACTATTTTTAACTGCTTTAGCTTTTAGTGAGAGGTCAATTAAGAGAATACAACGACGGCTAAGTATCCTACAATGCATGTTTCATATTTCTTTTATAATGGAAACACACTCAGATAGTGAACATTTTATCAAGGATCAGATGTAGTATGACACTACTTGACCACGTAGTGCTACAGAGTCATAATCCGAACAGAGGGGGGAGAGAGGGGGGGGGGGGGGGAGAGGGAACTTAGAGGGCAGAGAGAAGAGCAGAAGGGATGGAGAGAAAACAGAGATTAGAGACTGGATAGGCAACTTTATTATTCACACAATCTGAAATACAAGTACTCAAGTAGGCTTATAGGTCTATCCATAGCCATATAGGCAGTGACTCCAATGGCTAAAATCCTAACTAACTAAATCTTAGACTAACCAGTAACCACTTCTCAAGATTCTCCTAACTTTCATTTATTATCATTATGATTATATAACACAGTAACGGTACATAACCTCTCAAAAAGTCAACCACGATAACATCTAAAATTCTTTTAATTCCCCTTCCCCTAACTTATTCATTTTATTCCTTGTTATATCTTATTATTATCACTACTACAAGGAATTTTCACCTTAAACTTCCAGAAACCTACTCTTACAATTTCTAATATCTCAGCAGCCTGTGTACACGAGTTTAAAATTCAAGCATATGAGATAGTTTCCCAAGGAATTGATCGTTGAGCACTCACAACCCTTTTTTCAGAGCATAAAGCAAGCACTAAAGTATAATTTCAATTTTGTCTGATACAAGCCATGATGGCGTAAACTTCAGGTTTGTTCATTATTGAATATGCTTGTAAACAAATTACGACAATGAGAATCATACATCAAACTATAAGGAAATGCTGATCAATTCATGCAGTAGGGTATTCATAAAACGAAATGGCATGAAGACTGAAAGATAAAAACAGCCCCCTTGGTGGACAGAGAACATAACCGTGTAGAAAGAAAGATAAAAGCTGCCCCTTGAACGTGGTGGAATGAGAGCATAACCGTAACATACATGCAGATAGAAAACATGCCAGCAAGAACATTCCAAATTAGAGGCTGATGTGGACACTCTTAGAAGCCTGCTTTAGGCACTACTTTTTTATTTTCATAGATTTCCATCCAGTAAATAAAATTTCTTTGGCAAGAAGGGGGAAAAATCTACGCCTCTCTTCTTTAATCATCTAAATGCTGTCTCTGCTGAATCTTTTATATGGAACTAGGTTCTGTTTCAGAATAATACTGGCTGCACCAATCAAGCACCAGAGTGAGCAGCCATGGTTGAGTCATGTCATCATTGGGCAGAAAAAAAATGTAAAACGTCCTAACAATTTTAGGATTGCTTTTCATTTATCAAAATATTAGAATGAAAAAATACAAGCACTCAGTTGGATGTTTCATTCTTTATGAGCAATGAAATATTGTAAACAATACGAATGGCAGACATTTTGTAATGCTTGTCTAAAAAAATGCTCATCCATTCATGCAGTAGATTGTATTCATAAAACGAAGTTATGGCAACAAACTTTGCCATGCAATACAGTTAAATCAGCTAAAAGACTAGAACTATAACGTAGAAACATATATTTTCATATGTCTAATACTAGTATTACTACGTGCTTTAGCCTTAAGGGAGAGGTCAAGTAAGACAATACTAGGATGGCTAATTATCCTACTATCTATGTTTCATATTTCTTTTATCCATAGTATAAGATCCATTTCAATGAAGAAATTAAACTAAAAAGTGAATCTTATAATAAAAACCAGAGTAGTATGACACTATTTGACCACATAGTGTTACAGGATAGTAATTCGAACGGAGTAAAGAGAGAGAGAAAAATAGAGAGAACTTAGAGGGCAGAGAGGAGAACAGAAGGGATAGAGAGAAATCTGAGGGATTAGAGACTGGATATGCAACTTTATTATTCACACAATCTGAATTAAGAGTGGGCATATAGGTCTATATATAGGCAGTGACTCCAGTGGCTACAATCCTAACTAACTAACTCAAGACTCTCCTGACTGTCATTTATTATCATTATGATTATATAACACAGTAACAGTACATAACCTGTCAAAAAGTCAACCAGAATAACATCTAAATGCTTTTAATTCCCCTAACTTATCCATGTTATTCTTTGTAATCTTTTATTATTATCACTACTACAAGGAATTTTCACCTCAAACTCCAGAAACCTACTCTTGCAATTCCCAACATCTCAGCATTATTTCTAACTATATATAAGCAGCCTATGTGCACATAAGTTTAAAATCCAGGTTTATGAGATAGTTATCTAAGGAATAGATCATTGCTAACTAAATAACCCTTTTCTAAGATCACAGAGCAAGCACTGGAGTATAACTTCAGTTTTGGCTGATACAAGCCATAATGGCGTAAACTTCAAGTTTGCTCAATATTGAATATGATTGTAAACAAATTACGAGTACAACAAAGATAATCATACATCAAACTCTATGCTTGCAAAACCGTTCAATTAAATGAAAAACTTAGCTACAAGTTACACATGCCTATGCCAACAACTCCTGCTAGCTATTCATAATTATAAGTCTAACTTAAATTTGACCTCTACAGTATCTCAACTTGTTTTATTTCATCAACAGGCCTCTATCAGCCATTCTACAAAGAAGCTTAACTGCCTCACCATTCTCATTGTTTTCAAGATGACATCGAATAATAATTTCAAAAGTTATGGAATCAGGGAAGCAATTGTTCTCTTGCATTCTATCAAGCAAGGCCTTGGCTTCATCAAGCAAACCCTGTTTGCAAAAGCCATGAATCATAACCGTATGTGTATGCACAGTTAGTTGATAACCTTTGGCCAAAAGAAACTGAAAAATCCCCCACGCATCATTTAATCTACCTCCTTTGCACAAACCATCAATAAGTATATTGTAGGTCTTCACGTCAGGCTGAAATCCTTGACTGACAAATTGCTTAAATAATGCAATTGCCTTGTCTAGATGTCCCATTTTGCAGAATGCATCTAACAAGATATTATAAGTGATTATGTCAGGGCGGAGACTCCTATCATGCATCTCATAAATAATATCTTGTGCGCATGAGATTCTTTGAGATTTGAGCAAGCCATCAACAACAGAATTATAAGTTACAACATCAGGAACCAAATTTTTGTAATGCAATTCCTTAAAGAGATCCATGGCTTCATCCACCATTTTCATCTTAAAGTATGCATTGATCAAAATATTATAACTAACAAGGTCAGGTGCCAAACCATTTTTCATCATCCTACTAAAAACTTTCTTAGCTTCAATGATATTATTAGTCAAACAATATCCATCAATTAAGCAACTGTAGGTAACAACATCAGGCCTCTCATCACTCTTCACCATCCTAGCAAATACAGCTTGAGCTTCTATCATCCTTCCATCTTTACATAAGGCATCAACTAGGATGTTAAAGGTACGAACATTTGGGTGGATGCCTTTCGATATCATTTCACTGAGCAATTCATTTGCTTCTTTCCACTTATCCATGCAGCAATAACCGTGGATTAGACTATTATAAGTAACAACATCTGGAGATACCCCATCACCAATCATTTCTAAATGCAAATTGAGCGCAGCATTGACAAGTCCATCTTTACATAGTGCATCAATGATTGTGCTGTAGATAACAACATCAGGCTTGACTGACTTTTTTTCCATCGTTTGCAATAATTTAATGGCAGATCTTGTTTTCCCTACTTTACACAGCCCATTTGTTAATGCTGCATAAGTAACTTCATTTAACTGAAAACCTTTCGCCAGTATGTCATCATAGAAATCGAGAGCTTTGCCAATGTTTTGGTTAAAGCACAGTCCTTTTATTAGTGTATTCAAAGTTACAGTGTCTGGTTGATAACCCATCTTGAAAATTTTCCCAAATGTAGAAAAAGCAAAATCCATCTGACCAACGTGGCAGTAGCAATTGATCAAGATGCCGAGGTTAAATAAATCTGGCGTGAAGCCCTTAAACTCGGCTTGTGCAAGAAGTGAGATAACATGGGGATAATGTTTCATCTTCACTATGGACCCTAAAATCTTATTAATATGGCGTCTAGATGGTGGAGGACGCATGTTTAGCATGCTATTTACAGTAGCAACAGCGCCATTGAGGCTGTTGGGATTTGGGGAATGGTAATGAAGATAGCATTTGAGAGTAAGGGAAGAAGGGGAAGAGAGAAAGAAGGTACAAGTAGCAGAGAGGGGAAAATTGGAGAAGTACCTTGCAGAAGAAAGCATAGCGGGATGGATGAGATTGAAAGAGGAGTATCTGCAACGCTTCAATGCTTCTTCACTTCACCGAATGATAAACGCACTAAGCTTTGCCCAATGAATCTAATTGGAGCCGAAGCATGAGAAAAGAACCCAGATTGGCATATTTTTCATCGACCGGCAAAGAAATTGTTAGGCCTTCGTATTTGGATTAGAGGATATTATGTGGGGGCTTTGGGTTTTGTCAATTTACTCTTTTCTTCTCAGAGTAATATTTTAGATGTAACCAAAAAAAAAAAAATTGTTTAGATGTAATACTTTAAATATAAATAAATAAATTAAATTATTAAAATTATTTATATATGGGAAATACACTTCTCATATTCTAGGAGAAGTGTATTCTCATTCATACATACTTCAATTCCCGCTTGAGTTTTTTTTTTTTTTTTTTTTTTTTAAAAAAGATATGGGTCCACCATTTCGTGTATATGTAGGAATCTTCTTCTTCTTCTCACGCACGTACGGTAAGTGTAAACCCCTTTATATATATACACACATATATAAATAAAAAAAAAAGTTATGAAATGTTATAATAATAATGATTTTATAAAATATTAAATCTCAACCATTCATATTTTAATTTAAAGATAGTGATGTGCTTATTTGGGTATACCAATCTAACCCAAATTTATAATTATCTCTATTAATTATACATATTTAGTAATGTGATAGAATTTTAGGTGAACGGGTAAATTTAACAACAAAATTTTTGTAAGGTGCACCTAACACAATAAAGGTTTGTATGAGGCATAAATGCCTAAATGATTTTTAAAAGGCTGCAAAAAAGACACTGTCGTTTGTTACTTGTTAATATTGTGGGTCCCATCCTAACATCGTCTTCCCAATCCCCTGTTACTTCTTAGGGCCCATTTGGTACGGAGAGTAGTGAAAGAAACTTAGAGAAGAGAAAGGAAGTAAAGGAGATTTTGAGGGATGGGGAAAGAAGTCTTGAGGAAAATAAGTTGTTTGGTAAGAAGAAAATGAAGGAGTGGTAGTTGGTATAGAATCGAAATACCTATTTTACCCTAAAAATTAAATAATTCAAAATGAAAAGGAAAAATAATTTTTTTATAAAATAATTCTTTTTTAGAAATATCCTCTTATCAAGTTCGAATTTGTCTAAAATATTCTCCCGCTAAGTTCAAAGTTGTCTAAAGTATTTTCTAGCCAAGTTCGAACTTGTTTAAAACCCGCAAAGTTCAAACTTATCTCATAAGTTCGAATTTATCGCATAAGTTTGAACTTATCACATAAATTTGAATTTAATCCTATTCTATTGCATTATGGAAAATATAATGGGAGAATCACTTTGTAGAGGCCCATTTAACCACAATTAGCCCAATAAGGGCCCCAAGAATCGATTTTCCTAACAAGCCCTAGGGCCTTGATTGGGATTGAATGAATAAAAAAAGACCAAAAATACCCCGATTTAAAAAGCAAAAAGGAACAAGTCCGGAAATAAAAAGTGAACAGACACATTATTCGATTTTTGGCGCCACACGAGAAAGAGAAGAAACCATCGTACAAGGCAAAAGTGAGGGGAGAGAATAGCTGGGTTTTTTTGAACCCATATTTTGCTCAACTCAGCGAGGGAGAGAACATCTATATTACCAATCATCAACTTCGTTATAGGCTAAACTCATCTACCCATGAATTTGCTATTGCTGAACCTTTTTTCAGTTGAAGGTAGGGTGGCTGAAAGGTTGGACCTTGGCCAAATTTATGTTATAATCAGATAGGAAAAAGGTAAGAAATACTAATATTTTGCTCAAGATATCATTATCACCATTCTAGTAGGTCTTTAATCATTTTTGGGTTGAGTGGAAAAAATGTTGCTCTGTTTTTTGGCATGAAAACAGAGAGAAAGATGTGTTTTTAAGTGGGAATAGTGCATGAGATGAAGCTACACTTGGTTGAAAAACGCTGAAATGGGATAGTTGTAAAGATGACTAATATAGTTGTAAATATGACGATATAGTTGTTAATATGACTAATATAGTTGTTAATACGATTTGAATGTTAAAACGCCGTAGGTTGCTCTGTTTTGGGGCATGGAAACAGGGAGGTCTCGTTTGTTAGGGGAATGACCGAATGTGAAAACGGTGAAATGATATTGTTGTAAATGTGATTTGTTAGAGTTGTTAATGATCAAGTAAAGTTGTTAATACTCACTTTATGTTGCAGATCATAATTAAAGATGGCAAGATTTTGGGAAGAACATATTATGTTTCTTCCATGTGGGAGGTTTCTTTGTACATGGGGGAGGACAACAAAGTGATTATGTTGGTGGAACGGTTAGAACAAAAGGCATCAAGGAAGGAACAACATATGAAGAATTGCAAAGAATGATAGTGTCTTTTATTGGGGCAGAAAATACTGAAATATCCGTGAAGTTCAAGCTTAGTCTGGATATATCTACATTTGTTGATCTTGTAGATGATGAAGGAGTAGAACATTTAAGAAGGTATAATGAAGAATATTGTCATGTGTACATTGAAGAAAATGGGAATAATCACAATAGACCACAACAAATGAATATTCAAATGGAAGAACAAGAAGTGTAAGTCTTGTTGTGTTAACGATTGTAATTTGTTCGTATATAAATTGTCATTACTTGGTTCTCATTACTTGCACTAATAATTGTTGTTTGTCGCAGGAGGGATCAAGTCTTTGGAGGTGCAATTGAGTTGTCTTTGTCTCCACCTCAAATGTACACCATATTATTTTTGGGGATGGTGTGTGATGTTGACATTATGAATTTGTTGTAAATGCATTTGGTGTTGTAAATGAAGGTTGGATATTGTTGTCACAATTGTATCCAAGTGTCATTTATGTACACATATTCATATTTCGAATCCAAATGTAAATGACGTTGAAAAATATATGCAACTGGATTTACATGTTATTAGGTGCTGATATTGTTGTTATTAGGTGCTGATATTGTTGTTATTAGGTGATGTTATTGTTGTAAGTGACCCCTGATATTGTTGTAAGTGACCCCTGTTATTGTTGTAAATGACCCTTGTTATTGTTGTAAGTGACCCCTGTTATTGTTGTAATTAGGTACTGTTATTGTAGTAAGCGAGTACTGTTATTATTGTAAGTGACCCCTGATTTTGTTGTAAGTGACCCCTGTTATTGTTGTAATTAGGTACTGTTATTGTAGTAAGCGAGTATTGTTATTGTTGTAAATGACCCCTGTTATTATTGTAAGTGACCTCTGATATTGTTGTAATTAGGTACTGTTATTGTTGTAAGAGACCCCTGATATTGTTGTAAATGACCCCTGTTATTATTATAAGTGACCCATGTTATTGTTGTAAGTGACCCCTGTTATTGTTGTAAATGACCCATGTTATTGTTGTAAGTGACCCATGTTATTGTTGTAACTGACCCCTGTTGAAGTTGTTATTCCTGTCCATTATTTTGCAGTTCTCAAACCATGACCACATCAAAATAGAAGCACAAATTTCTTGTTCTCAATCCATGACCACATCAAAACAAAATCAAAAAATTTCTGTTGTCATTGAATAAAGATTATCAAATTAGCATTAGTAGACAATTTACAAAATAACAAGAAGTTTTATGTTATCCTCATGAATATAAAGGAGTCATAAATACATATGTGTCCTAACACTTTCGTCCTAATACAAAGTATCCCCTTAATGTCATTCTCATGAAGACAATTTACAAAAGAATAAATGGTGAATGTTATTGTCATGAATACAAATTTGTAAAAATGACATCATTAAGGTTTGATTGGTCGCCACATTTTGGACATGGATTGTTAACTGAATGAGTGGGAGATGAACTCGAAAGGAGATGGTCCAAGATAGTTCCTGTGCCAATTTCTTGAGCTCCTCCTATGCCAATTTCTTAAGCTCCTCTAGTGAAGTGGATCACCATTCCCTCACCAACATATATGCCTGTTGCCGTGTAAAAAACAATTAAAAAAAAACCATTTCAGTAAGATATGCATTATTAATAAGAAAGAAAAATTGGTTCTTGCCAACCCAAAAGAACATGTACAAAATTTTAAATGTGGTTTTGAAAACAACCACAACATGCAAAAAAGTTCAAATGTTGTTCATTCTTGGTATGGATAAATAAGGACAAGATGCCAATTTGTGGTAATTATATTATTTGTAAATAAACATTATTAGATTAGTCAAAGATCAGATCCTAGAATGTAGCAATTAGTTAGATCAGATTAGTTTTTTCAGTTTTTGAATTCCCTAGAAGTCCTCAATCTGTTACACCAGATTGTATCTCATTGTAATCTATTTATTCCACCCGAATGAATGAGAAATGCATCGGACTCAATTATTCTGATCCTAAAAACTCTACATGGTATCAAAGCAATTAGAAGAGATTAATTGAGTATTTTCCCAGGCGTGACGCATCGAGTCCAAAAAAATTATCCGAGCGTTACCTAGTCTCGTAACTTGTTGTAAAAATCCATCAAATCTCGCTCGATTGAACGATATCGAACCCTCGTGTGTCATAATCAATCTCGAGCATCTTCGTTTAGTTCCAAGACTCGTCCGAGATCATCCTTCAAGATCGTCCGCCATCTCCAAAGCGACGTTTTTGAGACGATTCACCCGCCATCGTCGTGGTTCCCTCGTATCGCTTGTCCATCGTCATCTCTAGAACGTCCTTCATCTCGAGGTCAATTCGTAACTCGTCACGTCGTCATCTTTTCTCGATTCTCACTCGGACTCTCGGCGTCATCTTTCTCCGCGTGATTCAAGTTCGTCGACCGAGCCACCGCAACTCCGACAAATCGAGTCCTTCAAGTTCGTTCGTTCATCATCCTTCACTCGTCCGTCGAAGCCTAATTAAGCTCGTCCAAATTCTCTCATCGCCCTCTCGCAACTCCGACGCCGAACACGGTTATCATCCTTGATCTCGTCATCTACTCCGCGAGATTCGATTCGAACTGGCATCGAAGGTTCGCGTAACCAAAACAAAAAAAAAAAAACCCGACTCATTTGGTTTTTTTTCCCAACCGAGTTCTTTTTTTTCCGACATCATCGGTACTTTTTAGTCCAAAAATTTGGACTTCATTTTTTGGGTTTTTTAGTATAAGTAATTTTGGGCTTTGGGTATTATCCCTCAATCTCGCCCTGCCTATTATTTGGCATTTTGGCATATCTATTTGGTCCTAAATGGCATCATCAAGTGATCCACCACCACCTCCCAAGCCCAGTGATAATCTTCTCCACTCTTCCGATAACCAATTGGTGTCGGAAAAACTAAATCTTCACAATTATCATGATGGTCACGGCCGCTGTTTTTCTTTATCTATCGGTGGACGTGGAAAACGAAAATTTTTAGCTGGAGAGATCAAACCACCATCGATCAAAACTCTTTGATTGGGTTCAATGGGATATTGATAATTCTCTTGTCGCTCTTGGCTTATCAATGCCATGTCTCCTCGATTAAACGAAGCTTCATGTATCTTCCTACCGCAAAGGATATTTGGGATCTTTGTTCGTGATTCTTATGTCGATGCCAAGGATTTATCCCAACTATTTAACCTTCGTCGTCGCATCGGAAGTCCTCTCGTGGCTCTCGGTGCATTGCTGAATTCGGTTTGAACTTGTCGCTCTTTGGCAAGAAGAAGATCAAATGGTCAAAAATGAATGGGATTCTTCCACCGATGCCACTCGCCACCTTCGGAATGTCGACACCGATCGGATTTCGATTTTTTTCTCGCCGGCTTAAATTCGAATTTGACGATGCTCGAGCAAGAATATTGAGTAATTCAACTCTCCCTTCTCTCTTGGAAGTATATTCTGAGATTCGCCGTGAAGAGTCCCGAAGACAAACTATGCTTCTCAAAACTATCTCTTCAGGATCAGAAGCGTCCAGTTTGATCAGTAAGCACATTCCCTCTTCTGTTTCTGGCTCTAACAAATCTCGTCCAACGTGTGATCATTGCAAGAAGATTGGTCATACCAAAGACAAATCTTTGGAAACTCCACGGTAAGCCATCGATTGGACACCTCGTAAACCACGATCACCTTCTCGCTCATCACACGGTCATTGAGGCGAGATACTCCTTCCGGATCCGTGCCTCCTTCTCTCAATACGAACGCAGATGAGTCAACTTCTCAACTTGCTGAAAAATTTACTGATCCTCTCAAGGACCGGTTGCCACTATCGCCAAACAAGGTAATGATCATCTTACTCTTATATCATCATCCTCTCCGCCGAAATGGATAGTAGACACCGGCGCCTCTGATCATATGACCTCAGAATCAAGAAACTTTACTTCCTATTCTCCTTTGGTGGTAATAATCGAATTCGTACGCCGAATAACTCTAGTGCTTCCATTCTTTGGTACCGGTGCCGTACCTCTTACAAGAGACTTAAAACTTGATTCTGTTCTTCATGTTCCTCATTTGGCATACAATCTCCTTTCAATCGGCAAGTTGACAAAACATACAAACCTGCTCGCTCACTTTTTTGCCACTCATTGTATATTTCGGGATCTCTCCTCGGGGAAGACGATTGGCACGGCTAAGGAGCATGACGGCCTTTACTACCTTGATGATTCCTCTCGCAAGTGCCTTGTCATCACAAATAAAGACCTCTGTCTCCCCTACTTGAGACAATAATTTGATGTTATGGCATAGAAGGATGGGTCATCCTAGTTTTCAGTATTTACAAAAATTGTTTCCTCAATTTTCATTCAATAAAGATGTCAATTTCCATTGTGAAACGTGTGAACTAGCCAAACATCATCGCACTACCTTTCCTCCCATTTTCGTCTATCACTCTACTCGTCCCTTCTCCATCATCCATAGTGATGTATGGGGTCCCTCTAGAGTACCTAACCGGACATGTTCCAAATACTTTGTCACTTTCATAGACGATCACTCTCGCATGTGTTGGGTGTACCTCCTAAAAGAAAAATCTGATGTGTTCAATGTCTTTGTTGAATTCTTCCACTATGTTCAAACACAATTTAATTCTACCATTCAAGTCTTACACTCGACAATGGCAATAGAATATTTCAATCATACCTTGACCACTTTCTAAAGTCTCACGGAATCATTCATAAGAGTAGTTGTCCTAACACACCTCAAGCAAAATGGCATTGCCGAACGTAAAAATCGCCATCTTCTTGACATTGCTCGTGCTCTTATGTACACCCGCAATGTTCCCAAGTATTTTTGGGGAGATGCAATCCCACGCCACTCACCTTATCAATCGACTACCTACTTGTGTCCTTTCCCATATGTCCCCTCTTGATAAACTCCGTGAGACTCATGTGATTTCCCACCTTGATCACTCTCTTCCTCTCCGTGTCTTTGGATGTACCGTATATGTCCATATTCATCATCCTCCTTCCAAATTTGACCCTAGGTCCCTTCCTTGCATTTTTCTTGGCTATTCCAATCACCAAAAAGGTTATCGGTGTTATGACCCCAAATCCCAACGAATCTTTGTCAGCCGCGATGTCACATTTGCTGAAGCCATACCTTTCTATCCACACCCTTCGAGTCAGGGGGAGAATTGGAGTGACTCTCAGCCCACTATACCTAAACCTATACCTCCTTCCTATCCTGTGATCATATCCTCCACACCTGATTCAATCCCCATGCCATCACAAACAGGGGGAGACAAATATTATGACAAGGTTTACTCTAGGAGGAACAAAAAGGTAGTAGAGTCCATTATGCTCGAGGCTCCACCACTCTCCCAACCGAGAGAGAATCCCGACGCCAACAAGGACCTAAACATGCCTATTGCATTGAGAAAGAAGACACGTTTCGTACTCAACATCCTATTCAAGACTACATGTCATATGGTAATCTCTCACGTAAATATTGTCATTTTGTCACTAACCTTGATCAGTTCAGATTCCCACAAATGTACATGAGGCACTTGAAATTCCCGAATGGAAAGATCTTTGTATTAGATGAGATGAATGCCCTTGAGAAAAATCAAACTTGGAATGTCACCGACTTACCCCAAGGTAAAAAGGCGTAGGGTGTAAGTGGGTATTTACCCCCAAGTACAATGCCTTGATGGTACTTTGAACAAGTACAAAGCCGACTAGTTGCCAAGGGTTTTACACAAACTTATGGCTTGGACTACAATGAAACCTTTGCCCCGTAGCAAAGCTCAACACGATCGAGAATCCTTATTTCCGTTGCTGTTAATCTCGACTGGCCTTTACAGCAGCTAGACATCAAAAATGCTTTCCTAAATGGGGATCTAAAAGAAGAAGTTTATATGGAACTTCCACCTGGTTTTGAGAATGGTCACGGCAAACAGGTATGCAAGCTGAACAAGTCCATTTACGGGTTGAAGTAGTCTCCTAGAGCTTGGTTTGACAGATTCTCACAAGTTCTAAAGGCTGAAGGATATAACCAATGCCTCTCGATCACACTATGTTCACTATGAACCATGAAGGTATGATTACTATCTTAATAGTATATGTGGATGACATAATACTTACAGGGGAACAATCCTCAAGAAATGATCGAATCAAAGCGGCGTTAAACAAGGAGTTTGAAGTCAAAGACCTGGGTAGCTTGAAATACTTCCTAGGAATGGAAGTGGCTAGGTCAAAAGAAGGAATTCACATTTCACAAAGGAAATATGTCCTTGATCTACTAAAGGAAACTGGCATGCTTGGGTGTAAGCCGAGCAAGACTCCCATTAGTGTCAAAAAGAAGAAAAAAAGGGTAGAACAACCGACAACCGAACAAGAGGTGGCAGAGAAAGAGAAACAAGAAGAGGAAGAAAAACCAGCAGACATAGGGCGCTACCAGAGATTGGTGGGGAAGCTTATCTATCTTTCTCACACACGACGACATCACCTTTGCGTAAAGTACCGCAAGTCAACACATGCACTCGCCAAAGCAGAAACACTTGAATGCAGCATATAAAATCCTGAAATACCTCAAAGGAACTCCTGGCCGAGGTCTCTTCTTCAGAAAAACTAATCTGAGGACTATTGAGATATACACTGATGCAGATTGGGCAGGAGACCAAGAGAACAGCAGGTCTACTTCTGGCTATTGCACGTTTGTATGGGGAAATCTAGTAACGTGGCGAGTCACAAGCAACGAGTGGTATCCACAAGTAGTGCAGAATCGAATTAAGATCACTATCGAAGGACTCAAAGAAGGAATATGGATAAAAAGGGTCGCCGACGAGACCTACACCAAGATAGAATCTCCATTAAAACTTTCTTTCGTGATAATAAGGCAGCTTTAAGCATGGCATTGAATCCAAGTACAACACAAGAGAACTAAGCATGTTGATGTTGATCGCCACTTTATCGGGAAAAGGTTGAAGATGGAATTATTTGTCTCTCCTACATACCTACAAAATTAAAGCTTGCTGATATACTCACAAAAGGTCTACCCGAGGACATATTTGAAGGTTTTGTATGCAAGTTGGACATGATGAGTATCTATGATCCAACTTGAGGGGGAGTGTGGTAATTATATTATTTGTAAATAAACATTATTAGATTAGTCAAAGATCAGATCCTAGAATGTAGCAATTAGTTAGATCAGATTAGTTTTTCAGTTTTTGAATTCCCTAGAAGTCCTCAATCTGTTACACCAGATTGTATCTCATTGTAATCTATTTATTCCACCCGAATGAATGAGAAATGTATTGGACTCAATTATTCTGATCCTAAACTCTCTACACAATTAATACTAGTACGTATTGCTATTTTCTGCAGACACTTTCAAAAATCAGAATTGGCTATGGACAATTCACATTTCAGGCATACATAAACAAAAGTGCCTGCAGCCCAAAATGTACAGGGTTAAGATTGTTCTATATCTCATGATAACTAATTCACAGAATCATTATCCTACGGTTGAGAAAAATTAAACAGTGTCTTGAAACTTAAATACCCCTCCTCTAACAATATCCCTTGAGGACTACATGATCTCATATCTAATTCTGAACTTGATATATTTATTTATCTGCTACTGAGTGAATATAAACGGCCAGAATTTTTTTTTAATTGCTTCTGAGTAAACATTGATGAGCACAAGTTGTTTTAGGGCATTTATAATTTCATGTCCCCATGCACAGACAATTATGTTGTGCAAACATCACATATTAACAACAATCATTTATTGTAAATTATCTGCAATTCAAGCTAGCCTTTGTTCAAACTCACTATATGACAATAGAGCTGAGGTGAACAATCTGAACTGATCTAGAGAAAACCATAAACACACGTGGGCAAAGTGACACTTTTAAACCAACAATAAGGCAGTGACACTTTTAGAGGGCCATTAGGGACTAATTCATTATAAAAACTTAAGCTATAAAATGAATGTCTATCATTATCTCTTAGACTCCAACGTATTACATTCCCAAGAGAAATCCCTTCTCCACTACACCTTGTTCCGTCATGAAAACTTTAGTGCTACATTGAAGACCGTTTCATCCACTAAATGTAAAAGGTTAAGCGAAAACTTGCCATCAATTTTACTAATATCCTCAACACTTAACAGTTTGCAAATGTTAGTGATGAAATTGAAAAGTTAAAAAAGAAAAAGAAAAACAGAAGCCCATACCATCAAATTGGCGATTCCAAGGCTTCGTGCAGTATCTATATATAAAAGCCTTCCCAGTATATTGACTTGAACTTTTACATACAAGCAAAGCATTGTTGTTGCCCATACTGACAGTGCCATTTTTGTAAAACCTACACAAAATGGCATATAAGAATATTGGTCTCCAATTTTCTCATGACAGCTGGACAATCTAACAAAGAAACAAGTATGCTGAATGACAAATCCAAGGTAAAGACATACTTAATATTTTGAGTCTTTCCCATAATTCTAGTTTCTCTAAATTTTTTATCGTGTTTGGTTGCCCCTTTCCCTGAATTAGCGTCTCAAGAAGCTCAGAAAGATCCAGACCTTCCGCTATCCGACAACTCAAATAGTGCATTGCATGAGGCAACGTTATTGTATCAGAAATCTCCTGAATATTCTTAAAGTGAGCTTGTATCCTATAGGATACAGTGCAAGCAGATTAAGAAGTCACCCTCTGCATCAAGCCATTCTCCTCAAAGTTAAAAGTAAAAAATAGAACAAGTACATCCTGATTAAAAAGTTTACCAGATTAAGAAAAAGAGTCACCCTCTCCATCGAGCCATTCTCCTCAAAGTCACGTTTAAAAAAATGTGCAGTCTCCATGTTAACTCCCATAGCTGCAAACACAATGGCAAAATTGTCTTCTTCCCCACCCTATATTATAATGATAAATCGTGTTACGGTGAAACCGACTTTTCAATCTTAAAAAATGTAGATGAGTCATGAGTTTTACAAAATGAGCAAGCTACAAAGAAGCAAAATTATGTACATGCTGAATTCTTGCATCAAGTTAATTAAACTATTATGCTCTAATATGCATACATATATGGTCTCTCCTGTGCCAACCAGCTCACTTTCGCCGATTCAATCCTGTAACTGCCAACAAATAAATTAACCCCTCCCAATGCAAAAAGGTTAAAGCTGCATGTAATATCCAGTCCTTACTGTAAAACGTTGCAGTTCAATAATCATTTTCAACGAGTGCACTTGAGCCTCCCAATGCCATGAAATACTTCTTATAGGAAACATCACACACCCACACACAAGCACACGGGTATTACATAGATGAACAATCATATAAACCTCCATAGTGAAACTAAGACCGTACACACACAGATATGTCAGTATTTTCCCAGATAAGTGGGCATAACAAACATCATCATACTTCAACAAAGGAAAAAAAAAGTTATTAGTAAGACTCTGAAGCTCATTTATAAAGAAAATCCATAACTACCACAATGATAATGTATATATATATTAATAAAAAAATCATATGTCAAGAAAATCATAAGCTTAGTTATTATACACTAAAAATAAACCCAACATCAGGATTTGATTTCTCTCTCAGTAAAATTTTGTGCGATAGCCATACAAATACCTAAATATTTGTATTTTTTTTATCAATACTAAATATTTGTATTGACTAAAACGTAATGGTCCTTTTTGCCAAAAAGCAAGGCAGTATTAAATACTTGATATTACTCTGTCGAATTCTAAGCAAACACTAAAGCATTAAAGAAATTAACAAATCTGAGTGATAAGATGCAATCCATCCAATAGAAGAAGAAAACGAGGATAATCTCAATAATTTAGAAATGCAGTTATCAAAAATGTTTTGGCGACCAGCTCAATTTGCAGAATCTTCTCTGTAGAAAAAACACATAAATTTGCACGCTTTGTTAACATGTGATTGGGAATAGCTGTGCCATAGGCAAAAAGCATTTCAAGACTAAGAAAAGATCAAATAAAAATCCAGTTAAGATGGATCCGTTGATCATTTGCAAAGCCGCATTGGTTAAAAAAATTCAACACCAGAAAACATCCCAACAATAGACAGACAGTAAAATCTTAAATCATTTTCCAGGGTAAAGAAAAGTACTTGCCCAGCCATAAGGAACCTAACAAAAATAACTTATCAGTTTGGCATATAAACAAAAATGCAAAAAGATATATAAATTTGCCACTTGCAAATGATACAGACCTTCAAGAAGTGTGCAGCCAATTCAGCCTGGAATCCATCCCCGTCTGGATAAGTGTGTGATCTGGTTTATTTCGCAGGAGTTGGCTAAATTTAATGATTTTTTTAAATTTATTTATTTATTTATAAAATATCTTAATATTACTCCCTCTGAACCTTTTTATAAAAACTCAACAAGAGTTGGCTAAACATTTAATGAGTTTTTATTTTTTTTTTCAATTTTTACCCCTCATTAATTATATTTATTGCATTAATTAAAAAGTTGGTAATATTTACATATGCTCTATTTCTCTCTCTTTCTTGTGCCTTCATAAATAGGGACATACTTGGAGAGACAAAGTTTATTTCAGGCATATCATTATTTTTAACTAATTTTAACCGTTTTCTTAAACCACGTAATTCAATTATCAAGTTCTTAAAAATACGACCGGAGAGGGAGTAGTTTTCTAAAATATTGAAGTTTTTCATTTTTTATGAGTTCATATAATCTTTGGTCCATGTGGCTTGCCTTCATTTTGGTTTTGGCCTCTAATATTTGTACCATTTTACCCCATGAGGAACCAAAACCTCTTATTTGAAATTTTAAGAACCAAAACTAAAATAAAGATAAACTCCAAGGACTAAACATTCTATTAACCATTTTTATCCAATACAACAAAAGACAAACTTGAGGTTGACGGTGGAAGGAAATTTGCTACCACGTCCATCCCCAACATAGGTAGATGCCTTTATATGTTTTAATTTCCATACAGTAAATAAAAATTTCTTTGGCAGGAAGAAAAAATCTAGGAGGGTGAGCCTAGTTGCAGCAATGATGTTTTTGCCATGTGGCCTAGAAGTCACAAGTTCAAATCCTAGAAATAGCCTTTCTGCTTGTGAGATAAGACGCATAAATCTATCCATCCCTGACCCCATCTGGTGAGAGCTTTATGCATTGGGCTGCCCTTTGTTTTATACAAGCACTGAATTGGATGCTTCATTCTAAATGAGTAGTGGAATATTTTACGGGGAATTACAATGAGGACCCGAAGAAGAGATTTAATTACACAAAAGTTCAACAACAACTAAGGAGCACACAATAACAAGTGACAGTGCAAGAAACGACAACAATTTTATATACCTCACTTGTTATTGAGATTTCTTGACAATTAAGTCCCTTCCTTGTAACTTCATTGTAATTCCCCCAGTATTTTAAACAATACGAATGGGGCATATTTTGTAATGCCTGTATAAGGAGATGCTTATCAATTCATGCAGTAGAGTATTCATAAAACGACGTTACGGCAACAAACTTTGACATTCAATACAACTTAACAAGCTAAGACTAAACAGATAACTAAATGCTGATATCACTGCAAGATAAAATGACGAAAACCATACCTAAGCTGAAAGCAGAAAGCTGAGACCAATCTCCTAGTAAATCAGAAAACTAAAACATAGAAACAGATATTTTCATATATCTAATACTACTAAGTGCTTTAGCCTTCAGTGAGAGGTCAATTAAGAGAATACAAGGACAGCTAAGAATCCTACAATGCATGTTTCATATTTCTTTTATACTGGAAACATACTCAGATAGTGAATCATTTATTAAGGACCAGATGTAGTATGACATTACTTGACCACATAGTGTTACAGAATCGTAATTGAAACAGAGAGAGAGAGAGAGAGAGAGGGAGGGAGGGAGGGAGGGAACTTAAGAGGGCAGAGAGAAAACAGAGATTAGAGACTGGATAGGCAACTTTATTATTCACACAATCTGAATTACAAGTACTCAAGTCTTATGGTCTATAGATAGCCAAATAGGCAGTGACTCCAATGGCTATGATCCTAACTGACAGAATCTTAGACTAACCACTTCTCAAGATTCTCCTAACTTTCATTGATTATCATTATGATTATATAACACAGTAACAGTACATAACCTCTCAAAAACTAAACCACCATAACATCTAAAATTCTTTTAATTCCCCCAACTTATTCATTTTATTCCTTGTTATATTTTATTATTATCACTACTAAAAGGAATTTTCACCTTCCAACATCTCAGCAGCCTATGTACACGTAAGTTTCCCAAGGAATTGATCGTTGATCACTGACAACCCTGTTTTCAAACCATAAAGCAAGCACTAAAGTTTGTTCAATATTGAATATGCTTGTAAACAAATTACAACAATGAGAATCCTACATCAAACTATAAGGAAATGCTGATAAATTCATGCAGTAGAGTATTCATAATATGAAGTTATTGGTAAGAAACTTTGCCATTCAATCCAATCAAATCAGCCAACACTGAACAAATAAATAAATGCTGATATCACTGCAAGATAAAGTGACGAAAAGCATCCCCAAGCTGAATGCTGGCATTCTCCTAGTAAATCAGAAAACTATAGCATGAAAACAGATATTTTCACATGTCTAATACTACTATTTTTAACTGCTTTAGCTTTCAGTGAGAGGTCAATTAAGAGAATACTAGGATTGCTAAGCATCCTACTATGTATGTTTCATATTTCTTTTATAATTGAAACGTACTACCTCTAGTCCTTAATATAGAATCCACTTCAATGAAGAAATTGAACTATAGAGTGAATCTTATATCAAAGACCAGAGTAGTATAACACTACTTGACCACATAGGGTTACAGAATAGTAATTTGAACAGAGGAAAGAGAGAAAGACAGAGAGAGAACTTAGAGGGCAGAGAGAAGAACAGAAGGGATTAAAGACTGGATAGGCAAATTACTATTCACATAATCTGAATTACAAGTGGGCATATAGGTCTATATATGGGCAGTGACGCCAATGCCTATAATCCTAGCCAACTAGCTAAATCTTAGACTAGTTAACTCTCAAGACTCTCTAACTGTCATTTATTATAATTATGAGTACATAAAACATAGTAACAGTACATAACCTCTCAAAGTCAACCACAATAACATCTAAAGTTCTTTTACTTCTCCTAACTTATCCAAGTTATTCCTTGTTATATTTTATTATTACTACTACCACAAGGAAATTTCACCTTAAACTCCAGAAGCCTGCCTCTCAAGCAATTTTCAACATCTCAATTTTATTTCTAACTAAATATTGGCAGCCTATGTACACATAAGTTTAAAATTCAAGTATATGAGATAGTTATCCAACGAATTGATAGTTGGTCACTAAATAACCCTTTTATAAAGATCATAAAGCAAACACTGAAGTATAACTTCAATTTTGGCTGATCCAAGCCATGATAACTTCCGAGTTTGTTCAATATTGAATATGCTCGTAAACAAATTACAACAATGATAATCATACATCAAACTGCATGAATACAAAACTGTTCAATTAAATGAAAAACTTAACTACAAGATGAACAACTCCTGCTAGCTAATCATAATTATATGTCTAACTTGAATTGGAGCTACAGTATCTCACCTTGTTTTATTTCGTCAACAGGCCTCTATCAGCCATTCTACAAAGAAGCTTAACTGCCTCACCATTCTCATTGTTTTCAAGATGATATCGAATAATAATTTCAAAAGTTATGGAATCAGGGAAGCAGTTTTTCTCTTGCATTCTATCAAGCAAGGCCTTGGCTTCATCAAGCAAACCCTGTTTGCAAAAGCCATGAATCATAGCCGTATATGTATGTACAGTTAGTTGATAACCTTTAGCCAAAAGATACTGAAAAATCCCCCACGCCTCATTTAATCTACCTCCTTTGCACAAACCATCAATAAGTATAGTGTAGGTCTTCACGTCAGGCAGAAATCCTTGGTTGACAATTTGCCTAAATAATGCAATTGCCTTGTCAAGATGTCCCATTTTGCAGAATGCGTTTAACAAGATAGTGTAAGTGATTATGTTCGGGCGAAGACTCCTATCATGCATCTCATAAATAATATCTTGTGCGCATGAGATTCTTTGCAATTTGAGCAAGCCATCAATAACAGAATTATAAGTTACAACATTAGGAACTAAACTTCTAGAATTTAATTCCTTAAAGAGGTCCATGGCTTCATCCACCATTTTCATCTTGAAGTATGCACTGATCAAAATATTATAGCTAACAAGGTTAGGTGCCAAACCATTTTTCATCATCCTACTAAAAACATCCTTAGCCTCTATGATATTATTAGTCAAACAATATCCATCAATCAAGCAACTGTAGGTAACAACATCAGGCCTCTGATCACTCTTCACCATCCTAGCAAATACAGCTTGAGCTTCTATGATCCTTCCATCTTTACATAAGGCATCAACTAGGATGTTAAAGGTACGAACATTTGGGTGGATGCCGTTCGATACCATTTCACTGAGCAATTGATTTGCTTCTTTCCACTGATCCATGCAGCAATAACCGTGGATTAGACTACTATAAGTAAAAACATCTGGAGATACCCCACGACCAATCATTTCCAAATACAAATTGAGCGCGTCATTGACAAGTCCATCTTTACATAGTGCATCAATGACTGTGCTGTAGATAACAACATGAGGCTTGACTGACTTTTTTTCCATCCTTTCCAACAATTTAATGGCAGATCTTGTTTTCCCTATTTTACACAGTCCATTTATTAATGCTCCATAAGTAACTTCATTTAACTGAAAACCTCTTGTCAGTAAGTCATCATAGAAATCGAGAGCTTTGCCAACGTTTTGGTTAAAGCACAGTCCATTTATTAGTGTATTCAAAGTTACAGTGTCTGGTTGATAACCCATCTTGAAAATTTTCCCAAAAGTCGAAAAAGCAAAATCCATCTGACCAACGTGGCAGTAGCAATTGATCAAGATGCTGAGGTTAAATAAATTTGGCGTGAAGCCCTTAAACTCGGCTTGTGCAAGAAGTGAGATAACATGGGGATAATGTTTCATCTTCACCATAGACCCTAAAATCTTACTAATATGGCGTCTAGATGGTGGAGGACGCATGTTTAGCAATGTATTTACAGAAGCAACAGCGTCATTGAGGCTGTTGGGATTTGGTGAATGGGAATGAAGATAACATTTGAGAGTAAGGGAAGAAGGGGAAGAGAGAAAGAAGGTACAAGTGGCAGAGAGAGGACAATTGGAGAAGTACCTTGCAGAAGAAAGCATATCGGGATGGATGAGATTGAAAGACGAGTTTCTCGACGTTTCAATGCTTCTTCACTTCAACGAATGGAAAACGTACTAAGCTTTGCCCAATGAATCGAATTGAAGCCGAAGCGTGAGAAAAGAACCCAGAAAGGCAGAGAGTGAGGAAAGTGAGCGTCTGAGTTGGGCATATTTTTCATCGACCAGCAAAGAAATTGTTAGGCCTTCGTATTTGGATTATGTGGGGGCTTTTTTTTTTTTTAGGTTGTAGTTTTATATACTTAAATCATTATGTACTAAAAAATCATATAAAAAAAAATTTATGTACTAAAAAATATATATATAAATCATTATAGAGAGAGAAATATAACTATTATAGAGAGAAATATTTTTTAGAAAGAGAAAATATTTTTTGAATATAAAGTTACATAAATAATATTTTTAGAAAATTTAAATTTAAATTTATTTGTAAAATATAATAATTATATTAATTTTTAAAAAAAAGACAAAATAGTAAAAATAATTCATTACCCTCCATCTTCTTCCCTTACTATTTTTTTAACTCCCAAATAAGGGGAGAAAATATCCTTCATTTCCTTCCTTCTCCTCCCCTCCAAACTCCCTGCATCTCTTTCCTTCCCCTCCCCTCCAAACTCCCAAACAGGCCCCTAGAGTATCATTTTCCTAGCTTTTTTTTTTTTTTTTTTGGATGAGACAAGCGTTGAAACGCTGGCAGGGATCAAACCTTGATGATAGCCATCAGAGGATGGCAGAGGATGGCGCCTATGCCACTTGCACTATTTTAGCATACCAATCTAACCCAAATTTATAATTTTTTATAATTATCTCTATTAATTATACACAATTATTAATGTGTTATAATTTTTGGTGAAGAGGTAAATTTAACAACAAATTTTTTTTAAGGGTGCACCTAAGACAATAAAGGTTTGTAGGAGGCATAAATGCCTATAATGATTTTAAAAGGTTGTAAAAAAGACACTGTCGTTTATTTGCCCAGACTTCCGTTACTTGTTGATATTGTGGGTCTCATCCTAGCATCGTCTTCCCTAAATGCAGCCCAATGCACTGTCGACAAAACCACCGGTGTTGTCTACCTCATTAACCATCCTGTCATCATCTCCGGCAACTTCAAGTCCTAGTGATGACCCATGTTCAGTGAAAATCCCAAAGTCTCCTTGTCTAGTGAAATCTAAAGTTGAAAATCAAGACCGGCCCTTGAAGGGTCATGGTTTAAAAGGGGCCTTTTAGGCCGGAATAAAAAAACATATGTTTTTCAAAGCGACCGAGAGCTCCAGGGGTTAGGGTCGGCCCTACAAAGTTCGGAAGTTATTATTCCAAATTTTAACTATTTTTCCTCTATTTGTTCCAAAAGAAATATAATAAGTAAAGTACAACAATTAAAATTCTAATTATCAAATAAATGCTGTCAATATCAATATCCAAACAACACACATCATACAACAAACAAATACAATCACTAATTCATAATTAAAAGCATTGATACCCTTGCAACATCATTTTGCCTAATAAGCTGACGGTCAATTTTCTTCCACCTCATTTGGACTTCTTTATCCAACATCATAACCCCAATATCCTGCAATTTATCTAAATGACTACAATTCTTAATATGACGATTTAGATGTGAGGTGCCTTTATCCCTACCCTTGCAAATAGACCTTGACAACCATTACATTGTGCCTTAACTACCTTTCAAGTCTATCGGAAAAGCTTGGAAGGTCGGAAGGGAAGGGATTGAAGGCTAGGGCTGCGAAACAACGTCGCGACCATCGAAAAGGGTCAGGGCATCACGTTACCAATGACTCAGCAAAGGAATAGTCTGTCAATGCCTCGATAGAGTAGCGTCCTTAGAACTTCGACCGAACAAATCTGACACTTCGAAAGCCAATCAGAACAGTCTATCGACCTCGCTTCACGGTTAGTCGACCTCACCTTGGAAGCATGAGTCGTGATACTAGGGATTCGTTAATCGTGAGTGAGTGCGAGACTGATATTGAGAGTTGAGACACTGATAAGAGAGTGACAGCCTGATAGGGGAGTCGAAGAGGGTGAGGAAAAGGAAAATGGTGATTTAATTTTTAGGGTTCCACTTCCTTCACCTTAGACACTCTTGGTCTAACGAAAAAAAAAAAAAACCTAACGGGCCAGCTCTTGGCCCTGCAAGGTCAGTCCTTTTAAGCCCTCGACCCTACAAAGGCAGGCCTTGCAGAGCCAACTTTATTTAAAAACTCCAATTTACAAGCCCGACACTTAAAGGGCCAAGGCTTAAACGAGTTTGGCCTAATTTCCCGACTTTAGTGAAATCATATAAGAAGCATATGGTTATTATAATTCTCTTGGCATATACCCACCAAGTTTTTATTATAATTCCCAACTTTCTCCAAGTCTTTGTTTTTTTAATCAAAATCTCCAAGTCTTTGTCAATGATGCTGAGTTGCATCCATAGCATGGACCCACAATATTAACAAGTAACAGAAGTGTGGGCAAATAAACCATCGTGTCTTTTTTGCACCTTTTAAAATCATTCTGGGTATTTTTTACCCAACAAAAACTTTATTGTGTTAGGCACACCTTTAGAAGAACCTTGTTATTAAATTTACCCCTTTACCTTAAAATTTTTTATGTAAATAATTAAAATGTACATTTTTCTATAAGTAACTAACTTAATTACTCTCTCTGAACCTTAATATAAGATATATTTACTAATTTAATTAGATTAAAGAAGTTAATTGAGTTAGTTAATATGACGTGTTTTCTAAAATGCCTAGTCATTTTCCTCAATTTTCACATTCCCTCTACTTCTTGATTATTATTAAAGAAGCATCAATAAGGTAAATTAAGGGAAAAAAAGTCCCAAACATGAAAAATTTATCTTATATTTAAGACCAAGATCAACATCTTAAGTATGTCTTATATTTAGGATCAGATGGAGCAACCCTTTTTTATCTATAAAATTAATTATTTTATATGTTGTAATTTCTAATTTAAACATAAAATTTAAAATACATGAACAAATACGAGAGTGTGCATGCGTGTGCATATATCTTAATCAATATAAGTCTCAATTAAAATGATAATAGTATATGGTTTAATATTTTGGTTAGTAATATATAGTTCTTAATAAAAATTTATGAGCATATTAAGATTTTGGTAAAAAAAATCTATATTTAATTATTTATTCATTTTTGTAAATTTCATAGACACTGGCCTACCAGTCCACATTCATATATACACCATTTCCCTTTATTTTAATTAATTAATTTAATGCATTCATTGTTGCAATACGTCCAATTTATGATCAAGTAATTGAAGTATGAGACATAACAAAAAGTACTACCTCTGGTCCTAATTATAGAATACTTTTATGATACAATTTGAACTACAAAAGTGTTTTTATAATTAGGACCGAAGGGAATTAATTTGTTGATATGTATATATATTATAGAGCCGAATATGCAAATCTGCCATTGATTCCTCCGTTTTTACAACCATTTGTTTGAAGGTGCTGGTGTTCTTCCTGAAACCAACCAAGGACGGGTAAAATCACGCACTATCTTTTTCAGTTTTTAATATAAAATTCTATTGATTTTTTTAAGAAAAATTAATGAAGCTAAATAAATTACTTAAAGTATTATATTTATCATTTTTATATCAAACTAATTTGTCTGTCTTATAAACTAACATATAATCTAGGGTGAAGGAGCGATTTTTTTGCCAAACAACTATTAGTCAAAGGGAGCCCTAGCCAAATAACTTTTAAAGAGACCAAAAAGGCCAAAAAACAATTGAATTTCTAAAAAAAATACAATACCGTCAGATCCCACTAACTTCCGTCTGCCACGTGGGATTATGAAATGGGTGAAGGACCAATTTTGCCAACTAACTATTAAGCCAGGAGCGGTTTTGCCAAATAACTTTTAATGAGACCAAAAAAGCCAAAAAACAATTGAATTTCTAAAAAAAATACAACACGTCAGATCCCATTAACTTCCCTCTGCCACGTGGGATTATAAAATCCAGCTGGTCCCTTATGTTTTTTGATCAATGCCCAGGTGGCTTTTTTGCAAATTTTTTTTAATGAATCCCGATTTTTTATCGGGCATGGACAAAACCGACTTATGATCTTATTTGAGGCGCGCCCATGAGAAAAATGTGCGAGACCTTCACGCCTTCATGTTGGGACCTTCTCGAGACCTTCGACCCTTGAGAACGAGACCTTCTTCTTCTTCCTCCACGGTCGGAATAGCCTAATACAATACAAACAGAATCTATTGGGGTTAAAAGGAAAATCTATTGATTTCTTCTCTCCTGGTTGTGGTGGTTGCAAGGCCCTTCATCCAGAGGTATTTTCATTCTTAATCTGTTCTGATCCATAGATCATCCCGTGAGATCTTTTGATTTTCCTTTTAACCCCAATATTCATGAATTTCCTGTTTGTATTCTGGGCTATTCCGACCGTGGAGGAAGAAGAAGAAGGTCTCGCTCTCAAGGGTCGAAGGTCTCAGTGAGAAGGTCCAAGCGATGAAGGCGTGAAGGTCTGCACATTTTTCTCGCAGCGCCTACCGAAGGTCATAAGCTGGTTTTGTCCATGCCTGATAAAAAATTGGGATTCATTAAAAAAAAAAAATTGCAAAAAAGCCACTTGGGCATTGACCAAAAAACATAAGGGACCAGCTGGATTTCATAATCCCATGTGGCGACGAAGTTAGTGGGATCGGCGGTGTTGTATTTTTTTAGAAATTCAATTGTTTTTTGGCCTTTTTGGTCTCATTAAAAGTTATTTGGCAAAATCGCTCCGGATTAATAGTTGGTTGGCAAAATTGGTCCTTCACCCATTTCATAATCCCACGGGCGCACGAAGTTAGTGGGATCCGACTTATTGTATTTTTTTTAGAAATTCAATTGTTTTTTGGCCTTTTTGGTCTCTTTAAAAGTTATTTGGCTAGGGCGCTCCTGGACTAATAGTTGTTTGGCAAAATCGCACCTTCACCCTATAATCTAATAATGCACGACATATGTTATAATTAAGTTATTTATTTAGCATCCTTAATCTCTTCAAAAAAAAATCAACTGATCTTATCTTAAGGAGCAGTGGAGTAATTATTAATCTTCAATAATGTATTACTCCCTCCCGTTCTAAATAGAAAATAGAGTTGACCTTTTTTTAGAAAAACTAAGGAAGCTAAATAAATTATTTAATCATATCATATGTTGTATATCATTAAATTATATATTAGTGTATAAATCAAAGAAATTAGTTTGGAGAAAAAAAAATTATGATTAATTATTCTACCATGTATATTTCATATTTCATTATATCCCTCAAATGCAATGATCTGGCATGGTTAAAGATTACTTTTTCATCCTCTTTAAACTTGTAAATTCTAGTATCATTGATAGAGAAAAAGCTTGAGCTATTTCTGATAAAGAAAAAGAAAAAGAAAAAGGAAAAAAACCTAATTGGAGGATCTTCAGCAACAAAACATTACAATCTATGATATTTTCTCCACACACACACACATATATATATATATAAAGATTTAAACTTAGACATTTGGTTTTCATAATACTTTTACAGCCTACCTTGTTTCCTCAAACAAAAACATGCCTTTTCCGTAAAACAAAAAAATTAGAAAGGAAACAAAACCAATGATTTGAAATTATAGAAACCAAGACCAAAATTCAAATAAACTATAAGGGCTAACAATAGTATTAATCCTAAAAACAATCAATCAAGTACCCTTAAGACCTTAACAATATGCAAGGGACACATTTGGTGATCTTTGTATAGAATAGATTAAGAGCACCATGTGGGTTATGTATCATTTCTATCCCGGAAGTTTTGCCTCAAGAGCACTGAGCACTCATAAGCATGGTAGTCAAAATCGCGCTTTAAGCGCAAAAAAGGCCTCTTTTACGTTTTTTTTCGAGCAAAACGTGTTACGTGGTGGAAAAGACGCTCCAGAAGTAAAAACGTAAAAAAACGCGAAAAAAACGTAAAAGCGTAAAAACGGCGAGTTTTTTGCAAAAAACGCGTTTTTACTAAGGGACTTAAGT
Organism: Acacia acuminata; assembly: GCA_019022655.1. Classification (NCBI taxonomy): domain Eukaryota; kingdom Viridiplantae; phylum Streptophyta; class Magnoliopsida; order Fabales; family Fabaceae; genus Acacia; species Acacia acuminata. The sequence goes on from JAFJYI010000075.1 coordinate 2,219,647, forward strand.
GAAAGTTTTAAAAGTTCTGGAGAGGGACTAAAGTGAGAATTTTCAAACTATTTTGGGGCAGAACTGAAATTTCAAAAACATCTGGGTCCTTTTCTGTAATTAATAAATAAGATTATTTTACCCCTAATTATACTTAATTCAATACAAATGTTCCTAACTCAACTTAGTACTTAATCATACAATAATGTCCCAGAAAATGCATTAAAAATCCCAATTTAATCATGTAAAATCATAGAAAAAATATGGTTTGATCAATGACAATGTTGGACATTTTGATTGATATTGCATTGATCAATATATGTGTGTATGATGACAGGTACCTTACTTTTCTCAATTTTTTTTTATATACATATGCCTGTAAAAACTCCATTTTATTTTACGATTTTACTTTTTACGATTTTTCATTCTCCTTCCGCTTTTAGGTAAAAACTACGTTTTCACTACCATTGTAACGTCCTTCAAATTTACTTAACATAATAACGAATTAAGGGTTCATTAACAACTAAGTAATGCCCATCAGTTACCAAAATATACAAAAGTAAATCAGAGTATGCAAAATGAGCCCTAACGTGGCAATATACAATCATCCAACGCATACCAGAAAACGGAAGCACTACTGTCAAAAGGAGTAGCCTAAGCTTCTGAAGTTTTTCCTGACGGGCCCGGACGGGAATTATCACCTGGAAAAATGTGGTAACCATCAATCCAACTCATTAAGAATACTAATATGTGCTAGTGAGGTGTCATGTGGAACAATTTATATAACAAAGTATTTTAGAAAAATAATATATATAATTTGCTAATATCCACATCACAAAATTTCATATAATAAATTATGTATCACAGTTTTCATTAACACAATTCCCAAGATACCTCCCATCAATCCAACCGAACCGCCTTATTTCCTCCGACTAGACCCATGGGCTAAGTTACATCCATGTTACCGGTTACTCAAAAGCTGTTGGTCATGTGATGAGGACAGGCCAAAATCCTCATAGCACATGTCCCGGACCATAGGCCTTTTCCCCTCATTGAACATTTGGGGTGTCGTATGCCCTCATTAAACAATTGGGCCAGTCCCTCATTGAACATGTGGGACAATATAAAGCCAACCATCATGCATCAATGGAGGCCTCACCACGTGGTGGAATATACATTTCCTCGCAATTCAACCCTTCCCATAATTATCATAATAAATATCATAATATCAAAACTCTCAATTCTTATATATAAATAAATGAATATGTATAAATTTATAATTTAAATCATAAGGTTCCACAAGGCAGTTTATATTAAAAATATTCATAATGATTTCACAAAATACTCACAACAGCATATCAATACACATAACAAGTGGAAAGTGGTTACCTCTCGCCGTAGCTAACTATTATTACACTGCTCCTAATCCAATAGCTTGAACACATGCCCAAAAATCAATCTACCACAACCAATTTACTGACAATTAATAATTCTTCTAAAAATCTACATAATTAAAATATACAAATTTTTAATAATATATTTGGAAAACTTGAAGTGGGTAAATTATGATGGGACTGAAAAATCGAGGAGACTATCAATTCTCCTTTCGAATATATTATTAATTAACTCCCTTTTCTATTTATTATTTATTAATAATACCCCTCTTTTATTTAAAAATAATATTATTATTTATTTATCCATTTTTATTACGTATTTCCTTTCTTTATTATAATAATAATAATAATACTTATTTATTTTATTATTAACATTTTTTTATTATTTATTTTTATTTATTTATTTATTTATTTATTTTTACTAAAGGCATATACCTATATCAGCGAAATGTTTCTAACGTAAACATCAATACACATATATATCCGTACACGTATATATTTTTTAAAAAAAATAAATAAATAAACACACGTATATACTAGACGGCATTCAACTTCTCCAGTGATAATGACAGTAAGCTTCTAGTGATATACTGATATATATGTATTAAACATTAAGCTTTAGTCACTACTTTAATATTCATGAATGGAGGCATATATCTTCATATGAAATAAAGCAACGTTTCTTTTCTTTCTTTCTTTCTTTTCTTTTCTTTCTTTTTTTTTTTTAAATAACTTGTGCAACTATACCCACACCCACAATACAACACGTCTCCCATTATTTCCAGCTGCAACAACGTGTATAAACTTATACACACAAGAAGACATGATTTCATTCATTCATCATTTTTTTTTTTAATTTTTTTTTTTAATAGCGTCATATATATAGTCTCTTCCCATCTCATTACACAACTCACTGAATCATCATATGCTAAGCTTAAAAGTAACTTCCAGATTCCAAAATTTGGTCCCCACAATCTCTATATCCTATAGTATCAACATATAAATACCTTAAAGCATAGTTGAGCAATTATTTGAACTATCAGGTGGCATCTAATAACAATAGAACTTAACTTTATATACTATAATATATAGTTATACTACTTTGGCTTTTAATCCTTAAAGAAAGCATCAACAAATGGGGCTTTGGCTCGGCTCATTCACAGTAGAAACTAAAGCCAGATGCAGCGAATATATATTTATACGTATTAGACAAACTTCTCTTTTTAACTTCTAAACTACATATACAAACATCTATTTATAGGTATGCAGCGTTTTTCCTTCTATGATTCATAGCAACATTCATATAGTTATATATAGCAGTGAAGCCTCCTTATTTTAGTATATGACAGTAAGTTCTTTTATATTTCCTTCCCAGTAGCAACGAATATATATATATATATATATATATATATATATGAGTGTAACAACTATATCTATCAGTAATGAACCCACCCCCTTTTTTTGTCAGTGAAGTTTTTTTTTTTTTTTTTTTTTTTTTTTTTTTTTTTTTTGCACATGTATAAGTTTACTTTCTCCCTTTTCATATCAACTAAGTCTCCCTGGACAGAATCATATATATATACCTATGCACACACTAAAACTCAGTAACTCAGTTTTTTTTTTTTTTTTTTTTTTTTTTTTATCCCTTAAGGCTTAATGTGTTTGCGTTGGGAATTAACGGAAACTGGAGGAAGAAGAGGTTCCATGATTTACCTCTGTTGATCCAGCTTGAACAATAAGCAATGGGTGGCAGTTTTACTCCTCTGTTTTGGAAGCAGGAAAGCAGAGCAAGAGTGTTCCTAGTTTATGACCCTCTCTCTCTCCTTCGTTTCTCTCTCTCTCTCTGTCTCGGTTGCTCTACAACTCTCACAAGTGAAGCATGAATGGGGAAAGAAGAAAGCAAGGTGTACTGTATATATATAAGAGGCGCACGGTCTAGTTCGAGAAGGAAAACATAGAGGTCCATAGCGTTTGGCTCGAGAATCACTGTTGCGTGTATCCTTTGTCTGTGTTTTCGGCGCTGACCTTTGCAACATGATACTGCTAAGATTGGTAACGTGTCTAGCTATTGCGTGCTTTGGATAAAGTGGAGTGTTTTAATGATTTGGTAGTAGCTGGTTTGGTTTTTAGTTGGGCTGAAACGAGGATATGAACTAATATTCATTGGAAAGGTCCTGGTTTATATCCATTCAGCTGGTTCGTTTAGCTGTTATGTGGGGCTGGAGGGAGGAAAATGAAAGAAGGAAAGATGGGCTGGTATTATTACATTGAGGCCCCAATTAGTTTGAATATGAATCCATGTTTACTAATCCTTAACCCAGAACAATAGACGATGCAAATCCAACACGTTAGTTTTAGGCATGCATGTAGTGTTTATAATACTAGTTATACAAATTGAAGTATAAGAAAAGATCATAGTCCTATTAAAATTTATCCTTTGCAATATTTCCCTAATTCTATTTTTAAATAATTATAAGGAAAAAAATTTCTAATAATTTTTTTTAATAATTAATTTAATTTCTTAGCCAAATTCTCATAATTATTTTTAAGCCAAAATTTCATATTCAATTTCCATAAAATATTCCAATTCCAAATCCCAAAATTTGGGATGTTACAACCATGCTCATAAGTTTTTTTGGGATCATTTTTGTCTTAAAAGTTTAGAAAACAGAGCAATTTTGCCCTAACTTAATAGACTCAAACGGTCAACAGTTAGTTGACCTAATTATGCTAACGTGGCTCTACCATCTAGGGTTAAACTTAAATGTCACATAATAATCCGCCCATTATGCATGTCAACACCTCATCTGTCTCTCTCTCCTCTCTCACTCTGGCTTTCTCTCCTCCATGGGCTTGTGACACAAATGCTCCCATGTGCTTGTTTGGACAAGTTCATGAGCCTGTTTTGACAAGTCTATGTACATATTTTGACGTTCATGTGCCAGTGTTGACAAATGAGTATGTTTTGACAACTCCATATGCATGTGTTAACAAGTCCATCAGCCTCCATGGGAGCATTTTTGTTGTCCCACGTATGGAAAATATTGCAAAAAAGTCTCACTCGACTTCATCGCAATTTTAAGATTTCAAGGGACTATTTTGTCATATTTTCCCTTATTCAGGACCTAGGTGCAATTTTCCCAAAAAAATTAGTTATTCCTGATGGAGAAGAAAACTATGAGGACGACCTTCATCAACAAAACCCTCCAATCTAGCTATGTCTTGACTTCAAAACAAATTCATAGTTAAGACATAGAGTTGTGGTCTCAAACAGAACAAGATCCTCCAATCTCTCACATAATGGGATAAGCCTTTCTATTTTGTTGCACATGTCAGCTAAACGTGCAAGCTAAAACAAATTACTTTCAGAGATACCTGATGCAATCAAACTAAAAAATCATCAAGAAGTAATTTTGGATTTACCATCATCTTAACAGGAACATATGAAACTTGACTGCATATAATAAATAGTTCATAATATCTAGAAAAAGTTAACCATAATAAGCTCAAATTCCTCATCAGTCTACTACTGACTGCTACTATTTTTCGTCCCGCTGACTTAGTTATCCACATGACAGAAAGTTCTCACCTTACAGCTCAAGAAATTTGCTCCTCTTGCAATTTTCAGAATCCCAGCTTTATTTGTAACCAGATTTAAGCCCGTGCTCACATAAGGTTAAAATTAAGACCTATAAACTCATTATAAGCAGAGGTTTGCATATGATATAGTTTTACAAGAAATTAATTGCTGATCTTAATATCATAAGGCAACCACTAAAGAACAATTTCAATTTTGGCTAAATACAAGCCACAACATGAACATCAAGTTGTTCTATCAAGAAAGGACCCGGCATCATGAAGCAAACCCTGTTTACAAAATCCAAGAATCAAAGCAGTATATATAGGAAAATCTAGATGATAACCCTTGGCCAAAAGATACCGAAAAATCGCCCATGCATAATTTAACCTGCCACCTTTGTACAAACCATCAATAAGTATGGTATAGGTCTTCAAGTTACCTGTTACTTCTAACTTACAAATAATTACCAAAGAGTTACCCGAAAGCTCTCAATTAGAGTCTACAAGGTCACTAATACAAATATCTATCAATATATAATTCAAAACTACTTTAGAGTCACTCTAAAGCAAAATACTCTAAGGTTTTAAAACTACCCTCTGAAAACGACTATTATATTTACGTGGATGTGCATGTGTGTATATGTATGAGGGGCTGCAAATTGCTAAAGTCTTGATGGGTATTAAGTTGAAGGATGAAAATATTTGATAAGGTTGAGTGAATTATAATTACTACCTCCGGTCCTAATTATAGGAACACTTTTTTAGTACAAATTGCACTACAAAAGTACTCCTATAATTAGGACTGGAGGAAGTATTTTTTAACCTGACGCCGCATGCATGTCTCTTGAAAGAATAAGATAAAGGATAAAAGAATGAAGGCTTGGCAGGGGAGCAATTAAACCATAAAAATGAATACTAGAATGAAATAAATAATAAAGAGATAACAAAATGGGTTTAGTAAATAGGATAATGAAGGAAAAATATATGTATGGGGTATTGAAGATTGTGTACATTAGATAATATATATATGAGTGTTGAATCGGTGTTGCAATAGAAGCTTGCATTAGACTATCACAGTCCAAATCCGTTACTGATAAATACAATACAAATACAATGGCAAGAATTGACAACTTCTTTGACAGAATTATTTAGATTCTCTTTGGTTTGGGCTTTAATTTGCATAATTAAGACAAATGGTTCATTATATGCAGTATTAAGTTTGCTTTTATCTTTTTTTACATATTATTACAGAAACTAATTACTAGTTTTATTTTTGTTCTAGGTGAGCAACATGTTGCATACTCAAATCAAGCAGAACCTTGCTTTTAACTTGTCGACAAACATGCCTTGAACCGAGTTTACATGCAGTTATTCATGGTCTTAAAAATAAAAAAAAAGACTTGAATATGAATCAATCCATAAACTGAGGGAAGCATCAACATTGATTATCTAATGTTTTTTGGGGGTAAGCATGCATGACTCTTGCCTACATTTTAGATGCACTTGAGGAAATCCTCACTTAAAAGTGGTAAGAATAATGAACCTTGTTCTCAATGGGCATTATGCTGGTTGTTGAATTCTTATGCTGTGACAGATTGTCCTAAAGAAGCCTTTTCATCATAAACTGTAAATATTTTATACTACTCTAGTATTTAGAGATGCCATAACCTCTCGTTTTTACAATAAAAAACACTTTACTTTGTTCTTATACTGCATAAGATTACATATTGATATGGAAGGTTTGTACAAAGATTAAAATCGGATTAAGATTGTCTAACATGTCCCAAATAATCCACACACCAACAGTTAAAAGTTGTGTTAACATCACCCTCATCAATGTAAACACTCTTTAATATAAACAATTTATATGGATAGTGTTAAAATAATTATAAAGAAATGGCAATCAAAGGCATTAGTTCAGTTCAAACCTGTTTGAAATAGGAATACAAGTCCAGCTATGATCCCCTGATTTATAATTTACAGAGAGATTTTCAATTCTTGAGTCAATAAGAAAAGAAGAGATGCATCACAAACCAGAATTCTCACAGCTACTATCTATTGAAGTATTTTGGTCAGTGATCAAAAGCAAAGTCCTCCTTTATTTTTGTTTCCATTAGCAATCTGGGAATATAGAAATCTTATAAACATGACCATCACATAAGAAAGGAATAATTTGATGATTACAAAAAAATTAGGAGCAAGAAAAGCAAAAAGTTTCTGCAGGTACACACTTCAATAATTGCACACTTTATAAAGTGTCTGGAAAGTGCAGATACATTGTAGAGAATCCAAAAGCCAACAATATCAAATGTGTGAAATAAATAAATGAAAGAAATGAGTTTAACTGTTGCTGACAGAAATTGGGGTTCAAGGCAGTACGCCTTCTTTATATGGGCCTGTTTTGCATGATGGAAATAGAGGGGAGGAGAAATTTTAATGAGCTTAATTTAAAAAAAAAAAAATTAATAAGAAAAATTTTAATAAAGATAAAAAGGAAAGAAAAATTAATTAAAAACTTTTTAATTATACATCTCCATTTTTTTTTTTTTTTTTTTAAATCGAACTCATTAAACCCATCCTTCCATTTCCATCATACCAAACAAATTAGGGTCCAATGCAGTATCTGTATCACTTTGCACCACCTCATTCACTATTTGAAGATGAGGTATCTGCCTTTTTCAAAAGGTACAATACAGTCAGTTGGCAGCCAAGGAAAGTGAGAGCTCTTAGAATCATCTTCTATGAACAAAAGTCGAAGGTAGTTTATCCATTCACAAAACCCGATTATTGTCAATGGAAATGTTGGGAATGTGAGAAACTTTGGACCAAATTTCCCCATTCTTTGCATGGCACAGTTCTCCAAACAAAGAACACTGATAGATGGTGAGATGTGTGACAGAGGCAGGCAGATTTTGTCCTGTTATTCGTTGTAGCTTGGGGCATTGTCTGATTCTTAATTCTTGAAGACATTTTAGGCTCACAAATCCCCTGCAGTCCAATGTTTCCAGACTTGGATAGTTGCTAATGGACAGAATGGTAAGAGAGGAAGGCAACAAGCACTCTGCTGGGAAAACCTGTATACTATCATCATATTTACCATTTATTGAAAGAGTAGTGAGACTGCTTAAAGACTGCCACTCCATAGAACAGCATATGCACAAAAAAGTGCAATGATCGATGTAAAGTGACATCAAATTAGTTGGCAAACTCCTTCCAGGAACACACTTAATGCCTGGACAACCCCTTAGTGATATATGTTGTAACATTGGAAGATTCATCCTGAGATCAAGCAATGACTTCAAGTTGCAGCATCCTTCTAGCTCCAAATGAGTCATGTTGGGTGCCAACAAACCCCCTAGTGGGAAAGATTCAAGATTGGGGCAATCAATTAGCTTAATATGCTTGAGATGCTGACAAGCTACCTTTGTATATCCAACAGATTTGAGATTCTTACAGCTGTTCATTATGAGTTGTTGCAGATTAGGAAAATTATATAATGACAAGCAAGAAAGTGTCTCACAGCTACTAGATATAATGATGGACTCCGCAAGTTCAAAATGATGTTGCCCAAAAAAATCCATTTTTTTACAACCGCTGGCATATATAGATCGAGCCCTTGGGATGGAAGATGCCAACTGATCACATCCATCAATGCGGAGTGTTACCAAATCAGGAAGATGACTAGGCAAATTATCACTTAATCTAGGACAATCCTTCAATGTGAGATGTTTTAGTTGAGGAAAAGAATTTATGGGACATGAGCTCCTCCATTCCTGCATGACAGGCATGTTTCTAATTTCCAGAATTTCAAGTGACGGAAAGGGTGGTGCTAGAGAAGTATCATCATTTCTCTTGTAGAACTCAAGACCGATCTTCACCAATGCTTCAAATCCTTCAATCTGTAGTACCTGAAGAGAAGGTAGTTGCCCAAGTGGTGGCAGCAGGTTGCAATTGAAGCAATCACAAAGAATCAGTTGAACCATTTTGCAGTACAATGGGCATCCTAACCAATTTGAGAATGAAGTTGCTTTATATCCATAAATATGGAGACATTTCAGGTCCACATAAGGCTGCAGATTGTCAAGTATGTCTCTTGAGCTGATGACATCACCAGCATCATTCCATGTCAGGGATAAAATTTCAACTGACTGCTTATCTACCAATCTTGCCATTGAAGCTTCACCACCATTGGCAACATACTGCAAGTTCTTGATTGTCAAAGATGAGCTGAGATTTTGAAGTCCACCTAATTCCATAATACTAGCCCCTTCAACTCTGTCCAAAACAAAGTCACTCAAAAAGTGCAATTTTTTCAATTCACCAATTCCTATCGGCATCACTTGTAATCCAGAATGGGAAGCATCAAGGTACCGCAAGTTCACAAGCTTCCTCATGTCATTGGGCAGTTTGGTCAGATCATCACAATATGTCATTATCAGAGTTTGTAAATTGTACAAGAGGCATAAAGTGTCAGGCAACTTTTTGATACTAGTACGAGAGAGATTTAAATAGCGCAAATGGATCAATTTGTTTATTGAATCTGGCAGTGCCCCAGATAAGACATTGTAAAGTGATAATACACGCAAGCACTTGAGCTTTGAAAATCTATTTGATGGCATAAACCCGCCACACTCTTTCCTCACAAGAATTGTCCGCAAAGATTTCGCTTTGCTTGTAGAGCTAAAGTCTCCATCTTCACAAAACATATGACGTGTCATGCCTGTAATTTCATTTCCCTCGCCAGACCTGCAGCTGTAGCAGGAGAATTTTCTTGCTTCAAATGTTGCTAGGTCATGGATAAGGTCATGCATAACAAAAATTCTATTAGGCTTATCCATGACCAAGGGCTGAAAAAACGATATTGAAACTAAATCATACAAATACTCTTCCCCCACTTCTTCTAAAGTCTTCCCTTTCATTGATGGCTCTAAGAAACCTTCAGCCATCCACCACAAGATTAATTCCTCTTTCTCAAATTCATAATCTTTAGGAAACATGGAACAATAGAGAAAGCATTGTTTTAATTGTGGCGAGAGATAATGATAACTGATTCTTAAAGCTGGAAGAATTTCACTCTCCTCCTCTGACAGGTCCCACATTTTGCTCTTTAATATTATATTCCAATCCCTGATATCACGTCTGCAGCGCAAAAGGCCTCCCAGAGTTTTGGCAACTAAAGGGAGACCTTTACATTTTTCGACAATATCCCTACCAAGGCTTTCTATATTTGAATCCACCATAGAATCTACATAGAGACATGCATGTTTGGCAAATATCAACCAACAATCATCATCAGATAAGTTACCTACACAATAGGGTGAAAGAGTTCGGACAACTGAAGCAACCTTTTCGCTACGAGTTGTTATGAGGATTTTACTCCCTCTTATCCCAGATTCAAAAGGCCTTCTTAAAAGATCCCAATCAACATAACTCTCATTCCAAACATCATCTAAAACAATTAAGAATTTCTTCCCAGATAACTTATCCTTGACATCAAGTTGAAGTAAATTTAACTCTTTCATACCACAAGCATGAGAAGTGATAGACTCTACTATACTCTTTGTGATCTTAGAGACATCAAATTCTTCAGAAACACAAACCCAGGCTCTAAGATCAAATTTCTGCTTAACTTGATCGTTATTATATGCTACTTGGGCTAAAGTGGTCTTCCCAACCCCACCCATACCCACAATGGGAAGGACAGATATCTTATTATTATCGTCATCAGAAAGCAACAACTCAAGTATGGCCTGTTTTTCATTTTCTCTTCCAAACACATCAAATTCATCCACGAGGGATGTTGACTGATGCCTCCATGACAAGGTCTCTCTTCCCACAACATCTCTCAGACCAAGAATATCTTTGTACTTCAAAATCGATTCGATTCTGTCAACTACGTCATCGATCTTGAAATCCATCTTTCGAGCATTCAAGTTAAAAGAGCGATAAAAGCAATTTTGTACCTCAACTCGAGTTTCAGCTTGAGTGGAAATCTCGTCTATCAAGTCATCGGCGCGATAAATCGCATCTCTGAGATCATCCAGCCAAGACTTCACAGCTGACTCAGTGATTTTCTTTCGATCAGCATCATGGAGCACGGCGCCAGCAGCATATAACGTTGTCTTCAACCTTTGGAGTGATTTTTGAGTAGATTTTTTCCCGTGCAAGAAGGCCACAACGTTTGGAGAGGCAATCCGATCGAACATAACCTGAAGAAATGCAGAAAGAAGAGACCCACCCACAAGTTCAGCCATGAGTAGTTAGATTGTTTGCAAGAGCTACTGAAAGAGCATGGGTGGCTCAATTTGTTGGGTTAAATTCGAAGCAAAATTTCCAGAAGAAAAGACAAAGTGGGGTGGTTACACGACGTTGAAGACTTGCTATGAAGCTAGATCACAGTCAATTAGTCATTTGACAATAAATCCGAAGATAAAAACATAAATTAAATTAACGAAAGGTTTATATTGTCAGATTATGAAATTTAGGGGGAATTACAATGAGGACCCTAAGAAGAGATTTAATCACACAAAAGTTCAACAACAACTAAGAAGACACACAATTAACAAGTGACATTGCAAGATAAAAACATAGTTTAAATTACCTCAGGTTTATATGGGGATCTTGAAAATTAAGAAATTTGGATTTAAAATATTATTGTAATTAATTATTTTCAAAATTTTGACTTTCATTATTTAAAAGTTAATATTTAGAATTAAATGTATATTTTCTCGTAAATTAATGATAAATTAATGATAAGTAGTTAAAAGAATAATTTTGGACCTAAATATTTTGAAAATAATATTTTATGACCTAAAAATTAGGAAAGAAAAATCTTTAAATGAAATTAAAGATTAATTTTCTTATTTTAATTTCTTTTTATGTTCTCTTTTATAATTTTGACGGCTGAAGACTTTGTCCTTTTATCGTATTGATCCAGCCCATAATCTCCCTATTCTCATTTTCTTATACGGACAGCCCATGCTCCCTCACTTAACTAAATATTCATTTGGGCCAACACACACCCATCCATTTATCTATAGCCCAATAACCACAGCCCAATAAGGTTGAGTGAGTGGCTGCAAATTGCTAAAGTCTTGATGGGTATTAAGTTGAAGGATGAAAATATTTGATAAGGTTGATTGAATTATAATTACTACCTCCGGTCTTAATTATATGAACATTTTTTTAATACAATATTTTTTTTAATACAAATTGTACTATAAAAATACTCCTATAATTAGAACTAAAGGGAATATCTTTTAACCCGACGCCGCATGCATGTCTCTTGAAAGAATAAGATAGAGGATAAAAGAATGGAGGCTTGGCAGGGGAGCAATTAAACCATAAAAATGAATACTACAATGAAATAAATAATAAAGAGATAACAAAATGGGTTTAGTAAATAGGATAATGAAGGAAAAAATATATGTATGAAGGGGTATTGAAGATTATGTGTGTGTGTTTAAAATAAGAATTTTATAATATATAGATGATGAGGTTACAAAAAAGTTGAGCATGATATATTTATTAGATGTGTGTTTTTAAAATATTCTTTTAAGAATTTTATAATTATTCAGGTCAAATTTTAACATTTTAAATTTATTTATTTATTTAAAATATCTTAATATTACTCCCTCTGAACCTTTTTATAAGAACCTAACAAAAGTTGGCTAAACATTTAATGAATTATTATTTTTTTCATTTTTACCCCTCATTAATTATATGTATTGCATTAATTAAAAAGTTGGTAATATTTACATATGCTCTATTTCTCTCTCTTTCTTACCCCTTCATAAATAGGGACATACTAGGAAAAATAAAGTTTATTTTAGGCATACTTATTATTTTTAACTAATTTTAACCATTTTCTTAAACCACGTCAATTCAATTATCAAGCTCTCAAAAATACGATAGGGGAGGGAGTAGTTTTCTAAAATATTAAAGTTATTCATTTTTTTATGGGTTAATACAATCTTGGGTTCATGTGGCTTGCCTTCATTTTGGTTTTGATCTCTAATATTTGGACCATTTTACCCCTTGAGGAACCAAAACCTCTTATTTGAAACTTTAGGGACCAAAACTAAAATAAAGATAAACTTCAAGGACTAAAGATTGTATTAACCATTTTTATCCAATACACTAAAAGCAAACTTGAGGTTGAAGGTGGAAGGAAATTTGCTACCACGTCCATCCCTAACATGGGTAGATGCCTTTATATGTTTTAATTTCCATATGATAAATAAAATTTCTTTGGGAGGAAGAAAAAATCTAGGAGGGTGAGCCTGGTTGCAGTAATGATGTTTTTGCCATGTAGCCTAGAGGTCACAAGTTGAAATCCGAGAAACAGTCTCTTTGCTTACGAGATAAGACTACGTAGATCTATTCATCCCCAGACCCCACCTGGTGAGAGCCTTATGTATTGGGTTGCCCTTTGTTTTATACAAGCACAGAGTTGGATGCTTCATTCCAAATGAGCAGTGGAATTTTAGGGGCAACTACAATGAGGACCCTAAGAAGAGATTTAATTACACAAAAGTTCAACAACAACTAAGGAGCACACAATGACAAGTGGCAGTGCAAGTAACGACAACAAGTTTATATACCTCAGCTGCTATGGGGATTTCTTGACAATTAAGTCTCTTCCTTGTAACTTCATTGTAATTCCCCCAGTATTTTCAACAATACGAATACGGTATATATTGTAATGCATGTATAAGGAAATGCTTATCATTTCATGCAGTAGAGTATTCATAAAACGACGTTACGGCAACAAACTTTGACATTCAATACAATTAAACAAGCTAAGACTAAACAAATAAATAAATGTTGATATCACTGCAAGACAAAGTGACGAAAACCATACCCAATCTGAAAGCTCTGACCAATCTCCTAGTAAATAAGAAAACTATAACATAGAAACAGATATTTTCAAACAGAGTAGTATTACACTACTTGACCACATAGTGTTACAGAATCGTAATTCAAACAAAGGAAAGAGAGGGAGGGAGGGAGGGAGGGAACTTAGAGGGCAGAGAGAAAAACAGAAGGGATGGAGAGAAAACAGAGATTAGAGACTAGATAGGCAACTTTGTTATTCACACAATCTGAATGACAAGTATTCAAGTAGGCTTATAGGTCTATACATAGCCATATAGGCAGTGACACCAATGGCTATAATCTTAACTAACTAAATCTTAGACTAACCACTTCTCAAGATTCTCCTAACTTTCATTTATTATCATTATGATTATATAACACAGTAACAGTACATAACCTCTCAAAAACTAAACCACGATAACATCTAAAATTCTTTTAATTCCCCTAATTTATTCATTTTATTCCTTGTTATATTTTATTATTATCACTACTACAAGGAATTTTCACCTTCAACTCCAGAAACCTACTCTTACAATTTCCAACATCTCAGCAGCCTATGTACACGTAAGTTTAAAATTCAAGTATATAAGATAGTGTCCCAAGGAATTGATTGTTGATCACTCACAACCCCTTTTTCAGACCATAAAGCAAGCACTAAACTATAATTTCAATTTTGGCTGATACAAGCCGTGATGGCTTAAACTTCAAGTTTGTTCAATATTGAATATGCTTGTAAACAAATTACAACAATAAGAATCATACATCAAACTATAAGGAAATGCTGATAAATTCATGCAGTAGAATATTCATAATATGAAGTTATGGTAAGAAACTTTGCCATTCAATCCAATCAAATTAGCCAACACTGAACAAATAAATAAATGCTGATATCACTGCAAGCTAAAGTGACGAAAAGCATCCCCAAGCTGAATGCTGGCAAATCTCCTAGTAAATCAGAAAACTATCACATAAAAACAGATATTTTCATATGTCTAATACTACTATTTTTAACTGTTTTAGCTTTTAGTGAGAGGTCGATTAAGAGAATACTAGGATTCCTAAGTATCCTACAATGTATGTTTCATATTTCTTTTATAATTGAAACATACTACCTCCAGTCCTTTATATCAGATCCACTTCGATGAAGAAATTGAACAACAAAGTGAATCTTATATCAAAGACTAGAGTAGTATGACACTACTTGACCACATGGTGTTACAGAATAGTAATTCGAACAGAGGAAAGAGAGAGAGAGAACTTAGAGGGCAGAGAGAAGAACAGAAGGGATTAGCGACTGGATAGGCAAATTTACTATTCACACAATCTGAATTACAAGTGGGCATATAGGTCTATATATAGGCAGTAACGCCAATGGCTATAATCCTAGCCAACTAGCTAAATCTTAGACTAGTTAACTCTCAAGACTCTCCTAACTGTCATTTATTATAATTATGAGTGCATAAAACATAGTAACAATACATCACCACTCAAAGTCAACCACAATAACATCTAAAATTCTTTTACTTCTCCTAACTTATCCAAGTTATTCCTTGTTATATTTTATTATTACCACTACCAAAAGGATTTTTCACCTTAAACTCCAGAAACCTGCCTCTCAAGCAATTTTCAACATCTCAAGCAATATTTTATTATTCACACAATCTGAATTACAAGCGGCAGTATAGCTCCATATAAAGGCAGTGACTCCAATGGCTATAATCCTAACTAACTAAATCTGAGACTAACTCTCAAGACTGTCATTTATTATCATTATGATTATATAACACAGTAACAGTACATAACCTGTCAAAAAGTCAACCACAGCAACATCTAAAATGCATTTAATTCCCCTAACTTATCCATGTTATTCTTTGTCATCTCTTAATATTATCACTACTACAAGGAATTTTCACCTCCAACTCCAGAAACCTACTCTTGCAATTCCCAACATCTCAGCTTTATTTCTTACTAAATATCAGCAGCCTATGTACATAGAGTTCAAAATTCAAGTATAAGAGATGGTTTTACAAGGAATAGATCATTGCTAACTAAACAACCCTTTTCCAAGATCATAGAGCAGGCACTGAAGTATAACTTCAATTTTGGCAGGAACAAGACATGATGGCGTAAACTTCAAGTTTGCTCAACATTGAATATGCTTGTAGACAAATTACCTCAATGACAATCATACGGGTATGCATGCAAAACCGTTCAATGAAATGAAAAACTTAACTACAAGATACACATACCTATGTGAACAACTCCGGCTAGCTATTCATAATTATATGTCTAACTTGAATTGGAGCTACAGGATCTCACCTTGTTTTAATTCATCAACAGGCCTCTATCAGCCATTCTACAAAGAAGCTTAACTGCCTCACCATTCTCATTGTTTTCAAGATGATATCGAATAATAATTTCAAAAGTTATGGAATTAGGGAAGCAATTGTTCTCTTGCATTCTATCAAGCAAGGCCTTGGCTTCATCAAGCAAAACCTGTTTGCAAAAGCCATGAATCATAGTCGTATATGTTTGTACAGTTAGTTGATAACCTTTCGCCAAAAGATACTGGAAAATCTTCCACGCATCATTTAATCTACCTCCTTTGCATAAACCATCAATAAGTATAGTGTAGGTCTTCACATTAGGCCAAAATCCTTGATTGACAATTTCCTTAAATAATGTAATTGCCTTGTCAAGATGTCCCCATTTGCAAAAGGCATCTAACAAGATACTGTAAGTGATGATATTAGGGTACCCTTATCATGCATCTCATGAATAATATCTTGCGCACACGAGATTCTTTGTGATTTGAGCAAGCCATCAATAACAGAATTATAAGTTACAACATCAGGAACCAAATTTCTATAATGTAATTCCTTAAAGAGATCCATGGCTTCATCCACCATTTTCATCTTCAAGTATGCATTGATCTGAATATTATAGCTAACAAGGTCAGCTGCCAAACCATTTTTCATCATTCTACTAAAAACATCCTTAGCCTCAATGATATTATTAGTCAAACAATATCCATCAATTAAGCAACTGTAGGTAACAACATTAGGCCTCTGATCACTCTTCACCATCCTAGCAAATACAGCTTGAGCTTCTATAATACTTCCATCTTTACATGACGAACAATTATATGTCTAACTTGAATTGGAGCTACAGTATCTCACCTTGTTTTATTTCGTCAACAGGCCTCTATCAGCCATTCTACAAAGAAGCTTAACTGCCTCACCATTCTCATTGTTTTCAAGATGATATCGAATAATAATTTCAAAAGTTATGGAATCAGGGAAGCAGTTTTTCTCTTGCATTCTATCAAACAAGGCCTTGGCTTCATCAAGCAAACCCTGTTTGCAAAAGCCATGAATCATAGCCGTATATGTATGCACAGTTAGTTGATAACCTTTGGCCAAAAGATACTGAAAAATCCCCCATGCATCATTTAATCTACCTCTTTTGCACAACCCATCAATAAGTATAGTGTAGGTCTTCACGTCAGGCAGAAATCCTTGGTTGACAATTTGCCTAAATAATGCAATTGCCTTGTCAAGATGTCCCATTTTGCAGAATGCATTTAACAAGATAGTGTAAGTGATTATGTTCGGGCGAAGACTCCTATCATGCATCTCATAAATAATATCTTGTGCGCATGAGATTCTTTGCAATTTGAGCAAGCCATCAATAACAGAATTATAAGTTACAACATCAGGAACCAAATTTTTGTAATGCAATTCCTTAAAGAGATCCATGGCTTCATCCACCATTTTCATCTTCAAATATGCACTGATCAGAATATTATAGCTAACAAGGTCAGGTGCCAAACCATTTTTCATCATCCTACTAAAAACTTCCTTAGCCTCAATGATATTATTAGTCAAACAATATCCATCAATTAAGCAATTGTAGGTAATAACATCAGGCCTCTGATCACTCTTCACCATCCTAGCAAATACAGCTTGAGCTTCTATAATCCTTCCATCTTTACATAAGGCATCAACTAGGATGTTAAAGGTGCGAACATTTGGGTGGATGCCCTTTGATATCATTTCACTGAGCAATTGATTTGCTTCTTTCCACTGATCCATGCAGCAATAACCATGGATTAGACAATTATAAGTAACAACAGTTGGAGATACCCATGACCAATCATTTCCAAATACAAATTGAGCGCATCATTGACATGTCCATCTTTACATAGTGCATCAATGACTGTGCTGTAGATAACAACATCAGGCTTGACTGACTTTTTTTCCATCCTTTGCAACAATTTAATGGCAGATCTTGTTTTCCCTATTTTACACAGCCCATTTGTTAATGCTCCATAAGTAACTTCATTTAACTGAAAACCTTTCGCGAGTAAGTCATCATAGAAATCGAGAGCTTTGCCAACGTTTTGGTTAAAGCACAGTCCATATATTAGTCTATTCAAAGTTGCAGTGGATGGTTGATAATCCATCTTGAAAATTTTCCCAAAAGTCGAAAAAGAAAAATCCATCTGACCAACGTGGCAGTAGCAATTGATCAAGATGTTCAGGTCAAATAAATCCGGCGTGAAGCCCTTAAACTCGGCTTGTGCAAGAAGTGAGATAACATGGGGATAATGTTTCATCTTCACTATAGACCCTAAAATCTTACTAATATAGCGTCTAGATAGTGGAGGACGCATGTTTAGCAATGTATTTACAGAAGCAACAGCGTCATTGAGGCTGTTGGGATTTGGGGAATGGGAATGAAGATAACATTTGAGTCTAAGGGAAGAAGAGGAAGAGAGAAAGAAGGTACAAGTAGCAGAGAGAGGACAGTTGGAGAAGTACCTTGCAGAAGAAAGCATATCGGGATGGATGAGATTGAAAGAGGAGTACCTCGACGCTTCAATGCTACTTCACTTCACCGAATGGAAAACGCACTAAAGCTTTGCCCAATGAATCTAATTGAAGCTGGACACGGTTTGGACCTTTGCGGGGCACCGTCCGCTGCTTCCTTTTACTTAAAATGGCGCCGTTTGGGGCAAAAACTGAACTCGTTATTTAAAAAAAAAAAAAAAATATATATATATATATATATATATAGGGTAAAGGATTTTCTCGGGTTATCTCCCGTGACTCAAAACTATATCGTTTTGGATTAATGAAGGGTGTTTCTGTAATTTTTTTTATTTTTTAATCATATAAATTTTACCGAAATACCTTTCATTAATTCACCTAAAATTACTAACAAACCCTTCATTAATACAAAATGACGTAGTTTTGGGGTCACCATTTGGAGATAACTCTATCTTACGGAGAAATATTTTTCTTATATATATATATATTTTTTTTTTTTTTTTTTTAAGACGTTGGTAGATATTTTAAAAAAATATTTTAGGATATTGAGCGATCTTGAAAAATTTATTAAAAATATACTAAACGGTACTGAAAAAATATTCCATGATTTTAAAAAATTATTTTAGGATCTTCAAAAAAATATTTTAGGTACTGACATAAAAATACACTTCAGGATATTTTTTTCAATATACCAAAATAATTTTTCAAGATCATGAATTATTTTTTTAAGTAACGTTTAATATACTAAAATATCTTTTTTTAGCACCATTTAATACCCTGAAATATCTTTTCAATATCGTAAAATAATTTTTGAAAATCATGAACATATATGTGCAGGATAACCACGATGAGGATACTTCTATAGCTCAATACACACTATATCTTGAGGAAGTAGAGATGCTATATTGGGACCGGAATATTTATGACCTGGGTTTTCCAGATAATATCTGGATACGTACTACACTGTGTTTCCTCCCATACACTGTATTTTGGGCTCGAAAGAAGAACAAGATTGTGGAAAGGGGCCCGAATGATGACTTTGTTGTTTTCATGAAGCACATTAAGAAGTATATGGTGGATTATATGTACATGTATTATCCTAGTTGTACTCGGTATTTTGTCGCCCGAAGGCAAAGAAGATTAACTTCTCAAAATCTGTAAAATGATGTTTTTTACTTCTTCTTTTTTTTTTTTTTGTGTAATTTTATAATAAAGGTTATACCGTCTTTTCACAATTTGAATATATTACTCAAATGTTTAATGAGATTTCCCTGTAAGGACCTTTGGATTATATTTTATCTTTACTTGGGACTTCAGTGCAATTTTCTCTTAAAAAAATGGTGCTCCTTTAAATGTAGAAAGAAAAAGTTTGATTAGCGATTGACACCTTCAAAATCAGTTTTTCAATCATTATTTACCGTATACTTTGGGCAAAAAAAATCATTATTTACCGTATATGAGATAAGTATGTAAGAAGAGGTTTGTCTCGATTTACGTGAATAAGCATATTTAGAATCCTCAAAAGTGATCCCAAGCAAGCTTATTATGAGCATTAAAAAATGGAGAAGAAAAAAAGAAACATTAAATTTGTTACAAGACCATTTACAAGAAAAGAGAGAAGATGCTGAACTCCAGGGGCAAGGAGAGAAAAAGATACCTCAGAAATGGTGGAACTATGCAGCTGAAAGTGTGAGGAAAAGGAGGAGTTTAGATATACAAGAGTAGGATTCTCTTTTCTGGCAATATATATATTTATATAGATTTCAAAAAAGTATCATTTATTATTATTAATTAAATAATGATTTTTTTAAAAACAACAATTTTTTTTTCAAAATTCATTTCTCTTAAATCATTTTTTACTTATTAATTATATGGATTTTAAACCACAACAAACTTTATAATGTCCAAAAATTTAAGGATGTTACATTACATTACATAAATCAAATCTCCATCAAACAAGTTTTGATGATATATTCAATGATATAAGCAGCTTTTATCAAATAAGAGGAATCAAAATCAACAATGTATTCAATAAAACAAAGTGATACAAACAAATCATCATCATGTCAAAACAATAAATTTATTATCCTGCCTACACTTCCACTTTTTATTCTTAAAAATACAAACATAAGCTGATATATAGACATGATCTCTAATAAATAACTTAAATCGTCATAAACAAATGTAACTTCCAAATTGGATGCTCTACCTCATTTTATTGAAGAACCAATAACAGCTCCCACTCTGACTTCCCCTAAAAAATTTGAATAATCCTCACCAATAAGATATACAGATCAAAAGTCTTCACTCATGAAGAGGAAGATGAATTGTGTTTTGAGCTGTAGTCATCAAGCCAAGCGATGATATCACTGAAAACTTCAAGTATTACTTCATCAGGCTCCCCCTCAAGAAGAGAATGGTAAGCATTCTTATAAAGCTTAAGCTTCTTCTCAGAACTGCTTGCTTTCTTGTGCAACAGTGTGCTTACAGAAGGATCTGTTACAGTATCAACCTCCCCATGAAGGATTAACAATGGTAGAGAAACCTGCATATCACAACCAATAAATGTCATGCCATTAAATCTTATTGCTCTATTCTTGTAGGACTAAATACTCTTGGAGAATCAGATTATATTTTATGCTCCAAACAAGGATTCTAGGGGAAAAAAAGATCAACCCTAGCAGAGGCAGTTGAATGATAAATTGTACAGAAACAGAACTGAAGGTGGCAATGGTTCACTAAGATAAGAAACATTGGATCTTTTCTAGAAATTACATTTGAAGTATCTCCTAAAACAGTTTGGAGAGCAGATTGTAGGTTGTTCATTGTTCATTAAGGTGTAGTTTATTGTTCTTTTTTAAAAAAGAAAACAAAAGATATAGTCAAGGTCAGAAATCAGCATACTTCTTTCAATCGCCGTTCTATTTCTTGAGTTGTTCTAAGCATTTCTAGAGCAGTCATTAAGCGGGGATTATCCCTGTAAGCAATAACATTATAGGCTGCCTGCAAAGAAACAATAGAAATATGTCAAGCACAGATTGCCAGAAAAAGAAAGACTTCAAGCTGAACGAAAAGAACTGGAAGAGGAAAAAGCCATGGCACCTATAAGTCAATGTAATGCACAAATTGGAAGACAGAATAGCGACTCAGGTGAAAAACAAAAAACACAAACCAGTTCCCTCTTCTTTAATTCTCTGAATGCAGCCTCAGCTAAATCTTTTTGTGGAACTAACTTCTGCTTTGGAAGCACTTTAGCTACACCAATCAAGATCTGAGTGAGCAACCATGGTGGAGTCATGTCATCTGCAATCTACATAGAGCTTAATAGTCAAAGGGAGGTCAAAGAAACATATGCCACAACTCCTTTGAATTGAGGATAAGACTCTTAGAGTATGTTTGAATTGAGGATTATAGAAGAGAGGTTAAGGCAAAAATTTCCAGAATAAAAGTTCACTTCCCTTCTCTTTTATTCTCTATAATTCAAACATATCATCCTTAAGCCAGTTCAGGTTTAGGATATGTACTTTACACATTGGCGCAACAAGAATGGCACCATTCCATGCCTTGGGTTGTTTTAGGTGCATCTTTAAGACAACAGCTCCACCCATAGACTGTCCAAAGAGGAAGCATGGAAGAGATTGGATCTCCGGGTTTTCTGTCATGGAACAAGAGAAATGTTTGCATGAATATTAAAATCAACAGTATCCTATCTCCCCCACCATTAAGTTTTTTGCAATAAAATGAATGAAATTTTGTTGTTTACATGAAAAACATTCCTTCCTTGGTAAATCCACAGTTCTAATTTGTTGCTTGCAATGTAGTGTATGAAATTGTGTAGTTTACATGGAAATTACGCTTTCCTTGATGAAGCAACCTTTCTAATTTCTAGCCTAAGAATCATATTTTAGAAAAGAGGAACACACTAGAGTCAGACCCTTCTTTGAATGCATAATGACAATTGTTAGTATTTTCCTAACAAAGGGTTTTCTCCGATCAAAACATTTCCTTTCCTGTTCTCAAGTCCTTGGGTTATACTTCCAGTATTACCAACATTCACTTCTCAGTATTAACTTCACATAGATCACTTTGAACAGGAAAAATGTGAAAGAGTTACACAAGCCAAATAAGATATTCATTGGCACGAGATCCCTGAACTGCATCTAATGTGCACTGAACAACATGACACAATCTTTGCCTACGCTGAGAATGATAAGGGATCCGTTTTTTTGGGTTTATCTAGCTCTTATTGGAATTTGAAATCAGATGTAGCTCTAGTGATGAATCCACTACCATAGGTTTGGCTAACCCCACTTAATGAAATTCGTTCGACTCAAAAACTTCTCTCATACATAAAATGACCAGCTGATAAGCATTTAGACAGGTTTCATGGTGGTTTGGGTACCTTTGACTTTGGAAAAATGCTCAATCACATCATCAACAAGAGTATCAAAGCTTGGAATGTAGCAATGGAGACCTTCTGAAAGACCAAATCCTGGATAATCCATAGCAAAAACTCCATATCCAGATGATACCAGCTTTCTAGCTATTCCTGAAGATATATTCATAGCATGACTAAGTTGGTATAATCAACAATGTAACTATATCAAATTACGCATAACTAAGTTCTTAATATCAACCACATGCCTTCAAAGAAGAAAGTACAAGTGTCTCCATAGCCATGACAGTAAAAAACTGCTGCTTTGGGCTTAGACTTTTCAGGAAGCCAGCTTTTGGTAAAGATTTCAATACCTCTTGAGTTCACCTCATATGACTGTAATCACGGAAGAATTAAAACAAGGAGGGAAGATATAGTGGCAAATTATTATTCTGCCGGCAGCCATTAATGTTTGTGTTATTGTACAATGTCTTATATCCAATATTTTGGATTAGATCTGAGCATTGTTAGGCCCAAAACAGGGTATCATCTTCACCATTGCCATTTATATTTTGACAAACAAGAATTTTCATCTAAAATTTAAAATTCAATTCAATCAAAACTTGAGTAGATGACATGACTCAAAAAGGGGAAAATGACAACATATACTTATTGCATGGTAGAAAATGCATATTGAAAATAGAGCCAACAAAGGGATGGCAGAAGTGGATAATGCCAAGGAGGCATTGATGAAGTTACAAGTTGCATATCAAGTAAACTCCTAAGTAATGACATGACTAAAATTTACAAGTGCTTCAATTCATAGGTTTCTTACCTCCTTCATTTTCAGTCCATCACAAGGTGTCTGCATAACACAATCAGACACAAAGGAATGAGCATTAGCGTTTTAACAACATAAAGCTTCCCTAATGCTCAAGGCACATGGGATAAATTGTCAATGCCACAAATTGATGGATCTGAATGAGGAGAAATAGACACACACACACATATATCAGCAATCAGATTGCAAATTTAACATTACTATGCTTATTTTAGTGGGAGAAGGAGACAAACTGTGCCCCAAGGTAAAAGTCTAAAGAATTCTACAAGGATTAGATGAAAAGAGAACAACCAATAAGTTCAATAGGAGACTTAAAATCTCCAAGTAGTTTAGGTAGAACCAAAACCAAGATTTCACCTACCAAAAAGGGTTTAGTTTATAATCAGGATTATCTACAATCATAAAAGTGATTACAGTACATGCAATAGTTTTATTTAATCAGTGTAGAGAAAGAGAGAGAATTAGTATAAAGAGGGGAAGCAAATCTCGTACACAATTACATCATCTTGTTATTTCTTCAAATATGTACGATTATATCATTCTAGAAGATAAGATTTGGGTTAGGTGGGTCGGTAAGATTATTTAGTAACCAAGAGTTGACTTCTCCTTAGAGGATGTTAGAATTAAAATCCTAAACACATCAACGAACCCTGGAGAGAATAGTCCT
The DNA here is from genome assembly GCA_019022655.1 of Acacia acuminata. Classification (NCBI taxonomy): domain Eukaryota; kingdom Viridiplantae; phylum Streptophyta; class Magnoliopsida; order Fabales; family Fabaceae; genus Acacia; species Acacia acuminata. The sequence continues at coordinate 2,244,191 of JAFJYI010000075.1, forward strand.
GAAACTATACCCCAGACAATAATGACCAGAAGAACAAAACTACAAAAGTCTCAACTACCACATCTGATATCATTAATGTCCTCACAGAACTAAAGAAAAGCTAGGTTGAAAAGAACCCAAAGAAAAAGAAAAGGCCCGCTGGAAACAGAAAGAATCCATAGTAACCCCAAGAAAGGAAAACGAAGTAAAAACAAATAGTAAAATCTTCACTGACTTCACACACAAACACAAAACTGATGATGTAATTTGTCAATTTCACATACAAAAACAAAACTTACCAATCCTTTAGCTGGATAGATACTGTATCCCTCAATTCAAAAACAAGTTACTACAAATCAATTGATCAAACACCATATACCTTAAACAGTATATGGTCAATCCCAAGCTGAAATTGCTTGAAGGCCTCACGAGCGCGCCTTCTGGTGGGAACTTCATCCATATTAGCATCCAAAATCTTCTGCAGTTCAGCGTCAACTCCAGGAAACCTCATTTTCGGAGCCAACTCTTTTCTCCGATTTCGAAAACAAACACTAGGCCTGAATTCTAAAAATCATCCAAGAAAAAACACTTAAATTTAAGGACAAAACCAAACGAAGACAAGAAAAATGAAACAAAGCGGAAAATTTCTTCCGCCGGAAGACTAAAGCAAGTGATGATGGGAACAGAATATTCAAAAGCGGAAATTCAAAATCCTGCGTGCCTCGCATTTTTTTTGTATTATAATAATACAGTAACATTTACCTTGAGAAAGTAGGGCGTGGTGACGTCTGTATAGCTTTGAGAGCTTCAAATCCATGTGGCTTTGATTATTACTTTATTATTGCAAGCGTGAAAGACTGGTAAAGAGAGAGAGAGAAATCCGAAGAATATGGGAAATCTGACGAATATGGGAAATCTGACCGAGTGCAAAGAAATGAGCTGGAGGAAGATAATAGCGTGGGACTCAGATCTGAGTGGACCATGATTTCCACTATTGTAATTGTCATGTGAAAACTCATTTGCATTGTGGGGGGTTTTTGGATTTACCAGTGGCTGGAAGCTGTTTCAGAGGAAGAAGAAAAAGACAATAGGAATTGGTGATGCAAGGTGCAAGATTGAAGAAACGTAGAAAACACTTGTACTCGAATGGGTGATGCAAGGTGCAAGATTGAAGAAACGTAGAAAACACTTGTACTCGATGGCAAACGCAACCTCTGACTCTGAGCTATTTTCAGTACTTTTTTAATTACATCACCATCCCTTCCTAAAAAAATGATTTGATAATATAGGTGGTAATAAATACTTCTTTTTTTTTTTTGTCTTAATTATAAGAATTATTTATTAAAATTTAGAAAGATTAAGGAGAGAAGTTAAATTAGTTGATTATAATTATCTTCTAAAAATACCCCCACTAAAAATTAAAAATACATCAAGGCAAAATTAGTTAATTGATACATAGATTCTAGGAAAAATTATAATAAAGGACCTATAATAAATAATATTTATTAAGAAAGACCATAAAAATAGAAATTACTTTTAAGAATCAGAAATTAAAATATTAAAACAGTATTCTCTCTCCTCATACGATGCAAACTGCTTTTTTCCCTATTTGCCACTTTTTAAAAGCTAAATTACCCATTTGTTATCTTTAGATCCTCTTATATCCTCTCTCCTCATAAGTCGACTAAATCAGTACGCGAGATGGTTTTTTAAAAACCCCAACGCCGTTATAGGAAAATTGACTAAAGATCTCATGATGTGATTCACGTTTTCTTTCGATTTCAAACCTAACTTATTGATTTTCGTCAATTTTATTGAAAGTCTTTAATTTATATCAGGCTCGATCTTGTTATTCCTTTTTTGAGGAAGATGTTAAATGGACCAAATGTCTTCATTATACAACACAATCTGATTGTATATCAATCAAAATAATTGTTATTATAAAGAGAGAGAATACAAGAGGATATGGAGATAACAATGGGCAATTTAGTCTTTCTATTTTAATATTTTAATTTCTGATCCTTCAAAATAATTACTATTTTTATAGTCCTTCTTAATAAATATTATTTATCCTAGTCTTTTATAGTCCTTCTTAATAAATATTATTTATCCTAGTAATTTTTCCCAGATTCTATCGTGAGTCGTGACCTACAAGAAAGGATGTATAACGTAATAATTCAACTTCATAAGTACTTAATTGGTGATCGTAGAGTCTGTTGACTCTGTTTTAAGGGGATAACCAGATATCAAAATTTAAAGCCACGCATTTTTGTTTCTTTAAATTATCAACTACCCATACATTTAATAGTTAGAATTATACCACGACTAACTTGATAAAATATAAGCGTATTGTTAAATTAATTATTATGGAAGAGGTGATATGGAAAAAATATATGATAAAATTGCTCAAAATTATTTTTTTTAAAAAAAATATAATTGAAGTGCATATAACATTAATGAGTTACAAACATTATTTACTTTATAAAATATATAGGTCTATTATTAAATTATTATTGTCTTTAATTATTATTGAAAAGTATAAAACTGGCTCTTATAATTAGGACCAAAACTAACTCCAAAATATATTCCTATAATGAAGACCGGAGGGAGTATTAACTTATCATTTTTCTCAATGTAATTAATGTTTTAACATGATTCATTGAACTAGTATTTTTTACCTTCATTGAAAATCTTATTTAATATGAGTAAAGTTAAAATTTTATTTAAATGTTAGACAAATTTAATAAATTAACTATCATTTCTTGAGGTGGGCAAAAAAAAGAAACTACCATTTCTTGGTGTCTATAAAAAAAAGTGAAAAACCATCATTTCTCAGTTCCGATAAATTATTTAAAGTGACTTATAGACATAATTATCTAATTTGATTATATTAAGAAAGTTAATTAAATTAGTTGATACTCCCTCGATCCTTTTTATAAAAATTTCGATAAATTAGTTAATACAATTACGTGGTTTAAGAAAGAGGTTAAAATTATTTAAAAACAATGAGAATGTCTTGAAATAAAATTTTCCCCAAGTATGCCCTTACTTTATAAGGGACTTAATTTCTCTCATTTTCTTTTCCCGTCCACTACCATCATTTTCCGCTTCATGACCATTGAATCAAAATCTAATAGTCCATATTTAATATTTTGTAAAAATATTATTACAATGAAGAGAAGAATGGGAAGGAAATGGAGAAAAGGATGATAAGGAAATATTAAATATGGAACATTAGATTTTAATCCAGTAGTTATGAAGGGGAAAAGACAAAGAACAAACGTGAAAACAAAAGAAGAGAAGTAGATCTATTTATAAGGAGCAAGTAAGAAAGAGAAATGGGATAAGCATAAGTATCACCAACTTTTTTACTTAAGGGTTAGATGCAAATTTAGCAACGAACTATTTCCCTATGGGCACTCAACACAATTAATCATTTTCGAGTGCAAAAGTTGACATAATCAATTTATTTGATAGCACCTATAGCAACATCGTTAACTTCCGTTTCTTTTCCCACTTTGTCGGTCTCACTCTATTATTTTAATATATTTTTAGAAATATATGCCTTTTTAAATAGAAAAATATCACTTAGACCCATATAAACAATTTTGATTTCAGTCAACTTCCAAAATATCACTTAAAATTTTTTACAAGAAAAATATGTGAATGACTTAAATTTATTAACTCTGTGGATACTTTTAAATCTTTTTATTTGTCTAGTAAATGCTTTTATGAAAAAATTAAGCGCATTATTGTATTTCTACTAACAAAACTTAATTTTTATCTTGACCTACGGAGGTGAAGTAAAAAATATCTCACAAGACAAATATGTGAATGATCTAAATTTTTTAACTCCCTCGGCTCTTTCAAATCCATTTATTTGTTTTGTAAATACTCTTATGAAAAGTTAAAATATGATTTTATTGTCTATCCACTGAAAAAACTTAATTTTATTGTGATCTAAGGGGATGCAGTGAAATTTCAAAATCTTTTTTAGGGTTGACTGACATAAAATTGCTTCTATAGGGTCTAAGTGATATTTACTCATTTAAAAAACATATGTTTCTAACAATATATTAAAATAATAGAGAGCGAGAATATTAGTGAGACCCACAGTGCAAAAAGTAATAGAAGTTAACTCAGGTTAACGGCGTTGCTATAAGTGCTATCAAATAAATTGATTATGTCTACTTTTTCACCAAGAAATATTTTATTATATTGGGTACCAATAAGGAAATAGTTCATTGTTGAATTGCACATTAACCCTTTAATTTATGCAATATACTGCATCCGGTCCTAAATATAAAACATAGTTTGTAGTGCAATTTATACTACAAATTATGTCATATATTTAGGACCGGAGGAGTATATAATTAATAAGGGGCACAAATGGAAAAACTCATTAAATATTGAGACAACTCTTCTCAAACTCTTATAAAAAGGATTAAGACAATTCAAATTTTGAATTTTATAAAAAAAGGACTAAAGGAGTGGAACATGTATTTTCTAAAATATTTTAATTATCTTCCTTAATTCCCTCATTTTCTCTCCTCTTTGATTATTTTTAAAGGCGTATCAACAAAAACAAATTTAACAAATATATAAAATATCTTTTATATTTAGGATCCAATCAATTACTTAAATATGTCCTTTATTAAGGATGGGGGAATATTAAATAAGTATACGATCATTTTTTTTATTGTTATACTTTTTTTTTTTTTTTTTTGGAAATGTATATTAAATTAAAGTTTGAAAGTTATTAAATTTTAAGACATAATTGATTCATTAATTAATAAAACTTAAAATTTTAGTTATTTCAAAAAAGAAACATGGCGTGTATCAAAAAAGAAAAAGAAAGAAAGAAACATGGTGCGGGAGGTGAGTTATAAATAACTAGTACCATTTGATTATGCAATTAATAATTGGGAGAGGATGGTCTTCAATTTTCAAGTGGCGACTCTAGAGTTGGGACCATAGATGGGGGACACCGTTTTCCTCCAAAGATGGGGCTTGAAGGCCCCACCTTCTTACCTGAATTTTTGTGCTTTCATTTTCTGTGGTACTCGTATACTCTTCTTTTGGCGGTTCCTGATGCTACTTTGTGGCCAGGACCCAGGAGCCAGGAATGAAAATTAGGGGGCGAAAATTATATAATAAAATTTAGTAGAGTTAGTATTTGAAATTAGGGGTAAAAATTACAAAATTGAACCCAAAATTTTAAGAAATTATGCTTTAGCCTTATAAATATTTCAATCTTTCATTTTAGTCCCTCCATAAGCCTTTTTAATATGGACTAAAGTGAACATTTTTAAATTTTTTATGAGGCTAAAGCATAATTTCTGAAAATTTTGGGTCCACTTCTGTAATTTTAGGGGGACGGGGCCACCCCTAGCCCCCTTTAATTCCACCCCTGTTTGTGGCCCTTTCATTTTCTAATTCTTTATCGGGTCAAGGGATAATTTTATCGAGAAATTTTTACTAAAGGGTAATTTTGTTCTATAAGTTTTTTTATGGGTAACTTTATCCTGAAAGTTTAAAAAATAGAACAATTTTACTCTAGCCGTTACCCCAATCAATTTTGACTGTTAATTTACCAAATATGCTAAGTTGGATAGTCACATGTCATCCACATCATTTTTGTCAATGTGCAAATTTGTCCGAACTCTAGTTGTCATCATCTATTTCATTTTTTCACAGTTAAATTTAAAATTTTCAGAGCGAATTTGCATATGAACAAAAATGAAATAGATGACACGTGGAGTGTAGCTTAATATATTTGATCAAATAACGGTCAAAATTAATTTAGATAACGATCAAGACAAAATTACTCCATTTTAGACATTTTAGACAAAATTGACCCTTAGGTGTCTTTATTTTCTTCCCGACTCTCAAGCATAGTCATTATCTGTATTATTCAGTAAAAATTTATGAATTTGTTTACAAGCCAAAACATGATTGCTTAAAATATGCTCATTTTTTCAAAATAAATATTGAATAATATCTTTTCGAACTAATTTTTCAATCAACAAAAAATGCACCTAACTTCATTAAATAAGTCATCACTTAACTCCGTTATTTTTCTCCATCTTCATCTCCGTTCACAACCCAAATACCAAGATCACCATCCATGGCTTCCTGAATTTTCTCGACCAACAAGCATAAAATTATGGCTTCAGAGATTGGACTCATATTTGCCTTTCTTCAGTAGTAGTGAATTTTATTGGATATAAAGAAATGGTGGTAAATTTTGTCATCAATTAGTAGTGAATATGATTTCTTCATTTTGTCTATCAAACAACAGAATCACGATGCTTGATAGAATAATTAAGAAAGAAATTGATGGTGGAAATGGTGGCAATATGAACATCATTAGATGTGATATAAATAATGAGAAAATCTTTTTATTTGTGCGTTTGACTGGCCTAAAAATAGACATTTTGAGTGCCAATGTCATATAATTACAGAAAGGGGGTTAAGGTCGATTTTTATGTGCGAGTTGTTAAAAATCCCAGTTTTGTCCCGAAAGTTTTTTTGAAGCAATGTTGTTCTAAAAGGTTCCAAATTATAGCAATTTATTCCTAGCCACTATTCAGGTTAAATTTAACTGTTATTTGCTAAATATATCTTAATTCATATTCATTCTTATTTTGGGTTTTAAAACATAACAACCACGTCATTCTTATTTTGGGTTTAGGTGTAAAATTGCCCCATAATTTTTCACTCGAGCTTTGTTGCCCCAAGAGTTTTCATATAGTATCAATTTCACCTTCGCTATTATCTAAGTTAAGTTTACCTATTAATTGGCCATATATGCTTTATATGCCATATATGCTTATATGCATACCTATGTGTCATCTACTTCATTTTTTTCAAATTAGATTTATAAATAAGGAATTTTAAAAAAAAAAATGCACCATATCTAAATGATTAGGTAACCAAAAGGTGTGCAGATTGTTGGCAAATTATGGGTTAAAGCATGTGGAGGCTCCGGATGAATCTCATTTCTCGATCCCCCACTTGGTCTTCATTGCTTCCTTGTTGCTGATATGACGGAAGTACGACATGTGAGGAGAGGCCTCTCGATTTTAAACTCTTTTTAGTTTCGTTGGTTCGTTTGTTTAAGCTTCGTTTTATTATATATAAAAAAGTAAAAAAAGTAAAAGCATCTTGTGCGTGAATTATGCAATCCTCAAGAGGTATCTATTTATCTCAATATTGCTGGATACTGTGACAGATGGTGTTTTTGGTAATCTTGTTTTGTGTTCTTGAATCTGGTAATGGAATCTTTTTTCTTTATTGTTCTCTAGCGAACATGAGCTCCTCTTCTATCTGCAGTTTCTTTTTCAATGCCGTTCGTGTTGTTAGTCTAGCATATTTGGTCAACTAACAATTAAACTTAATATTTATAATGATTAATGCGACATTGCTACAATTTGGAACTTTCTAAGCGACATTGTTAAAAGAACTTTAAAAGCAATATTGAAATTTTTTGACAACTTCCAGGATTAAAAAAAAAAATGGACGTTAAAAATATAAGGAGTGAATTTTCATGTGTGCGATCAACTAAAAAATACAAATTTATGAAATGGTAGATATGGACTAAGGGTTAAACTATAAAAATAAATGAAAATGCCCTCACACGTGTAGTCTCAAATCTTAAAATTTTGGTTATAAATTATAAAAGATTAATTGCAAATATATTTTAATTTGTAAAATTTTCTTATATCCTTAAAATTAAATTATAAAATATTGGAAAATTTAAAAATTAGTTGTAAATTAATTATAAAATATAGAAGGGTTTTACAACTTTTTTACCTGAAAAAAGTTCTTAGATTTATATGCTTCAAATGTCTTTTCTTTCCGCCAACTATGCATCAAATATTTACAAACTTGCATAATTTACAACTTACATACATATAATAGTTTAGGATTTGCAAAAGGGTTTTAAATATTTACAATTAAGCTATGGTACCATCCATCTAAGAATACTTTTATTGATTTTTTTTTTAACCATGATAATTTTTTCCATTTCACAAATTCATGATCCTTTTATATATATTTTTATTTTACCCGTCCTCCTACGTCATTCTTTTTTTTTTTTTTTTTTTTTTTTTTTTTTTTTTTTTTTTTTTTTTTTTGTTAAGCACATGTATCTCCCATTGGAGATAATCCTATTCGAGACATTGATGGGCACTAAATGTGGGTACCTCTCCCAACAAGGATTCAAACATTGGTTCATCATGTTGTGAGAAACTAATCCCTTCCACTATACTCAACCTCGTTAGTTCTTCTTTTTTTTTTTTTTTGATACGATCGTTAGTTCTTCTAATTTAGCCTGTCTTAATGCCATTCTTACTCTTCTTATAAATGGGCCTTCAATCGATTGGCCCAACAAATGCTATTTTTATTTAGGTGCAACCCAACAACGACAATAAAAATTAAAATTAAAATTAAGTCGCTCAAGCATGACTCAATATGGCTCAAGCCTTTTACTTTTGATTCATTTTAAAAATCAATCCTTATCTTTTCACATTTTTTTAAAGAAAAATGATAGTACCAGCCCAATTCATCCTCCATGCAATTTGTGGAGGCCTTACTCTTTTTTTTTTTTTTTTTTTTTTTTTTTTTTTTTTTTTTTTTTTTTTTTTTGTTGCTCGAATTGTGAAGGCCTTAATGAATAAAATGTTTATGGTAAAATCTGAGGAATGGGGACAGCGGTTTATTCTCATCTGTTGGTGGCTATCGAGGCGGCGGAATAGCTTTGTCTTTGAGGGAAAGAATATATCTAATCACACCATACAACTCAGCGTTGACGCCACCAGGGGAAGTATTCAGGACGCTTATGATAGATTCTTCACGGCTGTTGGAGGGCAAGGCAAAGTTGTTGAGCATGAGACTCTTTGGAAGCCACCACCAGAAGGTTGGGTGAAAATCAACACTGATGGGGCGTTCTCACATTTCGGAGTTGTTGTTGCATGTGGTGGAGTCATCCGAGACGCAAGTGGTAATTTTTTGCGGGGCTTCATGTTCAAAGGAATGGAAGGGGATAGTCTTTCAGCTGAGTTATGGGAATGTCTCCACGGTCTGAAGTTGGCTTGGGACTTGGGGCATCGACAGGTTATCTTGGAGTCAGATTCGGCAGAAGCCATCGACCTGATGAAGAAGGGCAATCACGACCTACATGCGAACGGGGGCCTTATTGAAGAAATCCATTGCCTGATGGAGAGGGATTGGAGACTTGAAGTTGGCCACATTAATTGTTGGGCAAACACCGCCGCCGACCACTTGGCGAAAGCTAGTCTCTCAGCCATAACCGGCTTTCACGTCGTTATAGTTACTGATAGGGCTTTAGATAGTCTCTTACTCAAGGATAAGGGCTAGTTTCTTTGTATGTTGGCATCTGTTTATCAAAAAAAAAAAAAAAATTATGGTAAAAAATAGTACACCATTTAATCTTTAATAGAAGAGCTAAATAATTAATTTATGGATATTAAAAAATTAGTTAAGCTTGTTATTTATAATAAATGTGAGTTGTTTTTCCTAAAATACCAATTTTAATCATATGCATTGTAAGTTGTAACTATCCTTGGTAGAATCTCTTTTATTATATACAATTAATATGGATACTCCGAGGAAAAAAAAAATTACTATAAATAAGAATTGATGTTTGTACATTGCATGAGGAAGTTCATATCGTTTCAATCAGGTCATATGAGGTCGGTTATATTTGTGGACACTTGTATATGCCTTTTATTAAAAAAAAAAAAAAATTGCTCACTTATATTTTTTTCAAGAGCATACAAAATTAAAAGAGAAAGTGAATTTCATAAATTCTTTGAAATTCTATAAATTTAAATTAAATTTTTGCACTCAAGTTCAAACTCCTATAATGAATCACAATGCAAAAACATAATTCAAACAAATTAGAACCAAATTACGAATGTAAAAAAAATTACAAAATAATCATCAATAAATTATATTTATTGATTAATGGATCCAAACTAAACCTCCTAGTATTTACTACCAAATTGAATCCCCTAGTATTTATAATCTTTTTTTGGCAAAAACAATATATAATTTTAAATCATGATAACTACTTGATTTATGAAGATAAAACGCAATTCAATTATGAAGGAATATTAAAACAAAACGGTGTTACTAAATTAACGGTGTTACTTAAAAACAAAATGAAATTTCACGGTGTCATTGGGAGTATTATAGAATATATAGATTTAGAATTCAAAGTGGGTTGAGATATTATATTTAGAACTAAGATAGATATCTTACCTAACTCCTATATTTAAGATTGTTGGACGTATATATCATATGGGGAAGTGACAAATTTTCTTCAATGATCCCTTGAAGAGTTGAAGTTATTGGACAGAAGTAAATATTCTCTTAATCATCTGCTTATAAATTTATAATAGAACCATGATGACAGAGTTATTCTAGCGGTGTAATGTCCCGTTAGATTTCTCTGGGTCTCGAGTTCGAGTCCTAGAGGAACTACCTATATTAAGAGGGCAACCATTAACCCTAAACCGGATATCTGATGAGAATATTAAAAAAAAAAAAATCTATGTACTCCTTAGCCCATGCTTTTAATGAGATAAACAAGCGTGCTGATTGGTTGGCTCATCAATCAGGCTCATTATATGGCGCCATCATTAAAACTTTTTAAGCCCTTTTAAATAAGGCTAAATTATACAAAATCATTTTGAGTTTTGGGTCAATTGTATATAGTCCCCTTGACATTACAAAGGTTAAATTTAAACCCCTGACCTTTCATTTTTAACTCTTAATCCCCTACCGTTAAGTGACCATTATCTTTTTAATGGAATTTACAAATGACATGAAATAATAATAATAATAATACTTACACATTTTCATCAATTTTAATTTTAAGTAAAAAAAACACAAGTACCTATGACAAAGTGAAAGAAAAGAACTTTAAATTTTCAAAATTCCAAATCGCTTTTTTCCCCAAAAAATGAGTTGCAAATTGTTTGTCAAGTTTTATCATTTTCTTATCAACTCTTGATAACAAACATGATTCTCTATTTTTTCCAAAGAAAAACCAGTAGAGATACTTCCTTTGCTCTAAAAAGTATAGGGTGTTTGCTAATATGTGTTTTAAGAGATCGTCATAAAGCCCGAAATTGAACTAGTTGCGGTTGCTCGGGTTCCTAGTAATAAAATTCATAAAAGGTGCTAGATATTGGTTAACAATATAAAAAAAACAATATAGGGTATTTTCTAAAAGAAATCCTTGATTCATACTCCCTTCAATCACTAATATAAGAGCTAATTGACTTTTATAGAAAGATTATAAAAGTTAAATAAATTATTTAATCATAATATATATTATGTATCATTAATAAATGACTCACCCTTAAGAAGTAGAATACAACTTTGAATACTGAGAAGTGCATTTATAGGTATAGGCGAAAACATTTTGCCCGCTAAGCCTCAAGGAGAAAAAGCCTTGACCAAATAAAAAAATATTAGATTATATATCAGTTTATATGTCAAACAAATTAGTTTAGAAACAAACCATAAAAATAAATATTTTAAAATAATTTATTTAACTTCTTTAATCTCTCCAAAAAAATCAAGTAAGTCTTATATTTGGAATAAATAATCCAAGCAACCTAAAAGGTTATTAATTATTATTTTTCAATTTTATCCCGATTATAAGTGGTACAATGTGAATATCGAGAAAGATGGATGTTAGACAGTTTAAATAAGTGCAAAATTGAAAAAATAAAAATGGTTTAATTTAAATATGTTTAATGAGTTACGGACTCTTCTTTAATATTTTGGTAAGGTGGTTTAAAATAACTTATATTTTTAAATTGGAGGGAATATGCTTAACGTGCTCGGGAAATGGTCAAGAGTTCATTCTCCTTTACCTTCAAGGCTATTACTTGTTTATTGAAAAAACAGGGGCGGGGTACTTGATATGCCTTTTGTGCTGCGTTTCCAGCTGCCCCTCAATTTTGGGGTTATTCCCAAATATATTTTTTCTTTATGGTTCTTTTGATTATTAAATTCTATGTAAAATTAATAACATTTTGATATCTTATGAGTTAAAAAAATAGAGTTTTTTTTTTTTCCAACATTTTACGATTTTTTAAAGATTTAATACTCTAGATGAAAAGGCAGGAGTCTTAAATCTTTGACAAATCATAAAAAATTGAACATAACTTCGTTTTTTGCCTATAAAATATCAAAATTCAATTCATTTAATGTAGAATCTAATGATTAAAAGAATTATAAAAAATATATATTTGAAAAGAACCCAAAAAATTGAGGCTGCTAAAAAACAATCATTAACGCTATCTTTACTCTTTAGATGCAGATAAAAGTGAGAAAAACTTCATAAAAAAAAAAGGTAAACAAATTATTATTTATGGAAGTTTCTCATAATATTCTCTAAATCTAAATATAGGGTAAAAGCAAAAAGGAAAACGGGAGTGAGAGAGACACATGATCCATCAGCTACGTAAGGCGGTAAGGGTGTGTTTTTTTTGCTTGCACATCGCACAACATTGTTGAACACACTACTCCTGTAATTATCAAACATACTTCCAAATCCGATGCATATCTACATTTAACTCCCTTTAACCTTAAATTTCTCAGTCGGTTCGTGGGCCCCCACCGTTTTTCCATGTCCCACCCTCCACGTTTCCAACAAGCAATTTCCACGTTATAACTCGGGAGCAGATTCTCTCAGTATCCATCATTTTTCAATATCCTCAATCAGTAGTTAATATTTGATCCAACCGTATAGAGAGTGACACATAATACATTTCAAAATACCGTATGCGGTAAATATGAAATTTTTGAAATGCATGACGTGTTTCTCTCTATGCGGTTGGATCAAAAATTGGACAGCCGAGATGAAGAGATACTGAGAGATGAGGAGGGAGCAGATTCTGAGAGGATATGCTCCCTTATAACTCATCATATCATCTGATCTCCCTTTCTCTCTTGCTCACATCTCTTCTCTTCAAAATCTAGTTCCATTTAGACAAACTCAAACCAAGATATTCACGTACTTAATATAAGTGATATTTATCTATTTAATTAAAATAAAAAATTTATTAGTTAAATTAGTTAATATAATATATAGTTTTAAAACACTCTAATCATCTTCCTTAATTCTTTTATCCTCTCTCATTTTTTATGATTGTTGGAGGAGCATCGGTAGAAATACAAAAGAAAAAGATTGACAAATAAAAAATGATATCTTATATTTAAGACCAATATCAATTCTTTAAATATGTCATATATTAAGGATGGAGGGATTATTTCATAAGAAAACTTGTATACCCACATAATCTCTTGTATCGTGGAGGAAATTACCATAAAACTTTCCCGTGAAAATGGCGAAGAAAGCCCAAGCCTTAGAAAAGTGATGAAGTATAAGAACTTGCACGTAAAGCTCACAAGTCACAAGGTGCGTAATGTGTGTGTGTATATTAACAGTTTCCCACACTCACACTCCCATCACTTCACCAGAGCAATTCTTTCTTCTTCTTCTTCTTCTAGTTCTGAAAATGGCTGACGTGCAGGTTAAGCTTGAGCAAGAAGAGATGGATCAGACAGAGCAAGAGAAAGTGATGAACAACACAGAACATGACAATGCATCAGCAGCAGCTGATCAAGTGGCAGTTCTTAATAATGCAGAGGTTGGTGGACAGAACAACGACAACATTATGAATACCAACGAAGGTGGCCACTACGACGGAGACATTAATGGTGACATGTGGGAATTAGAGGATATCAACGAGATGGACACGGCGTTGGCGGCGAGGGAATTCTTGGGAGGCTACGACAATGTGAGCGGAGGAGGCTGGGGAGAATGGAAGTACGACGGCGGAGAGACATGGCGTGAGTGGGAGTTCGCCGCCGCGAATAATTATTATCAGGACAACGATTGGGTCATCGAAGACCTTTGGGTTTTCGATGATCATCACTACCCTAATTATAGCAATGGTGCTAATAACAATGGTGCTGCTGCTGCAAACCCTAGAGACCCTCAAGCTTGAGGCATATTCAAATTTCAGAGAGAACTGTGTAGTGTCTATAGTATCTGTGTGAGACAGAGAGATTCTGGTTTAATTTAAAATATATATTAAGTTTGTGTTTGTGGGTTTGTGAATACTTCAAGTTTGAAAATGGTTGAGTCTAGTTACAGGTATATAGGTCAGGAGGTATGGTTTGTGAGACATGAATTAAGGTTCATGGATGAGTCATGAGTTGTGAGTTTGTGTGTAAGAGAGGTCACCAATTTGATTGTATCTCTAGTTGTGAGTTTCTTTGTTATTCTATAATATGAGTTTTTGGTCGTAAATGCAATATAATAGCTCAAATTTATTATTTTTTCCTTATTAATTTATAAATGGTGCTCGGGTTAATTAGTTGCAAAATTAGTTAAACCACGAGATGACTAACCAAATTATCATTTTAGTGCTTCTAATTTGTAAAATTATGTCAACTTATTCTTAAATGAATGCTAGCTTACGAAATCATATTAACCCGCTCTTAATATAAGAACTTTACTAATCTAGCATGTGACGCTGACGTCAAGGAGAGTGAGTAACACATCCATTTCTCTTGCCATCCTCATCCCTCCTTTTCACTTTCTAACTATAAAATTAACATTTAAATGGTCTAGATTTGATTTTATGCAAATATCTTAGAAAAATCCTGAGAAAATATCTCTTGAATTTCAAAATCTCAAATAGTTGATTTCCCAATGAAACAATTGTTAATTGCTTTATTGTTCTTATTAATCCTATTACCGTTGTTGTCAATAGGATTTTGAAGTTCATGTGCTATTTTTTTTTCATTTTCCTTTTTTTTTTAGTAAAAAAAGATTAATGTCAAAATTTAGCCATTTGAATTTAACTAATTATTTTTCTCTTTATAATTTAACAATTTTATATTAATTCTATAAAACATCGAACCTGAACGATTCAAATGTTTATGTAATAATTATAAAAAGTGAAGAGGATAAAGTACGGGAAAATGAGAGATGCTAATTTGAATGTTGATGCCATTGGGGGATTATGCATGCTAATAGGAAGGGAAAATTATGGTGATGTGGGTTGAGAGAAATGGAGATTATAATGGCGCAAGAAAAGAATTTGAAAATGATGGAAGTGATAATAATTCAACATTTAATTTTCTTTGTTGAATTTATAATTATTATTTTTTAATTTGATCGATTATACTTAGTGATTTCATATGTCAATTTTATATATAAAAATTTTTATATTGAATATGGTAAATTATGAACATTGATGTATTTAATTTTAATTATTTGGACTTGAAATATATTTAAACTAAGTTATTGTCACTCTTAAAATTTAATTATTGAATCATATACTTTAATTTTAATAACTGTTTTTTTATCCCATTTTATATCCCTATCCCAAATTTATATAAACCTATGGCAACCTGCAATATAATTGTTCAAGGCACTAAAATACTCAAAATTAATTATCAAAATTAAAAATTTTCTATAAACAATATAATCGGCACTCCACTAGTCCTTAATATAACACATATTTAGAGATTTAATCTTGTTAATTTCTTTCTAATTTACTTTTATTGATGCTCTGTCAACCATAATTAAGAAGAAGAGAGAATGAAAAAATTTAGGAAGAAATGACTAGAATGTTTTAGAAAATACATATCATACATATTAACTAACTTAACTAACTTCCTTAATCTAATTAAATTATATAAATATATTTTATATTAAAGTCTGAATGGAGTATCTTCTAATGATCTATTGCAAGGCAAGGAGACTAGCCAAAGCATCACCATCTTTAATCCTTGGGCTCAATCTCCCTTTGTTTCATCCAACTTCACTGAAGGCTTCCTTTTCCCCCTTGTAACATATGGGTATCCTTATATTGGAGATAATCCTATTTGAATTATTGACATACATTAAATGTGAGCACTTCTCTCTACAGACTTTCAAACCTTGGTTCGCCTATTTATGAGAGGGTAACCTCTTCCAATAGACCTAACTTACTGCATTGGTACTGATCTCCATCGGGCCGGAGTTTTCTTTTTGTTGGGTTGATTTTTTATTATTCATTAATCCTTATTTCATTTTTTTGGGTTTACTATCCCCGTCTAAGTTGAACTCCTTACTTATTTGTTTTTTTGAAAAAATATATGATAACTTGACAAGCCCACTGACTCTTTTTTCTCACTCCTTACATGTATATAATATGTGTATATACGTGGGCGTTTGGTAAAACTACTTAGTTTTCAACAATTTGATATTATCATTTGGTTTTATGTGGCACAAGCTGTTTGGATTTTTGCTTTATATATATATAGTTAGAGCAGTTTTAGGTTATATTTATGTATGTATTAATAGTTATTTTTATTTGTGATTTTATAGACTCTCATTGAGAACTTTAGAGTAATTTTTTGTGTGATTACCTGTGAGTTAGAGAGTAAAAGGTAACTCTGAATATTTTTTTATATACTTATAAATTGTGAATGATTGTCTTTTTATTAAAAAAGGACTGAATTATATATATATATATATATATATATTTGTGTGTGTATGTATTGTAAATTCTCAAGTAAGTAATGTTATTAGTCATAGTTAATAATTTAAGTATAATTAACGTACTGTTGGAGTGTTGCTTTCTTTTTGGCATTTTTTGAATATGTGATGATGTTTTATACGAATGGAAGTATGATTTATTGTATATTGTCTTTTAGTGATAATTATATATTTTTATGATTGAATATACTTGTCATGATGGATGTATATATAATTTGTTGGACTGTGGAGGAATTTGTATGATGAGATCTTTAACCACGTGGTATATCATCACTCGATGCACAGTAGATAGCACTTGTCAGGACCCATTCTTCAATGTTTTCTTATAGCCGGGATTGCACTAGAGTTGTAGGGTATGTGACATCTTTTTGGTTGTATTCTTTTAAGGAGGAAAGACATAGTCATACTTAAGCTCTATACCTTTGACCGGGTATATCTTAAGAACAAGTGAGCTTGAGATAATCCAATCAAATTGATGTGTTTTTTGTTCAACTATGTGTTAGCCTATGGCTTTAGTCAATAGTATAAAAATGGACAGTGACATATGGATGGTTGCATATTACATATTGCATAGTTGTATATTTCATGAATAAGAATATAGGTTGTTTAATGATGATTAACTTGAAACCGTATGTAGCTAGTTCCTTCTTTTTATCATATGTGGTTTACTTGTGTATAGTAGAAACTTTTAAGAGTTACTAAGTCGTGGAATCTCATCCCTATATATTAAGCTTTTTCAGGTGATTGTTCTAGTAGGAAGTAAGGAAAGACTCCTATGGAATGAGCATTGAAAGCTCTCTTGTACTCCTAGCGCACATGTTATGTTATTTTTATTTGTCATGATCCTAAAACTTTCACATTTTATTTTTACTTATTAAAATGTTTTGAAGATTAAATTTGACACTATGGTGTGATTTTTTTAAAAAAACTTATTATGAATTTGATGATTTGGATGTTGAAGATTCTTATTATTAACTTTTGAAATACTTTAGTTAAGTATTTGATTGTTTAGTTTGAGGTGTTACACACTTTATACACACGTATCAAAAAGCGACAATTGACACATTTAATATTTCCTAAATTGAAATGTTTTCCACTTTTAACCTTATTGAACATTGTGGACTTTGGACACTCCTAAATTGAAATGTTTTCCACTTTTAACCTTATTGAACATTGTGGACTTTGGACACTATGTGTTAGTTTGAAAAGAGAGAGAAGATACAATGAGTAGGCAACATTGAAAAATAAATATTGTTGATCACTTGGATAGAACAAAAAATCAAGTATTATTTATCTTACAAGTAACTTATATTTTGGACCATGTCTTTCTTATACTTCTTAGGAGTGCCCTATATTATGGACAAAGTGTGTATAATACTTCCTCCGGTCCTAATTATAGGATTTATTTAACCGATTTTGAGTAGATTAAGGAAAAGAGTTAAATTAGTTAATTTTACTTATTTTCCTAATATACCCTTCTATAAATTTAAAATGACATAAGTAAAAGTGAATCAATAGCTCCTGCCACATACCTCTCGACCTAGAGTTTTCACTTTCACACGCTTTCAAATTGAAATAATGGTATTCCTATTTATAATATATGTGATGTGCATATTTATGCATAGATATAAATATATATACATATGTGTATGTGTGTAACATCCTAATTTTATTTTTAGGATTTAATTATAATTATAAAATAATCATACGTGATTATTCTAATTGTGAGAGAGAGAAATATATATATATATAAATATAATGATAATATTAAAATGAGGTTTGGGCTTTTTGTGGTAATTTTGGTTGATTTCAACAACAACAAAAAGAGTGAAGCCGTGGGGAAGAAGAAAAAAAAGGAAAATAAAAATAAAAATAAAAAAAATATTATAGTGGGTAGCAATCCGTTGAATTTTGGGGAAGGGGTAATTATTACCCCCTCCCCTTTTTCTATATGTAGGTGAGTTGTGTGTGGTGTGTGTTAGTGAGATTTAGTGTGTGTGCGCGGGCGCATCAGGGAGTGCAGAACCAAGAGTGAATGTGTGAGAGAGTGAGGAAAAGAGAAAAAGAAGGAGGTTGGAAGAATATTTGGATCTTTTAAGGTATGTTATTTATTTTATAAGATAATTTTAGTAGTTAAATTAACTTCTTCTCAATAAACTTTCTTTATGAAAGTTGTCCCAAATATTTTTCTCTTTTCAATAAAGGTAAAATCATGTTGATTAGTGAAAATTTTGAGGTTATAATTTTAGAAAAGTTTTGAGTTTTGACAATAGAAGACTGTATATATGTACAAAGCAATTAATAACCAATTTTCATCAGTTTAGTTTTATTGAATTGTTGATGTAAGAATTTAAATTAATTTTTCTATCTAAGGGCTTTAGGATTTACATCTTACCTTATATTTCTATTAATTAAAAGTTGTATAAATAATTTATTTTGGGTTAATAGAGATATTATTGAAGTTTTAATCGGTTTAGTTTTGAAATTTGAAGAATAAAACTGTTATTTTCAGATTTTATTACAATAATATATTATTATTATTATTATTTGTGTATTTTGAGTTACACAAGTTATACTTGTGATAATGTAGAGTTTACATGTGACTAGGTGATTATTCACATTTTACTCCTCAAGATAAGTTTTAGTTTGGAGTTGAGGTAATCGAGGTTAATTCAATTATATGCTTGTTTTGGATTGTAAGGTGTTTACTAAACCTTATTTTCATATATACTATTGTCATGTGTTTTGAAAATTATGTGTATATTTGAATATATAGTTATTTCAGTGAAGCAGTGTATTTTCTATTCTACATGTATGTATGAGTGGATCTTGTTATTGAAATTGTTGTTGTGGTGGCTGTTGTGATAATTGATGTGAGTGGTTGTATATAGAGTAATATATTGTACTATCTTTCTGAAAAATTATAATGATATATTGTTTATCTGTTTTGAAATATGTTGGGGTTGTGTAGAAGAGATTTAGGGTGTAATTGTGCCCATCGACTCTCTCATTCCCGACGGAATTTGAGTTGAGTGTTTTCGGCGGACACCTCCCTATTACGGTATATCGGTGGTGACACGGGAGGGAACAATATTCTTGAAGTGACTAGCTAACCTTGGCCAGGTATACTAGCACCGATAGGCGCATCACGTCTAGAAGATATAAGGAGGAGCGGGATGAACGGGTGGGGATGGTTCTAATTATTGTTAATTATTTTATTATTGAATTATCGGTGATATTATAATTATGTTAATAAACTTGCTTCTCGACTTGCAATCTTTTCGTGCATATTTGATAGATTAACTTTGGTTCTTGGGACTTATATCTCACCCCGTCATTATCAATGTTTTTCAAGCGAGGCCTCTAATTCCACTTGTGTTAAAGGGAACCAACCGAGGCGTGATAGTTGCGGTCTTCGTAAGCCTCTTTTGGTAATGGTGTTGTATGGGTTTATATATTGCCATCTTAGGGCCCTCATGTTTTGGAAATATTATATTTACTGGATGACTGTTTATCCGCTATAAGACCGAATATTTTATTTTATACACTGTAATATTTTGGTGAATATGCAAACAAGACTTGTGTGGAAAATGTTTTGGTGTAGACCCTTTGTTGTGAATATGGTATTGTAAGTCTCGTGGCCATTTTGTGTACTCTTCTGTTCATTAATTGTGCCCGAGCTATAATTTTTTGTAGTGAGTTTGTGGGCGAATTTGTGCCCGGACTCCGATGTGCTTACTTTTGAAAATAAAAGGATTTTTCTTAATCATTTGTTAATTCAGTTTAATGAAAACATTATGGTTAATTATTGTTTAGTGAGTTTCAGTGTGTGTGTACACACACACATATCTGCACACATATATGCATACACACACAGAGACACACGCGCACGCACACGCACAGATATATATATGTATATATCTACACTCATATATATTGACAGACACACGTATACACACAGATATACATATATGTACACACACACATATATGTGTATGTGCATATCTATATATATTTGTGTGTAGACACACACATACATATATTCACCAAAAACCAAACATACATGAGAGAATAAAATATGAGTATTTTAGGAAGAAATTGACAAAGAATTAAAATTTTGTCCTATAATTAGGACCAAAACCAACTTCTAAATGTTGTCATTAGGATCGGAGAGAGTAAATACTACCTCCGGTCCTAAACATAAGACAAAAGTACTACCTTCGGTCCTAAACATAAGACAAAGTTGACTTTTTTGAAAAGATTAAGGAAGATAAATAAGTTATTTAATCATATTATATATTATGTATAAATAAATTAGCTTTTTTAATTTCCTAAAAAAATCAACTCTATCTTATGTTAAAGACTAGAGGAATAAAAAAGAAGCTTGAGTGAATGATTGTGTAACTTTAAAACTGTGATTTCAGAAATCCTTTTTTATCGAGACAAAACTAGTTTTACATGTTTAATGTTTCCCAAAGCTAATCTAAACCCTCTCCATACGAAGCACGTAAGGTACTTCTCCCTTATGTGCTTTTTTACATGCTTGTCCCTCTAATTAGAGGGACAAACAATTTTTTTAATTTTTTTTATATATTCTATATATTTAGATTAAATTATATGATGCTTTTGAAATAAAAAATTTATACTAAGTATCTCAAATTAATTAGTTTAGTTCTACATTCGAAATATATCTTGCAACACCAAGTATCCTGGAAACTAATTAATTTGAGATCTGGGCACAATTTTTTTTTTTTTTTCAGAAAGCAAAGATATAATTTAATCTAAATATATAAAAAATTAAAAAAATTGCTTGTCCCTCTAATTAGAGGGACAAAGATATAAGGGAGAAGCACCTAATGTGAACCCTCTCAATCCACGTGGCAGGCATCCATAGCCTAATTAATTTGACGCCTCTGTCCCCAAATTGCAGCCGGCCCTCATCGCATTCCATTTAACGAGTTAACTCCCACTCGTAGATTAGTTTACACAGCTCCAACCTCTCTGAATTCGACTATGGCGACCTCTGCAGCTGCATCTCGCAACCTTACCCGCGCTTTTACTTCCAAGCTCTTATTTTCCCCTTCACCTTCGTCTGGTCTTCATTTCATTAGATTACCCATCACTTCGATCGCAGCGAAGCCCCTTACCAGCCACACCCAAGGTCTCGCTCCACGAACCGCTTCGTTGGTCTCACGTGCGAGCGCTTCTCCTTCCTCTGCCGCCAATTCCACATCCTTCCACGGCCTCTGCTACGTCGTCGGTGACAATATCGACACTGACCAGATAATTCCCGCTGAGTATTTAACCCTAGTCCCTTCAAAACCCGAGGAGTATGAACAGCTCGGGTCATATGCTCTTATTGGCTTACCCGCATCTTACACCACTCGATTTATAGAGCCCAACGAGATGAAAACCAAGTATTCGATCGTCATTGGTGGATCTAACTTCGGTTGCGGCTCGTCTCGCGAGCATGCTCCGGTGGCGCTGGGCGCTTCCGGTGCTGCTGTTGTAGTGGCTGAGTCTTATGCGCGGATATTTTTCAGAAATTCGGTTGCCACAGGTGAAGTTTACCCGTTGGAATCGGAGGTTAGAATATGCGAGGAGTGTAAAACAGGAGATGTTGTTACAGTTGAGCTTGCCGAGAGCCGATTGATCAATCATTCGACTGGAAAAGAGTACAAGTTGAAGCCCATTGGTGATGCTGGACCTGTCATTGAGGCTGGTGGGATTTTCGCATATGCAAGACAGACTGGGATGATTCCCTCTCATTCGGCTTGAAGCGGTGGTATTTGGGTTTCTTCGTAATCTTATCTGGAAATAATTGGAAAAGTTAATGGGCTGCTTCTGGATGTTTGATTGTATTTGTGATTGTTTCTAGCAGTGGCGCTGAGGCTTTACTCGGATGATTTGATAATGCTCCTTTGACTTCCATATGCCCTATAAATTATGAAACTTGAAAGATATTAAAACTAGGCCATGCTTGAGTGCTGATAAATTTCTTAAGATTTCTTGTGCCAAAAGAGAATAAAGTTTTGTACTATTCATCTGTGGCTTTTATGTAGGAAATAACTCTGATGTTGTGGTTGAGAATGTGAAGACTATGCTGCATGAAGTATAATGAAAAAGATTGTTCGAAGGATAGACTTTCAATGTTTTATAGATCTCATTTTATATTCACTGAAAGAATATATATCTATAATACTACTATATATTATCATCGGTTGCATATGTCATGTGCTGACGGCTATTACCTAAGAAGTGAGACGTGGCAAAGTCTCCCTAAGATTATGTCTGTGAGAACCAAAACACTATGGTTTTAATGTCAGTCTGCTGTGTTAAACTGAACAAATAACTAGTATTGCCCCAGCTACAAGCTTTTGTTCATAGCTATCCATTTGAATTGATAGTTTTTGTAGCGAACTACTTCTGTTAAATTTGCTGCCTTTTCATTAGTGGGCAGGTTTCTAACTTGAAATTGGAAGTGTAGAGTTTATATCCTTGTTCAATTATTGGTGCATTAGGCTGTCTTTTCAGAAAACTCATTCTATCAGTTCTATTAGCCTAGGTTTTTTTAAATCAGTTCTGTGTTATTGAGGTTTATATAGGTGGTCGTGATAGAGCATTTTTAAATGTGGAAGGAGTTTTCGCAGTAATGTGGTGAGATATGATTGATTGTGGCATCTATTAGCTGTAAAGGAATTTTTTACCAATTCCATCTGTATACTTAGTTCATTCTTGTTAATAAGCCGATGAACCGCTGTTGTGAATTTAAGTGGTTACTCTCTGTAGGTTCTATCCCTCATTTATTCTGCTCTGGTTTTGATCTTGAGCTATTGATGTTGAGTGTCTCATTTTTGCGCTGAGGCTTGGAAAGTGATTCTGTGAATGATTATGTGCAGTCTTAAGGTTTTCGATATGTTTCTGAAACCATTTTGCTACATTTGGTATAGGGAAAAGTCCTTTTTAGAAAGGGAATGGAGAGGAAAAGTTAGATTTGTGTGTTTGGTATAAAATGGGAATGAGAATAAGTAATGGAAAAACCAAAAACCCATGGGTTTAGTGGTATAAGATGTGCCCTTTGTGGCACCAGGTCTAGGGTTCAATCCTCACTTCAGGCAATATGCCTGCCGTCTAAATTCAAAAAAAGAATAAGTAATAGGAAAAGGGGCTTTCTTGAAATCCCATTCTCATTCTCACATTATACCTAACACACAAGTCTAACTTTTTTTCCCTCCCCTTTCTAGAGAGGACTTTTCCATGTACCAAACGTAGCAAGGTATGTGCATGTACTTTGATGCTGGAAACATGCTTATATATATGCTTGAGTTAGCTTCCTATATGTTGATACTGAGATTGTGGTGGTTCCAAATGCCCCTTGCTGCTTGGATTGGATAGAAGCTGTGAATGTACCTATTATCTTGTTATATCTTCATAGGGCATGTTTTGCTTCGTGCTGAGAGCATCTTAGAAGCTTGCAGATACAATAACAGATGATATAGCTGAGATGAATAGATGATTAACTCTTGTTTGTTTGCTTCATGGTTTAAGAGTTTCTTATTAATGATGAGAAGGAAGGAACTTTTATTATTGAGTAGATGATTAACTCTTATTATGTTACAGTATTATAATTAGCAATGAGAGAGAAAGGGGGAGAAAGGATGAGAATGAGCGAAATTTTAAATTAATTTCCTATACAACGAGTGAGAGGCTATTACTTTTTTTTTTTTTTTTTTTTTTTCCTCGTTAGAATTTATGTAATAAAAATCATGCTAGCAATATAGGCAATAATTTTAATTTTTTTTTGCCCTCCGTGTCTAGAAAATGTGATGAGTCTGTTTTTACTTTTAATTTTAAGCATTAATAAATAATCACAAAAATTATAAGGACAAAAAAAAAAAAAAAAGAACTCCCATGATAATATCCCAATTTGGAGGGGAGCTAAAATGAGGGCTCTTACCTTAAAAGTGTTTATTTACGTAAATTGAGATGAAATTTCTTTTATATATTTATCTTGTATATAGTAAATTACGATTGAAAAGCTGATTTTAAAGGTTTCAATCGCTATTCCAAATAGGTAAATTCGACATTTTCTAAAAAATCAAGCATGATGTAGCCATATGAGGCTAGTGATGTTTAGGCGATTTGCACTAATGATGGAAAATGCAGAGGGTAAGATGACAGGCTTCAAATCCTTGCCACAAAACCCGGAGATCAAAGGGATGCCTATACCTATAGGGAAACTCAGGGCCTGTTTGTTTAGAGGTGGCATGAACAACTTTTTTTTAATCTGACATTGGCAAACTTGATGTGATAAAAGTTAGATTATAAATGTAATTTGTGTTTAGATTGACGATGATATAAATGACATTTTTTTAAGGGTTAAGGAGTAATTTGACCAATGAACTTTTGTTTCAGGAGCGTCCAGCACAAATAACTTTTAAGTAGGCTAAAAGTATTAAAAAACATTTAAAAATTTGCAGTCAGCACAAAAACCTTTTAAAAACATAAAGTAAGCACAACGACGTTAGAAAAAAAATAACATCCGTTATCTAAGGTGCAGATTGGTCAACGAACTCTTACTCCATGAGTGTCCAGCATAGAAAGGTCCATTTGCAATCCACCTAAAATCCGACTGTTGCAAATTCTTGTCCGGGCCCCTTAACCATGTGCATTGGGGTTAGAAAGAGTGAATGCAACAACAACAAAAAATCACAAATGTAACGAGTATATTTCATTTTGAGGAAGGATGGTCAGTTTTCGAACTTGCCCGAGCAAATCTATATGCAATCTACTCAAAATCCGACTGTTGCAAATCTTTGCCAGACTCCCAACCATGTGCATTTGGGTTAGGAAAGTGAATGCAACAAAAAAATTCACAAATGTAGCGAGTAGATATTTTAGGTCCACTGAAAGATCACAATCTACACCTGCACCGGACAATTTTGAAAACTCACAATCCTTACTTAAAATGAAATCTACTCGTTACATTTATGAATTTTTTTGTTGCATTCACTTTCCTAACCCAAATGCACATGGTTGGGGGGTTTAGGCAAGAATTTGCAAATGCATGATTTTGGATGGATTGCACATGGACTTTTTTTGTGTTGGGCATCCTGGAGTAAAACTTTTTTGTGTTGGCGCTCCTGGAGTAAAAATTCGTTGACCAATCTGCACCTTAGATAACATACGTTATTTTTTTCTAACGGCGTTGTGACTACTTTACATTTCTAAATGTTTTTTGTGCTAACTTTACATTTTAAGAGTTTTTTTGTCAACTTAAAAGTTATTTGTCTTGAAGCACTCTGAGGTAAAAGTTCATTGGTCAATTTGCTCCTTAACTCGTTTTTCAAAATTAAATTTATCTGAATTATTATTTAAAAAGTAAGTTTAGATAAAAAATGATTGAAAAATGTATGAATCTTGTTGAATACTATATATACATATACAAACATGGGTGCACACGCACACACATTATTTGTATATATTGTGATAATTAAAGAGAAAAATTAAAATTTTATAAAATAAAAAATTTAAAATATTATTGAAAATAAGTAAAAAAAACACTAAAGTACTTAATTAAATATATTTAATGGAGAAAATTATATATAAATTAGAATAGATACAAATATGTGCACGCGTGTGTGTTTTTATTATACGTATTATTGTGATAATTTAAGAGATTAATTAAAATTATAAAAATTAATTAATTTATTATTTATAAAAACTACGTGTATCATCTAATAATGATTTTTTTTTTTTTTTTTGGCGAAATTGGTTCTTTTACAGTAATTTTAAGAAAACAAAGGGTTATTTAGAGTAATATTAACATATTTCTTCTTCTCTCTCCACATTCAGTGATGGAAAAGCAACTTGAAGTTGCTTCAGAATAAACGTGCGACTGGAGAACAAAGCGTGATGCAAAAAAATGTAAACCAAACAACATAGTGCTTTTCATTTTAAAAGTAGTTTTTGGATGAACTTCATCTTAGGTAGAATAGATGAAGAGATAATATATGATTTGTTTGGGATCTTGGTGGTAGAAGTGTTTTTTATTTATTTAATTATTTATTTTTTATTGGACTTTTCCATATGAGCTTTTTTCTAAAAGTTAGATTGTTGATGTGATTTGTGTTCGGAATAACAGTAATAGAAGAGACTTTTTTCAGATGGGCTTTTATGTGGCATGGCGTTTGAAAAATCAATTGAGATGGAAAATGATTGAAAATGACACGAATTTCAGTCATTTATCTTATCATACTACATATATATGTGTGTGTTGTGTATATTAAGTGACAATTTGAGATAAAAATTATTTAAAAAAAAAAGAAATTAACAGGAATAAACAATATGCCAACTACCAGGCTACATAAAATAAATTATTAAAGAAAAATAAGATGACGGAAATAGCCACTTACCTAGCTACCCAAAATAAATTAGTAAAAAAACTAACTATCAAGACAAAACAAAATAACTAGTACCAACTTAAAAAAAAAAAAAAAAAATTGTATAGAAAGATACACTACCGACTAAAATGAAAGTGAAACAAAGGTACATCGATGACAGTGAAAGTGAAGAAAATAAAGAAGGTGATTCTTCCTGTGATTATTGTTGGTAGGAAATGAGCATCTTCATCTTTCAATTCATCCAAAAAGTAAGAGATCACTGTGATTGATTTGAAGCTCCAAAAAGTAGCTTCACCAAAGAAGCCACTTTTCTTCTAGAAATCTATCACAACTTGAAGCCATCCTAAACACATTTCATATATTCCTTTTTTTTTTTGTGAAACATTTCATATATTCTTTGTTACTGGGTTTTTTCCACTGTCACTAGACTTTTTTTGGGTTTTACAACTATGTCAAATAAGCTCTAATAGTCACCCAAACTAGTGTTTAAGGATTTTATAATGATTAGACTGTTTTAAGATCTTGAATTGACATTTCCATATTTGGCGTTTTTTTTAAAAAGAAAATTATTTTTGGTGCTTAATATACGAATTTTTATATTAAGAAATTTTGTGAAATTAATTATTTGTACCGGAAAATATTTAGTTTAAGTTTCTTTATGTATTATGTGAAGTTTTTCCATGACATCCAGTCATGTGTCTTATTTTTAAAATATTACTATTTAACTATAAACTCATTTTCACCACAAACTTTACATAATGAATATAAGCAATTTGATACAAGTATGATGATTTGTAATAAATGAGTATTTGTCCCCTTAAGATACCATTTTTAACTATATGCAATGAAACTATCCTTCAATAAAAGCCTCTTAATATATGTAAATAGTAGAGATGCTTTTAGGCAAAAATTACAAATTTGAAAAAACAGTATGGCTTGAGATCTAGGAGCAAAGTAAATCTTTTGTCTGGTTTTTATATTAGGGATAATGATGAGTATTAATTACAGAAAATTTGGGAAAAAGTCTCCATTGAATATTTTGTTAGTGAGAATGACAAGGTAACTTTTTAGGAATTTTTATTCCCTATTTTCCCTTAGTATTATCATTGATATTGATTTTTTTGGACTTTCTTTTTGTTGGAATTTTTGGATAAAATCCCATGGGTTATGAATAAGAAGAAGGATGAAAAAGAAGAGGAAAAAGGAAGAAGGAATGTATGTGAGAGAATAGTCCCACATTGCTTAGTTGGAGAGAAGTTGGAGGGTATATAAGCCCCAACTTGACTCCTACTAATTGGGCCCTTGGGCCAACCCACTTTTGTGGAGGGGTGAGGACTTAGGTGACCCTTGGTCCACCAGGTTGCGCCCGCCCGGCCCGGCCCGGTCGCGTGTGAAATAAAATATTAATTTTTTATTAAATTATTTTTTGAATTTCCGAACGTTTAGATATTCCGTTGTGCCTCTCCGACTTTTCCAACCGGGCCGAGTTTTTGCAATCCGTTCGGATCATCCGTGGGATGCGGGTCGCCTCCGTTCGCTTCGTTCTAGTGTGTGTTCGTCAAGACGCACCGGTTCAGGAACGTGACGCGGTCGCCTGCATTCGTTAGTTCGTGCGTCTGTTTGCACAACGCACCCGATTCATGCAGCCAGACTTGTCCATCCGATCGTGGTCTTTAGTCTATAAATAGGCGCCCTAGTCACGGTTTAGACACACAATTTCTCCGCATACTCTCTCTCGACTCATCGCATAAACACTCGTGCGTTCCGAAAGCGAGACTCATTGGCGTCGCTTGGGCTTTACGACATGCTGAGCCATCTTTCGGGAGACGAATAATCCGCTCTATCCGGGAGGCAATTGCTCGAAAATCTTCTAAGATCCGTATTGAGGAGCAAAATTGTCTTAAGGACACAACGAAAGTTGGGCGGATTTACGCATTTTTCCATTCCATATCGCTAGTCTTGTGAGTTCGTTTTCTGACTTTTTATTTTATACGAGACTAAGTGAGTGTTCCTCGTATGCTTTATTTAATAATACAGATTCTTGTTTTGATAGTCTGTGTACTTTATATTCAATTTCTACCTACTCATTATATTAGAAACAACACTTTTAAAAAACCTAATTCTAAATTGTGTAAAAAGTTAAGTAGTAAATCTGCCTCGGAATTATACGTTTAAAAGTAATATTGGCTTGTAAGTTTTTTTAGGTTCAATATCACCTTGGAAGTCTAATGTAATAATGTTATTCTAAACTAATATTTAC
The DNA here is from genome assembly GCA_019022655.1 of Acacia acuminata. Classification (NCBI taxonomy): domain Eukaryota; kingdom Viridiplantae; phylum Streptophyta; class Magnoliopsida; order Fabales; family Fabaceae; genus Acacia; species Acacia acuminata. The sequence continues at coordinate 2,273,433 of JAFJYI010000075.1, forward strand.
CATGATAAAATTGGCCCTTCATTGTTAATTTTTTAACAAAGAAAAAGACAACGTCACAAGGAAAAAAAAAAAAAAAAAAAAACGACAACATAATTTTAGGCGTATTACAGATATCCTAGTTAACCCACGTTTTAAAAGAATCGCGCTTGCGGCTCAGGATCTCGATGGCGATCTGAGAAAATTTAACAGTGATAACGCCGCGCAGTGCATTTTGGTCTGATACCCAAAAGAAATCACGTGGACTAAGTGGATTCCGTCTAGGGTTTTTGCTTCTCGGCCTTCTGTGTCCATTTCTGTGCCGAGCAATTCCCGGCGTATCAGAGGACGCCGGAGCAACCTGCAGCAATTAGTCGATCCCGTTCGAGGTTGGTTTCTCTCTCTCTCGATTATTTATTCGCTTTCTTTTACTATACACACTGGGCTATGCGTGCTGATATCCGGTACCTTAAGGATTAGATTATGATTAACCATGCTCGTTTTCTTAGTTTTTCTATGATTTGCTGATGATTGAGCTTAGTATTTGCTATTAGACGTGCTCATTTGGTAGTTCTGCTATTGCTCCGCTCTTCTGATATCTTACTCTACCATTTGTTGTTATATTTTTTTTTCTCCTCTTCAATTTTCCTGTTGTGAGTGTTTTATTTCTTGGTGGATCTTACTGGCAGTTTTTGGTTTAATTTATTGAATTGCATAATTCATGCGACGCTCATATTGCCGGTTTCTTCTTTATAATGTAGCTTACAGGCATCTTTAGATCAAATACTTGATTTAAATGTTGCATTTTCTGCTTTCTTTGATGGTATCAACGTCCGGGATCTTACTTCTCTCAAGGAAAGAAATAGATTTTCACGTTTGCTTTTGAAGTTTGAAGTTGTGGAATATTTTGAATAGCTAATTATATATTGCCCAAATTTTGAGTATAATCATGCTGAGCGAGCATTTTTAGCTTTTTTCTCGATATTTTACATTTATTTTAGCAATCTTGTTTTTTTCCCCCTTGCTGGTGACATCTTTTCCCGTTGATTTATTAGTCTCATTTCACTAAAAGTTGGTTATCTTTTGCAGTCCCTCACCGTCTATCTCCTGCCAAAGTTGCTATTAAAACTGTTTCTTTGGTTTTCTTGGTGAAGTTGCCATCGAATAGTGTTCTTACATCTGTTAGATATGGAAGATGAGGATTCAAATAAACTTCCAGCCGTAGTTGATTCTGTTTCTGAAAGTGAAAAGAGCAAAACCCAATCTGGGTATAGTAACATTGATTCTCAACCTAACAATTCTGAGCGTAAAGAAGACATGCTAAGTGGGGAAAGTGTAGAACACAAAGATTATGTTGACAATCACTCACTAATGGAAACTGAAGATACTGTTAGCCTTCCTGTATCAATTAATACTAGCTGTGAACATGAGAACAAAGAAAAGTTTAGTGATGCGGGCACTCGACCAGGTGATATTTTGGATGAAGACAACAAGATGGAAAATGGAAAATTGGGCCAGACTGAGAATTTCATTCAGCTTGACGATGCCCATTGCCTTCCAGAAGCGAAACTTGACAAGGATTTAAAAGATGGTCAATCTACCTTGCATGTGAATTTTGAGTTGAGTGAAACTGTTATGGTCTCTGAAGAACAGAAATGTTCAAACTCAGGATCAATTGCTGAGAATGGTTGCCAATCTCCCGGGGATGGAACTCCCAATAGAAGCAATTATAGAAGTTGTATCCTTTACTGAATTTAGCATCTTAGGATTGTTGTTTTGTGTACTTTCTTCAAGCTTGTATTACTTAAAATGTTACAAACTGATTTCTACTGTGTAGAAAGTACTGCATATATTCAAAGGGGTCAACTTGTTGGTCAGATAGGATACTATTTCTCTTTAGCAACCGGGATTCAATTTCTTCTTGAAGCACTTAGGGATTGAAATTCTAAACGCACTACACTGACTGTAATAACAAAAAGAGAAAAGAAAAATTCTGCATAAGAAATACTTTTAGTTTTAGTGGGATAGGGTATGAGCCTCAAATAGGATTCATATGATGAAGCACAAGATTATAGATTTGCTTTCTTTGTGGGAGGAGTCATTCAAGATATTTGTAAATTGTGATGATATACTTGGTAGACGAATTCAGTTTTTTTCCCTTTTCAAAAAGAGAAGTTGTTCTTCTAAGTTTTATTTGTACCAGTGTAATGGTAAATTTGGTTTCAAATAATATTTTGTGTGATATCTTCTGATTTTTTTTTTTTTTTTTTATTTTTTTTATTTTTTATTGTTTAAATTTTTATTAAACTTATTACTCTGTATATGTAGTTTTTCTTTCTTAACCTTCTCAAAACTTCATGCGTTTGTTCACATTCATACATGTCCAAGTCTGCAACTAAAACATTATATGATCTCAGTGTTCTCCTTTATGAGTTATGACACACAGCTCAAGTGGGTGCTAAAAGAGCCCGGGTCACTATTGATGAACATCAACCTTCAGTGCGTGTTGTTTATAATTCCTTAACAAGGTTAGTGAAAGTGTTGTTCTTTTCTTTGAACTGTTAAGTAGAGTTCAGTAAAACTAAAATGGGACATGATTCATGTTTTTGCCTATATAAGAGTGGAAGGTAGCCTAGTTTACAGTGAGTTATTTTAATTAGTGGTGGGAGGGATGAAAAAGTGATGGGATTGTTGTAGAGAATTAGAGGGATTGGGAAAGAAGAGGGAAGAGAGATGAGAGAACAGAGGGATTGGGAAGAGAAACCGTACTGCTGCACTGCACATTCATTCATACACAATTCAACATTATTACATTGGCCTAGGCCTCCCTTATATAGAAGATAGCCTTAGACTTCAGTCAGTCCTCCTCTAACGGTAATAACAAAATAATAGCAATATTAACTAACTACTTACTACCTTTCTAACAACCCCTTAAGTATGGCCTCATAGTATATGTATTGTGCCATGTGGCCTCATAGGATTGATCTTGTGCCACTAAAATCCCCAATTATCTAACCTAAGTATTTATATACAATTTACATAACAAAAAGTTAGGAGAGTAATAAGAAAAAATTATCTATAATAACTTTTTCTGACAAAAAATATTATGATGCATGCTAGTTTTGTTGGTTAATGTTCATATATACAGTTAATATTTTGATATTTTGTGTTCTCTTTACAGAGCTAGTAGACAAAAGCTTGAGGGACTGCTACAGCAATGGTCAGAATGGCATGCTCAGCATGTTTCTTCATCCAAGGTATAGATAATTGGTGTCCTCTTTTAAGGAAGAAGAATGATGCTAACAAGTATGATTAACCAGAGGATGAGAGTAAGTAGCCAAACAAGAAAACATAGAAGAAAAGGGGAATATGGGCTTTTTTAGTCAAAGGAGTAATGAATGATATGAACTTGGAGTTTGTACATGTGCCGAGATTGAGCAGTTATCCAAACAGTGATTATGTTCATTAAGTGATACAGATGTTGTAGAAATATAGAGGATTTGGGGAAGAGAAGAGAGGAGGAGAGGGAGAAAACACAGAATCACATCACTGTGTATCTTCACTCATTCATCATTCAACATTATTCACACACTTTTACATTAGTCTAGGCTTTCCTTATATAAGATAGGATATGGCCTTAGACTTCCATAAGCAGTTCCTAACTAATTCCCAACAGTAATAACAACTAACAACTAACTAACTTCTTATTAACCAATTCCTAATTCCTAACTAACTCACTCACTCTAATATTTTCTACATCTTACATATCAATACTCCCCCCTCAAAACATCCTTGCCCTCAAGGATGAAAAACAACAAGACACAAAACTAAACCTCAAAACTAAAAAACTGATATAACAGAAACATAAGCTGAAGTTGCTAAATTCTGGACTTATTGCTGATCTTTGAAAACTGTTGCTTGAAATCTGGTAGATATCTGTCTTGAGTACTGCTGCACCAGCCATAACTCCCTTGCTGAATTCTGAACCAAATGGAAATAATGGATGTAATGCTGACCCATAAAGCATTTTAATAAGTTCTCCCCTGAACCAACTCAGAACCAAACATCGTGCAGCAGAAACAATTAGAAAAACCCAATTATAAAATGATCTTGTAGGGCTGTTGGGTAAAAACCATGACAGCAACAACTTTGGGCCTACTTCTTGAAAACCAAAGCCCATACACTCATCTGAAAATAAGAAAATGGGAACCAGCTGTGATCTGGCCACTCAATTTTTCAGACTGAACCTCTGCTTGCTGTGTCAGCTCTTGAATCCTTGAATTAATAATGGGTCCCAGCTGTACAGCAATATTTGACCTTTCAAATTGTCCCTTACTTATCCACGTGATAGCCAAGTCAATTTTTGAATCTCTTGCTTTCGCCTTTCTCGCTAAAACGCAACTATTACCATCGGCTTGCAAGACCTCACGTGCTGGAGCATAACATTGATAACCTCGGACTCGAACAGCGATGAGGCCAAAGGACTTGACGGCAGCACGTTAATCGGCGTCGATAGAGAAGTAGTTGGTGACGGTGCCGAAACTGACGTCTTCTCCTTCTTTGAATCGCAGCTCTCTCCCTCGACTTGCAAGGAAAGTGACGACACACCCAGAGAACTACCAAGAGTGTCGTAATGCGATGATACATCAATTCCATTCCCTGGTTTTGGACACTTCCAAGTTTGCTCTGGAACTGATGGCAGGTAAGTTGTTTCCGCACTCACCCACGTCTCCGATCTACGAAACTTCTTTGTCACATTTGAAGGCCTCGGGATGGAGCTGCACTTGTTCCATGTCTCTATTCTTGGTATGCTTATGCTGTCCAGAGGCCCAAAACGTACCCTCAATGCTTGTTTGTACCTTTGCCAAGAAATGGATCTGCCCCCTTCTTCTTCCTTAAAGGCCAGGTGCCAAATATAGGTCCTTTCACAAAGATACTCCTTAACCAGATGTACCTTCCACGTTTTCGGTGTTCCATCGATCTCGAAGAACCTCTCACAGCTGTATAACCAACCTTCGACATCCTAACGTTGGAATAGTGGTAATTCGAATTCCGTTAGTCTGCGTGGAGGAGTGTACTCATAATTATGCACATCCCCTGTCCTGGGCGATGATATCCGAATCGATTGAGGGGATGGTGACCAACCGGTTCTTGGTTATTCTCTGGTTGCCGTTGTGATTCTTGGTCGGCCAATAAGGTTGCTAGCTGGGCGGAGATAGTTTGTAGAGTTTCTTTGATCAACTGAAATAGAGGTTCTGTAGCGTCAGCCATGCTATGGATAATAGAGTACCGGTGCAATGGAGAATCAGCGATTGGGTCTTCGAATGTCACAGGGAATGCCTTCGGTTTTGATTTATGGATTAGCAAGAAGACTGAGTTTCTGAACCTTGACGGTGATCAGCTTGGAATTCTAATTTCTGGGTTGTCAAGAACCCTTCTTGTGTTGTCGCTGATGGTTCTTGATGTTTTTTGTTGGAGTTTTCTAGTTATTCGTTGAATACAACACTGAGTTGAGAAGAAGAATGGCTCTGGACTGTTTCAGGAATTACAGAGATTACAGCGGGGGAGCCGAGGATGACTCGCTTTGATACCACTGATACAAATGTTGTAGAAATATAGAGGATTTGGGGAGGAGAAGAGAGGAGGAGAGGGAGAAAACACAGAATCACATCATTGTGTATCTTCATTCATTCATCATTCAACATTACTCACACACTTTTACATTAGTCTAGGCTTTCCTTATCTAAGATAGGATATGGCCTTAGACTTCCATAAGCAGTTCCTAACTAATTCCCAACAGTAATAACAACTAACTAACTCCTTATTAACCAATTCCTAATTCCTAACTAACTCACTCACTAATATTTTCTACATCTTACATATCATTAAGCATGAACTAATTCAAATTCAGTCTTACACATCTTTTGAAACTGGGGACCTCATCTGGCGAGAGGGCTTTCAAAAATCAAGCTTGAAGCTTGTTTTGATGTCAGTTAATAGTTTTACATGGGGGTGATGATCAATGTGTGTTGGTCTTCAGATACAAACCCCTCATGAAAATTCAACAATCTAACTAAAGATTGGCTTTGGAATCTAGGAGATGAGTTCTTCATGGTTCAACTTCAACCTGATGTGGTCTTGGATGTTGAAAAATCAGAAAAGACTACTTGGCCAAAAGTTTATAATTGGATTTAGATATGGGTCTGATAGTTCTATAACAACTGACCTGTTCAACAACTTCTATGATCTAGAAATGGGAGGATCCTTGAATATTTGGTGTACTGGCAGGGATATGAGAAGCTATTGTTTTATTTTCTAGTATAGTAGTTATCTGCTGCAGAAACTGTATTCTTGGTCTCATACCAATGCCCAGCTGAAGGCTATTTCAGAGAGATTTCTTTGTTGGACATTGAGTTTGACTGGCTAGTTCTGCTGACTTGATGTACTTGACTTTTTTCCCCTAGCTTTTACGTGGATTGTATCTCTTCCTCTGTTCCTGTTCTTTTGTCATTATCTTCCATCGTTTCCTGATATGTCTTCTTTTATCAGAAAATAAATTATTTTTCTGCTCGTTTTAGATTTCTGCTTTTTGAATTGAAAACGTCCTGTTAAATTCTTGCATAGATTTTCCTTGAAGTTCTCTTTTTCTGGATGTTGCAAGTGAAAGTTGTTGTAAACATTGCTATATTTGAGTCATATATTATGCTGTAAACAAATACAGTTCTTGTACTCAGGTTTCCCAAAGAATTATTAGAAGCTTACAATATGTCTCTCTGTTCAGGATTCTGATGAAGTGTTAGAATCTGGTGGGGAGACGTTCTTTCCTGCTTTACAGATTGGCTTGGAAAAGGCATCTGCAGTGGTAAGTTTCATGAGGCTGCATAGGTGAATTTTGCAAATCTGCTGATTGAGAGGCCTCTGGTGTTTTTTGAGTTGATTTTGGATTGTTTGGTGTTTTTTCGTTGTCATATTCTTAATGGTGTTCCCAGAATAGGCTTTACTTGTCATCATCAATTGTAGTTGGCTGTACAGTTGCAGCAGCATCTGCTTGTTCCCGTTTGTTTTGACTTCACTACAGCCATAAATTTTCTTATCAAAAGTTTGACATGTCTGCTTTATGCTTATGAGCATGAGTTCTGATGATCCAACATTCATAAGTAAGCTTGCAAATTAGACAATCCTCTTGCAACATCCAGTCGATGAATTGCATGTTTACGAGATATTATATCTTTGTGAGCTTTATTTAAAAAGCCAAAGTTGCTCCTGTCTTGAATTTTATAGATCTCCCAGTGCCCCCCCCCCCCCCAACAAAACAAAAATAAAAAAAAAAAAAAACCCCCTCAAAGGGCTTCTTGTGACCTTTCATTTTGCAAATTTACCACCAGTTGGGGTCTTTTGGCTAAATTTGTGGAATGCCTGTTTTGATCAGTGTCACATATCCTGCTTTTGCCTTTGGAATGCCCTGCCTAGCTACTTAGAATTGCTTACTTTTATGGCCAACAATATTTGTAATGGGATATGGAATTCAAATATAAGTATTGAAACCTTAGTTAATTATGCAAAATATCAAATTTTACCAAGCCACACTTTTCAAAAGCCATGAATAGTGTGGCTCATTCCTCAGACTTTGTTTAGTATGTGGAAAAACGTGTCTAGATATGAGGCTATGAGGTCATTGGTTTTTATCATTTCTCCTTGTTTTTTTCCCCATCTAATTTAGAATGGCTTGTGCTTTAAAGGTGTTGAATTTAGAGGGATAAAGCATCTCTATTTATCTGTAAATAAAAGAGAGTGCATATGGGCCTTTATATAGGCAAAGCTATAGCTAACCCTAGAATCTAATTTAGTCTAATCAATCAAAATAAATCACATCAAAATAATTAAGATATAATATATCCATATCTAATCCTAAGATATAATAAATATCAAATTTAATTATAAGATAATGATTAATCTTAATATCTAAACCATAATATTCTAACAAAAGGGAAAGCTTTGCTAGTGGGTTTCCGTGGTCTTCAAAGATTAATCTTAATATCTAAACCATAATATTCTAACAAAAGGGAAAGCTTTGCTAGTGGGTTTCCCGTGGTCTTCAAAAATTAATCAATTCCTTAGAAACCTAAAATTTGCTCAAATAGAGAATATGAATGTTTATTGGTTGAAATTCTTTAGTGCTTATTAATACTTTTCAAGTCCTTAATATAAAAGAGATATATAATTAATTTGGGTAGATTAAAGAAGCTAAATAAATTATTTAATTCTAACAAATGTTAAATGATGTCCTTAAAATACCCATGTGTAACATTAGACTATATATTAGTTAATAGATTAAATAAATTAGTTTGGGAGAAGATGGTAAATATGAGAGATAAAATGGAGCAAGGCCTTATATTTAGGACAAAAACTATATTTAGGACCAAAACTAACTCCCTAACTAATGTAATTAGGACTGGAAGAGTACCACTGAAATCAAGCTGTCATGCGATTAATATCATGAATTAGCCTCTCATATTTTATGAGGAGTTTTGCTTTTAAAATTAGGTGCATAGTCCTTTAATGTTGTTCTTGCATTTTTTATTTTGCCTTTTTTTTTGGGTATTAATTATGCCTTTTGCCATGTGCTTCTGGCTTTTCTCTGTTGCATCATGAGGATTTAAGATTAATTGTGGCAGGACTATATATCCTGTAAGTTCATTGTTATCAATTTCAGATATATTATTTCCTTCCCTTTTTTATTGCAGTCATTTTGGATGGATAACCAGACATCGGAGGAGCAGAATAAGTGTTTCACTCCTGTAGATGTTAATTCTGTGCCTTTGTATGATCGTGGATATGCTTTAGGTTTGACTTCAGCAGATGGTTCAAGTACTGTTGAGGGGTATTTGCTATACTCTTGCTTTTTGTTACTTTAGTTGTAGTGTGGTGCTGCTCCTTGAACAAATACTTTTCATTAAAGTTTTTATGCCTATACTCCTCAGCAAGATGGTATAACCAAAGAAAATTGACACCTTATTGCTAGGTCATTTAAATGCATGTAAACAATAACTTCTAGATTTTCTGTGTCATTTTCTCCTCAAAACACACAATCACTTACCTTCAGCTAAAGTTATTCGGGTATGTTGCATACGTTCATATTGTTTCCTAACTTGTGAAGGAACTTAGCTCAAAATCTGTCAAGTGTGTCTTTTTTGGGTACTTCTCAAAAGGTTGCAGGTGGTACCCTCCTCACCATAAATTGTCCCTATGGATGTTTCCTTCCAAACCCTTTGTACGTTATCAAATGAAAAGCCTCTAGTATTTGAGGATCATGTCTGTTAACAAAAAATTACAACAATTAACGCAGCATGAATTTAGCAGGATAGTGGTAAGAAAAGTGAGCGCCAAGCTTGGTAATTAGAGGTTTATGAACTCTTCTCTAGTTCCTCTCATAATAGGATAGGATTACCTAGACCTTTTGTTTTATTTGCACTTATGATGTTTTTTCTTGATTTGTTGCTTATTGTGAAGGTTGTGCGCTTTCAATTTTCATTATTGTATCTACTGTCAGTTAACTAAGTATTTATTATATTTTTTCAAATGGATTTCCTGTTTCTGGGGGAAAAAAAGGAAATTTCCTTATTTCATCTATTTGTTCAAAATTTAAAGGGGTCATGAGATCATTGACAATGCTCCCCGGTGTTTCAATTGTGGTGCCTATGATCATTCTTTGAGAGAATGCCCACGGCCCCGTGATAATGCTGCTGTCAATGTTGCTCGTAAGCAACACAAGTCTAAGAAGAACCAGAATTCTGCTTCCCGGAACCCAACTCGATATTATCAAGATACTCCTGCTGGAAAATATGATGGTTTGAGACCTGGTGCTCTTGATGCTGAAACACGTCAACTCTTGGGTTTGGGGGTAAGAGCAGTTGATTTTGAAAATGTTTTGATTTTTATGGATATGTTTTAAGTGTAATCACGGTTAGATATTTCAAAGATGACCTTGGCATCGATTGGCTCTCTCAATGGTTTTTTGTGTCATTTTACTAGTTGCAGTTGGCTGGAGGGTTCTAATATTAAGATGCAATGTTGTCCTTTTGTTTTCTGATTCTCCTTTGGTTTTGGAAGATAAGATGGAAATTGCTTTTATAGCTCTTCTAGTTTTGTTTTTTATGTACGACTGTAGAATGGAAACTTTTGAGGTTGTTGCAGGATTCTTTAAGTTTCTTTGTGAGATTAGAGATTTCCTTTTCCTTTTATGCAGGAACTTGATCCGCCACCTTGGCTTAACAGAATGCGAGAAATTGGATACCCACCTGGATATTTAGGTGAATTAAACCACATTTAGTAGAATTCCATCTATTAGTCTTCGAAGGCTAAATTTGTATTTCATGGGTTCTTATATAAATCTAATCCTCCTGTCTGCAATTTACCTTTTTAACTTGTCGAAGGTACACTCCTAATTGATGTTCTGAAATTTTAGATGTGGATGATGAGGATCAGCCATCAGGCATTACCATATATGGTGAAGAAGAAATCAGAGAACAGGAGGATGGGGAAATCATGGAGGCAGATTATTCAAAGTCAAAGAGAAAAATGACTGTTAAATTTCCAGGAATAAATGCACCCATTCCAGAAAATGCAGATGAAAGATTGTGGGCTGCTGGACCTTCAAGCTCAGATACTTTCAGAAACCGGCCTCAGCATAGATCATCAAACTATAGCACTGATCATGTCAGCAGAGGACCTTATCGTGAGCGAAGGTCATCAATGGATTTAAGGGATGACAGTCCTAATCATGAGCGAAGGTCATCAATGGATTTAAGGGATGACGGTCCTCCAGGGGATCCGGGATATGGCTCATCCACCTATAGTTTTCATCCAAGGTACAGTAAGTATGATGACGACTACAGTACAGGAAGCCCTTCCCATGGGAGGTCCCTATCAGACAGAAGTCGGAGAAGTCCTTTGCATGATGAAGGACGCTCTAACCCTGATTCCTTTAGCTCCTTTCACTACTCACACTATTCACACACACAGCGGCTTCTTTCATCTCGTGATTATGATCTAGACAGGCCTAACCACCGGACTGAAAGCCTGAATGACAGAGACCTTGGTCGTTCTCGAATGAAGGATTTATCAGAAACCCGCCACTATCGCAGTTGGAGGTAAATGTGGTATTAATGGTAGTTTGTTGTGATACATTTTCGTCTATTATGTTGACAGCCATGTCTAACCCTTGCCAATTAGGATTAGGGTCTGTACAGAGTTCTAAAGAAGTTGGCAGGTTTTAGGCTTTGGCCAAACTCAAATGATAATGTGATATTCGACTGACCACCACGTATTTTTTCGTCATTAGCTCCATTATGAAATCTTGAAGCATGTTTGCTATCAACCCCCCCCCCCCCCAAAAAAAAAAAAAAAAAAAAAAAAAAAAAAAAAAAAAAAAAAAAAAAAAAAAAAAAGAACACCTTTTTTCCTGTGGGTTTGATTATAACACTAATAGGTGTTATCAGTTGCAGCTTGTTTATCATATTTGGCTTGAGAGTCAGTGAGTCCATCGGAAATTTGACATTAGAAATTTAGTGCGTGAAACCAAACACGCTGTTAGTATTAGTACTTCCTTATAGTTCTTGGCGCAAGATATTCAGATATATTTAAGTTCGTGATTTTTGAAATGCTGTCACTTGTCATTTGATATTATGTGATGTTTTGGAATTTGGTTAACATTAGAAATTTTTTAGCTCTTCTGTTTCTGTCAAGTAAATGCCTTCTTGACATTTAGGGGGAATATACATATCTATAGTGTGTTTGGAACAATTGAATTTCTTCAATTCAGTTGGGCGTGCTTGCACATATTTTTATGAGTAAATTGTATGTTTGTCTTGAAAATGTTTTTGGGACTTAAATGAGTTCATTTTTCATTTCAAGCACATGTAGAAGCAACTAGTTATATTATACTTCTGTTTAATTTTAACCTTTTCTTCAATTAATTATAGTAGTTATATATCCACTTGTAATTGGTTTGGCATGCCTTTGCAAAACTAGTGTCAATAATTTTCTTAAAAAATCAATTGTGGAAATTTCGCCATTAATTGAATCCAAATGTTGAATTCATAACAGAGGAAGCAAGTAGCCTTTAATTTTGCTCGTGCTAGAAGGGGCCAGATTAAAAAACTAGTAGGAAAAAAATGGATAAATGAACACGAAGTTGATGGTTGAGGTGGTTTGTGCTTGCCTCCTTGCACAAGTTCGATTTTTTATGAATGTACTTGTCAGGAAAAATAAAAATCATTTGAAATTTTTTTGATCATTTTTTTTTTTTGTTTTTGTTTTTTTTTTTTTTTTAAGAAAAGGTATAAATGAGATTTGCAATGATAGATTTCTCATTTAGTTGTCTTGTACATGGAAAGGTTTCTCTATTATTATTCTTGGAAAGGTTTTTGGTTTGCCTCATGAATCAGTTATCTCCTGCATAGGGAAATACGTTTTCCTTTCTATGAAAGGTATAATTATTAGGCCAATTTGTTTATAATGTATTTTTTTCCAACTTCAAACAAGCTTGTTAGATTTGCAAGGAAGAGAAAGGGCAATCGGGATGCCTTATTTTTTTTATTATAAGGTGACCAAATGCTGCTCTTGTAACATTTTGGGGAAAACTTTTTCCATTTTATTATTTAGCATCAGCATGATATTATTCTTTTACATGGAGTAAAAACAGAATAAGTAAAGAAAGTAAATCTTATAAATATTATTTTTATATGATTTTTATTCTGTACAAAGTCATATACGCGAAATAAGAAAGAATCTAAACTACAATACTTCAATTATAAACTGACTTTAACGACAAATTTAAATTTTATTATAGGTAGAGGAGTAGATGTAAGGCCTTACTTTACATAGAGATTGGAAAATGAGGTGCAACACATAAATGATGCACTTTTTATAAGTTTTATCTTTTATAGCAGGGGTCATGAGAAGAAAAAGATTAACTTACTCATAATTACTCGCCCATAGATCACATGGGGCCGCACAACTTAAGGTATAATGGGACCTACACACATATATAACGCTAATTATATATATATATCGGGTCCCACCATTTTATGAGTGTGTGATAGATATAGAAAATACTTCTCCTACAACAATGAGAAGGGTTTTTCCCTTTATAGTAATACATTAATATTGAAGCTGCCAAGTATTAAAATTGTTAAATGCATCTAAGAAAAAAAAATTACATGAAATTAAAGTGATAAATAAAAAAAATTAATATTTCATGTGTCATATTATTCATTATTATCTCTTGGCAAAAAATAAATTATTTTCTCAAAAATAATATACAAATAAATTTAATTGGGAGGAGTATAACATTTATCTTTAATTTTACTTTCAACCATGAAATAATCGTTGTGCATATTTAATATATTCAAGTTATTTATTCTATAGGAGTCTAAAATTTGATTTTCGTTCCAAAAGAGTTCTTAGTTTTGAATTTATTATTAATTTTAACATACATTAGAGTGTGTAGATATCTATTTTATTTTTAAAAAAAAAACCCATGATTTTGACTTTCATAATTGATTATGAATAGGAGAGTAATCCAAACAAGCCTCAGTAGAAAAGCACGTTGAAGCCATTCTTTCCGTGGATGTTCAACTGAAGCAAGTAACATTGATTACTTACTTGCGTCCCTTCGTTTTTACTATCTTCCCTACAACGCCTCACAAGTCACAACATAACGGTGAAGAAGTTGAAAAGAAAATAGTCGCCTAGTCTCTCTCTCTCCGTGAACGTTGAAGAAGTTGGAAATGGCTTCTCCTCCGGCGGTGAGGTTCCCGATCTTCCTGACGGTGAGATTGGTCGGTATTCTGGTTACGCTTCTTCTCTTCGTCTGGGCACAGCGTTTCAGAGGAGGCCTCGCTCTCGTTTCCGATAACAAGGATCTTATTTTTAATGTAATTTTCTTACTCGTTTTGCTCTTTACTTCCGTCTTTCCTAGCTGTTGTAGTCCATTTTCCCTTAGGAAATCGAATCCAGTAATACGTTGAGGTAAAATAGTTTTTTCTTGTCTTGTGTGAGTTTTTGTGGTTGAAGTCTTTTTTCGTGTTCGATTTGCCTGATTGAGCTCATTCAAGTAGGTTCGTTGGCTGTGAGTGCATAAACTGTGGTCTTTGATCGCAACTGAATTTTGGTCCTTGTCTGTTTCTTTGTAATTGATCTTGTGTGCGTCCGTGGAACTTGAAGGAGATGTTTGACTTCGATGGGACCTTTTCGCCATATGATTATTACTTAGTCGCGTCAAGAGGAAACAATATGGAATGCATTTTCTTTGCTTTCAAGAATGTCACAATGAAATGAATAAGCGGCTCCTGAACACACTACTTTATTCCGCTTAACTTGTTGAGATTTGCTGAGGAATTGTGTTACTTTGTTTGAGTAGTTAGACAGGAATTCATAAGAGCAATAGAGATCTTTATTGTAAAAAGCTTCTGCGCAGTTTTTCAATTTTACTATCTCTTTTTGTGCAGTCTATTCAATATTGTAAGTTAGTTATTTACACAAGATATGCGCTCATTGACATTTGATGATTTGATCTTTGGTTTCTTATCACGTCCTCTTTAGGTGCATCCGGTCTTGATGGTGGTTGGACTTATTCTAATCAATGGCGAAGGTAAATGATCTTTCTTTTCTTTGGAAGGGAGAGAGTGGAATAATTTGTTGCCAGCATATCAGCATTTTTGTGCAAATTTTCATTGTTATTCTGGAAAGATTGTTTGTTCCAACAATTACAAACCTGTTGCACATTCAATAACATTATCTTTGGTAAGACGAAACATGAATGGTCAACATAATGGAAATTCTGGGAATAAATAGGGAAGACGAAAAAAATTGAAGGCCCTGAACTTACTGTAAGAATGAAATATGACACAGCTATTGATTAACAGTTAACAGGTACTGTAAGAATGGTCAACTGGTGTAATTTAATCAATTAGCATCATAGCAGTCAAGAGAAAAGGAGTTCATTAAACTCATGAATTGTTTTTTTGATGATGTGCAATGTCACGCGTTTTGATTTTCCAGTCACTTTACTTTTTGAATATTTATTGTATTTAGTGATAGAAATTGGCCGCTGGAATTGCTAGTCACCAGTCTGACTCCACCCAGAATATTAAAAAATTTAATAGGATCTTACATAATTTGCAATATCTGTCACCTCGAAGATCTGAAATGGCATGGTTAGATTGTTCTATTTCTACTAATGCTGCATGATTAGGAAATACCGATAAGCAATTTGCTGCTCTTTCAATCAGAAGTAACAAAACTAGATTTGGGTGAATTGTTATGTACCAGATATGGGATGAATTTTCGTGAAACAAGTACTTAGAAGAGGGATTTGTATACTATCTGATACAGGTCTGGTACTTGTATTAGACACTGTGTGACACTTTAATTTGCACACTTATTCGGTCATATTTCATATTTGTGTCCTTCTGGTATGATCATAACTGATCATTCTGTCAGCTAGCGAGTTAACTACTTTCTGCCTAAATTCTATGGGCTGATTTCCTCATTAACTCATTATTAGATTGTTTCGAAGTCATTGTTCCTTCTCAATAACATTTTTTCTTTTTTTAATATTTATGGCTTTGTGCAGGGATGCTTGCTTATAAAACGGTTCCAGGAACAAAAAGCTTTAAGAAAGTAGTTCATCTCACATTACAATTTCTTTCTTTCATTCTAAGCTTGATTGGTCTCTGGGCTGCTTGGAAGTTCCACAATGACAAGGGCATAGAAAATTTCTACAGCCTGCATTCATGGTTGGGTCTAGCTTGCCTTCTCCTATTCTCCATTCAGGTGCCTTCATTATTCTGATCATCTCCATTGCTTCCTTTGTCCTTTCATAGAACCTTGACTCGGTTACAGTATTTGTCTGACTTCTCATTGTAACTTTTCGCAGTGGGCTTCTGGGTTTTTTACTTTTTGGTACCCAGGAGGGTCTAGAAATATCAGAGCAACCCTATTGCCATGGCATGTCTTCTTTGGAATCTACATATATGCCCTGGCTATAGCTGCAGCAACTACTGGTATTTTAGAAAAAGCTACATTCCTCCAAACAAACAAGGTAATATCACGTTATTCCAGTGAAGCAATGTTGGTCAATTCCTTGGGCATATTGATTATCATTTTAGGTGGCCTTGTTATTCTTGGAACTGTTGCACCATCTAATGAAAAAGCTAATACCTCATGAGCAAATAAATACGACCAAACTGCTTTATCGAACTCAAAAGCTGTGTAAGATTACCATTTGTCTGTAGTTTCTGCCACACAGCTCACATGATGTATCAAAATATACACATAGGTTTGTTGTTCTGTTTGGGTTACTTGTACCAATGAATTCATCTTTTTTTTTTTTTTTTTTTTTTTTTTCATTCGTTGACGAGTTTGACTACGCAAGATTTGTTTTGCTTTTCTTTTCTTGTTTTCCCCATATTGTTTACCACTTGGGCGTCTGACTGATTTGTGAGTTTCTGTTAATAGTGCATAGTGTTAGCTTCCATTTCTTTCCAAAAGATCCCACCGATATCTGATGTAGCTTTGAGCTTTTTCTATGGGAAGAAAAATTAAAAATATAACTACTTCCAAGATGTCTAATACTAATAGACATGGTCTATGTTTAGTTTATAGGAATGGTTTTAATTTATTCATCAATTATAAATTGTCTTCTTTTTAAACTCTGTTAATGTAACCCGTGTCCAGTTGCTGCTAGTGAAACATGCACTGCAGGTGTTCATTAGTGAATTTTTTCAGACCAACGTCCACTGACATTTTTTCTAGAACCTCCGTTAGCGAACTTAGTTAAATATAATTTATTTTAAGCGCCAAAGATTAACTTAATGGATTTTTATATAGTTTACATACCGATGACAATAAAAAAAAAAACTAATATCTTAGGAAATTTGGCGATAAACCCCCATTAAAAATTTATGGGAAAATTCTTTTAAGGTCTCAAGGAACTAAAAAAATATTAAAAAATTCAGATAAAATTTTGATCTAAAAAAGGTTTCAAAAAGTTGTTAAAACTTAAAACCTACAAATTGAGTTGTTAATGGGACCATTTTGATATCAAATTTTTTCTTGGACTTTTGACATTTTTTTGGTCCCTTGGGACCTTAGAAAGATTTTCCCAAAATTTATTTAGGGTTTGAGACCTAACATCATGGAAATGCGTGAGGTCCTTACACGTTAGCAAGGGTGATGAGAGAAAGAGCAAAGTATCCTTATAGAAAGTAGTTGCATATTTAGAAAGGACATTTGCACATTATGGAAGCAAATTGTACATTTGGGAAGGTAATTATGCATTGGTTCAGGGTAGAAATAAGTCAGGTTATATTAGACTTTGACTAAATAGGTTTGAATCAATAATGGGAGAATAAAGTTTCGACTGAGAAGTCGTATGTAGGCTTTTTCTAGGCTCAAACTTGAACTTCATAAAGCCTTGAAGTTTTTTTTGCAAGTAGGTCTTCAAAAATACTTCATATTTTAGGCCTTAAAAGTTGTAGTGGTGTAAGCCTACTAAAGCTTGCATTTATAAAATTAAATTGAAAATATTGTAGAAGACCCAATGTTCGGATACCCGGACCGGAAACCTGGTGAAGCCGTCCGACATCAACCTAGTTATTTTTTTTTTTAAAAAAAATCGTTTTTTCCCCCTAAAAATTTTGTTGGGAATTTCATTTTAATTAATTTGAAATTTTCAATTTCTCACCGGTTTGGCCTTATGTTAGCTCTGGTTTGACTCCGGTCTAACCCACTGACTTTTTACCTAGACCAGTTTAGTGGCCGGTCTAGGTTTCAGAACCTTGAAAAGACCACATGATTTTTTCCAAAAAAAGAAAAAGACCAAGTGATTAAATAATTGGAATTTAAGAGAGTAAAAAATTATATCTAGAAAGGAACTTCATATGCTTGAAGTTTGTCAAAATCAATAATTTACTGAATTTGATATCCCCTGGGCATACAATAGAAAATACATTACATAATGCTCAAAGATAGACACTGCAATTTTATTGAAAAGAAAAAACTCTATCAACAACAAATGAATAGAGAATGACAAAGGCATTTGGAGTGCTTACCCCAAAACAAAGGAAGTCAGTGGCTGACGAGAATGGCTTTAAGGTAAGCGAAGGATGGAGAGACAGTTTTGATAACACAGAATGGGATTGCGACCTTGGCAAGCGGCTGCAACTTTCAATATTGATTCTTAAAATGGAGTGATAAACAACCTAGGATACTATAGTAATTAATGAATTGTATCCTTAAATTATAATATAAGAATCGAAAGATACAAATATTATACTTAGGACATACTTACATTAAGTTTCTTATATTAATTACATCAAGTTCTCTAATCACACGTGACCACATGTCCTATTTTTTTTCTTCTTCTTAATATAAATTTATAGTTAAAGGATACTAATTCAAAAATAGAACACATGGTCACATGTGATTAGAGAATTTAATGAAATGGATATAATGAACTTGACCTAAGTATTTTCCTTATACATAATACAAATATTATATTATGTTATAAATAAATATAGCTATATTTTTTAATGCATATATAGGCCAAGCCTCAATAAAATAGGCTTAGCTTGTTTACGCATATAGGCCTTAGCATGGCCTAGTTGCCAAATAGGTTAGGCCAGACCAGGCCCTAATCAAGCTATAGGCCGTAGGTGATACAGATGTTGTAGAAATGTAGAGGATTTGAGAAGAGAAGAGAGGAGGAAAGGGAGAATACAGAATCACATCACTTGTGCATCTTCATTCATTCACATATTCATCATTCAACATAAAAGCATAGCATACAATGAAGAGTCATATGCCTTATATAGGCAACCCCTCAACCCATTAATCCAAAATGGTTACTAACAACTAACTAACTAATCCTCATAACTAACTAACTAATACAACTAACTCCCTAACTAATATATTCTCTACACCTTACATATCAATACTCCCTCCCCAAAACATCCTTGCCCTCAAGGACGAAAGACAACAAAACCAAAACTAAACCTCAAAAATTACAATCTGATGGAGCGAAACCACATTGCCCACATAAGCTTCATAAGCTTTTATCCGAGGAACTCTTGCTAGTCTTTAAACATTGTTGCTTTAAACTGGTAGAAACTTGTCTCGAGAATCCGCACACAACCACAACTCATTTGTTGAATTCGAGCCAAATGGAAATAATGGGTGTAATGCTTTGATCCATAAAGCATTTTAATAAGTTCTCCCCTGAACCAACTCGAACCAAGCATCTTGCGGCGGGAAGAACCGAGACAAACCCAATTAGAAAATGATCTTGTAGGCCTGATTTGTAAAACCCATGACAAGAACCACTTTGGGCCTAATTCTTGAAAAACAAAGCCCATACACCCATCGAAAAGAAGAAAATGGGAACCAGTGGCCTCTGAATTTTTTGATTGAACCTCTCGCTTCTTTGTGTCGCTCCTGAATCCTTGAATTAATAATGGGTCCCAGCTGCATACAAAGCAATATTTGACCTTTCAAATTGTCCCTTACTCACCCACGTATAAGCCAAATCAATTTCTCAATCTCTTGCTTTCTCCTTTCTCGCCGAAATGCAACTATTTGCATCGGTTTGCAAGACATCACGTGTTGGAGCGATAACCTCGGACTCGAACATCGATGAGGCTAAAGAACTCAACGCGCCGAAACCGAAGTCATCCTCTTTTCTTGAATCGCAGATCGAAGTTGTCTCCTTTCGAATCAATCACAGCTCTCTCTCTCTACTTGCAAGGACAGTGATGACGCAGCAAGAGAATTACCAAGAGTTCTATCAAAATTCATCTTCGTCTCTTTATTCTTTTTGGTTGCATCTTCCATTGTGTCCACTGCAATTGACTCGTTCTGGGTAGAGCCAAAGAGATTCAGACTTGGTGTGCCTTGAAGGTTGGCGGCCTTGAAACTCAAAGACCCCTTAACACCACATGCAAGCCTCGGATTCTTCTCTGTTTCTGGGTTATGAGAAGCAGAGATAACTCCACATGTCCCATTTAAAGACCTCGGGGGGGAGCCACAATTGCTCCATGTCGACGTTCTTGGCATGCTTTGGCCGTTCAGAGGCCCAAAACGCACCCTCATTGCTTGTTTGTACCTTTGCCAAGAAATCAGTCTGCCCTTTTCTTCTTCCTCAAAGGCCAGGTGCCATATATAAGCCCTTTCATCAAGATACTCCTTAACCAGACGTACCTTCCATGTTTCCGGTGTTCCATCGATCTCGAAGAACCTCTCACAGCTGTATAACCAACCTTCGACATCCTGACGTTGGAACAGTGGTAATTCGAATTCCGTTAATCTGCGTGGAGGAGTGTACTCATAATTACGTACATCCCCTGTCCTGGGCCGATGATATCCGCGTTGATCGAGGGGACGGTGACCAACCTGTTCTTGGTTATTCTCTGGTTGCCGTCGTGATTCTTGGTCGGCCAATAAGGTTGCTAGCTGGGCGGAGATAGTTTGTAGAGTTTCTTTGATCGACTGAAACCGAGCTTCTGTAGCGTCAGCCATGCTATGGATAACAGAGTACCGGTAAAATGGAGAATCAGCGACTGGGTCTTCGAATATCGCAGGGAATGCCTTTGGTTTTGATTTATGGGTTAGCAAGAAGACTGAGTTTTTGAACTTTGACGGTGATCAACTTGGAATTCTAATTTCGGGGTTGTCAAGAACCCTTCTTGTGTTGTCGCTGATGGTTCTTGATGTTTCTTTTTGGAGTTTTCTGGTTATTCGTTGAATACAAAGACTTGAGCCGAGAAGAAGAATGGCTCGGACTGTTTCAGAATTCTGAGATTACAAATGACGGGAGCCGAGGATGACTCGCTCGATACCACCGATACGATGTTGTAGAAATGTAGAGGATTTGAGAAGAGAAGAGAGGAGGAGAGGGAGAATACAGAATCACATCATTTTGTGCATCTTCATTCATTCACATATTCATCATTCAACATAAAAGCATAGCATACAATGAAGAGTTATATGCCTTATATAGGCAACCCCTCAACCCATTAATCCAAAATGGTTACTAACAACTAACTAACTAATCCTCATAACTAACTAACTAATACAACTAACTCTCTAACTAATATATTCTTTGCACCTTACATATCAGTAGGTCACCTAATAGAAGTCTGACATATTCCCACTCCTAATTCATATTCCCTCCGGTCATAAATATAAGATGTAGTTGACTTTTTTATGAGGTTGATGAAGCTAATTAAATTTCTTTAAAGTATTTATATTTATTGTTTTTCTCCAAACTAATTTGTCTTACTTATAAACTAAATGTATAATTTAATTATACATAATATATGATATGTTAAGCAACTTATTTAGCTTCTTAGTTTCTAAAAAAGAAAACTAAGTCTTGTATTTAGGGATAGAGGTAAGAACTTCATATTACATATTAGGGAAGGTAATTATATGTCTTGGAAGGTCAGTTGTACATTATAGAAGCTAATTACACGTTAAGGAAGATAATAGCATGGGAAGGCCACTTGTACATTATGAAAGCTAATTACATCTTCAAGAATGCAGTTGCATATTTAGAGAGGCCACTTGCATATAAACTTTAGTTAATTGCATCTTCGAGAAAGTAATTACATGTTAGTTCATATTGCATATTACGAGTAAAAAGGACAATGATATTTCAATATTGCATATAATAAAGGTAATTGTATATCACGAAGGCCATTTCCATTTACACATCATGCGTATTTGAGAAAGTAATTTTTTCTTTTAAATGAAATCGGGAAAGTAATTGTAAGAAACTCAAAACAATAAAATTGGTGGCATACATTTGTATATCTGTTTGACAAACTATAAAACCGTCAATTTCAGAAGTTTTTTTACAAATCGAGACAAAACTTCTCCAACATATTTACCTTATAAATAATAAAAACTATTTTCAAAAAAGCTAATCCAAACATTTGATAGTTAGTAATAGTTAGATTATTAGCTCAAGTTTTCCAAACTTAGAGACTAATGTGGACTCCATATATATTTTCATGAGCCTTAAAATTAACTATATTATTCATGACTTCTTATTCTTAAGAAATATATATAACATGGGGAATATAAAAAACAGAAATAGATATCTATTATGAGATGACAAAGGTCATTCTATATTTTACGCAATACAATCAATCATTATATTAATCACGCTAAAAATATTACTCACCAATGACATCTCACTTCATGTCAAAACATAACCAACCACCAAAAATAAATGGCATGCATTAAATCACTCGAGTAGAGTGCTTTAAAACTAATTAGCAAGGCTTTCGATTTTTTTTTTTTTTTTTAACCTAACAAGGCAATAAAGTATAAAATTGAATGTAACCAAAAAAGAATTACCAGAGAAAAGGGCTAGTAGCAAAAGATTTCAACATAAACCAAAATTGT
The DNA here is from genome assembly GCA_019022655.1 of Acacia acuminata. Lineage (NCBI taxonomy): Eukaryota > Viridiplantae > Streptophyta > Magnoliopsida > Fabales > Fabaceae > Acacia > Acacia acuminata. The sequence goes on from JAFJYI010000075.1 coordinate 2,295,879, forward strand.
TGCTGAAAAACCATCCAAAATTTGAAGAACGCAAGAACAGAGACTCTGTTACATGTGATAAAGCATGGGATAAGCAATTCTCTGTTACATGTGAGAATGAATGGGATAAGCAATGCCTGGAGAGGCGAAATTTCGCACTCTTCCCTGAGGCAGACCAATACAGACGAAAGTCCAAAAATTTCACAAGATCAAAATGGCCCACTACACATTATTCCTATTTCCCAGATGGCTAAAAAAGAAAAAAGGCAATACCAAAAAGATGCATCAAAACAAATTTCTCCAGTCTTATTTTCACCCTGGCCGCTAAATTGGGATTTCGCACGTATACAAAATTGAGATGATCCACATTTCATCATTTATATCCATAATTGTTCTCTCCTATATTCTCTCACAATTACTGGTACACTTGTGGGCGGGACCTGTAAAAAATGAATAAGTCATCGTTTTGATATCATAGATATGAAAAACAATAATGGTCCTTGAGATGATGCATTTGTTTTGTGTGTGTGTGTGTGAGAGGGAGAGGGAGAGGGAATGGTGTTTCTAGCCCTCCCCCCTTGTATTTAATGTTTCTCTCTTACATTAATAATTTCCTTATATTTAAATGAAAATGAAGATAATTATAATGTTTAACAAGGTTGTTTCATTCTGTTTTAGTGTTTGAGTTCTTCAATATCCAAACTCCATGCTGCTCATTATCAATTTGACATAATCCCAAAAAATGAATGATGCAATAAATTATATAAAGGGGCCAGGATCAGTAGTCTGGGGGCATCTATCTTCAACAGCAAATGTGTGTGTGTGCATGCTTATGTATGTGTTCTTTAGTCCAGCACTTACCATGCCATAGTCAGTGACTATCATCGAAACATAATCCGAAGGAGTGGCGTCATAACTGAGAAAATTTAAGAAATGCAAGGTCAGCGTAGGAAAATGACAATTTTGGTGTTGTATTATACTTGATGACCTAAAATTCTTACACGAGATTTAGAAGTTGCAGATTATCCGTGTTGGCCCAACCATCCAAGTAGTTGACATCCTCTCTACCCTGAACCTTTGAAATGACATCTGGATCACCTGCAAGAACGTTTTATAGGAATGTCAAACTTCCCACACCCAAAGGAAAAAAAATACAAATCCCAATGGAGAGTTGTAAATAGACATGCCAAGTTCATTTGAGCATATTGAATCAAGCTGCACCCTTTCATGAAATTTATAAGCCTCGCAACACACCAAGACTGGTACGTGGAATGCATGAGCAACCATTGCAACACATGCTGTCCCAACTCTAGAGTAAACTGTACCATTAGACAATACCGAAGAAGCACCCAGGAAAACTCGAGTAGCTTCATGCATTATGTAGGAAACAGCATTTATATGTGTGTATGTGCAGCTAAGACCTTTGGCCACCAGCCTTCTAAGTAAGAGCTGCCCGCTAAGCTTTGGACGAGAGTCAACTACTATGACACGAAACTGTTTTCCTAATTCATGAGCATGTAACAATATCATCTCAACTGCAGATGATGACCCATAAGTAAGGAGGACATCGCCGTCTCTTATTTTTGTTACAGCATGTTTGGTTATCACCTTGTTGGCAAGGATAATCTTCTCGCTTATAAAACGATCAATATCTGATTGAAGAGATGCTTTGGCTTCTGCCTCTGACAGAGTCAAAAGCAGCTTAGCAATTCGACTCTTGAGAAATCTAATCGCATTTCCCATGCTGATTGAAAGAGGCCGGCACTGGATAAGAAATGAAACATAACTACTTATTTTTGCTGTCAGGTCTCTCGTCAGAACTTTCTCGGGGGGAACTCTGTAGTCTTTGATGACTTCTTGAAATGCTTGAAGCATTGCAATACATCGAGCATTGCCACCAGATATATCACCAGACAGATACTGCAATCCCACCTGATATCCACCATATAGGTTACAGAGATAAGATAATGTATCAGTTTTTAAGTCTAAAATACAAATTATAATTAAACATATCCTAAACAACATCATATCCAATACAATCTCCAAGTAATTCTGATCATATTTACATTGAGTATTTTAATATCTATTGCAGCTGAAAAATAAACTTTTTCCACATCGTTTTGAAGTTATTTAACGACTTATTGAGCTGCAGATAATTTATGTAAAACAATTAAATGCTATAAATAATGCGGTATGAGATCCAAGTTCATTTTTTAGCCAAAAGTTCAAAAAAAAAATTCGGAAATAACTACTCAGTTTTGTTAACGACGTTCCATACATACTCCAATAAATCAATAGCCACTAGAAGACATCCTACTTTTTCCTCTCCACGATGATATGACCCAGAGACTTGATAATTGCTTCAAACATGTTGAGAATTTTATCAATCTCTTTCAGCATGTTTGCCTCAATATGTTTATAGCTCAAATAAGTTGCCCTGTATGTGCATAATTACATATATAAAAAGGAAAGCCAAGTGCACAAGACTCTCATCGAGTGAGAGAGAGAGAGAGAGAGAGAGATGTATGCATCCTTTAAAAATTATATATATTTAAGTACAGGGGAACACAGAATTAAAATAAGTTTCCCAGCACGTTTTTTGTGTTTGTATTGAATTGCATGCAATTTTATATATCCTTGCAATTGTACTCGTTAACCCTAGTCACATGAACATCTAAATTTAGCTGAAATTACATACTGCTTCTATTTGGAAAATATAAACTTCAGTTCAGTTTTAATTTTTTATTAAATAATTCAACAAACTAAAATTGGAAAAAAAAAAGGCGTTTAAGTTAATAAATGGTGTTCTAACTTCTAATAAATAAATAAAATTAGACTATAGTCCAGAGCAACTTTTTATTTCAAGAGAGGTCTTTGAAAATAAAAGGAAAATCCATATAATATAACCAATGTAAATTATTTCATAATTGGTCTGTCTTCCACTTCTCGGTATCTAATCCATTTAGCCCCCTTTTGTTAGTACTAGACATCTAGGCTTCGATTGCACCACGGAAAAGGCATTTCCTTTGCAATACACAGAAAGCAAGATGCATGATATGTTCATATCCTCATAATTATTGCTTAATAATAAATACCTTTTTTATTATTTTCTTTCTAAGGAACGCTAGGGATATTTCTTGTCTATAAATCACTTTTTCCATCCAACCTTACTTTTCGTAAAATTTCATTCTACATACCAAACAGCCCAAGAGATGACGGTAACACTGAATACCATCCGTAGTATAATCCATGAGATCTAAATATGACCTCTATTATAAATCATCAAGCATAATAAATACTAAGCACTATTATTATGCGGCACATAAAGCTTTCCTTTGTCAAGCATCATGTAACTCAACATTTAGATAGGGGAAAATTAATTGAATCAGGCCATGACTATTTTCAGGGTAAGAAAAACATTTTAAGAGCAATCATCTTAATCCTAAAAGGAAAGTTGAGTGTGGACCAAAGCTACCTCTACTTCTAGAAGAGGATACAGCATATGCCAGAAAGGGTTCAAGAGAAGCTCCAGAAACCCTCATTTGCCACGACTAAAAAAACAAAGGCAATGAAAAAGAGTCTTCACCACAAAACAGAGTCAAACACTACGCAATGATGAACTTTGGGACCACATAACAAATAGAATTCCCAACAAGCAATGCAAAATTAAATAGATACCTTATAAACAGCAGGATGCATGGGATCAAGTTGAAAAAACTTTGCCGCAAGATCTGGCAACTGGCTCCCATGTTCATATTGAGGCAAATGCCTGAACAACTCAACTCTGTTCCTAGCTTCAGTTTGTTTTACCACAGCACGCCGTTTAGCTTTCTCCACTCGACTCTTATCATCATACTGCATGCGTGGTTGAGGAACATCTTTCTTTCTATCTTTTTCTGATGGGCGATCACATCCCTTTTTCTCACTGGCAGCAACTGAAGCATTTTCAATCTTTTGAGAAGGCTTTGAAGCTTTAGCAGGTTTTGCATTTGCGGATGTTGCGGTTCCAGATGCCTTGCCTCCTTCAGCTAACACATTATATTGATATAACAATTGTTAGGGTCAGGGTTGCTCTATTAGGAAAAAAAAACCTCATGCTAGCACATTTAACTTCCAAAATTTAAGCTTGCTAAAACCATTAGAAAGACAAAAATTGATGCATGGTGAGTTTGAGTCTAAAGATGAAAACAGGTCAGCTGCAGGCATAACTGAACAATATCATCCCAAAGACATATGCTAAATCCACTAAACAGAAACTTCAAATAAATGGCTGCAACTTGGACTGACCATCTAAAAAGCACAATTAAACAGGAAATCAAGACTATGTTAACAAACCTTTAGCAGCAGCCTTTGCAGCTCGTTGAGCTTCTTGAATAGCACGCCTTTCAGCTTTAGTGAGTTTTTTTTCATTCTGCGGTTTTGAACTTGAAGGCTGTTCTTTTGCATCTACAGTCAATCCTCCTCCTCTGTCTGCTTTATCTTTTTCTAATAGGAATTGAGGAAGGTAGCAGGAAAAAGGTTAAAAGTTGAAAAATGCTTCAATTCCTAAATTACAGAGAATTTCTGAATGTGCAAGACTCCTTCTAAAGGTTGATACGTGGAGAGAAAAGATTGTATTTATGTGATGGCATTTCACGTGTTTAAAACGAACAAATCAGACCAATTCAACAACTATTTGTCAGATGATCTAACTGTACAATAATAAAGTCAACACCAAAAGAAGACAGCCCAAGGACACTAACATCACAAGTGGTGAAAGATACACGTGATTCAAAAGAAAACCACTGCTCCAGTCCTAGCAATATATAAGTTCTGGGGCTTAGCCACAAGAGGCGAGATATAAACTTCTCAGCAAGGCATAGAAGGAAAACATACAATTGAGTCCCAGGGATCAAAAAACAGAATTGAAACAGGATCAAGCCCACGAGTTATTTTTGAATATAGAGTTCATTCAATTTAAGAATAGAAAAAATGGGTTCATTAAGAAAGATGACAGCATTCAATTGCAAGAAGCAACGCCATCAGACCAAAGCATGTCGCATACAACATTAATCTACCAAAGATAAAACACTGCAAAAATGCCTTGTTTAGAGTTAGCTATGCAAGATAAATTTTTTCAGCAAATATCGCACATCTCTTTGATTAAATCATACAAGGTTTCAAATCAAGCTTTGGCTTAACTTTAACAAATCCAAACAGCACATATTTAATGAAACCACAATGTACTAATTACTATCATCTCCAAATCATTACCAATACTATTAAATGCATCCTTTCTATAAGGATCAAGAAGTTTTCGCCCTTATTGTTCATAATGAGGGTATTATAGAACAGATCGCATATGACCTTTAGTGCTATTCACTCACCAGCTACAAGCCATTCACTTAAGAAAAGCAGTCAATCTGCTTAAACACAAGACTAAAAGAAAAAATGCATGTCACAGCGGCCATGTTTAAGGAGCACAATAAACAAGACATGCTCTGCCAAAAACTCCTGCAATCAACCAGACCTTAACTAGTGACAATTCAATTGGTGGTGCTAAACCCAAAACATAGCACCGATGTCAATATTAAACTATTGAATATATGTGTCTTCTCATTCCATTATCACCATAGCACTCGGGAAAGGACTCTAAGTGGATTCCAGATTTAAATATCATAAACGTTCTCCTTGTTCGTCCACTAACTGTATCACATAGGTCAAAGTAACGAAGTCAACATACTCCTTTCTTTTCCTATACTCATTAAACAACTTTTTATCGTAGAGACCATAAATTGACACTACCCTCCTCTCTAAGAAAAGAGCATCCCATAAGCAGACAGAAGAGTGATTGCAGTTTCAAACTTCAAACTATTCAGAATAAAGATCAAATAGACTGCTTGGATAACGCTGTCAATCAATACAAGAGATAGAGCTTCTATTAAAAATCCACAAAGATGCAGGTAAGAAATTAAACCCACCCGCAATTACAAGAGGGTCGTTCACAACCGAGACTGTGGTCAATTCACTAGCCGGCACACTAGTAGCCCTCATTGCTGTCAAGTCAAAACCTCCACGAGGAAACGAAGAAGCCACTTTCCCAGCATTGCCCCTAATTCCACGACCTGGCGATGCAATCCCATCAAACAAATGCCCTTCACCGACCGCCTTAGTTGAGTAAGAGGAAGGGGCTGGAGACATGGGACCGGGGAAAAAGTCGGATGAAGAGTTATAGCTACCGGCAATAATGGAATCTCCCCGGAGAGGGGAAGCCGCCGGACGGGTGTGAAGAAGCAAATTGTCCGAAAAATGACGTGGCGGCGGGATCATCACCGGCGACGGGGAATTGCCGGAGGGAGAGATATTGGAAACCAGAGGAGAAGAAGATTTGGGGAGAGGCTCGGGTGGACTCGAGTGAGAGCGTTCAGGCGGAGCTCCGGGAGCGAAGAACCCTACTTGGCGGACCTTGGGGTCAATTACAGCGCGAGCAGTTGTTCGGCGAGAGTCCATGGATAAAGGAAAAGCTTAGGGCTGACAGTGAAGCAAGAGGTAGTGGTTAGAGCAACTGTTATGGAGGTTTGTGCATGGAGAGGGTTTGGGAGGGAGGAGAATTTGAAGAAGAAAACTGGTTTTTCAAATTTTCTGGGGAAAATCTGAGGAAGAAGGGTTTTGAGGATTGAGATGGAAGGGTTGGGATCGATTCGCTGCGCGGAGTTCAATGGTGGAAAGAGAGGAAAAGCAATTACAGCAGCGCAGCCCAAGCAGCAGCCATAAAGAAAATCTTTAAATCTAATTATTAATTAACTATTAATTAATTAATTAAATTAACGATTATTAAACCCATTCCATGTAAGGATTTTTTGTTGTAGTTTTTTTTTGTTAAAAAAATTGTTTTCCGTCCTCATACTTTATACTTCACATTAGAGCCGGGAAACGGGCCAACCTGTTTAAGTCCTTCAGAGGGCTTGGGCTTTAAAAATTGGCGTAGAACCGAGCTTAACTGCCACCAACGTTAGCGCATTATCGTGAAGATTTTCATTTTTTTTTTTTAAAAAAAAAAATTAGTCAAAGAGTGAAGATAACCTTTCATAAAGTGAAGACAATCAAATATCTATAAAATTGATGATAGTGATGAAGAAGGTGACAATTCACAATGATAGTGGTATCTTTTATATTTTATGTGAGTTATTTAATATTCTTAGTTTAATGTTTCTACGTCTTATGTGAGACAATTGTGACAAATGGTTTGTTTTTTATTACTTAATTAATGAATGTGTTTATTTGTTAGATGTTTGTATTGTTTAAATATTAATGTTGATAATATTTATTTGATAGGTTAGAACTTTAATGGTTGCAATTTACTAATTATATTTCTTTAGAAAAAATCCGGAAGAAAAATAGTTAAAATTTGGAATAGTAATTTCTAGGTCTGTGGGGCTTTGACCCTGGTATTATTGGGAACTTTGAAAAACAAACATTTTCCTTATCTCGGCCTTATAAGTAGGGTTGGCCCCGATTCCATTCTACTTCACATGGATGTCTTAATAAAATTTGTGAATGAAATGAAAGTGTGATTTTTTTATTTAAATTTTGGTAAATACGAAAGTGTGATTTTATTACTTAATAAACGAAAGTCGGTGAAACTTAACAAAATGTAAGGGACGACTTAATAAAATTTGTGAATGAATTGTAAGTGTAGATTTGTTACTTAGTAAACAAAAGTTAGTAAAACCTAATAAAATGTAAGGAATGCCTTAATGACCTTATAGTTGTTCATATGAGCAACTAATGAATATTGATAGTGTAGATTTGTTACTTGGTAAACGGAAGTTGTTAATAACTGATGAAATGTTAGGAATGTCTTAACAAAAGTTGTGAAAGACCTGATAGTGTGGATTTGTTACTTAATAAATAAAACTTGTTAATACCTAATGAAATGTGGGGAATGTTTTAATAACAGTTGTGAATAACCTGATAGTAATAATTCGTTACTTAATAAACAATAGTTGTTAATACCTTATGAACTGTGTGGAATGCTTTAATAAAAGTTGTGAATGACCTGATAGTATTAATTCGTTTCTTGGTAAGCGAAAATTGTTTATACTTAATGAAATCTGTAGAATGCCTTAATAAAAGTTATGAATAACTTGATAACCTAGACTTGTTACTTGGTAAAAAAGAAAGTTACCAATTAATGTTTGATGAAATGTAGGGATGCCTTAATAAAAGTTGGAAATAAGGTTGAGTAAAAAATAAAGGGTTAACTTATTTATTTATTTTACATTTTATGGCCAACAATGTTTTTGGCAAACAAGTGGTCGGGGGATGAAATCCCACTACTATCCCACCAATTTGCCAAATAATTATTCCCACTAGTACCGATGGCCATTGAAGCTCTGGCTCTAGCAGGCTCTGGCTCTAGTAGGGTTATATCACTGGCAGATCGGATGGTGGTTGTTACTTTTTTTATAAAAAATATGTCTATATGAGCCCATTTGTATCATTTCTTTTCTATTTTAAAAACGACAAATAAAGCTTTCATACTTTTCTAGTATTATAAAAATTAGGGGCACCTTTCTATCTTTTAGTATTTTCCTAGTTATTTATAGGGAATTTTCCCTAAGTTCAACCCTTAAATTAATTAACTTTTACTTTCACATTAGTGACCGTGAGGGGAAAAAATAGTTATATTATTATGGCCAGTATTGAAGGTGCAATTATTAGAAATACAAATTAGAGTGAATCCAAACTTTATTGATAACATAATGATATTTGGGAAAATCTAAGAAAATATCACTTGAACTTTAAAATCCTAAATAGATGATTTTCTAACTAAACAAGTTATCAATTGTTTTTTTTCTTGTTAATCCCATTAATATTGTTGTCAACAGGATTTTAAAGTTTAAGTTGTATTTTCCTGTCATTTTCCCCTTATCTTTTCTCTTATTCTTTAAATGTTAAAACAACAGTTTTTGAAAGTTCAATCATGCCGGAAACATATCACTATCAACAGCACACTAGCCCAGATATTCTTTACATTTAATTTGTTTGTATAGGTATTTAAATTTAATTTGACTGCAATTAACCCCGGAAATTATTACCCAATCTCAGTCACTATCTCTCCCTTTCTTTGAAAAACTTGAACATACTTTGAAGGGTTCACTTCAAACAAATTTATGTGTATTTTTATTGTCTTTTAAAATGGTGGCCATAACTTTTTATGAGAATCGTGAACAACCCAGGTAATGGGATATGGAGCACCTGCATTAGGATATTCGAATCCTTCTTTTATATTGTTCTTTCACAAATTTACTTAGCCAAAAAGAAACAATTATATTACTTGTAAACCAAGTTAAAATTAAGACAAAATCTCCCTGGACTATATGTCATATCTAAATGATCTTCTTAACCTTTGAAATTTCACAATAAATCTCTCTTAATTTCTATATTTATGTAGATAACTCCTATGTTGTTAGTTTTGTTCATTATTTTATCAACAAATAGTTTAAAATTTGAGGAGGTTTCTTAAACCAAATGATCATCCTAACATTTATGTCATATATGTGCTCTATGACTTGCCTAATGAATGATTTGAAAGGAATTTCTCGTGGTTAATGCCTTATAACATACAAAACTTATATGTTGTACCATTATATTCATCTTTATTTCTTTATAAGGGAAAGAATAGGAGAGAGAAGAAACTTACGTACCAGGGTGAACCCTCGTTCAGATCTAGGTAAAAACTCCAATGCTCAATTACTAGAACATAATAATTCTTACGCAATTATTAGACCCCTAGAGCCTAATTAGGATTGGCACTAGAAGATTACCAAAACAAGAAAGATGGTAGGAGAGAAGAGAGATTGCCAGATAACTCAATGATAATAAGGGAGAGGTTCAAGCTGAAAGAGACACATCCTATTTAGACCACTAATTAGGAAGTTATGTGCACTCCTACTTTCCCTTTAAGTAATAATCAGGAAATTAATCCGTGATTAATTTCCTAATATATAATTACTTGTTTCTCAATTAACAAATCCATAATTAATGCTAATTTGTTTCTTATTTGATAAGGCTACTTGTTTTCTAATTAAATAGTCCAGCATATCAAGGGTAGACCTGGACCCTAAGTCCAACATCTCTCACTCGCACTTGATGGGCTTTCTATCGTGTGTCTATTACTCTTTCTTGTTTCATACTTGGCGTCTGTCGTGACCGCGTGGGCAAAACGTCTTCAAAATTTGGTGCTTGTGATACTAGAAATCCCACATATCGGATCAACATCCAAAAACACCCTTTATATATCTGTAAGCTATCTATTTGTTCCCTCAGATGCCCCAGATTCTCCCATATACATCACTCAAGGCATATCTAATCCCTCTTGAGTTAATGAGTCGATTAACTTAGATTGCCTTCCATTCACACAGTGTCCACACTTACAAGCTACACATAGAACTAGTAAGGGGTCGACCATAGACACTAGCACATCTCATGTATCTAGGAGTAAATCTTCCTTTTTTGACCAAACATCAGTCTGTCTAGATTGGGTTACTTTCCTAGTTTTGACTCGTCTGACCGTATCGTGTGTGATCATGGACCTTCAAATAAAGTAGTTGTCACCAAACCAAGCTTTCATGATGCCACCAAAGTCTTAAGGGCAACATGGAAGGATTTTTCCTTCCTGGGACTCACACTATAGTGAACTAGGGATCTTTCACCTACATCCTATGTTGCAGTTTAACATTCAAGCACATGCAGTATTTTTCTGCAATAAAACGAGTTGTCAATTATTTTATTATTCTTGTTAATCCCATTAATATTATTGTTAACAGGATTTTGAAGTTTAAGTTGTATTTTTCTGTCACTCGTTATCTTTTCTATCATATCATGTCTTATTCTTTAAATGTTAAAACAACAGTTTTTGAAAGTTCAATCAGGCCGGAAACATATCACTATCAACAGCACACTAGCCCATATATTCTTTAAAATTAATTTGTTTGTATAGGTATTTAAATTTAATTTGATTGCAATTAACACCGGAAATTATTACCCAATCTCGGTCACTATCTCTCCCTTTCTTTGAAAAACATGAACATACTTTGAAGGGTTCACTTCAAACAAATTTATGTGTATTTTTATTGTCTTTTGAAATGGTGGCCATAACTTTTGATGAGAATCGTGAACAACCCAGAGCACCTGCATTAGGATATTCGAATACTTCTTTTGTGTTGTTCTTTCACAAATTTACTTAGCCAAAAAGAAACAATTATATTACTTGTAAACCAAGTTAAAATTAAGACTAAATCTCCCTGAACTATATGTCATATCTAAATGATCTTCTTAACCTTTGAAATTTCACAATAAATCTCTCTTAATTTCTATATTTATGTAGATAACTCGTTGTTAGTTTTGTTCATTATTTTATCAACAAATAGTTTAAAATTTGAGTTACATGGATATTATTTGAAACTGTTGGATGGGCCGGCCCAAAGCCCAAGTCCGAGTGATGGCCCAATTAAGGGCATAGCGGGATCGACACGCACCGAGCAATCCGGAAGGAGTCGATAGCGTAACTAATCCGATAGATCCGCATCTACCAAGATTATAGGAAGATCCGAATCCAACCCACGTGATATAATCCCGAGATACTCACCCCAGATATCAGGAACAGCCGGGATATCCGCCACCACAGCCTCTATAAATACAGAGGTCCACCATTAAGGTGCACATGTTCTAACCATGGTTTGTGAAACCGGACCGGACTGGTCGGTTCAGACCGGAAACCAGCCAACCGGCCGTGAAACCGGTCCGGTTTAAGTGGGTAAAACCGATCGACCAGTGAACCCGGTCGACCGATAAACCCGGACGGTCACTAGGTCGACTGTTTTTTTTTTTTTAAAAAAAATTTTTATTTCTCCCTCATTTTTTTTAAAGAATGCAATCTGATACATATCGATTTGAAACAACGTATGTGTGATTTCCGACTCTTCTCACCGTCAAACTCAACTTCCTCAAACTTCTTGGTGCCCTGCTCCTCGACCGCCATTTTGTGGTTTCTCTTTTCGGTTGGCTCTCGCTTAGTGGATGTCAAATGTAGGTTTGTAAAGAAAATTGTTAAGAATATCTGAATATGTCACAAGTATTGGAGTATATGATTATTTTGTCACTGATCCAAAGTATTGAAATGATATATAGTATGTCAAATTTAGGTTGGTGTGATGAGAAATTAATTATTTTTCAATTTTTTATACCTCACCGGTCTAGGCCTGGGCTGACTCCGGGCTGACCCACTAACCCTTAACCCAGTACCCCGACCGGTTTAGAGACCGGTCCGAGTTTCAGAACCTTGGTTCTAACTCGCCCTATTTACATACAGTCACACTGTGCACACACACCACCCCTCTATATCGTGCACAGTGATCCCATGCTCCCCTGACTATCTACCCCATAGATACTTAGGCCGAGTCCAACGATCCAATATCAAAGCACCAGCCCTTTGCTGGACATCTGTGTTCTACACCAGAACATTGGTACCGACCGTGGGGACGTTAAACTTAGATCCCCGTGACCATTGATGGCTACCACCAGAAGTAGCAGTTGGAACCCTCAGCCTAGCCAACCACCGTAGGACGATCGGCGTCGTTCTCAGAGTCAACAACGGCGAAGTAAGACCCCGGAGGGTCACGTTTCTGACACAGCGTCATCCCCTCCCATATCCGAAAGAGCACCTGAGGCGACATCAAAGGAAACCTCCCTAGAGGACAATCCGGAGGGTCGTACATCAGACACCACGACTTCCCCTCCTACGGTCTGCAAATCCCGAGAGGCGGTTACAAAAGAGATCCTGGGTCCGACCCCCGATGTCCGCATCCTGCAGAAAACAAAGGAGTCCATGCTCCAGAGGTTCGAAAACAAGGAAAAGCGGGATCACCTCCAGCGCTAAGAAGATTTTAGGATTCTCGAGCAGATGATTGACGATCGATTCAAAAAGGTCCATAGCCTAGTTCAGAATGGAGTCCGGAAGGACACTCAAAAAGGCAAAGAAAAGGTGATTGTACAGAGTAGCAGTTCGTCCGACAGTTCGGAGCCGAGGTCGAATCGCAGGACCAGGAAAGGGACTAGCACAGGGCGAGAACGCCAATCGGCATCTGCGTTGAAGAAATTACGATTATCTCGGATCGTAGACGAGGAAGACCGAGGCTATAAGGAGGTTCGATTCGATGAACGAATCCGAGGAGGCGTAAGACCGAGATGGTGATGAAGATCGAGATCTCGAGGAGGACCAATATTCGGATGAATACCGAGGTACCCAGAAATCACCCCGGTCACATGGCTCACCGAGGGAATGCAGGATGAAGTATCTAACGGGAGCTGCGGAACCCCGTTCTCTAAGGCGACGGCAGCCGCGCCTTATCCGAAGAATTTTGATTTAGCCGACCTTCCAAAGTACGACGGAACCCAAGCCCCGCGCAACCACCTCGAGATATTTGAGAAGCTCATGTGGGTTCGGTCTATCCAGGGGCCCGATCATTCTAAGGCTCTTTGCGGCTACATTGACAGGACCGGCCCATAAGTGGTTGAGTTCTCTACCGAGCAACTCCGTGCAGAATTTTGAAGACCTCGGACGCAAGTTCGAGTTGCACTTCGCCTGCACTTTGCCACCAGTAAAAAACAGCCGAAGTCTCAGTTCACATTGAGCAAGGTAAAACAGAGAAAGGGTGAAACACTACAAAAGTACCTGGATCGATTCAGAGATGTGGCAATGCAGGTACGCTCACTCTCTGAAGAAGTACACGTGCACTGTCTCGTCGACGGTTTGGACCCAAACTCACATCTGGCGAAAAACCTATGTAAGAGACGAGTCCGTACCTTGACCGCCTTCTACACTCGGGCGAAACAGTATTTGGATGTGGAACAGATGGAGATTGCCAACGCCGTCGAACCTGAGAAACGGAGGAATACGTCACCAAATAATAACGATCCAGCGGACAAACACAAGACGGAATCCCGTACACGCAGGCGGGATAACCGACCTAGAGGGGAAAAAACCGAGAGTAGAGCAAGATATGAGAACTACACCCTTTGAACGTCTCTCGAGTGCAATTATGGAAGGAGGTGGCTCAGACAGAGATGAAGAAGGTCGGGAAACCAAAGTCTGTCAGAAGCCTGCCCACAACAGATCGGTCAAAGTTTTGTACCTTCCATGACGGTCCGAGGCACACCACGGATCAATGCTATGAACTCCGGGATGCCATAGAAAGGTTTGTAAGAGAGGGAAAACTGCGCCAGTACGTCATCAAAACTCAAGGAAGAAGAAGTGGCAAACGGAGTCACGATGGCCAAGCCGTAGCCCGCTAGGGAACCAAGAGGTGAGGAGAAGAGACGGAAGTCGAACTCCTCGGGATGAATTCCCCGACCACGATCTCCGCCGTCCACGGAATCGGCGGCGGCTTTGGATGCGGAGGAGACACGGTGAGCCAAAGATAGAAAATACATGAGAGAAGTCCTTTCGTTGAGAGACCTCCGAAATTCAAGGACGATCCAAATAAGCTCCGCACCACCTCCCTTAACATTCACAAGGGAAGAGTTGGATGATGTGGTGCCGGACATCAAGACGGATTGGTAATCACCGGAACCCCGGTAAATTTCCTAGTTAAAAGGATTTTTGTGGATGCGGGAAGCTCGGTCGACATCATTAGCTGGGACGCTTATAAAAGGATGCACTTAGACGCGGAAGATCTGAAGCCGTGCAAAACGACCCTCATAGGATTTAACGGAGAACGCTCAATATCGAAAGGTTATATCGACCTAAGATTGACACTTGGCACAAGGGAGGCATTTAAATCAGAGCGGTAAGGTTCATAGTAGCCGACTTCCCTTCCTCCTACAACGTCATATCAAGTGCACCGACCATCCATGAATGAGACATGTTGGTATCGACTAAGCATCGAAGCTTAAGATGCTCAACAAAAAGAATCAGTAGTAGTAGTATCCGGCGATCAGAAGGAATCTCGGCAGTGCTATTTTCAGACTCTCCGAGATGGGAACGGAGGACCTTCATCTCCACCTCGGCTTAGTAAAGGGGAAAGTTCGGCCGATGCCGCAAAGCGTAGGAAGCCCTAGCAACCAGTGAACATGGTAGAGCTAGACCTTAGGGACAATCCCGAATTCCCACGCCCGGAGCCCGAAAGGGAACTCGACGACTTGGTCCTAGGAAGGGATCTATCGAAGACAACCAAAATCGGCAGAGACTTGGAAGCCGAGTTGAAAGCCCAGTTGGTGAAATTCTTGAAGCAGAACCAGGATATATTCGCATGGACAACATTCGAGATACCAGGGATCGACCCATGTTTCTGTTGCCATAGATTGGCCATTTGGCCGGGGTCAGCGCTGGTTGCGCAGAAGAAGAGGAATATAGCGGCCGACAGACAGAAGGCACTGGAGAAGCATGTGGCCGAACTGTTGAAGGCCGGGTTCATC
Source organism: Acacia acuminata (assembly GCA_019022655.1). Classification (NCBI taxonomy): domain Eukaryota; kingdom Viridiplantae; phylum Streptophyta; class Magnoliopsida; order Fabales; family Fabaceae; genus Acacia; species Acacia acuminata. The sequence continues at coordinate 2,311,317 of JAFJYI010000075.1, forward strand.
CGAGAGATTCAATACACCACTTGGCTCTCTAACGTCGTCATGGTGTTAAAGCCAAATGGTAAATGGAGGGTGTGCACGGACTACACCAACTTAAACAAAGCGTGCCCAAAAGATTCCTATCCGATGCCCAATATCGATCAGTTGGTGGAAAACTCAGCCGGTTTCCAGCTGTTGTCCTTCATGGACGCCTACTCCGGTTACAACCAAATAGCCATGCATCCTGACGACTAAGAGAAGACAGCCTTCATGACTGATAAGGCTAATTACTGCTACAACGTTATGCCCTTCGGCTTGAAAAACGCTGGAGCCACTTATCAGCGGATGATGAACACAGTTTTTGAAGACCAGATTGGACAAAACATAGAAGTCTACATCGACGACATGATCATCAAGTCCAAGAAGCCAAAAGACCTTATCAGAGACCTGGAGCAAACATTTGAGAAATTGAGGAGGCACCGGATAAGGCTGAACCCGGCCAAATGCGCTTTTGGGGTTCTGGCCGGGAAATTCCTGGGGTTCATGTTGACCCACCGCGGAATCGAGGCCAATCTAGACAAATGCAGGGTCGTGCTAGATATGCAGGCCCCCAGGATAAAGAAAGAGGTCCAACAATTAACGGGCTGACTCGCCGTCCTGACAGATTCTTGCCGAAGTCGGCGAAGAAGGCACTGCCATTCTTCAAACTGTTGAAAAAGGAAACCCAAGAAGGGTGGAACTTGGACTGCAAAGCCGCATTCGATGAGATCAAGCAATGCCTGGCCACACCCCCGGTCCTAACAAAGCCGGACCTAAGCGAGACATTATTTTTATACTTGTCCGTGGGAGAAGAGGCCGTAAGCTCCGCCTTGGTAAGAGACACCGAGGCCGGGCAGGCACCGATTTACTTCGTAAGTAGGGCACTGCAAAGCGCAGAACGTCGGTATCAAAAGCCGGAAAAGATGGCGTTCGCCTTTACCGACGACCGCAAGAAGATCGCGATTTGTACTTCCAGGGACATCATATAGTCGTCCGAACTAGTCAACCAATCCGCCAGGTATTACACAAGCCAAACCTTACCGGGAGAATGACCAGCTGGGCAATTGAATTATCCGAGTTCGACATCGCTTTCGAAGCCCGACATGCAATCAAATCACAAGCACTGGCGGACTTCGTTATGGAGCTCACCTCGTCGGGGGCAACCGACGATATATGGAAGGTATACGTCGATGGCTCATCCAACGCGAAGGGCAGCGGAGCAGGGATCATAGTCGAGAGCCCGGAGGGTGTAGCAGTGGAACACTCCCTCCAGCTGAAGTTCCCGACTTCAAACAACCAGGCCGAGTACGAAGCTCTCATTGCCGGACTGATACAAGCCAAGGAGAATGGAGCTCAGCGGGTCAAGGTTTTCACCAACTCCCAACTCATAGCCGCACAGATTGAGGGTACCTACCAGACGAAAGGCCCCCTTTTGGCCAAGTATCTCAACAAAGCCAAAGAAATCATGGCCGAGTTCCAGGAGGTGGTCGTCGCACATATCCCAAGAGAAGAAAACGCTAGGACAGATAACCTATCGAAACTGGCAAGCACGAAAGGTGCGAACAATCATAGAACAGTGATCCAGCAGAACTTGTCCGAGCCGAGTTGTGTCATGGCAATCTCGGTCACGACAGATTGGAGGAAGCCGATTGAAGATTATCTAGAAAGGGGTATTATTCCAACCAATCCGACTGAGACAAAGAAGTTGATATGCGAGGCCGCTATCTACACCATGGTCGACGATCAACTATACCGTAAGGGCCTACACTCTCCAATGCTCCGATGTTTGGACGAAACAGAAGCCACATACGTGCTGGCCGAAATACATGAAGGAATCAACGGCCATCACATGGGGGGCAAAGCACTCGCCAGGGAAGCTCTTCGCGCCAGCTACTACTGGCCGACCATGGCAGAAGACGCCAGAGAAGCCGTCAGGAGATACGACAGTTGTAAGAAGCATGCCAAGATCATTTGGCCCCCGCCAACAGAGTTGAAAGGCATCTCGGCCCCGTGGCCCTTCTACAAGTGGGGAATGGATATTCTCGGACCGTTCAAACCGGCGCACGGACAACTAAGATGGCTCATCGTCGCAGTAGACTATTTTACTAAGTGGATCGAAGTCGAGCCTTTGTCGACAATCACATCGGCCCGGGTGATGAGGTTTTTCGTCACAACATCGTCGTCGCTTCGGATACCACCGAAGTCATAATGCATAATGGGGACGCAGTTCATGGACCACCGATTCCAGAACCTGATGTCTTAATTGGACATTAAGCAGCGCTTCGCCTCGGTCGAGCATCCCCAATCCAATGGCCAGGCCGAGTCCGCCAACAAGATCATTTTGGACGGCATGAAGAAGCGAATGTTAGATGCAGAGACCCACTAGGTCGAGCAACTTCACAGCGTGTTGTAGGGCTACAGGACAAGTGTGTAGACTTCGACCCAGGAGACCCCATTTCGACTAACTTATGGATGTGAAGCAATGATCCCAGTCGAGATAGGACAGCCATCATGGAGGAAACTCAGATCTCGGCAGGAGGGGGAAGCGTCCAATAACGACGTCTTGAGGACGGACTTGGAGTTGATAGACGAAATCCAAGTCAAAGCACATTGTCAGGAATTAGCCGCCAAGCAGCTTCTCGCGGCAAAATATAATCGGAAGGTCCGACCTCGGTCTTTCAACCGAGGTAACCTAGTACTCCGACGTGCCGACATCGGCAATAAAAATGCTCGTGACGGCAAGCTGGCCGCAAATTGGGAAGGCCCCTACCGGGTCAAAGAGAGATTTGACGGCGGAGCCTACATACTCGAAACCTTAGCACGGAAGCCGGTCAAGAGAACCTGGAACGCCGACAAGCTAAAGATCTATTACCCATAGATCCGGATTGCCCCAGCTTTGGTCCAATCTTTGATTTTAGCATTTCCATGTTATTTCTCCAATTTATTCTTTTCATTTACCTGTTATGTTTTCACTAAAACAATTTGTTAGCTCTTCCGAGCTATTTTGGTATTAATAAAGGATCCCTCAACGGAGATTCGCTAACGTGCATGAAAGAACGCTTAAGCATTACCCGAGGCACATAAGCCCGGTAACAAATATGACACCGAGGTCCCTAAACCCGGTCCCAAACAAAACCATCTAGATGTATGACACCACCGTTGTACTCCGACGCGCTTAGGTTGAGCTCGCGAAATCGCCATACGTGGCCATCGCGAAATTGACTCGTCAACGCTCGCCCGACGTAAGCACGAGAGTTGTCATGCCGACCTTGATCTGGTCAAAATGTTCAAGCATGGCATTGCTGACACTTTGGCTGGACATGTGGCAACTTGCCCTTATCTCGGTTACAATTTACTAGTCCGGCTAAAAAGGCTGGACCGCGGTAGTGCGGTTAGTTAACACCCCAAGAGGTTAAAACGTACAACCTTGCCGACATTCCGTAACTTCGCCTGTCGAGCGATAGACCTGTATCCACTACGGTCGATGAATTATTGACTAAGCGTAATGGTCGAGCATTTAGATCTACTACGATCGATGAAGTCCTAACTGCGCGTGGGATTCATAAAATAACAATGCAATTAAATATAAACTTAATTGTAAAATCGATTGAGAAATCGGCACAGACGCCGGCAAGACTTAATACAATGTCAAAATTGGACACAGGCACCCCAGGAAATGAAGACACGAAAAAACATGGACGGATCGAGAGCTAAGGCGACGGACGGACCGAGACCACCTGCTGGAGGAACACCTTGGGAAGACCTCTTCCTCGCCCTAGCTCGGAGGAACACCATCATCTGATGGTGCCACCTCCTCGGTTCGAGGAGCCTCGGCATTTCCTGACCCGGCTTCGGGGTGTAGGCTATCACCGTCCCCTCGCACCTCATCAGCCCGCTCTCCTAGCTCATCTTCGTCAAAAGACACGGATTCAACCCCGGGAGTAGGAGGAGCCCGAAAGAACATGCCGTCCTTCACGTAAGCTCGGAAATGATAGCCGTCAAGGTTCAGGGGCGTCTTTGGGTTCAGAACCTGGATCTGAGCCAGCGCCATTTTAAAGCACTCCTCGGCTGTCTCATTGAGCGATTCGAGGGAGTCTAGATGGGCCTGTTGCTCCGCAGCAAGAGACTCTTTGATAGAGCCCAATTCGGTGGCGAGATCGTCGTGCCGCTGTTGGACAGTCATCACCGTATCCAGGCTTTCACCCAGAGCTTTCTGAAGGCGGTGGCATTCTAAGGTCATTTGGTCCAATGCGTCCTTAGAGATCAACAGCTCCGCGGTCGCTTTCCCAGCGGAAGCTTTGGCCACAGCCAAATCCTCTTCCAGCGTCTTCACCTGTCCAGCCAGAGCTCTGGCAGCAGCAGCCTCGTCCTCCGCGGCCTCTTCTTGGCAAGCTTCAGACGACGGTTCTCGACCTCGGCCACTACGTACTTCTCTTTTAGGAGGACCAGTGCTTGGTGAAGGCCGAGGGACTTACAGAGATACCTTTGAGCCTCTTGGATTGTATTGTTGTCCACGACGGACAAAGGAACGCCATTCATGAATCGGCCGGGTGGAAGGAAAGCGAAGTTGAGCTCTTCTGTCACCCCTCTTTCCCACGCAAGCCCCCGGGGAATTAAAGGATTCAAGGAGGGACCGATCGAGGTCCGGAGAGAGAAATGCTATTTCGGCAGCCAGATTCAACGGCTACACGGGAAGCGGATGCGGCCCCCCTTTGCCCCGCTGAGTTTACAACGGGCGACGCGGGGAGGATCCAATGGGGCGGGGATTCGGGCACGCAGCACGGGAGGCGGCACGGCCGGAGTAGATGTCGAACGAACGAGCCTGAAGTATCCGAGGTTTTGGTTTTCTTAGTTCTCGATGACCCCAGCACAGTTTTTGATACCGACGCCGCGGCATCCGAGCCGACGCGTTTCCGAAGTTGCCTTGTGCACCGCCGGATTCACACGCGATGTGGGTACGGGAAGTTCTGCCATGTCTTGAGTTGCGGGACAGTTAAAAAGAAGGTGTAAGATACATACCGAAAGACCAACTCGAGATAAAGCAAGTTACGTAATCAAGTAGCAAACATGGAACCATACAATTAGAGGGTTTCGACTTAGACCCGACCCCGTAATAAAAAAGGCGGCACTTTGGACCCCATATTTATTCACAAATGCGGTCAACCGAGGTATGGAGAGGGCGTCTTGGGCGGGAGATCCTCGAACCGGAGTTGATACGACGAGGAATTCACGTTGTAATGGGAGTCATTCCAAGAAAGAGGAAACTTCCATTCCACATCCTCTCCCTCGCCCCCTTTCAAAAACCAGGGCTTTGTCCGTGCATCGCTTCGACTTTAAAGAAAGACGTTTTAAAATGCTTAAAAGAGTCAGAAAATGCGGTCATCAATTTCCTATCCGGGTCAGCACGAAGGGAAACCAACCCCTTGAGTTTCTCACTCTCTTTGGATGACCGGGAAGTAAAAGGGCAAAAATAGTAAAGAAACAAAGAGGTAGTACAAGGAATGGGCACAGGAAAAGAGGAGCACAGACGCTCGAAGGCCACCAAATAGGCCCATCTGTTCGGATGGAGCGAGACGGCGCCAGGCGCAAAGCCGTCAGGGCCGAAATTTGAAACTCGGTAAAGGGAAAGTGAACCTTAACCCGAGTTAGACACTCTCGGTAGAAGAAGAAAAAATTGGTGCGTCCCACTACCCGAGTAGAGCATATAGGCTTGCCATCGTCCGGAGGACTGACACAGCACCCTTCCATCTCGGGAAGTTTAAGTCCATCAATATCGACCGCGGACATCAGTGACCGCATCTTCAAAACCTCGTGAGACAGCCAGTCATACTGCCTACACAGCGCCTCGGGAGGACTAGAAGAGTCCGACTTGCTGCTTTAGACTGGGCACAGGATGGAGAGGAGGCTGAGGCCATTTACCTAAAAAATACAAATGCTAGGATCAGCAAGAGTAAGAAAATACCTAACTGAAGCATATCAGCATGCGGTAAAACAAGCAGACTCGAAGGACGAAGACTGCCCGAAGAGGGAGTAGGGGGCGTCAAAAGATGGCAAGAACCTAAGATGGAGGAAACCCGGGAGTCTTCGCCTTGGGCAATAAGGAAAGGGCTTTCGGCGAGACAGTCCCAGCACGGGTCGAGATACCCCAGAGGATGAGCATCCGTATTCCGAGCTGAGGGAGAATCATATAAATTGACCGGTTGAGCTAGTAACGCGTCAGCCTCGGCTTGAGCCCCGGTACTCGGACCCGCTCGGTCCAACCTAACGCTAGGAGCAGTGCCGTGCCTAGCACGAGCCATTGTCGGATGAGGCGCCCGAGCAACAGTAGGTCGGGACCCAGATGTACTCCGTCGACCAGATCCTCCTCTCAACGCGATAGCCGACCTTTCATCCTCGGAAGTTCCTTACCAAGAATCCAATAGTCGGCACGGGGAAAACGGGTATGCAAGATTTCCTCCTCCCTGCGGGGTTAATGGTGTGTTTGACGAGGGTAAGCGATTACTCTTGGCCATTTCGAAAGAATAGGAACCTAGAAAGGAACGAAAGGGTACGTGAAGAAGGGAAAATAAGGTGAAGGATTGACGAAGATATGGTGGGGGTTACAAGGCAGATAAAAGGGCGTTTTGATCTTAGAAACGAAATCAGAAGCTACCCAGGACGTCTACCCAGAAAATCACGACAGTGAGAACTGACCGGAAAAACATATAAAAATCAGTAATGGATAACCAGATGAAGTAAAAGCTAAGAATATACCTGAAGTAGAGCAGGATAACGGAGCAGACGAAGTTCGGAAACGCGATTGCGAAAGTGGAGAAAATGGATGAGAGCGGAAAAACCGAGTTGAAGAAGTGGTAAAATGAAGGAAATGGAGGGAAGTATGAATACTTTTTACTCGTGGATTGCCGAAGCGTCAGGGGCAGAGTCGTCTTTTCACCTTGATCCAGAAGATGGCGAATCGCGCGTACGGGGAGCATTAATTGCGCACGAAGATTGGTGCGTGGAATGGCGTAGCGGTGCGTGTGCTCACCAATGCGGAATAGCCGATGTCGGGGGCAATGATGGCGAAGGTAAAAGGTCCTTCACCTTGAGGTAGACCAAAGCCGTCGTAACTAGTCCGGGATGCCTGATAAGTCCTCGGCCCGATAACGTACCACCCCAACACGTGGGCCCGAAAAGAGGCTGCTCAGACAGTAGAGTGTTCACTCCGGATTCTCATAAGGGTAACCGGGTCCGGCCATCATTGCCGACTGGGGGCAAATTACATCTCGACACCTCAGAACACCCGACCTACCGAGCTGGGGGAAACTGTTACGGGCCGGCCCAAAGCCCAAGTCCGAGTGATGGCCCAATTAAGGGCATAGCCGAGACTGACACGTACCGAGCAATCCGGAAGGAGTCGATAGCGTAACTAATCCGATAGATCCGCATCTACCAAGATTATAGGAAGATCCGGATCCAACCTATGTGATATAATCCCGAGATACTCGCCCCAGATATCAGGAACAGCTGGGATATCCGCCACCACAGCCTCTATAAATACAAAGGTCCACCATTAAGGTGCACACGTTCTAACTCACCCTATTTACATACAGTCACACTGTGCATACACACCACCCTTCTATATCGTGCACAGTGATCACACGCTCCCCTGACTATCTACCCCATAGATACTCAGGCCGAGTCCAACGATCCAATATCAAAGCACCAGCCCTTGGCTGGACATCTGTGTTCTACACCAGAACAGAAACAAAGTTTTTACCTTTAATGTCTTAAACCAAATGATCATCCTAACATTTATGTCATATATGTGCTCTATGACTTGCCTAATGAATGATTTGAAAGGAATTTCTCATGGTTCATGCCTTATAAGTTATAAAATACAAAAGTTATATGGTGTACCATTATATTCATCTTTAGTTCTATATGAAGGAAAAAATAGGAGAAAGAAGAAATTGGTGTACTAGGGTGGACCATTAATTAGGAAGTTATGTGCACTCCTACTTGCCCTCTAAGTAATAATCAGGAAATTAATCCCTGATTAATTTCCTAATATACAAGTACTTGTTTCTGAATTAACAAATGCATAATTAATGCTAATTTGTTTCTTATTTGATAAGGCTACTTGTTTCCTAATCAAATAGTCCGGCGCATCAAGGGCAAATCTAGACCCTAAGTCCAACATATCTCACTTGCACTTGATGGGCCTTCCATCGTGCGTCTATTACTCTTTTTTGTTTCATACTTGGCACCTGTTGTGACCGCGTGGGAAAAACGTCTTTAAAATTTGGGGCTTGTGATACTAGAAATCCCTCATATCCGATCAACATCCAAGAATACCCTTTATATATCTGTAAGCTATCTATTTGTTGCCTTAGATGCCCCAAATTCTCCTATATACATCACTCAAGGCATATCTAATCCCTCTCGAGTTAATGTGTTGATTAACTCAGATTGCCTTCCTTCACATAGTATCCACACTTACAAGCTACACACAGAATTAGTAAGGGGTCGACCATAGACACTGGCACGTCTCATGTATCTAGGAGTAAATCTTCCATTTTGACCAAATATCAGTTTGTTTAGACTGGGTCACTTTCCTAGTTTTAACTCATTTGACCGAATCGTGTGTGATCATAGAGCTTCAACTAAAGTAGTTGTCACCAAACCAAGCTTTCATAATGCAACCTAAGTCTTAAGGGCATCATGAAAGGGTTTTTTTCCTTCTTGGGACTCACACTGTAGTGAACTAGGGATCTTTCACCTAAATCCCGTGTTGCAGTCTAACATTTAAGCACATGCAACATGAATTGAATGCTACAATGAACAGTTTGTGGTATACGTCGATTTCTTTTTCTTTCACTATATAGACATTCGTTCCAAAATGTACTCAACATTCAAACCATAACTTTCTTTTTAACAATATCTCTTTTGCAATTTCATTTGTGAAAAAGATTTCTTTGATTGGCTATAGGTCTGTATTCATCATCCGATCCATTTCTTTGTATATATATGCATATGGATCTCATCTCAGTCTAATGGTGACTCAAACACAAAGATTCTTCTTAACCATCTCACGATGATCATTTGCTCGTCTTGCCCTCCCACGCATCTGCAAAATATGGGAAGACTGTTGTTCGTGTGAGTGAACATTCTGAGCTTTATGACATATATAAGTGTATACCTTTAATATATTTATTCATAGGGGGAAGGAGCAAAAATACACACGATCTTTTCCCCAAGAGCGCAAAGACCAACGACCTTTTTCTCGGAGCAAAAATACACACGACGTTATGTTTTGGGAGCAAAAATGTCACTACGTTAGTTATTTGTTAACTTGGATGGAATGCGACGTGGCCGATTTGGACCGACAAGCCGATATGGAATAAAAATCCAAATAATTAGGAAAAAAATTAAAATAATTAGAAAAAAATTAAAATAATTCAAAAAATTAGGAAAAAATTAAAATAATTAGAAAAAAATTCAACAAATTAGGAAAAAATTAGGAAAAATTAAAATAATTAGAAAAAAATTCAAAAAATTAGGAAAAATTCAAATACCCCCGCCACCAATTATAGAATTAATAAAGTTTAAAATCCTCGTCCACCGGTTGGTTATCCGACCGGGCCGGTGGCCACGCTGTCGGCCGTCGTGGTCTACCGGTGGTATTTGAATTTTTCCTAATTTTTGAATTTTTTTTAATTATTTGAATTTTTCCCTAATTTTTTGAATTTTTTTCTAATTTTTTGTAATTATTTTAATTTTTTCCTAATTATTTGGAATTTTTTTTATTCCTAGTCATCGTCCACGTCACTTGTCATTTATCCAAATCATCATGTCGGCGTTCCATCCAAGTTAACTGGTCAACCGACGCCCGTGGCGATTTTGCTCCCAAAACGTAACGTCTTGTGTATTTTTTGCTCGAGAAAAAAGGTCGTGGTGATGGCATTTCACAGGAAAAGGTCATGTGTATTTTTGTTCCTTCTCCCTTTATTCATAAAATACACACTATTTCTTTTATCTTCAGGTAAAAGATGTTCAAGACCTTTTAACCAATTTTGGGGAAATTAAGGAGAGTAGTTAAATTAGTTAATTTTATTCATTTTTCCTAAAAGGCCCTTATATTAATTTAAGGGATAAGGGTCTTAAATGCCATGAAAGTTTTCACTCAGGAGCACTAGTAAGACGGAAGTTTTTTTGGACCAAAAATGCCACGGAAGTTTTTTCGAGGAGCAATTTTGCCGAGGAAGTTTTCACTAGAAGCAATTTTGCCGGAAGTTTTCACCAAGGAGCAATTTTGCCCTTCGTCCTCAAATATTAAATTTGACTATTAAATCAGTCAAAGATCACACATATTATGCCTTGAAAAGGTCAAACTTGGAGCGAGAGAAGGAGATTTTTGAGATGTTGAGCTCAAGGCGCGAGAATTTGTGAAGCGAACCGGTCAAAGATTTGAAAGGTCGTCGTCACAAAACCCAAAGGAAGCATCACTTATGATCTAAGCAAATAATCGGTCTATACAAACGTAAATATTATCACTATTGATTTGTTTTTGCGAACCAATTGTTGGAACAATTCATTTCTCGTTTGCGTTTCATTTGCGTTTTGTGATGACCTTTCAAGTCCTTTGACAATTGATTTCACAAATTCAGGCGCCTTGATTTCAACCTCTCAAGGATCTCCTTCTCTCGACTCCAAGTTCGACCCTTTCAAGGCATGACATGTGTGGTCTTTGGCGATTTAATAGTCAAATTTAATATTTGGGGAAGAAGGAAAAAATTGCTACGTTTTGTAAACTTCCGAGGCAAAATTGCTCCTTATGTAAACTGGGGTAAAATTGCTCCTCAGCGAAAACTTCCGAGGCAAAATTGCTCCTCAGCGAAAACTTCCATGGCAAAAATGATACTTCCGGGGCAAAATTGCTACGTCTTGTGAACTTCCACGGCATTTTTTATGCAAAAAAACTTCCGTCTTACCAAGTCTCTGAATAAAACTTCCATGGCATTTAAGACCCTTATCCCTTAATTTAAAATGACATAAGTAAAAGTGGATCAATATCCCCTACCACATACCTCTCTGACCTAGAATTTTTCTTTCCACACGCTTTCTAATTAAAATAATGGTCTTATTATATATACATATTTGTGTATGTGTATATGTATACATATAGACACACACACACACACACACATATCTACACACATATATATGCGCACGCGCGCGCATGCACACGGACACACAGAGACACACACACACACACACAAAGATATATGTGTATGTGTCTACACATACATGTATTGACAGACAGACACACTGATATACATATATTTGTACACACACAAACACACACACAGAGATATATTTGTGTGTGTGTGTGTGTGTTGGAAAATTAACATCAACGGATCAATAATTAAATTAAAATCTAACAATTTAAAAGTTTCACTAACTGCAAGAATCTATACTTACAAAAAACCAAACACACTTAAGAGAATGAATAGGGGTATTTTTAGAAGAAATTGATAAAAATTAAAATTTTGTCCTATAATTAGGACCAAAACCAACTCTCAAATGTTGTCCTATAATTAGGACCGGAGGGAGTACTTCACAAGGTTGTCTTAATAAAATTTGTGAATGAAATGAAAGTGTGATTTTTTTTTTTTTAATATGGTAAAAATGAAGTTGTGATTTTATTACTTAATAAACGAAAGTTGATGAAACTTAACAAAATGTAAGGAACGCCTTAACAAAATTTGTGAATGATTGTAAGTGTAGTTTTGTTAGTAAACAAAAGTTAGTAAAACCTAATAAAATGTAAGGAATGCCTTAATGACCTTATAGTTGTTAATACAAGTACCTAATGAATATGGTAGTGTAGATTTGTTACTTACCAATGAATATTGAAAGTGTGAATTTGTTACTTAGTAAACGAAAGTTGTTCATAACTAATGAAATGTTAGGAACGCGTTAACAAAAATTATGAAAAACCTGATAGTGTGGATTTGTTACTTAATAAACAAAAGTTCTTAATACCTAGTGAAATGTGAGGAATGTCTTAATGAAAGTTGTGAATAACCCGATAGTAATAATTTGTTACTTAATAAACAATAGTTGTTAATACCTTATGAAATGTGGGGAATGCTTTAATAAAAGTTGTGAATGATGTAATAGTATTAATTCGTTTCTTAGTAAACGAAAATTGTTAATACTTAATGAAATGTGTAGAATGTCTTAATAAAAGATATGAATAACTTGACAACCTGGATTTATTACTTGGAAAAATAAAGTTATTAATTAATGTTTGATGAAATGTATGGAATGGCTTAATAAAAGTTGAAAATAAGCTTGAGTCATAGATTTATTTATTTTACATTTTATGGCCAGCAATGTTTTTGGCAAGAAAGTGGTAGGGGATCAAATCCTACTCCCACCTTACCAATTTGTCAAATAATTATTCCCACTGGTACTAAGGGCACTGGCCATTGGAGCTCCGACTCTAGCAAGGCTATGTCAGAGCAGGGCTCACCGACAGTCGGACGGTGCTTGTTACTTTTTTTTTTTATTTTTTTTTTATTTTTATATGAGCGCATTTGTGTCATTTCTTTTCTATTTTAAAAACGACAAATAAAGCTTTCACACTTTTCTGGTATTATGAATATTAGGGGCACCTTTCTATCTTTTAGTATTTTCCTAGTTATTTATTGGGGATTTTCCTAAGTTCAACCCTTAAATTAATTAACTTTTACTTTTATATTAGTGACCGTGAGGGGCAAAAAAACTTGTAATACTATTACGGCCAAGGAATGAAGGTGCAATTATTAGAAATACAAATCAGAGTGAATCCAAATTTTATTGCTAATACAATTATGTTTAGAAAATCTCAAAAAATACTATTTGAACTTTAAAATCCTAAATAGGTGATTTTTGAACAAAATGAATTGTCAATTGTTTTCTTGTTCTTGTTAATCCCATTAATATTATTGTCAAGAGAATTTTGAAGTTTAAATTATATTTTTCTGTCATTTTCCCATTATTTTTTTTTTTAGGCTAAAGTATGCGTTTAGTCCTTTATGTTTGTCTATAGTATCATTTTAGTCGATTGGCGGAGCCAAGATTTAAAGTTTGTGGTGCACAATTAGTGGTGGAATTGGGGGGTTCGGGGGCAGCGCCCCTGAATTTTTTTTAGAAGGAGGATAAAAGGCAACCCACTCCTTCATAAAGTTTAGGATCAGAAATGGGGCTCAATTGAAAAGTATTTCTGAGGAAATCAATTTAAACAGAACAATATACTCTAATCCCATGACATACAGATACCCAGATGTTACACAATCAAATTCCAAAGCAACATGCAAGGAAAAATTATTATGATTTGTCATATGTGATAGGATATTAAAAAGTTAAATATCAACGAAGGAGCAAAAGAGCATAACAAATGCTATAACTGACCAGGCTATCACCAGAGAGCACGACACTTTCAATAGGTTCAACATCAAACACCTACATAAAGGAGGAAGGAAAACAATGAGAACACAAATGCATTACAACTCTACACTAACATAAACACAACTTTGTACAGATAAGTTTCAAATTTAGGCACATAGTATTGAACAAAATTCAAGTCAAAACAGAATCAATAAGACAACACATATTTCTTACTTCAACATCTTAGCAAAGCTCATTGCCTCATCAATTCCAGGTATAACACCTGCTAGTTCTAAAAACAAAGAATCCATTCCCTCAGAACTCGTTTCATCTTGTTCAATCCACCTCCTACAAACCCTTTGTTCACAAAAAGCATGAACATCTGAAGTCCACCAGCAGTAAAACCATATCAAACCACCTAACAGCCAAAAATAGTATAGTTTATGTGAAGGAGCAACTATGGACCAAAACCCAATTATTAACTTTCCCCTTTAAGCATGCTAGACTCTCAGAAATATTTTCATTACAAACAACAATAAAATAATGAACTCGCACACCATTGATTCCACTAGAAACTAGTAGCACTTGATGTGGACAAATCACATGAGTTGACACTAATTAACAATTTTTGCAGCTAAAAATAAGCTAAGTAAAAGCTAGTTAACAAGATATCATCACTAATTAACTACTTTTGCATGACTTAGGAAACTTAATATACTTGACAAGCCATCATTACCAACCAAATCTGAAGCCCAAAAACGCACATTCCCCATTATTTTGCAAATGGGGCTATGTAATTAACGATTTTAGTTTCAAGAACTTCCCCTTCTTGCCTGTTTGTCCTGTGTCTGTGGAGGTCTCCCATGCAGTTGCTTAAATGTCTCGCAGTAGCTGAGCATGGCAACCTGCACAGAGATTTCTTCCCCGCCCAACTAATAACTATGTGAATTTTGTAAAGTACCATAATGCTTACAAAAACCAATTTCAAGGAAGATGCAAGATGAAATATCTCGTTAAAACCAAGACAAGGCCTTACATTGAATGGCTTCAACTGGCCTTTCTCCCCACTCGCTAGTTCTTTAACAAGCTGGCACGCTTTTCTCCCATACATTTTGCAATTTCAAAATAAACAACCTTTTGCGAACAACTTCAGTGAATGGGAGATTTGACCGAACAGATTGTGCATAATGAAATAACCAATCACAGCTGTAGAGTAGACACTGAGAAGAGTTCAGATCTACGGACGAGTATATGCCAGCGTTAAGTTGAAGGATTGAGGCCAGAAGAGAAGATTTCTAGAGATTGAGAATGAGAAGATAACCTAGATGAAAGATTGGTACTGCTGGGCCTTGATGCAGTGAGTGACGAAGAGCGATGGCGGATGAGAGCGGAGAGCACGGAGAGTGACGGCGGACGATTTGGAGACGAGAACGGAGAGTGAGAGAACGATGAGAAAATGAAAGTTGGGACTTGGGAGAGGAGAACGATGAAAATGAGGGGAAAATAGCATAAAAGGAAGTAGGTAGGCTCGAACTGGCGACTTGTGAGTAATTGTGTAGATCACTAACCAACCACACCATCCATACATATTGTCATTAAATTCCTTCAATTTATATATAGTTTATCAATTTTTATGTCTGCACTTGCCCACACATAGACACTAGTGTGGCTCCGCCATTGATTTTAGCCTTTTAAGTTTGTAAAGTATATGTTTGATCCTTTAATGTTAACACCGCTTTGTAATACCCTAAAAATCCTATTGATCATAAATACTATATTTTGATAAATAACACATATTGAAATAAAGATGAATATGTGTCTCAAAATTTTGTAGTTTGTTAATTATAATTTTAGACAATTTTTCCTTGAAATTAAATAAACCAAAGACTAAATTTAAGACCACGAGTTAAGGATTATAAAATATGATATAATTATCATATTAAATAATGGTTCTTATATAACCAAAAGGAGCAAGAAAATGTTATGAAAACACTTAAACAAATTAAAGGAAATTAACAATAATTAACAGGCAATTAAACTTCCACTAATTAGATATTTGTGTAATTCTTCATAATTAATCAAGGGGCAAATTAAGAAGCAACAATTAGGGAATTTCTTAATTAAACATCAAGGACCAATAGGAATTCAAGATTAGCATGAAATGAATTACTAATGAGCATAATTAACCTAAGAACCAATCACACTTTGACAATTATACCTAATAACACCTAAAACACTACACTAAGGGATGATAATTAAGATTAAGCATCCATCCCCCAAAGTCAAGAGTGTGGGGCGAAATCACATGGGAGGGAGAGAGAGAGATTAAACAATAATATTAATAGGAACACATGTGATATCAAGTAGGATTTTTCTACATAAATGGAAGGCCAAGATTAAATCTAATAAAGCTAAATCTAATGGTTCTAATTAATTATACAATTAATCTAAATCTATGTGGTAATTGGAGGACCAATGGAAAGCTTGGGTCCTTAGCTATGAGATTCAAGGAAAACACAAAATAAAAACCAAGAATAAAAAGGGGGGGACGGATTGCTTGTTGAGAAAGAAGGAGAATAATTGTTTATATTATAATAACACACACATGGGATAATTAAGGGAAAAAAGTTGGAAGATGATAGGGTACTTGAGGATAAGGGAATTAATGGGGATGGAAGAGGATAAGAGAGAGGGGGACGAATTGAAGAGGGGAAATCAAGGGAAAATGAGCTAAATCCTTTGTAATTAAATTAGCCAATGAGAATCTTTGAACTACAAAGTTGTGTCTTCAAAAAGACCAAACCATATGGACCATTGATGGAGGAAAACAGTTCAAAGGATGAGATTCATGGATTTTCACTATAAATAGAGAGCACACCTCACTTCATTTTTCACAACAAAACCATTCTAACAAGAGTGGAGAGAAGCTAGAGTGAAGCAAGAAGGAGGAAGGAGTAGCAATGTTCTTCAAGGGATATTTAGGAAGTCCGGAGTCGGATTCAAAGGTCGGGTGTTTTGGTAATGACGCGGTGAAAGGTACGGACTACGGAGGCGTCTTTGTAACTTTAACTCGATGTGTCTTGTATGCATATATATGATTGAATGATTCATGAAGTCGTGGATAAGACTAGGTCTTGGGTCATGCACCGTAACTAAGTTTATGGGGCTTAGATCATCTGTTTATATACATTCAGCTTTGTACGGGTTATAGTCTTGATAACGCCGTAGTGTTGTTTTCCTAGCGCTGAGGACACGAGGAGCTGTCGTGGCGCTGGTTAGTGCAAACGTGGATAACATTACATGTGCTGTGTGCTATGTATTGTTGTGTTGTTAACATTACATCTGCTGTGTACTTATGTATTGTTGTAACCTTACATGTGCTGTGTGCTATGTATTGGTTGATGCTGAAATGTAATGAATATCTGTCATATATACTGTTTATAATTTTCACATGAGGTTAACTGTTATCTGAGGTCCGATGGATATTGGACCTCAAATTTGACTAAGGTTCAGGAAGGGAACCAGGATCTAAGGAGAAGACGTAGAAGAAGTCAGAAAGAGGCACCGATGGATGGAGTCGTGAAGAGGCACCGGTCGAGACAAGAGCCATAAGAAATTTAACAGAGCATTCTTTCTGGCATGGATCTAACAAAGTTGTTTCAAACCATTTGGTGTCTAAGGAAGGGTTCGTCTATATGGTTCAGTCAATAAGTCGCTGTGAAAGATGGGGAGACTTCCAGTAGACACCGACCTGGCCAATATGTTTGATTAACTGAGTTAGGTTCATTCCTACAAGTCTAGTTAAAGGCTTGATTGAGAGTTGTATAATTACTATTAATTATACAAGTTCTCATATCTTTGTATCATATGAATATTCCTTCGGGAAATTTTAATATATCAGCTTATGCCTGGGTATTTTATATCAGTTACTCATTGTCCAAATGTAAGCACATGCTCTTCGTTTCGCATTACTCTGAGTGGTAGCATCTCAAACTTTGTTGATTTTTCTAAAACTAAGTGTCAACCGACACAATTTGAAGTATGGAATTTGGGGTGTTACAGATTAGTTTGACTTAACGGAAAATAATAACTCAACAATTTAAACAATGACTATGCAATTAAATGATGATTAAACATGCTTATATGTTAGTATTTTAACAAATTAATATTTTAAATCCTATTAATTGAAAAATATTCAACCTTCTTCCGAAAAAAAAATTATATATTTAATCTTTACAACCGTAAAAAACCGTAAAACATTCTCGTGAAGATTAAATATTTTTCAATTAATAGGATTTAAAATTTTAATTTATTAAAATACTAACATATAAGCATGCTTGGTCAGCATTTAATTGCACAATCATCGTTTAAAATGTTGAGTCATTATTTTCTGTTAAGTTAGACTAATGATGTTAATATTAAAGGACCAAACGTGCATTTTACAAACTTAAGGGACTAAAATGATACCAAAGGCAAACATAAAGGACCAAACGTATATTTTAGCCTTTTTTTTAGTGTAAAAAATTTTAGGAAAGAGGTTGGATTCACCTACGATCCAAGGACAAGGCGAAATCTCCCTTTTCCCTAGGTGATACCGATGTTGGACAGGGTGAGCCGTCTATTACCGATGTGCATTAACTTAGACACCTAAGAGTTAGGATGCTTCCCCAGCGCCTTGACCAACTCCAGGATCGAATTCTCTCCCTTTGGTGAGAGTGTCAAATTTCTTTGCCCAAGCACGGTCCCATTATCTTTTCTATCATATCATGTCTTATTCTTTAAATGTTAAAACAACAGTTTTTGAAAGTTCAACCAGGCCGGCAGTATATCTTTATCAACAACACACTAGCCCAGGTATATATATTTTAAAATTAATTTGTTTGTATAGGTATTTAAATTGAATTTGATTGCAATTAACACCGGAAATTATTACCCAATCTGTTGGAAATTATGCCCTAGGGAAAGTCATTGTTCTCCATTAAGTTATCACTTCATTCGCATGTTTACGGTGATAAGCGATCCCTGGATATATCTTATAGATGATATCCTAATGTCTCGATCGGTCATCTACGCGGGAGCGAAGATGAGGTAAGACAGTATGACTTTGATGACGTATGTAGATACGAATCAAAGTCATGGGTACTTGTAAGAGTACAAGGTCTTTGGACCGACCCACTATGAGAAAGTTGCATGGATTTAGTCATAAGCTTATCTCATGTATAACCGCGTCACAACGCCCTATGACTCGAGACCATCATGGATTCCTACATGATGAGTCAGCGACCTTTGACCTAGTCAAAAGTCACCTTTGACCTTAGGGTGATGATAAAGGTGGGATCGGGATCGGTGGTTTTCATGCGGAGGAATGTGCATGGTCAAGATGGAATTTGTCCCTCACATTTGTACGAGAGATAATCTTGGGCCCCTCAATGAGTGAGTCTAAGAAATGTACGGCCCCGTCTTGTGATGGGAGAGGAGTTTCCATTTCACTTATTAGACTACTCGAGAATCAAGAAAGTAGTGGTCAAGAAAAGGAAGTTGACATTAACCATGCCTCATCCTTGACCAAATTATCGCGTGACAAAAGGGACGTGACATGGTTGTACGATAGGTTGTATCGTGTCATCGATCCCCATGTGAATTGGGTAGTCGCAATGTCTTGCTAGAGGCCGCTTGCGACTTGTGGGCGACAAAGTGTTGGCCCACTTGCCAATTTCATATGGGCTGCTTGGTCGCACACAAGAATAACTCAACACGAGCAAATGTGTCCGATTCATTGAATCTTAGATACGTCTAAGGTTTAATGAATACGAATTTAATCTAGGATATATATATATATATATGTGTGTGTGTGTGTGTGTGTGTATATATGTATATGTATATATATTAAATTCGAAATTAATATATGTTAATATTATTAATAGAGATTATAATATTAATATATATAATATTTGTTTTGTATTTAATTTATTTGATAAATTAAATATCTAAAACAAATTGAGATATTGTATCTCATTCAATTTTCGAATAAAGATCTCGTATATCTGTTTAATATTAAATTGAGATATGGTATCTCAAATTTAAATTAAATAGATAGATATTATTTCTCGGATTTAATTCATAGAGATAAATTAAATCGGAAGGCTTTTAATTTGGATTAAATAAATGGATTTGATTAGATCTATTAGATGGATTTAATTAATACATTTATTTTAATCCAAATTCCAAATTCAATTTCAAATCGGCTTTTAATGCGGATTAAATACGTTACATCGATTTGATTGATGTAATTAATGTATTTTAATCCATATTTGAAATTTGAATTTCAAAATTAATGAGGATTAATTTTATATAATGCGCCAAACGGGTTTGGAAAACGACGGGACATTTTGTCGAGCGCATTGAAAGCCGCGAGAAAAACCCTAGAGTGGAAAATCAAGAGACACGCACAAGAGGCGCTAGCACGCCGTAGTTGTGTTCGGGAGTTGTTCGTGTGGATACCGGTGGAGGAAGACGATCCTACGAGTTGTCTTCTGCTGATCGAGGAGGTAGCCCACCTGTTCAACGAAGAACAAGCCGCAAACGAATTCTCCTAAGGTAATTTCGGATTCCCTAGCCTTGTTTAAACGCACCTGAGTGATCCTCGGGACGGGATTCGTAAGTTTTTTTAATCCGCTGCGTTGTACGGATTCCAACACAATCTCGGTCACTATCTCTCCCTTTCTTTGAAAAACTTGAACATACTTTGAAGGGTTCACTTCAAACAAATTTATGTGTATTTTTATTGTCTTTTGAAATGGTGGCCACAACTTTTTATGAGAATCCTGAACAACCCAGATAATGGGATATGGAGCACCTGCATTAGGATATTCGAATCCTTCTTTTGCATTGTTCTTTCACAAATTTACTTAGCCAAAAAGAAACCATTATATTATTTGAAAACCAAGTTAAAATTAAGACAAAATCTCCCAGAACTATATGTCAGATCTAAATGATCTCCTAACCTTTGAAATTTCACAATATATCTCTCTTGACTTCTATATTTATGTACATAACTTGTATGTTATTAGTTTTGTTCATTATTTATCTACAGATAGTTTAAAATTTGAGGAGGTTACGTGCATACAGAAACAAAGTTTTTATCTTGACTTGCCTAATGAATGATTTGAAAGGAATTTCTCATGGTTGATGCCTTATAACATACAAAAGTTATATGTTGTACCATTATATTCATCTTTATTTCTTTATGAAGGAAAAAATATGAGAGAAGAAACTTGTGTACCGGGGCGGACCCCCGTTCGGATCCGGGTCAAAGCTCCAATGCTCCATTACTCAAACATAATATTGCTCACGTAGTTATTAGACTACTAGAGCCTAATTAGGATTGGCACAACATATCACTAGAATAAGACATATGGTAGGAGAGAAGAGAGATTGCCAGATAGCTATATGGCAGGGTTAAGGTTCAACCAAGAGAGACACATCCTATTTATAAAGGTCTAGGAAGACCACTAATTAGAAAGTTATGTGCATTCCTACATACCCTTTAAGTAATAATCAGGAAATTAATTCTTGATTGATTTTCTGATATACAATTACTTCTTTTTCAATTAACAAATCCATAATCAATGCTGATTTGTTACTTATTTAATAAAGCTACTTGTTTCTTAATCAAATAGTCCGACCTATCAAGGGCGGGCCTGGACCCTAAGTTCAACATCTCCCACTTGCATTTGATGGGCCTCTATTGTGTGTCTATTACTCTTTCTTGTTTCAAACTTGACAACTATTGTGACAACGTGCGTAAAACATCTTAAAATTTGGTACTTGTGATACTAGAAATCCCTTATACCAGATCAGCATCCAAGGACACCCTTTATATATATATATATATATATATATATATGTAAGCTATTTATTTGTTGCCTCAAATGCCCCTGATTCTCCCATACACATCACTGACGACATTTCTAATCCCTTTCGAGCTAATATGTTGATTAACTCAAATTGCCTTCCATGCACATAGTATCAGCACTTACAACTATACATAGAACTAGTAAGGGGTGACCACACACACGAGCACATCTCATGTATCTAGGAGTAAATCTTCCTTTTTGACTAAACATTAGTCCATCTTAATTTGGTCGCTTTCCTAGTTTTCACTCGTCTGAACGAATAATGTGCGATCATGGAGCTTTAACTAAAGTAGTTGTCACCAAACCAAGTTTTCATGATGCCGCCCAAGTCTTAAGGGTATACGTAACACTCCCAAATTTTTAACAATTATAATAACATAAAATTGCAATGATTTTTATGAATAGTTGCGAAATTCAAAATAACCAAATTTTGGAAGTGTTATCACCGTATTTGTTTGGGACAAGTGCAAGGGTAACTTATTACAATAACATAAATCCAAAACTTAAATAAATATATTTTATTCGAGCATAAAAAATTAAAATAAAATAAAAACTAGCTAGAATTAATTGAATGTTCTTCCTCACTTCTCACTGCTATCCTCAACCTTTGGAACTTGTTTCATTGAAAATCTGCTCCCCTAAAGGATCATCACAGCCACATAAACACAAATACCAAAGCAAAGATGGTAATCCTAATCAAAACAAAGATAATATAGTGAAAATAAAATATTTACATATAAATAGCATTCATATATAACCAAAAGAAAATGTCAATTTTGTTATTCTTTATTAAGTTTAATTAGTATTAAGAGAACCATGATAGACCCGGAAACCCAGGAAACCACCGGCGATCTACCCCGTAACCGGGAAACCCCGCGGTCACAAATAATCAAATTGGCCATAAAACATCTCTTCCTAGTGTACACACCTCTTCCCAAAGTTGCTAATAGTGTCCGAGAAATCTGCGAGACACCACTTTGTGAAGAACGGATAATATCTGTTCACATCATATAATATATTGGATGCATAAAGTCTAAGGGTTGTGTTCATCACTATAGGAGGTATCATCTCAAAGCTATTCTCCAATTGTTAAATTATTTCAAGTACACGCATAATAAAATTCTTAGACTATTTCCAGTATGTGTAATCAAATATATATAATAATAAGATTCCATAACTCCTACAGGAGAGCATGGATCAGTTATAGTTCGATAAACTAGTTAGGAGAAGCAAGAAACAGTTATGAACAGTGTTCTGATTGGTGAGAAAGAAGAAAGAAGTAAAAGTTCTGGCTCAACGGTTCTTTTAGGAAACTTGAATTAAACAACTTTCTTTTTCCCACTTTTTAGTAACTATAATATATTAAATGCATTCTTGCTTAATTTGAAATCGTGCCAGAAGAATAATGATAATGAAACGCCAAAGGAAATTCTACATCTACATTAACAACTATATTGATTAATTAGAAATATAGGATTCAAATCTGACCTCGTTTCTTATACAGCTTCAATGAAGCCGGAGGTTATCGGCAATTATTAAGTAATTAGTGTGTAGCAAGTTCATACCATTAGATTAACTGTTCAAGAATCAAAGAGACCTAGATCACACACCCATCACGTAAAAGTATAATAGGACGAAATCAATAGCCTCTCTTGAGTCGTAGCATTCATGGGAACCACCGATACAAGCAAAAGATGCAAGTATGACAGGTGTATCAAAATCAATTAAGAACAAATATAGCAGTAGACAAATAGTTAATTCAAAAGCTCAAAATAAGAGATTAAGACAAAGCCGAAATCATTGATTATGTATATGTTTATGGGAAATTCCTACGATCTACTCATTAAAATACATTAATGGTTTTAGGATTACTTGGTCTCCGTTTTTGCTAATCTCCTTGAAGAATAATTTGATGCAGAATAAGAATAGAGGAAGTAGTAGAGGAGAAGAGGAGTATTTAGCGATAGCTAAGGTTAGACGGCTATACCTCTGTTTATAATTTAAAATTAGGGTTTAGTTATAGGTTGGGCTCTTTAACTATTGCCAACTCATTAATAGGTTAGATAACAATACTAATATTATTAAAGTTCTAAATTTTATTATTACTATATTATTGCTATTATTATTATTATTATTATTATCATCATCATCATCTAGGGTATTACAACATCATGGAAGGATTTTTTCTTTCGTGACTCATGCCGTAGTGAACCAGAGATCTTTCATCTACAACCCATGTTGTAGCCTAACTCTCAAGCACATGCAATATGAATTGAATGCTACAGTGAACGGTTTGTGGTGTACATCAATTTCTTTTTATTATTATTATAATAATTTGGGGGTATTACATTCTACCCTCCTTAAAATAAGTTTCGTCCTCAAAACTTAAATTTTTTTTTTTTGGGTCATTACATTCTACCCTCCTTAAAATAAGTTTCGTCCTCGAAACTTAATTGCGTACAAACAAACTAGAGCCGCCCATGGCAAGATCGGCTGGTAGCTCGAGAACAAGCGACAAACCAACATCTTGTATTTAAAATAAGAACTCCATCATTCTTCATTATTCAAAATAATTCACCAAATAAATTCTAATTACCTCTCCAACATCTCCTTCTAAATAAAATTCACAAGTCAATAATAATCACATAGCGAGTCACAAAATAATTTCCAACAAACAATTATTAGAACTTCAAAGAAAATAAATCATTTTTAAAAGACAAGAAAATAACCCCTTCACTACCTATTTCTCACGTTTATTTTATTATTTTTTTGTACTTATTTATTTATTTAACTCTGGGATCTTAGATCCCTTAAGTTAGTATCAAAAACGAACCCAAATTAAACCTAAGACTCTGATACCATTAGATTAACTGTTCAAGAATCAAAGAGACCTAGATCACACACCCATCACGTAAAAGTATAATAGGACGAAATCAATAGCCTCTCTTGAGTCGTAGCATTCATGGAACCACCGATACAAGCAAAAGATGCAAGTATGACAGGTGTATCAAAATCAATTAAGAACAAATATAGCTGTAGACAAATAGATAATTCAAAAGCTTAAAATAAGAGATTAAGACAAACCCCGAAATCGTTGATTATGTATATGTTCATGGGAAATTCCTATGATCTACTCATTAAAATACATTAATGGTTTTAGGATTACTTGGTCTCCATTTTTACTAATCTCCTTGAAGAATAATTTGATGCAGAGTAAGAGTAGAGGAAGTAGTAAATGAGAAGAGGAGTATTTAGCGTTAGCTAAGGTTGGACGGCTAGACTTCTGTTTATAATTTAAAATTAGAGTTTAGTTATAGGTTGGTCTCTTTAACTATTGCTAACTTATTAATAGGTTAGATAATAATACCAATATTATTAAAGTTCTAAATTTTATTATTACTATGTTATTGTTATTATTATTATTATCTAAGGTATTATAGCATCGTGGAAGGATTTTTCCTTCCTGTGACTCACTGTAGTGAATCAGGGATCTTTCATCTACAACCCATGTTGTAGTCTAACTCTCAAGCACATGCAATATGAATTGAATGCTACAGTGAAAGGTTTGTGGTGTACATCAATTTCTTGTCCTTTCAACTTACAGACATTAGTTCCAAAATGTAGTAAACATTCGAACCAGAACTTTCTTTTTCACAAAATCTCTTTTCCAATCTCATTTGTGAAAAAGAGTTCTTTGCCTAGCTACAAGTTTGTATTCATCCTTTGATCCAGTTTCTATGTGTATATATATATAACGCATATGGATCTCATCTCAGTTTAACTGAGGTGACTCACACAAAGATTCTTTTGAATCTCACAATGATCATTGATCGTCTTACCCTTCCACGCACCGCCAAAATATGGGAAGACAATTGTTCATGTGGGTGAACGAACCTTTCTAACCTGTACGACATACAAAAGTGTATAACTTTCATGTATTTATTCATAACATTCATACTATTTCTTTTATCTTTAGGTAAAAGATGTTCAAAACCTTTTATTCTGTCTGTGCCCCAAGATCTTCACTAACTCAATGAGTATCAAGCTTCGAGCTCAATAAGGGGATCTAGCAACATTCTGTTAGCAGAAGGTCATTGAACAATTGTTTTCCTTCTCTGAAAGCATATCTCTCATAGAGACATATCAAATGTATGTTTTGCCTTGTCGTGATGCTTAGGATCCACATCAAGAGATGTTATGATTTGGATCCTTCTATCAACCATTCATTCTCAGTTACTCATGGGAACTTCTCTAGGCATATGACACCTTGAATGATAGCAGAACACGATCTATATTCTGATTCTATGAATGACAGAGATACATTGTATATTTCTTCACTGCATTATCATTTGCCCAGGTCATATATTGGAGTATCCTTTTAAATGTGAGTTGTTGCCTTGACAACTCAATCCATTGTTCCTCTCATAATCCTTTTTCACATATGGACTAAAAATAGCTTCCAAGTTTGACCGAAAAAACATTTGGTCTTATATATACCAATGTGTATATTCGTGTTACCAACCATATCCTTATTATGGGACTATATCCACCTTTTTCATGTTGGATTCTTCATAAGACGTGTAACCTCTATAGGGCGGTGTCCATAACTTCAAGGGTGCTCATGGGTTTGCAATTTAGCACACTTAGATGTTTAAGGATCACACTTGTACATGTCTTAAGTGGTAAAGATTGTACTTTCTTTGTGCAATCTCCATTTATCTTGTCATTCAAGATATGTTCTATTCTACCTATGATCTTTCAACTCAAAATTTAAGAATAACTCCTATCCTTTATTCCTTTAACTCCCTTGACACTTTTTTGGCTAAACATGTCATTGACACAAATGATGACTTCACAAAGAATCATCTCAAGACCGTTAGGAACTTATGTAGTATTCTTCAATTATCTCAAAGTTAGCCACACTCATTTTGTACTATTGTACAGAGGATCCAATTTACATGCATCAAATGAAGGACATGGTTCATTCATTTGTAATAACTTAGAGGAAGTGATTGCTTTAACTCATCAGCCACCTCTGTGTCAAACACACAAGTGTGCACAATGAATCCAAAATAGGATTCAGGAAAGGGTTAAATACCATCTATGGTCCTTCATGTTTGCCTTTATTTTGATTTTGGTTTCTCAAGTTTCAAATCATAGGTTTTTTCCCTCTAAGGGCAAAATTATCCAGGTTTTTATTGAATTATAGGAACTAATGTTTTAAACAAAATGAAACTTGAAGGACCAAAACTGATAGTTTGAAACTTTGATGACCAAAACCAAAATGAGGGCAAACTTAAGTGACTAAAGTTCATGTTAACCCTTCAGAAAATAAATGGAAAACACTGTTTTTATGGTTCATAGTAGACCAACTCTTGATCTTAACTATATATATATGGTTGGCAATTATCAGCAACCAAAATAATATATCACTCATATTTTACGGAATAACAATAGCTCCCAAATTCCTGTTTTTGGTCATTCTCTACAGATTAACTCTTCAACAGTTTTCTATTCATTTCAAGAAGACCAAAAAAAAAAAAAAAACAATTGATTCACAAAATACACTAAATAAATACTATATTTCATTGATCATGCAATATCAACAAGTGAAATGTCCATTTCAATAACTATTTCTGTTCTTTTAAAATTACCTGAAAGGTTGGTAATGGTTCCTAATACCCATCTAAACAAGTGATCAGTAGTTTTCTTTCTTTCCTTTTATTTTCTTGTCTTCTTGTTCTTAATAAACCAGATGATTGACCTGCTCTAAAAACATTCTCCATAAACCTAAATGGTTATAGTTGTAATTATTAAAGGCTAAGATCAACTATCTTACAGAGGATGGAAAAGCAGAGAACAAAAAGTCAGGAGCTCCACCAAAACCAGAACAAACTACACAATAATGCAACTAACTGTAAACACAATAGAGTACTTACTAACATATGACTGAAATTCTGCATCAAGACTTCCAATTTCATCCCGCATGCAAATTTCAGTTGCAAGGTGGGAAGATAGAGATGCATTGAACTTTTGTATTAAAAAATGGAGAGAGATAGAGATCCATTGCAGAAGAGGAGCAGGGATTGCATTTCAACTTTTTTTCTGAGAATATGAGAATTAAATCATCAACATTCTGAGATGCCATGTACTAAGTACTCAGCTTAAATTCCATTCCCACTGGAACATCTAAACAGGTGGATTGATCGAAGAATGAAATATTTTCATAGTTGGATGGAGTTGTTATTGCTCCTACTCAGCTTGCCACCTTGGCAGCCTTGTTAATGGACTCATCATCAATCCGCCGCCCTGTTAGTGCATAAATTGGATGGACTCCACATGCTTTGATCAAGAGTCTGTGTTTGGTCCTCTCACCATTGTCGTCATCATAAGTGAAAACAGAGAATTCAAAAGAGACCTTTGGGACGTCCTCACCTTTTCCTAATTTTGTTTGGACTCTTTCTGTAATGCATTGGCAGTAGCGCGGGTCATACCACAGAAAAACATGGTCAGAGTACAATTCTGTGTTGGAAATAGCACATGCGCTTGATCCTTTGAGCTTTTCACCATCTTCAAAGTAGCATAAGCATTTCAAGAAAGAGGAGCATATTCTGTTCGAGGTTTGGGGAAGAACAACGCCAAAAACAAAACCTAATAATACATTAGCAAATGGTGAAAGCTGCGTAGCTAGGGAAGCCTCTGTTGCTTGTATGAATTCAAACCACTTTGGAACTCTACTACTAGGATAACAAAAAAAACTTGCTTTGAAATTGTTTTGAACTGCTCGCTTCAATGAGAGGTAAGCATTGTCCATTATATTGCAAAGCGAATGCTCATCCAATTTCAAACAATTCACAAAGGAAAAGCAATATGACAAAATGCCTTTCTGCTGTGGTGCAGATGTAGTTATAGTAAATACAGTCTTCAGTGATGTGCAGTTAGTTGCATCTAAATGCATAACTGATGGTGGAAGTTCTGGTATAGATCGAAGACTCCTGCAATTCCTCAAGCAAATTGTTTTGAGAAACGGGAGATTTTTAATGCCAGCAGATAAGCTATCAATACCACTTCCATTGATGTTCAAAAACCTTACTGATGAATAAGTGCCAAAAATATCTGGCCTTTGATTCATTTGTCTGAAATCAGAAAACTTAAGCTCTTCAAAAGATCTCAGGCAACGTGACTCATTTATGTGAAGAATCTCACTGAGACCTCCAATTGATGAGTATAGTATTTCAAATTTTGAAGCTCCTAAATCCAACTTTGATATTTCCCCTGCTGACAATGAAAATACCTTGACATTAAAGCATAAACCGACATCAAAGCTTCTAAGAGCTCTGAAATTACACTCACTGTGAACAGTCTTTGAATCTTTAGAGAAAGCAAGATTCAGAGCAGCAATCATGGAAAAAGATAAGATATGTGGACTGACGTTACAAGAACTTCCACAAGCACAAATATCCTCCCATTGAATTTTCTGTTCCTTTGAGAAATCAAGCAACTGCATTGACTGTTTTGATCTGCCAAGGATTATTCTCTTACAATGCGCATAATCCTGAAGCAATTAAAAAAGAGATATTATATGGGGAACATTTTAGAATTTTCATAAAAGACAACGAACTAAAGGTACATATGTCTACCTCCACTTGTTTCCAAAGTTCTTCAACATGGCTGTTTGGCAAAGAAAACTCAACAAGTTTCTTAGGATAAAAACTTAATGCTAAAGATTTGAAAGGGCATCCATCCCACTCTAGGCTCCTTAATTCATCAGTGAATGACTCAAAACTTGTTGGATAGTTAACATTGCAGGATCTCACATGCCAGGGAGAGTAGAACTTGGCAACTCTAAGATTAGTCATATTTTTGAAAGTGTCAACATTCAACTGCACATGTTTAAAGAGAGAAGCATACAACGCTATGCCTTTAATGGCATCAGTTCCCTGAAAAATAAAACAAATGCATAACAAAAGATAAATGGCATCAAACTAGCTGCAATTTGTAGAAAAATCATTTGCAAAGAGAACATAAGGCATCGTTCTCTTACCTTATTGTTCTTCAACACATCATACACTTCCTCAAAGTCCTTCAGCCGACTACGTTTTCCTGGATTTTCCTTACATTCTTGGCAAACTATTTCCCAACCCATTTCTTGAATCAGGTCATGCATTTCTATTATATTGTCATTTGAAATGGATATAAGAGCTTTATCTAGAAGTCCTTTTATTCCACAAGCAGGAAAAAGGTTATTGGCTTCAAGTAGACTCATGACATGATCTTTATCTTCTCCTTTATAAAAGAATGCGATGTCAAGAAATATGTCCCTTTCGATATCATCTAATCCATCATAACTTATTTTCAACACATCTTGAATTTGAGGATTAGGATACATCCTAAGTTTTCCCAGTGTATCTTTCCATGTTTCTTTATCTTCAGAATAAAGGCACAAACCTAAGACTTTTAAAGCTAGAGGAAGGCCCTTGGCATAAGCAACTGCGCTTTCTGAAAGTTGTTCATATCCCTTTTCAGGTTGGTTCTTTTTGAAGGCATTTAGGCTGAAAAGCTTAAGGGATTCTTCATGGTCCAATTCCTTGACCTCGTGTATGGCATGAACTCCTTCAACTTTAAGCGCTTGCTTGTTTTTGCTTGTTACAATGATTCTACTACCAGGTCCCCAACAAATTCCCTCTGTAACTAGATGATGTACTTGTTCAGGAGTACCGACATCATCAAGCACTACGAGAACTTTTCTTCGACTAATAAGCCCTTTGTGAACAAAAGTGGAATTTTCCTCTTGCAGTTCAGAAATAAGTTTCTTTTTTAAATATTTCAGGCTATGATTTTGTAATTCTTCTCTCACATTGTCTAAAAAGCAAGAGCCTTCATAGTTGGAAGAGAATTTGTCATATGCAACTTGTGCAATGGTTGTTTTACCTATGCCACTCATGCCCCAAATTCCAAGGATTTGAACTTCTTTTGACTCCATTTCCAAAAATGATCTAATACGATCAATATGTTGATCAATTCCAACAAGGCCTTTTGGTTCACTGGGATAGACATTATTCAATCTTGACAAAACATCTTTGACGATTTCATCGATGAGCTCAGAGTCATTACTAAACCAAAGAAGGAAAAAAGAATGTCTCAGGCCAAGAAGAAGGAATAAATTGACTGATAAACAAGCGTTACACTTTTATGCTTTATTTAATTCAATGACTCTTAATCCAAACTGTTTGTTGGACTTAATAGTGAATAATTTAGATAAAAATTTTCATCAATAAAATGATATCACATTTTCAATCTTCATTCCTGATATTAATGATACTTCATTTTGCATCGTAGCATTAAATTTTGATGTAACCTCCCGCAAAAATTTAACGTGCTTTTGGACATAATAATTGGTATAGAACTACTCGAGCTTAATGTAATATCTACCTGTGCAAGGAATGGAACTTGTGGGATACATTATGAAACTGGTAGAAATTAATGTTTAACAAACATTCTATTTTTCAAAGGCTTACTCGTAATGGTTTGCAACAGAACCAGCTAGCGCACCAGCATCCTTCAAGGCTGATCTCCAATTTTGAAGCTTCAACTCCCCTCCTTGAAACTCCGATTCATGTTTAGCAAATGCATTTCTATAAGCGCCTTCCTGATTCCGTACATGTGAGGGATCTATGTAGTAGAAAACAGGCAAAACAATTTGTTTGTTCACTTTCATGCACTTAATTATTTCTGCAAGCTCATCCAAGCACCACCTTGAAGAGGCATAGTTTTCTGAGAATATGACGATCGAAATTTGCGATTCTTGAATTGCTCTGCGGAGCGAGGATGATATTTCTTCTCCTCTGTTCAGATTCTCATCTACATAGACTATAATTTTCTCCCGGCGTAGTTCCTTTACTAGATGGCTCAGAATACCGCGTCTTGTGTCCTTGCCACTGAAACTGATGAACACATCGTGTTTTATTTGAGAATCATCAGAGGAAGAAGAAGCGGCCACCATAGTTGTGGAGGAAGAAATTCAAAACTGGAAAAATGGGTTCCAGAAACAACGACAAAATTAAACCATTTGCAGAAGTAAACAGAAGAAAATAAAGTAATAGATAGATTTCAAGATTTGAACCATGGAAGAAGGTTGGTTGGATTATAACAGTGAGTTTGCTCCTGCAGTCCCTGTAAAGCATGGAGTCAACTGTAGTCACATCCAGCAAGTGTTCTATTTTATTTCAGCGGGAATCAAAAGACAGAAAAAAACAAGAAAAAACAAACAAGGTGTTGGGTAGGGGTTTTTAAGTTATCGGTGCCAACCTTGAGCACGCTCGTTTTTTAAATTAAGGACCGTTTGGTAGAAAGAAGATTAGAGAAGGAAAGGAAAGATCCTAATCTTCCTATGAAATTTGGGTGTTTGGTAGAAAGAAGGTCCAGTCAAGTATGTGAGTATTTATCTTCCCTTATTTGAGGGAAGATGCTTTCCATCGAGAAAATGGAGGGAAAGTTGCAATCTTTCCAGGGAAGTGTTTTTTTGATGATTTACCCATGAAATTCAAATTTGGCGGGAAGTTGAACTTAAGCGGAAAGTTCGAACTTGGCGATTTTTTTTCCACGAGTTCGAACTTAACAAGAATATTTTTTTTAAAAAAATATTTTTCTTTTTTATTTTTATTTTTATTTTGAATTAATTTCTTTTGAGGGTAAAATAGACATTTCCTAATTCTTTACCAACTACTACCTCTTCATTTTCTTCCTACCAAATAACTCAAACCATCTTCTCTCATCTTTCAAATCCTCCTTTCCTTCCTTAAAATTCCTTTCCCTCCCCACCAATTCTTTATACCAAACGGGTCGTAAGGGTTTATTTGATTTGAGGGGAGGGAAGGAGTGAAAAATAGGATATTACTAAATTGCCATTAATGAAAAGAATATTCATTTTTGTTGAGAGTATATTTTGGAATATTGAAAAAATTTCCATGAGCAATTTAGTAAAGTAGAGACAAAAAATCTTCCCTTCTCTCAAACCAAACATACCCTAAAGGAACTATATAATAAAGGAAAAGACCATGTGGATTTGTCAAATTGATGACATAATAAAGGAACTAACCATTAAATTTCATCTTGTACTCTATGATGACACTTGTCATGCTAGGAAATTTTGTAACTAGATAACAAGGGAAATATATACATACAAGATAAGGAAGGATGACCAAAGACTTCATGGAGAAACCCTTAATTTCGTGTAAGAGAAGGAATAAGGGAGAAATAAAAATATTTCATGCAATATCTATAAGTTATTATACAAAGGAAAAACAAGGAGGTGTAAAAGGCAAGCCATCTTATTTTAAGGCCATATTTTCGGCCAACAAAGTAAGAAAGGAGGGAGAATGAAATTCACAAGAGGAGGACATGAAGACTAAAACTTTACCACATATTCAAGTAAATTAAGGAGTAATTAAAATCCAAGTTTCGGCCGAGATAAGAAGGGGAAGGAAGATTGAAAGACAAGCCATAATAAGTCATGCAAGAGAGGGGTAATTTTGGAAAATTACCAAGAGGGGAATTCTTTGGTAATTCTTCATCAATTGTAAAGACACTTCCTATTCATCTTATCATGGTAAATTTCGTTCAAGCTCCAACAGAACATCAAGTCGCCAAAACTAGGAAGAAAGAAGGAAGAAGAAAGGGAACAACAAGGAACCAAGATGAGTTATTATGATCTAAGTTCCCATTTCTCTTCAATTGTTATGTAATTTCATATATTGAAAAGCCAAGGTGAATGGTATTTTTCTAATGGAGGCCGAAAGCTAGGAAGGGTCAAGGAGAAGGAAAAACTTCAACAAGCTAAGTGCAAAGTTAAGCTAAGTAAGTGATTCATATAATTTCTTGCACTTGTTTGTGTTATTGATTTTGGATTAATCTTCTCATGTTTCTTGTAGATTTGAAGATTATAAACTTGAAAAGGAGGTTTTGGCCAAAGACTTATAATATGGATTAAAAAGGTGTATTAGGCCTAAAAATGAAGTTAGAGGCAAATAAGAGCATAAAATCATAAAATTAGTAAAAATAGAATTGCGTGTTCTCACAGAGAGT
The DNA here is from genome assembly GCA_019022655.1 of Acacia acuminata. Taxonomy (NCBI): domain Eukaryota; kingdom Viridiplantae; phylum Streptophyta; class Magnoliopsida; order Fabales; family Fabaceae; genus Acacia; species Acacia acuminata. The sequence goes on from JAFJYI010000075.1 coordinate 2,344,748, forward strand.
TTTTTTCTCTTCTCTCTCTTCTCCTTTGTGAGAGACTGTATGGTTCCCTTGTGAACCTTTCTGGAAAGTGTTAAGATGGAGGGAGGTTTGGGTAGCAGTAGCAATGGTAGGATACAAAAGCAAGTGTCCTTGGACTTGGGTAGGAGACCCGACAACCTTGGGGGGTCTCTGGTAGGCAAAATTCTTACCCAGAAAAATCTTCATATTCCAACAATTATATCAGTGATAAAGAAAGCTTGGCAACTGAGTGAAGAAGTGGAAGTTCATGATCTTGACCGGAATCAGCTGGTCTTTCTTTTCCGGTTTCACAAGCACACGATGATTATGTAAGGATTCTTAAAGGAAGACCGTGGTCCATTCAAGACTATTTGTTAAATCTCCAACCTTGGGATGATCTTATGGTTCTCAAAAGATGTGGAATTTAAGTATGAACCCTTTTGGCTTCAATTCCATGGACTCCCGCGGCCTTTGAGGGTTCGAATGCTAAAACTCTTGGTGATGCGGTCGGTGAAGCTGTGATGTATGAGACTCCTCTGGTCGATGGAAAGATGACTCGGAGTTGTATTAGAGTCCAAACTCTGCTCTGTATAGATACTCCTCTAACGGTGGGGTTCTGGGTTCCGAGGGAAGGCAAGGAAGCTATCTGGGCATCAGTTCGATACGAACGGCTTCAAAAATTCTGTTACAGGTGTGGTCGAATAGGCCACGAGGAATGGAGTTGTAAGGATATAAGCCTGGTGGACAGCGACGGTGACGAGTTTAACTTTGGCGGCTAGTTAAGCACGCCCGGCTTCAGAACTTTCGATGATATTGTGCAGACCTGCAAAGTTGGGTGGCTGGAGTCGATGCTTAAGGTTTCTAAGCAACCTTCACATAATTTCCGTCGGAAAACTCCATCGTCCGGCGAGACTTTTCAGGCCAATCGTCTTACCTCTGGTGAGGTCCCAGGCTGTGTGAGCGGTGATAACGGGCAAAAGATTGCAACCGCTCCTCCTAGGTTACGTCACAGTCAGTGGCACAGGTGGATTCTGAGTCTCAGCTAAAAGGTTATGCTGCGATGGTAACAGGTGAAGGCAAGGCTGATGCACACGAGAAGGAAGACGAAGACGCTAGCTGTAGGCATGGTGATAGTCTGAATTTATGGTGGCCCTCCTGTGTGATGACGTCGGCTCCTTTTGACCAACTTAGAAAAGATGGTGTGTGCGCGCCACTTATCTCCTGCAATGACCATGTGGGCTCGGGTTTCACTGGGGAGGGGACTCAAGACAATTTTTTGGGCTCAAAAGATAGTGATGGCCCAAGCTCCATTTCCCCACTCACAGCTTCAGCTAGTCCATTTTCTGATGGGCCTGTTCCAGTGATCTCACTCCCTTCTCCTAAGCCCCATCTACCTTTTGTTGACTCATCAATTTCAGGGAGCTTTAGCCAGGATTTTGTTTATCAAAGGTGAAGGTTGGAATCCTAATGGGCTTACGAATTCAAGCAATACTCTCCCCTCTTCCATTGTGAGTTCGACGCTGCCTCTTAATATGACTACTCCTGGGCATCTCTCCTCCACTATGAACCCGATGACGTCTCCAAATTTGAATGTATCTGGCCAGGCATGTATCCAGGCCGTGGAATCTGGAGGTATGATTTCCTCTTGCCCTGATACATCTACATCCATCCCTTTAATTTCTGAAATGGGAGACCTCAATTCTCCTAGTGATTCTCAGCCATACGGAGTTGAGTTCCCAAGCGATGATGAGCTCAAAACTAATGCAATAATCCCTTTTAGTGGTTTATCTCCTATATCTGCCGTATCTGCGGGACTAAAAGGAATTCATCCCAAGAGGCCCCTTGAAAAATGAATTTGCACCTATTGAACGACACAAGTGTAGGAAATTGAATTTTGATTCCTTGGAGGAGCCGGCTGTTGGAAGCTTAGCAGGTGGGAGAGTGCAAAAAGTTCACAAGAGAAATGTCTGATCAATTAAAAAGTATCTTCGCAAGAAAGGAAACGAGGTGGACTTGGGCATATCTAGTGGAACTCCTTCTCCTATAGAGATCAATTTTCCTAACAGTTGGCTGGTTGCTGGTAATAACATGGATGTGGCTAATGACTCTTTTACTCGCATATTTGGTGGTTGGATGGGACCAGCCGGTTCACCATGAATATATTAGTCTAGAACTGTCTGTTAGCTCCTACATTTTGATGATCACAATTTCTGAGTCATTGAATTAAGAAAGTTGTGTTTGAAATGGGATCCAGCTGAACTGATAAATTGTTTAAGCATCTTAGAGAAGCATGCTCGAGCAGAAGCATATAGACATGCTCGAGCAACATTAATGTAAATCATTTTCAAAAGCAAAGAAAGAACCTTGCTCGAGCAAAGTTTGATAGCTTGCTCAAGCACTAGCGATGGGCATGCTCGAGCATCATCGATCATTTTCCTCTTTCAAAGTATTTCAAAGAGCCTTGCCCGAGCATGATAAAATCATGCTCAAGCACTATGCTCGAGCAGAGAAATTCCCTTGCTCGAGCATCAGCGACAGAGATCATTTTTCTGACGTGATCAAGAGAAGCTTGCTCGAGCAAGCTTGGAATGTTGCTTGAGCAGAGTCATCCCTGTTCTTAAGATCTCCAACTCCAGAAATCATAAATCTTGCCATATCATTCTATTACTACTGTTTATTACACATTGCTATTACCAAATGCTACTAACAAGTTTGCTTGTGAATTTCAAATTGTTTAAACATGGATTAACAACGGATTTGAATAAAGCAAGTCGTGTGTCAGAAGCATTAAATGCAGCTACCTAAACCGGTGATAATCTCGGAAACCAATATTCTGATCGAAGTAAAGCTACCACTGATATTCCGACTGCACATTAAATGATATTTCTCAACGGGCAAAACAAAAGGAATGAAGAGTATGTCACCTCTGTAATTTCCACCAAGAATATTCAAATGGCGAAACTCTTGACGAAAGCTTCATCAGTCTAATGGACACATTCAAGTCTCTCAACGGCTATTCCACAAGCTTAATCAATTGAGTTATTAATTGCAACATCTATAAATAGCCGAAGCATTGAATTCCCCAACTACCGAAACGCTGTGCATTCAATTCTAATTTATCGTAAATCATTGTTTCAACTGTTTCATTAATATCTTCGGATATTCTCTTGTACTTCAGTGTTCATCTATAATCTACTCGTGAGGAGTTATTAAATACTTATTCATTTCACTTAGAGATTAAATCTTAAGGTTGAGGAACCTTAAGTGTGGGTTATCAATTACAACTTGTAAGGGGGAGCGAGTCCGAGTAAAGGGATCATCCTTTGTTTGCAGAGTGTGTAATTGTTCGTGAGTTTGAAAAGTCAGTGAAATCCCAATGTGTGCTTGGGGATTGGATGTAGGTCGAAGAGTTAGACCGAACCAGTATAAATCGTTTTGTGTCTCTTCTCATTCTCTATCTCTGTTTAATTGTATTTGTGCGAAAAATTTTAAGATCACCTATTCACCCCCTCTAGGTGATATTCTATCTTCACTGTCAAGGCCTTGGGGTTGCCTTGACAGCCAGAAATCTGAAGGAAGAATGCTTCCGGAAAAAATCCCACTTAGTCTTCTTAATGGAGACTAAGCAAAAAGCAAGAGTGGTGCGGAAGATTAGACGGCGATGTGGTTTTAATGAAGAATGATTGGTTGATCCTGTGGGAAGAAGTGGAGGCCTAGCATTATGGTGGTCGATGACATCTTGGTTAATATTCTTTATTTCTCCCCTAATGTTATTCATACTAAAGTTGCCTCGATGCTTTCTCTACTCCTTGTTATATCATTCTCATTTATGGCCCACCCGATGAAATAGAGAGGCGGTTGTGTTGGCAAGAAGTTCGGAGGATCGCTTTGAATATTAATGATTCTGGCTGTGCTTTGGAGACTTTAATGATATTTTAGCTCATCATGAGAAGGAGGGTGGTAGTCTTAGAGCTTGGAGGAAGATTCTTAATTTTAAATGCTTCGTAGCTGACTGTGAACTTGAGGATTTGGGTTTTAATGGATCTTGCTTCACTTGGTGTAATAATCAAGAAAGTCCGGATACTATTCGAGAGCGTATCGATAGGGCTTTTGGCAATTTTCTTTTAAGGGAGCAATTTCCAAATCTTCGGGATTTCAATGTGGATCCAATGGGGTCTAATCATCATCTTATTTTCATTCGAAGCTAGGCCAAGAGCCATCAGACTTCTTAGGTCTTCAGATTTGAATCCATTTGGGCGTCTCATGGAGGTTTTTTGGAAGTAATCAAAGGTTGTTGGCATGCGCTGTCATCTTGTGACCAGACGGTTCTTGAGGCTTTTATTGGTAACTTGATGCATTGTAGGAAGGAGTTAATTAAATGGAGCAAAAAGGAATTTCCCAACAATGCCAGGCTTATTGACCAATTAAAGTCCCAGTTGGCTAATCTTACCCAAGGTGATCTGAATCCAAGTAATTCTCGGGCTATATTGAATGTTAAGGGGGCAATTGAGAGAGATTTTGACTCAGAAGAACAGTATTGGTGGCAACATTCTCGTATCAAGTGGTTGGAAGCCGGGGAAAGAAATTCTCGTTTCTTTCATCTTTCAACTATCAAGAAGAGGCCGAGGAACCGTATATCATGTATTAAAGATGACTTCGGCAATTGGTGGATGGAAAAAGATGCTATTTCTAAGAACATTGCTAGCTATTTTCAGGATCTTTTTGCTACCTCTGGTTCTCATTCTATGGATACTGTAGTAAGCTATATTGACCTTAAAGTCTCTGAGGAAATGAACCAAAGACTCCTGTTACCCGTTTCAAGGGAGGAGATTAAATCTGCTGCCTTCAGTCTTGGGAGTACAAAGGCACCTGGACCTGATGGCTTCTCTGGTAAATTTTATCATTCTGCATGGTCTAAAAATGCCCTATTACGATTTGGTTTTAGTACGAATTGGGTGTATCTTGTTATGAAATGTGTTCGTTTTGTTAGCTTAAATATCGTTTATCCGGTGAAAATGTGAAATCATTTATTCCCGGTGAGGGCATCGCCATGAAGACCCCTTTCCCCATATTTATTCATCATTGTCTCTAAGGTGCTTTCTCTTATGGTTAGTAAGAGCCTTAATGACAAGCGGCTTAAAGGAATTAAATTGAGTAATGGGTGTCCAGTTCTTACTCATAGTTTTTTTTTTTGCTGATGATGCCCTATTGTATATGCATGTTAGTCATAGTAATTGCAATTATTTGGCTAGCCTTCTAGATTTGTATTGCGCATCTTCTGGCCAAGTTATTAATCTCGATAAATCTAGTATTTTTTTCTCCTCTAACACTCCAATTGTAGTGAGAAGTATGGTGGGCGGCCTGTTGGGTATCCCCGAATCTGAGGACCCTAGTCAATACCTTGGAATTTCGAGCATTTGGGGGAAAACTAAGCATCAGGCATTGGCTTATATCAGAGAACACATAATGAGCAAAATTTAAGAATGGAGCCAGTCCCTACTATCGTTCGCTGGCCGTGAAGTTATGATCAAAGCTGTTATCCAGGTGATTCCAATCTACCCGATGAACTGCTTCAGGTTTCCCCTTAAGACATGTAAGGAGATAAATAGCCTTATAGCTAATTTATGGTGGGATGGCAATGCCTTTGGAGGCAAGACCCATTAGAAAGCTCAGGGGTATATGACTAGTAGTAAAAGCTCTGGGGGCACGGGTTTTCAGGATCTTTCCATTATGAATGAGCTCTCTTGGCTAAAACGAGGTGGAGGCTCTTGATGAGGCCTAATGATCTATGGGCAAGGGTACTTAAAAGCGTATATTTCCCTAAAGTAGGCTTTATTGGTGCAAAAAAGGTCATAAGGCCTCATAGTATTGGTCTAGCATCTTGGATGGTTGAGACTTTCTCAAGAAGGACCTCAGATGGGATATTGGTGATGGTACCACAATAAGTATTTGGGATGATCCATGGGTCCCTAAGGTTAATTTTAGGTGAAACCTAGTAACACGATTGATCCAATCATCTCGAAGGCAAAGTCTCGTGATCTTATAAGTAATGAGCAGTGGAATCTTTCACCGGTTAATCAATACTTGCCCTCTGAAGTTAAAGAGGCGATATATGAAATCCATATCCCCACCAATGGATTGGAAGACAAGTTGGTTTGGACCAGTGCAAAGAATGGAGTGTATACGGTAAAGCTGGGATACCATTGTGGCAAGGACTAGAATTCTACCATAGTTAATAGAGCGGGATCATCGATTGTCATTCATTCCACCTGCTGGAACACGATCTGGAAGATTAAAGTAACCCCCCATGTTCAACAGTTCATCTGGCGCCTTTTAAGTAATGCAATTGCTACCAATTCCGCTTTGTATCGGCGAAAAAGGTCCCTCGACAACTGATGTCCAGTGTGTGTAGAAGTCGAGGAGAATATTGAGCATGTATTCTTCCACTGCCCCTGGACTCGTTGTGTCTGGTTTGGGTGTTCACTAAGCGTTAGAGTTGATGCTTCCAGTATATCTAACTTTAATGCTTAGTGGATCTCAACGTCAGGTATGCCTCTGATTAGAAAATAGGATCTTTTTTGATCTGCTGGCTTCTATGGTTTATTTGGAAAGCTAGAAATGCATTGATTTTTGACCATAAGCAACCGAACCCGAGTAATGTTATTGAATTGGCTAGGATGAGTAACTTTGAGTTTTGGGCTAATTATAAGACAGGGATTGGGGATCCATTCTTGTTGAGGGGCTGTGATAGTCTTGGCATTAAATGGTCTCCCCTACCTTTGATAGCCTCAAAATTAATTGTGATGGAGCCTTTTCACCTTATGAGACAAATGCTGCTATAGAGGTGGTATGCCGCGATCATGTGGGCTTTTTCAGGTGGGGTTTTGTGGATAAAGTTAAATCCATTTTTGCTTTTATGATCGAAGCCTTGGCGCTAAAAAGGGCCCTACTTCTAGCTGTTGACCTTGGGCATGATAAAGTAGTTTTTGAATCTGATTGCCTCCCTTTGATATCTTGTGTTGAGGCAAAGTCACCAGATTTGTATGATTGGAGGTGTTGAAGTATTATCCAGGATGTTATTGGTCTTCTATCTTCTAAGGTTGGGTTCTCCATATCTTTCTCCCCGAGAGGGGGCAACTGTGCTGCGGATCTTCTAGCAGCTGATGCTTATAAAGGGGTGTGCCCTATAGGGTGGGTCTCGCGACCAACACCTGCTTGTTATCTCTTCTAACCCTGGAGGCTTAGACGTCTTATGCTGGAGCTGATAATCCTTCGCATTCCAATTCTTCCTTTGATGGTGGCTGATTTGTTTGTTTCTAGTCTTTCTTGTTGTTTCCTTTTTATTGTGTTTCTTTCTATTGTATCTGCTTGTTTATGTTGTATTTGTCTTTGGATTTGTATTGCTCCTTTCCTTGTTCTTTGTTATGTTTTTCTCTAGATTGCTGCTTTTGCTTTTCTCCTTTATAACCGTCCCTTATGTGGGTTTCTATTAATAGATTTTCTTTGTTGACAAAAAAAAAAAAAAGTAAAAATAGAATTTGGAGATATTTGGGATACACTTTCGGTCAGAACCAAAACATAAGGAAATAATGGGATTTTTTCAATTTTAATGATTCCAAAGTACTTAAAATGAAAAGTTGTATGAGGTAAAGGTTGAAAAATAATTTTGGAAGCATTAGGGCTAAATCACAAGAAATTTTAAAATCTATTGAAGTAAGTTTCCGGCGTGAGATGATTTGTGACACAATTTTTGTTTATTAAATGGTGTTAAATGGCTATGAAATTTTATAGACTTAAAGTAGACATCTCAAGATTTAATTTTATAGGTAATTCATAATCTTTAGAGGTGTCTACAAAGAAATATGAATTTTTGAAGTTTACACATGAATCTAGAACTTTAATCTAGATAGAGACAAGATTTAAGTGAAACTGGGCTAGTATGCATGCAACTAACCACCTGTGGTATTTTTGTATAGAAATAGACTTATCAAGGGTCCCATAAATTTTTAAAGTTGCTGAAAATTTCTGGACAATTTTGAAAAAATCTGAAAATGAAAGCCTTAAAGGTCAAGATTAATTATTTGGTGTTTTTGTGACTAATAAAGGGATTTTAGCCATAAAAGAGCCATAATATAATTAATTCAAGTATTATATGAATTATGGAGAATTTGCATAAGTGATGAATATTATTTATAATTATAGGAATTTCCACCGCAGAACCTGTTAAAAAAAATTTAGGAGAGAGTAGTAGTGTAAAAATCCATCGGGTAGTAACTCTAATCTCACATACTCTATATATTTGTGTATGCATGTTTGTACCATGATTTTGATCCGTGTCTAGGACACGTGCCTATGGTATTCAGTTATGTTGGGTTCAAGGCCCAGTCGTTGTTTTTCTCAGCGCTGTGGATCTGCAAGTTACTGTGTACTTTATGGTCAATGCTGTGTGCATTATGTGACTGTATGTTCCAGGAATTGTTGTGTGCTGCGCTTTACAGTCGATGCTATGTGCATTATGTGACTGTATGTTCCGGGAATTGCTGCATGTGTTATATGATCATATGTGATATATATTGAATGTCGTATTGTTTATTTTGTGATTATGATTGACTATCATACACTATTTATACATTGTACATAAGATTAATTGTTACTTTGAGATTCAATCTTGAATCTCAGATATTGCCACTAGTCTAGGAAAAAGACGGAAGGATGATCATGGTGAGAAGGACAAGGTGGTGGAGTAGTATTGGAGGTGACTGTTGGCAGACTGGTGACATGGAAAGATATAGTTTTTATTTTGTTGTTGTTTTGTGTAGTCTCAGTAGTGGTGGTGTATTAATATTGGTACTTAATATTTTGGAATGACTCTATAAATGTTTAAGTTGGTGATCCTGGAGATTTAAGTAAGTTTAAGTTAATCAGTACTCATAGCCCAAACGGTTAAATATGCTATTGCGCTTAAAACTCTATTATAAATGATTATCGGCAATGTTGTTAAAATCGAGATACTATACAAGATCGGGAAGGGGTGTGAAGATTATAAATTGTGGGATCGACTACTACTCAAGATATAAAGTTATATTCGGCTTGTTGTTTAACATGAACCTCACATCCCCAAATTTTAAGAAATGACAAATTGGGTTTCTTCCTAGTCCATAGTGTCTTTTCAACTGCCTTTGACGGAACACGATTTAGTGTGGACGTTAAATGCTGTTTCTAGGCCATGGCCCCAAAAGGAAGGTGGAAGATCTGTTTGACTCATCATAGATCGAACCATATCTAATAGAGTTCGATTCCTCGTTCGAAACACCATTCCATTGAGGTGTTCCTGGAGGAGTAAGTTGTGAAATGATCCCACAACTCTTAAGATGGTCAATGAACTCTTGGCTCAAATATTCACCACCTTGATCAGATCGAAGTGCCTTAATTGTTTTGCCAAGTTGGTTTTGCACTTCATTTTAGAATATTTTGAACATTTCAAAAGATTCAGACTTATGTTTCATTAGATAGATATACCCATATCCGGTAAAATCGTCTATAAATGTAATGAAGTACAAATGACGGAAAGGGTTAAATTATAGGTTTTTTTTTTAAATTTTAAAAAACCTATAATTTAACCTTTTCCTTTTTATGTTTTCCTTGTGTGTATAATATAATTTGTCCTTTTCCCTATCATCTCTTTGCCACTTCTCCTTTCCACATCCTTTTTATTACCCTACTCCTCTCTCTGACGACGTGTCAAGTGAACGTCCACAAAACAAAATTAAACCCCTCTCTCTATGTCTCTCAAGTGTCATTTTCTCACATATACTTCACACAAAAGAAACAGCCATTCACTTAATCCCCTTGTCATTTCCTTCCTTCTCTTTGCCTTCGGCTTCCTCTCATCCTAACTTGTTCTCTCCCTCTCTGTGCAAAACCAAAACTCATCAAACACATATATACACACAGTTTTGCAGAAAGATTGCTTCTTTTGGAGAAGATATAGAAGAATATGGAGTTATTTTAGGCACAACCAGATTTTTCTTTGCATATTAGTCATCCGAACGCGAAACCCTCTCCAGGATGGAGAAATAGCCACACCGACTAGAGATCTAGCTACACTGACTCACCAAGTGCAGCAGCCAGCGAGAAGCTGAGAATTAAAAGCTGGATCTGAAACGTGCGATACTAGCGATTTCTACGATTTACCTGTCGATCCCATCGTTCCAAAGCAATTTACGATTTTTGTGTCCTGTTGGATCGTTTGGTTTCAACATATCGCAGGATCGTGTGATCTCACGAGTCAAAACATGATTTCATAACAGTGATTATCAGAGAGGGGGTGTGACGAAAAATATACCTCATATAAACTTAAAGGATTAAAAGTAGGGAAAATTACATTTAAATACTATTTGAATTTGCAAAACCCCCAAATGTCTGTGGAATTTGTTTGAGTACTTAAAGGTACTAAGGACCACATGGGATTTACAAATTCGGGTGAATTTACCATTTTGCCTTAGTTTTAAATAAATTAAAAAATAAAATAAAAATGGCCCTCGCCGGAGGGCCACCGTCGGGTGGCCGGAAATCCGATGATAGTTTTTTTGGGGGAGTGGTTTTTTTTTTTTTTTTTAATAAAAAAAAGATTCATTCAAAGTGGGGGAGATGGGGTTCGAACCCCCCAATTTCATTGGTCCAAGTGGCCCAACCATTGAGCCACTTGGTTCCTTTGATATATATATATATATATATATGAATTAATATATATATATATATATATTCTTCTTAACATTTTTTCCATCAACAAACACTCTTGTAAATCTCATTATTGAACTTGTAAATGCCATTAAAGAATTGGTAATTGCCATTGAAAGATTTGTTATAATTGCATTTTTTTTTTCATCAAAGTGAATTATCATAAATCTTTCAATGGCATTTACAAATTTTTCAATAGCATTTACAAGTTTGTTGTTCAGGTTTACCATTTTTGTCTCTGAGGGAACAACAAATAAAAATGGATTATCACAAATCTTTCAATGGCATTTACAAATTCTTCAATGACATTTACAAATTTTTCAATGGCGGTTCATTTAATTGTTTTTTGAGATTTACCATTTTTGTTTCGAGGGAACAACAAATGAAAGTGAATTATTACAAATCTTTCAATGACATTTAAAATGGTAAACCTCAAAAAACAACTCGAATCGCCATTGAAAAATTTGTAAATGCCATTGAAAGATTTGTAAATGTTATTGAAAGATTTGTAACAATCCACTTTCATTTGTTGTTTCCTCGAGAGACAAAAATAGTAAATGAAAAAAAAAAAACCATCATTGGATTTCCGGCCGCCGGTGCCGCCGCCATTGGCGGTTGGCGGCGGCGGCCCTCCGCGAGGGTTATTTATATATATTTTTAATTTATTTAAAACTAAGGGCAAAAGGGTAAATTCACCCGAATTTATAAATCCCCATATGGTTCTTGGTACCTTTAAGTCCTTTAAAAAATTCAATAGACATTTAGGGATTTTACAAATTCAAATGGTATTTAAATATAATTTTCCTTTAAAAGTATAATTTAACTAAAAAGAAAAATTAATCCTCTCGTTCGTAGTTTTATACATGGTCAATATTGTTGGCGAAATGACAATCCCGCAATACAATGTAGCATAAAAACTAAACAAAAACAAACGACAATCACCCGATTAATCGCTTCCACTTCATGTCTAAAAAATGGAGATGATCAAATATATATAAATTTTCTTCTAAATTTTTTCCTAAAGACTACTCCGCCTATTTCTATGGATAAGAAGTCTAATTTCAATAATAATGCTGCAGGATATCTTATGTTTGAAAATAATTTCTATGATATATAGGTGTCATGTCTGTCATTAATAAATTAATGTCATGGCATTCTATTAAAAAAAAAAAAAAAAAAAAAAAGATAAAATGTTATATAACAACAGCATGCTATGCATCCATTAGTTTTTAATTAATTTAGGCCAAACAAAGACACTTCTTGTTTTTAATTTGAGGGGAATGCACTAACATGATTGATACTACAAGTGAGATTGAACATGTAATGTCTTACTTACGAGGAATTTCATGTCATTAAGCCAAGATCATTGGCAAAAAAATTAATTTTTATTATTTGTAGCTGTTATTTTAATTTCTATTATTTCAATTCATCTCGAGGAATATTATGTTTAAAGGTTAATACAATTTTTACTCCCTCAAATTTGTTGTCATTTTGGTTTTGATCCCTCAAATTTAAAAACTGGGGTTTTAATCTCTTAAGTTCCATTCTGTTTAAAATATTGGTCCTTATTATTAAATAAAAATCTAAACTATTTTATCTCTTAAAGAACCAAAACCTCTTGATTGAAACTTTTGATGTACTAAATATTTTATTAATAGTTACTTTTTTGGGCCAATGGTTTTGAAGTCAAATCTCAGTACGGCCGTGCATGTTTGGATTAGCAGTACAAACTGCTTTTTCAACGAGATTTATGATAGACAAGGTAAATTTGAGAGAGGAATTTTATTTCGACTTGTGTGAACATGTTTTTCCAACGTCAATCCAAACAGGCTTAAAACAATCACTATTTGATTGCGTTATATTTGAGCATTGTGTAAATCAATTAGAAGTAATTCTCTCAAAAACATCTTTTACATTTCACATGCATATATAAACTCGATACCTCGTATTTAAACCGTCAAAGCCACTTTCATTAAAGGGATAAGGGTCTTAAATGCCATGGAAGTTTTTGCTCAGGAGCACTGGTAAGACGGAAGTTTTTTTTGGACAAAAAATGCCATGGAAGTTCACAAGACGTAGCAATTTTGCCCCGGAAGTATCATTTTTGCCATGGAAGTTTTCACTAAGGAGCAATTTTGCCCCAGAAGTTTTCGTTGAGGAGCAATTTTGCCTCGGAAGTTTACACTAAGGAGCAATTTTGCCTCGGAAGTTTACAAAACGTAGCAATTTTTCCCTCCTGTCCCCAAATATTAAATTTGACTATTAAATCAGTCAAAGACCACACATTTCATACCTTGAAAAGGTTGAACTTGGAGTCGAGAGAAGGAGATCCTTCACATGTTGAAATCAAGGCGACCAGAATTTGTGAAGCCGAACTGGTCAAAGGGACTGAAAGGTTTGTCACAAAATGCAAATGAAACGCAAAACGAGAAATGAATTGTCCCAAAAATTGGTTCAGTAAAACAAATCAATAGTGATAATATTTACGTTTGTATAGACGATCATTTGCTTAGATCATAAGTGATGCTTCCTTTGGGTTTTGTGATTGTCGACCTTTTAGTCCCTTTGACCGCTTTGCTTCACAAATTTCGGCCACCTTGAGCTCAACATCTCAAGGATCTCCTTCTCTCGCTCCAAGTTTGACCTTTTCAAGGCATAACATGTGTAGTCTTTGACTCGATTTAATAGTCAAATTTAATATTTGGGGATGATGATTGAATATTATTACACTTATTTGTATCTCTTGGTGAATAAATTTAGGATTGTTTAGTTAATAAATAATGGATTTTATTACTTAATCGAGCTTTGAGCTTTCAATTGGATTTGATTCATTTTTATGATTAAATTCCAAATTTACGTGATTTAGTATTTTCGCCATAACTTTTGATCTAGTATCCGATTAGCCTGATTCTTCTTTCTTTTTTAGATGATTCGAGAGCTACAATTGTTATGAAGACTCGGAAAAGGCTGATTCAGACAAGAAGATGGACGAAATTGGAGCTAAAGACGGACCCAATTTTTACGGATTTTTATTTTGCTCGAATTTTATAATAAAAGACCATTTATTAGAGGTTTCCTATTCTTAGAAGTTTCCTATTTTTAAAGGTTTCCTATTTTTGGGTCAATCTTGTAGCCCTAGTGTTTCCTATTTATAGGTTAGATTAGATGGCTAAAAATATAATCTCAATTACGTTGAATAGGATTTCTTTTTGGTTTTATTCTTCATCTTTTCTTCTGTGTTTTGCTTAGCCATGCTTGGCTAAGCTTCGTGGTTAACCCAACGTGAAGATTCCATGATTCATCCAGAGAACTTGTGCTTTATCGATGATTTAACTCATTTCTATTTTCATATTATCGGAGCCGATTTTGAAATAGTTCGAATATTAGATTTAATATTCGGTTTGGTTTATCCCAAGGACTAAGTTCGAACTAGGTTAAGTTTTGTGCGATTGCACGTTGGGACGCCATTGTTCGGACATATTCTAGGCGATCATCTAGTCGAGGGATTTTCTGGGCGAATGCAGAGATCTCGGTTTGTCCAGAGCCAAACGTGGGTTATTTATATTTTGTTCAATGATGGAAGTCTCTGGAATCCGAATGTTGGGTTGATCGATTTTAATCTGCTTCTTCTCATTTTCTTATATTCTATTTTATCTTTACTTCATTTAAATTACATTTCTATTTTAGTTTATTAATTTAAAAATCCAAAATCCAATCCCCCTTGTTTTCATTGCATTTGCATGACATTTAGATTACTTAGGATTCAATAAAAGGCTCCTCGAGAAGAGATAACGATCCTAGGTTTGCCTATACGCAATCCTTGGTTAATTGTTGATTGTGGACCCTAAGGCTAATGACAAAAGGTCTTCATCGTGGGGACGAAGGGCAAAATTGCCCCTTAGTGAAAACTTCCGGCAAAATTGCTCCTCGCGAAAACTTCCTTGGCATTTTTGGTCCAAAAAAAAACTTCCGTCTTACCGGTGCTCCCGAAAGTGAAAACTTCCATGGCATTTAAGACCCTTATCCCTTCATTAAAACTAACGCTTGTTGGTCTTTTTTCCCCTTTCTTTTCTTGTTTAATTTAAATTAATATGAATTATTTGATTAAATATGATGGTTTAGTAGACAATTTAGTTCGCATCGATTTTAAATTTTAAAATAAAAATTTTATTTTACAACATAATAACTAGTGACATTTACTTGGGGCTTTATGGTCCAATGACACTAAGCAAACCTTTTAATTTTTTTTAAGCGTGAAATTGTGAATTCAACTCTTTATGGACACCATTGGTGTATGAGTTCCTTCACATGTAGTCCATCCCGGAGGTGTTGAAATTGATATCAGGGTTTAAAAGCCAAATTTGGGCCGGGGCGTTGTCAAAAGATTCCCCAACTGCTCTCTTTATTGCTACATTCTTTTCCTCAATAGTGGCATTGGCGGCATCTAAGGCATTCCATCAGCCGTCTAGCTGAGCTCGGACTTCTTTCTGTTCTTGCTCCAGCAGCCCTATAATGGACTTGTCCTTAGTATGAATATCGTGAAATTGGCGCAGACGAAAGGCTGCCTTATTCAAATCCATTTTGGTTGTCTCCACCTCCTGTTGCATCTTATCCCTTGTTGCTTCAGCAGCCTCTACTTGTCTCAGAGCATCAAATTTAACCGCCTCCGTCAGACGTTTGTGATCTTCTGCTTCTGGTTTCAACCTTTCTAACTCGAAAACTTGTGCAGCATACTGTGAATTCACAGTGACCAGAGTTCGGGCCAAACCAACAAACTATAAGACACATTGCTCTAACTCAACAATTCTCTTTAGCTCGGCACTGCCATACATGGTTGATTCGGAGAAGCGCTCTGGGGCCAGATAGCCGAACGAAGCTCGGTAGGGACGTTATGAGTCGAGACAACTCCGCAGGGAAACCTTGGGGTTGGCGGAGGTGGAGGAGGAAGACTTGTGGAAGACGGAAGGACATGAACCTTTGCAATAGGCATTTTGATAGTGGCAGGTTCTTTGGATTTTGTGGAGGAACTGGATGGGTCGACCTTTGTTTTCTTGGCCGGATTAGCTTGGCCACCTTCTCTAATACCTGGAGCAATAGATTTGGATGCGATCCTTTTCTTGTCGGTCCCCGGTTTTATGAGGCCGATATTGGTTAAGGCAACAACAAAGAAGGGCATTTGTCTTGTAGGTTGGTTGGTAAAAAAAACGAATGATTAGTTATTCATTTAAAAATCCACGGCATGCAATGTGACATGGAAAAATCAAATATCCGTACTCGTCAAAGGTTGTCCTTTGGCCTAAGATTGCGGGAGATGATTGGCCAAATCCAATGGGCCACGTTCTATAACACGATGCTCAAGGTTAGATATGGTTTCATGCTCAACATCAGAGAGGTTGTCGACATGGAAGTCAAAGTCGGAGGGAGAGAGTTCATGGTGGCCATATGTCTAGTACAAGGGAAATTTCTCTTCTACCTCCTCAGATTTAACGGCCTTAACGGCTTGAAGGAACCAAGGTAGTTGCCCGAACTCGGCAAACTACTTTAAAAAATGAGGATTTGAAATAGGTGAAGGAGTCAGTGAGTGGTACAAAAAGGTCGTGGCCACGGGCGCTCTGGAGTGAGGCCCAGCCCTTCTTGGAGGAGGCATTATCACCGGCTTCATTATTGGCATTTTGAACCCCATAGAAGTAAAAGAAAACGGGGATTGTACAAGTCAGCTTCTCGACTTTGCAGAAGTTCTCAAAATCAACGGTGATTGCCTAATCATCAAGATGAAGTTGGGAAAGAGCAAGGTGCAAATGGTTTAGAAGATTAACTTGAAATTTCGTGAAAGGGAAGCAAATACCGAGACAAGAAATGCAACCCCAGTAGAAGAAGAAGAAGTGAGGGTCATTGTTCCTAGCTCGGCTGCTGAATATTGATTCTCCAGACGAGGGTAAGTGGATGGAATAATCTTCTCCGCTACACAGACCTATCTCGATGAGTTCCTTGATGATCATTGTGCTTGTAGTATTTAACACCTCGTTGGTGACCCAATGACCCAGATTTGTTGAAGCTTTAGAAGGACCTGCAGAAACTTTTCTTTTTGTCAGGGATCGTTCAGTATGGCGCAAAGGAGAAATGGAAGTAGTAAGAATACCTGGCTGTTGAGGAGTCGAAAAAATTTCGGAAGTATGAGAGTGCAGGGAGCTCTGTGGAAGCGAGACATTTTCTCTGATAAGGCAAGGAAAGTCGTAAGCGTAAAGAAGAGAGAAAAGAAGGAAGTCGAAATATATAGACATCTGAATGTGAGGAGTCAAGGATAACCTCAACAATTCCTATTGAAAATTAGATTTCCCTCTGAAAAGTGTAATAATGACCGCCATGAAGTGATGTGAATATTAAATGTGCACGAATCCCGAAGACGAGCGCACGGGTTTCAAATACGGTGAAAGTGGCCTGTACGCGAGAAAAGGTGGTCTTACGTCATGGCATCAGTAGCGCAGACAAAAAGAATCTGTTTGTATACCTTTCATTTATGATACCCTGGATTGGGGGCAACACACGTGGTGGAAATAGATGAACCCGGCAGTTAAGGGTTCATGTGTACAGATGAAATTCGGACTATCATAAAACAAACTTGACACATATGCCTGGGGGCAAGTTATGAATGACTCAATCTTGGTGTTACTCCAAAACCAAGTGAGAAAAATCCACAAAGGACAATGAATGAAAGCAAAGCAGATAAAAAGTCCGGATCGAGAGTTCAATCAACCCCAGTAGCTCTGAACCCTGAACTACCAAGCTTGGGGGCAACTGTTTTGGACTCGTATATTGGGCCCAGTTAGCATGCGGCCTAACAAGAGTACTTGGAGAATGCTAATAAGGTGAAACGCTAATCACTTTGTAATCTCGACACTAATCATGGACAATATAGGTAGTAGAGTAAGCATACACAGGTAGTGGAGTAGGCATTCGGACATGGAGAATGCATACAGCGCAAGGGCTGAAACCCTAGAGGTAATCCCTATAAATAGGAGATTAACCTCACAGGTGCATATACTCTAGTCATATCCTTTTACTATCCACCCCCTTTGGCTTACTGCCATTATCGTGTAGCACAGTGATCTCACGGTGTTCTTTGGTGTCTTCCTCATAGACACTGTAGAACCATTATACCCTCCCTGGTGTTAGCTTGTATACATCTCGGAAAGCATTACTGATCCCATATAAATCATTCACTAACCCCTCGAGGTTAGACATTTGTATTCTTACAACAGAACATATACATACATAAAAAGAAACAGAATGAGAAATGAAATTAGTTGCTTGTTTATGTGTCTGAACACGTTAAAACTTCCTCTATTTAAACTTCTAAAAACATAGGCCTATAGGCAACACCTAAACCATATGAAAGCAAGGTTGAAAGATTACCTTGGTGTACGTTCAACTTCGCTGATCCTCACCGTCAACAATCACCTCTATTTTTGGTATTTAAAACAAAGTAAAACAGCTGTTGAACCCTCTCTCTCGACTCTCTCTCTTTCTCTTCCCCCCACCTTCACGTCTCTCCTATCTCCTTCTCGGTCTCACTTGGCTGGAGGAAGTGAGTGAATGAAGGATGCAGGGCCATGGTTATATGTATATCAACTGGCGGTCTGGTCCAAGAGAAAAGAAGGAGAACGACTGAGTGGAGCATAATGGGATTTAGTGAATAAGTAGGTATGTGTGCATCTGGATGATGAAGGGGTGTTGTTGGGCTTTTTATTTGCTGTTGGGGTGAGAATTTATTGAATAAAAAGAAGAGGGATTTATTTTATAAAGGAGGTAATGGGTGGAAACAATTACTTGGATAAATATTAAGATTCAATCGTTAATTTTATTTAAAGATTTTTTTTTTCTCAATTAAATCTTTTTGGCGTTAAAATATTATTTTTAAAATATTTATGTAAAAAATTATTCCCTAATTTTTGTCCTTAATTTGTGGGAAATATTCTAATAATTAATTTCATAATTATTTTAGGGAAATTTCACAATTCAATTTCTCCTATAATATTCAAACTTTAAAATCCCAATATTTGGGATGTTACATTATACCTCACCGGTCTAGGCCTCGGGTTGATTCTGATATGACTCACTAACCCTCGATGTAGTACCTTAATCGGTTTAGTGGCTGGTTAGGGTTTCAGAACCTCTGAATGTACACAATAATTTACTTCTTCTTCTTTTTTTTTTTTTTTTTTTTTTTTTTTTTCTAAAACGACAAATGATAGAATTAAATGAAACGAACAAGAGAAGGCACTTTAAGCATAAACACATCAAAAAGGGAGCCAAAAGGTAAGAGGAGGAGGGGCCTTTAAGCTCCTTTTGCGTTCCTTTTGGGGGGCTCATTGACCTATCAGATCATTGTAGAAAAAGCTCACTACTTACCTCTATTTCACTATACAACATTTATTGCCCAATGCATTAGCCTCAGTATACCTAAGACAATAACGGTGGATTATGTTATTATGCAGTCATGTATAGTCAGATTTTTGTGCTCTATCATTCACCGACATATATAAAAGTGAGCCCTTGACTATGACTTGTAAATTATATATATATATATATATATGTGTGTGTGTGCATGGAAATTATATCCATTACATTATTCATAAAATTATAGGCTAAAATATATTTTTAGACATTTAAGTTTTATATGAGGTATCCTTTTGCTTCTATATTTCTAATACCGTTAATGTTGTAATGAAAAATGTTGACAAAGCAAACTGAAATGATGATTGTGTAGTTGTAAAAACATATTTAGTTTTAAATTTTTTAAGATAATATATTTTGATTATTGAACTAAAATAAACCGACAAATTGCTACAAATGATGTTTTGCTATTTAGATTATAAAACTAATTTCTTTAATACAATTGAGATTTTGATATTGACTAATTCATACGGTTGTAGATATTTTTCAATTTACACATATTTTAAATTTAAATTTAATAGCATTTAATTAAATAGTCATCACTTAAGTTTATATAAGCATCACTTGAATTTGTTGCGTTATCGTTTTTCTGTTAGAAATATTAACAAGATTAGAATTATGGGACTAATAGTATATTTTATAAAGTTAAAAGACCAAAAAAAATTCTTATACAAACTTAAAAGATTAAAAGTATACTTTAAGCTAAAAACGAAAATTAATCATCTAGTTGGTGTTTTTATCCATGGTCAATAATATTGTTGACGAGATGGCAATCCCACAATACAGGGCACACCAGTACAAGGAAGTTTTTTAAATGAAAAACCGGCCGCAATCTGTAGAATAAAAACTAAACAAAAACAAAAGACAATCACCCGATTAACTAGCTTCCATCTCTTGTCTAAAAGGTGGAGATGATCAAATATATATAAATTTTCTTCTAATTCTTTTCCCCTGAAGATCACTACCTGCCTATTTCTATGGATAAGAAGTCTAATTTCAATAATAATGCTGCAGGATATCTTATGCTTGTAAATAATTTCTACTACCCCGATTCTAAATATAGAATATAGTTTGTAGTGCAAATTATGTCTATATTTAAGACCGGAGGAGTATTATATATAGGTGTCATGTCTATCACTAATAAATTAATGTCATGGCATTCGATAAAAAAAGATAAAAGGTTATATAACAACAGCATGCTATGCATCAATTAGTTTTAAATTAATTAGGCCAAACAAAGACATTTTTTATTTTTAATTAGAGGGGAATGCATTAACAGATTGAAATTACAAGTGAGATTGAACTTGTAATCTTTTACTTTACAGAGAAACTTTAATGTCTTTAGGCTACAATGCCATTGGCAAAAGAATTAATTTCTATTATTTGTAGTAGTTATTTCAATTTCTATTATTTCAATTCATCTCAGAGGACTATTATATTTAAAGGTTAATACAATCTTTACTCCTACAAGTTTGATGTCATTTTGGTTTTGGTTCCTCAATTTTAAAACCCGAGGTTTTGATCCCTTAAGTTCCATTTTGTTTAAAATATTGGTCATTATTATTAAATAATAATCTGAATCATTTTACCTCTTGAAGAACCAAAACCTCTTGATTGAAACTTGATGTACTGAAGATTTTATTAACAGTTACTTTTTTGGGCCAATGCTTTTGAAGTCAAATTTCAGTTCAGGAGACTAGTGATTAAACAGTGTTCTAATAGCATGTTTGGATATAACGGTAAAATCTGTTTTTCTAATATAATTTATGGTATATGAGGTAAATTTGTGATATGACTTTTGTTTCGACTTATATGAACGTACTTTTCCATTTTCCAATGTTAACCAAAGGCCAAAGTCTTAGACTCTTAGTTGACAAATAATCCATCTTCACTCCATTTTTCTTCTTTTTCAGCCACTTCTATTAAAACTAAAGCTTGTTGGTCTTTCTTTTTTTCCCCCTTTCTTTTCTTGTTTAGTTTAAATTAATCTCAATTATTTGATTAAATTTGATGGTTTAGTATACAATTTAGTTCGCATCGATTTTAAATTTTAAAATAAAAATTTTATTTTACAACATAATAACTAGTGACATTTACTTGTTGGGGGGTTTTGTGATCGAATGACACTAAGCAAACCTTTTAATTTTTTTAAGAGTGAAATTGTGAATTCAACTCTTTATGAACACGATTGGTGTATGAGTTCCATCAAAAGAATGGAAAAAAAAAAAAAAAAAAAAAAAAAAAAAAAGAACAGTATGATATATTTATGATAAAATACAGTTAATCTCAGACTTTATGTAAATGCACAACCGATGAAACATTCAATTCAAGGAACTTTGACTTTTCCAATATTGTCCGGCATATATTCAATAAACTTTTTTTAAAAAATTTCTTAATTAAAAATTTTATTTGTGAGAATGATATAATATAAATTAGAATACAGGAACTCTTTGTGTATATAATTTGCAAAGTAACTATACTTTTTGTATATGAAAACTTAATAAATTCTTTTCAGTACTAAAATTTTCGACGTGAGACATTTTCCAATTTTTTACCAACAAAATTTATATGAGATTAAACTATCTATAAATCATGAAAAATAAATTTTGTTCTATGTAGTCCAGTAGAACAAGTCACCGTGGAGCCATTTTTGAATTATTCAAACAAAACAAGGATATAATTTCTCGCATACAAACAAACACAAATTGTTAGAGGGAGTTACTTTCTCAAGTCCCAAATATAAAAGTTTAACAACTAATTTATAAAGAGGTTATAAAAAACACAGTTAAATTTTTAATTTATAAGAAATTTGAGTTGATTTTATTAAAATACCCACCTTAAACATTTGCATTAAAAAAAAACCTTGATGAAAACCCTTTAATAAGTGCAATTTATATGGATAATTTAGAAAAAATATAAATTTAAGAGATAAAGAAAATTAAATTATTATATTTAAAACTAAAATAAACTCTTTAATTAACTTCTAGACCAGCTGCGAAACTTTTTTTTTTTTGTTTGGTTAGTAAATAGTGTCGTAAATAACTAATCTAATTGAGATTTGAGAGCAAGAGAATTAAAACACAATAGGAATATACAAAGCACTACAAAAAAAATGACTATGAAATTCTACCTTGCACCATCAAATTGGAAGAAAGAGTACTAAATTATTTCCTTTATATTCATATATATATTTTTTACAATCCATTGTACTTCAACATATATATATTTTTACAATCCATTGCTTCAACTTTTTGTGCAATATAATATTGAACAGAGACTAAAGTGTAAAGCCACAAACCAGCATGAACAAAAAGAAATTGTGTTTCGAAAGCCGTTGATCTTACCTAGTCAAAACATGTAATTAATGTAAAAGCAGTTTTGTTTTTGAAAATTACAAAAAAAATATTTCCAAATTAAAAACCAAATAAATACTACGATTATATTTGAAAAAGGGAAATTGCTGAAAATTTCATGGTTAAAAATTTATTAGCCAAAGATACATGAAATTTGTTTAAAAACTCAAATATTTGAGCGGATTGTTTGCAATATATTTTCAACTATTTGCAAATGTCTTTCATTTTGCCTCTGAAATGGAACAATTGCAACTCATTTTTAGTAGATGTAAGTCTTCTTTTAGATGTGTTTAACCTATCTTTAATTATGTGCAAAAGTTTTCAAAAAGAGAAAATATTCACACATAAATGAAAATATGTTAACAATAGTTGAAGAAGAGTTGTATCTGCTGATATATGATGAAGATGAAGATGAATTGCATCAACCCAATCATGAGATGTTCTTAAACAACTTAAAGTTTATGTATTTTGGGTAATAAATCTTTAAACGAGGGATTTTTTAAAAATTTTCCATTTGAAAACTAATTAGAAAAACGTCTTTCAAATATTTCTTAACCAACAGTTTTCCAAACACAAACTAAAAGGCAAAATGATCTAAGCTTATCTTGGAGCACCAATATATATATATATATATATATATATATATATATATATTAGAGAGAGAGAGAGTTAGGAAGGGTCGGGGAAAGAAGCATAAGAAGGCAGGCTTTGATAATGTAGAGTTTAGCTTTCTGCTGGGAGAGAAAGCGTCGAGGCTTTTGGAAACTTACCAGCTTCTTCTTGTTCTTGTTCTTGTTTGAAGCTGTCATGGTGGATTCATTATTAGCTCTTGTTGTGTCCATCATCATCTTCTCCACTGATGATCTTCTCTGTTATCTCCTTTATGTATTATTATACGTATTAGACTGAGAGCTATACGTATACGTACAGCCACTCGATCGATCTCACACAAAACCTCTATGAACTTCCAAGTTTCATGAACTGGGATTTGCTTTGAACGCGGACCATTTCTCACACTCCTTATAGAGTTCCAATGTGGGACCCTATGATTGTTAATATCACTAAATGAAGCAAATATTAAGTACGCACTTCCTTAAATTTGAAAAAAAATAAGTGAAATTTGGGGTAAATTTCTCTTTTTATAAATTTTATTGGTGAGGGTTACATGATAAGATCGATCTCACACAGCTATGAGCTTTCAAGTTTCATGAACAAGGATTTGCTTTGAAGGCTGGCCTTCTCTCTCTCAATCCTTCTTTTAAAGCGCTCCAATGTGGGACCCCATGCATATGATTGTTAATAGCACTAAATGAAGCAAATATTAAGTACGCACTTCCTTAAATTTTATAATAAATTTTTTTTTAAAAAAAAAAAAAAGTGAAAAAAATCGGGGTAAATTTCCCTTATTAGAAATTTTATTGGTTGGAGTTGCATGATAAGGCAAATTTTATTCACGCAAAATACTTCTGGTATGACTTATATCCTTCTCACCAATAAAATTTTTAATGGAAACTTTTCTTCAAATTTTCTCTTATCAAATAAATATGTAGAAGTGGAGCACAATCCAATTGCTAAATATATTAATATTATCATCATTATATTTTATCAACCATTGTATTTGATCAACCCCACTTAATGGAATAAATTTTTTGTTGTATCATATTTGGATAAATCACATGTTTTATAAGCGATGATGAAAAAATATATATACAAATATATTTATATCATATATATTTTATCATATTCTACATTCAATCTTGGAAAAATTCTAGAAAAATACAATTAAAAATAGGAAAAATAAATTGGTGTTGTGAATTTCTCAAATCTCATATAGGAATTGAAATACAAATATGGTATTTCTAATTCGGACCAAATAACCTAATTGCTCGAAGTTAAGTTCTAAAACATGAAAAGGAAGTCGTTAATGTAAAATCTGATGTTGTTAATATAGATATAGATGTTGTTATTGGCCCCTGAAACTTGTGTCCTCAAAATTATCCTTGGTTTTTGGGATATGAATTTGTGAAACATGAAAGTAAAGCATTAATGTAAAATGTAATGTTGTTAATATAGATATAAATATTGTTATTGACCCTAAAAACTTGTGCCTTCAAAATTATCCCTGATTTTTTGGATATGACAAAGTTGTCAAACGTGAAAGTAAAGTTGTTAGTGTAAAATCTGATATTGTTAATATAGATACAGATGTTGTTATGTTGTTTATCATTTTTTTAAACGATCTTATACATACATACATACATCCCATTTTTAATATACACACTTGATTTTACAAAACACAAAGTTACTTTATCATATTCTATTAAACTTTGTGTATGTTTATCTTTTTAAATGATTTTATATATTTAAATTAATAGTTCTTGTATCATATCGGGGACACTGTTTTTTTATCACATAAATATCTTAGGTTTAAGAAGAAATTATATTGCTGTCACCAAAAATATCTAGTGTGTATATTTTTTAATTATTATTTCTTTTATCACATGGGGAAACTGTTTTTTTAACACATAAATATCTTATGTTTAAGAAGAAATTATATTCCTGTCAGCATAAATATCGAGTGTGTGTCGTGTGTGTGTATTTCTTCATTATTATTTCCTGTATCACATGGGGGAAACTGTTTTTTTTTATCACATAAATATCTTAGGTGTAAGAAGAAATATATTACTGTCAGCATAAATATCTAGTGTGTGTGTGTATTTTATAATTATTATTTCTTGTATTACATGGGGGAAACTGTTTTTTTTTTATCACATAAATATCTTAGGTTTAAGAAGAAATTACATTGCTGTCAGCATAAATATCTAGTGCCTATAGAATTAAAATCTGGAACAGGATCATTTTCCGGACAACAAAAGATAAGGAAAGAGGAAGGGGAATAAGAAAGCACAGAGGAGTTAATTGATGGTGGGGAGGCCCCTCCGACAGCAATCCATTACTTGTGAATACAAAGAATAGCTAATTAATTTATAAATATTAAAAAAATTAGTTAAGTTATTTATTTATAATACATATGTGTTACTTTTTAATTTGCAGTTGGGGCTGCCCTCACTAATAAAAGCCCATTTCAATAAACATTCGGATTTTTTTTTTTTTTTTTTTTTTGGGGGGAGGGTAAAGAAAAAAGTTAAAGATGGGAAACTATTATTCAAGTCTTAAGAATCAGGAAAAAAAATAATAAAAAAGTCATAGTTTAGATTCATCTATCAAAAAAGTTTCTAAGGAGCTTAGCGACATAGATGAGCTTGTGAATTATCACTTTATGACTTATTAATATAGTCACATATACTTGTCTAATAGCTTTTTAGTTAACATAAATGGACTTGTCAATTGTCTTGTCGACTTGTCAATAACTTTTTAGTTAACAATTGGGGGGCCCCTCAAAAAAGAAAAATGTTCAGAATTTTTTTAATTTTTTTTTTTTAATATAATGTAAAAAGTGATGTTATCTTATATATTAGACTTGTTAAAATACTTTTATTATACATTTGGCCCCTCCACATATTATTTTTAATTATTTAATGAGTATACATTTAACCCCCTAAATATTTTTTTCTTAATTAGTTAATGAGTACACATTTGACCCCCCAAATATTTTTTCCAAGATCAACCGAATATAGTGACAAACACCTTGTTCATATGAGTTAACATAGATCAATTAAAGTTGTCAATTTATATTATTATCAACAAAAGCTAATTTAATTAACATATATGAGCTTGTCAATGATCACTTTATAACTTATTAATATAGTTATATATACTTGTCGATAAAGTAAATTCACATTTGAAATCTATATCATTAAGGTTCTATGAATTTTATTGATAGAGGAATCTGCATTGGGATTTATACACTAAGATTTTTTTAATATTTTTTTTTCTGGTTCTTGAGACTTGAGTGAGATTTTCCAAAAAGAAAAAAGAAATTTCAAACCAAAATTCTTTTGCCAGGTTTCCTTATCTGCTTATGTGTAAGGACGGATTCATTTGAGACCGCGGCCCACTAGATTTGTTTCGTGTGATAATACAAATTTGGATGAGGTGGGCACAAAGATTTATTATTTTTATGGCATGTCTGATAACGCTTATGAAGGGGTGTGTGTGTTGCCTTTTTTAGTAAGGTCCTTATATCTTTGAGGAGATTTAAATCACATGTAAATTTGGATGAGGTGGGCACAAAGATTGCACAAGAATATATAATATTAAAACATAACAGTTATGCCATGTCATATATTAAGAGGCGGAATTCAAGAATATATAATACTAAAAATAAATAAATATAATGATTGTAATTATTAATTACTAACTGTCATATATTTACGACAAAAATGATTGTTCTTATGAAACAACTACTATTTAATACTTTTAAAGGTTTTTCTTCTAACCTTTTATCCTTTTATGAGTGAAAACAAAAATATAGTGGTTATAACAAGTAACCATAAAGTATAATTTCATAAATATTTAACAATTAAAAATAATAACTATCATATATAAGAAAGTGGATTTGAAAAAAAAATTTATTTGACAATACTTAATAGTTATAAAGAACCATTATTTATTCTTTAAGAATACTTAACGTTTAAAAATGATAACCATCATCTATAAAAATGTGAGATTTTAAAAAATATATCAAAATAAGAAGACGAGATTCTAAAAAATATTATTTGACAATATTTGACATTTCTTCTAAAAGAACCGTTATTTATTTTTTAAGAATACTTAATGATTAAAAAAGATAACCGTCATATATAAGAAGACGGAATTTTGAAAAAAAAAAAATTTTATTTGACAATACTTAACAAATTTTCACAAAAAAAAAAACCCATTATATATTCTTTAATATTATAAGGCATGATTTCTAAATAATGTCAAATATAAGAAGTCAAGATTATGAAAAAAAACAATTGACACAACTCTTCCAACTCATTCTAAAACATTTTTTGAGCTTCCCTTGAAGGAGATACTCGCCCAAAGATCCGAGACGGACCTTGAGATAAATATTTGAGGGGGCCAAATAGTCAATCATGTATCTATTTTTTTTTAATCAATATTATTCCAAAAGTATTAAAAAAAATAAAGTAAAAAAAGTAATGCTAACCATTAAGGTAATATTTAAATTGTTAGGGCGACATTGCACATTTTTTTACCACTTCTAAAGTGACATTGATAAAAATAATTTCACATACCCATAACATCTACGCAAAAACTTTCAAAATAACATTAGACTTTAATCCGATTAGAAGAAAGAAGAACGGAGGTCAAATTTTGTTGTTGGGATCTCGCCAAGTAGTCTACTAATATTCCATGCCCCTCTCCTCTTCCCTTTAACCTCCCATCAACTTGAAATCATCCTTTGAGTTGGATGGCTCCGCTAGGGTTTCTTCAGTAGGTATGGCCGCCAAGCCTTGAGGCACCTAAATCTAGGTCTGATCATTACCGTGATCGGCAAAATCCAAAGCTCTTCTCTTCATCTTTCAATCTGCAAAATGCGTCTCTTCATTCAGTTCAAAGAAAAGGAAAAGGTCGATAGATTGGGCATATCGAGCGCTATTGAAGAAGCCGAAGAAATTGGAGAAGATAATCCGAAATAGGCTTCAAAAAATGGTCAAGTATGCTTCTAATACTTTAGAATTAGTAAATAAAAATATCGACTTGCCGTCTTTGGTATCTTCCCTAAAATGATCTCTACTGGAGGAGGATATTGACAAAGAGCAAATTCCTAACAGGATGGAATAACATTAGTTCTCTGGTTCCTTGGAACACCAAAATCTTGGGGGGGCCATGGCCCCCCATTGTCTTTAAGAAGGTCCGTCCTTGCAAGATCCTCGCCCATCGTCCCTCATTGTCTCAATCTTGACCGTCAAATCTTGATCAAAGGGCCCGCATTTGTTTTTTGAAAAACCCGCATGCGGTACACACATTTTTCAAAAATAAATCGAGCCCTTGAATCAAGATTTGGACGGCAAGATTGAGACAATGAGGGATGCACGAAAGGGGCCCTAGCGAGGAACCGGACTCGCTTCCCTTGGGTCACATACTCCTTTTTTTTTTATGGGGTTTGCTCTATTGCTATGGGTCTCTCTCATTGTCCACCACTATCATGGTTCTTCACTCTGCAATTAATTCCTCTTGTGATTCTTTTTTGTGTAAGCTTTCACTTTTTACAATTAACGTTTTTAGTTTTATTTTATGTTTTTATATAACAAAATCTCGCTAGTTGAGCTCAAGGTTGTCCATCAGGATTATCTAAGAAAAAGAATTGCAAACCAAAAACAATATCTAATTTCTAATGATAACCATTGGAGAAAAGTATAGAGCATGAAAAGGACGATGAAGTAAAATAGTGAATTTTTGTTGTTGTTGTTTTGTTATAGTGAAAATATTACACTATCTATATCTATATATATATATATATATATAGGATTTATCATTTGTCATGTCACTTGACATAAGGTTATGTCAAGTCACCCCAAAACTACGCGTTTTGGGGCTAGAGAAATTAATGAACTCTTAAAATGATGTAGTTTTGGGGTTAAGGGAATTAATGAAGGATCTTTTGGTAAAATTCATATAATAAATACAAAAACACCATTCATTAATTCTTGTAACTCCCAAAACTACGTCGTTTTGAGAGTTCATTAATTCCTCTAACCCCAAAACGATGTGGTTTTGGAGTGACTTGACATAACCTTATGTCAAGTGACATGACAAAAGATAAACTCATATATATGGGATATATATATATATATATAACTTAATTAGGAGGGATCTATTCTTTACAATCTGATATGGATAATGTTTGCTGCTTCTTATGCTAAAAGAAGTTTTAAGAGCAGATGAGTTGCAATTTTGGGAAATTTTTGAATAGAACTTAAAAAATAATTGAAATATTATCGAAGTAAAATCACTAAGAATTTTAAAATAATTAAATTTTTTAAAATATTTATTTATAAAAGGGATAAGCTGCATCATGTACCATTGAGTCCCTCCCCCCCCCCTCCCCAAAGTAACACTCAATACCCTAGAATAATTTTTTAAGCATATCCAACACTTCAAAATTTTTTCCATAACACTCAAAATCTTAAAGTAATTTTTAAAGCATTCAGCATTTTAAATTGGGTGCTAGTGAAAAAACACTTTAGAATGCTAAATGCTCCAAAAATTATTTTATGGCACTGACTATTGAATACTATTAGGGGGAAAAAAACTTCTGGATATAAGCTAACCCTTGTGAAATTATGAGGCAATTGGGATGTAGTGACTTTTGGAATGGTTTATATCCAAGCTGTTGCACCACTAATGGGGAAAGAACATCCCAAATGAGTTGTCGACCACTGAACACATTACGAACATCGTTGTTAAAATAAAGGGAGTCTTGAGAAAATAACATCCTTCTTTAGATATCTATCTTAGATCCATCATTCTTCGATCGGTCTCATCACTATGTTACTATAACACACACATTCTCATGTGTTGATTAATTAATAAATTGACCTCCAATATATGCAACCCACATCATTTTTCCTTTTGGATTTTTTACTTCTTCTATTTATCCACAAGATTATAAGGGTTTGATTCATTTATGCTATGTTTTGTACGGAATATTTGGAGAAAGGAAAGAATAAGGATTTCCTTCCATCCCTGTTTGGCTCAAAATTTTTTACAACAATATTACTTTTATATTATATGTTTCAAGTTGTCCTAAAAATTTCATTCCGTCCAATTAAGTCAAATCCTTTGCTATTCTTTGCTCTCCTCCCCCTTCTCTCTCTCTCTCTAAATTGCCTGTTTTGGGCTTCATTAGTCATTATTTCTTAGGTTTTAAAATGCGTCAAGAAAGCCTATCCAGAC
Source organism: Acacia acuminata (assembly GCA_019022655.1). Taxonomy (NCBI): domain Eukaryota; kingdom Viridiplantae; phylum Streptophyta; class Magnoliopsida; order Fabales; family Fabaceae; genus Acacia; species Acacia acuminata. The sequence continues at coordinate 2,375,158 of JAFJYI010000075.1, forward strand.
CCTTATAAAAGCGTTCTTCGTTTTTAGGTTTGTGAACGGGTTTTATACCGTGGACCCGGATGTGCTATACATTGTTAGGCTTGTGGGCAGTCTCTTGTGCCCTAGATTCTATTGTGGTAATTGTTTTGTTTGAAATGAGACTTTGTAAAAGGTATTTGAAACAAAGGCTGAACTCTTCTATAACTATGATTGAGTGTTGTATTGGTTTTATCTTTTTCTTTCATTGTTGTGTTTTGTCTTAGTTTTTCTATGTATAATTGATTCCTTTAATCATAGTAGAGTTTTGGATATGTAGTTAAACTATTTTATATCATGGTTAACATTTCTGAAACTTAAGTTTGATTGGTCGTTGCAAAATAATTTGGCTAAGTAATTCATATTATAAGAAAGGGTGTTTCAAGATTGTATGGTTTCTATTAGTCTAGTAGTCTAATAACATAAAAACTCCCTTAGCATTCGAGGGAGGTCACAAATTTGATCATATTTATAACGTTACGTGGTTAATTAAAAAAATGAAGAGCATATAATTGTACCCTTATTTAGGAATTCTTAAATTTTCCTTACTGGGGTAAAATTCTTTTCGATGATGAGACATTAATTATTGAATCATTGTATATAAAGTTTAATTAAAAAAAATTTGTGTTGGAACTTTTTCTTTAAAAAGTTATTTTTTAGGAGAAACAATGGTACACCCGCATGTGTTTGTGATAATTCATTGTATTAAAAACAAACTATTTATCATGTGAATAAGCAATCCATCCTCTCTTTTCTCCTCCTTCTCTCCTCCTCTCTGCACTTCATCTTCTTCATCGCATGCTCCCTCGCCGGCGGCTTGTGCCTTACACACAAGCCGCCGGCGACCACCGCCTTTGTGCCACAGACGAGTCCGAGTGGTTGTTGCGAGTCTACATCTTTGATCTGCGGTCCAGGTGTTTTGGAGTTCAGATCCTTGATCTATGGTCCTCTCCCTCAGAGTTCTGTCAGACATGGCATTCTCTCGTCCCTATGGCGAGCCCTTTCCTCTCCTCTCCAGATCTGATCTGTGGAAGTGAGATTTATCTATTTTTTTTATTACTTTTATGTGTTACTGGGTTATCTAGTGGTGTTTTTGTCTTATGAAATAAGCAGATCCGTAAGATCTCGCGATCAATTCCTTTTGGATGGTGTTTGTATGAACGTTATAAGATCCGACTCTCCCTTGGTAGTTCGGATCTGCGTTCTTGGGGGCAAATCTAAAGAGGCGTTGCTTGTTGTGTGGCCAAGGTCACCAGATCTGATTCAACAGAGGAGCAGAAGATTTCTTCTAGACATCATGGGTCTTCTTACGTCTGAGGTTGGGTTTTTTGTGTTCTTAACCCCAATATGGGGTACCGTATGCATTGCTCTTGTTGCGCCTAATACTTATAAGGAGGTGTGCCCGTTTGGGTGGGTTTTACAACCATCACCTTCTTCGTTGTCACTTCTAACCCCAAATATTGAGGAGACTGCTTTGTCTATGATTTTACTTCTACTTCTAAATATTTTATGTACGGTGATTTGTTTGTTTTTGTTGTTGTTTTTGTTTTTGATGTATTTTGTTGTACGGATATGAATTTACTTGTATCCGATATTGTACCAATTTTTAGTATTAATATAAATAACTTTCCGATAAAAAAAAAAAACAAACTATTTAATGATGGGATAGCTCATACTTTTTGTCCATCTATCATTGGGAACACGTGGACTTGATATCTATCTTGTCAAAATTGACAACACAGTCCAAAGTTTTCATGCATACAATTATTAATCTTCAAATATATTTATTCTCGTTTTAATCATAAAGCACTTCTAACTAACTTATCAAAAATAAAGAGGGGAAATCCTTATAGGAGCCCTTTTTGGCAAAAAGAATTCAAAAAGGGCCCTAACTTTCGCCAATTCTAAAAAGGGCCCCGGGGGCCCTTTTTGAAAAAAAATGCATTAAAATTTAACAACTAAATCAGTCTCATTTACAACAATTTTTTTACTCGTTTACAACTAAATCAGTCACATTTACAACAATTTTTTTACAACTAAATCAGTCTGATTTACAACAATATCAGTCCCGATTAACAACTATATCAGTCTCATTTACAACTCACCAAGATTCTGACAATCCCAGAAAGGGCCCTTTTTGGATTGTTTTTACCAAAAAGGGCCCTCAGAAGGATTTTCCCAATAAAGAGAGATGGTGAAGTCATTAACTATATTAAAAATAAAAATAAAAATTTTAAATTTACTTATATTTAATACCATGAATTATATCCAAAATGTCAAGGAAGTTCTAATTAAAGAGATTTTAAATAGGGATACTATAAAAAAAAATGTAATTAATGTTCAATTTGATGACTTATAATAAGTATAATCCTTTTTTACCATATATAATGGCACTCTATTTCTTCTAAAATTGTTTTATAATTAAGATTGGAGGGAGGGAGTAATATAAAATCTCTAACAAACTTAATAATTCTTGTTTGAATATTGGTTAAAGTTAAATATGTATTTCTTATCTTATACATAATATTTTTGTCAATATATCTTTTATACATACTATTATACATTAGAGTGAGTTATATATACTATTTACAACATAAGCATACTATTTTTATAATTTTTTATTTATCATACCTACTGATCTTAAAAATAATAGTTAATTAACTAATTTAAAGAGATTAAAAAATTACATTAGTTATCTATATAAAAAAAATATGTGCTGGTTTTTTCAAAACATCTTTTAATCATTGAGTATATTAAAATTGTCTGCAATTAATAGATGTATGTTGAAAAAAATAATACCAGTAAATAAGAAAGACAAATAGAGATTAAAATTTTATACTCCCTCCGGTCCTAATTATAAGACATATTTAACTAATTTTAGGGAGATTAAGGAGAGAAGTTAAATTAGTTAATTTTACTCATTTTCCTAAAATGCTCTTATATAAATTTAAAATTCAAAAAATAAAAGTAAATCAACAACTCTTACCACATACCATTCCAACCTAGAATTTTCCTTTCTACACTTTTCTAATTGAAATAATGGTCTTACTACACATATATATGTACACGTGTATATATATATATATATATATATATCCATATATACATAGACACACACACACATACATATATCTCGCACATATATATGAATACACACACACACATATGTATATATATGGGGTTAAATATCAAATTTGCCATGGAAGTTTTGCTAATGGAGCGTCCAGACCCGGAAGTTTTTAGGGTACCAAATTTGCCCCGGAAGTATGAAAAAGATAGCAAATTTACCCATCCGTTAATTTTGACCGTTAAGTTTAACTGAGTGTACACGTGGCATGCCACCTCATGACACGTGACATGCCACCTCATCAACCCAATAAGAGTTAAGTATCATTTTTGCCCTGGAAGTTTTCACTGAGAGCAAGTTTGCCCCGTAAGTTTTCACTAAGGAGCAATTTTACCCCGGAAGTTCACAAAATGTATCAATTTTGCCATTCTTTCCCGTATATTAAATTTGACTATTAAATCAGTCAAAAGCCACACATGTCATGCCTTAAAAAGGTTGAACTTGGAGTCAGAGAAGAAGATCCTTGAGATGTTGAGCTCAAGGCAGCCAGAATTTATGAAGCCGAGCTAGTCACAGGAAGCATCACTTATGATATAAGCAAATGATCAATCTATACAAACTGCAGGGCCGGCTCGATTAAGCCCGAGGCCCTCTAGGGCCGGTCCTGCAGGGCCAATTTCAAATTTCTGGCTTATTTTTCAAGCCCGAGCCCTGCAAGGCCAAGGCTTAAACGGGCCGGCCTGATTTCCCAGCTCTAGTCCTTGTGACCGCTTTGGCTTCACAAATTCCGCCGCCTTGAACTCAACATGTCAAAGATTTCCTTCTCTGACTCCAAGTTCGACCTTTTCAAGGCATGACATGTGTGGTCTTTGACTGATCTAATAGTCAAATTTAATATTGGGAGAAAGAAGGACAAAATTGCTACTTTTATAAACTTCCGGGGCAAAATTGCTCCTCAATGAAAACTTCCAGGGCAAAAATGATACTTTTGATTGATGAGGTGGCATGCCACGTGTGATGAGGTGGCACGTAACGGTCAAAATTAATGGAGGGGCAAATTTGCTACCTTTTTCATACTTCCGGGGCAAATTTGGTACCCTAAAAACTTCCGGGTGCTGGATGCTCCATTAGCAAAACTTCCGTGGCAAAAATGCACCTTAACCCTATATATATGTGTGTGTGTTTATATATGTACACATACACAGAAATACACACACACACACACTCTCTCACAGATGTGAGAGTGTGTGTGTGTGTGGACACACATAGAAATACACACACACACATAAATATATTTGTGTGTGTGTGTGTCTATATATATATTGGCAAATTAATGACAATTGATCGATAAATAAATTAAAATCTAATAATTTAAAAGTTTCAATGATTTGAAGAGTTTACACACCCACATACATATATTCATCAAAAACTAAACACACTTGAGAGGATAAAATAGGGGTATTTTAGGAAGAAATTGACAAAAATTAGAATGTTGTCCTATAATTAGAACCAAAACCAACTCTCAGATGTTGTCTTATAATTAGGACCAGATGGAGTATTTGTTATGAAAAAAAAAAGTATGAGAGATTGACGGTGAGAGAGATTGAGAAGATAAGAGAAAAAAAGAGGAGGAATAGAGGGCAATTCTCATTTATCTCAAGCTTTTCCATATATATCCAAATCTTTATATCAAACCTCCATTTATAAGTTTTCAACACTTCCAAGAGTTACAATATCATAAGTAAGAGAATTAATTTACATTAATCATTTCAGGTTATAGTAATAAATAGTAGATAACTTATATGCCATTGTGCCATTAATATGAGATGGAAGATCAAAACCTTCATTCTTGGATATTATGGACATCCACACATAATTATAATATTTATAATACTCCCATTGGATGTTCATAAACAAATATAGTACCTCATTAAAACCTTACTAGGAAAAACCTAGTGAAGGAAAAAAAAATACACAATACTTGTTGAAGCTGCCTCGTTAAAAACCTTACTATGAAAACCCTTTGAGAATGGCAAGAAAAATATGTCTCTAATATATTGTATTTTCATATTCATACATATTTTTCTTAGCGTATTTGTCATCATCAAAAAGGGGAGAATGTTGATTATGATTAGTTTTGATGATATCTTATATAGATGTCATTCATAAGAGCAAAAGGTTGTATACTACATTTATCTTCTGCTTTGACTAATTCTTATATTTAATGTAGATGCAAAGTTTAATTAATAATGAAGAATGATCAAGAATGAAGATTGGAGATGGAAGAATTTGATGAATGGAATGAGAATATCATTATACAAGTTCCAAGATTGATTCAAGAAGTCTCCATGATCAAGTGGAAGTTGAAATGACTCAATTTAAAGTTAAAATAAGCCACAATTGCATTCTTGAAGTCATGCTCGAGCACAACAATGTCATACTCGAGCATGGTACATTTCCAGCTCCTATTATGCATAAATCTCGCTCATGCTCGAGCATGAAAAATGCCATGCTCGAGCAACAACGTTTTTCAGCAGTTTCAGCTCTTATTCTCGCATAAACAGTGTCATGCTCGAGCACAAAAAAGTGTCATGGTCGAGCAACAACGTGCTTCAGCTACTCTGTTCAGCTCTGTTTCTGACGACCTCTGGTAATTCGATGATATCTCCCAAATCAGAGATCGGATTGAAATGAAACCAATTTTGTTTGAAAATAGACTCCCAATGCATCATTTTTACATATGATTAAAGTCCAAAGGAGGTCAAATGAAGGATCTATGAATTTTTGAAGATGACGGTGAAATTCACGCCACACAGCAGACCAAGCTTCGATATTTTGGGTATATCTCACAATCTACAAATCCAATTGAGCTGAAACTGGTGCCATTTGAAACTAGACTCAAATTCATTTCCAAAAACATCAAGCTCACAAAAAATAAAGATCAATTGAAGGAGATATGATGTTTTGAAGTTGACGGTCATTTCAGGATGTTGCAAAAAATGCTGATCAAGAACAACCTCCGATCATCTCGATGATAACGGACAAAGTACAATGAGTTTGGACCTGATTCTTCTTGCATTAGAAAGAAGACTTGAAGAGCTTTATGAGCATGGATGGTTTGCCAAAATTGAAGCCATATCGAAGAAGCTACGCTCACTGGAAATTGACTCTTGTACTGCCAATGCTATTAGGTTTTGAAAGTCAGTGGAGTTTGATATTTGGACAAGATCATAGTAGCCAAGACATTCGAAGGCAGCCTACTCGAGCAACATCAGGATAAAGGAAGAATTCCAAGTTACAAAGTCATGCCCGAGCATTGTTGATTGGACTACCCGAGCATCGTCGAGCTTAGAAGAGGGAATTCAAAATTAAGAGTTATGCTCGAGCGAGCAAAAAAACCTTGCTCGAGCATCAACATATCAAGCAGAAAAATGACGAAGTGGAAGAGGCTTGCCCGAGCAAGAGAAAGGAGTTGCTCGAGCACCATGCTCGAGCAGAGGTAAATATATGCTCGAGCAGGATCATTCTATCTATATTTATTGCCTCCGAATGAAGTATGTCCGAGCATGCAAAATGGCTTGCTTGAGAACCATGATCGAGCAGAAGAAAAACCATGCTCGAGCAACGTTGGTAAAATGACTATCCTCGTCTCTGTCTGGGGCTTACTCGAGCAAAGACTTTTGACTTACTCGAGCATCACCGATAAACCATTATATTTCGAAAGCATTCAGAGATACTTGCCCAAGCATGATTTTGGACCTTGCCCGAGCAGGAGCGACAAAAGTCATTTTTCAATATGCTTTAGAATTGCTTGCCCGAGCATATTGTTGAGTGATGCTCGAGCATTAACGATAAGTGACCATTTTTAGGAAGCTTGCCCGAGCAAGCTTGAACTCTTGCTGGAAGCACTGTGCAATTCAAATATTTTTCTAACACATCTTCTATACTGATGCCCAAGCATACCTTATAGCTTGCTCAAGCACAAGTGATATCCTTGCTCGAGCATGGGTTATTTCCTACTCGAGCAACAGCGATACGTAACACCTTCCTGAAGCTCCAGCGATGCTTGCCCGAGCATGCATCTAAACGTTACTCAAACATCAATGATAGTAATTGTTTTTCAAAAGTAACTTGCCCGAGCATACTTGGCTTCTTGCTCGAGCACTGGGTGACTCGTTCTCTGAAAATATTCTTTCATGACTTATGGCCGAGCACACAACTCGATCATGCTCGAGCAAGGTCACCCCTGTTTTGAAATCTCCGACTTCGTAATTCTTAAATCATTCTGTGTGAATTTACTTCTTCATATTATCACTCATTAACATTGCTAATTGCTTTTAATCAATTTGCTAATGAGTTTCAGATGATTATATCATGGATTAACAACAAATTAGCATAAAGCAATTCGTTTGTGTCAGAAGCATTAAATGCTACGTCAGAGGAAAGCTTCTGAGTCTAACGGATAGTTTGAACATTCCAATAAAAAGCTTGAATCTTTACAATGGCCATAAATAGAACACTCAAGACGGAGCATTAACGCAGTCAACGATAAACATTTTATGATTGAAGTTGGATTAAAGCTCAACGGGCAAAAAGCAACAAACGACTAATCCCAACCGATCTCCAACGGTCGAAACACAATAACCTGTAAATTGCGAAGCCTTCAAACCGAAAGAAGTGACGACGATTGATGAATGAATCGACGAAGCCAACGAAATGATTTTACTACTTCACCGTTGATAGTTTATACACTCTGTGTCTCAATGTTTATATAGTTTACACTAGAGAGTGAAATGACTTGTATTGTACTTCAGTGTTTATTCATCTTCTCTTCTAGAGAGAACATTTCTGATTATTAAATTAATTGTAAGAATCTCAACTCGTGGGACTTGGAGATTGGGTTATCGGTTTACAACTTGTAAGGGGGAGTGTATCCTAGTGAGAGGATAACTTCAAGTACAAAGTGTGTAACGGATTGAAAGGTGTATCTCGGTGAGAGATTCGGCTTCACAAGTGCCTGGGTGAACTTGTGCGTTTGTATACCTTCTCTTGTGGCCGGTTAAACAAGAGGATAGTGGATTGAAAATCTCAAATGGAGCTTGAGGACTGGAAGTAGGTCAGTGATTGGGCTCAACCAGTATAAATCACAGTTTACATATTCTCTTCCTTTATCTCTTATATTTTCAGTATATGATTATTCGAATATCTAACTGTTGATTTAAAAGACGCGAAAAGATTTTCAAAGTTTCAAGTTTTTAATCTTCACCCAATTCACCCCCCTCTTGGGTTCAGCTAGTTCTTCAACCTTGGTTAATGAAAAAAGTACAACATTATATATACTCCCCTAATATAGTGATAATATCATTTTTACTCCATTTACATAACTGCAGAAACTTAATTATAACATAAAACATCAACAAGATATGTAAATAATATCATGTATGGCAACTCTAGTTAAATTCAATATATTTTTGTAGGCAAAATCTTCATACCAAAATTTTATAATTTTGAAATCAATGAAGCATTCAATAACTCAATATACAAAAGTAATGTGTGAAATTATTCATTTCCAATATATTTCTTATGAATCAATTATATATACTCAAATTATTTTAATCCACATAACATTTTATATATCGAAGGTTTTTCTTGGATATGCTTCGCATTTTGGATCCTTCAAGAATTCTCATGTAAACTTTACTAATAAGATATTCAAAAAATTATTGTATCTACCACAAATTAATAAAGCTTATCATAATCATCACTAGACCCTTGCGAAAAACTTTATTTTCACATGAATATTGATATATCACAAATAATTTTATGTTTCGAATAATTGGACTACAGGTCCATAATTTTCACATTTTGAAGGAACATAATCATATTCCATTGCATCTTTTCTCTTTTTAGCCAATACCCCTTTTGTCTATACTAATATATTTATGTATAAGATCCTCATGTACTTATTACATGATATTATCAAATCGGTTGTCGACCACCTTACCTTTTCAGTTCCATTTTTTCTATGACATAATTTATTGAGATCTCTTTATTGCTTTCAAGTGCCTAAACCTATTTTAAGGTCTTTGCAATTAGTTTTGTCTTAATACTCTTCTAGAGTAGTCGGGCAAGTAGGTAGACTATCCAAAAAGTGTGAGAAATCGATCGTAAAAAAAAAGAAGTAGGTTCAAACGTGTTACCGCTTCCGGAATGGATTTCTTTGAGACAAGAAAAGATAAGGGATTTTTCTTTCCCAGCCGTTGCCCTTGTCAGAGAGATTCCTTTTTTTCTTTTAAAAAGATAATTTGGACCTCAACCTGGATAGAAAGGGGCGATGAGCTCAGTGGAGGAGAAGCCGTCCTGATGAAATAGAAAGCCCTAGCTATGAGTTACTCCAATCTAGCCGTGATGCGCGAGGGCCAATATTCAAATGAAAGCAAGGGGCTGATTGCCCTCATGGGGAAGGGATGAATACGAGCTGACCTACTCAATATGATCATCTTAATTGCATACTCCTCCTTATCTAGAATATTTATATTTGGAAATGAATGGTTTATTATTCTTCGAGTATGTCTCACTTTCTTTTATACTGATTGGAGCATTTTCAGTTGGGATATAAGATCTAGTAATTATCATTTATGTTAGTAATTGCATCTGATAGATATTTTATAATATTTCATGAATGCAAAGCCTGATGAACTTCTTGTTCATATTGTTATATTCGAGGATCTATACTTGATAGTAATGATGCATCCCTTTTGTTCTATTTTCTAGCTATTCAATTTCTCCCCTCGTGTTAGAAAAATGTTGTCAAATGATAATCCACTAATCATGCAGTATAAGTCTCCTAAATTCATTTGTTTCATTTAGAGACAAACAAGAAGAAGGAGGTTCTTACCCAACATTTATCTCAATTTCCTTTAAATATACATCTATATGCATTGTGGTGGATCAATAGAAATGCACATTCAAACTTTTTAAGACGGAATATACCTGGCTCCTGATCAAAAGCTTATTTTATCGGGAGAATTTGGTTGGCTAGTATAAGTATTGCAATATGTAAGATCAAATATGCCAATATAGAAATATAAATATTTGCTCTCATAAGTATTAATCTAGCTATTTATGGAGGTTTCAATGAATAAATCATATAATCTAAAAATTGCGCTTAACATAATAATTTATTTAAATATTCTTACAAACTTTAGGTTACAAACTAATAGTAATATTACATGCAACCACATTATAGATGCATTTATATATCAAAATTATTGAACATTTTTATGGTTTATATGCTATTTGAATAGGCCCATATATATATATATATATATATATATATATTTGATGAGCAAACAATGCTTAAACAAACGACACAAAGAAACTAAAACAAAGATTAAAGTCGCAAGCCTCTCCTCGCGTGCCGTACTCCTGCCAGATCAGCAACAAGGAAGCAATGAAGCCCAGTAGGTGGATCAGAGAAATGGGATTCGTCCGAGTCTCCACCGTGTCAAACTAAAATTAGCCAACCAATCGCACATTGATTTCCCTCCCGTAGCACATGGCTATATCATATTATGTGTTAGCGAGTGATTGCTTGTATCCGAGCCAAGATGGGACTCACGAGCTGCATTACCTTGTTTGGATAGTAATGCAATGACTGATAGACAGTCACTTTCAACAACATTATGCCTCCAACCTGCCTCCCATGCCATCTCTAACCCTCTCAGTACACCCCACAATTCCGCTAACAACGCTGAACACCTTCCAAGACGTGTAGCAAAGCCACCAAGCCACTTACCAGAGAAGTCTCGCAACAAACCTCCACAAGCCGCCACCTGTTCTGCACCTTTTGATGCCACAAATCTAACCCATAAGGCATCCTGCTCATTTTGGAACCTCCAGCCACACTTCATAAGTAGAGCATCATTCATGATTGCAGCCGATTTTAAACCAAGACCGCCCATAGACTTAGGACTAATCAATACATTCCAACTTAAAGCATGATGAGCTTTACGAAGGAGTGTATCGCCCCAAATGAAATTCCTTTGTATTTTATCAATCTCACTGCATATATTCAAGGGAAGACTAGCATATTGCATATGAAACATCAAATGAGAGACAGGGGGGCCATCTTGGCCCACCTTAATAGGGGTCCAGACCATGAGATCAATGGAAATAATATGGCCCATATATATTTTAATTCGTAGTTCGCATACAATCATCGATTTCAATCCAATTGTGCTATTATTTTCAAGCCCTTTAATGAGTCAAAGTCCTGATTTAAATCTATGGGTTATAAATTTTCATAATCAATTTTTTTTTCCGCACATACAATAAAAAGGTAAAACTACATTAGTTCTTTAGGAACTACATCAATTTTGTTTTTAAAATAGCTCTTTTAAAACTACCATAAAAGTATTGCATCACAATTCAATTTCATTACTCATTAATAATATACTACAATTTACTTCTTCTAATGCATTTTCAAATAATGAAATGTGTAAAATTTTTCACCATATAACCTTATTTATCCACCACATTCTCAACATTCTTTTATTGAAAAACGCTACTCCTTTCTAAATATATTTTGAAACATATCAAAAACTTTTTTATCGAATTTACAAAGAAGTTCAAGAGATATTTGAAGGTATACAAGAAGGGTTAAAATCAAAATATATAAAGATCACAACACAATGATATACGATGTTAAAGGCTTAAAGTGAAATGAAGAAAAATGAAGATAAGAATACTCATTATTTCATTAACATTTCCCAATAGTATATATCGTCATTATTCCTTTATGATCTCAACACCTAAAAACACATTTGATTCATGCTTTCAAATCATATTTGAAGCAACAAAATATTATAAATAATATGTCATCCACATTAAAAAATAATTCAAATATTCACATTGCATGTAGTGTATACTCATATCCCCACAAATAATGATATCATGAAAATTAAAATACGTTTTAAAATTTTCATAACAATAACATGTTACTTGTTTTAAGTCACATAGAAAAATTGATAATTAACAAAAGATGCTCTCATTAGCAAATAACGTAAAGCCTCCACCTAATTGATTTTAAACATAACATACAACTTGAGGTTAATGAAATAAGGCTATTATCTTTTCATGATACACAATTTTTTAAGATACCATGTACATTAGGCACCTCACAGCTTCAAACATCTCAATTATACATGAGGAGATGTAACATCCCAATTTTCGAAAGCGTTTTCACGGTATCTTGATTAGAGTTGAGTGTCGGAAGTAAATAGTATTGAAAAGTAACTGATAAATATCCACTGTAATGTATGTGCTTTTAACAGCGTTACAATTTTTTTTTTCCAAATGTCGATATCGTAAAGTACATGTCAATAGGACCTTCTCCAGCCGGTTCCTACATCTGCTACTTACCCTTGTCTTCGATCCTGTTTACTCCGGATCCTGAAGCTATGGTAAGAGCTGAGGTTCAATGCCCATTGAATCTCAGATAACGGTTAACCTCATGTTTATTTAACAAGTATGTATGACAGTTTATTCATGATATCACAACAATATCCACATGTAAAAGATAATAACCAAACACAGCCACTGCATATGAACGTTATTATAGTTTGCACTATTCACCAGTGCCACGATGTACGGTCGTGTCCTCAGAACTAGGAAAACTCAACGGTGTTATCAATACCATAACCCGTGTACAGCTGTATATGTATACTCAATAACTTTTTAAAAACCGAATCTCAGTCTATGAATACAACCATCACATATAGGTATACAATAAATATCAGAGTTAGTGTTATAGTACGTGTCCAGGTACCTTCGTTGACGGTTTTGGTACGTTATTTGGTCGATGGCCCGTGATCACGCTTATCCTATAATGGTAATATCGTATTTATTAATTTAAAAATAATATTCTAGGAGATATCCTAGTCACTAATGACCCTTTTGACCCGTGGTACATTTATTTTTCACTTTAATCCTTCAAAATTCGTAGAGCAACATATTTGGTACAATTTGGCAGTTTTTCGTCTAAATTTGAAAAATCATAATTAATTCTAAAAAATTGAAACGAGGATCCATAAAATTCCCTGGAATCCTTAGGATGTCTATTTTCAATTAAAAATAATCACTCTTGCCCAGATTACACGAATCACTCCCAGTTTTAAAGTTTTGAGCCTCGCCCATAATTTTTCCAGAAATTCGTAGCCCAACTTTGAGAAATTTTATCTCCTTGTACAGAACTCATTTTGACATGTTCTTGACATATTTAAAAATCCCTATATGTCTACTTTAACCATGAATTTTCCCAGAATTTTGTGACCATAATTTCAATATGAAATTCTGGCGTTTTCATCACTGACTCCAGAAATTCCGAAACCGATGAAATTTCCCCAGAACTTCGTTACTTTGATGATTTTCTTCCAGAAATTTTGCTATATAACCTCCCTCATCATTTTTTCGAAATAAAACCAATTTTGACCATAAAAACATGTAAATAAAATTATTCTAGCATTTTTAAGATCTAAGCTACTTCTATTCTAAGAATTTAAGACTAGAACTTAAAGAATTCAAAGCTAAAGCTAGAGAACTTACCAAGAACTTTACTCCTTCTTCTCCAAGACTCTCACTCTCACTTTCTCTCTATATTTCAGATGTTGTTGCTTTGTGAATTGGTGAGAAAATATGAAGGCATCACCTCCCTATTTATAGCAAATTTTGGGGTTAACTTTCTAACAACTCTTATGCATTGTTACCCCTTGGATCCAGGTTATTTTAGAGCACAAATCCTAGCCCTATAATGCCTCAAATCTGATCCTCCCTTTCTCTCTCTCCTTATCCTCTTCCATTTTACTTTTTTGCAAATTATCTCATGTGTTCTAACTTAGTGGACAAGCCAAGTTGCTTCTTCTATGTTTTTGTGGTGCACTCCACTAGATAAAAATTCATTTGATGATCTTAATGAAGTTTGATCCAAATTTTCTTTTTGCTTTTGAACTCTTGAAATTTTTAGATTTAATTAGAGACCATAATCTCTCTTTTTTCAATTGGACACAATCCTCAAAAGTTGAGGAAATGACTTTGGTTATAGTCAATTTCAAGCTTGAATTATGCTTGTTCATAATCTCTACCTATATTTGATTCATGGTTAATGGATTTCAAGATACAATTTAGTTTGTATAGGTTGTCATTAATTAGCTTAAGTCTTGAATTAATCCTCTTGATTAATCTAATTAATTTATGTGTAATTTTCTCATTGGATGACACCTTGACTCTCTCTCTCTTGATTTTTCTCCCAACACTTTATCCTCTTCCATTTAGTACACTATCCTCTTCCACTTCACTTTTTATCCTCTTCCATTTTGCCTTCAAAGTCTCCATCTTCATGACTCACCATGCAAATTTACATTAATATATTAAAGTATTCCACATAAAAAAAAAAAAAAAAAAAAAATTTCCTTCAAATTTAACCAAGGCAATAAAGTCTATTAAAGTATTCCACATAAAAAAAAATTAATTTACATTAATATATTTATATTTTGATAAACCAAAACCATTAACGGAAATGATTTGAGCCCATCCACTAGCGGGTGGATGTAAAATGCAAATACAAGAATAAACATCCATTAATGTCTATATTCAAATCTAATATACATAAAATCCTCAAATGAGGATTTTCACAAGTGGCCACACAAATGTTATTGGATATCATGAATTCACATCAATTCATGTTATAAAAACTTTTGATTTTGGAAGAATACAAGGCTTATTAAGAATATAAGCAAGTCACATATGTAAATATAAAATCACGACCACATAGATGTAATGCAATAATATATATGAAGGATCATCTTGAGATTTATCACAATTAGCATTAAATACCATTAAGCTGGGTTGAGAATGTTGAAACTGTTCCAATGGTCACATTCTGTTAAGCCTTTTTCTTAGCATCACAGGGCTTTGATTTTACACACACAACCTCTTCCATTTGTTTAAGACATTTTTACCACGGTGTAAGAAAATAAATTCAATCTATATACCAAGTCATAATTGATCCAACTTTGATAGTTATTTTTCACATTTACCGACCCAATATTCATCTTCTTCTCACCTATAACGTTAACATTACAGATGATTAAGCCTTTAAACGCTTTTTATTTCAATAGAAGACATACTTGTTACTCCTAATAAGAAATTATTTAGGAGAGAAAATTGTGCTTTTATAACTCAAAATAAAAGGACGTAATAAATTTTTAACTCAAATTAATCAAGACAATGGTCTATACATCAATATGATCTTTAATCTGTTCAAGCCAGTAAATCAAGACAAAGGACATATGCTTATGGACAATGACTATCTGTTTGTGATATATGATTTACCTAAACATATATGATGGATCTAGATTTATGCATATGTATATGGTCAGTCTGATGGCACTAATTTTAGTATTGATGAGAGAACAAAGGCTCTTACTATACAGTGATTTATTCAATTAATTAATCGCCCATAGAATAATTTAATGGGATATATTTGGTATACAATAATTCATCCAATAACGTTGTCCATCTAATGGGATTTTACATATCACAAAACAAAAGGTCCATAAACAATATAAGAAAATTAATATGTTCAAGACAGTGGACATCAATATGATCAAGATAGTGCTTTACGAGAATTTAATATGTTATAAGAAAATAAATCTTTAATTCAAAGGAATTAAATCCACAAACAGATAAGAAAAAAGCTGCCAATGTAACACAACACTGCCTACACAACATCCATTATATTGTGGGGACAAAAAAAAATCATTCCTTCCTTTGTTTGGACTTTAGTTTCGATTTCCAAAACAGTAAAAAAATGATGTGCAATATATAAGCCTCTCCTGTCATATTAGGATCTTCAACTATTGATGATATCAAACTTAAGTAATGAATTTTTCCTTTTTTTTTTTTTTTTTCTTTTTTTGGGAAAAATGAAGATATACTTATCTCATCAGAGTAACTTGTCTCTCCACTTTCAGTAAAGATGTCGAGTTTGGACATATTGCCATGCTTGAGGTTCTCTCCGTACCCACCTGCTTGTGCTTGCTTTTTCAGGTACATGAAACTAGCTCTTCCATAATCATCTCTTGATTATTCAGTTAAAGATGTAAATTTAATTGGTAGAGTGTACATGTTGTGCTGATAATGTGTGATGAAAATAAAAAAAAAGTAGAGAGATTGAAGGTGTGAGAGATGGAGAAGATAATAGAAACTAGGAGGAGGAACATAGAGCAATTCTCATTAATCTTAAGCCTCCATTTATAAGTTTTCAACACTTCCAAGAGTTACAATATCAAGTAAGAGAATTAATCTACATTACTGTCCATCATGTAATCATTGGAGGTTCTAGTAATAAATAGTAGATAACTTTAATTTGGGGTTATGTGCCATTGTACCATTCAATATGAGATGGAAGATCAAAGGCCTCATTCTTGGATGTTATGAACATCACACATAATTATGATATTTATAACAATATTCAAGATTTTTCACCTATTTCCTAATTAATTAATTTTAAAACATGTGAGAGTTTTTTTTTTTTTTACTGAAAACCATGAGAGAGTATTAAACACTGATTTATTAATTGAATGCCTAAAATCGTATACACTCTTAATTAATAACTGATAATGATTGGCCACACAAAACAGCTTCTAGAAGTAATTTTATATATCCTCTCAATTAATGTTTGGTTCAAACCTGTCCAGCATGAGCAGAATAGCCAACTGTGTATCTTAATGGCTACCACCTCATAGAGTTATAAATTACAAAAAATAATAAGTTGTTATTAAAATAATTTATAATACAATGATTGTTTGGAGAAAATAAATAAAAGGTAATAATTTTTTTTTTTTGGGGGACCAAATATATTTGATATGAATTGTGGAATAAAATAAAGTGTAATTTATTTTTTATTTTATTTTTTGTAAAAGAGAACATTCCAATTAAATCCAGCATAAATATCTAAATCTGGATTTATGCCTCTACTTTCAGCAATTCCTTAATAAAAACAAGGGGCCCACCGTTTTATGTTTGTTTGAGTTAGCGTTTCGTAAGACATTTACACAAGTCAAGACAATTCCTCTCACATATTTAGTTCGTATATCATAAATCACGTTATAAAAATAGTTTCTACTGCTAACCCAAACAGGCTGATTTGCAGCCTGGATATTTAATAGAGGATTGTTTCATATCTCTAAAGGCTTGTTTTCTCTGATCTTGTTCATGTTTCTTTCTCTAGCTTTGATAGTTACAATCCTTTATCACTTTCTTGCTTCTCTCTTATTCCTTTTTTTTTTTTTTTTTTTTTTGAATTTTTGTATCAGATTTTGGTGATTGCAACAGTCTTGCTTCTATTCGAGTTGCGAAAAAGTCTGAAAACGTGGAAATCATAAATAGCCTCGCTATTATTAATAATGGGGTTGTGTTGGACTTTGTACCAAAAGAAATTTGTAAATCTTTTTCTGTAAAAGGTTATCTCTTTCATTCTATTCTCCTCCTCTACTGGGGAGAATAAAATCAATTTTCTTCTATCTAGGTGGGCGTTATGGTCTTTTCAAAATTTTCAAAAAATCCCTAATCATGCATCTTATCCTGATGAGGAATTTGTTGCAAGTGTAAGCCTAGATCTGGACTCTGGTATTTCAACTGGATTTAATTGGGATTTTCATTTTCTAAAATTTAAGCAATTTTAAAATAAAAAAAATTATTATATTTTTTTTAAAATATGCACGATTGCCCGGGACTATAAATTTTAAATTTAGTTCTCTTTTTTCCATATTTTGTTAAGATAAATTAAAATATTTTTTGCCAAAATATGTACATTTCTTTTTTTGCCAACGCTAAAATATATATTACCTCTAGCCCTTAATATCTCACCAAGTTAACTTTTTTAGAAGAAATTAAAGAAGTTTAATAAATTAATTTAGAGTATATATATTTGTCTGATTTATAAACTATATATAATCAAATAATACACAACATATATCATGATTATTTAACTTCCTTAATCTCTAAAAATAGTCAACTGGATCTTATACTTAGACAATCTTACATACTATATAATTTTTTATTATAAAAATTAAATTAATAAAGTTAAAATACAATATGTACATACACATATGTATATTTGGTCGTCCTTGCCCAGCCACTTTGGGTTGGGCTAAGGTACAAAAAAATAAAATAAAACAGCCTAAATTAGGTTGGTCATTATATCAAATGTGATCGATTTGTACCCCAAAAAAATGTTATCTGAGAGTGTCATGAGATGAAGTGATGTTTTGAGGTTCTAAAAAACAAGGAAAAAAAAAAAAAAAAAAAAAAAAAAAGAGGTGGAGTATGTTAGATATGATTAGTTTTGATAATATCAAATATTAAGAGCAAAAAGTTTGCATAATGTAGTCATTTCCTACATTGATTAACTACTATGTTTAACGAGAAATATCTTGTAGATTAGTCAAGCAAAGAAAGAAGATATTGGGAAATGAAGTTATCATCTATGAGGAGGAGAAGTCAAGAAAAGAAAGAAGTTATTGAGCTAGATTGTGGAGAATGATATCAAGAAGAAAAATAAGAAGGAATAGTGAAGAAAAAAGAGCTTTCATGCTTTCATCATATTAAGTTAAAGAAAAGAAGAAGTTATCAAATTGGAATGATCAAAGAAACAAAGAGAGATTGAAAAAAGAAAAACTTGGAAGATATAATGAGAATATTAGGATTCAAGCTCTTGGATATGATATCTGGAGGTCTCTATGGTTAAATGAATATTGAAATGGGTCAATTTGAAGCTAAAATGACTTATATGGAAACCATACTAACTTCACTGAGTGATTTTCTTCATCACGGTAGCATCACTCGAGTGGTGTGCTAGTGATGACCATTATGTTGTGGTCTATTTTTATTCAGTATGATAGAGGTTTGGTGTTTTAGACATATTTCTCAAACCGCACATTTAATTGACGTGAAATTTTTTTCATATGAAACTAGACTCCAAATGCGACACAATCGAAACCAAGATCAAGCTCACTTTCAAATAAAATAGATATGAGTTTTGGAAATTGACGTTGGAATTTCTTGTGTTATCCTAGAACAGTTCAAAAGAATTTGGATGTATCTCACAAACTACACATCTAATTGAAGTAAAACTTATTGCATATGAAACAAAACTCAAAATTAGTTTCACATAAGCCAAGATCAATTCAAAGAGTCTCATACAAGAAAGATATGGATCTCAAAAAATTTACACTCCATGGTCTCACGATATTCTAGACCGACCAACGATCACTCCTTGGATCATAACTTTCATAATACAATGAATTTGGAGCTGATTATTTTACATTAGAACATAGACTTCAATAGATTTCGTTGATAGTTCATTTTCCATATTTGGATTCAAAATGAGTGTATCACTAGCAGAACACTTTAGTGATGTTTCAAGTGATCTACAAGATTACTCAAGTGATCCCATTTTATGCATCACTAGCACATCATCACAAAGGAGCCGCAGAGAGTGATGCACAAATCACTTTCAAATTAATTATGATTAATTCAATCTTTTAGGACTTAAATGCCATTCTCCACGTACCTTTATATCCTAACCACTACAAATTACTAGTATTAGAATATTAAGTAAAGTCCCATAACCATTGTTGTCAAACTCGCGAGTTGACTCTTCGAGTTTACCATTTTTACGCTTCTAGCTTACAAAAACGAGTCGAGTCGAGTGGTAAGCTCATGCTAGTTATAAACTCGGTTAAACTCACGAATTTATACACCGAGTTTACCGTTTTTATGTTTCTAACTTAAAAAACCGTGTTAACTTCCTCTTAAACTCATGTTAACTTTTTTGATTTGATCATACTCGGTGGCTTTATATAAAAATTTCTTTATTAAATATGTTAAATGATGAATGTTGATGGATTTAATTTCAATTATTTAAATTTAAAATATATTTAAATCAAATTGTTGTCATTTTTATATTTTAATAATTTAATTATACAC
The DNA here is from genome assembly GCA_019022655.1 of Acacia acuminata. Lineage (NCBI taxonomy): Eukaryota > Viridiplantae > Streptophyta > Magnoliopsida > Fabales > Fabaceae > Acacia > Acacia acuminata. Next base: position 2,395,289 of record JAFJYI010000075.1, read on the forward strand.
TAGTAATACCTATTTAATAATAAAAGTAAACTCTTACGAGTTCACGATAAGAGTTTACATCATCGTCATGAAGTTTGCTTAAACTCGTGAGTTTAACAACCTTGTCCATAACTACTAATTGGTAAGAGAATTGAAGGTATATAGGTAAATCTTATCAAATTGGTTTTAATTATTTTAATAGAAAGCCAAACCTAATTCACTTATAATAAATATGATATCAGAGGTATTTGATGTGGGACACACACAAAAATGAAGATTGTGAATTATTCCTATCGAATTGGCATAAGCTAACATATACAAACAAATCCGTTCATTATCTTGAATGATTGAAAGAAGTGATTGATACTCATTGTTATTGGTCTGGCCAATAAATCAATAAGCAAAAATCAACCATTACCGTAGCCCTAATACTTCTGATGAGGAAAAATGTATGCTAATTCTTTTAGCGCTTGGGTTGATGTTGTAAGAAATAAAAATAGAGAATGAATATATATTTTCCATATATAGCAAATCAGAAGCAAACAATATTTTAAATATTCTCCTTCCTTTCACTTGTCAGGCAGATGAACTTATCTGGGGAGATCCAAAGATGGCCTTATGGAGCTAGACATATGGCTTTAAAAAAAAAAAAATACTTGACTCATTTCTATTATGAGTCATATATCAGGGAGCCTCACAATTGTGAAGTATACGTTATTTATAAGTTCAAAGGGCCTGTTCTCCGTTCTCACCCAACAAGATAGCCTTTTGGAATAGGCTCTTCTCTTAGACTTGTGCTCGTAGCATATTCCTTCAAAATATTAGAACATTCTCCATATTGAGTTAACTCTACTAGAAATATTTTTTTGGTACTCGAAGTCAAGACCTCATACTCACGACCTCATACTCACATGACTAGAGTCCCTTCCATTAGGGTTGACACTCATTACTGGATAGTCAAATTTCTCCAATCAAAGGCACGCAATAGCATTTTCTTAATATATTATATGGTGGATGAGGAATATGATAATCCAACAAGCTAAGTTGATTATTTACGAGCAAATAAATGTGGTATTTGCCAAGCATATTATTATAACAAATTCAGAATATCCAGAAATTAATGTGATATTTGGATTTTTAAAAAAAATGAAATCCAGAAAATCTCTGAGATGTTGAAAATTTCCAACCAGATAATTGTAACACTCATGCATGCTAAGCGCGCAGCTGAGAATCCATTGCCTATGGAGAGGAAGCAATCCAGCTTGGTTATAAAATACATGTAACGACACCTTTTCTGGAGAAATCATCAATTCCATGCTTCAAATTTTTCCTCGTTTCAGGTTTTATGTCTCTAATAATGCTATTACCATTGGTCATTAATAGAATATTTACTTAACTAATTTGGGTAAATAAAGAAACTTAGTTAAAGTTATTTGTTTAAAATGTATGATGGTTTTCTTCAAATGCCCTTGTAAGTCATTGAAGCTACCCCTTAATACATATATGTAATTAATAGGGATAGTTTAAGATAAAAATGATAAATATGGGGAATATAATGGATTGAGCTCTTATATTTAGGTTTAAAAACAACCGCCATTTTCTTTCGCTTTTTATACTGATATTGATACTCTTAGAACACAAACTCTACATTATGAAACAATCTATAAACAAAAATGCTCTTTCATCAACATGATGGATTGTCTTTTGGGACAAATTCAAAGAAAATGGGCATAAATTTAGTAAATTATGTATTTTCCAGAACAATTTGTGATTGCCATCAAATGAAAAGAAACTACAAGAGCAAATTTTTTTGCTCTTATGTGCTTCAGAGCTACCTTATCATGGATTATGTAGTCTCCTTATTTCTATTCAAATCGTCTGCAACATAAACTAAAAGTTATGTGCATGAAGAAACTATTTCTCCCACCAAAAGAAGCAATCATTCCATCATCTAACTGCATCTACCATGATATAAGTTCCTCTTTTCCTCACTTTACTTTCAATAGGATTTATTTACTGCATATTTGAATGTATATTTTAAAAATATTCTTGACTCTTGTCACTGTCCATGCTGACATGTCGGGGTAAAAATAGGTTAGGCTTATAATAAGAGCCTATAACCTAGTCTACATAAAACCTAATTTAACCTATTTAGTAAAGAGGTCAGACTTATACTCATGCCTGTTGTCAGGCCTATTTGCTTACGGCCTAGCTTACAAGCCTACAGGTGTGGCTAATTTAATTTTTTATTTATTTACACTATTATGTGATAATATATAATATCATCTAAGTAGTTTTATAAATTATTTATAAATATACCAACTTAGCCTTATCCTAAGTTTCACATTCGTCATCATTCACACACACTCAAGACTCAACTCTTGCATTCATCATTTATTCACTCATTCCTCTCTTCCCTTTGATTGTCCGAGATGATAAATCATAATGTTTACTGTAAGTTTATTTTAATGCTAAATGAAATATTATAATCTTAGTAGGAGGAGTTTAGTCTCAATTTATGTGGGAAAATTGAAAGAGGTAAAATCTACATTTCCACATGTAATACCCTAAAATTCTCACTTATTATAAATGTCATATTTTGACAAATAAAACATATTAGGGATAGGTGAATATGTGGTCTCAAACTTTAGAAGCTTATTGACTATTATTTTAAGTGATTTATTCTTGAAATCAAATGAGCTAAAGACCAAATATTCTAAGGATCATAAAACACCATAAAATTATCATCACTAAGCATAGTCTTAATTTAATCATGAGAGACGATTAAAATGACATGGAAATATTTATTCCGATTAAAGAAAATTATCAAACAACTAATGGGCAATTAAATTTGCAAACATTAAAATATTTATGTTAATTTTCTTAATTAATTAATAATTAAATTAAAAATGCATAATTAAGAAATGTATAAGATTAATTAGTGATCAAAGGCTAATAAAAACCCAAGATTAGCATAAAGATAATTCCTAATGATCATAATTAATATAGTAACCTATCAATTGAGCCTTATAACATCTAAAAACACTATCTTAGAGATTTTAGCCAAGATTAATTAAATCTTCCCTATTTTAAATATGTGGCAAAAATTCTCTTTTAAAGAGGCAAGATAATTACATTTATTTTAAATCCTAAGAGCACATAATATATGAACAAAGATCATCAAAAGTAGTAGAATTTCCCCAACACAAAATAAAGGCTTGGATTAAATATAATAAAGTTAAATCCTAAGGCCCTAATTAAGTATCATAAAGTGTAATCCTTGTGAAGTAAAAATTAACCAATGAGAGAATTCTTTCTAGATGAGTATGAAGTAATTAAAACACCAAAATTTGAAGAGAAAAGAGGGAAGTGCACAGTTTTTACACCAAAAAACTGAATAAAGAAATTGAAGTAATCAATTAAAAGAATTACTCAAGATAGTTGAGCACATGCAAGTCATAAATTATGGAAGAGGATAATGTACTTTTAATTAAGAGACTTAATGACCATGGAAGAGGATAAATGGGAAAGAGAAAGAGTGTTGTGAGTGCTAATGTTGTGAGCCTAGTAGGAAAAGTCAAGGAATCATCCAATGAGAAAATTGTACATGAATTAATTAGATTAATCAATAGGATTAATTCAAGACTTAATCAAAGAGGAATCTATAAAAAATAAATTGTATCTTGAGATCCATTGATCATAAATCAAATGTAAGAAGAGATTATTGACAAGCATAATTCAAGCTTGAAATTGACTATAACCAAAGCTATTTCCTCAACTTTTGAGGATTGTGTCCAATTGAGAAAATGGATGATTATGGTCTCTAATTAAAGCTAAAAATCTCAAGAGTTCAAAAGCAATGAGAGAATTTTAATAAGACTTCATCAAGATCCTCAAATGAATTTTGTTTAGTGAAAAACAAAGAAAATAGTTGGCTTGGGGAAAAGCTAGAACACATGGGATATTTTGCAAAAAGTTTTTGGAAGAGGATATGGTACTTTAGGATAGAAAATGGAAGAGGATCAAGGAGAGAGAGAGGGGGTCAGATTTGAGGGTTCTAAGGGCTAGGATTTGTGCTTTTAATTTACCTAGATCCAATGGCCATAATGCAAGATGAGGGTTGTGAATAGTGCCATGGACTTTTACTATAAATAGGGGTGGGGTCTTCATAATTCCTCACCAATTCACAAAGCAACATCTGAAATATAGAGAGAAAGTGAGAGTGAGAGCCTTGAAGAAAGGAGGAGCAAAGTTCTTGGTAAGTTCTCTAGCTCTAGCTTTAAGTTCTTTGAGTTTTAGTTCTTAAATTCTTAGATAAAAGTAGCTTAGATCCTAAATATGCTAGGATAATTTTATTTACATGTTCTTATAGTCAAAATTGTCTTTATTTCAAAAAATTGATGGAGAATAATTTATGGCAAAATTTCTGGAAGAAAATCATCAAAGTAACAAAGTTAAAGCGAAATTTCATCGGTTTTGGAATTTCTGGAGTCGATGATGAAAATGCCAGAATTTCATATTGAAAATATGGTCACAAAATTCTGAGAAAATTCATGGTTAAAATAGACATATAGGTATTTTTAAATATGTCAATAACATGTAAAAATGATTTTTGTACAGGGAGATAAAAATCCTTAAAGTTAGGCTACGAATTTCTGGAAAAATTCTGGGCAGAGGCTCAAAACTTTAAACCTGGGAGTGATCCGTGTAATCTGGGAAAAATTGTTTATTTT